>JARFIW010000831.1:2737999-4106999 GCA_036346225.1 Platerodrilus igneus
CAACACCTAATATCCCCTTACATTTCAATCCAGGTACAATTATAAATTCCTGCTCACAGCTAACTGAACCTAACTCTTCTTCATATTTTGCTCTTATTTTCCTGATTCACTTCGCTTACATTGAGTATCATTGAGAACACATCCTAATTTAAAAACCGGGTGATAGTGCAGTCCGCCGAATATATTTTTAAGTGTTATCAAAGCACAAGTAGGTGCAATTAAAGTAAACGGGCGGAACATTTTTATAAATAATTATGACAAGTAATGCAGGATGTTACTGAGGTAAGCGATTGAATTACATCTTGAACGAGAGTGCTGGTTGGATATTAAGTGGAGTTTGGACTCTGGACGGGTAGCTGTATGGAAGGCATCTACAAATAGTTGGGGAATGGGATGAACAAGTCGAGATGGAATGGTTGTCCTAGTTAGAAAGCCGAAATTGGGTGTAGTCCAGGAACGTGAACTTGGTGGACGTCATCTACTGAAATGATGATTCCAAAGAACACTCCAGATAACGAATTCTTTTTGAACTGTTGTGCTGGTATTGAATTATAAAAACTATGAGTGATTTGAGTTACTTGGTGAAAAATTTATGAACTGAAAATTAATTTGATGAACATATGGAAAAGACACTTTTCTATTTTAAATCTGAGCGTGTAAATACATGAATAATATTTTTATTTGATGTAAGGAGTAAACGGGTCTCTAGTGTAGTTTGATAATGCAGTGTTTTATGCATACAAAATAAAAAGGGTTTATACTGAGCTCATCATAGACCTTGGAAAAATAAATTTAGGGTGTCAGGATAAGCCCGTCTAATTTTAAATAAAATGTTGAGTATAGAGGAACAAAAAAGTCACGAGACTTTAGATTGGACTAAAGTGTGAAATGTTTTACTGTAAATAAATTGTAAATATTGAGATTGTGTGAAGCATAATTTATGTCATATGAATAAAAGGGTGTATGTTTTTGTTGAAAGATTTTATTTTGAATTTTTTATTTTTTTAATATAAAGGTGTTGAGAGAACGAGTAGCCATGAAAGATTAGCTTGGAGAAGCATAAATTGTTTTATTTAGGTAAAGATTGGAGGAGTTTGGTTTTGAGTTCAGATAGGGGAAGTAGAAATTCATAAGTGGGGCACGATTCCAAAAGGGATCTACAGCAATTATTATGACGTCCAAAGTGAGGGGCACGAATTAGCGAGCGGCAGCAATATATATATATATATATATATATATATATATATATATATATATTAGGTAGTTAATTACACAAGGTAAGTTGATAAATACTATCGTATTACAGTGCATAAGATGAAATAATAACTTAGACTTTTATGTAAAGCCCAAATGATCATTTCAAATCGAGCTAGTAATTGAAAGATGAAAATATAAGGTCTTGGACCGGACTTGAACCTGTATCCAGGTTTTGCAGGAATCATGCGTTTACCAATTACGCCACCGAGACTTTATCAAACAGGAACTAATAGAACCAAAGACAGCTGTGTTAACCTTTAACCATAAGTGAATTTAAAGCACAGTGTGAATCCACCACTTTTATAGATGTCACTTCAGGCAAAGTAAAGTTGCATCTTCATAAATTTTCCAAAAAGTTAAATTAAAGCTGATATTGAAATTACAGATGTGGTGTAGCAAAAGACAGTTGCTGTACTTAAAACTATATTTAGTTGAAACTTCTGTGCTAGACACAAGACAAAGTGAGTACTCATTTCAAAATCTTCTGAATTAATGTGTGTAGTACTTATATCTAAACATAAGTAACCGATGCATCCATCATAAACACGATGACGGGCAAAACTACCTTGAAAGACAAATGTTGCTTACAGCTGTACACCACGATTCTCAGTAAACCAAGATAAGAGAGCATGTTCAGCACAAACAAACTCAAGATAAAACACAGAAAGAAGTGATCGATACGACCTGTCCTTAACATTTTCCAAAAACCAGAAAGTGGGGTTATTGATATAAACTTAACTCCTGAATGGTGAAGAATCAAAACTTTACAACTTGTGTATTAAGTGAACTAAGACGAATGAAACTACACAGAGATTAAGCTGCGACTTCTAAATATAATTGTGAAATTTAGTATAAGTGATTTTGCAACAGATAGCTTCTAAACTTTATTATTTGTTTAACAAAAATAAAGCATTTATTCTGTATGACTTTTCATACTAAGGAAACATGTAATTTATCATAAGGGAATATTAAATTTGTACAAGTAATGTTGATTGCAGATAGTTTTTATAAACAAGACTTTGTTTTAAAGAAAAGACTTTGGCTTTCACAGCTGTAACATGCACAATGGAAAACTGGCACAGTACAGCTTTAACACTTTCCAAAACACCATGTGTCTTTTAAATTTAAGATTATTTCAACATCTGGTAGCTGCACAAATACATCACCTAAGGATTCCTGGATATATTGTGAAATTCCAAACAGACCAAGTTTTATTGTCGAGGAACACATAAGTTAATTTTTTAAAAACCAAGGTGCAGTACTAAAGTGTGATGTAGAACGTACAAACCTTGTTTGTAACTGCTGTAATCACCCAAAACCAAATGGGAAAGAGTACTTTCGATATTATATACAGTTCCAAATAAAATATAGACATAATGTGGTTTTGAGAAACTGATCACGAGCTTATCTCTAACACTCATCTAGCCTTTATTAACTACATACTGTCACTACTTAAAACTACTGCAATAAATTACGTTCAAACACATTCTACCTCGCAACGTATTTGTCGTATATCCATAGCCGTGTGTGATAAGCAAACAAAAACATCCAATTGATAGAACGTTAAGAAATGCACTGAATTAACTAGAACATATTTACAATAATCCAAAATTAATGGTATCATGAAAGGTATTTACTTAAAAAGATACTGAATTATTTTGAAATAGAAAATGACAACAACCAATTCGGAATAGTGGTAACGTAATATCTATTTATTGAAGAATCGTACCGAAATATATAAATACGGCAACATATTTAAGAAATGAGAAAATGAAAGTAACAGCCGTTTCTTGTACTTTTTATTTTTGAAATATATATAGCCTTAACGTAAAATTATCTTTTATATACGAATGTTATAAAAACAAAACTATTTTTCTAACTTAGCATTTTATTTTTTTTTAATTAAATGTGGTTTGTAAAATCTAATACAGGAAAACCCATATTCATTATAAACCATAGAAACACCTGATTATTATTAATTACTTAAAAACTAAATTAAAATATTCATAAATGTTGTGACAAAACTAAATCTCACCCCCTACATTTAACAAAACTCTCATGAAAGAACAAACTGCTCCTTGTGTTCTACTAAGAAAACTACTTAGAAAAAGTTTTATAGAAACCATTTATTTTAAAAATAAAGAATGCCTACTAAAACTTCCAAGGTACTTTATATAAAAATGGAATAGGACATCAAAAGGCAGTTAGGGTCAATGAATAATTTGGTATTTTGTTACGCTTTATTTTAAAGGTCCAACATAATATTGTATTAATTTAAGTTTGGGGATTTTTTAGAACTCTGCATGGGGAAATTCCCAGCAGACAAATATCATAACGCTAACACCTGTGAAAACCACATCAAGTTATGGTTCACACGAATATTTAGAGAATTGACTTATCTTTGTAGTTTGAGATTATACTTACATGAAAATTCACACGTTTGGACGACTTTGTTCCCACTAACGCATGCAAAAGTGCGTCAACCTCGGCTGGAAGGAGTAGACATTTACGTGAGAGGAAATATAGCATAGCTCGGAACTTTCTTACCGTCTTACGTGGAGTGACAATGTGTACAAATACTTTGAGCATATTAATATCAACTAGTGGTTCCCACCTCTCTACCCTTTCCTAATATCGTATTGTCTAGCGAGAAGCACCAGCAAGCAACACACCCAGCAGCAAGAAGCAGCCACGGAACCCACTCTAAGTACCGGAAGTGTCGCATTCGTATAGGACCAATGGGGTAAGCGTTTTGCACATATTAATTACACAGTGTTTTATATCTGAATCGGGGTTAAGGTTATAATTTAAGTGTGATTAATATTTAATTTCTCATAAAAATTAATGTTTTCATTTAAAACGTTTCAAATTTAGCATGCTATATAAAATATATGACAAATTTAGGTTTCCAAACTGTTTCTACAAAAAATAAGATATAATTTACAAAACTACTTACATTATCAGGATCTTCTTTTTTCAGAATTTGAATTAAATTATCAGCTCTAAAATGCAAAATGAAATAAATCAATGTAACGAAATAAACAAATTTACTTACTTAACAGCAGCTTGTCTTTTACTTTTATTTAAAATCAAGGATTTGTTTTTGGCTTTCTCAGTTTTAGAATTATGTGGATTTTGAGATTTGTTACCTTTACAATACTTCATATGTGCTGACATACTAACAGGCATTACTGTCCTTCCACATAAATCACATTTAATACGCAATGCCGAAATTTCCATTAAAGATTTACTGCACACCGTTTTATGAGAAAGCAATCCACCGACTGATTTTTTCACTTCACCACACATATCACAGTGTAAAGGAAGCTTCTTTTTATATATGGCATTTAAAACACGCGTTACAAACTTTTGGTCATTCAAATCCTAAAAAAAAATTTTAAGAGGGTATTAGAAGTTCAGTTTACATATACTATTTACCAGTGGTGGATCTCCAATTCTCCAAGCTAAGTTGTTATGCTTTTTTAACATGTGTCCAGTCCAACTTGCATTAACCAGCTTCTCGTTACAAACAGCACAAGTAACTACAGTCTCCATATCTTCTTTAGATTTTTTACCACCTTTGTTAGTTCTAAAAATTTCGATCTCTATAGTACATTCATGCATTGTATCATAACAAAAATATATTGCTTCAAAAGTATTTACGACTCTAAATGTATTAATACTCAAATTACTGATAAATAAGAAACGACTATTATTTAAATAAATTATGCGTACTAAATCGTTAATAATATCATGCAATAGAATGATTATGCATTAATATCAAATAGGGCATTTTAATATTTTTAAAATTTAATCAAAAATAAATTTGGGACAGTTTGCTGTTAAAAATTACAAAAAAATGGCTATTTAAAAATCTGCCTTCTTGATTACAATAAGTTAATATGTAAGTTTTCTATTAAGATGAATTTATTTTGTACTTTTAAGAAATTTCTATAGAAATTACGCTCTAAGAAATAATGTTTACAGATATATATTTAGTATTGGTGCTTCTTCATAATAAATAATGATATCAATATACTGTAATGCTGTACAGTTTATCGCTGACCAGAATAATTACATTGGAATGTAAGTAGGACGTTTGTACAGAAAAAGTGATTGACAGGCCCCCTTAAGGCGACAGACTTGATTGACAGGTACAAGGGTTTTGCATTTAAGAGTTATTTAGATTACAATAAGTGCATTCGAGAATGTTATTTGCATGATTTCTGATACGTTTAAGAATAGCCGAGAGGTTTTGAATACATATATAAATTGCCATCATGAATATTGGAATTCAGTTCTGATTACAGGTTTGACTATGATATCAGTTCTCATTGAAGCATTCCTTACAATATGTTCTAGTTTAAAGCTTTGAAATATGTGATATAAATTACTGTTGACATAAATTATCCTATTCCATATAGTGCTTCGTATATAAATAAAATATTCAGGGAAGAATTCGAAAGATGTAATATTCACACAAAAATTGAAACCACTAATCTGGTGGAGATATGTATATGATGTCAATGTTATTTCGCCTCATAATACAGAACCAATTAAAAACTTTGTAGATTCAATTAACAAATTAGAAACAACTATTAAATTCACATATTAGCAAAAACGATACAACAATTAATACACCAGTATTCAGAATATATTATATATATATATATATATATATATATATATATATATATTGCTGTGACAGGTGATTAAGGGTTTACTGCTTCACCGGTGTCATCAAATATTATTTTCAAATATGCACAACTTTAAAAAAAAATTGGTTACCCTTTGATTTCTGCTTCCAAAATCTTCAGCAGCTTCCCTGGCTAGCTCAGCTGTGCCTCTTCTCAGATACCTAAATATACAACCATTCTTCCTCCACACTCGCACATCATTCAATAAAATCACCAAATAACACAACAATCATACAATCTTTTATTTACTGCTATTTACAGACAAATTATTCACATGTATAAAAAACAGTTTGATACACAAATTTCAACCTCAAATGTGATATGTTTTAAAGTCCTTGAAGTTCTAATTATGTTCAAACAAATTCAGTAAAATATGAGTAGATGGGCCCCTTATATTACCCTAAATTGACTGTACTCTGGAGTATGGTGAGCTCATAATAACCCAGTTTATTTAGTATATGCCTTTTACCTTGCATAAATTAATACAAAATTGATAGACCCGTTTACCCTTTACAATCCAATTTATATTCAGAATAAAATTCTGTAATTTTAAATACACCCCCTTTCCAATATTTAAACCCCAATAAATTGTCCAGGACATGTATCTTTTCCAATAAGTTTATATAACCATAAATAAACCCCAAAATTCACTCACACATCACCAAGATTCCACAAAAGTTTATCAGACATTACATGTGATTTTCCAATGCTCCACCCGAAGGTACTACATTGGCCAGGAAGCGAGTTTTTTTTACCTGGAAAATTTTTTGAATTTTGCCGAATCCTTGCCGTTCCAAGCAAGGTAGGGATCTTTAACGTGCGTGACAACAAGTTTATCAGACAACAGAAATTTCAAATAAATTACCTGGAGATTGTTTCAGGCTTCCATCTCTTCGACGACGATCACCAGAACACCTTGGCTTTTATGACCATGCACTGTGATACTCAGCGAATTCACATGATAACCCCATTTGCAAGCAGGCGCCTTGTTTCATAGTACCATTCCATATCAACATACAATTCTGGTTGTTTGAGATGCTTACCCCACGTATATTATGCTTCTATTTATTGAATTTCTAGCTCCGTATAGTAGTAGCCAGACCTCTATTAATTTAATATACACTACACGTATTTCGCGTTAATACATAGAAAGCCACTACTAATAATTTACACGTGCTAGCACAATATTTACTGTATTACTACCATATCTAATACTAACATAACAAAAACTCTACTATAATGTTGGTCTATCGTAGTCTATCGTAATTTCCATTCCGTATTTATATTGTTTCAAAATGTTACCCCGGACACACTTCCCGTGAAAAGCTTATTTTCAAATTTAAATTCTACAAATTTTGATACAACCGTTTTGAAAATTCCTCAAATTTATTCCATCTGCATGCCCGTACGTATCCGAAAGCGCTCCCATCTGTCGCGTTTGTCTACGTTTGGACAACTGTCCGTTCTTAACCAATGATACTATTTTCTAAATACTCCCTGTATGTTTGTTGTGGTTTGTTTAGCATTCTTCTTAATCTTCTTTGGGAATTAAACCACTCATAGTTTTTGAAATCATTTTTATTTACGTTTCGATCCATGACCTAGGATCGTTGTCAAAATAATAAAAACTTCAAGTTTGACATTTATGACAAATTGAAGGTGACTTTGATTAATTGATGTTCAAAATATTTGGTTTGAGTACACTAAGCAAAAAATTTTAAATTTTAAAAAAATTATTGCCTTCAATTTGTGTTACGGCCTGGGACCGACTTTTTTTAGCTTAACGTGAAATTGAAGGTAATCATTCTTTTAAACTTTAAAATTTTTTGCTTAGTGTACTCAAACCAAATATTTTGAACATCAATAAATCAAAGTCACCTTCAATTTATGTCATAAATGTCAAACTTGAAGTTTTTATTATTTTGACAACGATCCTAGGTCATGGATCGAAACGTAAATAAAGATGATTTTAAAAACTATGAGTGGTTTAATTCCCAAAGAAGATTAAGAAAAATACTATTTTCTGTAGTCATAAAACCCCGCCTAAACTATCTTTATCTCTGTCTGATGCATGTCTGCTGTCGCGTTCAGAACCCCACTTGAGTTATAGAAAATCGATATTGCTGACAGCCCATCTCCACTCCACGTGGATATAGTACGTGCGTTTTGAATATCAACGCTTTTATCTCTGTCTCTATATGTAGTATATAACCTATCGTGCATTTCCTTTGCTCTTTAAGAACTTTGTTAACTTGTTGTTCACACCAAACTGACGGTTGAAAATATTTTCTATGAAGTCCTGTCTTAATACAAGCTCGAGTTCTTTGAATGTAACCTATTAAAACGCAGGTGTTCATTATTATTGACCGTTTAGCACAACAATTCTTAGACTTTACATTTCGTAGTACTTGTATAAAACTGATGTATATTTACCTTGTAATTATCGATTTTGTTTCACAAGCACGTTCTCTTATTGCTCATACGTGTTGAATTAAAATAAATTAACATTTATTATGAATTTCCATTTGCCTTAAAACTGTTCTTTCTTTATGTAATTTCTAACATACCAATATTAATTATAAAATACGTCAATACATGTCCATTTTCCTTAAATGAATTAAACAAATTTTGCACGTATATAATTTGTTCCTTCTCTATACAGGGTGGTTGAACTTTTATTGTTTACCCCAAATTTAACCCTTTGAATCCACAACAATATATATTACTAAAGATTGGCGATAGTGAATTTCCCATCGCCATTCCGAAGCTCTGTTTGTAGAATTGGTCATTTATTTGAAAATATGTGGTATTGATGCATACATCAAGTAATTCCATGATCGATGATATACTTAGTTTTGTTCTTTCTTAAAGGATGTCATCTCTTGGGAGTTCGTTTTTTTACAATATTAAGCGTTTTGTTTACAGAGACATTTCTGAAGAGATGTACTACATCAAAACTTACCATTGTGTGTATTTTCAATTTTGATGTTAAAATCTACCAAAGAAGTAGTTTAAATCATGAGTTTTCCTCGTCAAAGATAAATATAAAAAATGGCTCCTTAAGCCTCACGGTAACTTATTCGCACACTTCTTTAATAACCATCTTCTGAACCATATAAATAGAAACATGTTAAAAAATGTTTTCCAATCCTCAAGTTATTGAATTTATATGAAATTTAACTATATAAAAATTAATCAGCTGATTTCACGTTAAGCGTTTTGGCTACCCCAAAGTCGTTCCCAGGCACTAATTCCTTTAAACTTAAAAATCTTCATCTAATGTTATCAAACCAAATATATCAAACATTAATAAATCAAAGTCACCTTCAATTTATGTCATAAATGTCAAACTTGAAATTTTTATTATTTTGACAACGATCCTAGGTCATGGATCGAAACGTAAATAAAGACGATTTTAACAACCGTGAGTGATTTAATCCCCAAAAAAGATCAAGAAATTACAACCAAACCTTTTTCAGGGGAATTGGATGTTACCGATGCTATGCTCTAGACTTTACTCTAAGCGGTAGAAAGCAATGGTTCAGGGGTGGGAATTGATATTAAAAAAAAATTAACAAAATATTGAGTGCCACTACATTCAGAAAAAAGGGGAATGTAGAACCCAGAAGTTAACTACAACGATGAGATACATGAAATAAATTACAAGATTAAAAATATAACATATGAGGCAGCAGTTTGCTCCTCCAATATATTTCAAAACAACATGATATTGTAAGTACCTTTATATCTTGTAGCATTAACCTTTATGAGAGTATTTTATATACTCAAAGATTGTATACCTTTTTGTTTAAATAAAAGTGTTCTAAATTTCTTCGAAAAGTATAATGTAGCATAATATCCTTTAACAAATTTATATGTTATAGTAAAAATGGAACGTATATATAATTTAGGTATTTAAAAATATTTGTGCAATAGTAACTTAACTTTCTTCAAATATATATAAAATGAAAATATAACTCTCTTGATTTTAAGATTCACGTTAATGCTGAACCTTAACGTTTGATTCTAATAAAATGCAACAATTATTATTTTATGTAGAAATCGGATCCGTTAACTACTCACAATTGGAATGTATAGATTTTAAATACATTGATATAGTAAATAAATTGAGTAACGTTTCATAATCAAATGACAAAAGAAGCAAAAATATATTTAGTCAGAAATTAAATCAGCTGTATGATTTATACAAGTTATATATTAATATAATTTAAAGTATGGAATATTGTAAACAAATAAGCTTCAATATAAACTCACTAGAGCAGTATAGTGTTCCTCTTTAATCATAATAAGAGGTGAACAATATAAAAATTTACTTGATAGCTGTTATAGCAAGTTATAATTAATTAAGCCAGAGAACTAGGGTTATGTTTAAATGTATTGATCAATATTATCAAATTACATAATCAATGCGAAATACGCCCTGTTTCTAATTTTTAAATTCACTTGAATTTCATGAAATATTTATAGTCAAATTAGGTTTTATAATACCATTGTTAGAATGTAAACAAAACGAAGTTGACAAGTGACATCTTTCAAATAAAATTTGAAAGAGTATGCACCTTGAAAATCCAGATCAACACCTGTTATACCAACGAGATTTATGTATCGATTACATGCTGTTTGTGTAACGAATTATGGCTGATCGGACTTTGGCCATGCCTCTTCGCAGATAATTAGTCCATTTATTTAATTCAAACAAGGTGAAATCTTGTAATCTTGTACCAAGCAATTGTACTGCATCGAAATTACGAGCATCCAAGATAGATGTAAATAAATATCACGGCGATTCTTCTAAAAACCAGACTAACAATCAAGTGTGTGCATCTTAAACGAATTGTAATATTAGATCTTGAACTAACGTACCGAAAAGTGCATTGTTAATTCCCTAAGGAAACATCACGTGGATCATTCTCAACGCTTCACTCATTTCTTTCTACTATCCCGATCCTCAAGTCAGAGGACGCTAAACGAGCCATGTTCGTTTGATAAGAGGCGACCTTAGACTGCTTTTCCGATTAAGAACAAGTTGTCATATACTATGACACCTTCGTAGCTTCGTATATTTACGGCAGATGGCTACACTTATTACCAAATATTTCATAAAGATGTAGATTAGAAATGTATTTATTTATCTACATTATAAATGTAATAATGAATTTTTTATTAAATCACATAAGAATATAAATTAAATGTTGTAAACAAATACTGAATCAATTGTTGGGATATAATTATTATGTCCTAATGTATTTATTATAGCTGATTAAATATACCAACTGCGTAATAGATATTGTAAAGTGTGTTGCATATATTAGGGGTTATGTATGACTACATAATAAAAGTAATTATTGGGGTTATTTTGCAAACGTAGTATTTGAAAATGCTACAAAATATACAAAAATATGTAATGCAATTTTTATTACAAGTTCTCAAATTGGTTTATATTCATATTATGGCCAATTTCTTAGTTTTCAATACTTTAATTCATTAAGAAATCCAAAATTTCATTGATTACAAGTTAAAAAGAATCCTTGTGCTTAACACTGATTAATTACATTCATAATCCCATTAAAATTAAATATAATCAATGTAGTTCCAAATGACTTTGGAGCTACGGTCAACATTGCCAAGAAAATTTATTTGACGTTTCTACAAATAGTTGGAGTGTGGATTAAAAAATACAAACAACAGTTTGGGGTTTTTGCTTTGTTTACAGATCTGCAGAGTATCCAGTATTTTTCCTGTAGTTGCGTGTTTTCTTCAAAGGTGTGGAAATTAAATTCATTCATTTTGATCTCTGGCATACATCCAATAGCATAAAAACCACGGCATAGTTGCTGTGGTAAAGTAAATACACTCTCAAAAGTCAGAGTATTAATATAGAATCCTAGATATAAACCTCTATGATACTTCAAGTAAGTTTACTCAAGGTTGATGTTAGAATTAAGTGAAAAATATGGAAGTTGCATCTTGTATCCATAAAATATTTGAAGATGTATAATGACCTGCCAATATTGAGAAGTAGTAGACGAATCCGGACAAATCTCAGATACAACTACTCTAGTTGTGGGGGTTATTAAAAGGTAATGTTTTATAAGTTTATATTGTAGCTGGTATTTAAGGTAATCTGATTATATCTTGTAATTCCAGCTTTGTTTTAAGTGTGATTTTGGTACTTATTGTAAAACCGTTACTTATTTAATCATTGAAGGAAATATTTATGTGTTACCTGTTGCTTTTGACTTAAAATTTGATGTGGATTGTTTAATATATGTAATTTCAGGTTAATTTACTATGTTATTGAATATGTTTGAGGTATAAAGGTGTGTTGTTTGATTTAAACAACCGAAAACTAATATTCATTTATTTTAATTGTTTATTTAGTATCTAAATCAGAGTAAAACTAATATTTGTTTATTTGAAATAATGTTTATTTAGTATTTAATACCATGTTGCAACTCCAATTGCATTGCACCTGTTACAGCAACAATAGTAACTGTACCCTTACTGTGATTTTACGAGCAAGTAATGAAAAAGTACCAACACATCATTCCATAAATATATTCAATCAAAATATTAGGCAGGTTTGCTTATGAACAGAATTATATTTCAATGTTGTATTTGTTTTGGGTTTTATTGAATTAACCACCGCGTTGTTGTGTATTTTTTGTTTGTAATTTGTAATGCCACAATGTGTATAATTTTTATAAAGTACATTTTAACCGATGCAATCATAATGAATAATTTTTAACATTTGCTTACTAGATTTAATATATTTAACTAACATGCATTTATATAACCATTTAATGCTTGAATCTGGGCTTGTATTTGTGCAATAAAATTTTCATATGTATTTGCTGCCTACATGTTTTATAATGTTTGATATTTGTGATGTATTTGACATTTTGTGTAATTGTTTTATTTCAGTATATTAATCACATTTACAACTGCACTGCTAATATCTTGGTTTAAATGTAATTATATTGTTGGTTGTTTTGTACATCCTATTATCTAGCCGATGTTCCTATATAATTAACTAGTATTTAACGTTTCTGATAATTGTTATGATGTAATTAAATTGAACCTCTAAAATGATCGACCTTCACGTGTCTTTCGCGTTTGAATTTATGACTATGTTAGAGATAGTCTATTCAATAATAAGCTCCTTTTAAATTATGAGCAATCATACCATAAGTTCATTTCAGCAATTCATGTTGTCTTGTCAATGTACTTGTAGTTATACTCTTTTGCAAATAATAGGAAGTTGGCCAGCCTTTGTGAAATATATTGTAACACGGGCTGGAATCTGTTAATGTATGTATGTGGGCACGTGTAATTGAGCCTTGTTGAATATTACTAACATATTATGTCCGTATAGGGAGGAGAATTGGTAGTCAAGGCAGATTTTTCCTTCCTGGTGTCCCCCCTCTTCAACTTTAGCTGGGTAGTATTGGTTATCTGACCTCAGTACCTACCAGAAAAGACTAGCTGGTTTACACTATCGTTTATTTAGTTGTCATGTATGGTATGTCTGGGTAACAGTTGACATCCCGTTAAATTCAATGTTGGTGATCTGGGTACTTGTAAGTTACCCATCCTTGTCGAGATGTGCCAAACGCAGTTGGAAATGTGAGGGCAGTTTGAGGTTTTCTCTGCCGTGCTCTTTCCCCAATCGCCTAGGTTAAGTACGGCACTGTTTGCTTTAAATGTCAATTTTCTATGCTTTCATGCAAACGACCTATTTAGTGCTTATTGTTTTGATTAAGAGTCAAGTTAGGTAAATTATGTAGTTTTATTTCAAACCTTCCCACCTTAACGCCATCTTCTCAGTGTGAATTTGGGTTACATTAAAACAACATAACGTAGGTGTTGTCGAGCCACTGCCACTAGATGTTCGATCACTGAGTCCGGTGTAACGTTCATAGAGGGCGTTTGAGTGAGCCTTCAGGTCGGTTACACTGCATGCTTCAACCTGGTAATTTAATGATTATAATTTTATGATTGTTATTATTATTGTAAGCATGTTTTTTTGTCTTTTTTCTTTTTTTTACATCTTAGATTATTTTAGTATCTAGGCGTCAAGATAGGTGTATCAAAGGGCCCTATGGCCCTAATCTCGCTTGTACGAAACTAGTTTAAAAATAAAGATGTTAAATAAATAAATAAAGATGGAGTGGAATTAAGTTATAACTGAAATTATAGTGTAAATGTACAACAGTAGCTGGTAAGAGGACAGAGTCCTCTATTGGAAAACGAACAGTATGTTAATTTTGTAATCATTATATAACGTTTTTATGATTGTATAAAAATGACAATTATAAAAAATGTTTGTAAATATTATTTTAATTATACAGGGTGTTCCTAAATATCATGTACATACAAAAGGGTTTGATTCTTTAGCGAATGTTATGACTAAAAATTTATTTAAACATAGGTCTGCAACGCTTCGTATCCGATCTACAGGGCATTGACGTATGGAAATTTTTTTGGTTTTCTCTTTATAACTCCTGCAGTTTTAAAATATTAAGATCAAATTTGGAATATGGGTTATGCTGTAGGGCTTACATCATTAGGCATGTCAAATGGTTGTGAGAATCTACAGGGTGGTAATTTTTCGGGGATCATGCTCCCTTTTCTTTCCCTAAACTTTTTTGAGGTGCGCCGCTAGTAAATATTAAAACAAAATGAATTTTCTGCTTTATTTAGAAACTTTTTGGTCTCTTGCAGTTTTTTCGTATTTGTGACCATTCTTTAGGAAAATAATAAGAAACTATTGTCTGCGACATAGTAAGTATTTACAATAAAAAAATTTACAATCCAAATACCTCAATACTAATTATAACAAGGAAATATGTTAAAGCAAATGTTGAAAGTGACCTCCTTCGGCCCTTATACATGCGCACACTCTTTTTCTCATTGATGCCCGTACTCTTTCGAACACCTACGAAGTATTTCTTATGGTTTCAAATGCAGCTATAATTTGATTTCGTAAATCATTGTCATTCATCGATGTTGTAAACACTACAGATTTGAGATGCCCCCATAGGGAAAAAATCTAGGCTATTTAAGTCGGGGGATCTAGGGTGGTATGACTGAGGTCCACCCTGTCCGATCCATTTATTCTCATATACTTCATTTAAATATTCCCTCGCTAAAATAGAAAAATGTGCCAAAGCGCTATTGTGCATATACCACATTTCATTTCTCAGCAAAAATGGTAAGTTTTCAAGCAATAAAAACAATTCGTGTTGCAAAAAATACCTGTATGAGAGACCATAAGTCGACCAGGCAAATGATCTCCAATTATACCACCCCGTACTTTTAATGAGAACTATAAAATTTCTAATTAATCAAATAAGCAATAATTGTCAAAGAACCAGTACATAAATAATTATATATACGCACGGGACCTAGTATATCAATCTATATTCAAAAGTCAGACACTCACCTCGACAAAACACCAAATGTAATCTCGACAAAACACATCTTCACTTCGAAAAAGATCGCGGCAAATAACTCGGAATGTTCGTCTTCAATCCACCAGGCAACAAGAGTGACAGCAGGTGGTCGGGTGGTGATTTCACTAAATTGAATACCGGTCTATTCGTGGACAAAGTTTGCACATACAAATTTACAATTTAAACTATACTTGAAAATGCGTGTCTACAATTCCATGTGGATTGTCTTTAGCCCATATGTGATTGTTAGGAAAATTTATAATAGAATTCTTTGAAAAATTGGCTTTGTGGTAAAAAGGACAGAAATTAATCCATAAAGGGAAATCTCGAGGAAGTAGCACCTGCACTCTTTGAATGTGGTAAGGGTATAGTAGAGAATCATGCAGGATATGCCAAACTACTTAACGACTAACATTTAAATGTTTGCTGATTTTTCTGGTGCTAGTGTCTGGATGTTCTTCTATTTCATTTAGAACAGCTTCTTCGATCTGTGGCGTTCTAACAGTACGTGGTCTACCTTATCATTGGTATTTTTATTCAGAGTTCCAGTTTCTAAAAGACACCTATGAGTATCCAAAAATACTCGTTGATCAGGTATCATTCTATTGGGATAGTGTTCCATGTACCGACGTTTGGCTGCTCGTGCATTTCCATTCGCAAAGCCATAGATGAAATGCATCTCAACTACTTCAGAATTCGTAAAATTTAGCATTTTTATGAGATAATAACAAGTATTTAAAACACTTTTACACCATACAGTTTACGATTTCCTTTATTTTAATAAACTTATGCAGCCACAAGCAACGTGTTCAAATGCAAAGTATACTGACAAAATTAATAAAAAGAACATTCATTTTGTGTTTTAAAATGAAGTGGACCTATATATAAATTTTTAGTCATGATTCGCCAAAAATCACACCCTATTTACATGATATTTAGGAACACCCTGTATATTCATAAGAAAAAGGAATTTGTGTAATTAGTAATTTACAAAATTAAAGAATATGTATAATTTGCGCCTACTATTTTAATGGGTTAATGAAACTAAATATGTCAATTCAGATAAATTAACTTTTATTTTATGCAAACATGTTCACCTTCAAAATTATAGGGAACAGAATATATTAGTCAAAATGTTCATTCCTTATTTTATGAGGAATGCATGAATACAATTTGTGCTTATGTTAGAAGTGAAGGCAAGTAGTAAGCAAGTAAAGCTTTTCTACATTTTGACTTCCTTTTATTGAATACATGAACAGAAGGTATGGACATGAAAGACACCTAGATTGGCTGTTGAAATTTATGATTTAATGAACTAATTCCATCATGGTGTATAATTTGATGTAATTACAACAATGAGCTTTCAATACCTAATTGTATCATGTTTCTGATGCATATGTTAATTCTGTTTATTAATTTTCTATGTAAAGGATATATGATGTCATTCTCTGATAATAAAGACCAGTCATATACAGTTTTGTACTGACTCAAATAAATGTACAAATCCCGATGTCTGATTCTAGGTTGACAATATGTAAATTGATATATATATATATATATATATATATATATATATATATATATATATATATATATATATATATATATATGTATATATATATATATATAAAATGTTTTCAATGGGTTTGAGGTCAGCTGGTAAAAAGAAAACTCTTTTATAATGCCTAAATTATCGGATTTATTTAATCCTTGATCAAGGCTTCTAAAAATGTTACAAACAACTAGGCTAAATTATACAAATATTAATTGCAACTTACAAGATGAGTTGTTTTAAAAATTAATATCGAAATTAAGTATTAAACCTAACTTTTTTGTTTTTCACTTTTAAATGTAGAAATGATATATAATTTGTATAAGAAGAAATGTAAAAATAAAAATTATGTCAGATTTTGAAATATTTCAAATTTTCTTTTTTAACAGGATACCTGATACCTTTATTTAATGTATATGTTATGTTGTATGTGATAGTTGTTGTTTGTTTGTTTGTATGTATGTGTGTGTGTGTGTATGTCCATGCGTTAGGTTGTGTGGTTTGTATGTGTGTATGTATTTATAATGTTAAACATATTAACAAATATTACATTAAGTATGTAGCTATGTTTTAAAATTAAGTAAATATGTATAAATCGAGCTCAAACCACTAATATAAGTTTTTTTATTTATACTATCTTTTGCATTAAAAATGTGATTCATTTCAAGAAATAGTCTTTTTTGTTTATCTTTCTCTAATTCTAAAATTTTTGGATTTTTGAAATCTATTCTATGATCTAAATTATTTGAATGACTCGATAAAGCACAGGAATTTGGTTTAACTTTTATGTCACTTCTGTGTTGAATTATACGCTGATTTAAAGATTGACATGTTTGTCCAATATACAGGCCATTACAATCTAAACAATTAATTTGGTACACAATATTTTTTTGAAATAGTTCGGGTGTTTTTTTATCTTTTAATTTTGAAAAGAGATTGTTGACTTAAAATATTTTTCTTTGCATACTTAAAATTATAATTTTTAAATACTTTAATTAGTTTATGAGTTAATTCATTGTCTATATTTGATATTGTTTTATATATTTCTAAATTTTTGTTGTTACTATTTGTGTTATTTTTGTTTATATTACTGTTACTGTTGTTTGTGTTTTTATATTCTTCAGAGGTATATAGTAATTTTGTTATTAGAGGAGTAGGATAGTTGTTGTTTTTTAAAATGTTTGAAAGTTTTTTTTATATTTTTATTGTAGAATGTTGGATGACATTCTTTTAAATCGATTTTTTAATCCTAAAATAAAATTTATTTTTGTTTTGAAAGGGTGATTATTTTATTTTCATTGTTTCGAATTAATAAAGTGTCCAGGAAAGGTACCGATTTATTGGATTCTGTTTTTATTGTGAATTGGATATGACTATTACAGCTATTAAAAATATTAAGGGTTTCAACTATTTTATTTTCTGGGATAGCCGTTATTAAATCATCAACAAATTTCTTTAAAAACGGAAGGTTAACGGAAGTTGTGGAATAACACTATTTAATAATTCATCCATAACTTTTTGTGCTATAATGGGACTAAGATTTGATCCCATTGGACATCCAAAAATTTGTAAATAAAATTTATTATTAAAGGAAAAATAACTGTTATCAAAAAGAAATTCAATGATTTGTAAAAAAATAGTTTTTGAAAATTTACAATTTGGTTCAATTGCATTCCAAAATTTACTGATATTGTTAATAACTAAGTCTTTAGGAATATTTGTAAAGAGAGATTCAACGTCTAAACTTACTAATACATAACTTTTAGGTAATTGAAAATTGTTTAATTGTTCCGAAAATTCAAAAGAATCTGTTATATTATGATTGTTTTTAGGGATAGATTTTGTTAGAATTTCAGAAATAAATTTTGAAAGCTTCTCAGTTGCTGCATTGTTTGTAGCAACAATGGGACGGAGTGGATAATTGTCTTTATGTATTTTTGGGACACCATAAAGTTTTGGGATTGTGCTGTTATAATTATTAAAAGATTTGCCTCTAAATCACTAATCATTTTTTTATTTCTTAATAGTTTTATTATTATCCATTTCGAATGGACCTGCACCTTGCCGAAGTTCTAGATTACTAGAACAGGTGAATTGGCTTGCGTGTTCTAATGAGCTAAAGAGCTAAACTACAGGTCCAACCAAAGTAGTAGGGTCGTTAGTGAGGAACCAGACAAAGACAGGTCCCCGAAAGAGGGCAGCGGCTCTTTCAGTACTTAGATTGGCAGAGACCACAGGGGTCGGTATGGCAGTCTAAGACACACTACCGCGATGTGGAAGGCAACGGAAACCACCACATTACCTCCCAAGTACACAGCGTACCTAAATAATAATAAAAATGATGGCATTCTCTGGGGTAAAAGATTCCGGAGTTAAAATAGTCCCCCATTCGGATCTCCGGGAGGGGACTACTTCAGAGGATGCGATCGGAAAGTTAAGAATAAGAGTCGGGAACATTTTGCGAGTCGGAGCGTGGAATGTTAGAACTATGAATTTCGGGGAAATCTGTAGGTTAGTTCAGAATAGGAAACAATGATGGTACGCGTCTAACCAGTTTCAGGACTGAAGACCCAATGATGATGATGATGATGAATAGTTTTATAAAATCTAATGTTTGTTTTTGTAATTTTGCAGTTGGATCATTTTTAAATGCATTGTATATATTATTATCCATTAGTAAATCAGACATTTTTTTGTATATAACTTGTTTTAGATCTAGCAACGGTGGCATTGCCTTTATCAGCTTTAACTATTAACAAATCTTCATTTTCTTTTAAAAATTTTTTGCATTGAATATAGTCGTACAAGAATTTTGATTTCCTTTTCGAGTTTTGACGGACTAAGTTTGTAATAATATTAGTGATGTAAGCTCTGAATGAACCTCCACCTTAAAGAACGGGTAGAACGGCTTAACAGTTCCGGTGATCTAAAGCGCCGAACTACAGGTTTAGCAAATTAGTGGGGTCTTTAATGAGGAACTAGACTAAGACAGGTTTCTGAAAGAGAGCAGCAGCTCTTTCGGTACCTAGAGTGGCAAACACCATAGGGGCCGGTGTGGTATTCTAAGACACACTACTGTGAAGTGGAAAGCAATGGGAAACCACCACATTACCTTTAAAGTACACAGCATACTTAAATTTTGTTATTAAGATGACGGCATCATCTGGGGTAAAAAATTCCTGAGTTAAAATAGTCCCTCATTCGGATCTCCAAGAGGGGACTACTTCAGAGAATATCATCGGAAAATATAGAAAAAGAGTCGGGAGTATTCTGCGAGCCGGAGCATGGAATGTCAGAAGTATGAAGCAAGTAGGTAAGCTAAATAACTTGAAAATTGAAATGGATAAGTTAGCATTAGACATAGTAGGAATCAGCAAGGCTCGGTGGCCAGATGCAGGGGATCTTTGGAGCAGAAACTTTAGAGTAATTCACACATGAGAAAAAGATAGGACACTATGTAGAAAACTACCTACAGAAGAACGAAAGAGTATTCATGGCTAGATTAGTATCTAAATTGGCAAATACAGTAATAATACAAATACACATACCCACCTCTAGCTACAGTGAGGAATAGGTAGAAGCGATATACAAAGATATCAAAGGTATACTAAAATATGTAAAAGGACATAAAAATTTAATAATTATGTGGGATTTTAACGCAGTGGTAGGTGAGAGTAGGGAAGGAGCGGTAGTAGGTTTATTTGGTTTAGGCACGAGAAACGACAGGGGAAATAGGCTGATAGAACAACAAAAACAATTTAACCATCACAAACACATTATTTCAACACCATGCTAAAAGACGATA
Organism: Platerodrilus igneus; assembly: GCA_036346225.1. Lineage (NCBI taxonomy): Eukaryota > Metazoa > Arthropoda > Insecta > Coleoptera > Lycidae > Platerodrilus > Platerodrilus igneus. The sequence goes on from JARFIW010000831.1 coordinate 2,758,787, forward strand.
CACTAGAAGATGCCAGGAGATAATCTTGTTAGACGACGGTTTAGGAATCAAGTAAAAGACTGTAGAAGCTACCCAGACGCAGAAATAGACACTGATCACAACATCGTAATTATGAAGGCCACTCCTAAATTTAAAAATTTGAGGGAAAAAAACGAAAAAAAACATTTTGATTTTAAGAAATTCAATGATAAAGACATTCACGAAAGATTTAAAAAAATGTCAAATTAATTGCTGCAAGATATCGAGAAAATTTTGGATACTAAGGAACTAGAAACAGAATGAAATGACATTAAATCTAGTTTAGACATGGCGGCCAGAGATATTATGGGGTATACACAAAGAGAAAATAAGAAACCACGGATATTCTGAATTTAATAGAAGAAAGACAAAAATACAAAAACAAACCAGACGAAGCTGGAAAAAAGAGATACAAAGTCATAAAATAGGAAATTATTCGCAAAGAGGTACAAACTAAGATGGAAATAGGAAAAACAGTATATAAACTAATTAGAATGAATTTTAGGAATATAAAATCATATGGCAAAAACATAAGGAGCACGGAAGGAGACATCATTATAGAGAATGTAAAAAAAGTGGTTAGATGGCAAGAATATATCGCGAATTTATATGCAGGAGAGGAACTAATAGCACTAGAACAGGAATCAGACATTGAAAACGATGACTTGGGATATTCTATACTTAGAGAATTAGCATTAAAGGCATAAAAAATGGCAAGGCACTGAGTATAAGAAATATGTGGAAAACAGTAAAAAAAAATAGAAGAGATAGGATGATAAATCACATACCAAGGCATGAGGGAATAGTGCGGAATATATTAGAAGCAGTGATAGGAAAAAAGAGAGGTATAGGTAGACCTAGATTAGACTATTGCACACAAATAGTCAAAGATGTAGTCAGTGGGAATTTCAGGAAAATGTGTAGACTAACTCAGACTAGAAATCAATGGAGGTGCACGTCCAACCAGTTCCAAGATGGAAAACCTAATGACGAAAAAAATAATTGTACTTAAAACTGATGATTATTATAGGCAACTACAGGTGTTGGTTTTGCAACATTCTCAACTAATGTTAATTGTGTGAAAGAATTTACTGGAGAACTATTAATTCGGAAAATGTCTGTGTTGGGAGATCTTGGTAGGTGCAGGTTGCTTAACCCCCTTCACATACCACTAAATATCGGTGAAATAGAGCATATATTTAGAAAACAATCGAAGGAGAACTGACCTGTATCTAGGCTGTAGGAATGTCAGAGAACAGAATAGAAATCAATGGAGGTACATGTCTCTAACCAGTTTCAAGACGAAACACCTAGAACTTAAACCTGATCATTATTATAAGCAACTACAGGTGTTGGTTTTGCAATATTTTCAACTAATCTTGATTGTGCGAAAGGATTTATTGGAAAACTATTAATTCGAGAAATGTCCATTTTGGGGATCTTGGTAGCCACAGGCTGCTTAACCTCCTTCACATACCACTGAATATCGGTAAAATAGGGTAAATACTTACAAAACAATAGAAGGATAACCAAACTGTATCTAACAAGAAAGAGTAGCGGCTATGTTTGAAGACAACAAATATAGAAACATGGAAAAAATTGCTGGACGCATATGTGTGGGAGCATGGCACTGTACGCCTATGAAATAAGGAAAGTAGGAGAAGTTGACAGGAAAAGAAAGGAACCTTTGGAATGTTATGCTTCAGATGTATGATGATGATGGTATTATGATAGCATGGACAGACAAAGTTAGTAACAATGAGGTTCTAGAAATATTAGGAGAATAAAGATATGTGGAAAACAAAAAAAGGTAGGGGAAATAGAAAGGCAGGATATGTTTTAAGGCATTTTTGAGGAATAGTGCGGGCTATATTACAAGCAGATATAGGAATAGAGGTAAATGTAGACCTAGATCAGACTATTGAACGCAGATAGTGAAAAATGCAGACTGTAGGAAGTGTAGGTTAGCTCAAAATAGGAAACAACGGAGGTAGTCTAACCAGTTCCAGGACTGAAGAAATGATGAAAGTTTTGTAACAACTTGGCATTAATATTTTAATCACTTCTGATTGTAGAGGGTTCATGGTAACACGTTTTTCATAAACAACCGATGGGTACTTGTTTTAGATGCTCTTTACTTATCACAATCAAAAATTTACATCAGTCAGTAATATATAACACAATTGAACTTTTGCCAGATTATAGTCTGATGATATACAGATAAAAAATTACAAGATGTAAACGGGCTAGTGGTAAAAGTGATTTAGGTTGCTCTGTAGCGTAGTTGGTATGTGTGTGACTACTACGCCCAAGGTCCCCGGTTCAAATCCTGACACAGTCCGCTTGAAAAATGTTAGGCGAGCATTTTTCACAAAAATACACCCTCGTTCGAATGAGAGGTAAAATGGAGGTCCCGTGTGTGTTATAGGTCCCGTATGTGAGTGTTGTCATACACGTTAAAGATCCCTACCTTGCTTGGAACAGCAAGAGTTCGGCAAAATTACAAATTTTCCAGGTAAAGAAAACTCGCTTCCTGGCCAATGTAGTACCTTTGGGTGGAGCATTGGAAAATCACGTGTAGGGTAAAAGTAATTTCCCTAAAACATCTGACAGATTATATTCACTTGTTGCTCTATGATATGTGATTATAGACTGTGGTTGATAAAACTGAAAACACCACAATGTTGTTTTCTTGATTTAATTCAAAAATTAATACTAATTCATATACAACATTTAGAGCATGTTATGCTTTGAACTGTATCATACTCAACCCTCCCAGTAAACCCCCGGGCAAATGACACAGTTTTTAAAAACACCTCACAATCTACGTGGGCATTGATGACGCCAAGGGTGGTTCTTTCTGCTATTGTCCTGTTGTGGTTGTAGATAGCTTCTGCTGGTAGGGCTTCGCTGATGAGACAATAGAGATGGGGTAAAAACGGTTGGAACGGAACACACTCACACCAGCACTATCCCGTAACGGTACGATATCTCGGAAGTTGATATGATAAATCCGATGAGCTAAGCGGTGGTTCTCGCCTTAAATGTCTCTCACCTCTAACCGAGATTAACGTTCTTCCGCCTGCGTTCATGGGAAGATGAACTTCTCACAACAGAACCCTACGTCAGCGCTTACGATTGCAAAGATAAACAACTGAAGTCAATACCCGTGTGAATATTAATTATTCTGGGGTTTCACAACGTCAACAAAATTGCGGTATTCGACGAGGATTTTTCTGAATTTAAAAAAAGTCACTAACTCTGAATTAATGAACCTAATTTTTGGCTTTATAAAATAAAGCGTAGCGAGTGTTGATATTCACATTAATGTCTAGAACCTCACTAAACCATTTTTTGAATAGGTCTTGTATATTTATTTATTTATTTAGATAATAAACGGGAAACCCCCGTTACAAAAATAAAATAATGCAATATAGATATTAACTATTATGCTTCGAAGGTAACATTGATAAATACCCTAGAAATTAATACAATTTAAATAATAAATGTTTGAGTTAATAACCATACATGTGCACAAGATGACTACTAGCTATTATCATAAAGAAGCAATATAATAAAATAAGTCACAGAAAAATCTATGAAAATCTACACCAACCAGTTCGTTACTAATGCAGTATGATTTACCAGTGCATTGAATCCTAGACATAGGACTGTTGTACCCATAAGCTGTTCTATGGAAGTTTACTGTAAATACAGAATTGTCTCTAGTATGTCTGTTAGGGATACGCCAGTTAATTAAAAACAGAAGCTTGGGGCAATCCATCATACCATGAACAAGTTTATAAAGGAGAATAAGATCACATTTGATTCTATGTGCTTCGAGGGAAAGAAGTTTAAACTCGTTATATAATTATGAGTAGTCCGTTAATTCAACTCTCATCCTGGATGCACAGATCTGCAAAAATTTGTTTTGAATGGCCTCCAGAGAATTAATATGAATATTATAATGTGCAGACCAAACTGTAGAAGCATAAGAAAGAATTCTTCGTACCGATGTAAGTTATAAGATTCTATAAGAAGTTATAGATAATAATAATAATGATAATATTTAGCTTTATTGGGATATAATAAAAAGTATTACAATAAACCAAATAAAAAAAATATTCCCAATAGGTGGGGTTTTGTATGAAACAGATTTTCAACCCTACCCAAAACAGGTAAATAAATGTGTGTCATAAATGTAACATAATGTATGAATATGTTGCTGTCTAAGACCTTTGATTTAACAATAATCGCTTCTTAAGTTCAGCTCTAAATTTTAAAATGGCATTGCAGTCCACAAATAGGTGAAGCCTAAGATGACTAACAGCAACATATTCAAAACAACATTAAATTTGGATGTATAGCATTTGCATATATTATATGTATCTTGTCTTACATGCCGATTATGTATGAGAGAACGTTTGCAGAGTAAATTACATAAGTATGGAGGAATTTGGTCTTTATGATTTTATACAATGTGCAAGAGAATAACAAACAAAAGCGATGTTCCAATTTTAAAATATTTGCATCAATGTAGTACGATGTGATGTGATATCCCTTCTATTTATATTGTAAGCATAACGAAACCAGCAGTTCTGGACAATCTGCAACTTATTCTTAGAACAGGAGGTCAGGTGTTGTAATAAACTCCACTAACATAATCTAAATTGCTAAGTACTAAAGAATTCACTAGATACCATTTAGTAGAATTAGGTAAGATATGCTTAAATTGATATAGGGATTTAAGCTTTACCTTGCACAATGAGGACTTTTTAAGTATGCGTTTGAAAATTTAGGTTGCAGTCCAAGTAAACACCTAAGTTCTTGATATACTCTGAAAACACCAGATGGGCGTTATCAACACATACACTGTTGGTCAGCACTGATAAAGCTTTTTGACACATTGCACTTGTCCCAATGCACATCAACATAGATTTAGATCCAATTAAAAAGAGACCGTGGTTGCTTGACCAATCTGAAATTCAGATAGATTTATATTTAAATTATTTATGGTGTCATTTATTGCCATAGGATCACAAGACATATAGCACAGTATCATTTGTATAGAAGTGGACATACAATCTTTAGTTAGATTAGACATTGGGTCAGATGTAAATACTACAAATAGAAGTGGTCCCAAAATGCTGCCTTGTGGGACCCCTTGAGTGAGAATAATTTCAGAAGAAAGTTGAATATCCACCCTCACGACTTGTGTTCTGTGATTCAGATAGCTGGAAACCCAATTTATAACAGTAGGGTCACATCCATAAAAAAGTTTTGCAATTAAAAGTTCATGATGTATAGCATCAAAGGCTTTACTAAAGTCGAGTAAAACTAGAAGTGATATTTGAGAAGTGTCTATAGCCACATTATTACATGTGATTTTCCAATGCTCCACCCGAAGGTACTACATTGGCCAGGAAGCGAGTTTTTTTTTTTACCTGGAAAATTTTGAATTTTGCCGAATCCTTGCTGTTCCAAGCAAGGTAGGGATCTTTAACGTGCGTGACAACACTCACACACGGGACCTCCATTTTACCTCTCATCCGAACGAGGGTGTATTTTTGCGAAAAATGCTCGCCTAACATTTTTCAAGCGGACCGTGTCGGGATTCGAACCCGGGACCTAGGGCGTAGTAGTCACACACATACCACTACGCCACGGAGCTGCCTTGTCTATAGCCACAGTAAGATCGTTAACTATCTTCATAAGAGCAGTTGAAGTACTATGGCCTTGTCTAAATCCTGACTGGGTGATAGGCAACAGAATGTGAGTTTTTATATATGACAGTAGGTGGTTGTAAACAATTTTTTCAGCAAGTTTTGAAAGTGCAGGCAGAATACTGATAGGTCGTAAATGTGTCAGAGAAGTAGCTTTATGAATTTTGGGTAGAGGATTTACAATGGCATTTTTCCACATCAAGGGCACTTTGCTAGATCTCAAAGAATAATTAATTATATGTAACAATGCAGTATTACAATAAGGATAAGCATATTGAAGCATTTTTAAATTAATCCCATCTGCACCGATTACATTAGATTTTAATTGATGGAGTGTAGTTTGTAACTCTATCTCAGTAATCTCCGTAAATTTGAAATTGTTCCGGACATTTCCATGAATACTTGTTCTAAAAAAAGAGATTAAATTATTATTGACCTTAGATATCGGTACCATTGTGGTAAAGAAGTTATTTATAAGCTCAGCATTCAAAATTGATGAATCAATCTCGTTAACTTTCTTTGTGTGGATATTCCAGGCTTCAAAATTCGACCACTTTTTAGGATTATTTTTAAAAATATTTATCTGCCGTTGAATGTAGGCACACTTTTCTTGTTTAATTGCACATGCTACGTAATTTTTCAGATCTCTGTAATATTGTTTATCAGGATCTAATCTAGATATCTTAAATTTCTTAAAGGCACGATCTTTGAGATTGATAATTTGCTTTATAGTTTCAGTGATTTAAGGCTTTGAAGGTTTATTAACAGTAACAGTTCTATACGGAGCATGCATATCATAGAGCTTAATTAAAGCCGAATTAAGAAAATGAACTTTGTCATCTATAGAATGGAAACTATCAATTTGATTCCATGGTATCCTACACGCATCACCACCGAACGTTGTAGTGTTTCAATTAATTTTGTGGGGTGTGTTCTTATGGATTTTTGAAAGAAAGCACAAATATTCTCAAATTACTCTAATGCAATTACTTATTTCTATAAACGCTTACCTTTAACGAATACAAACGAATGTTCACAAATACATTTATTCTTCATGACGTCATGGATACTCGCAAATACTTAATATTAATTATGAAATCTAGAATAATACTGTTCAATTAATTAAATCTACAAATCTACACATAAATCGATACAGACAGTACGGCGTCATCGTGAGTTTCATACAGTTTTTTCTTTGGAAGACGGCGATTCAGCGGAGCGTAACTTATCTTCTTTTCTACCATTTAACTTGACCCAGCATATTGATTTTTATTAATCTTAGTTTTTATTGATCAGCATGGATACTTTTCAAGATGTCGACCTCATCATCCTCCCTCGCAAAGTTCTCGTTAACCAGTGACGTTTTCTCCTTCCCCCTCAACACTCGTGCATCACCGGCCTTACAAGAATACCTCATCACACTTCCGTACCGCCAAACTTAAACTTCCAAAACAATATTTAATTACATGTATTTGCAACCACTACAACGTGTCTGCATTAAAAAGACTAAAATCACGGAATGTAATTTTTTTTGGGTTGGTGCTTTACAACTTTGCAATCGAAATAGCAATAAACAAGAGAGTGATCTGACAAGTTTTCCATGTCTAGAGTTCCGCGTTCGATAATTTTCAAGTGATTACTGATACAGCTGACAGCGATTAAGGAGGATGAAAATTCAGTAATCCGTGTAGGGTCTCTAATAATTTGTTGTAGATTAAAAGATTGTAAAATGTTATCAAAATATGTACGTTTATGGTTTGCTTTCAAAAAGTCCATATTAACATCTCCAGTTAATACAACTTCATCTACTGTAGGAACCAAATTTTCTAACAATTTCAAGATTGTCCAATTCTGTTTAAGGAATTTGTGGAGGTTTATGGATGACACCTATGGCAATTTTGAGTTTGTCAACAGTAACAGAAAACCAAAGTTGTTCTATCTGAGTGTTTAAGAGATAGTCAGTTGCAATAATACGAAATTTTAAATTATATTTAATATAAAGAGCGACTCCACCACGGTTAATTCGATCAGCACGTAAAAGTTCCTATTCGGGTAAACTAATAAAACTTGAAGGAATGTCAGGTGTTAACCATGTTTCAGACAAAGCAATAATAGAGAAATTACGGTTTTAAATGTAATCAGTAAACGATGCAAAGCTAGATAGTAAAGATCGAATATTCAGATGACATATGGATAGTTTCTGGTCATGGCTTGGAGTGTTATATTCTGGGTTTATCATTCTAAAAAATGTTCTGCATTAAAAGAATAATCTACTGTATTTCTTTTTTGCTCTACCTTCTTTTTGTACACAGAACAATCTCTGTCCCAGGCTGCATGTGTAACATCAATACAATTTACACATTCATACTTTGTTACTTGGCATTCAGTGTGTTTATGAGTGCCAGCACATTTAGGACAAATCAACTTTTGAGTACATTATTCAGCATTACGATTAAAACCATTACAATTGTAACATCTTGTTAGATTAACATCTTCATAAGCATCACATCGATCCCAGCACACATTTAGTTTCTGTTGTTTCATAATTTAAAAAATTATTTACCATCAGTTTCAAGTTTTGTAAAACGTTTAATGCCAGATTTAGTTTTTTTCAACTTTATTTACCACTTTAAGATAAGTATTTTCATGGAGGATATCATTTTGGGTTTTTAAGACGGCCAATAATTTGTCTTCATTCCAGTCTTCAGATAATCCTGTAATCATTAAGGTTGGTGCCCTTTTCTTCTCCTAATTTATTAACGGCTTCCGTTTTGAGTTTAGCAAATTCACTTGAATTTTTACAATCAACAATGATGCCACCTCTGGGTACTTTACGCATTCCAGTGACAATAATGGTAGTAGGGTCAACTTGAGACTTTATCACAGACTGAGTCTTGTCTGAATTTTGTACAGTATCCTTTAGTCGTATAACAGATTCCTTATTTTGTTTCAGTGCACGGCTATAATTGACATGATTCAATTCAGGTATTAGTTGTATATTCCTGGTTGCCTTAATTTCCTCTTCAACTTCATTAAGTGCTATTTTGAATGTTCTTTCAAGAGCATTAATCCTATCCAAGAGTTTGTGATGAGTACTCATCTCATCATTATATACTGTACAGTAAAATCTTAAAACACACTTTTTAAGTTGCATGCATCTAACTTCAGATGAAGATACCCCAGAACAATCATTGCATGTCTAGTTATTGCAGCCATCACATGAAAATTCAATTCCTCAGGTTCACTGCAACCAGTACAGTTACACAAGTTAATGATGCACTTTCATAAAATAATTGGAAATAATAATACAACAAAATTTGTGTTCAATTTCACACTGGTCCAGTCCTGAATCAACATATAATTATTATTTAAGTTATAAAGGATAACAGGTGACCTCAGGTTACTTATCACATCTAAAAGCAATGTGGAAACAGATAAAAGTAATTGTTAATCTGCAATAATATTCACTTATAGGGCAATAAAACGCATTTAACCATTCACTTGATAAACTACCAGTTGCACAATTTATTTTAATCAAAAGATCTTGCCACTGGCTTTATGCTGGTACCAAATTTAAGTAATAAACACCAATTTTGCACCAATAATTTTAATAAAATGTGGAGCTCAACAAAATACATACGTCTCAACACAGTACTTTGAATTCCGTGTTATGAAACCAAGCTGTTTTAAACTCTGAGATTTAATTTTCTTAATATGTGGGATAAATGACAACGAGCTGTCAAACAACACTCCCGAGTCTTTGATGAGGAACACCCTAGATAGTATATTAGATTGGAATTGATAATTAAAAATAATTGTGTACCAGACGATCAGGCAAATCTAATAGTGCAGCACTTGTTAATATTAAGTGCCATTAAATTGGAAGAGATCCAGGATGAAAGCGAGTTCAAGTTCCTTTGTAGTTTTAAAACAGTCTGCAACGTTAGTCACCCTCAAATAATTTTGCCCCAAATGAGAGCTTTGTGGCACACCTGAGCTAACAAGAATGGGTTCAGAAATATAAGATTTAATCTTTACGTACTGTACTCTATCTGATAAATACCTTTTTAACCAAGACAAGTATCTAGGCAAGCCATATTTATATAATTTAGAAATTAAAACGTCATGGATTACAGTGTCAAAAGCCTTAGAAAAATCTGTGTTTATGGTATCAACTTGATATCCATTCTCAATAGCAGAAGTAATGAAATGTTGGTATACGAGCAAATTAGTAGATGTGGATCTTTGGCGAATCCATGTTGTTCCACAATAATAATATTAGAACAGTCACGAGTTAAATTTTTGCTCGAGGTCAAATAATTTTGGGATCACCGCCAACATAACCACTGGGCGATAGTTTTTGACATCAGCTCGACTTGATAAATTAAATAATAGTAGAATAGATTACGACAGAGAAGTAGCGCATTGTATAAGAAAGTAACTTGGAATATTATCAGGTCCATGACTCAATTTAGGTTCCAAAGATAAAATAGCATTAAGTACCTTCTCGATAGAAAACTGTATAAAAAGAATATCAACCAATGTAAAATCAGAAGGAGACTCATTTGAGGGATAATTTGGTTTGTTTAGATAAACACTAGAGAAATGCTGGGCAAACAAATTGACTATATCCTCACCTGATCTGCTATGACATTATTGTAATACATACTATTAGAAATACTGTGATCTTGCTTCAAAGAATTTATGTGTCTCCAGAAACATTTGGGGTTGAATTTTAGTTGATCGTTAATATTAAATATATACAATGCATAACACTGCTTATTTAGAATTTTGCAACGAGAGCGTACTTCCGCAAAGTTACCATAATCGATAGGTGAACGAGAAGATTTAAATTGTGAATACAGGATTTTCTTAGTTTTCAATAATTGTCTAAGTTACTGGAGAACCAGTGAGGATACGAGTTGTGCTTATGCATTTTCCTTGGACTATATAAACGAATAGCCTAGTTGAAGACCTCATAGAAATTCTGTACGCTTACATTCATGTCATAATTACCTAATATTATTGTGTCCCAGTTAATGGACGACAAGTACATGTTGATTACATCATAATTTGCATTTTTATAGTCATAGTAATAATTAAAGTAATTTAATCTCTGTTTTACTAACACCTTCAATTCACAAACCAAAGCACAGTGACTGTGACTATCCTCAAAAATCGGGTCACTGGCTTTGCTAATACTGAGATAATCCACAATATCTTTGTTTACATATATTATGTCCAAAAAGGCACCTTGTTGATTCGGTATACTACATATTTGTTCAAAGTTAAGGTAGTTGCAAAAATCACTTAACACCTCTTCAGTGTGACCTGACGCTGATGGCAAATTAAAGTCTCCAAAAATACTTAAAGGTACTTTAGGATATTTTTCTCTTATTGACTCCACTGCATAACAAAAGTTCAAGTAAGAGTTGATATAAGAAGGAGGTAAGAATATTGCACACAAGATGAAACATAACCCAGCTGCAGTACACATAATAAGCAGATACTCGACAGTAGAACAAGTGCTGAATAATTATGAAGTTTTAAATGAATTATTAGCCTAAACTAATACACCACGACTTTAACTTTAGTTCTGGTGTTACTATTGCGGTCAAACCTGTATACAGTGTAATCTGCGTCACAAATTTCACTATCATAAAAGTATTCAGAAGCCATGTTTCAAGCAAAACCGCGACATCATAGGAACATCGTTTAAGTGTGTTATGCAGCATCACCAACTTACTTCTAATACCACCAACATTATGTAAATAAAAAGACAGTGACTGCAAGGCAGTTAGTTTTTGACATTTTAGCTTTGACAATCTTCCGTACACCTTGTATATAATTCAAAAACAAATTAACCTCTTCATTAAGTTTCCTTATATTAAGATCCTTTAGTACTTTACCAGTTACTCTTGTTGGATCTTAGTTTTATCTAATCCTATTTTAAATCCAGAGTGCATTTTTTACCACTTCAGGACGTGAAATAATGATTTTAATTTCCCTAGCTTTGCCATCACTTCTTGGTTTGCCTACACGCAGTACGTTAATAATATCACGGGGATCGATCTCAAGACAGAGATAAATCGGCTGAAGTTTACTTATATCATCAGCTATTCTTTGTTTGAGATGATTGATGGTGGATTCTGGTACGTTATACATCATTAGATTACTTGCACGAAGAAAGCGTTCTTGTAGTTCAAAATACACAGAATCTGTATCTACCGTTGGTTTATTAGTAGAATCCTTGAGTATGGCTACTTCGTCTTTCAGGCTCTTAATTTCTTCTTCAAGTAATGTAATCTTATTAATCAACACAGGAATTTTCTTAAAGGCATTATGGCACTCATCACAAAAAAATATAATAGTTCGTTTTTGTACCATAATTGCCCTCTGTTCACTTGCACATAGCCTTGAACATTTTTCATCCAAATGAAAGAAGACCCAGCAGCTGTCACAACATGGAGCTTTATCAACATCATCGATAGAACTAGAACATTTATTACACTTTTTAGGAGGCATATTATAATTCATATGAGAGATAAAAGTTTATTTACAAACACTGATGGAATAATAACAGATAAGTATGTTATGTAAATATCAGCAGGTTTTGTCCCACAAGTATTAAACTTATCTGTTTAATCACATTTAGTTTAAATAAATTTCTTATTTAAAGCAAATAATGATAATGTATACTATACAGTTACCAGATGTTAATATTTAACAGATTCACTTCGGCCTTTTTCAAATGTATTAACTACTGAGATCAAGTTGCTATCCTGATTTTAATCTCAGTGCAGAGGGCTTAATTAGAGCCACAGTTTAATACCAATTACAAGAATTAACTTGTAAAACTTCTCACTAAAAGACACAATTTAATGAAAACACACTTTTAACCTTTACACATGTAGTGCGGCCATCTTAATATGTGGTTATATTCTTTAACTCACAGAAATCTAATGAAATATTTTTACCTTTTCGAATCGTTACAGTTATACAATGTTATTCCCTGTCAGTGCATTTTTGGCATAATATTACACGTGTTCAAAGCCAGTAAGCCCAAAATATATTTATTATGACAATAACATACCTGATCGAATATGCTCAGTTTTAGCCATTTGCACTAAGAAACTAAAACATCGAATGTCCACAATTGTACATGCAGCAAGTCTGCTCACATGTGTAATTAATAAATTTTGCAACTCTGAAAATAACTTTTAACTTCGGGCATCCTCAAATCTGTAAGCAAATATTGGTATTTCAAGATATTTTTGGTGTGCTCCTCTTGACGTATTCAAATTTATTATTACCGACTGATTAATACACAATTCAACTCTCTTAACTGATCTGAAGAAATAAGTAGTTCTTCAAATCAGTAGTTTGAATCATCATTTAGTTTATGTAGCACCAAAGCTATAAATGAATTAGCAATACTTTTTTTAATTCTAGCCAAGTAAGTAATAGTTTTAAAAGCAAATTCATTAATCTGCTTCTAGATGAACAAAAACCAAAATGGTTGGGCTCGTAATTATTCAGTGTATAATACAAGTACAACGATACAATGTATTCCATACATACATGCATGCATATGATAATAAGAGTACAAGTACCAACAATTATTAAAAACCAAATAGACCACCTTCTCCTTCAAGAACTGCAGGATATATTTCGTCGCCTTGAGAGTGAAATAAGCTAAGCCACATTTTTAGACAAAATGAGTTAACTACATCTCACCAATCGAAAAAAAAAAGAAAAATACAGTAGTGGCAAAAGCTAAATGCTTCTTTAACTGTAACCTTAAATTTCGCAAAACTGTGAAAGAAACTAAATTAGAATACACACATTCATTTTAGTGGTGAAATATGTACAAGCAGCATATATTTCTTCGCCATCTAAATAATTATACATTTTTTTTTGTTATGAAGATAGCTACGTCACTTAGTTTACACATTAGTACCCATTTCTAATGGCAGTACTTCTTACTTATTACGTCAATATCACATCACTCAAGTCAGATATGGCAGATCTAATGCGTTTTGTAATTTTGTAATTAAAGGTACTTGAATGATACTTTTTTTATATAAAAAAAGGAACTAGTTATAATTCAGTGCCAACAAATTAACAATGGCACAATTCCACGAAAAATTACTAGTTGAACTGTGTTTAACCAGTAATAGAGAAAAGAGTAGAAATAAGATAATATACAATGTTAACAGTGGTTGACCAGTTGCAGTTTTTGCAAGTTATAATAATGTGGAAAAGTAATTAAAGACAGCCAAAACATTATTGAGCAAGAGACAGCTTCATCTATAGAAAATAAACTGGACAAAATATTGAAGAAATGGGATTAGTTTCACTCCTAGAAAATGAACATATTATACAAAACAACAATGAGGGTGCAGAATCCTTAGTTGCACAAAATAGAATCAGTGGAAAATATTGTTATTAGTAATTTATTAGTACAAATTTTGGGTATGATAACCTGTCAAAAAATTATCAAAAAAATATGAAAACAAAAACCACTCACAATGGCATGTATTTAAAAATACTACATGAAAATTTGCAACAAACTCCTGATTATAACACAAAATTAAACAGCATAGCTTCCAGTTCATTTGGTGCAAAGCTTTATGATATAGTTACAGGTGTGGCATGCATGCATAATTTTGTTTTAGTAGTAAAACATTTACTGCTGCAACTTCGCCTCAACTCTGCTTTCGCACACATAGCCTTTCGATTATTTTGTCTTGGAAGTAAAACATCAATATAATATTTATAACCATATATTTCAAAGCTTTGCACCAAATAAACTGAAGTCTAGCAGCAGTTTTATTTAATATTTTATTTTGAAAATGTAGGAGTTTGCTACATATTATGTTACATGCCAAAAATCAGCATTTAAACATTTCTGTAAGTTTCTAAGTTGCAAGTGAATTCGCACCAATAATTTTAAGAGACTTGTGCGTGAATTTCCGTCACTTTAGATAGTTGCGTCTGCGCAAGAAAATGCACAGACGTAGAGTGGAAGGAAGAGTGGTGATTTTCCATCACGTGGAGACTAGTCAACCAGACGTCGATTGGAGTGGTTTTATCTGTGTGCCGTTATCTTGTCTTCTCTTTCAGGTAATGTAGGTTTCCTTTCATCTCTACCTGATATAGTTCATTCTACCTGTATTCCTTTATCGTACCTCTACATAGAAAAGAAGAAGGCAAATTTAAATCTGACTTCGACGAAGGGGCAAGGGATGACCCACGCCCAACAACGCTCAACCAATGCCTGCAATGCCTAACTGACGCAAGAGTAGCTGCCATGCGGTGAAGAGTCCTACAGTTTACGTGAGTACCTTTTGTGTTCTCTTATAATTAAAATAAACATTTTTTGCATGTGATAATAATTTGACCATAAATATGACGTAACCGCTTATTGTGCAACATTTTGCAAATATTTATTATTGTTACCAACTGTCGTAGTGGCTCTCATACATGGCGTGCCGGGACTTTAAAAGTATACCTTAGAGTGTAGAACAGAAGTATGACAATTATTTTCCTGTGTAATTTGAAAACATGCCATTCTAAGTGGTTTTCATATTTTTCAATAACTTTGGACAGGTTACCAAAAGGGTTCCGATGCCAAATTTTTTAAACTGGTATATTTTTCAATAATTTTTAAAGTGGTGTTGTGTATTGAGAATAAATGTCAAACCATAATTTTATTAAACACAGTTTAACAGTAATCTGGCAACTAAACTTAATTGTTATTGTTTATTTTATTAGATACAAGTGAGGAAGATCCTTTCATAGGACAGGCTCAGATGAAGATCCCAACTACACTAATGAAAACTCTACTTCTGATTTTTCTGAAAATGTGTTACGTGCCAATCGGCACTTAAACATTGTATTAGGTTAAGTTTGATGTACGGAGGTTTCGCGCCATAATTTCAAAAGACGCGTTGCACGGAATTTTAAAAGACTAGGAGCGCATACTTCCGTTACGTCATAGTAAGTTTGCGCAGAGTGCGCGACGCGGGAGGGTTGGACGAATAAGTTCGCGCCGATGTGTAAAAGACAAAAGAGTGGGGACTAGTTTCCGTGACGCTCTAAAACGTGGCTGTTTAGCCAGAATCTTCGAGTGGAGTGGACGCTTTGAGGTATCGTATCGTGCTTATCTTATCTATGTAGATTTACTTTGCCTAATTGTCTTTGTTTGTTGCCCTATACCTTGTTTCCTAATCCGATCCCTGCATAGGTAGAAGAATTTTGCAGCCACCTAGGCGTACCGAACCGTACGACCCGAGAATAAGCCGGAAGCCCATGTTCCGCCAACAGCACCTGAGCCGCCCCATCTTTAATCACCTCGGAGCGGAGCCCTGATTGCTGGTCCGAACGCGTTGGAAGAACGTCGGGCATATCACCTTTATCTACCTCAACAGGGCTTCCGTAGCCCTGATGGACTTGGAATAGAAGCCAACTTTAACCCAGCGACATATTCATGTGAGTAATTGCATTAGAATATAGTGTCTCAATTTTATGTAAATTTTCCGATTATGGCGCAATATAATTTTGTGCATTGGTGACGTCATTGGAAGTTGGCTGCGCGGAATCTGTAATAAGGTTAGTGCTGCCATCCACCATGGGCGTCGCCCGCTTTATTCATTGCGCTTGCGCGATGTATTTATGAACCCTTAAACTGTATTACCGACTTTGTAACTGTATTTATCGACGTACTTTCTAACTGTATTATCGACTCTTTAATTGTAAGAAGTATCCTTTGTAAGAAATGGAGATTCAGATTTTTAAATAAAAAAGAAAGGCGCCAATGCACAGATCATGGTGTAAAAAATTATATAAGGAAATGAAATACTACATGTTAAAGTGTTTCTGCTATTAAACTGATATTTGAAGTGTTTCATCTTTGAAACTAATAGTGAAATCTATACTAAAAAAATCAGCACATTGTGTAGTATTCAATTGTCAATTTACTTTACAAAGCTTATCCATCCATCTTAGATCCAGAAGTGTTTTACTGTACAATTTTAACTTTATTTTATTTTATTTTAACTCATTATCAATTATAACAGCTGTTGTCAATACACAATTATAACACAATTCAAGACCAAGATAATTATTATCATCAAAGTCCAAGAGTCTTATCAGCAGATTGTTTATAATACACTAAAGGAAAATGTCTCTACTATTATAGAAAATTGTACAAAGTGTAACAAAAATTGTAATGGTGAAAACTATCTACTATGTGATTGCTGTAACACAGTAATTCATGAGAAATGTTCTGAACTAGGGGCATCAGAAATTCGCGTAATGCAACTTAAAAAACAGAGATCGCTTATGTTCTATTGTGAGGAGTGCACACTATCTTTCAAACAGGTCCCACTAATCCTGAAAAGATTTAATGATCTAAATAAAGAAATAAATAATTTAAAGGAAAAAGTAGCCAAACTAGAAAATGAAAAAACCTAACCAAATTCTGAGGCTCTCTTAGCAGAGGTAAATGACAGAGTTAATAGGAGCAGAAATCTACTTATTTTCAATGTGGAAGAATCAAAATCGCAAAACTCACAGGAACGAATTGAACATGATAAAAAGATGGTAACCAATATCTGTTAAATACTTGAAACCGAACAATATATTCCAGTTGCAATAATTAGACTTGGCATTAAAAGACATAAGATAAGGCCCATCAAAGTCATCTACTCTGATTCATCAATAGTGCCGACATCCTTAAGAAACGGCTCAAAGCTTATTTCTTCACCCTATCGCATCTCCTCGGACCTTACTATTCAGCAAAGGGAATATATACAGATACTACGTACCGATCTTGATAAACGCAAATCTAATGGTGAATAAGTCACCATTAGATACATAAATGGAGTTCCATCTATTATTTCTACTACAGCTGCTAAAATAAAAAACTAATACCATCCCATTTACATCTAAAAGTCTATTACCAAAATGTCGGGAAGATTAGAACACGAACTACAGATTTCAAAGACATGTAATTTTAAGTGATTGTTATGATGTTATTGCTATTACCGAAACCTGGCTAAATAGTTCATATTTTAACTCTGAACTTACTTCTAACCGTTATACTGTATACCGTTATGATAGAAATATTCAAACCAGCACCAAAATGAGAGAAGGGAGTGTACTTATCTTAGTCCGTTCTACTTTATGTGCTCAAGTAATTGAAACCAATGTAATTGGTGTGGAACAACTGTTTGTATCCATACAAATTGCTGGTCAGAACATAATTATTGGTTGTACGTATATACCGTCAGCTTCACCATCAAACATATATGAATTACATTGCTCTGCTCTAGAAAATATTTGTTATACCTATCTCTCAGTCAAGCTCATATTATGTGGTGACTATAATATACCCACTTCATCATGGAGTAATAATTCATATTGTGTAATAGTGGAGATAATGCTGAATGCCTTCTTGATACTCTTCCTCTATTAGATCTACAACAACACAGCCATGTATACAATTCAAATAATAAGCTGCTTGACCTTATATTTTCAAACTTACAAAATGTTACAGTATCTGAAGCTGTGAAATTAATTATGGAAAATAGTATTCATCATACTGCTATATGTATCACTATTCCACTTAAATCGTTAAAAGAGTCCTTATATTATGACATATCACAATTTGATTTCAACAAGGGAGATTACGTATCACTTAATGCATACTTCAACACAGTTGACTGGTCATTTTGTACTAATAATGTGAATATAGATAATGCAGTTCAGCTATTCTATAACATAATATACAGTAGACTACAATGTTATGTCCCCAGAATAAGAAGAAAACTCTCAGGGTTCCCAGTGTGGTTCAACAATGATTTGAACTACCTTTTAAGAAAGAAAAAAGCTGTGCATAAAACATATAAGACAACTAGCCGTATTGAAGATTACAACGCTTTTAGTTCTCTTAGATTACAATGCAAAATTTTAAGTAGAAAATTACATAATGAGTATTTGATCTTTACTGAAAGATCAATCCAAACAGCGCCTGCTAACTTCTGGAAGTATGTGAATAATTTAAAAAAAGACATCGAGTCACCAGCCCAAATGCATTTTAAAGATCGCTCCAGCTACGAGGGTTTAAGTACAGTCAATGTATTTGCAGACTTCTTTTCTGAAGTGTACATCAACGAATGTGTTATACCATGTGCTCCAATCTACAACGATAACGTCAATACCATAGATGTTAATGAAATTGTGTTGAGTAGCGAGGAATTTGAAGCCCTTTGAAAAATAAAACCCTCCAATTCAACTGGGCCAGATGGTATACCTGCCAGTGTGCTACAAAAATGTATTTATAGTTTATGTACACCTCTAACCAACCTATTTAATTACTCTCTTTTGCAAGGCCAATATCCAACAACATGGAAATTAAGTTTCATAAATCCTATATTTAAAGCAGGTAATAAAAATTTTATTCAAAATTATAGAGGAATTTGTGTCCAGTCGTCAATTCCTAAATTACTAGACAAACTAATTACTAATCATCTATCCTGGAAGTGCAAGGAGATCTTTGCAAATAATCAACATGGGTTTGTGTCACGGAGATCAAGTCACAATCTATTAGTTTATACTAACTATATAACACAGTCATTAGAAAATCGTTACCAGGTTAATGCACTATATACAGATTTTGCCAAGGCTTTCGATCGAGTAAACTTAAATATACTCATGTCTAAACTGTATAACGCAGGTTTTGATGGTAAGATGCTACAATGGCTCAGTAGCTATTTATATGGAAGATGGCAGTGTGTCAAATACAAACAATTTACATCGTACAAATTTCCAGTACAGTCAGGAGTCCCTGAAGGCTCCCACATTGGGCCCTTATTATTTCTTTTGTTTATTAATGACATAAACCTCGTCTTTAAGCTTTGCAAATTCCTAATGTTTGCAGATGATTTAAAAATATATCGCAGTATCATATCGCCAAGTGACTGTACAATGATTCAAGATGATTTGAACTCGCTGCACATATGGTGTGAACTTAATAGACTATCTCTTAATATCAAAAAATGCTATAGCATTACCTTCTCACGTGTTATATCACCCGTGGCAACACAGTACCACATAGATGGCATCGTATTGAGTAGAGTAGATGAAATTAGAGATGTTGGAGTACTATTAGATTCAAAACATTCATTCAAACCACAAATACAACATTTAACTAACAAAGCAATGAAAATGCTAGGATTTGTATTCCGTTACTGTCAGGGATTCTCAATTGCAACTTGAAAATTGTTATACTGTGCTTTAATAAGAAGTATTCTTGAATATGCCTCCATCATCTGGTCACCCTATTACAAAAATAGCATAATTAAAATTGAAAGAGTCCGATCAAGTTTATTAAGTTTATAGCATATAAAATGGGATTACAAAAACAACAATACAATGTTCAGGATATTTTGGACATACTACAACTTATCTCGCTTCACGATAGGCGTACATTAAATGACCTACTTTTTCTACATAAAACTATTAATGGTTCTGTTAACTGACCTGAAATACTCGAATTAATTAAATTAACAGTTCCTTCTAAATTAACACGTAACTTCGACCTTTTCTATTGTGAATGCCATCGAACTAATTATGGTAGCCATTTCTATCTAAATCGAACTGCAATTATTGCAAACAAGTTTAAACAATTAAATTGGTTTAATAGCAGTCATCAGTCCTTTAGAATGTCTGTATTAGCTAATATTAAAAATAAGTTATAGAGTAACCTTGTATGTATACACATTTTCTGTTTATTGTAAATGGGGTTTCCCGTAAATGTATGAAAGTACAAATAAATAAATAAATAAATAAACATTAATGTAATAATAAATTTGAACAGAAGCTAGGAAAAGAAAAGAACAAAAATAGCTTAGACTTGTAGGCAAATAACACATCGCAAAAGGAAAATACTGCGAGAACAAAATCTAAAGTGGTGTTGCGTAGATGTCAACAAAACTGAAATAAAAAATTTAGCAAGCAGCAAAGGGAACAAATATTTCAAAACTTTATTTCTTAAAGATGAATGATCTAAATGGTGCTTAATTAGCAAATGTATTTCCAAAATAATGATATGCAATGGTTAATTCAATAAGTACTTTGTCAAGAAAGCAACATATCCTAGTATACACCTGACATCAACAAGCGAAATACGCCACATTGGCAAAACCTTTTTTTCGACACTAGAATTTCTTGAAAGAAAGTCAAAACAGTAATGAAAAAGAGGAGTTCTTCAAAAAGAATGTACCTCCCAACTGGCTCATCAAAAAATCACCTATATCAAGGTTATTTGAAAAATTGTGAAAAGCGCTAGGTGCCACCTGTCCCTTCTTTATTTACAAGAATATTTTTACTATGGTTTCCATAGATGGAAAAAAGATAAATGTGATTGTTGTGTTCAGTTTAATAATAAATCCAAAAATGAAAAATTGGAGTGTCGACATAACTATGATTTACACCTTTTAAGAAAACAAGAAGCCCGAGAATGCACAAAGAAAAATAAAGAACAAGTTCGTAACTATTTAAACTTTAGGTCATACACCATGGACTTGGAAAAAATCCTGCTCACATCACAACTAGGAATTGGACCATTGTACCATAAAAGGAAACAGAAAACCTATAATTTTACGATATATGCTCTGAACGATTAGTGTCTTTAATTACATGTGGCATGAAACTGATGGATTCAAAGAAGCATCTAAAGTAGCTACAGGCTTGTGGCAGCTACTTACTGACATCTCCGGAAGTATCCGACGTGGCATTCTACTCGGACGCTGCTTCTGGGTAATCAAAAAACGATTTTGTCTGCTATGTTTTTAAAACTTTGTGCCTATTTGTTAAGCGCATTCACAAATGCCTTATTAATATCAATCCTAATTTCTACCTTCACCCTGTATTACTTGTAAAATGGGCAGTTGTAAACAAACTTTGGAACTGATCGCACATGTCTGCCATATGGTCGACAAGCCAGTATCTTAACATTAATGGTGGTTAGATGTGGTAGTGTCAATTGTTTAGTGAACAATTTAAGGAAGTGAATGGGCAGCTGTATATAAAATGGTGTAATTGGAATACAGTTCACTCAGACAAGTAATGTAGTTTATTTTTTGATGGAAAATGTAAGTGATTTTTAAACACAAATTAATTAGTGTGAAACACCCATTGGATCCGTCCATAATTGGTTCTTCGTTCCTGAATGTTATTAACCTTTCACCCTTCCTTAATTAATAATTTGGTGCTAATACCGCTTGGTAAAATCGTAAATAATTACAAACATTATTGGTTTACATTGTGACATTGCACAATTTAAAATTGCACGTGTAATCTCTTGGGCGATTAGTACATGCATAGTTTTAATAACAAATAATTATTACAAATACAACTGATTAATATTTTCAAACACATCAGTGTCGTTAGGGATCACTTTAACCTTGGTTTTCTAACTTTGAAATATAGGCAAGCAACAAGAACTAACTAGTCGCTTATCGTTATACATATTACGGTGTATAAATCTGGAATTTCCGTAAATGTTATTCGGGTTGGTTTTAAAGGTTGCGTTTAAAACTTTGATCTCTAGATACAAAACGGAAAGTGATTTTGATTACATTGAAATTTATACTGGTTTATGGTATTTTGTAAACATTACATTAAGGTTAAGTTCATAATTATTGAAAACATACAAAGTGTTTTATGTGGTTGGTTTGTGAAATATTTATAACAAATTTTGCAATTTTATTTGCATATTATTGGCATATACATTATTAATTAAATTCCATGATGGCAACGAAAGTTTCTGTTGAACGATTTTTGGTTTATGCACAAGGAATTTCCTCAGAAGTAGCGGATTTGTTGGTAGAAGTATCAACGCTTGAAGCAACTAGTGCGAATGTTATATTGGCAAAAATTGTATTTCAATCTGCTTTAGATTTAAAAGCTCAGTTGGATTCAACGTATCATAAATGTTCGGTAAAGGTAGAAAATATTGACGAAATTAGATCCATCAGAGCGGCAATTAATAAAAATGTCATTGAAATTAAATACAAATCAGCTTCTTTGGAAGATGTAGTTGGTAAAATCAGTGCATTCGCTTCTGATATTAAACCAATTCCATTCACTGGCATTAATTGTTCGACTAATTTAAAATTATCAACAATATCAATAGGTAAATGTTCAGGTCATATTTCAGACTGGAATGCATTTAATAGTCTTTACAAAAATCTTGTTTATGGTACCGTTAATTTAACAAACGTGGAAAAATTTATTATACTCTTGGATGACTTAGACGTAAGTTCTAAAAATTTAATTTGTCATCTTCCTGTGGAAATCTACTGCTTTTAGCTTGCCGCTATTTTGAAGTCAAAATACTACCACTCATCTTACCGCCGACTTTTCCAGTAACAAACTTGCAATCAATGCTGCTGCTTTGGTGGTAATGTTGTCTGGCATGCTCATTATTACTTCTAATTAATAATATTTATTTGCAGTCGTAATTTTGAAAATACATGTTTGACAGTAAGCTCTTATTAGTTGTTACTATAGAAACAAGTACGCACAAAATGTCTAAAATTTTGTTTCTGAAATTGTGAGGTTTTTATAAAATATAATTACATAGAAGTTGATAACTAAATGCAAGAATAATTTACAAATGCTTGTACATTATACTCCAGGTTCGGTTTTAACTGGCTCAACGAGGTGACAGGCTGGCCTGTCAATTCCTCGTATCGTGTAGTTGTAGCGTTTATAAATTGCACCGACTAACACAGCTATAATCAGCATAACTCGACTCTCACTTAAGCATTGAAAATTAAAAGGACCGAAACCTATTTATTACTGAAAAAAAATAAGTTTGATACACAACTAAAATATACGCTGGTTTACTTAAGTCCACTTAAAATTACTTATTCCTATTTTTGTTTTTGACATTCCAGGGAATTAATTACAGGTTTTCCAATTTTTAATTATATACCGACTAGATGGAGTCATTTATAATTTTGGAGGTGCGTTATTTTTTTTATATAGTCTTTTGGTTAAACGCATATAATGTAGCATGTTCTTGGAAAGTTATTTAGTAAAAGTCAAACAGGGCACAAATAAATGAACTTACCTAATAGACCCTTCACTTGCACAGCTTCGATCACCCTCGATGTTGCTGATTAAAAACTTATAGGGAGATAAACCCTTTAAATTAAAAGACGAAACTATTTCACAGCTCCCCTAAAGTTTTAAATTGATGGTGTGGCCAAGTCAGCTAAAGTTAAAACTTTACACTCCACCTTGCTTCGGACTTCTTTGACATTCACAAAGCTCACGCTATCGAACACTTACATTTGTTTTCAGTTACTTAAACTAACAATTGTTCAAATTATTACATAATTGCTTTAACATAAGTACACACACACAAAAACTCTTATAATCCCAATGCTTTTACAGCAAAAGTAAACTTAAATGCTGCCTACATTAAACAATATTCAGAAAGTTTCAATAATTCTAAACACAACAGTTCATTTATTTAAAACTTTTTACAAAAAATAACATTTGTATGTTATTTGGATTCTTAAAAGGTTTTAGATTTACAATATTTTGCATATTCGTGGTCAAACCTAACATCATCAATAATTTCTGAACCCTTGTGTAAAAGATGAGGTTTTAATTACATTATCTTCATGAGACGACAAATCATGCATTCTTATAAGGACTTTATCACCTGCTCTAAAGGTAATAAGTTTATGTTTATTATCATGTATGTTTTTGCTTTTCCGCCTTATAATCTTTCTTCCACTAGCTGAATAATTCTATCCCTGTTTAAGACATTTTGTGTTGACTCCAAATTTTTCAATAATACACTTCTTCTAGGCCTGTATCACTATTAACGGCTATTTTAATGAAATGGTACATCTCATTAATGTAAATGGACTGTATACTACGAAATGATAATTAGCATGGAGTTTAACAAACAATTGTATGCATGTAAACAAGAAAACAAATCCGTTATTAAATAGTTCACCGGTTGTGCATGTTGTGACGAACTTTGTGGCAATGTTCCCCGGGGAGAGTTGATGGCATGCAATGCACTCGACCATTCCTTGCAAAGGCCAACAACGAAGTCCGAGTTCTTTTCAGAAACACTAAAATTACCGTCACACACATGACATTACGATAATACAGGCACGTTCAAAAGGCTGTCTTGTTTCACAATTGTTTATAGTGCATTTCTCCATAACTTCAGTTGGTTACTTTACATTTTTAATATATGTCGCAATGGGAAGTAAATTATCTGAATAGTTCCTTGGCTTCTGGATAATAAATATCTTTGCAAAAATGAAATAACCTTTATCAACTCCAAAATGACCACGATCTTTGTGAAAATATTTGATTAGGAGTTATATTTGTTCTTTTAGGACTACAATTCTATATACTGGTTCACTAGTTATCTCTTTTTTAATAACATTCCTTGGTATATTTCAAACCACTTGAATTTTTGGAAATTATGGTTATCAGTTTAATCATTTATTTCTGTTTTGATTTTTGCACAAAACTCATCAAAATCTTGTATGCTACAAACAAAATTTCAATTTTTAAATAACGTCAACTTCACACTACTTATTTCTAATTTTTCATTAGTATACTGGTTAATAAGAAACTCATATTTCTCAGGGTATCTTATATAAATTATCAGCAATATAATGTCTCTGCCTGAACAATATTCAATGTTGAACTCTTAGATACAAAGCATTCATTCCTCATACTGTTATTTACAAACCTACATCTTAAAGCCCTTTAATCAGAACGTAATATAATTTTTCTACCCAGTATAAATATTTTCCAATAATTTAATGCAGCAATTAGTGCCAGAAGCTCCTTTTCACAAACCAAATATCTACTTTGTAAATATTTTTTTAAAAGGAAAAAATTGCTGGTTGAAACAAATTAGAAATTTACCGGAAGGAGTGAAAGGAAAAAAATTGAAAAAATCCATCCAGACCACTTATTTACAATATTAGGTCGATCCTCAATTTTTAACAAGTCCTTGGTCACATATGGAAAGCAACAGGCTCGTTATTTTCTTATTTGATTCAATCACAAGGTTAAGTTCAATATTGCATATACACAATCTTGCAGAATACAATCCAGCTGTTAAGAAACCTGGTTTGTAAAGTCACAAATACAGATTGAATCTTTCAAAAGCCCGTGTAAACACCTTATGGTTCAAGAAATACCTCATAGTTACCAACTTGTTCCATACACACGCACGTGGGCATTGAAAGTTTTGTTCTGAAAAGATTTCTTTCACTTGAACTGTTCAGGGAAGTAATTTTCTAAATCCGCTCACTTCCACAACATCTTTGAGGCAAGCGGGTTAAAAAGTCGTTTATGGTGAGACTGCTGTTCAAAAACTTTAGTTCCTTAATCGGTTTTTATTGCAGTGCAAACCCCCTGTAGGGTTAATCACCTTAATAACGAGATATCCAGATCGCAAATTAACAATGTTGAAGAAGCTCCATCCCATGCCACATTAGCTTAGGGCCGGCGCCTTGTAATCCTACAGTCGGGACCTGTGCCAGACCAACCTGAAGGAAGCCGCCAACCACTAGTGGTTAAGGGTGGGTAACTTTTTGCTGGACCCCAAAAATGATCTTTATGTTGTTTTGGCAACGTCCTTTTCCACTAGGGCTAAGTCCCAAGCCACTATGCAGTAGTTCGTAAGACTTGGCACCCCATTGCAAAGCGTCGTAATTAGTACAAATTGGTAAAATTTCAAGTTCAAAGCATATTATTTTCTGAAAGTGCCAATTGACTACATTTTTATATTTTAGAATTTACCGCTGTAACTACTGTAAAAAGATTTAAATAAAAGTATGTACAAGATTATCAGATCTGATGCCCATTCAAGTCTTAAGAGACAAAATTTTCTTTAAGTAATAATAATTTTTATAGCACTAAGCTTTGTTAATTGATTTAATTTTTTATTGGATAAAAGTTATTTGTTATACAATAGATACTTTCTGATTCTAACAGATTTAATTTTCTAAGTAGAGTAAATTAAAAGTTTAAAAAAAAGGAAAAGAAAATCCATTCCAATAGGGTTTCTGTAGCTACAATAAACACACCATTTTTAATACTTGCTAGATACAGTGGCATCCAACTTAACTTTATTTAATTTTCAGTATAACAAAGAACATTTCAACCCTGCCCTTTCTCATGATCTCTCAGGGAAATAATAAAGTGGTAAGTTTTTAAAAGTTCCAACTCACTCGCGCAAAAAAGTTCAATTCCCTTAAATTCTCGAATTATTGTTCTATTTCCTCCCTAGGGGTCCGACGAATTCTTCTTAAATTAGGTATCTTTTATTTAATTAAAACCGTCACATTAGTGCCTAACGTCGTGGGGATAGAAATAAAAATTGTCACATTAGCATGAGTTGGAATTAAAAGATTAATCCGCTACAATTTTTACAGCTCTACTACATTAAAAAAGAACACAAATTACAATATTGCAGTTTAACTGATGTGGACATGCTCCAATGACATACCCACTAGCTTCCGTATGAATATAGAATTCTTTTGAAACATCTGGATGATTCATTGATGCGACGTCAGCAAAATTTTGTTGAACAAATTTATTTATATGCTTTTTGTTCAGTTGGTCCCCAATACCACTTTACATTTTTACTGAACATTTATTTGCCAAAAATGGTAAGGTGGTCCGGCATATAGTAGTAACGTGATATTTGCCAATGGGCAAAGTCCTCTACGAAGTGTTGTGATTGGTGTTATAGTCATGCGGCCAAGGAATATGGTGTGTGTGAATGTAGTGAGTCCCTCTGCTCTGCTCTAGTCAGTTTGTCAAATTAATGCGATTAAAAGCGCAACATCCTCAGTAATTGTAGCCAGCATGTAACGTGCTGCGTTACACTAACAATAAATCAGAGGTGAAAGAAAGATAAATCTTGAATGGATAAACTTGTTATTGAAGCACCCTGTACAATTTTAATTTTCATATAGAATAGTGTTTAAAAACAAAAATTGCAGTTAAATTCATATTTGTATTTGAATCATAAACTGAAAATCACAAAAATAATCGTTATATTTCTGTTAATATATATTGGAACTCAAATCAAGGGTGTAAATTATTTCAAGCTACACGCATGCAAACAAAGTAATTACAACCATCAAATTTCATTGTGGAAGCATGTCGTGTTTTTAGGAAAGCTTTCAGAATTGTTAAGAAAATAATAGGGAATTTGTTGATGTGCATTCCAAATATGCACTTCTAGAAGTGTTAGTTGAATAAATTTAATTTAATATTACATAGTTGCAATTATCATAAAGAAAAACCACAGGCATACGTGAATACAATGTGACAAATAAGACGCTGAACAATGAGAATATAGAAGTCTGGGGTTACAAAATGATGTAATCTTTTCATACAATAGACTATAATGTATGCATTTATATATGTTTTCAGATAAAGAAATAAAAATATACATGTACGTAAGTTACATGATAGCACGTACTTCCAACGTGTTGTTTGTTATAAACTCAATAGCAAGATTATGCAATAATATGAAAATCACCAATAACGTACAAAGTAGAAGGGAATTAAAGGACAATGACTATGCCCAATTGAGATTTGAGGTTAGTTATTAAGGAACCAGTAATAAGTTAACATCAATATGTAGAGAGACGCCAGTAGACGAAGGCAGACTTGACCGCATGATGGAGGCTTAAGATGAGGCTCGGTTAGACTTAGTGTTGAATATAACGTAGCTACAACAAATATTAAAGATGGATGT
Source organism: Platerodrilus igneus (assembly GCA_036346225.1). Taxonomy (NCBI): domain Eukaryota; kingdom Metazoa; phylum Arthropoda; class Insecta; order Coleoptera; family Lycidae; genus Platerodrilus; species Platerodrilus igneus. The sequence goes on from JARFIW010000831.1 coordinate 2,787,362, forward strand.
CTCGCAGAGAAAACAAAAAAGCGACAAACTCTCGCGTAGGAGGTTGTATTTTACATGTGCCTATGTATGGAGTTATTATCATTGTAACCGTTTGAAAGAGGTGAAGAATTGGGTAGTTCAAGTTCATCCTGCCATTAAGGTAGGATTTCGGCCCGTGCAGTAGCTATCATTTAGAAAATAAAAAGCTGGTGTGGTCTGACCATTCTGAACCTTGTAATAAGTGAATCAAACTGTAAATAATATTATGAGCTTGTTTACGATTCTGTATAATTTATATGCAAGTGTGAATGTAAATAAGGCCGATATTTTACTATGCAGAACATTATTTTTTTTTTATTAATGATTTATCGACAGAAAGAATGGTGATTAAATTTAAAGATGATGTTTTAGTTTAAAATATTAAAAAATATGTAGACATTGGTATTAACATATTTTGGAAAGGACAATGATATATCGCCATATTGAGATTTAAGGATATTGCCAATAATATGGCATTTATGAATATCATAATTAAACATGATATCAGGAAAAATTTGAAGTGTCGAATAGTTTTGCCAACGGCTTAGATTTGAGGTTTAAAGAATTTTTTTCTTTAGGATTTATTTTAGCAATACCTGGCCAGATTTGTGGTTAGGAATTTATTTTTGTGAAAGTATATTTGCATGTGTACTGAAATTAATTTTATGTTAATAAAGGTTAAGTTTAGATTGGTTTCTATTTCAATTTATTTAGGAAATAGGTAAAGTCAGTGATTTGTAAAGGATATCCAGTTACCTCTGTGATAGTAATATTTGGTAGGAGCATTTTATTTTGAGAAATTTCTTTAATTTTTCTGTGACAAACTGTTTGGCATCCCTCGATTTTGACAGTAGAAAGACCTTTCAGAGTGGGTTACTGTAATGTAGAATTTTTGTATTTAGGACTTGTTATTTATTATTTTTGTATTTCTTTGTTTTATTTTCTTCATCCATAGGAATCCACTCCCACGCCACTGCAGTTAACCGAGGCATTCTTATATTGTTACAAGGTCTCCGCCCTTTCAGGGCAAATCAAAATTTAATTCTTTTAATGCTAATTTTACCCATAACACATATTCTTAAGGAATATGTTACTAAAGTGCGTACTTAGCGATAATGGTACGCAGTTCACTTCCAAAATAGGGTACAAAATTAAATGAAGAAGGTATTAAGGTCAAAACTATATCACTTTATTTTCCCCATGGAAATTTTACGGATCATTGCAAGAAGGAACTAAAACGTCTGTTGAGGCCTTATTATTTTAATAAACACACTTAAGTGAGTGTATAAAAATTAATAAGACTGAAGTACTGATAGTACCACTGCTAAAATATTTTTGAAGGCCCATTCAAAATTGTACAAATTGCTGGTCCTAATTTTTATGTATTATGTAATAAAGAAGGGGAAGCAAGGGAAGCATATTATTAATTTAAAACCTTTTAGGGTAGTGCCCACTATTTAAAGATGTTTTAATAATTTTTATTATTTGTTAGAGGCCATAATGTTGCCAGTTTTAATGCCATTATTCCTAGTTGTTTTAAAGTATAGTTGTTTACGTTTGGAGTTATGTATGATGTACAGAAGTAAAGTTGGGAAGGCATTCGAGAAATGTTCAGCTTCGTATAAGGATGAATCCAGATTGCTTAATTCTGATACTGATTGTATCACACCTTCGAAAAAGTAGTAAGTTAGTAGTAATTGAGTTTTGTTATATTAGTGCTGGAATAATTGTTTCCTAATTGTTTCCTTCAGTATATTTGAAGAATATGCAAATAAATATATGTAAAGAACTACTTTTATTTTGTGTGCCCCGAGTTATTATAAAAGAGTCTATCAAGCATTAACAATCTACAGCAATATAATTTTCAACTTTTGTAAAATTCTGTTATTTACTTTATTAATAATTTATAGGTAAAATAAAAATGCTATAAATACCACCTAACTTAAACTATTGCACTTTATTATTATTATTATCACATAATCGTTCTAATAGTAGAATAGTAATATGTAAAAGCATATGCTATAACATTTTTGCTGGTTACTTAGTTCTATCTTATTTTGGTTGGTAGTATGTTCGAGCTTAAATTACGGAATTTTGTATAACCCACATTATAGCTCATAACTACCCTTCTTCATACATATTCCTAAGTAATATAGTTGTGGAAGCTATAGAAAACATACATAGTATAAAAGTGACACGCTACACTCAATGTGTAAAGGCACTGGTTTTAATTAAGGCTGTGATGTTTTTAAACGATTCTGTTAAACGAATAACTGCAAATAAAAAACATGTCTAAACATTTAAATAAAATAACACAAAAGTTGAATAGGTAGGTGATAAATATGAAATGTAAAAATATGATTTTTTTATATTAAATTGTTTAATGTAAATAAATCTCTTACTTTGTTACTCTCAGAATTTCGTTATGAAAAGAACTACTTCTACAAGAGCAATACTCAAATTCGTGTTTTGCAGACATTTTATGTTCACAAATTGTGATGAGCCTTTAAATTTTTTAATGTTTTTTCGTTTATATGTTTAAACAAACTGTATAAATATAATAGTTATTAAATGTTTAAGTGGAACAGCCAGAGTTACTGTGTTTGATTGGCTTTGCTTTGGTTGCTTTTTACTACTTAGAACTATGTTGTACTCATGTCAAAACTTGATTGATGAACTTTTTGTTGTGATTACATAATACAGTTCAAACAAAGAAAACAGTTTCAAGATCTATGGAAACTTGATTTTGTAAACAAACTATCGCTATTTAAAAAATTAATAATTAAAAAAAGTTATTCAAATTACATTGTTTCCACACCAACATCTCCCACTTTTCCTAAATTTTGTTCAAACTACTCGTAGCGAAATAAAACCTTCCTCTAAATACTCAAACAATATACAAAACAATTTAATTAATACACCAGGAACACCTTAAAATTACAGAATCTTCCTAAAGCTATACAAACAAGCCGATATTTACCACTGTGAAATGGATTGTAGGCAATTACCCATGATAGTTCTAACAGCAACAATGAACTTTAAAGTTGACCATGACAATAATGACGATATATGCACAAATGCACATACAGTGCCACCAAGCAAACATTATCTCCGGAAAATATGCGAACTAAAATTTGACACAAACATACGTAACCAATGAGAAAATTTGATTGCTATGTTGTACATTTCGTACATATAACTTTAATTATATGAAAATTGATAATGATGAGTGTATTCAGCATTATTTTTCATGCTGTTTATCGAGTTGTATGTAAATTTGTTTTAAATATTAAATACAAATAACTGAATACACAGTACATTAACAAAACGCATTTGCTGCATAAATCAATTTAAAGGATTTTAGTTGGGCTTTTATGTTTAAAATTACCTTTAGAAAAGGCAACTGAACTTGTGTTGCTGCAACTGGGGAATCGTGCGCTTTTATAAAATATATAAGAAAGAAAGCTTCAATATCTGAGAATCGAGCGTTAAAATCTCCATCGAAAAGGCAACGTAGTGGTAGTTCTAATAAAATTACCCTTAACGATTTTGACTTGGGGGTATTAAGATGGACTACTATTCATGAAATTTATACAGTTGATAAGCAAGATCCTACATTGGATATTTTAGTCAAGAGACTGAAACACAAAATCAATTATACTGGTGTTCGAGAAACAATAAAAAAGCACTTGATAAAGATTGGTTTAGTTTTAAAACTGTCATGATAAACGTAAGTTGCTGATAGAACGAACAGCCATGGTAGCATGGCATTCACACTATCTACGTGTCTTACGAGAAAATAATGCTCGTGAAGAAGGCAAGCGGCCTGTGATATATCTGGATGAAACATATATTCATCCATTGTGTGGTGTATTGAAACGCTGGCAATCTGAAGACGAACCTGGTGTATATCAGACTAATCAAACTGGTCAATGATACATAATTGTGCATTAAGGTGAACGTTATGGCTTTTTAATATTCAAATCAAAAAGCAAATCTGGAGACTATCATGATGGCATGAATCACCACAACTTTATACAATGGATGGAAAAACAGTTAAATCCAAATTTACCTCCCAATGGCATCATTGTTATGGACAACACACCATATCATAGTGTCCAAATTAATAAACCACCTACACAAGTAGTGCAAAAGGAAATTATCGGGACTGGCTGGCAAATCAAGGTGTTTCGACAACAAATGAAATGTGCAAAGCTGAATTATTAGTCTTAGTTAAGAACTTTCCATATAGCAAAACACATTTTGTGGATTAATTATTTAAAATACATGGGCATACTGTGCTACATTTACGGTCGTATCATTGTGACTTCAATCCCATAGAATTGCTATGTAGTTTTTTGAAATATAAGGTTGCAATGAGGTTGCAATGGAGGATCAAGGAAGTGGTGAAATTGTAAATCTAGTGCAAAAAACATTTTCTGAAATAGGTGAATTAGAATGGGTGAAACACTGTGATCATGTTGATCGTTTGACAGAAGAAGCTTGGTGTAAGGACGGTTTACTACATGATACTGTTGAAAGCTTGAACTTTACTGTAAACACAGGATCATCAGAAAACAACGAAGATGAAACACGACTGCGAAGGTATCTTTCACCAAAAACTTGTTAAGTTATTTTGTGGATAATTATGTATTAAAATTTATGGAATGTACAGCTGTGTATATAAATACTTGAAGAAATGTTCAATAAAAACTGTACTGTGCTTTGGTCTTCATAATTGTTGATTTATTAAATACATTGACTAAAGTGCCATTTGTTGATATTAATTACATCAGTTTAGTAAAATATTCATAATACCTAACCTAAAAAATAATTTAAATGTCATAGAAAAATTCATATACCGAGTGTACACTATTACCAGCAGTCTTACCAGACCACACCACTCCAAGGCTAATATTTGCTTGGTGGAGTTGGACACACGCAAGCACATACTTGTTAAATTATATATATTCTACACTTTTCTAACCAAATTCTAAATGTTCAGCACAGATTAGTGGAATACTTACCCTGCATTTGTGTCGCCTTTTCCACTATTCTTTGTTCGCTTGTTTGGTCTACCTCTTTTAGGCTTTTCATTAATATATAAATTAGAACAATGCGGTAGGTCCTGTATACTTTCCACTAGTTCACTTTTGATTCTAACTTCTCCCACTCCCGATGGTTCTCGGTTTTCATTCAATATTGTACATTCAATACTGGTATTGGATGCAATATCAACTTGGTCTGTGCCTTTTAAGTTTGTTTTTGACCGTTTATTTTCTAAATTTAAATCATCACCACAATAATCAAGTGTATTTTTGATCGTTGTTCTTTTTCTACCTAATTTTCTATTCGAATAATCTGCAATCGCATTCTCATCTAGTAAAATTACAGGTTCTTTTGTTAATGACCCTGCGTTAATCATAATTTTACTTTTACTTTTGTAAGTTCGCATTTTAGGTGTAGAAGTAAATGGAATAAATTTCTTAACAACATTACAATTGTCTTCTGTAAAAGTTGAGGTTTTAGTTGATATTTCACTTGAACTATTAAAAGTTAAACTGGAATGAAAAGAACTATTAGTATCGTTATCATGTGACAATTCTTGTCCTAGACTTTCAAAACTTGTACTGTCAACACTTGCACATTCCAAATTGCTTCCATCTCGTTCAGTATGTCTTTCCATTTGTGTTTTGTTTACATCATTAATGGAAGTGTTTGTTGTGTTGAAAATAATAGTATCAGTATTAAATGTATGCATTACATTTGAACAACTTTCCATTGACATTGAATTGTTATCAGATATTTCAGCTTTAACTTTAGATGCTCTCAAATCCAATGGTTCCATTACAGTTTTGCTTAATTTACACGCTTTCACTTTTTCACTTTTTTTATTCTGAAACAATTTTTTATTAGGCTTATCACGGATTTTAATATCATCATATCCGTTGTTACTTTTCACAGATTCTATTATGTCCACTTGTGAAATACTAGCTTTTAATACAGTGTCAGTCGATTTTATACGAGGTAATAAGTCATGCTCATCAAAATGTACTTTTTGTTTCGATTTCCTGTTTGAATTGAGCACAGTGTCATTTGTTGGGTTATTTCTGGACATAAAATTCACTTCAGCAGGTTTTTTGATACGAACTTTAGCAATTTTATTTTCATTACCTTGCGGTCTTTCAAGTTTTGCATCTTTTACTGAAACTTTGGATGGCACAATTACATTTGCACAAACTTGCTTATTCGACGAAGTTGAAAATATATCATTCTTTATGCTATCTTTATCAGTTGGTGCCTGGTGATTATCGTAAGACATCGTTGTTTTCGTGACCAATCTTTTAGAAATGTTATCCGTCTTATCATTTTTCCGTGTTGTAGTATTAGTAGCAGTATTATTTATTTTAGGATTCAACATACTATTCGAGATATCTAGAGAAGAGTTACTGAATTCATTTAGTGGCTCCAACGTAACAGTATTACACTCTGTTGTTTCAGTTTCAGTTTCTAATTTTATATTGGAACAAATTAAGTCAGTTACAGGTTCATTCGTCATCTCTAATAATTTGTTCACAGAAGTGTCATTATTTACAGATGCAGGTACTTCGGTTTTTAGCACAAATGGTGTATTCGAGTTGCTCGAGGAAAGATCTGCAAATTCATTTATCGGTCTTATTTCAACATTATTACTTGAAGCTGTCATTCGACTATTCGATTTTAAACTGTCAGTATCATCTACATTGTCTAATGTAATGTTTGACAAAGTGGTCTCCGATGTTTCGTTCTTTTCAATGGAATACGGCGGCATATGAAAGTGATCGATAGAATTTACTATAGTAGGTAGTTCAATTTTCACAACAGATTCTAGCATATTTGTACATTCTAAATCAACAGAACTTGAACCTCTACTCTGAGTATACGTCTTTACCATATCAGATGCATCTAACTCACTTAACACTGCAACAGTGGAAAGTTTATTTATATTTGTTAACACATTTTCCTTTTCTACAAAATTATTTAGCATATTAATTTGATTAACAATCTTTTTTGTTATTGATGGTTGCTCAATTCTTGTAAATTTCTTTGGGGCAATTTTAAACGTATCCGTGACTACTCCAGTTAACAATTTACCTTTATTTTGGTAAATGTATTTTTCATTACCTTTTTTTTTATTTGATGTTCTTTTATTTTCATTAACTACTGTTGCTTTCACTCTTTTTGCAGAATTAGGATATTTCCTTTTTTTCATAACATATGCCGTAAGTGAAGTTTCAAAGTCTTCTGCTAATTCTCTATTATTGTCTACCTTTAATTTATTTACCAACTTTGCTCCTCTTTTACTTTTATTCTGTTGCAATTTCTTATTTACTGCAGTCACTAAAACACCTTCTGAATTAACAGTACTTTCAATTTCATTGGATATTTGCATTTCTTTGGCTAACTTCTCTGGAATAATAGTAAATAAGAGTTATGTTGTAGTTATTTCTGTTACTTTACCTGCATTATCTGCAATTTTGGAAGTTCCGATAATTACTTTTGTTTTTACTACATTTTCGGTAATAGATGATACTGTTTGTACAGATAAGTCAATAACATCATTTAATCCTTGATTGAGATCCATTTCGTTGACATTTGTATGAATAAATCTTATACTATTAGCATGTGTAAAATTGCTGTCTTCTATACTGGTCCTTGGCATTGATATTTTCTTCACCACAGGTTCCGTTGCTTCTAAAAAATCAACTGCACTATCAATGGAAAATTTGCGTTTTTTATTTTGAAAATCAACATTTATATTAACGTTTGAAATTTTATTACTTTCACCTTTATCCACAATATCACCTACTTATTTATTATAAATATAGAAGCCTTATTTGATACATATTCTAACATTACAGTATTACATATATTATCTAATTTTGCATCGATATCAGAAGGAGAGGTTTCTTCTATTACGTTTGTTTGTGATCCAGACCTTCGTATTAGGCTTAATGATGGAGTACTTATTGTAGAGATATTAGCATTTGGTTCTGTTAAAGATTTATATGTAATATTTGATAAATGTGTAGTAAGAACAGACTCACATGAATTTTCCTGATGTGGAACAAAACTGCTGGAACTTGCTAAGATCAAAGAGTTTTGCATATCACTTGGTACTGTATTTTGAAATTCTTCACTTTGCGGTAATACTTCATATTCAACTTGTTTAGCAATTTCAGTACCACACGAACTTATTTGTGAAACAAACAATTCTAATGATTCATCTACACTCAGCACTGGTTTGAAATTACTTGATAAATTACATTTATCAGACTCGCTAATTTCTGATAAGTCTATAATATCAGAGTCACTTAGAAGATTTATTACATCTTCATTTATATTTGATTTACTTGGAACAACAATGTCATTTTTCTTCCTACCAGCTCGTTTTTTTGGAATATTAGATGAACTTGTGCCTGCTTTCAAGCACATCATATTTTCAGCCATTTCAATTGCAACATCATATTCATCGTCGGTTATAAATCCAGATACATATTTCTTTTTTCGTATGCGTTTTGTTTCTAGTACCACCGATTTTTCGACCTCTTCAGCTGCAATCTTCTCATACTCAGATTTCCTTTTACGACCACGTTTCTTAGGAGAAGCCATAGAGATATTCTGATTGGAACTAAGCTCTGTTTCAAGTTTGGTATTAATGCTTGGTATCGATTTACTTTCAATAGGTGATGGTGGTTGCATTGGATTCAGTATGTTATCAGCAGAAATCTGTGCACTCTGCTTGCTTTGAATTTTGCTAATGTTCTTGTTTCTTACAACAGATTGTGATATTTGTTTAAGATGTGTTTCTTGCAAAAATACTGGCTTAATACTGAGCACGTGAATTTTGTTTGATGCAGTCTTAGTAGCTGTATTAACTTGCTGATTTATAGTCTTGGGTTTATTTAAGTCTGTAGATATCACCTTGACTTCCTCAATCGACTTACAAGTTGCTACATTACTTTTGTTGGGTACAAAAATTTCTAAAGATTCATTTTCTATAGGTTTGCCATATTTTACATCTTCTAAAAGTACATTATCAGCTTCCATATTGCATGTTAAAGTGGAGTCTTTGGACTGCTGAAGAGTTTCCTCGGCAATTTTTTCACAAGTATCTTGTACAGGCATTGCAAACTCTGCGTTCAGACCTACATCAGTTGACTGCAATGTAAAGGAAGTATTAATGTCCGTCCTGACTTTAGGAGGCCTACCTCTCTTTTTTAATTTAAGAGATGGCTGCTTTATTTCCTCAATTTTCTTTTTACAAGTATTATCCGTAACCTTTCCTAAGTCTTCAACTAAATCTGTGTCATATGACTGAACTTTACAGAGAGTAATAGCACTATCAATGTGTTCTGAGTTTCCATTTTTTAGCATGGCAGGTGGTTGCTTCGAACTGCCTTTTTTGTAAGTATCTTTAACAAAATTTATCGATTCCTTAAATTGATCCGTATAAGATGATTGGAATGTTCCAGGAGTAATAACTGTCACTTGGTTGTTTTTTGGTTTTCGGTCTCTTTTTTCTAATGCAAATGGTGTTCGAGTTTGGTGCTCTATCGTATGCTTCAATTTTGTTGCAGGCATACTTAGTCGACTGCTTGCTGCATATGCAATTACAGATACCTCCGCATTATTGTTAACTACTTGCTTGTTATGTATTTCACCAATTTTTTCATTTGTTGTAGTGGATTTGTGGCTGTCAATAAGTTTGGTATTATAGTTAGTTAACAATCGTTCGCCACTGCTACCTACTGTAGAATTTGTGGCACTTATAACGGTTGCTGGTTCTTTCAAATGTTTCTCTAATATTTGTTCACTTGGTTTGTTTATATTTACATTATCATTGGCATCGGACTCAACTGTATTTAATGATTTTGAAAAAACCTTGTAATATCTTGACTGTTCTAAATTTAATGATGTATCGTTTATGGCATTATCACTATCAGTTGTAGTAGTATGACCTAAAGATAAAGTTTCTTCTTGATCATCTGTTTTTGAAACTAATAATTGATCACCAGATTTAATGTTAGTTTCATTTTCGGAAGTCATTCTCATTTTAGCATTTATTACATTTGGTATTATAGTTACATTCTGTGACATTTTTGGTGCCACTTGTAACTTAAAAACCGTTTTAATTTGTTCAATAAGACCCATTTTTGTAATTTTATCAGGCGTGATGATAAATGTATTACCTTTTCTTGAAGTAGAAGGTTTCTCTAATTCTTCCTCTTCAACGTTATCGGAAGAGCTTTCCATAACTGATATTAATATCTTTTCCACATACCTGTAAAAAAGACACATTTTAATAATTCTAATATAAAACCTACGCACTACGTTAAAATATGAAAAAGCTTGACTGGAAAAATTGGACGGAAAAGATTTAAAATTTATCATACAGTGTGAAAATATCAGAGAAACTGAATAAGACACAAGTACAATAATCTGTACGATCATAAATCATTGTTAAAATTCTCTAAATAATTTAATTGATGTGAAATAATGTGGAACAATGTGAATGCTTTACTGCCAATATTATGATTCATACAATGACAACTACCATTTTACAAAACGAAAATAATATACATTAGAATCGGTATATTTGTATATTATATGCACAACACCAACCTTATTTTATTTCTGTAAATGGATAATGGTCTATTGTAAAATAGTGAACAGGTTGGCATTTTTCAACTAAAATTGCATATAATAAAAAGTGAGTTGGTTGTAACCACTTTCAAAGTTATGTATTTAAATTTATTAACGTTATTTTATAAAAAGATGCAAAGTTATTTAAGTTACTTATTTATATTTGTTTTAAGTTTGTGACACGATGTCATAGAACGGCAACTTTAAATTTCAAAGAAAGCTGCACTTTGAAAAACTGTTCCTCAGAGTCATCCCGGACCATTCAATATTAATTTCTTCCTGGAGTGTATAGCAAAGGTTTTTTGAGATTAGTAACTATATGTATTCTCTAATACTAACCGTTTAATTGGGAATTACACATTACTGTCATGCATTACATTTTACATACAACATTAAAATATAACTTTGCAATGATCGTTCAGAATAAATCTTAAAGGATTCACATGGAAAAGATTTCTTTCGTGCTTTATTACTTGGCTAGGAAAATGCATCAATTGGTCTTGTGCTGATTGGTTTCTATCTCCATTTATTTTATTATATATACTTTTCTCTACTACCACTTATGAAATAAGTTAATCTAAAGACAATTTTGAAATCAAAAACTATTCAAGAATTTGAAAAAAAAAAGGATTGTGCACAAATAATGAACCTGATCCAAATAGCTTTAGTTTAGGAATATGTTCCAACTGGAATACCGAAAAGATGGCTGCCATTAATACTTGTGATATAGTGTGCTCTGCAATAAACAGGTTTAAATGTTGTAAAACTAAACCTAGTAATTTTTTTGTTTGTGTTATATGTTTCTATTTTTATCATAAAAGTTGTTTATCGCGTTTTAGAAAATCTATAGTATTCCTTAATGACAATAAAATTAAGTGCTGTGATGATGGTGTTGCAGATGAAAATGTTGAGATGGTTAAAAGAGATGATATAGTCAGTAATGATTTGTTGTCTGAGATTGAACATCAAAAGACACATATTTGTAAGCTCAAGAAAAACAACCAAATTATTCTTGAAGAAACTGCATTGAATGAAAAAGAGTTTCAGATTGCTATCTCTGATTTAAAGCTACAAATACAAGAACTGCAATTAAAAATTCTACAACTTACAAAGAGTGCTAACACAGCTGTTGATAAGAAACATGTTGGATCTCAAACTGATATGGATTATAATAGTGGTTATGCTATAAATCAAATAAAATACATTACAAACAAATATGTCCATACTGATGTGTTACATACTATCACTAATAATGTGGAATCAGGTATTTACAAATGTGTGCTTTCAAGCCATAATCAAAAATTAGTCAATACCGTATATTCTGATAATGTAAATAATAATAACTGTAATATTGCACCACATACAACTCCAGAAACCACTTTACATGAAATGTCTGACACACATTTAAATACCAGTGATATAAGCTACTTAGATGAGTGGTTTGAGATTCTTTACGGACATCCTCCAACTTGCACCTTAATCTTTTCTCGATGTTATAAAAAGAGTAATTGCACGAGGTATAAGAAATAGTTCGGCACAGCTTGCATCGACCTTTATGGTTGCGGAGGCTGCATGAGACTTGAAATCACAGGGTAAGAGGAATGGTTTAAAGAATATCTGAATGTTAAAATTTAAATATCAAGCACACTTGTTTACACAACTGTAAAATAACTTAGAGAAACAAAAGTTAAAACACGATAAAAGAAATTTGACTAAAAATGTATATTAATACTCAGTTATTACAATTCCCAAAGACGTATAAAATATACGCTTGTGTCATTAACATTGTAGACATCGCTATATATTTTAACATGATATAATTTATATATTTAATAAATGTACACGAGAAAATTTCTATAAAGAAATCAAAATAAATAATCTCTGTTTAGAAACTCAAAATTTTACTTAATGCGGGAGTAAATCAAAAAGTGATCATAACTGTACTAATGTCATGTAACAAATGCACATGAAATGAAAGTTCAAAGTAATAAACCTTTTCACCATAAGAAGCTTCATGAAGATCCGAATGTTTACATTGTTTAGGTTATGTATTATAGAATTATATTTGAAATCATTTAAGATAAGTAAAATGTAATTAATAATCAAGACAAAATATTTGTAGTGACAAAAACAAATTTAAATAGTCAAAACAAAAATATTTGTAGTAACAAAGACAAATTTAAATAGTCAAAACAAAAATATTTGTAGTGACAAAAACAAATTTAAATAGAGGTTAGGCCTCTTTATTTTAACAGAAAAACAATAAGGTAAAAGTTTTAATCTCATACTACCTGTAGTATCAGTAACTGAACTAATTTTTAATAGTTACTTAATTTATAGGAATCCTTCATGTCCAGGAAATTGAGACATCCTGCATTGGTGGATCTCCTAGTGTAGGTACAAAACAACATATGGTCGACTTCAAATGTTGTCTTTAACAGACTTCTGTTCCATAAATTAAACCTGTAGATATTTTTCAATAAGATAATAACTGAGAGGCAATATTGTAAAGTAGACAGAAACGAAACATAAAATGAGAGTATTTATTTTACATCATCTGGTCGTGCGAAAGCACGAGCAACTTTTTCATGTAGAAATCTGAATGAGAGAACACGTCGTCGTGACATAGGTAACCGGAGCAGCATATGTAACCGGACCACCCTAGAAAATTCAGTTGTGTTACAAAATGAAAATTTAACACGAGGTGCAAAGGAAAATTAATCCATCAATCTCTTCCCATCTGTATAAATATTTGATGGGCTTAACGACTAAACAACTTCTTTATCCATTATACAACACATCTAGAATTATATTTAAATGTTAATTTAGGATTTATGATTAGAAAATTTACATACCAGGTAAGCACATGAGGCAAGGTAGAAGTTCAAATCAAAAATGGCCAACAGTGCCATTTAAGCAATCAGATATCAAAAGAGAAATGTAATTTTGACACTTCAAATAAATTATTTTCGGCCATCTTCGGGATGGACGATCTTTAGCGATTATTCTCGGTAATACAGAATTTAGAACCACACCAGTTGTGCTTTTGGAATAAACACTTCAGAAATAACCAATAGGAAAATTTCATATAGATATAATTATAATACAGAATTAGAACCACACCAGTTGTGCTTTTGGAATAAACACTTCAGAAATAACCAATAGGAAAATTTCATATAGATAATTATTTGTACTATGTAACAAATTAGGAACTTGTGGATTAAAACTAATAATCCAGGATTGTGCGAGATAAATTCTTATAGAAAATATTATTATATAATAAAGAGAGTAATTTTATATTTAAATGTAGATATAAGCATTTATATGTTAATAGTGCCAAGCACAAAGGTAACATGCTAAAATATACGCAAAAAGGCATGTTACAAACTTACACAGAAAGTAGACCTAATGATCATATTCTAACTCATAAAGATGTGACTGTGCTTCCATCCTCCAGAGGAATGATTATTGTTCCAATTACAAATAATAATAATAAAAACCGTATTCTGAGTTGTCTGTAAAATCAAAGATTTTGTTTCTATGTGACAGCCAGGGTAGAACTTGTGGTAATATATTATACAGTCATTTTGATAAGCAACATTATGACATCTTATCTATTGTTAAACCCAATGTGAAGTTGGAAAATGTTGCTGAGGATGTTAAAAACTTAGCTAAAAACTTCAATAAAAGGGATCATATTATTTTTACTGGCTCAAATAATGCCCTCAGACACTGTGTTATTAGTCAAAAAATTTTGTATTCCCTAAGTATGAAAATTGACCACACAAATGTAATATTTCTAATGGCACCTATTTGGAATAATGAATTGGAATTCAATAAGTATGTTTTTAATAATAACCTATCTATATACTCGGTTTTTAGAGGTAAAGCTAATTTTATTGATAATACCACTCTGAAAGCTTACAATTTTACTCAACACGGTTTGCATGTTAATTATTCAGCCAAACTACTGCTAATTAAAGAATTATACTATCGTATCACTAGTAGAAAGTCAACAAGCAATAATCTTGAATCTAATCACTTTAGTTCTGCCAAAACAAGTAACCATATTATAAATGCCAAAAGCACAACTAACACATCCCCAATTTTGATGAAGCCTCTTACAACTGCTTTTGATAATAACAATATCAATACCAGAGATATAAGTAATCCTAGCCTAATCCCTTAAAGGATCCAATTATTTGTCATTTCATTAACATTAAAACAAAAAATAAAAAGTACTTCACTCTGTACTATAAGAATGTTAGAGGTCTGAACACAAAGTTAAAATTTTTTTATTTCAATGCATGTGTCAGTGATTTTGATATTATTATAATGACAGAAACATGGTTAAATGATAAAGTTTTTTCCTCTGAAATTTTTAATGAATCCTATGTAGTGTATAGGAAGGATAGAGATTTTATAAAATGTAACCGCTCTAGGGATCTTGGTATAATAATAGCCTGTAACAGTAAAATTAATACTTCCTTATATGATCTTCGAACTGAAGATTAATGTCTTACTTTTAGGTGACTTTAACGTTCCTAATTTTTATACTAAAATGCATTCAAGTAGTTTCAGACTCTTAATGGACTTCCCCTATAGTAGGGGATAAAGAATACTACTATAGTAAGCCTGCTTATCGTAAAAGGCGATTAAAAGCCGCAGCAAGGGGCAGCAGCCTGCTGGCTAAAAGATATTGGAGGGTCGGTTGGTCTCGGGCAATCCCTAATAATTTACAAGCTTGTTGGGGGTTGGCCGTGACGGATACGGCTTTTTGCTAAAATCTTTAAAAACTGCGTTGTGGAAAGATATGGGAACCTACCACAATATTTCCCAGGTGTGCGTGGCCTAAAACACGAAATATATATGATGGAGAGCTCACAAGTAAAATTCTTGTCCGAAGGTAAAATACTCCCTCATTCGGATCTCCGGTAGGGGGTACTTGGGGCTCGTCATCGTAAGAATATAAAACAACAGTCCGATTTAGTGATAGGGACTTGGAATGTAAGGTCATTACTTAGAGTAGATAAGTTAACGAATTTATTAGTCGAAATGAGAAAGGGAAAGCTAGACATTTTAGGTATTAGTGAGGTGAGATGGCCAGATAGTAATGACTTTTGGAAAGATAATTATAGAATAATTGCAACTTCTTCAACTAATGGACAGGCAGGGGTAGGAATAGTGTTAGGTAAAAGATTAGGACATAAAGTTGAAGAGTACTTACAATTCAGTGATAGAATAATTATGGTTAGATCGAGTACAAAACCCACAGACACTGTTTTAGTACAGGTTTACATGCCAACAACTCAGTACGAGGATGAGGAAGTAGAAAAGGTATACGAGGATATAAATAGTATAGTGAGAAAAGTAAAAGGAGATGAGAATTTAATAGTTATGGGCGATTTTAATGCGTCAGTGGGAGAAGGTAGTGAGGGAAAAATGGTAGGAAAATTTGGGTATGGCAGGCGAAATGATAGAGGAAAAAGATTAGTTGAGTTTTGCCAGGAACATAGATTAGTAACTGTAAACACCCTATTCGAACAACATGTTAGGAGAAGATATACCTGGAAAGCGCCATATGATAGGGCTAGATACCAAATAGATTATATTTTAGTTAAACAAAGATTTAGAAACCAAGTTAAAAACTGTCGTAGTTATCCAGGGGCTGACATAGATAGCGATCATAACTTAGTTAAAATGAAGTGTAAACTAAAATTCAAAAATTGAGAAAGGTTAAAAGAGAGGATGGGATCTAGGTAAGCTTAATGATAGTAGGGTAAAAGAGGAATATAAACAAGTATTAGATAATAAGAGAAAAGAGATAGCTGTAGGAGGGAACGTAGAAAATAGATGGAAAGAAATAAAACTGACTGTACATAATACAGCAACACAGACTATAGGTAAGAAAGAAATAGAAGCGAGAAAACCCTGGGTGACAAAGGTGATTAGATTTAATAGAGAATAGAAGAAAGCTTAAACCTTTCAGAGAATTGGATAATGAAAGTAAGCAAAAATATAATAGAGTTAGAAATAAGATAGCACATGAGTATAGAAAAGCTAGAAATAAATGGATGGAGGAGAATTGTAAGGGAATACATGATGATTTGAGAGTAGGTAAAACAGACAGGGGTAACGGCAGTTAAAAGGTTTTTTTGGGGAAGATAGGAAAAAATATAATGGTATTACAGACGAGAATAATGAGCTTCTAATAAATAAAGTTGAGGTAGCAGATAGATGGAAAAGATATTTAGAAGATTTATATAAGGGAGACGATATGGATGAGTTAGAAAACGACCAAGAAGAGGATGTAGAAATAGGGTTCTCAATATTAAGAGAGGAATTTGATAGAGCTGTTCGGAATCTTAAAACAAATAAAGCGCCAGGGATAGACGATATTCCCGCAGAATTAATAAAATATGCAAGTCAGAAAACTTTAGATAGATTATATGAACTAGTAAAAGCAATATATGACACAGGTGAGGTTCCAATAGATTTCGAAAAAAATATTATTATCCCAATCCCAAAAAAGTCAGGAGCTGATAGGTGTGAGAATTTTAGAACGGTTAGTTTGACTTCTCATGCTTCCAAAATACTAACGATAATAATTAAAAATAGAGTAGAAGCTTTGACTGAGAATTATTTAGGCGAAAACCAATATGGTTGTCGTAAAGACAGAGGGACTAGAGAACCAATACTAATGATTAGGATAATTATCGAAAAAAGGTTACAAAAGAATAAAAAGACTCATTTGCATTTGTAGATTTAGAAAAAGCATTTGATAGGGTTAATTGGATTGTTATGTTCAGGGTTTTGCGAAAAATAGGAATCTCTCATAGGGATAGAATAATTATTTACAGTCTATATAAAAACCAAAGCGTAGTAATTAGATTTGATGAAATAGAAAAGGAAGCTAAGATTAGAAATGGTGTTAGACAGGGTTGTATACTGTCTCCATTGATTTTTAATGTTTATACTGAGGAAGCTTTAAACTTAGCTAGAGAGAGAAAAGAGATAAGTATTAGTGTACAGGGACAGAAAATAGACATGTTACGTTTTGCAGATGATATAGCCATTATAGCAGAGTGTAGAAAAGAGTTAGGAGAGTTTTTAAATATTTTAGATGAGATACTACAGAGTAACTATAGTATGAGAATTAACTCAGTAAAGACAAAGATAATGACAAGTGAGTTACAGCCTAGTTCTAAACCAAAATTAAAAATAGGTAATACCGAGTTAGAGGAGGTAGATGAATTTTGCTATTTAGGTAGTATAATTACAAAGGACGGACGTAGCAGAATGGATATAGTAGCTAGAATACCACAAGCTAAAAAATGTTTTTAAAAGAAAGACTCACTAATAGCTAATAGTATTAGGTTAGATAATAGAAAAGTTTCTTAAAGTCGAATGCGTATGGAGCGTTCTACTATACGGTAGTGAGACTTGGACAATTAAAGAAGTAGATAAGAAAAAGATAGAAGCTTTTGAAACTTGGTGTTTTAGGAGAATGTTAAAGATTAGTTGGACAGATAGAGTAACAAACGAGGAAGTTTATAGAAGAATAGGTGAGGAACCCTGTATGTGGAAACAATTAAAGGTCAGGAGAGATAGAATGATAGGGCACCAGTTAAGACATGAGGGACTATTTGATGAAATAGAATGAAATAGAAAAGGAAGCTAAGATTAGAAATGGTGTTAGACAGGGTTGTATACTGTCTCCATTGATTTTTAATGTTTATACTGAGGAAGCTTTAAACTTAGCTAGAGAGAGAAAAGAGATAAGTATTAGTGTACAGGGGCAGAAAATAGACATGTTACGTTTTGCAGATGATATAGCCATTATAGCAGAGTGTAGAAAAGAGTTAGGAGAGTTTTTAAATATTTTAGATGAGATACTACAGAGTAACTATAGTATGAGAATTAACTCAGTAAAGACAAAGATAATGACAAGTGAGTTACAGCCTAGTTCTAAACCAAAATTAAAAATAGGTAATACCGAGTTAGAGGAGGTAGATGAATTTTGCTATTTAGGTAGTATAATTACAAAGGACGGACGTAGCAGAATGGATATAGTAGCTAGAATACCACAAGCTAAAAAAATGTTTTTAAAAAGAAAGACTCACTAATAGCTAATAGTATTAGGTTAGATAATAGAAAAAGTTTCTTAAAGTCGTACGTATGGAGCGTTCTACTATACGGTAGTGAGACTTGGACAATTAAAGAAGTAGATAAGAAAAAGATAGAAGCTTTTGAAACTTGGTGTTTTAGGAGAATGTTAAAGATTAGTTGGACAGATAGAGTAACAAACGAGGAAGTTTATAGAAGAATAGGTGAGGAACCCTGTATGTGGAAACAATTAAAGGTCGGGAGAGATAGAATGATAGGGCACCAGTTAAGACATGAGGGACTATTTAGTAAATGTTATAAATACCACTTTTTCTGGGAAGTCACATTTTAATTTAAAAAGCAAATTTTCCTCGCTTGTATAAACTCATTTGTGACACCTCATGGCAAGATGTACTAGCAAGTAGTTTGTGACCTGTTTACAAATAAATTATATGAAATATTTAAATACTCAGTTCCAAAACGTATGCCTAGTAAAAGGTTGTACCCAGTCTGGTACACAAAAGAAATCATAAATGAATTGAAACACAAATTTTTTATTATAGGTTATCTAGTAAACAACCAGCCTCACAGTATTTCAATCTCAAGTATAAAGAACTCAGGGCCAAAGTAAAATACTCCATTCTGAGTGAATATAAAAATTATATTAAAAAATCCCAAACTTTTATTAAAAAAGACCCTAAACAATTTTGGAATTTTGTTAATAATAAAAGGAAGTTACATACCCCAAGTGTATTTAAAATAGATGGTAGGGAAATATTGGACCATAAAAGTATAGCGTCTGCTTTTGCTGAATTTTTTTCTCGTAGCTACCCTGTTCAAATTGTGGCTACACCAACTGTACCACAAGTGAAACGTTTATCCAATATTATAAACATACATAAAATAACATCGGCTGACGTAATTAGTGCCTGTAAGAAACTCCCGAATACTTTTAGCTACGGTCCAGATAATATTCCAGCTTTCCTGCTAAAAGATTCTTCTCACTTCCTTAGTCATTACATGGCTCATATATTTAATCTATGTTTAAGTAAATCAAAATTTCCCACTGTTTGGAAAATATCGCGAGTTCAACCTGTACTCAAGATAGGAGACAAATCCTTAGTGATCAACTACCGTCCAATCTCAATCATTTCAAATGTTAGTAAAGTTTTTAAACATATCTTATGCGATCATCTTCTTCCTCAAATATCAAATCAACTAACTAACTTTCAACATGGTTTCTTAAGACAGAGGTCTACTATGACTAACTTATGTTTCATTACACAATTCATATCTGAATGTATAAATTCACATTCACAGTGTGATGTAATCTATTTTGATTTTGCAAAAGCTTTTGACAGCATTAACCATAACATCTTGTTACATAAACTGGATCAATTTAATTTCTCAGACAAATTGCTAGACTTTTTTAAATCATATCTAACTGATAGTTATCAATATGTAGAATTTTATGGTTATAATTCTGCACTACATCTCCTCCCCAGTGGCGTTCCACAAGGCTATATACTGGGTCCTTTTCTTTTTTTATTATTCTTTAATGACAACTCATATTTACTCAAATAAAAAACTACTATTTGCTGACGATCTGAAAATTTTCACTAAAGTAAATTCCATTTCTAATTGTATGTCATTGCAAGATGACATATACATACTTGTAGAGTGGTGTACTAAAAATAAATTATTCTTGAATGAAGAAAAATGTGCGGTAATGTTCTACACAAATAAGAAAGCACAAATTCTTTTTGATTATAAAATTAATAATCGTTTAATTAAATGTGTTCTATCTGTTGATGACTTGGGAATCACTTTTGATAACAAATTGTTGTTTAAAAATCACATTGATAATATAGTAAAAAAATCAGCAAAATCCCTAGGATTCTTAATTCGAAACACATTTTCATTTTCAAATATTGACTGTCTTATAACCTTATACTATGCCCTAGTTAGGAGCATTGTAGAATATGGTTCACTAATTTGGTCACCACAGTATTATAAAAAGCCTGCCAGAATTGAAAATGTACAAAAGCGATTTTTAAAATTTCTTTATTTTAAGAAGCATCAAAATTATCCCCTCAGGGGCTACCCATATATAGATTTATTAAAAGAATCTAGTATACCAATGTAGGAAAAAATTAGACTTGATTCATCTGTTTAAGCTTTTAAATAACTTATTAGACGACCCTGTTAATTTATCGAACATTAATATTCATGTACCAGAAAAATTAGTAAGAACTAGAACCATGTTTTATTTACAGTCTGCTAGTACAAACAAATATAAAAATTCCCCTATTTATAGAATGTGCAATTTGTATAATAATTTGTATAATAATTGCTCTGGAAATATTGATACCTTTAATTCATCACTAAGGTCATTTATTCAAAATATTGCCCAGTTGATTAACACCTAAAATATTTTAAATATTAACTACTATGTTTTTATATTCTGTTTTTGCTAATGTAATGTCTTTGACTATTTTAGTGGTGTAATTCTTCTGTATATTTTTGACGAGTAGTTTTAGATTTTATTTTAATTATAAATGTTATTTGACTGTTATATTTAGCTATTACTACGTAATTGGATTAATTTGTATATCTGTGGAGTAATATGTATTAAATAAATAAATAAATAAAATATAGAATGGAATTTTCACATATCTCTGTATGGTTTCAAAAAGTATTAACTAAATATGGACCAATCATTTCTTACAGGAATAAGCCCTCCAGCAATATACATTACATGAAAACTGATAAACGAATAATATTTAAATAGAACATTACCAAAATAATACATAGATGCTCACCTGCAGAGGATCATCATTTTCTCAATTTACAATGAAAGACTACAATATCTTTGAATAACAGTTCGTATTATAATTCATTATTATATTATTATGTATAACTCTGAATTAGAAAAAAAGACGGTCACGACTAATCCCAGATTCTAAAATCAACGAGTATTTAAAGATATTCCGATTTAGTAGTGAGTAAAATAAAGTAATGAGACAGGTTTTTATAATTCACATATCTAACGGATTTTTACTGTATGCGCTAAAAAATTCAAACTATTGCATTGTATGTTGGATCTTGATTTACAAATTAGATTCGAATAGTATTTGACAGATATGCACTTCATATATAACCTCATTTTGTTCAGTTTTATTGTTTACATCTGTCAACATTTACTGTATTTTTCTTCATGTTTATTTCACTTCTTTATATTTATTGTTACTTTGTTGAAAATCAGTTTTTATTAGAACTAAATTTAGTAATATTTAATAACAACTTTAACCACTGTTGAAGCTTGCCAATGTAATTTTAAGTTGTTGACTTTTATATACATTAAATGAAAGATGGTGGCTTGCAGGTAGAAACTAGAATAATCTGCCCTTTGTTACTTAATCCTTTTTCGAAACACCTCTTCTGTGAACAATTGCTGTATTCGGAAACAAGTGACGGTTAGTTTGCTTTTGTGTTATTTTTTTTCCGAAAAACAAAAGGGTGTGTTGAAAGTGCATTCGTGAGTGAGATGGGAAGACGTGTATACACGTAGAAGCGTGGACAGCTATGCCTCGGGTTTATTATAAAGTGTGTTAGTGGAAAGATTTCGTCATACAGTCCACTGAACATACCAGCTCGTTGACTTACGAATTGGTGGTAAGTATAGTAAATATTTCGGTAATTATTTTTTAATTATATCAATTACGCAATCCATACCAAACAATCACTATAATTGTCTAACAGTTTAGCATAAGAACTTTAAAATATCTTGGAGACAATAGTTCATGGAAAATATAAACGGCACTTTACTACCGGCCTTCAATAGGTGCGGACGTGCTAGTGTAGAGTTATAAGAGTCGGTGAAGTAATTCACCTTCCTCTTGTTACCTATCCCGTTACCAATATAAAAAACACTGGCGCTTCATCGACATAGAACCTCCGACAACCAAACAACGAACACCTGGACAACATCTGAGAGGTAAAACAAACCGAGCCTATGATCACCACGGGGTAAGTTTTTGCAATATAATTTGACAGGTTTTGACGTCACTGGAAAGTTTAATCCCATATAAATTTGAATATGTTATATTATTAATTATTATTACAATATAATATATATATATATATATATATATATATATATATATATATATAT
Organism: Platerodrilus igneus; assembly: GCA_036346225.1. Classification (NCBI taxonomy): domain Eukaryota; kingdom Metazoa; phylum Arthropoda; class Insecta; order Coleoptera; family Lycidae; genus Platerodrilus; species Platerodrilus igneus. The sequence goes on from JARFIW010000831.1 coordinate 2,810,346, forward strand.
ATATATATATATATAGTACGCACTATGTCGATGATATTTTGATTTTTTCTAAGAACGAGTTAGAACATTTAGAACATTTAAGAAAAGTGATCCGAAGGTTAGACGAGGAGGTTTGAGGTTGAATTCAAGAAGTGTGAGTTTTTAAGGACCAGGTAAAGTATTTGGGGTTTGTCGTTGGCAGCGAAGGAATTAGAATTTGTGAAAAACGCTTGGACGAGTTGAAGAATTTGAAACAGCCAAGAAATTTGAAAGGTTTAAGAGGATTTTAGGTGTATTAAATTATTATCGTCGATTCATACCAAAATATTCGGAGTTGTGCATTCCATTGTTGGAGTTGTTAAAAAGAACGAAAGGTGGAAATGGAACGAGCAAAGGAGCAGGCATTTCGGGAGTTGAAGCGGTATTTTATAGGAACTGTCATTAAAATATCCCAATTTTACGGATCCATTTATTTTAAGGACAGACGCTTCGAGTTTTGCAATAGGGGCTGAGTTGGTGCAGGTTCAAGAAGGAGAGAAGTGCCAATTTGTTTTATTTCGAGGGCTCTGAAAGACTGCGAGACTAGGTATTCGACAGCGGAAAAAGAGATGCTGGCAATCGTATATGCTGTGAAGAAGTTAAGATTTTATTTATTGGGTAATAAATTTCTGGTTGAATCGGATAACACAGTGGTCACGTTTCTGAAGAAGAAAGAGTTTTGAACAGTCGATTGTATAGATGGGCGTTAGTATTGCAGGAATATGATTTTGAGATTAGACATAAACCTGGTAAAGAAAATGTTACGGCTGATTTCTTTAGTAGGAAGGATGAAGGGTTGCTAACGGATAGTAGGAATGGATTTTGATTGCATTGCAAGTGTTTGAAGATCTGGGAAGATGGTCGAATGCCAGATTTCATCGGATGCAAGCACACGAAGAAATAAGGGTGATCAGAGAAAAATTATTCAGAGAGAATTTAGAACAAGACAGAGGTTTTATATGGTCGAGGGAGTTTTGGTGAAAAGGTTATGGGATGATGAATTATTAGTGTTAACGACACAGGTAGCCGTTGAGCTGATCCAGGAAATTCATACTTCGTTTGGTCATATAGGGATTGTAAGGCGTTCTTGATATTTAGGAAGCTTTCTATGCACGAAGCGATAGAAAATTGGTGAAAAATTGCATAAATCTGTGTGAGACGTGTTTGTTAGGAAAGGATAAGAATGTGGTGTTGCAGAATCAAGTTAGATGTATAAGAGCGGAAGGTCCATTAGATATTGTGGCAATGGATTACTTGAGTAATTTGATACCGGTAGGAACGGATATCAGCATATTTTAGTTGTAGTTGATATTTTTACAAAGTTTGTGCAGCTTTATCCAGCGAGGAGATGTAATTCTAGGCATGTATTGAGTTCTGTAAGAAAGTTTGTAGAACGAATAGGTAAGATGAATAGGGTATTGTTGGACAATGCAAGCGTATTTTCGTAATCGAAGGGTTGAAAGTAAATTAAGGAAGGATGGAATAAAGATGACATTCTGTAGTATCAGACATCCTCAAGGAAATCCGTGTGAAAGATATATTCGAGAAGTAATAAAGTTTTGAGGATTAATAACGCAGGAACAACATGATCGGTGGGTAAGGTATTTACCGCATAAATAGAAGAATATATTAATTTTGTACCAAGTTCAGTGACAGGAATGTGTCCTGTGACATTGATGAAGAAGGTGATTCCAGCAAGACCGTGGAGAGCTGAACAAAAGTGGAAAATATAACGGAGTTGTTGCATAAAGCCAAACAACAAGTCGAAACGATACAAAGAAGGGAGTTGGAGAAAGCGTAACAAGAAAATCAAGAAGCAAGTGGTTTTCAGTTGGGGATCTTGTTATTGTTAAAAGATTGAGAATGTCAAATTGGGAAAGAAAAATTTGTGCCAAGTTGTTATTTCCATACGAAGGTCCTTATCGAGTGAGAAGAATTTTTGCAGAAGGAATACTTACAATTGGAGAATGACAGGGTGAATGTCAGGGACGTTTTCATATAGAAAATTTGTATCCATATTTCCATGTGGAAAGTAAAGTATCGCAAGAATAAAATTAACACTGTAAATAATACTAACGAGCTTAAAACTATACAGAATATACAGAAACTAACACTTAATCCTCATACATAAAAAAAAAAAAAAAACTATAGTGATTTTAACTAAAATTTAAAATTTCTCAACCATTAAAAGAATTACTTATATCCAGGAAGCAAATTTTCATTTTATTTAAAATCAGTGGGGCCTTATATACTGTCAAGAAGGGGTGGGCTTATAAAATGTTTAAATAGGGCTTCAAACGACTTTGCTAGAATGGGGTATATTTGGTTTTGTTTGAGTATTTTCTTTCAGGTATTTTTGGTTTATAAATTAACAACAACTATTCCACGTTTATAAATTTATAAAGCTTTTGAAACTGCATTGCATTCAACAACATATACCGCCATAGACCAGGCTAAGCTAGTTATAAGTTTGCATTGTATACGTATTTTAATTGTTATGGTTGCACGATATGAAATTTAATTTGGAGTTAGCGTTTTCAGAACCATTTGAATGTAAAAACAAATATCAAAATTGCTTGGTATACTGCACGCTTTTAAAATTTTAAGGAGTTAAGTGATACTCCGTAAAATTGGTAAATCAATTTCAGTTTGAATATGTTTTAACAATTAAAGATTGGTTATGTAATGACAGGACGTTTACGAATAAGACATAAATGTCTGTTGCGTACAATTTAAAAGCTGAACCATCAAAGTTTGTTAGCTATTTTCAATATTGTAAAAGTTCAATATACATAAATCACTGGATTACAAACCATCTAGAAAATGAATGTATCTAGAGAAAACAACTGTATTATTAATCAATTATTAATAATTATAAATTACATAGTGTGCGTAGAGATAGTTGCTATGGCAACGGAAACAAAAGAAGACGGTTTTATTTTATAAGGGACTTCAAATTTATATTACTGAAAAATAGACGTGTTTTGTACTGTTATGAGTTTTATTACATTTAAAAGTTACGAGAAAGTTTTGAAAGTCAAGTTGTACCTGGAGATAGCAAATAGTAGCAGTTTTACGGCGAATAAAAGTTAATTAAAGAGGAGTGCTGGTCTGTACCGTTATTGTTTGAAGGCGAAAGCATAGTGGAATTGGAGTTATCTGAGTATTTGTATAACATAAAATTTGTAGAAATATTAGTAGTTTTATAGTCTGGAGATTACCAGTTGCTCGAGTTACTTATTATTTACAGGAGGTGCCTGCAGTTGGTCACTTGGCTTCAGGACGGCTGGAAGGCGGCGCTTGTATCTGGATTCAGGTATTAGTATTTAATATCTACGCAGTGCTTTAATCAAATTTATAAAAGTGGAACTAGTGTTTGGGAATACTTTTGGCTTTTAAAATTATTTGAAAAATCCTTGAATATTTGTTTGGGTGTCTAGTTGAGAGGTGTTTGCTTAGGACGGACCCACCCTAGGTAGATTCCGCCACGTGTTTGACGGCCCTGTAAAATATTTAAGTGCAGCAGCCGTGTAAAATATTTAAAGATAAATTGTGTGGCATAACTCAACAAGGCTCTAAAATAAGACAAGGAGTGACAGATAGATATATTACGCCTATCACTAATAAGGTAGGATCACAGTATATATAATAATATATATATATATATATATATATATATATATATATGCTTAATAAAAAATGTGAATTTGTACCATTTTCCCTCTTTTGTTAGCTCAGCAAAAAATATCCCATGGATCTTACGAAAATGGAATGAAACAAAGAATCTCAATACACATTTATGAACAATCCTCTATACATCTTTCTTTTACACACATTATCTAAATAATCTACTAACATTCGCAGATATAAATAACGTTTATAAATGCAATTTACAGTTTAAGAAAGAAAAAGTATCTTAATACTACTTAGGTATTAAACAATCTTCACCTAATCCTTGTTAATAGTTAGAGAACCCCAATGTAAATATTTCATGTGTAAATCACAAAATCTTCATTAAAATTCGCACGGATAATTGAAATATTCTGATATTAACCCGCGTCAATGTAGTTGATCAACGACGTTGGACATAATTTTTGGTAAGGTCATGGATCGAAATGTAAATAAACATGATTTTAAAAACTATGAGTGGTTCAATTCCCAAAGAAGATTAAGAAAAATGCTAAACAAACCACAACAAACATGCAGGGAGTATTTACACATCTCGAGCTCTGACATCAAGATTGCTAAAACTGAATTATCCATTTACAACTAATTTTTATATGCAAAATAAAAACGTAACTTAGCTTAATCTATTTAATAATACTCATACACCTTGTTACGTTACAAAACAAAGTTACACTTGCAGTTTGAATTGTTACATTCTTCTTTATGACTACCTGTCTTCGCTTATAAAAACATGATTTCCATTGGAATTAACTGCATTGAAAAGTTCTTGGTACCAAATTTTTAGTTCCATTATCATTAATTTTCCATCCATCGTAGTATGTCTTTGAGGGTACATTTATTTTTAATGAACTAAAATTAGCATATGACCTTGCTTTAACATTATTTATATTGAAGCAATAAAATTGCCGTACTTTAGACAATAATTATGTCTCATAACTTGTGTTCAAACTTGTATATTACATGTGGAACATCGACAGAATGGTTTCCCAATCTTGAATGAATCTTACATGTTAAAAGCCGAAAGAATGCATAACCTCATTCTAATTCATTTCCGCCTTTATATAACTAACAATCTTAATATGTCATCGTTTGATTATATTCTATATTGTTTTCGAAGAATTAGGCACCCGCCTGATGCAATAAATACCCACAATTCCACGTTCTGTTATCTCTAATAAGGTGTCAGTATAAAATTTATGGCTCTTGCAAAAAAAAGCACGTCCTTTCTTAATGCATTAAAAAGTATGTCGCTCTCCTATAAGCTTCTGTAATAATTAGAGCTATTAAAACGTTAATATTATCTATTTTATTGCTTTTCGGTATTGTCGCGTTTGGCAAATTTAAGTTTTATTCATTGACAGAAAAATATAATTTATAGTTTTGAGAACACCTCGAAGGAATGAATTTGTTTATTTTGTTAACCTAAATGAATTCGAAAATTCTAGACTATTCGTCTTTCAGTAAATGTAGTGTATTACGTTTTGAATAAATAATGTTTATTGTGGTATTCCTAAAATTTGAGTTTACATTTTTAATAAATTACAGATTTTATCTTCGCACATCTTAAAGAAGATAGCTTGACATGAAGATATTTTTATGTTCTTAACGTGAATGTTTTTCGGTCTGCATATGCACAATAGAAATTATTTTAGAAGGTATTTTTCAGGAGTAAACATTTACAACAAATGAAACAAATGCTTTTATTTTCACAGATTTAAACTTGTTTTTAAGATATTTTTTCTAGAGAATACTTATTTACACACGGATTTAAAAGGGCTTCATTCTTAAATGGCACCTGTCTTTAAAGCATTTTATTTTGTATGGAAATACACTAATCTTGCTAAAAGATATTATACAGGATAAAAATTAAATATTAGAAAATTTTATTTTTCTCCATTTTGAGTGTTTTCTCACAGAATTTGGTGCTCAAAAACCTCTTGTGACCTCATTATCACATCATTTTCCCCCAAATTAAAATCGAAATTCAAACTGAGTTCACGTTGAGCACTATATTTCTGCATTGATAAGTAAATTGGGTGTATTTTTATTTCTAACTACATACTATATACAACTATTTCTATTAGAGTTATAATACACATGCATAATCCTTTTTTTACAGTGACCCTTTTCTAAGTTTTTTCGGAGGTGAACACGAAATTTTAGGCAAAGAACCCATTTCAATAAATAACCTTTAGCACAATGATCAATATAACATGATATAAATTATGAAAAGAACGTTTTGAAATGAAAAATGAACACTAAAGTCGAAGATTTTAAAACTATAGATCGCTTATGTAAACAACTCTCAACAACAGATGTCAATTTACAAAATTTGACATAAGAAATTAATCCAGCAATAGGTGCGTTCAGCAGAACCAACAATTTGCAAACTGCTACTGATAAACAAGGGTTATTTTTTGGAAAGATAGAAGTTCTAATAAAATTAATATAAACTTTAATAAATTAATAACATATAACAACGGGACGTACAAAATATTGTTTTGAATAAGATAATGCCAGTGGTAAGAGTTTAAAATATACCTAAAAACATAATACTATTTGAATATGACGATATTAATATAATAGAAGGATTTAATAATATAATATAGCAAAGTAAATATTAATATGCAGCCAGAATTCCATTGTCTGGATTTAAAGAGTTTTAAGAACACTTGAATGAGCAGGGAATAAATGAAACCGCCCTGTAGTGGTACCAACCATAAATGTTTGTATTCCAAAATCCATTCGAATTTTTACTATTTCTTCCATTTTTACATAACATATTATTTAGAAAACAACATGCGTTCAGTACTCTAGCCATAACATTATAGTCTAACATATAAAAACATGTGGTATGCAGTTAAAATAACCATTTAGGAAAATTTTAATTTAGAACGCCCATTCAGAAGATACGAAAGGATCATGTTTTCATGTAAAAAAAACTATGTGTCTGGCAGAAAATTCTATTAGTTGATAGCGGTAACGAAAGTTGCTTTTTTTACGGAACGTGCTCAATATTCAATTGTAGTTTAGAAGCTGTTGTTTCACATTTATGGAATTACAGTCACGGTTTCCTCAGAAAACGTTGGTAATATCACTGTGTAAGCTTGCCTTCCACATAGCCAATCACAAGTGCAGATTTTTAACACAAAACATTTAAAATGCTCTTCTTAGTTTAAAAACAGTATGTAGGGTCTTTTGAAGAAATCGCAAGAATGAGTTCAAACATTGCATTAATATCAGACATTACAACCACCATTACGACCTTAATGAAGTTTTTATCTCAAGAAAAATAATGTTTCTTTGGAATGGTAACAATGAAGGAGGTTATATGTAAACAAGTAACCCAAAGATTTGAATGTATATACAAAAACAAGTACTATGTGATATCTACTAAATTTAATCCAAGATATAAATTAGTGCTTTATTGAGAACGATCAAACAGGGCATAAGGGCATATTAAATGAGCTGTAATTCAAGAATATGTCCCAGGGCTGCATTCGAGTTGTTAGTTTTCAGTGAAAAACCAATATTCACCTTTTAAAATTCGTTGGAAAAATATGGGGTTTTATCAAGGAATGATTTGTACTCTTTACTTACGTACTAAAAATTAATTATACTAGCTTATCGTCCATTCCGAATGGACCTGCACCTTGACAAAGTTCTAGATTACTAGAACGGAAGGAACGGCTTGAGTGTTCCAATGAGCTAAAGAGCCGAACCAAAGGTTTTACCTTATTGGTGGGGTCTATGGTGAGGAACCAGACTAAAACAGGTCCCCGAAGAGGGCAGTAGCTCCTTCGGTACTTAGATTGGCAGAGACTATAGGGGTCGGTATGGCACTCTAAGACACTACCGCGATGTGGAAGGCAACGGAAATCACCACATTACCTGCCAAGTACACGACATACTTAAATTGTAATAAATATGAAGGCATTCTCTGGGGCAAAAGATTCCGGAGTTAAAATAGTCCCCAATTTGGATCTCCAGAAGGGGACTATTCCAGAGGGTGCGATCAAAAGTTCAGAGTAAGAGTCGTGAACATTTTGCGAGTAAGAGCTTGGAATGTTGGAAATATGAAGCAAGTAGGTAAGCTAGACAACTTGAAAATTGAGATGGATATGTTAGCACTAGACATAGTAGGGATCAGCAAAGTTCAGTGGCCAGAGGCAGAGGATTTTTGGAGTGGAGACTTCACGGTAATTCATACAAGATCAGAGGAAGAAAATTCAGGTGTGGGAATAATTATGCAAAAAAAGAGAGGAACCTGTGTAGAAAATTACTCACAGAAGAACAAAAGAATACTCATGGGTACATTAGAATCTAAACCGGTAAATACAGAAATAATACAAGTATACATGCCCACCTCTAGCTACAGTGATGAAGAGAGAGAAGCGATCTACAAAGATATCGAAGACATACTTAGATACGTAAAAGGACATGAAAATTTAATAATTATGGAGGATTTTAATGCAGTGGTAGACAATGATAGGGAAGGAGCGGTAGTAAGTTTATTTAATTTAGGCACGAGAATCGACAAGGAAATTAGGCTGGTAGAATTTTGCGACAAGAACAATTTAATCATCACTAACACATTATTGCAACATCATGCTAGAAGACGATATACATGGAAGATGCCAGGCGATATAGGAAAATATCAAATAGATTACATTCCTGTTAGACAATGGTTTAGAAATCAAGTAAAAAACTGTAGAAGCTACCCAGAAGCAGATATAGACACTGACCACAACATCGTAATTAATGAAGGACAATCTTAAATTAAAAAAATTGGAAAGAAACGGAAAAATGCACTTTGACTCTGAGAAACTAAAAGATAAACACATCCACGAAAGATTTGAAAAAAACAAATGAATTGCTGAAAGATATCGGGAAAATTTATGATACTAAGGAAGTAGAAACAGAATGGAATTACATTAAATCCAGCTTAGACGTGGCGGTCAGAGATATTGTGGAGCATACACAAAAAGAAAATAAGAAACCATGGATAACAAAGGATATCCTGAATTTAATAGAAGAAAGACGAAAATACAAAAATAGATCAGATGTAACTGGAAAATAGAGATACGAAGCCATTTAAATTCTGGTGAAATTTTATAAGCTCTGGAAAAATCTTAATTGTCAGAAATTCATTATTTGTGGTGATTTTAATGTTAATTTTGGATCCAATGTTGAGAAGTCTACTACCTTTAACAAATTTTTTTGCTTCGTATAGACCGAAGCCATTGAATTATACTGCTACCTGAAAAAATAACTGCTTTGATAATTACTTTTCCAATGTACCAAATCAATCTTGCTCTTTTGTTAACATGGGGCTCTCTGATCACCAAGGATTATTTACTAAATTTGAATTTAAATTTCCCTGTTCGGAAATAAAGGTACATTACAAAACGATCCAATCTTTTACTAATCATGGCAAATATAATTTTTTCAAATATTTTGAAAAGTTGAATTGGAGTTTTATTGTATATATAGTATATATAGTTTAGATGATAAATTTAATATGTTAATGAATTCCACACAATTAGAGATTACAGTATGCTTTCTAATAAGACAATGCAAAGTTAATCCTTGTGGCAGTAATTCAATTTGTTGGTTCACTGATGAGCTGAAACACTAGCTTAAAACTACTTGTTCTTTGTCGATATGTGGGCTTTTCAACCCAGTGATGGCTTAAAATTTTTTGTTAAAAAACTTAAATATAATTATCGGCATGCTTTAAAAACTGACAAAATTAGTGCTCATGACAATTTTATACGAAATGGAGATAATAGAAAAAGGCGTATCTGGAATCTTATCAATAAACACAGAAATATAGACAAAAATGTGCACAGTAAGACTAGTTTTACTGCTGATAATTTTAACCATTACTTCGTTGATTCAGTAAACATTATAAGATCCCATTTAGATAATACTTGTCCCGTTCAAGTGTATCAGTCAAGTGGTGATCTTCATGATAGCACCATATCAGACATTGAGAAATTTTGTTTTAGCATATGTAGATTTATACAATCGATGCCAAATGCATTTATCTTCATTGAAGAGATAATTTTACTTATTCCATCATAGCTAATAGTACTCAAGTTAAAAACAGAAGTTCCTGGTTTTCGTGTATTACTGTATTCTTCAATTTTAGTTTTGCTAACTTCTGGAATATTGAACAAACTTAAGAAGTAGTTGTTGATTATCGATGAGTCTTGCAATTCAATAGCAATTTCTTTCTAGGTTTAGAGTGTATGTTGTTTTTAAAAACATATTCCAAAGCTTGCTGCTGTCATGTTTATATAGTTGACATAAGTAACTGAGATATGCTATTTTCTCACATTTAATCGATTGAGTTACATAATTCCTTAGTATTTTATAATATTGATAATCCTGATTTGTTCTCGAATGCCGGAATTTTTATAAGCTCGATCTCTCAAGTTCATCATAATTTTTATGGTATAAGTAATGTATGGAGGTCTATTATTTTTAATTGTGATAGAAGTGATAGGTGCATGGGTATTAAAGAGATGAAGAATATATATATATATATATATATATATATATATATATATATACAGGGTGGTCCGGTTTTCATTAGCCAGCGTATATCTTCTGAACTATGCAAGATATAGAAAAATTTCATGGGAAAAAGTTTTTTGAATATATTTTCTCTACAAATATAAGGCATTAAGTATTTTTCATGGCCTACTATATTTGAGCAATAATATGTCACTTTGGTTTTTTAAATAGAACACCCTGTATATTTTTTGGAAAAAATATTCTACTTAAAATTGTCTTTACGGCAATATGCCACAATCAATGATTTCTATTCAAAGTGCGCTAAATAACCTAAATAATAGAATTTCAATCTGATTATTTCTGTTAACAAATGCCATTGCAGTATTTCAGTTGTTTATTCACAATTATCTGTCACATAAATTAGTAAAAGTATTATTGTGTCCTGAAAAGTTGTTTTGAGCAAAATAATGGAAATGAATTATTCAAACAATGAAAAAGTTGATATGTTATGCTGTCTTCATAGTTCAAACAACAATAAACGTCAAGCTGCAGTTTTATATCGAAAGTTATATCCTGACCGTAAACAACCAAATATAAATACATTTAAGAATTTAGAAAATTTTTTAAGATCCAATGGTAGCTTTTCAACTATCACCAGAAATCAAGTACAACATAAATTTATTATTTTGGCCTACTTTAGACCTTATCCTAAAGTTTCTCCGAGACAAGCTGTAGCTGAACTAAACGTTTCGACAGATTTTTAATGTTTTGAGGCGTCATTCACTAAAAACATTTAAGATGCATTTGGTTCAAACATTACATCCCAATTATGCCAACAGCCGAGTTGGTTTTTGTATATGAATATTGAATGTATAGGATGAGAATTTTTAGACAGTATAATTTGGACTGATGAATCTAACTTTCATAAAAATGGTATATTTAACTGAAAAAAATACACATTATTGGAATGATAGAAATCCTTTGCAATTTGTTGAAACCCGTTCACAAGTACGATTTTCAGTGAATGTGTGGATAGATGTAGTAGGTGACAGCATACCGGGTCCGTATTTCTTTAATGGTAGTTTAACCCAAAATAAATATTTGATGTTTTTGCAAACTTCGTTTCAAGATTTCTTAGATGATATTTCCCTAGCTATCAGGCGAAACTTATGGTTTCAACACGATAGTGCTGCACTACATAATATGGAATCAATGTTACAACTTATTTAAATAATGAGTTTGGTCAGAACTGGATCGGTAATAGGGGACCGACTTTGTGGCCTCCCCGATCACCTGATTTGTCAGTTCTTGATTTCTTTGTTTGGGGGTTTTTAAAAGATCGAGTGTAATTCTAATTCTACCCTTTTTCAAAATCTTGAAGGGTTAATCGCAAAAATAAGAGCAGCTTGCTTGCTAATTACCCCGGTCATGCTGCAAGACGCTAGAAAAAATTTAATTATTCGAGTTAATAAATGTAATGTAATGTAATGGTGAACAATTTGAACATTTACTAAGATAATTAGTTTTCTTGTTAGTTATTATTTTCAGATGTATGTATAAAAAATTTTGCAAATTTATTAATTTATACAGTAAATAAACAATAATCACAGTTTCCTATTGGAATTCTATTATTTGAGTTATTTAGTGCATTCTGACAAGAACTCATTGGTTGTGGTATATTGCCGTAAAGACAATTTCAAGTAGAGTATTTTTTCAAAAAAATATACAGGGTGTTCTATTTAAAAAACCAAAGTGACATATTATTGCTCAAATATAGTAGGCCATAAAAAATACTTAATGCCTTATATTTGTAGAGAAAATATATTCAAACAACTTTTTCCTATGAAATTTTTCTATATCTTGCATAGTTCAGAAGATATACGTTGGCTAATGAAAACCGGACCACCCTGTATATATATATATATATATATATATATATATATATATAACAATTAGTTAAAAGTGACGACCAGCAGTGTATAACAATTAATAATAACAGGTTATTTGGTCTTCTAGTAATAAAACTCTTATTTGTTTTTTACCAAGCTTTCGATTTATTTAAAATCTTCTTCAGGGTGCTGTAAAGTAACTGTGACTGTCATTAACATAAGAATTATAAAATATTACTTCAAAACAGATACAAACAATTTGAACGCTGTGTATATGTATTTACTCAAGTATAGGAAATCAAACAACATTAGATAAATACAGATAATCAACCATGCACATCAAGAATGTTATCGTACTAATTATTTTAATAATCGTCATGTTTTAGTTCTCAATGGAATTTATATTTTAAAAGCCAAATTTTATTTTAATTTGTAACGTGTATTGTGATAGACGTGAATAGTTGTTTCTTGTACTTTTATCAAATGTTTTATTTAATTTATTTATTTTAAGTTTTAATGATAATTATCAAAGCCATGACAGTATTTTAACTCCAGTTTTTGTAAGTAATATTTTATAATTCTTATGTTAATGATAGTCACAGTTACTTTACAGCACCCTGAAGAAGATTTTAAATAAATCGAAGCTCGGTAAAAACAAATAAGAGTTTTATTACTAGAAGACCAAATAACCTGTTACTATTAATTGTTATATATATATATATATATATATATATATATATATATTTATTCAGAAGACTGATTTTCTCGTCTATGTCAGATACACCCTCAAAAGTGTTCCATGGAGTATTTTAGCATCTTCATTAAACTGATCCATTTCCAAGTGTTTAATAGTTTCGGAATGTAATAATTTTAGACTTAGGTTTTGGAATCGAAATGTTAAAGATGTCTTTTACCATTCTGTGTTCAGTTGTTACGTTCAAAACCCAGCAACTACTTTTTTCTGCTTTCATTTTTTTAACGCCCTAAAATGTCTCAACAAGCTCGATTTCCCATCATTTGAGTTAGTGTTATTTCATAAAATTTCTCGAGTAATTACTCTGTATAAAAGATTGCCTTATAAAATCAAACAGCTGCTTAGGAAACATTACGTTACAAAGTAGTTGCAATATTTCCTAGCACCTGCAGTGATTACATTTTAATTAAAAGCTGCATGTAAATGCACAGCTTTCTTCTAAAAAATAAGATCACTTACCACCTGCCTACATCTGCTTACAATGGACCTGTTATCTGGTATTCTGCAGCTGTTAAGATGTTACAAAGTAACAAGATTGTTTTCCTTTGTCTACAAATCCTTTGATAATTGTGTTATCTGCTTGTTGGCAAGCTGTTGCAGTTTGTATTTAGGCAGCTGTTGTCTGGGAATTCTGCAGACTTGATTCTTCGGCGATATCTTTAAAAGCCAAATACCCTACCCCCATACATGATTCTGTCCTTATAAAATAGAGACCGTGCTTTGAAAGACAAGATTGAATACAACATCCTCTCACCGAAGATACATGTTGTAAAGTCGCGCTACTAAAAGTGCTTTCTTAGTATAAGTGAAGTTGGTGGTTCCAGCATGCAGCCAATAATGAAATGCAGTCGCATTTTTCTACTAGTTCAAGGTACAGTTTTCTATTTTCGCAATTCTTTTATGCTGCTACTCATGATTATCCATTAAATTACCAACACCACGTTACCAAACAAATTCACAATGCACGAGCGACGATGTAATAATAATTCTTCGAATTAGAATTTAATTATTCAAAGTTTGTGTTAGAGTCCGTTTTACTGGTTCTTTTGTCTTTTGTATAAACATTAACAAAAAGAACTTACGCATCAATTTAAAAGTAGATTAATATTTGATTAATTTAAGCTAGGGTGTCTCATTTTAATGTTATATTATTGCTTGAGGAGGTGTACTTCACAATGCAGCATGTATAGATAACTTATGTATATTTCTTTTCCTGAAGTACTGTATAGTTTGTCTTATTTTCTTTTATATGTATTTAAGGTAAACCATTAAGTATTTAGATTATAAGATGTTATATTTATTTTGCTTACCAATTTTATATGCTTATGACGCTTTGTTTACTAGCACGTAACAAACGATTATGCAACTTATTTGTTTTATTGTTTTATAAATAGTCTTTTGAGATTGGATGTTAACAATATAGTTTTACAGGTTTCCAATGTGTTCTTTCTATTTCACCCACGCCCCTCTACGACGTTTTTGAGCTACCCCGAATTCTACCATTCTGTCCCTGTTTTGTTGCGGTATTCGGCATAAATGATTTCTTTACTTCCTCTTACTGTTTTGTTTTGTGTTTGCACAGAATACCGTAACACAGTAAGGTTATTAAAATCAACAGTGCTGCAAGTGACTAATCCTATGTTTCAGGTGCAACAAAATATATCTATTCTTTAACATGTGTTATTTTATAAATATCGAATATGGCTTGCACACGATTAGTTCCAAAATTAGGATTCAGAAAATCTAGGTTAAGATCGCCAACTAGAATTATTCCATGTGAGTCAATATATTCAGAGGATAATGCAGTTTCAAGCTCTACTAAACATTCTATGCTAGTGGAAGGAGGTCGATAAATAGCACCTATTGCTAAGTTAAGTTTATTAACTTTTAATTTTTAACCATAATTGTTCAAGTTGAGGATTCAGAGTATTGTGTGTAGATACTATATAGTTTATAATATTTCCTATGTAGAGACACAGCCATCCACCCCAAGTGTCTCTATCTGCTCTGACAAGATTATACCCCATTAGCATAATCAGATTTGAAGAGAAATCAGGACTTAACCAAGTCTCAGATATAACTATGAAGATATTTATACACTGATTAAAGCATTTGTTTAGCGATCTGATGTTGATATGTCCTATTTGAAGGGGCTTATCATTTTTTGAGCTCCTTGAATGCTATATATCTCCATAATTAATTCTGGCTTGCTGAAGTTTTAGAAGTCTCACATAGCATGGACAGTCCTTATCCAAAAGATCTCAATGTGTGTATTTTAATGAAAAGTACTCTGGCCCTCTGGATGTTTCATGTGGCGTGCCTCGAGGGTCAATATTGGAACCATTACCATTCCTATGTTTTATCAATGATTTCCCAAAAGCGATTACTAATGGTGGCATAATCATATATGCAGATAATACCACTTTATATCATCAGGGCAATGTTATTGAGGATCTACTTCATGACAGTGAGGTAGCTATTGAAACTGCTAATAATTGGTTTAAGATCAATAAGGTAGCTTTAAATAATGATAAAACTGAACGACTGATCTTTACCCAAAAAAGATTTACCTGATAAACACCACTGTGTAAAGTTTTTGGGCATAACACTGGACTCTTCATTAATTTGGGACAAACATTGTCACAAGCTGAGTAGTACATTATCTCAGTCTATTTACTTCTTGTACTGCTTAAAAAATTCTCTTTAGAGGTTTTAAAATCTGCCTATTTTGGCATCGTTCATTGTTGTTTACCTTATGCAGTTCTATCAAGGGGATACACAAGTGCTACTGAATGTATATTTAGATTGCAGCGCCATGCTATTCGTGTTATTACAAACCAAGTGTATCGATCTGATTGTCGTGAGTTTTTCATTAAACTTAAATTGTTTATTATTTGTTAAAAAACATTTAACTCAATATATGCAGCATAGTGATCTTCATATGTTCAATACCCGTTGCAGAACGAATTTGGTTATACCAGTTCATCGACTATCTAGGTGTAGGTGTGAGGCTAATTATGACGACGGTATATTTTACAACACCTTACACCTTAGTATTAAGAATTTGCCTTTTAAATAGTTTAAAAGGGTTATTAAAAATTACTTGCTTGGTACTGGTTTTTATTCCATTGTTGAGTTTTGAGCAAAGTGAACTGTTTCAGACTTTTGTGGACTCTCCTACTACTTAAACAAAAACTGTATTATAGAGCTTCCTTTTTTTAAACAATATGCTATTCACATGTGTGACAATGCATGTATTTAAAATAAATAAGCAAATTGTTTTTTGAACATACGAAAACCCGAGAATTACACCAGTAACGAACTTGCACATACAGTGGATATTTCGAACACTTATTGTGAAATCATTTCATGTGCGTTATGTGATTCAAGATAGCATCCGTAAGTAGTTTCTTAAAAACATATGACAAAACAGTAGTTCTACAACTTTTATTAAGTTGACCTAGGTCGGGCATTTAAAAAGGGGTCCAAGAGTAAAATGCCTTAAAGATTTTTTGTTAAACTAATCAATCTCAAGCAGCTCCTAAATTTAATAACAAAACTAATGCCATCGTGTATAATAGTGATTTGTTGTCATAGTTAAATCAGAACAGAAAAGTTATTGAGTATGTTTATTACATTTTTGCCTGGGAAACAAATATGTTTAGGCAACTTATATTCTCAATTTAAATCCAATAATCCTAAGATTAATCTTTAAGTAATCTATGAATCATTTATTACAAGTGTCAACTGTAATATCGTGTAATACTCATGCAATATTCAGCACAAGGTAGCAATAGAAATTCTCTATGTTGTGTATGCTCAGGATATATTACACGCAGATTTAACTTAAAGCATTATCTTTAAAATTGTTTCTAAGAATCCAACTGATAAGAAAATTATCCAAAGAAGAACCAATTATCAAAACATTTCCATGAAATATAAACAAATTTAATATTAAAAGATTCCATCTTTCAACTTCCATAGCAAATACAAATATATTAACCTACCCCCTGATTGAACTCATTTGCCTCCACCATATTCCTGTTCAAAATATGTATCGTTATGCTATCAAATAATTTTTAGACTCAAAATTCTACGACATCTATAACCTGACCCCTACATTTGACTTTCTAATGGCCCACCTAAAGATACTACCTTGGCCAGGAAACGAGTTTTTTTTACCAGGAAATTTTGAATTTTGCAGAACCCCTGCTGTTCGAAGATCATTAACGTGTGTGACATCACTCATGCGAGCCCTATATTTTACCTCTCATCCAAACGAGGGGTACTTTCATAAAATTGCTCGCCTAACATATTCAAGCGATCCATGTCAGGAATCAAACCCAGAACGTTGGGATGAGCAGTCACACGTGAACCTGTCTGATACACGGAACCACCATTCTATAACCTATTCCATAAGATATCAGTAACACTAAGGATATTTGTTGTCGCCAATTTTGTTTTATTTTAAGGTTGTCTGTACATTTTAAGTTAACATACTGGAACCAGATATACATTTGCTCAATATTGTATGATGCTTATGTAATGCCATAAAATAATATAAAATATACTGAAATTCCTATTTTATATATGCAATATTACAATAACACAAAAACTTCAAAAGTAACGATGCCATCGATTTAGTTTAACAGACTTGACTACAGCAATTTATCAGATTAACATTTACATTAGACTGCATATCTGCTAATTCAAATTGACCTCCAATATTATTAGTACACAACACAGCAGAAAACATGGTTTTCCCTATTATTATTGTTCCAAAACATTTATATAAGTAAGAAATTGTTATGTATTGAAGTATTTGTATTGGTCACAATAATTAATTGTTGTCATGTCATACTTATTATGTAGTATCTGTGAGTTGAGACACAGCCTTTTGTGAGGTGTGTCCATGACGTATTATTATGATTATCACGGGTCGATGTACAAGATGTTTGACGTGGTTAACCGGGGAAAATATAGCAGTTCAACAATGTATTAATATTACTTCACCATGTTACGGTAATTGTAATAAAGATCTATAATGAATAACGAGTATTTATTGCATAATAGTAGTTAGGGCGATAAGCGTATAGTATCGACCTGTAATACAACGTATATGCAACTGAACCTAATCATCCCAATGGGAACTCGGTACATAGTATTGGCAGCCAGTACATAACAGTGCGGCAGCGAATGCATAACAGTGGCGCAGTCAATGCAACTAATACGTAAATAAAGTGTCTGTTAAAAGTAAATTTTAAAAATGCCTGATAGTACACCAGGTGTTACAGTTAAATCAAGTGGATTAATTGGTAATGTACCATACTTTATGCCTGGAAATTCCTGGGAGGAATGGAAAACGCAATTAGAATTCTTTTTTGAAGCAAACAAAATCACCGTTGTAGGAAGAAAACGTGCTATATTATTAACCTTAATTGGTCCACCAACAATAGCAATAATTAAGTCGCTTATAACGCTGAAGGAAATTAGTGAAGTAAGTTACAAAGAAATTATTAATAAGTTAACTTCACACTTAGCACCCAAACCTAATGAATTTGTGGAATGCTTTAAATTTTATAGAAGAGAGCAAAAAGTAGATGAGAAACTTTCAGATTATATTTTATTACTAAGTAAAATGATGCAGTACTGTAATTTTTCCGATTTAGATACGCAATTAACTGTTACATTAATTTGTGGAGTTCGTAATGAACAATTACAATTGAAATTGCTTGCCGAAAGTAATTTAACATTTGAAAAGCCAACATCAATGGCAGTAGCATGGGAATATGCTAATAAAAACATTGCTGATTTGCGAATAAATACTCCTACTGATAATAATAACAAAACAGCTGATTCGTCTGGCTTAATTAAACAACTGTCAAAAAGCAATGAGTACGTTCCAAAACAGGAAAGGATTTCAACTATCGCGAGATCAAGTGCATCGAAATAGGATATAGAATGGAATGAAAAATCAAACAGAAAAATAGAGAATAAACCTTGTTGGCACTGTGGTGGTACGAATCACAAAGCATACGTGTGTCAGTTTAAAAGCGTTTGTTGCAATTACTGCAAAAGGCGAGGACACATTGTAAAAGTATGTACAACTAAGTCTGAAAAAGCTAAAAAGCTATAGCGCATACAGTTTCAGAAGTAATATTGTTAAATGATAGGGATACTGGTTTTATGTATCAAATTTTAGATGGAATTGAATATCAACCACCATATTTCTTAGAGGTTAAGCTAAATAATGTTAAACATCAAATGGAAGTGGATTCTGGAGCCACTTATACTGTAATATCAATGGCTACTTTTGTTAAATTATGGCCAAAAAAGACTAATCGTCCTATAATTAGGCCCAGTGATCAAATATTGCAGTTATAGGGATCCAAGGAAGTAGTTACAAAGGGTAAAATTTGTGTAGACGTACTAATGTCCGATATTAATGTTAAAAATGCAAGTATAATTCTGGTAGATGGTGGAGGTAGAAGTTTGTTGGGTAGAAATTGGTTTTCTGCACTAGGATTGAGTGTACAATGAGTGCACAATGTGAACACCGAAATAGAGGTATTGCTAGGCAAATTTGCAGATGTTTTTGAACATCCAGACGAAGCAGTGCAGGGCCCACCATTAAAAATAGAGCTTAAAGATCGGATTCAACCCAAATTTTTAAGGCATCGCTGTACCATTTGCTCTCCGCGATAAAGTGCAAGCGGAATTAGAGTCTATGGTAGCCGAAGGCACATTAACACTGGTACAATATTCTGATTGG
Organism: Platerodrilus igneus; assembly: GCA_036346225.1. NCBI lineage: Eukaryota > Metazoa > Arthropoda > Insecta > Coleoptera > Lycidae > Platerodrilus > Platerodrilus igneus. The sequence continues at coordinate 2,829,988 of JARFIW010000831.1, forward strand.
GCAAGTCCGATAGTACCTGTTTTGAAACGAAATGGACAAGTGCCTATCTGTATAGACTATAAAACGACAGTTAATCCAACAGTGAAGTCAAATGCATACCCGTTACCGCCGATTTTTGAATTACTAACGAGACTAGCAAATGGCAAAATATTTTCAAAGCTAGATTGCTATCAAGCATACCTGCAGTTAAAAGTAGATGAAAAGTCGTCTGAGATCTTAACGGTAAATACAATTAAAGAGCAATTTCGAGTAAATAGGTTACCCTTTGGACTTTCATCGGCCCCTGGTTTATTTCAAAAGTTTATGGAGCAAACGTTAGGTGATTTGCCAGGAGTACTTATATTCCTAGATGATATTTTAGTTTTTGGACAGTCGCCGAAGGAACATAACAAAAGGTTCTCTAATGTATTTAGCAGACTACGTGAAATAAGACTTAAATTAAAGAAAGAAAAATGTCTACTCAGTGTAACAGAATTACAATTTTTGGGATTTGTTATTTCTAGCAAGGATCTAAGTCCTTCAGAAGAGAAGGTTGCAGCAATTCATGCAGCACCTGAACTCAAAAATAAAGAACAATTACAGGCCTTTCTGAGATTGTTAAATTTTTATAATATGTTTCTGAAAAATCGAGCCGAAGTTGCTGAACCACTTCACCGTTTATTAGATAAAAATCAAAAATGGAAATTTGGTTTGCAAGAGAAAAAAGCTTTTGAAAATTGTAAAAAGCTTTTGAAATCAAATCCATTGCTGGAACATTTTGACCTGAAAAAAAATTAATACTGACTTGCGATGCATCACCCTCTGGAGTAGGTTGTGTGTTATCAGTGGTGGATAAGCATGGTTACGAAAAACCAGTAGCGTTTTGCAATGTATTAAGTAAATTACTAAAAGACACTTGTTTATTCATTTTTTGTAATAAATAAAGTACACTATACAATTACATTCCATGTTAAAACTATTACTTGACAAGACAAAGCTCTATAGAAAACCGTAGAAATCTTAATTAAAATTCCTCCCGCCCCTTTCTTCCCCCACACTATATATATGTTCATGAGTTGACAGACAGATTAGTGACTGAGCATGCGACAATGTGACTACAACATAAATACAATACATAACACACCTTCACCCTTAAGACATATTAAAAAAATTAACTTTTTTTTATACACCATTTAATTATAAGTCCAACTTTTCTGGTGGTTTGCGAAGTCTCGTGGGATACCTCCGTTGAGGCATATCCTTATCCATAGGACTCAACCTCTGGGGTGGCGCAGAACACTCAGTGGGTGTCACTGTAGGCGAGGTATTCGATGGAGAGGTGCTAGTAGCAGGACTATGAAAAGGTGAAATGACATTCTCTGACTCTGATAATACCGTAGGTGATATATTTTCGTTATTAATGTTAACTTCGATAGGAATGTCCGACAAATTGTTTAGTACAGTTGATAAATTAGGTAGAGTAGGTAAAACTTCGACAACAGTTTCTACGTTTTGAGGTAGGATTGCGGATTGTAGCAGATCATTTTCACTTCTGTTAATCAATTGATCAACATGTCTTTTCCACACCACCCTACTGTCGCTCTCTAAAAGTACTAAATAAGAAATCGGACCTAATTTTTCTATAATTTTTGCTTTCTTCCATTTTCCCCCTGGCCTGTAACTTCTAGCTAACACTAAGTCATTCACAGAAAATTCCCGTAATATCCGAGATTTATTTGCAACTTTCGACTCGTAAGTCGGCCGTAAAAGATCTAATTTTGATCTAAGTGACCTACCAAACATTAATGAAGCGGAAGTTTGATTAGTAGTGCAATGTTCGGTATTTCTATATTGAAACAAGGTTTTGTAAATAGCATAATCTAATCTGAAATTTTCATCATGACTAGCTACATGTAACTTGTGTTTGAAATATTTGACACTATTTTCTGCTAAGCCGTTCGACTCTGGATGATATGGAGATATTAATGTGGAACGTATTCCTAAGAATTGAAAAAATTTTTGAATTCATGAGAGTCAAATGGTGGACCATTATCGCTAACAACTAGTTTGGGAAAGTCGAAACGTGCAAAAGTAGGAAGCAATGCTTTAATCGTGGCATCAGCTGAAGTGCTTGAAACAGGTAAGACTTCAGCCCATTTCGAATATGAATCAGTAACAACTAAATAAATTTTGTTCATAATAGGACCGAGGTGATCCAGATGCACCCGTTCCCAGACGGAACTAGTGGTAGGCCAAGTTATTCCTACAGATTTTGGAGGTTCGTTTCTCTCTAACTGACATGACTGGCAAGAATTGCAGTAATCTTCGATATGTGTGTCTATGTTAGGCCACCATATGTAGCAACGTACTAAAGACTTCATTTTTATGATACTTAAATGACCTTCGTGCGCAATACCTAGTACTGATAGTCTACAACAGCTAGGAATTACTAAACGGTAACCCCAGAAAACACAATTTGACTGAAAAAAGAGTTGCTCTCGTTTTTGGTAAAAATTTTGTAGTTCCATGGTTAAACCCTTACTTGAAGAGGGCCAGCCCATTAAGATAAACTGAATTACTTTAGACAAAATGGGGTCTTTCCTGGTAGCTTTTCTTATATCATCAAAATTTAGAGGTAATTCGCTGTTAAGAATGTAGTTAAGGTTAATATTATCTTCTGAAATCGAAGTAGTGTTACCTTGAAGTGGTAATCTTGAAAGACAATCAGCACCAATATTTTTGTATCCATTAATGTATATTATATCAAAGTCATAACCAGTGAGAAAAAGGGCATATCTTTGTAAGTGATTTGCTACCATAGTAGGGAGATGTTTTTTTTGTCCAAAAATAGACAAAAGAGGTTTATGATCAGTAACTAAAGAAAGTTTTTGTAAATATAAATATCGATTGAATTTGGTAATACCAAATATCAACCTGAGGGCTTCTTTATCGATTTGGGAATAAGCCAGTTCAGCTTTATTAAGAGTATGAGAAGCGTATGCGATGGGTTTTTCTACCTTATTAGGGAAAACATGAACTAGCACGGATCCGAGTCCATAGTTGCAACTATCACAATATAATTTCAAAGGTAGTTCTGGGTTATAGTGAACCAGAACAGGTGCATTAGTAAGCAATCTTTTTGCTGTTTTAAAAGCATTAATGCACACATTATTAAATTGATATGTAACATTCTTTTGCAACAAACGGTATAATGGGGACAAGATTTCAGAAACATTAGGGATAAATTTTCCATAAAAATTAACCATACCTAAGAAGCACCTAAGCTGTGTAATATTCTGAGGAAGAGAGACGTTATTTATCGCTTCAATTTTGCTAGCACTAGTTTTTATTCCAAACTTGTCTATAACATGACCGAGATATTCTATTGAGTCCATAAAAAAAGAACATTTTTCTTTTTTTAAGGTTAACCCGTGATTTCGTAAAATGCTTAGAACTAATTTTAAATTTTCTAAATGTTCAGTGTCATTTCTGCCGGTAACTAATAAATCGTCTTGAAACACCAGCACAAAAGGCAAACTGTAAAATAATCTGTCCATTGTTCTTTGAAATTTAGAAGGTAGCGATTTGATACCATAAGGAGCTCTGTTGTATTTGAAGAGCCCAATATGAGTACTGATGACCAGAAGCTTTTGCGATTCTTCACAAACAGGCATCTGGTTATAAGCTGATTGTAAATCGAGTTTGGAAAATTTTTCTCCACCGCTTAATTTAGCAAACAACTGATCTACCCTTGGGAGAGGATAATGATCGTCCTCTATATATGGGTTTAACATCTTAAAATTTCCACAAATTCTAATTGTATTATCCTTTTTTAAGACTGGCACTATAGCAATAGCCCAGCAACTAGTATGTACTGGAGTGAGAATATTTTCGTTAACTAAACGACTAAGTTCATTTTCTGTTTTTTGTTTTAGTGAAAACAGTAGAGTATAGGGTTTGCAAAACTTAGGATCGACATTCTTAATAATTTAAATTTTTAAAGGTTCAACGTTAAACCTACCTACATTCTCAGTAAAAACTGTGTCGTAAGTTTTAAGTAAATTTTTTAATTCAGAAGAAAGATTGAAATTAACTTGAGTATTATGCAGAATAATAAATTTTTTTGAAAAATATGATTCCATACATTTTCTGGGAATAACATCCAGAGCCCAGATCCAATCTCTACCTATAATTGCCAGTTTTTCACCATAATTTCTTGGTAAATCGATTACATATAAGTCTAAATTTTTTATTAAGTTTTGAATTTTACGTTAACTTTAATTTTTCCTTTAGGAGTAAAATCATCACCAAAGTAAGACGAAAAAGAAACAGATGTTGGTTCTAAATTATTAATGAATTTAGGAAATAAAGTAGAAAATTGCTGAGAGGATATAACAGATTTACCAGCACCGCTTTCTATCTCCATTTCTAGACGGGTGTTGTTGACCTCCAACTGGACTATCATCGGCAGAACCTTAGAAATGGACAATTGCATGGCACTAGAATTTTCAGCAACCAAATTGACAGCATTTTCTTGAGAATATAGATAATTCATCTGGAAAATACCATTAGGAGAATGCGAATCTTGTTCGTCCGATACAACAGATTCCATGAAATGATGCCTGGTTCTTTTAAAGCTTTTACATGCAGCCTTAATGTGCACTGGTTTATTGCAGAACAAACATGTGTATCCCTTGAATTTGCAGTTTTTAAAATCGTGATTATTGCATCCCCCGCAGGCGTAGCAATTAAATTTTATTTTGGAACGTACATTATCCTGTGTAAGTAATTTTCGGTTACTCGTATCACTATCTTCGTTAAGGTTTGGTATGACTGTACCGTGTCGTGGCGAATTCAACATAGTATTAGAATGTAGAGTATGAACATAATTTGTATTAAGTGTAGATGAATTGTAATTTAACAGCTTCCATTTCTGCTGCTAAGTTTACAGCTTCCTTAAAAGATAAGTTTTCACCTTGACCGAGTAATTTATCCAAAATGGGACCTTGGCGTAAAGCAACTATAAACTTATCCCGTAGATTTTCATCAAGATTTTGTCCGAACTTGCAATTGGTAGCTAAATTTAGTAATTTAGCACTGAAGTCGGCAACAAGCTCACCACATTCTTGGCGGGCTAGATGGAATTTGTAGCGTTCAGTAAAAACAGATTTGCAAGGTACAAAGTGCTGCTTTAATAATAAAATTAATTGTTCGTATGTTTTTGTTTTAGGATGTTCAAGTAAACATAAATCCATCAATAATTTATAGGCATCGTCTTTAAGGTGAATAATTAAAATACCTGCTCTCCTTGGATCTGCAGTATCAATATGTAGGCAACATACCAATTAACGGTATAGCACTTGTAGAACTCATTGTAGTGATACTAAAATCTGAAGTATTTGTAGAATTTGTTAAATTATTAGTATCGGGCATTAGATAACACGTGGAAATATAGCAGTTCAATTATATAACCTTCAATTTATTCTTGTTTTCCTCGTCGCCAGTGCAATATATTAAGTAAATTACTAACAGACACTTGTTTATTCATTTTTTGTAATAAATAAAGTACACTATACAATTACATTCCATGTTAAAACTATTACTTGACAAGACAAAGCTCTAGACAAAACCGTAGCCATCTTAATTAAAATTCCTCCTGCCCCTTTCTTCCCCCACACTGTATATATGTTCATGAGTTGACAGACAGGTTAGTGACAGCATGCGACAATGTGACTACAACATAAATACAATACATAACACGTTTGGTTCTAGAACCTTGAACAAAACAGAAAGAAGTTATGCACAGTTAGACCGAGAAGCCTTAGGAATAATGTTTGGGGTCGCCATGTAACTATTAAAACGGATCATCGTCCATTGTTAGGAAATTTAGGTGCTGACAAAAGGTACCAGAAACCATTTCACCTAGACTGTTAAGATGGTGTTTAATTCTTGCTAATTATTCATACGAATTAATTTACTGTCCTGGATCAAAAATAAAAAATGCAGATGGTCTGAGTCGATTACCATTAGCAATGACTGAAGAGGAACACCCTAATTTGCCTGAAGTATTTTTTCTAGAAAACACTATGTGGAAACACCGGTTACAGCCGCAGAAATAGCAGTTATGACTGATAAAGATGCAGTCCTGAAGAAAGTAAAAAATTATCTGCTGGTGGGATTACCAAATTCAATACCACCAGAACTAAATTCTTATAAGAGAATCTGGTCTGAATTGTCATTAGAACGAGGCTGTATACTTTGGGGTGATCGAGTGATCGTTCCAAAAGCAATACAAGTGACTGTGTTACAAATGTTACACGATTATCACTCTGGAATAGTGGCAATGAAATCAATTGTTAGAAGACATGTTTGGTGGCCCGGTATTAATTCCGAAAACAAGTCTGTTGTTCATCAATGTGTTGTTTGCCAGCAAACTCACAAAGATTCGTCTCATGAAATTAACTCGTCATGAAATCAGTCAAATCGAAAATGGTCTAGAATTCACATTGATTACTTAGGTCTGTATTATGGAAAAAATTACCTAATAGTAGTTGATTCTTACTCCAAGTGGATGGAGGTGATACCGTTCATTTACATTTCCAATGCTCCACCCAAAGGTACTACATTGGCCAGGAGGCGAGTTTTTTGTTGCATGGAAATTTAGAATTTTGCCGAACCCTTGCCATTCCAGGCAAGGTAGGGATCTTTAACGTGCGTGACAACACACACCTGGGACCTCCATTTAACCTCTCATCCGAACAAGGGCGTAATTTTTGTGAAAAATGCTCACCTGCCATTTTTCAAGCATTCGGCCGTGTCGGGATTTGAACCCAGGACCTTGGGAGGATGGAGGTGATACCGGTAAATTCGGTAAGTTCGACAGCAACAATAAATGCGCTGTGACTAATATTTGCAACACATGGGTTGCCTGAATTCATTGTCTCGGACAATGGTACATCATTTACCTCAGAAGAATTCAAGACTTTTATTCGTCAAAATGGCATTCGTCATTTGACTACTGCGCCGTATTATCCCAGCAGTAATGGCCAAGCAGAACAAACCGTAGGTACAATTAAAACAAACTTAAAAAATATACCTAGGTAAAACATACTAGAATTGCCAAAACTTCTTCTACGATTAAGAAATACACTGTCATGAAATGTTGATGGGTAGAACACTTAGATCAGCTCTTGACTTACTAAATCCTCAGAGATGGTTACAGGAGGAATTAGTATCTCCTAAATGTACTTTTTCAGAAGGTCAAAATGTATATGTTAAGGCATATAATCAAGATAGAAACTGGATACCGTCTACGATTACTGAGAAGAAGGATTCCTACTTGTATAAAACTGTATCAAATGACGGTCAAGCCTTAACCAGACATGTAGACCAAATTAGGAACAGAACAGGTGAGGAAATTAAAGGGCAGGAAAGGGAAGAGAGTGTTAAGGGAACCGGAAATGATTGTAGGGGGAAATCCTACACTGGAGAAAAAGAAGCAGGAAATTGAGATGAATTCACCGGTTAACACAACAGTTATAGAAGTCCGACCAGTTCAGGAACGAAAGCAACCAGAGTGGTTGAAAGATTACGTAGTGTAAGTGAACAGTGAATCCTGTAGTAAAGTTACTTTTTGAAAATATCGTAAATGGTTGAACTAGAAAATTTCAGCTTCAGGGAGAGTGATGTTATGTATTGAAGTATTTGTATTGGTCACAATAATTAATTGTTGTCATGTCATACTTATTATGTAGCATCTATGAGTTGAGACACAGCCTTTGTGAGGCGTGTCCATGACGTATTATTATGATTATCGCGGGTCGATGTACAAGATGTCCGACGTGGTTAACCGGGGAAAATATAGCAGTTCAACAATGTATTAATATTACTTCACTATGTTACGGTGTAACAATTTTATTTTTGCAGTAGGAGAATCCATTCATTAAACGTACAATGAATAGTAAAATACCTTTATTAATTAAAATAAATATTCAAGTAACAATCAAACTTTTATAGTATTATAATATCAAGGATTATTAGTCGAGTTGTTTCGAGTTCGTGTAATTTCACAGCCACTGGCGCGCGTGAGAGGTTCGAGAACTAAAATCCGGAACCTCCCACCATACAAGAAAGCAGCGAGCGCACTCGTCGATAGTTAAAAGTAGCGTCAAGAGGCATTCTAAGAGAATGACGAGTGACCTCCGAGTCGCTCTATGTTTGTGAAACACTTCCTGAGTAACGGTTAGTACCTAATCCACATTTTGTATATTCGTTATCATATTAGCTAATTTACAAAATTTATTTAGCGCAACGACCCATTTGAACTCGCAACGACACATCTGAAATCGCAACGAGAGATTAGAAAACTGCATGGATAACGTAGATATCGCACGCCACGTCGAAAATCGCAACTGTAAAATTTGAGACAACACGATCCCTTTGAAGTTACAATTTAGAAATCTTAATTTGTTGGCTACGCAATGAAAAATTATATTAGTAAATAAATTTAGACAACGGAAGATTACGTTCTGATAATGCTGCCGTGATCCAAGTAAGGAATCCGCTTTGCTCCTACACCTGTGTTAAAGCATGGAAAGCAAGTATAATTAGTTGCTGTTCCCGCACTGCGAGGTAGTTTCCATTACATCCAACGACAACAGCTGGTCTTGGGTTCGTAATAGAATTAAGGATTTCCTGAAAGTACATTATTTCATTTTGTTTGTTAGACGTACAAAAATTATTATTCAGTTTACCTGTAAATAAGCTGGTTTTCCCCAGTATCAAATTTGCTTTCACTTAGCTTCATAAATATGTGACCACACGTGGCTGCAACGTAAATTAACAGCTGCTATTACGTCACCTGTTTATTTGAACAATGCCGTCAACAATTGCCCAATGGCTAACACATGTTTAGCATTTTAGTACAACCACTATAGATAACATTAGAGAATATCTTGGTGATTATTTTGACTTCAAACTAAATTTAAGTTTGTTAACCTAAAGAGAAAATTTCGTATATTCATTTGTAAATGACTCACACAGATCTGATTGGGTTATAAAGAAACTCTAGCATTTTAGTTACATAGAATTATAAAATATTTGAGTAAGGATTAGTTGATAACCTTTACTACCAGTTTTGCAAGTACTTCAAATTTTTATTTTTATTTAATTACAATGATACTTTATTTACTGAAACCAAGAAAATTCTTATTAGTAAATTAATATTCTTCATTTAAAGTTTTTATTCTGATCTAGTCTGATCAGACTTGGTAAACAAAAAGCAATAAGAACTAAAATTTTATGATCCCATTATGCAGAAAATATTCTCTATACTTTTAGGTATACTTGAGGACGCAAATAGTGTTCCCATTTTTATGTGACTTAATTATTATTCTTTCTTACAGGAGCAGCGTCTTATTCTGTTAAGACAAGTTTGTGTATCAACGAGCGATCTCTTTTTGGGTCTCCAAGTCCGCCCTTAAAAATAGCTATGCCCCTAAAATAAATCAATTTGGACTTGGTGGCGCCTGTTTGTTTTTTGTTAAGTGTAACCCTCCATAGATTTCGACTTACCCCCATTGCTCATAGCTCTACCCAAGGAATAGACCCTAGTTACGTCGGAAGACTTTGTTTTACTGACCCCCAACTTCTAGAGTCAGATGTATGTATTAAGAAGAGAGCATTAGTTAAGCTCAATTTAGGAAAGAATGTGACCGTTTGGGGTTAGCGATCAAGAAAATATAATACGTTTCAACGGTAATTGTAATAAAAATCTATAATGAATAACGAGTATTTATTGCATAATAGTAGCTAGGGCAATAAGCGTATAGTATCGGTCTGTAACACAACATATATTCAACTGAACCTGATCATCCCAACGGGAACTAGGTACATAGTTTTGGCAGCCAGTATATAACTGTGCGGCAGCGAATACATAACAGAAATCGTTACAATACGGTTATTTAGCCACTCAACTATATTTCTTTCACTTAGGTATCTTGAACTTGGTAGGAATAAAGTTACACCTCATGCTAGTCTTGTAGCATGTCTAATTTATATTTAAGTCTACATCAGTCTCGCACTAATAGATTAGATATGTAAGTACTAATGTGAATCTGCACAAATTTATTATGCATTTTTGTTATCAAAAGTAAGAGGTTGTTGCAAAATGAAAATATTGCCAGTATGATTTATATGCTTAAACATATTTCTAAATTATTTTTCCCAAAAATCCCTAATTTATTACCACTTAAGAAATACAAAATGTAAGCAATATTCTTAAGAAAAACATCACACAGAATTTGAATTGAAACAATCACAGACCATGGTGCAGGAGAGCTATTTCACTGCAATTCCGAATTAAACGTTTTAAACTAAATATGAATTTCAAAATGCCTAGAATTTTGACAAAAACAGATACACGTGTTTAGATTTGACTGTTTTGGTGTTCCTGTAATTTACAACAACAAAAATAACACTAGCAAAATCCTCCAGACGTATTTAAATATTTTAAAAGCAACACTACGTAGTCCTGAGAATAATTTTCCACTCACTTCAATCCTGAAGACGACAAAAACTATTTAAAAAAATGTAAAAAATTAAGAACACAGACTAGGATCGAACCTGACATCGCGTCATTACGCCATTTTGAACAGTGAAAAAAAATTATCTCCAAATTCGACGGACTAGTTTATACTTACAAAAGTTGAATATTGCTGAGGCGATTCCTCTGGTTACAATGCCTGATTTATATTAACGCTGCCACCAACATCTCTCACATATTTAAAAACTGACAATAACTAATACACTAATACTTCCATTCAATTTATTTAGCTAAACTTTGTTACGCTTGCGCAAAACAACAATCGAAAGGTAGAAAATAAACACAACCTCGATCATGAACCTATGTAAATAGATTACAAAAATATAGAATCAGTAAAAAAGTAACGTCACAAGAAATTTGTTATAATGGTATTGGTTAAAAAGATTGTGTGTTTATTTTAAAGCTTTTACATCCAACAATTTATCAAGCAATTTCTAGAACTTCAAAAATAAGTAGAAAATTGCCAAGAATCTTGACAACTTAAATAGTTTTACACACATCAATTTAACAACTTCTTTCCTTGTTATTTCAGAAGCAGCAACCGTCTTTCAAAGTTTACTTTATATTTTTATACCTTCTACAGATTGTTGACATGATTTATATTAATATAATTTAGCAAAAATTACACTCTCGCAAAACACCAAACCATAAATACTTAACCTCTTAATTATTACAGTAATAAACAAGTTAGTGACATACACTCAAATATTAAAGTTACTAGAAAATAGCCTGAAAATTGATGAACGATTAAAACAACTTAAATCGATGAGAACCAAGTCCCTGAAATTGGTTTATAAATTATTGTATATAATACCCATACAGTTTTGAGCTGACTTGGTACTCAAAATCAACGAATTTTAAAAATTGAGCATTAAATTGTTTTGTGTATAACCGCTTCAAAGCTTTCAATTGAGAAACACTTAACTCAGTATATAGCTGTGCAAAACCAAATATTTAGACTTGGAGATGTGTGATCTGGTGGCACTAATGCTAGTAGAGTAATTTTGTGTGTCATTAAAACTATATTCGATATTAGATATTAAAAATTTATTACAATAAATTAATGTAATCTTAATTTCAATAAATGATATTTTAGTCAATGTATCTAATAAACAAACAAGTATTAATTATAATAAATACAAAACAAGAATATTTCCACAAAATAACTAACAGAAATAGAATTTTTTATTTAAAGATATCAATTTTAGTTTTGTTTAAAGTTTTTTTTACATATTTAAACACAATATTGCATTGCAAAAATTTCAAAATATAACTATCCAAAAAATACCATAATAGCCTTTTGAACAAGATTTCCGGGGGTAGGTACCTTCGCTGTTGCCCGTTTTAACTTCATCGTTTCCTGATAATCCTGAGTTTAGAATAAAGTTTAAACTTTCAACAGTATCGTCTAGCACACTGTCCATACTCTTCTGTCAAGCGATTAACATGGTCACAATGTTGTGCCCACTTTAATTCACTAATTTCAGTAAGTACTGTTGTGCTTCACGCGTTGCTATATAATTACGCAATTGTTTAATCTAACGTATAATTACGCGGCAAATTACGCGCCATTTTGTATCAAATACCGAACACGTTTAAAGGTGATGCTATGGTCAAATTTTCATGCACAATGTAAATAAAAACAATTTACTCACTAAAATCGCACCTTGCAGCCAAATCCCAGAGTCCATCACGTTTTGTGGGTCACATCACGCCATGTTGACTCTAAATTTCATTCGTCCAAACTCTATGCTCGTAGAGGAATGAAGGAATACCAGGTAGAGGTACACGAAGGTAAAGATAAAGAAACCTACATGCCTACAAAGAAAAACACACACACACACAACATAGGTAGATGTTCTTGGCTTCAGGCCTCGTAGCTTAATGTCCGCTTTCGACACTACCAGCACCTGCGCATTCTTTTGCGCAAACGTAACTGTCCGGAATGACAGAAGTTGACAAGTTTTAATTTAAAAAAAAACGCCGGAATTTCCTTATACATTGTACATTGCTAATTTTGGCATGTAACAGTACATTTTGCTCTCAATTGTAAATTTTATCACTTTTTTCAACCGTGTTGTTCATTGCAATTTATGTTTGGTTAAACATCTTATCCATGTCTTTTAAATAATTCACCTTCTTAATATGTTTTGTTGTATGGAGAGATCTTCATTAATACTAATAATTTAGTTTTGCGCATTTCTCTTCTTGTTGAAACACCTTGATTTGTCTCTCAATCTGAAAAATTCCTTTTCTCGATGCTTGTGTAGGTAGTTTATTAATTTGAAAACTACGATATACTGCGCTGTTCGTAACACTAATGTTAGTAGTTAAATTTGAAATTGTTTTCCATCTATTGCATAAAGCTGTTGTGATTCAGGTCGTTATGGTAGTTTTCAGATTTGGTTTTAGGTTTAAATATTAAAAAGCCATCATTACTAAAACCATAACGTTCCCCGGCATACACAGTTACGTATCCTTGACTAGTTTGATTAGTTTTGTATACATGCGGTTGTAGTGTAACCGACCTGAAGGCTGACCCAAACGCCTTCTATAACCGGCACACCGGGCTTTATGATCAAACATCTAGTGGCAGTGGCTCGACGACTCCTACGTTGTGTTGTTATCATGTGACCCAAATCCACACTGAGAAGATGGCGTTAAAGCGGGAGGGTTTGATATAAAACTACATCATTTACCTAATTTTACTTTTAATCAAAAGAATAACCACTAAATAAGTCATAGAAAAATTACATTTAAAGCAAACAGTACCGTACTCAGCCTGGGCGATTGGAAAAAAAGCACGGCAGAGAAAACCCCAAACTGCCCTCACACTTCCAATGGCATTTGGCACATCTCAACAAGGACGGGTAACGTAAAAGTGCCCAGGTTACTAACACTGAATTTAACGGGATGTCAACTGTTACCCAAACATACCACACATGACAACTGAAGAAACGTTAGTGTAAACCAGCTAGTTTTTTCTGGTAGGTACTGAGGTCGGATAACCAATACTACCCACCTAAAGTTGAAGAGGGGGGACATCAGGAAGGTAAAATCTGCCTTGACTACCAAAGTTTCTCCCCGCACGGACATAAAATGTTAGTAATATTCAACAAAGCTTAATCACACGCGCCCACATACATACATCAACAGTTTCCAGCCCGTGTTACAATATATTTCACAAAGGCTAGTCGACTTCCTATTATTTACAAAAGAGTACAACTACAAGTACATTGACAAAACTAGATGAATCGCTGAAATGAACTTATGGTATGATTGCGTATAGTTAAAAAGGCGCTTATTATTTAATAAACTATCTCCAACATAGTCATAAATGCAAACGCGAAATGAACGAGATGGTCGATCATACCAGAGCTTTAATTTAATTACATAACAATTATCACAAACGTTAAATACTAGTTAATTATATAGGAACATCCACTAGATAATAGGATATACACACAACAAAATATATGATGACGTTTAAACCAAGATATGAGCGATGCAGTTGAATATGTGGTTAATATGCTGAAATAAAACAATTACACATAGTAAAAATGTCAAATGAATCACAAATATCAAACAAATATAAAATATGTAGGCAAATACCTATCCAAAATTCAACAGCATAAATACAAGCCCAGATTCAGGCGCTAAATGTCTATATAAATACATGTTAGTTAAATACATAAACAATTCCAATAAATAAATATTAGTTTTTGGTTGTTAAACCAATCCACACGCATTTACGCATAAAGCGTTCAATAAAATTGTAAATAATTCATCTATATTAAACATCTAAGTAATACAACCGGCATCCGATTCTAAGACAAAAGCAACAGGTAACACATAAATATTTCCTTCAATGATTAAATAGCTAACAGTTTTACAGTAAGTACCAACATCACACTCAAAACAAAGCTAGAATTACCAGATGTAATCAGATTACCTGAAATAGCAACCACATTATCAACTTATAAAACATTATCTTTTTAACCGCCGAGGGAAGCTTTTTCGACCTGCCATTTTGAAATCTCAAAACCAAGTACTTTAACCTTGTCGATTAGATCGATCGTCCCTTGTAATGTAAATTTTGACGTCACGCAATACGTTCAGAAAGCTAAAAGTGGTTACTGAGCTATTCTAACAAATACCTTTAAATATTGAAATGTATACTATAATATTTGCAATAATTATCAACCAATGAGAAAGCGGCTTAGAAACACTATGGATCACTTCAAGGTTTCTCTTAAGATTGCCAGAATTTCGATGCACCACACTATGGACAAATGTTTTTTCCAAGTGCATTATTTTCTAGTAAAACACGTATATAGCGAGAACGCCATGCTATAGTATCTGTTTGTTCCATCAGCAACATACGTTTATCATGACATTTTTAAAAATTAAAACCAATCCGAACCAAATACCTTCTTAATGCTTCCAGTACTTCAGTGTAATTGATATTATGTTCCATTCTCTTGACTAAAATAACCAATGCAGAAACTAGCTTGTCAACAGTATAAATTTTATGAATAGTACGTCTCAATACCCTCGAGTCAAAATCGTCAAATGTAATTTTATTAGACCACCACTACGTTGTCTTTGCGAAGAAGATTTTAATGTTTTATTCTCAGATATTGAAATTTGTTTTCTTATACATTATATAAATGCCTACGGTTTCCTAATTGCAGCACTACATTTGATTTTTTTTTCAATGCCTCACCCGAAGGTACTAAATTGGCCAGAAAGCGATTTTTTTACCTGAAAATTTTTTATTTTGCCGAATCCCTGCTGTTCCAAGCAAAGTAGGGGTCTTTAACGTGTGTGACAACACACATACACGGTACCTACATTTTACCTCTCATTCGAACGAGGGCGTATTTTTGTAAAAAATGCTCGCTTAACGGACCGTGTCAAGATTTGAAACCAGGGCCTTGGGTACAGTAGTCACACGCCTACCAATTTTGCCACGGAGCAGGTAAGTTCAATTGCCTTTTCTAAAGAGTATGACCATACACCTGCATCTTTCTGTTTAGTAAAAACTCCATGGTAGATTTAATGACGTTTCTAGCTAAGAATTAATCCTTCCTAGGTGTCATTACTGGGTTTACAATATAACCTACAAAAAGAAATTTTAGTTAGCTAAAATCAACTAAAGTTAGTTATAAATTCCAGTAATATAAGGTTGTGTAAAACTTGTTTAAACTATACAATATAAAATTCCCATACAAACGTTTAATGTAGCAACGAAAATATATAGTTGTGATAAAGTTAAATAAAATGTACGAATAATAAAAACATTCTAAAAATTACATTTTTAAAACTTGAAAAACTATATATAACGATATTCAATATTCTTGTGGCATATGTTTAAGTCTAAGATATGGGATAGGAATTACACAACTTGTTAAACATTCTGGTCGTCTAATTTTAACATTAAAACATATTCATTATGATAAAGCTTCAAAAAAGGAACAAAATACTGCATCATATATAATTATCAGTGTGGGTAAACAGGATATTATTAAGAGACTGTTCTAAATTGAACGCAATAAAAGAAGACATAGTCCTACAAGATTTTTGAATTCAATTATTAATACCTTTTTAACTTTCTTTTTAACAATTACTTTACTGCTAATAATATATATTGTTGTGGATTCAAAGAGTTAAATTTGAAGTAAACAATAAAATTTCAACCACCCTGTATAGAGAAAAGAACAAATTATTTACGCGCAAAATTTATTTAATTCATTTAGGGAGAACGGACAAGTATTGACGTATTTTTATAATTAATAATTGAAGGGTTAAAAGTACATATAGAAAAACTGTTTTAAAGCAAATAGAATACGCATAATTAATTTTAATTTATTTTAATTCAACACGAGTTAAGGTTCGGGGCTTGGGAGCGGCTTTTTTAAAAAGACTTCCAAACTTCTTAACACATTTATTTATTTGTTATACAGAAATTAATGTTGAATTTAGACAATCTTGAAATAATTACTCTAAGTCCGAAACTATTAATTAATTGTACAAGTGAGTTATCTAACGAACTGCAATGTTACAGCTGAACAATGGATTAACTGACTGCGAGTGGAGCTCCCGGGTCTTTTATAATATCCCTACCCCCTCACATGTCTGTGGGAACTTGCAGACCTAATGTCTGCTTACACTTGACTCTATTCATAATATATTGTTACTATCTTAAATCTATTCATAACTAATTTGTTGCGAGCTTACATCTCAGTAATCTCGGTACGTGACTGTCTGTAACCGCCTGTGACCTGACATCTGCAACGTCACTTATCTCTGTGCTACAAAGTAGCGTTTCCGTTCCCATGAACGTTAATAAACTGAAATGAATTGTCCTTCAATTATATTGTTGCGCATTTTCTAATATTTCTAATAATTCCTAATTATTAGTTTCTTTATTTATATATAACAAATGGGGGATTACATAACTCACCTAAAAGCATAAGAAAACCCACTAGGGTAAGAAAATCAATAATTCCAAGGCAAAAGTTTTTTTAGTAACAAGCAAACGTCAGTTTTATCTGATACGACAAAATATAAAATCTAAGAATTGTTGTGCTAAACGGTCGATAATTAACAAACACCTGCGTTTTTAAAAAGGTTACATTCGTCGAAATTATGAGCATATTAAGACAGGACTAATTATTAGTTTCTTTATTTATATATAACAAATGGGGGATTACATAACTCACCTAAAAGCATAAGAAAACCCAGTAGGGTAAGAAAATCAATAATTCCAAGGCAAAAGTTTTTTTAGTAACAAGCAAACGTCAGTTTTATCTGATACGACAAAATATAAAATCTAAGAATTGTTGTGCTAAACGGTCGATAATTAACAAACACCTGCGTTTTTAAAAAGGTTACATTCGTCGAAATTATGAGCATATTAAGACAGGACTTCATAGAAAATATTTTCAACCGTCAGTTTGGTTTGAACATCAAGCTAACAAAGTTCTTAAAGAGCAAGGGAAATGCACGATCGGTTATACACTACAGATAGAGGCAGATATAAAAGCATTGATATTGAAAACGCACGTAACATATCCACGTGGAGTAAAGATGAGCTGTCAACAATATCGATTTTCTATTACTCAAGTGGGGTTTTGAACGCGACAGCAGACATGCATCAGACAGAGATAAAGATAGCACAGGCGGGGTTTTATGACGACAGAGAATATTATCATTGATTAGGAACAGACAGTTTTCTAAACGTACGCACACGCGACAGGTGAAAGCGAATCGGTGAAACAGCTCGTAGCAAGCTACACAATTTCAAGAATAAACTGAAATGAATTGTCCTTCAATTATATTGTTGCGCATTTTCTAATATTTCTAATAATTCCTAATTATTAGTTTCTTTATTTATATATAACAAATGGGGGATTACATAACTCACCTAAAAGCATAAGAAAACCCACTAGGGTAAGAAAATCAATAATTCCAAGGCAAAAGTTTTTTTAGTAACAAGCAAACGTCAGTTTTATCTGATACGACAAAATATAAAATCTAAGAATTGTTGTGCTAAACGGTCGATAATTAACAAACACCTGCGTTTTTAAAAAGGTTACATTCGTCGAAATTATGAGCATATTAAGACAGGACTAATTATTAGTTTCTTTATTTATATATAACAAATGGGGGATTACATAACTCACCTAAAAGCATAAGAAAACCCAGTAGGGTAAGAAAATCAATAATTCCAAGGCAAAAGTTTTTTTAGTAACAAGCAAACGTCAGTTTTATCTGATACGACAAAATATAAAATCTAAGAATTGTTGTGCTAAACGGTCGATAATTAACAAACACCTGCGTTTTTAA
Organism: Platerodrilus igneus; assembly: GCA_036346225.1. NCBI lineage: Eukaryota > Metazoa > Arthropoda > Insecta > Coleoptera > Lycidae > Platerodrilus > Platerodrilus igneus. The sequence continues at coordinate 2,848,421 of JARFIW010000831.1, forward strand.
AAAGGTTACATTCGTCGAAATTATGAGCATATTAAGACAGGACTTCATAGAAAATATTTTCAACCGTCAGTTTGGTTTGAACATCAAGCTAACAAAGTTCTTAAAGAGCAAGGGAAATGCACGATCGGTTATACACTACAGATAGAGGCAGATATAAAAGCATTGATATTGAAAACGCACGTAACATATCCACGTGGAGTAAAGATGAGCTGTCAGCAATATCGATTTTCTATTACTCAAGTGGGGTTTTGAACGCGACAGCAGACATGCATCAGACAGAGATAAAGATAGCACAGGTGGGGTTTTATGACGACAGAGAATATTATCATTGGTTAGGAACAGACAGTTTTCTAAACGTACGCACACGCGACAGGTGAAAGCGAATCGGTGAAACAGCTCGTAGCAAGCTACACAATTTCAAGAATTTAAGAACGGTTGTATTCAAAATTTGTAGAACTTAGATTTGAAAATAAGCTTTTCACGTGAAGTGTGTCCAAGGATAGTGGTTAAAACGATATAAATACTCGAGCTAAATTACTAAGGCTCTCTTGTCTCCTCTTCGCTTCTATACTACTTTACTACGATAACGTACTGAATGTTGACCAACATTATAGTAGAGTTTTTTTTGTGAGTATTAGATGTCTTAATAATACAGTAAATATAGTGCTAGCACGTGTAACGTATTAGTAGCGGCCTTCTATTTATTAACGCGAAATACGTGTAGTGTATATTAGATTAATAGAGGTCTGGCTACTACTGTACTAAGCTAGAAAATCAATAAATGGAAGCATAATAGATGTGGGGTTAGCATCACAAACAACCAGAATTGTATGCTGATATGAAATGGTACTATTAAAACGAGGCGCTTGGCTCGCAATTGGGGTTATCGTCTGTATTATTCGCTGAGTAATGGTAAACGGGTCTATCAATTTTGTATTAATTTATGCAAGGTAAAAGGCATATACTAAATAAACTGGGTTATTATGAGCTCACCATACTCCAGTGTACAGTCAATTTAGGGTAATATGTGGCGCCTATCTACTCATATTTTACTGAATTTGTTTGCAAATAATAATTAAAATCAAAGACTTTAAAACATATCACATTTGAGTTTGTAATTAGAGTGTCACACTGTTTTTAACCATGTGGATGGTATGATTGTTGTATTATTTAATGATTTTATTGAATGGTGTGCAAGTGTGAAGGAAGAATGGTTGCATATTTAGGTATCCGAGAAGAGGCACAGCTGAGCTAGCCAGGGAAGCTGCTGAAGATTTTTGAAGCAGAAATCAAAGGGTAAGCAATTTTTTTCTTTGAAAGTTGTGCATTTTTGAAAATTATTTAATGACACTGCTGAAGCATAAAAGTTTAATACCCGAGACTACAGCAATCTTATGACGGCCCAACGCTGGGACTCGATGTTAAAAGTTTAATCCCGAAGTCCACGACAATATGTAGTATGCAATGAACCATTCACCTAACGAATTAACCAATAAGCACACACCATGCAAATATATAGCATGCACGCATAAAACACCCTTCAAAAATAATGGACTCATTCGACAAATAGAGCCGTCCCAGTACATTACAAACAAACCCGGACTGGGATACTTACTTAAAACCATGGACATAATCTTTACCTTACTGCCGTAGCCACCAAGTCATTAGCCCCTTGGTTAGTGACAAGAAGACTTTAGGAAACCCTCAACAACTTGGAGAAATGGTTCTGAACATGGCTGGTCAGCTCCATACCGGAAAAGAGCAGCGCCATGTTCCTAACGAGGAGGAAGATGCTCCAACCAGACAAAAAAGTCATGATCTTTAATGAAACCAACTCATGTAAAACCCAGGCCAAAGAATTGGTATGAAACATAGATCGAAGACTCACCCGGGGAGCCTACATCGCCATCAACACTTCCAGGGGCAACGCAGCAACGGCCAGTCTGTACCCGTTATTGCACAGATGAAGACCGCTCGATATTGCCAACAAGATCAGACTCTACAGGACCGTCATCAAACCGATCTTCAGCTACGCATCGGCAGCGTGGGGCTACGTAGCCAAGAGGCTGCAAATTACCCAATCAAAAAACCTTCGCACAGCAGTCGATGCCTCTTGGTACGTGAGGAATAACCAGATCCTCTGCGAAATTAGCATTCCAACGATCGTGGCAGCTGCAAGAAAGGCCTTCAATGAAATGGCTCTTTACGACAAACAACTGTTATTAGAACAATTGCAGATACAAGCTGTATACTTACATGTGATTTTTCCAATGCTCTACCCGATGGTACTACATTGGCTAGGAAGCGAGTTTTTTTACCTGAAAAATTTCGAATTTTTCCGAACCCTTGCTGTTCCAAGCAAGGTATAGATCGTTAACGTGCGTGACAACACTCACACACGGGACCTCCATTTTACCTCTCATCCGAACGAGGGTGTATTTTTGTGAAAAATGCTCGCCTAACATTTTTCAAGCGGACCGTATCGGGATTCGAACCCGGAACCTTGGGCGTAGTAGTCACACACATACCACTACGCCACGGAGCCGCCTACAAGCTGTATACTACTGGAAAGCTTACAACAGAAGTAGGCAAAGCCCACAACGGCAGCTATAACCAAAAGATTTATGTTGGCTCCAGAACAAATTCGGAGTCACAACACGTAAGTGTACACAACCATGCAATTTTATAACCGAGGAAAACGCCAAATGCAGGAATTTTGAATTGACACTGTTGCAGACCTCTGTGTGTATACCGAAAGAGTAAGGTCCATGAAATACTCAGACCAACAAAATTTCAATTGTTTGCGGTAAATGAGATGTTCATAAACACATATTACACGCCGCACAAACCTTTCAATGATTAATAAACGAAATTTTAAGTGGATTACAATTCTGTTACGACTACATCTACTACTTTCTGGTAGCAACTCAGTTCGACAAAAAACACAACAAACATTTTGAAATACTTTTCCACTGATTAAAAAATTACGGTTTGGTCATAAACTCTGCAAAATGCAGCTTTGGGCTAGATAAAGTTAAATTTGTTGGCTACCTAATCAACAAAAATGGCACCAAATCACTTCCAGAACAAGCCAACATCATGCAGAATTTCATAAAACCTGAAACGGCTAAAAAACTTAGACGATTCTTAGGCATGTTGAATTATTACCGACGTTTCATATCACGAGCAGCTAATTCACAAGCTACGCTCAACGATCTACTAAAAGGCAACGCACCAATTAATTGAACAAGCAGAGTAAACATAGCTTTCGAGAAGTGCAAAGCACGCTAGCACAAGTCGTGCTACTTACACATCCACTTTCCCACACATAACTATCTATAAGAGCAGATGCTTTAGATTTTGCTGTCGGTGGAGTAATGCAACAATGAAGCAATCAACAATGGAAATATTTAGCTATATTATTCCAAAACGTAACTAATGCGCAAACAAAATACTCAGCATATAACCCAGAACTTCTTGCAATTTACAAAACTATCAGTTTAAACACTAGTTAGAGGGTATATATTTCACTATCTACACAGCCACAAACATCTAACCCTTGCGTTCCAACAGAAATTAGAAATATGCACTCCTAGGCATCTGGATTACATAACCCAATATTCTATACATGTTAAACACGCGTTTGGAAAACAAAACATAGTCGCAGTCACACTCTCGAGAATAGATATCATGGACTTCAATCAGCTATCCAATTCACAGCAAAATGATGAAGAATTCAAAAGTCCCAGGGAAAAATTCAAACTCCCACCAAATAATCTTCTGTGCCATTTCAACCACAACAGATCACCCATTCGTAACAAAAATTAAGTACAGAAGCTTTCGCAAGCATTCACAACTTATCACACTTAGGAATAAAGGCAACCACAAAACTGGTAACCCAAAAATTTGTTTGGTCTGGTACTACACCAAACTGCCACACTTGGACACAAAACTCTACCCAATGCCAAAGAGCATCACAAGAAATGTGATTACAAAAACGCAAAATTTCGAACCACCATCTTTAAGATTGGAACATATTTGGATAGACATTGGCGGACCATTGCCCGTATCAGAGATACTCCGCTACATATTTATATGCATCGATTGCTTTATAAGATGAGAAGAAGCGATACCTCTTTAAAACATTGACGCTGAAACGGTAGCTAGAGCATTCATAAAACAATGGATAGCACGCTTTCGCGTACCACTCACAGTAATAACAGATCAAGGCTGTCAGTTGTTACATGCCAAAATTGGCATTTTACAGTTTTAAATATGAGACTGAATTACCGCCAGTATCTCAAATAAACTTGTTAAATTTCCATCATTTCGGACAGTTTTTTTTCGTTTGCGCAAAAGAATGCGCAGACGCGGAGTTGTGGCGTAAATGCGCGGCGTGGGACACGACATTATTAGCCAACCAGACGTCGAACAGTGACGTTTACCTGTTCGTTCCTTTGTCTTTTCTCTTTCAGATAATGTAGGTTTCCTTTATCTCTACTTGATATCGTTGCCTTGACCTTATTCCTCCGTCTTACCTACGAAGAAAGAAGAGGGAAGACATTAAATCTGGATTTAACGATGGCATAATGAAACCCACGCCCAAACAACGCCAAACGAAATCCATGGAAATCAGCACGACTCCTGCGCAAGGATGACCGCAAAGTCGTAAAGCGTTCCACATTTTTAAGTGAGTACATGTTATCTTTTTCTTTAAGGTGCATCTTGTATACTGTAAACATTTTTGGTATGTGATACAATTTGAGACGCAATTATGTCGTAATATCTTTATTGCGCAATATTGTGAACGTGGATAATATCCGTGTTGCCAACTGTGGTAGTAGCTCTGAACACGCGCGCGCGGGATTATAACGGTTGCGCGGGAGTATAATACAGTTTGAATCACTACTATTCAAACAATTAGAAATTTGATCGGATTCACGAAAATCTGTACAACAGTATATTATCCGCAGTCCAATGCATGGTGGAACGATTATATCGACAATTGAAAACTCCATTAAGCTACCACAAGACCGAAAAATAGACAGAAGCATTACCCTTAGCCTTACACAGAATCAGAAATTCTTGAAAGGAAGAATTAAATGCTACAGCTGCAGAGAACTACCTGAAGAATGCCTCACAAGTTCAAACAAGCCAACAGCACAAACACATCCTGAGGCATTAGAAAATCAGCTACATTACCACTTTCAACAACTACAACCAGTCCAATACACCAAGCATAACAACATACAAACATTCATATTTACAAACTTGATAAACTCAATCCACATTTGTCTACACTGTGAAGGCAACTAAAATGCTATACAAAGTAAATACGATGGACCATACAAGTAATGAACATGGTCGGCATAACGGTCATCATCGACAAACAGGGTAAAAAAACAACTGTTTCGATCGACAAGGTCAAACCAGCATTTATTGAGATCAAACTCTCAGAAACAGTCAATACGAGTCCAAACGAAACAAGTTGTACTCCTCCAACAACAGATACAAGAAGCTTCCTAAAGAAATATATTATTTTCTATCGTAACTAACACAGTCTCTAGAAAGAGGGATGTACAACCAGTCATATGCTTAACAAACTGACCAATAAGCACGCAGCATACAAATAAATGGCATGCACGCATAAAACTCGTTCGACTTTCCTCAAAATACTGTAACGGGCTACTACTACCGCGTTTCTTTAATTTAAAACAAGTAATAATAATGGTCTTTATTACTCACTGTTCACAAGTCTAATTAACAGTATATGCCTTATTTATAGATGTTTTCAGTCCACTTAATAATGAAGCACTACTACACTAATGAATTTACAAGCACTAATATCTTCTTAAACTATTCTTTACCATAGGTCCAGTAACAACACTAACACAATTATTTGTTTATACACTTCTATTTATTTATGTATACTACAAGCTGCATGTACATTAGACACAGCATATCACATTTATGTAAACTTCTAAAAGCTCAAAACTACTATTACTTTAACACGTTATAATTTATATACGACATTCTAGTATAGACTGACCCTTGCATTCATTAGCGGTCTTATATATACTCTGGATTACATGGATGACTCATGCTCCCGTAATTTCTAGAAAAATTCTGGAATCCTTGAGAAGGCGCTGTGCCCCGAGCGTTTGTATGTTTGACGGGTTGCCTAATAGTGGATCGCAACACTGCCCCCTCTTTAAAACCGTTACGTCTCGTAACTGTAAATCCATCTTGACGCCAATTCGATGACTGGTGACGGTATCGGCAGCTATCTCCTCTGGTGCATCCACCGCGTCGTTGGAAGTAACAGTCAACACTCTTTTCCTGGTCTTGGTAGGCAACCGGTTGATAACAACAAACAAGAACCTGGACGTTGGTTCCCTGGAAAACTACTTCTAGCATATTTCGGACTATCCTCCAGTCTAAGCGATCCAGTCCACAGCCCAGCTTGGGCACCGCTAGTCTCGTTACTTCATTTTCCATCATCTGCGCCTTAAGATTTAACAAAGCCTCCCATAGATGTCCATAACTAGGTCTCTGCCATGAAGAATTTTTGGTGACCAGATAGTAAACATAACGATTTTTATCTTGAAGGACCAAAGATTTTCCTACAGTTGGCTGCTGTTGTACTAATTCATCTACACATCCAAACTTTTCTTGAAAACAACAGCTATTCCCCTTGACATTTCCAGATCTTGAGCTACGCAATGTGCAAGGGAATACTCTTCTGGTGCTCTAAACAGATCTTGCTGTTTTTCAACAACAACGCCAAATCTCGCTTTAGCGGAACCACCATACGCCGCCATAAAGCTCTCAAAATTTACATTTGGCTCATGATTAATAACTTGCCGAACACCATTATCATTATTCGAGTCTTCCTGGTTGTTGCCAGCGTAGGATGTTAAACGGTCAAAGTGTACCACTTTCGGTTTACCACGAGGGGATCTACTGATCCGGGACACTACATCATTAATCCTTTTTAACACTTCGTACGGCCCTTCCCATTGTCTTTGTAGTTTTGACAATCCACGTTTTCTTTGTGGATTGTACAACCACACTAAATCTCCAGGTTGATAACCACCTTCTTGTGCTCTCGTGTCATATTGTGATTTCATTCGATCGCTTGCTGCCTGTATATTCTTTCGGACGTTTTCGTGAATACTGTTTGATCTTTCACGAAGCTTACTAACGTAATCTTCACCTGCGATCTCTTCTCCAGGTTTAAATCCAAACTGAAGATCACATGGTAGCCGCAATTCACGTCCTAGCATTACGCAAGCGGGCGAGTATCCTGTGCTGTCATGTACCGAAGATCGGTACGCCAGTAGGAACAAATGTAAATATTGGTCCCAGTCTCGTTGATGTTCAGAGACAACTTTGGTCAGGTACTTCCTAACGTCCTGTTCATTCTTTCAACCATTCCATCCGATTGGGGATGAAGTGGCGTGGTTCTAGTCTTCCTGATTCCAAGGTGCTTGCAGACGTTTTGAAACAACGCCGATTCGAAGTTTCGACCTTGATCGGAGTGTAATTCCATCGGAACTCCAAAGCGACAAAACAACTCCTCACTAGTACATCTGCAACGGTCTCGGCTTCTTGGTTAGGTATAGCATATGCCTCCGGCCATTTGGTAAAATAATCCATTGCAACCAAGATGTATTTATTCCTTTCTCTGATTCAGGAAACGGACCAGCTATATCAATGGCTACCCTCTCAAAAGGATTCCCCACGTTATACTGTCTCATTGGGGCTTTCCGTTTTGTGACCGGGCCATTTGCAGAGGCACACAATCCACATTTTCGGCACCACTCCTTCACATCTTCTTTGCAGTTCACCCAATAGAATCTTTCTCTCACTCTTTTGAGAGTTCTTTTCACGCCAAAGTGCCCTCCGGAAATACCATCGTGCAAGTGCTGCAACACTTCCGGCACTCTGCTTCTTGGCACTATCACTTGAAGTCTCTCAGTGCCATCTTCAAATTCCAGGCGTCGTTTCAAGATTCTATTTTCCATCATCAAGGAGTCCCACTGTGCCCAGTATGCCTTCAGGCTCCTACTTGAAATACTAATTTCTTCCCAAGCTGGCCGTTGTCCTCTATTTTTCCACTCAATAATACGTCCCAATTCGGCGTCATTCTCCTGGTCTTCTCGTATTCTTTCGAGTTGCCAAGTATCATCGGTTACCGTCATTCTATGGATGACACTTATTTTCTCTTCCATCTTGGAGCAATGATTGCAGTCCATCGGACAAAGTCTCCTTGATAAAGCGTCTGCATTCCGATAGCTAGTTCCTACACGATGTTCTGTATCAAAGTCATATTCCTGCAGCCGCTCTATCCACCTTGCCACTTGCCCTTCAGGATTTCGAAACTGCAATAACCATTTCAGCGCAGCATGGTCTGTTCTCAACAGGAATTTACGGCCGTATAAGTACTTATAAAAGTGCTCTACGGATTTGACGACGGCCAACAGCTCCCTTCTTGTCACACAATAGTTCCTTTCTGGCCGCGACAAGACCTTGCTGAAATACCCAATAACTTTTTCTTGTCCGTCCTGCACTTGAGAAAGAACGCCTCCTATAGCTGTGTTACTGGCATCGGTATCCAACACAAATTTTCCCTCTATCCGTGGATAACTCAAAATTGGTGCTGTAACTAGTAGCCGTTTCAGTTGTTCAAATGCACTGTGGCAGTCGTCATTCCAATCATATTCTTGTCCATCTTCGGTAATTTTGTTAACGGTTTGGCAATGTTCGCAAACCCAAGTATAAAACGTCGGTAATATGTGCACAGTCCTAGAAAACTGCGTAGTTGGTGTATATCTGCTGGTGTAGGCCACTCCTGTACCGTTTTATTTTGTCAGGGTCAGCTCTTATTCCGGTCTCCGAAACGACATGTCCTAGGTATTTCACCTCTTTTCCAAACAGGTGACACTTCTTGGGGCTCAATGTAAGGTTTGTCCCCCGTAATCTCTGGAATATCTCCTCTAGGTTCTTAAGATGTTCTTCGAAAGACCGACCTAACACTATCACGTCGTCCAGGTACACCAGACATGTCTTCCAGGACAGTCCACGCAGCACCGACTCCATCAATCGTTCAAAAGTAGCAGGAGCATTGCATAATCCAAATGGCATGACCTTGAACTGCCATAATCCAGTTCCAATTGTAAAGGCAGTCTTTTCTTTATCGTTTGGCTCCAAGCCTACCTGCCAGTATCCGCTTTTCAAGTCCAAGGTCGAAAACCATTTAGATCCGGATAGAGTATCTAAGGTGTCATCAATTCTGGGCAAAGGATAGCTGTCTTTCTTTGTCACATTATTAAGCCGCCGGTAGTCTACACAAAACCTTGTCGACCCGTCCTTTTCTTGAAAAGCACTACCGGGGATGCCCATGGACTATTCGAGGTTCAATCACTCCCTGTTCTTCCATATCGGTGATAATTTGCTCAGCTTCCTTACGTTTTGCCAAAGGAAGCCGCCTGGGGTGCTGTCTTATCGGTTGCGCATCTCCAGTATTGATCTTGTGTTGCACAACATTCGTCCTTCCTTTCTCACTATCATCCAGTGCAAACACACCTAGATATCGTCCGACCAGTTCTTTTACCTTGCCCAGTTGGTCGCCATTTAATCCTTGACACGAGGGTATCAACATATCCAGCAATTTCTGTGAGCAACCGTTGGTTGGTTTATTTTCGTGTCGTCCACACAACGTTTAATATGACATACTGGAATGCAACTTCCCACAATCATGCCTTTCTTCAGGGTCACTGTATGGGGATTAATGTTCAGCACCCTTACTGGTACCATGTTTCGAGACTTTACCAGCGTTCTTCCAATCAGAAGTCCCTCCTGACCCATTCCCGATTCAGTTGCTTCCATCATGCATACTTGTCCTTCCCGGAGCGTACCATCCGGGTGTCCCATTACTATCATTTCCGCCTTCTCGGGTATTTTCACATCGCAAATCATTCGTACTTGCATCGTCTGGTTACTCCTACTGATTGATTGGGGTTAAGGAGGTTGATATAAATGTGTGATAAAAATATGCAAATTATAATGAAGGACCAATTGCTTTTATAGCAATAACGATAATGGTGGAGCGGTTATGTAATAACAAACAAAAAAACTACATCAAACTACTTAGTAAAAGGGTATAAATACCTTAAGTCCTGCGCCGCTGGGGGCAATAGACACTTTCACGCACAAAGCTTTGTCCTGCGCCGCTGGGGCAATAGACACTTTCACGCACAAAAGCTTTACGGAGAACCAGTAACACGCTCGACCGGGTGTCGGTCTCGCTTTGAAAGCTCTAATACGACCGTCCCTTTCAAGGGTTCGAAGGCGACTTGCTTCTCTAAAGGCTCGAGTACGACTGTCACTTTATGCACTGTTATTGCCGGTATATAAAATGTTTCACTCAAACTGTAGGATGCACGCACAAAGTATTTATTGTCACAAAATACCGAATTGTTCGATGACGACGTAACATACCGCCCACCAAATTCATAGAATTTTGAAAAGGAGGAAGTAGGTTGGGTGAAGGAAATCACATGGGATTTGACCTTGCTAGGAAAGGAGGTAACGAAAGATAGGGTGGTGCACTACAGCGAGCGATATTACCAACTATGCAAAGAATAAAATATATATGTAAATAAGCAAATATGTAAAAATAATATACTACTATACATGTAAAAAATGTGTATATACATCTAAACATAAAAATAAAATTAAAATACCGGTAGCGGCGCTAGTTTGACCAAAGGTCGTTTTAGTGTGCCATGTGCCGTTTTGACTTCAGCGACACGTATAATACCGTCCGCACCGGGAAAAGTATTAATAATACGACCAAACTTCCATTGAAGTGGAGAAAGCTGGTCGTCCTTGACAAGGACAATAGTGTCCTTTTCCACTTGTCGGACACCTACCTTAGAGTGCCATTTAACCTTCTGGTTCAGAGTATGTAAGTACTCATGGCTCCAGCGAGCCCAAAAATCTTGGTGGAGTTTTTGCAGGAGTTTCCACCTGCTTTTTAATGGTACAACGTTGGTTAAATGGTCCTCATCTGGTGGTGCAGAAAGAGGCTCCATAGTTAGGAAATGACCTGGTGTTAGGCAACGCAAGTCATTTGGATCCGAACTCAAAGCGCAGAGTGGCCTTGAATTTAGCACAGATTCAATTTGTGTAAGAACTGTGTACAGTTCCTCAAAGGTAAGTTTTGTTCGCCGATTACGCGAGATAGGTGTGTCTTTACCGACTTAACACCGCTTTCCCACAAGCCACCGAAGTGAGGGGCGCTAGGTGGATTAAACGACCACTTTATCCTTTCTGAGGTTACTGCACTATGCAGATAACTCGTAAGCTGACGATAGGCACCTACAAAATTAGTACCGCAATCGCTAAATATTTGAGAACAGCGTCCTCGACGTGCTATAAATCGTCGCAAAGCGGCAAGAAACGCGTCTGCCGACAAATCCGAAACAAGTTCAATATGTGCTGCCTTAGTGGCAAAACAAACAAAAATACAAATATAGGCCTTAAGAGTTTTAGAGCCTCGCAGGCGGTTAGCCTTTATTAAAGAGGGCCAGCAAAATCAACACCAACAATACTGAACGGTTTGATTTGGGTAATACGTGCTGCCGGTAGGTCTCCCATAGGAGGAGTTACCAGGACCGGTTTGGTACGAAAACATCTATGACAGGATGATAAATAATTTCTGATTGAATGTTTAATAGAAAGGATCCAGAAATTCTGTTGGATAAGATACGCTGTGGTATTAACACCGGGATGGCAATACCTTTCATGAGTTGACAGAATGATAAGTTCGGTTAATCGGTGCCGCTGAGGCAATAACGCAGGAAACTTTTCGGAATAGGAAAGCGAAGAATGTGTCAAGCGCCCACCTACTCTTAAGATGTTTTGTGGATCAACAAATGGCGAAAGTTTTCGCAAGCTTTTAGGTAATTTACGGTTTGCCTTAATCGAAGCTATTTCCTTTAAAATGTAACATTTTGTACATGCCGAACGATAATCATGAGAGCATTGTGTAGTTCAATGTCTGTTAAGGGACCCGTATGACGTTGAGCCATGGGTTTAGAAAATCTATAAATGTAAGCCACGATGCCTTGGATTTTATATAACGATGAAAAGCGACTTAGTAAAATGTCAATGACGTTTGGATCTGTTTGAGCGACAAATGTTAGGATCTTCTTTTCCGTAGTTACCTCAGCAATTGAGGTTGACAATGTTGGTTGAGGCGGCCACGAGTCACTAGGGTAGTGAAGCCATTCAGGCCCCGCCCACCATAGCGAACATGAAATAACCGCGCTTGGCATTAATCCCCGAGATGCAGGATCAGCCGGATTATGCGAAGATTTAATATAAAACCATCGGCTAGGTGCAATGATTTCTTGAATGTGGCTAACACGGTTTGCCACAAAAGTTTTCCAACGAAAAGGTGGAGAACGTATCCAAGTGAGAGCGACCGTAGAATCACTCCACGCTGAAACATCGGAGATGTCAATCAAGCCTTGATAAGACCGAATGGTAAAAGAAAGTAAATCGGTTAATAAAACGGCGGCACATAATTCCAAACGTGGAATTGAAATGCGCTTAATTGGAGCTACTTTTGTTTTAGCGGTTACAAATTGTACAGTTATTTCTCCAGTAGTTTGATTTATGAACTGAAAATACACTACCGCTGCATACCCTACCTCGCTAGCATCGCAAAACCCATGCAAATGACAAGTAAAAGGATCCGAAGGGGGTAAACAACGTGGTAACTTTAATGACGATAATAACGGCAACTCTTCTTGGTATTGCTGCCATTGAGACGAAATGTCTGCTGGTGGGATGTCATCCCAATTTAAACCTAACATCCACAGATGCTGGATTATGCGTTTTGCAAAAAGTGTTAGTGGGGCTAAAAATCCTAATGGATCATATATTCTGGCAACTTGTGAAAGTATGTTGCGCTTTGTACATATTTGGTTTAATGGTTTAACCCGAAACGAGAAAATATCTTCTGTAGGTGACCATTGAAGACCTAATATTTTTATTGATTCGTCCGAATCGAAATCGAGAGAAGTATATTGGCAAAAATCTGACGGAATGCCTTCCAAAATAGAAACTGAATTAGAACTCCATTTTCGAAGTTCAAAACCAGCCAAATGTAAAAGTCGAATAAGTTGATCTTTAATTTCGCGGGCCGATTGTATAGAATCTCCACCGGCGACGAAATCATCAATATATAGATTTGACCGTATAGCGTCAGCGGCTAACGGAAACCTTTTGCCTTCGTCAATGGCTAATTGCTGAAGAGTTTTTAATGCTAGGTAAGGCGATGACTTAATACCGTAGGTCACTGTATTAAGCTGATATGTCTGGATGGGTTCTTCTGCGGAGAACCGCCAAACAATTAATTGAAACTTTCGATGTTCTTCGGTAACCAAAATTTGTCGATACATTTGGCGAACATCACAAGTAAAACGAAACGATGAGTACGAAATTTCAGTAAGATTGACGAAATGTCGTTTTGGAGACTAGGTCCAGCTAATTGAGTGTCATTAAGTGACACGTTGTTTTTAGCCTTTGCAGAGGCGTCAAAAACCACACGAATTTTAGAAGTATGACCTTCTTCTTTAAACACAGGGTGATGGGGTAAAAGTAATTATCGTTCCCAACGGGCGGAGAATCGAGTAATGCCATATGACCCGCATCAAGATAGTCCTGCATGAAATTGTTGTATTGGGCGCGTAGCTCCGGTTGAGCATGTAATTTGCGCTCCAACGAAAATAGTCTTTTTTTAGCCATCTCAAAGCAATTATCAAAAACGGGCAAAGTATCGTTGAACGGTAACGCAACAATAAAACGACCGCTAGGGTCACGAGAAAACGTGTTTTCAAAAATCAAGTCTGCCTTTTCTTCTTCCGGAGAAGTATAAGGCTTGGATGTAACTCTTCTATCTCCCAAAACCGCCTTAGGGTCTGGTCGATAGGATCTTCTACAGAAGTAAAAATGCTTGGACAGTATCAGACTGCAAGCTTTTTGTGGGACCAATAATAGTCCAACCAAAAATTGTATTTATGGCGGCAGGCTGAAGAAATTTGCCATGTATAACACCGCCATTGACGATGAACGGATAAACATCTGCTCCGAGGAGCATGTCAATGGTTCCTGGGGAGTTCCAGGTCGGGTCTGCAAAGTGCAGGCCGCATAAGTGTTCCCAATTATTAGGAACTTCAACGCTAGGTAATTTGCCAGATATTGACGAAAGCACAAAAGTTGTGACTTCTAGAGATTTTCAGAGTCTAACATAGAGCGAATGGTGCAGCTGACGGCACCTATTGACTGCTGAAGTTGTCTGCCCAAGTCCATAAATCGGAACTTGAGAACGTATGCGTGGAAGCCAAAGTTTGCTCACGCAATCGTCTCGAATAAAGCTAGCTTGGGAACCAGGATCTAAGAGTACCCTGATCGGTTTGTATCTACCAGAACGATCTTGAACTTCCACAACAGCAGTGGAGAGTAAGACAGTAACCCCAAGATTTGAATTCGTCTGTGAAGACAAAACATTTGCCGGAATAGGAGAGGCTGACTGCGTCCTATTGGCATTTTTATGCATGTGTGTAGCGGTCGGTTCAGCTGAACGGCTAGAAGCAGGTTGCGATTCAAAATGTAGCAAGGTATGATGCGGCTTGGCGCAAGTTCGACAGGAATTATAAGATTTGCATTGCATGGACGCATGGTCTGTTCGTAAGCAATTTAAACAAAGGCGTAAGCGTTTGACAATGTCGAAACGTCCTGTCGGAGTTTTCTTTAGAAACGATTGACATCTGTAAATTAAGTGATTGCCCTTGCAGGAAGGACAATGGTGCGAAAATGAATTATTTGAGTCACTGGAGCTACTTGGTGTGTCCAGTGAAACTACGTTAGAAGAAACCTTTGGTTTAAATTGAAACGCTGAGGATTTCTTAGGCGCCGATGTGTGCGATGTATGGACAGTCGTCGAATAAGAAACAGGTGCGGTTGAAGAAAAGGTTTCAACGCTGCACATTGTTGGGTTAAAAAATATCTCAAATCCTCGAAATTAGGTATTTGCTTCGGATCCGATTGGAGTTCGAAGCGTTTTCTAGTGAACGGATCAAGTTTTTCTAAAAGCAAATCGACCAGAATAAAGTTCCAATGTTCAGTGGGAAACTTTAAGTTAGTTAGAACAGCAAGGTTCTCCGAAAAACAATCAATAAGTACCCTAAGTTTCTTAGGGTCTTCTGATTTTAAAGGTAGAAAGTCTTTCATTGCTTTCCAATGCAAAGTTGCCAATAAACGCGGATTGCTAAATCTCTCACGCAAGGCGTTATAGGAAATAATAAAATTATCCCCGAAATGGGTACAGATTTAACGATTCTTAAAGACTCCCCGGTACAACAACTGATAAGATAATTTAATTTTTCGATATTGGACAGCGACGCGTTATTATAGACCAGGCTGTCAAATAAATCGATGAAAGATGAAAATTCAGTTACCTCATTATTAAAAATTTGGAGCTTTAACGGTAACAATTTTGATACCGTGCTGCTTGGAGCATTTTCTGTAATTTGTGGTGCTTTCATTTCTTGCATCGTATCGAGATGCAGCAGTATGAAAAATAAGCGGAATCTACTTCCTTCCGTACAGCGTTGTAAGTTAATGAGTCTACCTCGTCACATGAGGCCAAGACAGCGACTAAAATTGTATTGAAATTTGCATAAAGGTCATGTATTCCCTTGTTTGAATAAGGAACACTGCCTTTAAACTTGGGTCACTTTGTATAGAATTACAAAGCTCAAATATTTCTAAAATCCGTGTTTTCAGTAATTGGAGTTCTACCACATGTGCTTTCTTTGGAGCCATTCTCAAAGATTCTGAAAGGACTACAATAAACTGTTGTAAAACGGTAAAGCTAAATGTGCACTGAGAAATATTAAAATATTATGAGTTGTTCAAAGCACGAAAAATGTAAAATAGGGTATAACCAATAAATCACGTTTTATGACTAACGGTTCGTCAAACAAAAGCGTGAATATAAGATGTACCGCTTAACAACCCGAGCGGCTTACCATCAAAAGCTCACAGAAACGTTTAAAACATGTGGCTTAACATATTTGCCGAAAGATGCAACTTTACAACCTTATTCCTCTGCAGATATTTTCAATATTGTAATACAAAACGTGCAATAGCTTTTAAATACAAAGCAAATCCCTTTACCTTTCTTGTTTAAGAAGTATAAAGCGATTTATAGTTTTCAGGTTGCTTTCTGTTTTATGCCGCTAAAATGAATTTAAAAACTGAAAACTGACAAATTTTATATTATGAATTTCTTTGTAATTAAAACGCTTGCTGGTTTCAATTACGGCGAAATCGCTTAATTTAATCTAAAGACAGTATAAATAATGTTTACACATTTTAACCCGCTAAATATGGGCTTTAAGCACAAATTTAAAACTGAAATATTAATTAATTAAAAACTCGCTGAAATGCACAATAATATTTAATTTAGGACATGTGTAACCACAGGACTAATGAATCCGGATCGACTTATAGGGCCAATGATTGATTGGGGTTAAGGAGGTTGATATAAATGTGTGATAAAAATATGCAAATTATAATGAAGGACCAATTGCTTTTATAGCAATAACGATAATGGTGGAGCGGTTATGTAATAACAAACAAAAACTACATCAAACTACTTAGTAAAAGGGTATAAATACCTTAAGTCCTGCGCCGCTGGGGCAATAGACACTTTCACGCACAAAGCTTTGTCCTGCGCCGCTGGGGGCAATAGACACTTTCACGCACAAAAGCTTTTACGGAGAACCAGTAACACGCTCGACCGGGTGTCGGTCTCGCTTTGAAAGCTCTAATACGACCGTCCCTTTCAAGGGTTCGAAGGCGACTTGCTTCTCTAAAGGCTCGAGTACGACTGTCACTTTATGCACTGTTATTGCCGGTATATAAAATGTTTCACTCAAACTGTAGGATGCACGCACAAAGTATTTATTGTCACAAAATACCGAATTGTTCGATGACGACGTAACACCTACCTTGAAATGGAATCTCATCATCATCTATCCGAAGCACATTTTCTTTCATGTTTACATGAAACCCATATTCTCTCATGAGATCCATTCCCAAGATCACTTCTTCTGTAATTTCAGCTACCAACACTCGATGATTAATTAATTTGTCCCCAATTGTCAACATAACGGCAGTCTCTCCGTGAGTACCAATCTTCTCAGCACTTGCCGTTCGGAGACACACCGATACAGGTAGCACTTTTCCACGACCAACCAAATCTGGTCTCACAATAGTTCTTGTCGCTCCTGTATCCACAAGTAATCGGACAACCCTACCATTAATTCTACCATCGATATAAATGCTGTCCAGACTTTCCACCGACGATGCAGCACGGATGATAATCTCCGGGGCACTACGCTGTGCTGTCGAAGTTCGCCCCCTTACATGGACCAGCTTTGGCACAACCGGTTGTTTCTTTGGTTGAGTACAGCGTCTCTGCATATGGCCAACTTCACCGCAGCTCCAGCATCGTAGACGCCATCTCCGTGGTCGTTGTCTTTTCAGCCTTTCCGCCTTTCGCTTTTCAAACACACGATTGATTATTTCATCTATGCTGTTCTGAGCTTGACCAGGTTTCTCTAAGGCAGACCGAGCTTTGTGACTCACCCTATGTGATGTCTGCTTAGCTGCTTCAAATTCAAGCGCATGGACCAGTGCATCATCTAACATTTTTGGCCGTGCTAGTCTTAGCGCTTGCTGTATTTCGCCATCCTTAACGCCATCCACAAATGTTTGGACAGCAAGTTGTTCGAGGAAACTATCTGGTGCCGTTGGATATGCCAATCTAACTAATCTGGCGATGTCAGCTTCGAATTCTTGCAGGCTTTCACTTGTCTTTTGCGAGCGGTTCTTAACTTGTGCGTGGTAAACCTGTTGAAGGTGAGCATCTCCATATCTCATCTCAAGCTTCGATGTTAAAAGGCCGTAATCATTCTGCTGGTGATCAGGAATCGTTTGTAAGATGTTAAGAGCTTCCCCCCGTAGGGCCACTATTAAGGAGATAGCCTTCTCTTTGTTGCACCAACCGTTGGCTATTGCCGCAGCTTCAAATTGTTTCAAATATGTGGGCCAAGGTGTTTTGCCATCGAAAGTGGGTGATTTCACTTTAAATTTAGACGGTATGGACTCGCTTCTTTCCATGGTTCTTATTTCTGGAATGTTCTCATTTACAACTTGATTTACTAATTCAAGTGGCCGTGTTGTTAGTGAAATAACTTGCTCTTGCAGTCTTATCACATCTTCTTCCATTTTTATCAATTTACTGTCCAACTTTTGCTCAACTGTTTTTACCTGTTCAGTGACATCTTCTTTCAATGCAATGGAGCTTTCCATTAATCTTTGTTCTAACGTGGCTGTTTTTTCATTCAACTTTTCTTCTAATTTCGCAGCATTTTCGCTTAACTCTTCTTCTATTTTCTCAGCATTCTCACTAAACTTTATTTCCATTTTCGCAGCATTTTCACTCAACTTTTCCTCTATTTTCTCAGCATTTTCACTGAGTGTCACTTCTAGTTTAGCCGACCTCTCCTCCATACCGGATTTAAAATCCTTGAGGAAATTCATTAAACCTTCTGCGTCCATCTTATTTTGACTTCTTGTAACTGGCATATATAAACTACTTAAACGGCTTTAGACTTGTGTGCTTTCCTTTTAATTAATCACTATATACCCCACAAATGCCTGACACCAGTGTAACGGGCTACTACTACCGCGTTTCTTTAATTTAAAACAAGTAATAATAATGGTCTTTATTACTCACTGTTCACAAGTCTAATTAACAGTATATGCCTTATTTATAGATGTTTTCAGTCCACTTAATAATGAAGCACTACTACACTAATGAATTTACAAGCACTAATATCTTCTTAAACTATTCTTTACCATAGATCCAGTAACAACACTAACACAATTATTTGTTTATACACTTCTATTTATTTATGTATACTACAAGCTGCATGTACATTAGACACAGCATATCACATTTATGTAAACTTCTAAAAGCTCAAAACTACTATTACTTTAACACGTTATAATTTATATACGACATTCTAGTATAGACTGACCCTTGCATTCATTAGCGGTCTTATATATACTCTGGATTACATGGATGACTCATGCTCCCGTAATTTCTAGAAGAATTCTGGAATCCTTGAGAAGGCGCTGTGCCCCGAGCGTTTGTATGTTTGACGGGTTGCCTAATAGTGGATCGCGACAATACATAATAAAACAACTATCCGACTTACAATGCAAACAAATCCAGGATATAAAATGAGCTTCATACGCTAAAACCAATTACTTCTTATTGTTTCCTTTTTAAGAAAGTAGCCAAATTACGTAGAAGAAACATAAGAATAGTGCAACACCGAAGTAACCAACCTTCTCGTGCTCTAAAAGTGTTCCTTTAGATTAACTCATTGTGATCACCAAATACAATGGGATAAAATGAAGTGAACTCTCGCAACGCTATGGACAGTATTCCGCCACACTTTGAACCGATTCAACTCCGAAGCCATCACAACATCAAGACCAACTCCCAGAGTACGTGACGCCTACAAGCACGCCAGTATTAGAACATTTGCCATCAGCGAAAAGTAATTGTAATAGTAATAATAATTGCTCTGTTGCTAGGGCAAATTAATTCTTAATTGTTCTCTTTTTATAGTAGTCACTAAACTTCTTCGAGAGAACTAAGAATAGTACAAAACGGAAGTCACTAAGTTCTTACTACACTAAAGGGTTTTCTTCAGATTATTTTGTTAAGATCACCAAATCTAATAGGATAAAATATAGTAAACTCTCGCAACGCTATGAATAGGGTTCCGCCATAACTTGGATCGATCGACCTCCGAAGTCATTACAGCATCAGGACCACCTCATAGAGCACGTGACGCCAACAAGCGTGTCAGAATTGTGAACATTCGCCAACAGCCCATTTTCAGTTTCTATTAACCAAGAACGCCACCGTACGCTAGCGTTGCCTAACCAGCCGCAAGGTACCAAATCGTATGGACATCTGACTCCAATCACTGCCACGAGATGCCGCATCGCATCCAGCGTAACCCAGCTAGGGTTACCTACTTACAACCATAAACATCGTCTTCTTACACCACCGTCATTAAGCTTCAACATCGAAACCCCTTTCGCAGTTTTAAAGCTAAAGTACTTTCAATCCTAGTGTTAAATATTTTCAAATTAGTTACGCGCAAAACTTGTCAATATTTCCTACGTGTGTGTGTGTGTGTGTGTGTATGTGCCTGTGTGTGTGTGTGTGTGTGTGCGCGCGCGCACGTGCGTGAGTGGGAGCGCGCGCGAGAGCGCAATATATTTTTAACGTTAATGTATCATAAGTTCATTTTAACTTGTAAATAAACGTTATCTCTGTCGCTACGAAGCATTAACGAGGTGATCCCAGACAATCAGAACACTATATATTTAATTAAAATAATTTATTATATGTATTTTTTCTAATGCTGTTGTTTTCTACAGTTTGCCAAACTGCGTACATTTACGTTTTTAAGAGCACAACCAATTTCATTTATATTTCATTTATAGGGATAGTGAATATTTCATACCTTATTTAGAATATATTGCGAATTTTAGTATAGTATTTAGTCTATTCTTATGCTAAGATTTGGGATAGTCTCTGTGTTGTTGTCAGTTTGAGTAATGAGGGTTAGGTTTATTATGTTTAATTTGATATAGATGGTTCGATAGTTTGTCTGTGCCCTGGTTTAATAAAGTAATCTGGATAAGTAGTTTCACGGTTGTTTGTTTACAACATGAGTATTCAAAATCAATCTGCAAATAGTTTAATTGCAGAAGAAGATGAATTGAATTTACCCAGAGCTACTATTAATAAAATGATCAAGGAACTTGTTCCATCTGTTCAAATTGCCCCTGAAGCCAGCGAATTTGTACTCGACTGTTGCACAAAATTTATTCATTTAATAAGTTCAGAGGCTAACGGCATCTGTAATGAGTTGAACAGGAAAACAATAAGTGGAGAACATATTTTAGTTGGTAAAGTTCATGTGACATTAGATTTTATTTTTAAAGTTGTCTGTTACAGCATTAGAACGACACGGCTTTTCAGATTATCGGGCGGAAGCAGAGGCTGTTTTAAAAAATTGCAAAGCAGTAGCTGCAAAACGTCGTAGACAAAGTACTCGTTTGGAAAATTTAGGAATTCCTGAGGAGGAGTTGTGGCGACAACAACAAGAGCTGTTTGCTAGAGCCAGACAAGAACAGGCATTTCCCGATCAACAACAGTGTGAACAGTTACAAGCTGCAGCAGCTGCCCAGCAGGCTCAATCAGCTTTCTCTACCACCGATGATCAAGATGATCACTCTTAATAAAGTAGTATTAATTTCAAACTGAATCTGATATGACCATCTTAATTATGGTGTCTTAATTTTAATATGGAATTCCATATTGTGTTTATTTTATGTATAATTTTTTGTAGGCAAAATCTTTTATTTTGTGGAATGAAATAGTTGTAATGCATGCACAGATTTTCTTTTGAAATTTTCTTTCGTGCAAAATGGTTCAATAAAATTTTTACTCTTTGTCATCTTTATTAATTCATCTTCAGAACATCAGACCAATTACACTACAGGACTAATATTCTTTATTGAATACGACTCGTATGCTATTTATTTTACAGTAGTCGATTCTTGCTACTATGGTTAATCACTGATGCTGAGGTGAGTATTACTATATCCAAAATTTAATATTTTATCAAATGTTTCGTATTTCAAATAAGGAGGTCTTTAACATGCGTGGCAACATTCACAATATGCAAGACCTTGTGTTTTGAATTTCTATTCGAAAGAGGATGCATTATTTGTCTGTGAATTTTACCTGAAATTCCTCTCTTGTAAACAAAAATGATAGAAGGCATATTTTTTCTAGAATGAGTACAACATTAGCGAGACGGGATTAGATTTAAATTAGATCTGTTTGTTATAACATAACAAAAATTACCAAAAACATCTTTCTCTAGAAACGATTAAATATTAATCAAGGTGATATTACAATTAACATTATCTGCGCAATAAATAACCGATCAATTGCATTAATATTCTTATTGTTATGTTATATACAGCCAAAAATGTTGGTTTATTGCATTTCTGGTTCCTCAAAATTCTGTCATCACATATTTATTAATGTAATATGAAAACATCAGAGAACTACTTATCTAGTTTTGGTCCAGAGAACCTCTGTGAAGTACCTATTGTCTTGGAAATTACTGCTGACTCAACTATAAGCAACAAAGTAAATGCTGTTGACTAAATCAGATGGACTGAAGTACTTTTGCAAAGGAGGTGTCTAGTTTTGTTTGGCTCTTTCTAAAACAATAGCCCTAGTTATTAAATGTAAAGGGCACTAGAGCAACAAAACAGGAAAGTGATCTGGCAGTACTTCACAGGGTGATCATAGAAATCTATTTTATTAAGAACGATTTATAAAAAATTTTCAGTATTTTCATGCAAATTCAAACAATGTACAGTTTCAAATTTGTATATAAATATGCTTGTGCTTTAAGGACCTTTTTTCAGAAGCATCATAAGAGTTACTAACGTATTACCATTTGCTCAAATGGAATTTTAACTTTAGTTTTAGCACTCTTACACTGAAGACAAGAAATGATTTTGCTTTTTAACCCTAGAATACTATACTGGTTTTGACATACGTCACTACTATACTGTCGTAAATTTTACGAGCATTAAATAACCACGGTATAAAAGCTGCATTTTTATTTAAAAAAAGGTACAAAATGAAAAATAACTTATTTACATATTCAGTAATACGATAAAATGTAATAACACAAAATAATTGTTATTGTGAGGCACATTCAGTACAGTAATTCCCACGATGCTTTCTGCATATTGCGTGTTGTCACTGTATGCAATATGTAGTGGTCATACGTCTTAGTTTACTTGGGCAGTAAAAACAAACTGTACGTTTTTTATCTTGAAGTACGGTATTCTTATCTACCGCATCTACCTTGAGTATTTTGCAAATAGTTTGGCAAAGATTTCGACGCAAACTTGCAATGCTTATTCTGTGTTTCATCCATGGTTTTGTAAGACGATGGGCCAATTCAATCATAAACTCTTCACGTGGTAAAGGTTTTTTTGCCCGTCTTAACTGTATTGTAGCAATAGACTATATATGAATTAATACTGGCCGAATTTATCATTCCGTAAAACACGCATAACGTCCATCTTTTAGTTTTTCGGCTGCAACTCATATTAGAAGAAAGTTGATCAAAAGTGTCAACCTCCCCTTTCGTTTCATTATAATTTAGAATTATCTGTGGTTTACAATTTTGTTTTGAAATTTCGGCTCCCTCGTGCAATGTGGATAGCAATACAACGCATTTATTATTTTTTTTGGGCATATGACACCAAAGTTTTACTTTGGTCAAAACAAAATATTGAAGTTTTTGGTTTCCTATTCTTCGTGTCTAATCGTTCAAGTGCTATTTCTCTTTTATTTTTTTATTGTTCCTAACAGTGTAAGTTTATATGGCTCTTTCAATAGTTCATCAGCAAGGGCTACCGAAGTGAACTAATTGTCCATCGTGATATTTCGATTACTGCCATGAACAGGCTTTACTAACTTTTTTACGAAATAACTTGCCACTGGTAAACCTCCTGTTTTTGTTCCTTTTCCTAAATATGGACAGGCGTCAATTAGGTATTTCGATGAAGAATCACATAGCATCACAATCTTGGTTCCATATATTGCTGGTTTGTTCGGTATATACATCTTAAATGGACACCTGCCACGGAAACCTAGAAGTTGTTCGTCTATAGTCAAGTAAGACGATGGCGTATTGGATGTTCTGCAGTTATCAATAAATATTTCCCGTATATTTCGTATATGTGCAAAAGAATCATCTTGCTTTCTTTCCTCTCTACTTTGTTTATCGTTAAATCGAAGATAGTTAATTAAAAAGTGGAACCGTACGTAGCACATGCAAGCTTTATAAAATGAACCCGACAGAGTAGAATCAAACATCACTTTGGCGTTAAGATGATTATCTGTTTTTACCGTGGAGAAAATCAACACAGCAAAAAGTGCCATTAATTCTTCTTTCGAAATATGTGATACCCAGGATTCAGCTCTAGCATACTTCACAGATTGTCGGGTAATTTCCTCATTGGTGTGTTCAAGAATTATGTTGAGTATATCATCAGAAATGAAATGCATGAAGTGATCATCAACAGTTAAATATGCTTTAGCTCTTCCTCTGCTGCCAACCACAAAATGAATTAAATTTGTACTGGCTGATTTTTTAGATTTTAGTGGTAATTTAGTTGACCACTTATGGCCGTCTTTTCCCTTTAGGTTGGTTGTTTTGGGGGTAATTATACTCTTCTTTTGCTGTATATTAGACAAGTGAAATCTCTCTCCCGGTAAGGTAGCATCATTTTCTTGTTCAACGTTGTGTGTAGGTATTGTTGAATTACGTATATCAAACGCATTCTTAGCACAACGTGTAATCCCATGTGTGGTTGAAATTGGTGAATTATGATGTTCAGTTCTAATATTGTCGTTCAGATCGCTATCATCATCGTCTTCTGAATTATGTTCTTTATTTCCAAATTATCTTCCTCCCAGGCACTTCCACTTTCAATATATGGTTCTGTTCCGTGAACATTCTGCGAGTCGGAGCGTGGAATGTCAGAAGTATGAAACAAGTAGGTAAGCTAGAGAACCTGAAACTCGAAATGGATAGGTTAGCACTAGACATAGTAGGAATCAGCAAAGTCCGCTGACCAGAGGCGGGGAATTTTTGGATTGGAGACTTTAGGGTAATTCATACAGGATCAGAGGAAGGAAATTCAGGGGTGGGGATAGTTATGCGAAAAAAGATTGGACGACGTGTAGAAAACTATTTACAATAGAACGAAAGAGTACCCATGGTTAGATATGAATATAAACCGGTAAATACAGTAATAATACGAGTATACATGCCCACCTCTAGCTACAGTGAGGAAGAGGTAGAGGCGATCTACAAAGATATCGAAGACACACTAAGATACGTAAAGGACATGAAAATTTAATAATTAAGGGGGATTTTAATGCAGTGGTAGGTGAGAGTAGGGAAGGAGCGGTAGTAGGATTATTTGGTTTAGGCACGAGAAACGACAGGGGAAATAGGCTGGTAGAATTTTGCGACAAGACCCACTTAACAATCACAAATACATTATTTCAACATCATGCTAGAAGACGATACACGTGGAAGATGCCAGGAGATATAGGAAGATATCAAATAGATTACATTATTGTTAGACAACAGTTTAGAAATCAAGTAAAAGACTGTAGAAGCTACCCAGAAACAGATATAGACACTGACCACAACATCATAATTATGAAGGCCGCACTTAAGTTTAAAAATGTGAAAAATAGGAATGGAAAAAGGCACTTTGACTTTGAGAAGCTAAAAGATATAGATATCCACGAAAGAGTTGAAAAAAAGTCAAATGAATTGCTGAAAGATATCGGGCAAATTTCTGATAGTAAGGAAGTAGAAACAGAATGGAATAACATTAAATCCAGCTTAGACATGACGGCTAGAGATATTCTGGGGTATACGCAAAAAAAAGAAACCATGGATAACAAAGGATATCTTGAATTTAATAGAAGAAAGACGAAAATACAAAAATAGATCAGACGAAAAGGAAAACAGAGATACAAAGCCATAAAATGGGAAATTATTCCCAAATGCAGGAACGCTAAAGAACAATGGATTGATGAAAAGTGCAAAGAGGTACAAACTAAGATGGAAATAGGAAAGACATGTGAAGTATACAAATTAATTAGAATGAATTTTAGGGATATAAAATCATATAGCAAAAATATAAGGGACGCGGGGGGAAACGTCATTGTAGAAAATGTAGAAAAAATAGCTAGATGGCAGGAATATATAAAGAATTTATATTCAGGAGAGGAACTAACAGCATTAGAACAGGAATCAGACATTGAAAGTGATGACCTAGGATATCCTATACTTAGAGATGAGTTTGAGTTAGCATTAAAGGGTCTGAAAAATGGTAAGCGCCGGGTATAGATAAGGTGCAAGCAGAAACTCTAAAAGCCACTGGGCAAGCAGTAACAGAACGTCTCTTTCGACTTGTAAGCTATATCTATGAGACAGGCGAGATACCCAAAGATTTCAAATGTAACATCATAGTAACTATACCAAAAAAAGAGGCGCCGATAGATGTGAAAATTTTCAAACAATAAGTTTGACAGCACACGTTTCAAAAATATTAACTAGCATTGTACAAAGACGAATGGAAAAACGAGCTGAAGAAATACTGGGAGAAGATCAATTTGGGTTTAGGCGAAACGGGGGAATACGGGAGGCTATTTTAGCTCTGAGGGTGATAATGGAGAAAACAATAGAGAAGGGGGGAAGCGTATATATAATAATAATAATAATAATATTTATTTAAAGTAGGTAATCCTAATATTACAATACATTAGAATATAAAATTAAAAAAAACATGCTTTCTTAATTTAAGTAAATATAAATAAAAATACAATAAAAAAATTAATAAACAATAAAAAGTGTGAAAATTATAATTACACCTACCAAGTTTACGTCATTTGGTTTATTTTATAAAGTACTTACATTTTAGTTAGGTTTTAGTTTTTTCATTAATTCTCGTTTAAAAGATGTCAGTGTATTACAGTCTCGAATATCTTTTGGTAAAGTATTATATGTAATCAGACCTTTGAAGAATATTGAATTCATAGTCTTTTTCTATTTGGTCCTTGCAACATATAAATTGCCTTGTGACCTAGTTTCGTGGTTGTGTATTTGGTGGGCATAAATAATAAACTCATCAAAATAACTTGGCATTAGTCCATTGATAATTTTAAAAATAAATATCATTGTTAAATATTCAATTTTTTCAGTAACCGATAACCATTCTAGGGTGCTTAACATTTTTTGAATGTTAGTCCTTTTGCTACATTCCAGTATGATTCTTAAACCTCTGTTCTGTAGTTTTTGAAGAGTACTTAATTTATTTTGGTCAAATAAATATAGTATTGTTGTGCAGTAGTCAAAATGTGGTTGAATATTTGTTTTGTAGACTGTAATTTTAGTTCTTAAAGACAATTTGGGTGCTAATCTTGAGAAGAAATATAGTTTTTTGTAATTTTATTTTTAACATAATCAAAATGTTAAAGTACTATCCAACATAATACCTAAATACTTAGTTTGTTCAACAATTTGTAATATTTCATCCCCAATCTTCAATGTAATAGCATTTCTATCAAGTTTATTTAATTTATTAGTATTTCCAACAACCATTGCCACAGTTTTGCTTGTATTAAGTTTCAACTTGTTTATTTGATAGTATCTATAAATTTTATCCAAGCTATTATTCATTTTATTTGTTGCTGTTTGTATATCAGGCTCTTTGATTACAAGTAGGGTATCATCAGCATATAGATTAACAAATTTGCATTCGTGGTCAATACTCTGAAAATCATTTACATACAAAATAAATAACAACGGTCCTATAACACTTCCTTGAGGGACACCATTTCTTACAAGCACTGAACTAGATATTGAATTTCCTACTTTTGTTTTTTGTCTTCTATTTGACAGGTAGTCATTCAACCATTTTATCACTGTTCCACCAATGCCGTAGTGTTGTAACTTAGTCAATAATAATTGTCTGTTTATTGTCTCAAATGCTCTTTTAAGATCTAAGAAAACAGCAAGTATATACTCATCTTGATCAATGTACTGCTTCCACTTACTAAAAGTTAACTGAATAGCAGTTTCACAAGAGTGCTTAGACCTAAAACCTGATTGATTACAATCCAATAACTGGTTACTGTCCACGTAGTTTATTAATTGGTTATATACAGCAATTTCTAATATTTTTTCAATACAAGGAAGTGTGTTTATTGGCCTGTATTCGCTTGCTAATGTGGCGTTTTGAACTTTAGGAATAGAAATTACTGCACTACATTTTAGCTTGCTTGGAAAACTGCCAGTTTTTAAGGAGGAGTTGACCAGATGAAGAAGAACATGCCCAATTGTATCAAAGGTTGCCTTAATTACTTTTGTGTTTACTGTATCTGACCAGTTACACTTGTTAGGTAGATTATGAACAATTTTTTTTATATCATATAAGGCTAACAATTTAAATTCAGTAAGTTTTACATCGTGGTATGTAATGGGTTTAGTCGATATACATTATTAGTGTCTGGGATACTCCCTACAATATCTTCAATGCTGTTCACAAAGTAGTCATTTAAATATTCAGCTATACCTTTTTGTTCTCTCATAATGATTTTATGGTGATTATTTTCAAATTGTACTCTTTGTATGTCACAATTATTTTTTTTATTACTAACCAACATTTTTAATATTTTCCACATTTTAGTGCTATCTCTTCTGTTATTGTCAATTTGTTTTTCATAAAATTATTTTTCTTTCCTCTTCAATAAATTAACAAATTGATTTCTACAAGTTTTATAATCTTTCCAGTTTACAACACATTTATTGATTTTGAATTTTTTATAAGCAAAGTCCCTTTCCTTAGCTTTGGCACGCACTTCATTGTCATACCACTTTAAACAGTTATGTGATTGAAATTTGCTTTGAATAGGAGCTTCATGGTCTAACGCATGTGTAACATTATTTAGTATGTCATTCAGAATTATATCAACATTTGTGTTGTCAAATTTCCATGTACATTTTAAAAATCTTAGGTTTATTCGGTGAATGGCTGCATCGTTTAGGTTTCTGAATTGACTTATTTGGTTATTACTATTATGTTTATTTTCTTTAGTAATTGCTACTGATATAATATTGTGATCAGTTATTATTGGTGTCGGATGGACAATAGCCCTGACTTGTTTAGCATTAGTTAAGATATAGTCAATTAATGTTGAACTATTTTGTACAATTCTAGTAGGCTCTGTAATTAATTGCTGTATACCATTTACCCTAATGAAATTACTTAACTTTTTTACATAGTAATTATCCTTATTTTCATAATAATAGATAATTTTTTAAATGTCTGTGTCGATATAGTTAGTGGTAACAAAAGTAAGTCGTGATTCATTCCAGTGAAACTCATTGCTAATATCTTAACTACACTATAAAATGTTTTTCCTTACTCAAAATGATAGGAATGAGTTATAAGGACAGACGAATAGTACATAGCTTATACAAATACCAAACAGCTATAATAGAATTAGAGTAGAAACGTAGAGAAGTAAATATTATGAAATGGGTGAGACAGGAACGAGTCCTATCCCCATTAATTTTTAATTTGTATATCGAAGAGGCAATGAATACTGTCAAATGCAGAAAGATATTTGGAATTATTATCCAAGTACAAACGATCGATATACTTAGATTTGCACATGATATGACAGTATTAGAATCTATCAAGGAAGAGTTACAAGTAGCTCTTAATGAAATGGAAACATTACTAACAGAGATACAGTATAGAAACTAACAAAAATAAAACTAAAGTATTAGTATTTAAAGGAATGGTAAATAAGTCAAAAACCAGAATACAAATAGGAAACAAGAAATTAACAAGAAGTTAAGGATTTCTGCTACATCGCCATATAGCCATATAAAGCAAGATGGGAAAAGTGCGAAAGACATAAAACAAAGATTAGTACAACACCATGCTACATTTAACAGGAAAAGGCAACAAACATATAAACAAGAAAAAGATTGCTAAAAGCATATGTGTGGAGCATGGCACTGCACGGCTGTGAAACATGGACAGTAGGAGAAGCAGACAGGAAAAAGATAGAAATGCTTTTGAAATGTGGTGCTACAGACGTATGATGATGATATCCTGGACAGACAAAGTTAAGAACAAAGAGGTTCTAGAAATGGTAGGAGAAGAAAGGAATATGTGGAAAACGTTAACAAAATAGGAGAGATAGGATGATAGGTCACATACTAAGACATGAGAGTGCAGAATAAATTACAGTCAGAGAGAGATAGGAAAAAGAGAGGTAGAGGTAGACCTAGGTCAGAGCATTTAGTTTCCTCAATGCAATGCCTATGTATTTAATTATTTCCTTTACTGTTATGAGATTACTAAAAAGAATTTGAACTGCACAAAAGTAGCGGGTGCATTCATTAAGTCAAAAGGCATTCGGTTCCAATGGTACGTTCCAAAATACGTAACAAAATATGTTTTGTCTTTATCTTTGGGTGCCATCAGAACATGGAAATGACCCGATTGTAAATCGATCGTCGACATAAATGGAGTTTTTTTCGTTGAGTGCAACAATTCGTCAATTTTCGGCATTGGATGTATCAGTAACGGTAATTAAGTTCTAGGTCTATAATCAATACATAAACGGTAACTTTCGTCAGGTTTTGGCACAAACACCACTGGACTAGACCACGGGGAATCACACTCTGCTGTAATTCCCTATGAAAGCAATCTATCAGGTTATATTTTTAGGAATTCCTTCCTTGAACCGGCTAGCTCAGTCAGTATGAGATTCTTAATCTCATGGTTGTGGTGATGATCCCTCTGTGAGTGAGAATCAAAATATTTTGCTGTTTCATCTCCGCTAATGTAGGTGAACGATAAGTACCTCGGAACATGGAGGTATGTTACAATGTTTTCTTAATCAAAAGAATCTCGTTTATCCACTTTTGACGTGTGTGCATAACAAATGAACCACCGATAAACTCAAGTCACATTGCTCCGGTCGATGGAAGAAGTATACAAACTTGCATCGAAATTAGCTTTGCTAGTATTCCCTGCTACGTTTTAAACTATTTACTAGTGGTTCTGAATTTAATACCTATAACTTAACATGTTTGCGTATAAGAAACTCTAAGCATTATTTTTTACTACCGATTAGTTTTTTACATGTTGCAATACGAAATAGACACTTTGTATCTCAATTATTAAAAATTGTCTGTAGACTATAACTTTTTTTAAATAGATTTTTTTTGTCTTTATTGTCGATAAAAATTCGATGGTGACATCCTTGCTATGCCTATGTGAACTACCTCACTCTCCACACTTTGTAGTTAGCACGGTATTTCTAAGTTTCGTTTATCTTTTTATATGTAATCGTGATTCGTGCGGGTCCTTACTTTGCTGTCCGTTCTGTTTCTGCCTAACTCCTGCATTCTACAGTTACGGGTGTAGGCATTTAAAATAAAAATATGGGAATTAATTATTACATAAACAGGTTGAGAAGGCTAGCTTGGCATGAGCATAATTTAGTTCACATTTAAAATCAACCTTAGTAACTACAAAAATGATTAATAGGAGAAGTAACCATGGTGTAGTCAATTACTGACAAAGTTATATGACTTCTTTATTCCAATTTACGAATAAATATACTGTGCTGATACTTTTATTTTTGTGGTGTATCTCTACCCGTACACCTTGTATCAACCAAATATTATATGTCAATCTTTATTCCTTTCAAAACCCTTAATCTATCTCGGCTAGCTCTACTCTTATCTCCGGTTGGGTTCGCAATTTTATATTTATTACACAAATTTAGTATGGTAAAATGTTCTAATTAAAGGCGATCAGGATAAAATTTCTATTATAAATTCTAATGTCAAAATGACACTTGTCAAATTTAGGTTATTAATTATGATTTTGATTTTAAATATCATTAGTGATATAGCAGCTAATACTATCTACTAACGTACTCACTACTTGTGGTCCTGTATCCTCTGAGTCTTATTTAAATTTCTCTCCGTTGTTTCTATTTATTTCGGTCTTAAATTTCATATACTGTCGTAACACCCGATGTCAGCAGTTCTCTCTGAAATATTCAAAAGGCATTAATTTTGAAGATTAGGTTCCCTGATATTTTAACTATTACTTTGCTTAATTTTGTCGAGAAACCTGTAAATAGATACTCGATCATAAAAGATATTATAATTGTCAAAATTGATAAATCTGCTACTACTCTAATCTTTACAAGCGCTATAATAAATGACATTTTACTTTCCTTGATGACAGTCTGGTAAATTTGTTCTTGAATTTCCTTTTCCTCGATCGTTTTGTGTTATGGGTTTGATAGTGGTGTTTCTTCTGAATTTATTTTGTTCATTTCTTGGGCATACCTATATTCGTTAACATCCAAATTTATTTTATGAATAAAATAACTTTCTTTATGTAACTCCTCTATTTCTTCTTAAATACAGAAACGGCACACTGGTAACATAACTCGGTAGTATTATAACTTGTTTTCATAATTTACAATCACGTTTGATAGTTCTCTTATAAAATGGTCCTGGTTTATAAATCTTATTATTCTACTTATGAGTAACACATATTCTTCAATCATGATACTCCTATTACATACTAATACAATTCATTTCTTAAACTTGTCTTTTATATAATTAATTGACCGGACTTGTTCTTATATGTAATTCACTATTCAAATTCTATTTATCGACTGTCCTCGTTTCCTTGGTTACATACCGATTTCTATTCTTTTTTATTTTAAATTTGACAGAATATGTAACCTACCTACTCTATTTACAATCAAAATTTCTTAATCCTAATGGCCATGTTTATTCCAAAAAAGTTTTGATTTTCAAACCGACTATCCATTCACTGGCTACTTGATTCTACTAAATTAATAAAATACATCACAATACACACGGTTGAGAAAGCTTGATATTTTTAAAATCAGCCATAAATTTAATTAGACCACATTTAGCAATTCAACTAACTATAGTTGTAGTGTGCAAATTTATATACGAATAAATTCCTTCGTGTCGTCAATGCTGCATAACCACCAATCCATCACGTATTTGTTTCACCCCAGTGATGCTTAAACCTAGTTGAACCGGACTTATTTTTTGAATTAAAACAAAAAGTGATTTAATGCAAAAAATAAGTCTGGTTCAACTAGGTGTAAGCATCACTGGTGTGAAACAAATACGTGATGGATCGGTGGTAACTAAGTGTAAAAGTGATGATGAGGCAACCAAAATTAAAGCAAATATCGAGCAAAATCTTGGTAAAAATTACACTAGTCGAATTCCAACAAAACGAAACCCTCAAATAAAAATAATCGGTATTGATCCAGATTTCACTGAAGAGCTATTACTTGAGGCTCTTTATAATCAAAATGCTGATAAGATAGATATGAATAACCAGTTAGAAATCAGAGTACTTAAAAAAAATGAAAACTAAACTTTTTGCTATAGTTGATTGTGATCCTACATCTTTTGCCAAAATAATGGCTAATTCAAGTGAGGGGTATCTATATATTGGCTTCAACAGATGCTGAGTTTTTGAATATATACATATCTTGCGTTGCTTTAAATGTAATCAGTATAATCACACAGCAAATGCTTGTCGAAATGGTGATTCCTGTGGTAAATGCAATAGTAATAAACATGACGCAAAAACTTGTCAAACTAATGAACAAAATTGTATT
Source organism: Platerodrilus igneus (assembly GCA_036346225.1). Classification (NCBI taxonomy): domain Eukaryota; kingdom Metazoa; phylum Arthropoda; class Insecta; order Coleoptera; family Lycidae; genus Platerodrilus; species Platerodrilus igneus. The sequence goes on from JARFIW010000831.1 coordinate 2,881,995, forward strand.
AACCGCTCAAATCATAATGCTCAGCTCGGTACACGTTTTATGACAAAGCACACTCCATATGACCGTAATTACCGAGTTTATCTAAAATTATTGGCAACAATGAGAACAAAGATACGGTACATAGATTCGTAGCAATTAGAGATGACACCGATAGTTACTCTTAATCAAATTTGCGCCAAATTCATTTATCAGAATGTAAGAGGTTTAAGAACTAAAACTGATTCATTCTTAAATTCATTCAATTTAGTAAGTGACGAAGTTGATGGGGTAATGATATCAGAAACTGCTTTAAACGATAACATATTTAACAATGAACTGTTTCCCACTAACTTCAATGTATATAGAATGGATAGGAATATTAGTACTTCGATAAAAGTTGGGGGGGCGGGGGAGGTGTACTTATTGCAATCAAAAATAAGTACAATTCTTGTGTTGTGAAGCTAAGTTTTAATCAACCTGGAATTGAGATGGTATGTGTTAAAATACAACTCGCAAATTATTATTATATTTACATCATTTGCATTTACATTGTACCAGAGTGCTCTATTGCATCTCTTAGGCAGTTATATGAATATTTAGAAAGCTTACGATTTCTATTTGAAAGTGATTTCTTAATTGTAGGAGATTTTAACATTAGTAGACTCTATGATTACTATCAATACCACGTTAGTGACATTTTTGTAAGAGAACTGTTTTCTTTCCTAAATTTCTACAAGTGCAAACAGTTAAATAGGGTTACTAATAATTTGGACAGAATTCTTGATTTAGTTATTTCAAGAATGAACTGCAAAGTAAATCGATGTACCTTCAGTTTAGTAAAGGAGGATTTATATCACCCTGCATTAACTATTGGGATTCCTCTTGGAATATATAAACCAACGGAATTACATTTACGTCCTACAGATTATAATTTTAAGAAGAGCAATTTCTTGCACATGTATCATTTAATTTCACAAATCACCTGGGATTACCTTCAATATTATTCTGATGTGAATGCTGCTGCGACTTGTTTTTACAATATAATGTACAATATTTTTAAGGAGTGTGTCCCTAAGGCAAATGCAGTAAATCACCACTATCCTGCATGGTTTAATCAACAAATCATAAAAGGTTTGAGGCAAAAAAATAATTTAAGAAGGTTATATTATAGGGTTGGTGATGTTGGGATTAAGAATGAATATACTAAGTTAAGAAGTAAGCTCAAACGAGAGATTGATAGATCTTATCGTCACTATATAATTAGTTTGCAAACAACCATCACGGAGGATCCAAAGTCATTTTGGCAATTTATCAACAGCAAAAAGGATAAGGTAGCGATTCCTAATAGAATGTATAAAGATGAGCAAGAACTTACTAGTGGGGAGGATATTGCTAATGTATTTGCATCTTACTTCAGCAGTGTGTATAACACCGATAGTACAGCTGGTACTGGTAATAATTATATTACTGATATATATATATATATATATATATATATATATATATATATAATCAGGTGGTTATTAATAAGATTAAGGAGTTTGATGTCAGAGAGTCAGTAAAGAGATTAAAAGTTAACAATGTAATAATTACGATTTTCTGTTATTCAAATAGACAACTCTGTTCAATACACCTAATCAATAAATGTTAAATTTCTATTGAAACCTTTTATTATAAATTCATACATAGTACGCCATCTACATTAGAATAGCAAAAGTACACTTAAAGTGAACTTCTAGTTGTTTGTATCTTGTTTCAATATCCTCCTTCTCGGCGCATGCTCGTATAACTAAGATTGCCTCGTGGAATAAGCCATTTTGGTATGAGATGTAGTCCGTAGACCAGTATTATCTTGGGCTTGCAGGTTTTTGATTAAACATGTCGCCCGAACAATTGGTTAAGTGGAGTCAACATGTACCATAAGTTAGTTTCTGTAATAGCATCGACCTAAAATGGTTGTAGATATATTTTTACGCGCAAGTTCCTCTTTGTTTTAGTTTAGAGTTTTAAGGATTAAACTACCTATCATTAAATATGAAGATAATTATAATTTTAAAATATTAAATTCAAGTTACAAGTAATGAAGTTATGGAAATTTAAGTATTATAAAGAAAACAATCGTTAAACATAAGGCAAGCACTAGAGAAGCAGCTTCAATTGTTACTAGGCAGGAATGTAAAAATTCGCACAAGTGATTGGTTTGTATGAAGGTTAAACCCGGACCCCTACGTCAGCCACGCTCAACTATAAGAGTAAGGACGCTGATGTTTAACAAAATTTTTTTAAAAAAAAAAGGAAAACCGGCCGCCAAGCAGATGACCAGCGGTGAGTCATCCTCCATTTTTATACTTATATCTTTTCAAGAAACTTTCAATTAAAATGCTCAGATAAAATTTCGAAGAAGCTATATAAAAGTTTGTTTAAAATTAATTTTTGAAATTTTGCTAAAGTTCATAGTTCAATTAATTTGTTTCATTTAAAAATTTAATTAAAAAATTTAGTATTTGAATAAGGCATAATTGACCTTAACATTTTTAAGATCTTTGTATAAGATTATGTTTGAAGTTACAAGGTTGTATTGAAAGGTTTGCTTTATTGAACATGTGATATGATAAGAATTGTTTGCCGAATTATTGTGTATAACACATTGTGATAATACATCTGAAGTATAATTCAATGTCGACAATAAGTACTTTTCTTTGACCTTTGATTTTATTAAAGATAACTATTAAAAATGTACAACCATAACCAGAGAAATTATTTTTGAATATGTAATTTTTTTGTGAACTGAAAAGAATTCTATTCTAGTAGCATGAAGTCATTGTAACATAAAGTAAAAGTAATATTTTTTTAAAGTGAACTGAAATAATTTATGCAGTTAATAAAACAATATTCCAAGAATGCTTAGAGATCAATATTAAATAGTGAAAACGGAACTGTTTCGAAAGTCTCCATATAAATAAATTGTATAAACAAATGTATAAACAATGTATATATAAATATTTTTTTTAAAAAAAATTAATAGAAAAAATATAAAGTTGTCTCAAAATTTTCTTTCTTTGAAGTCAACAGTAATTATCCTACAGAAGCAAACTGTTTATTATTAAGAAACTTTAGTACTGAAGAAAGGTATTATTGGTGTTAAAGTTAATAGTTTTTCTTGAAAGTATAATTTTGACTAGTGGATTTACATATAATTTTTTTTGTGATAAAGTGACTAGGCTGTAACGAAGTCCTAGTTTGAACATGTTTAGGTGTGGTTAAATTTTCAGATAGCACGAGATCGTCGTTCCTATTCCAAGTTGCAGAGACCACAGTAAGTATATTTGTTTATGTTGCTCGTCGTAAAATTTTTTTTGCTTTCGAAGATTTCCATATCTGATCTTCGAATAATTTCTTATAAAACACTCATTGAGATACGATGGCGTCCAATAAAATTTCTTTTGTTTTATCGTATACCATCTTACGACCCTAGCTCGTAGCTCTGCCCTAAGTTGAAGAAACTTAGCTGGCTGGAAGAACTCTTTAGAAGGACCCTTTTTTCTCAAAGCCATTCAACATCCTTTTTACCCTGGGCTTGACTATCAAACAGGAACCCCTCGTAATCTATCGAGGTTTTGCCGCCTGTATGGTAGAGCAGACATATTATTTTCCTTTAGAGGAAAGAAGTGAGGCTACAACAAGTCCATTGGATTGGACATGATACCTGCTTATGTTGTAAAGGGTTGTATTAATTTCTTTGTGCATCCGTTTACTGTCTTATTTAACTTAAGTCTAAAAACCAAAACATTTCCAAATATTTGGAAAAGAGCTAAAATTTGCCCAGTGAATAAGAAGGGAGATAAAGAAAACATTAAGAACTACAGACCGGTTGCAAAAATATTTGAGTCTATTATGTATAAGCACATCATAAACTTTATTTCTAATAAAATCGCAGTAGCTCAACATGGTTTTATGTGGAATAGATCTACAGTTAACAACTTAATGAATATTACACAGTTTATAACGCATACTCTTGATCATGAGGGACAAGTGGATGTTATCTATATGGACTTCGTTAAGGCATTTGATACAGTGAACCATAATATTCTTCTAGGCAAACTTGAAAAGGAATTTGGTTTTCATCCAAATCTAGTATCATTCTTCAATCATACCTTCAGGATAGAGAACTAACAGTTGTTGTTAGGGGTCATAATTCGTCGGTATTTATTGCAAGTTCTGGGGTGCCGCAAAGGTCCAATCTAGGACCATTATTGTTTCTAATATTTATTAATAGTTTGGCGCAAGTGATTAACTACTCATCAATTTTACTGCTTGCCGATGATCTAAAAATATACACAAGAATAGAGAACCAATTTTATTTTTATTCTATATTAAGGACTTCGTTTCATGTATAAATTTTGCAAATTGTACATTATACGCGGATGATATTAGTTTAAATTGGAATGACTTCGCTATACAAACCTTGGAGAATAATATTGTAACTGATACAAAATCATATAAAGAGTGGTGCAAGGCAAATTACCTCACAGTAAGTTCTCTTAAATCTTCATTTATAATTTTTAAAACAAACTCTCCACTCACTACACTGAATGGAGTATCAATTAATGAAGTCTGCTCAACCAAATTTCTAGGTTTAACCATAGATCATAAACTAAATTGGACAACTCATATTCAATCACTTACTAGTAAATTAGCATCCACTTGTTATGCAATTAGAACTGTTTCGCGACAAATTTCCACTGAATCTTCACTTAAAGTGTATCATGCCCTTTTTGAGTCCCGTATACGATATGGTATTGCATTTTGAAGGAATGCATCAAATGCAAATATTGCCATAATATTCAAATTACAAAAACCAGCTATTCGTAGTATTTGCAATGCAGCATATGACACACATTGCAAACCATTATTCCAAAAACTTAAAATATTAACTTTATACTCATTATATATCTATGAAACTCTAATCCTCTTTTATAAAAACAAAAATAAATTCATCACACCAAGTACTTTTCACAAACACAATACTAGGAATGCTTGTGATATAAATCCACCAAAACCAAGATCCACTTTAATTAAAAAATCTTTTATATATATGGCGCCAACTCTTTATAACAAGCTACCAGCAACTATTAAATCTCTTGAGAGACTTTCTAAATTTAAATCTGCACTATTATCCTTGTTTCGTGAGCGCTGTTATTATAACGTAATGGAGTTTCTTGAAGATAGGATTTAAATAGTTACAAAAATTGACTATATATCTAATATTTAATTCTAATTAATGACTATCTACATAAATGTAGCTAATTTTCATATATTATTTATTTATATTTTATATTTATTTATATTTTAATTTTATTTATACACATTGTTGACTATTTCTAACAATGGTTGTAGAAGTGTGCATTATCATCACATAGATGGGAACAAATAAATCTATATATCTATCTATTAGTTGTATAAATTTGCAGGATGATATTTCCAGTGCTGTAAGATGATCTGTGGAAAACAAATTATATTTTAATGAAAATAAGTGCTGTGTTGTCTTTCACAAGAAAAAAGAAACCTATACATACAACTACAATATGAACGGAACAGTACTTGAGCGTGTAAATGAAATGAATGACCTAGGAGTGCTATTTGACACAGTCCTTACATTTAATAAACATGTGATACAAACAATTAATAAAGTTTCTAGAGCATATGGGTTTGTAATCCGCAATACACAGAATTTCGATGATATTCAGTGTATCAAATGTCTTTATGTAACATTTGTCAGAAGTATTTTGGAATATGCATAAATTATTTGGAGTTCATATTACAAAAGTCATCAATACAATATAGAAAGAATCCAAAATAAGTTTCTAAGATACATTTACTATAAATCAACAGGGCATTATGACTGGAATATGTCAAAAAAGAACTTACTGGGATTGTTTAACTTACAAACATTGGAATCCAGAAAAAAATGTAAACTCTGTGTTGTACCTGCATAAACTAGTACATGGGAAGGTAAATAACTCACATGTTTTGCAGTATATTAGGATATATGTTCCGACTTACCCCACTCGGTTACCTAGTACCTTTTATCTAGCAGAAACCCCCAGGACATATTTTTTGATTAACTCACCACAGCAGGGGCAAAGATGGCCGAAAGTGAAGTATTAAGTGAATGTAGCTCTCAAAATATAAAATATTTATGCTGTAAAAAGAAGGATGTGAATTGTTTGTTACGTGCCGAAATCGACCGTAAACATTCATATAGTTTTAATATGCGGGAATTTCGCGCCATAAATTTAAAAGACGTGTTGCGCGTATTTCCGTCACTTGAGAAGTGCGTTGCGCGAATTTCGCGCCGACGCGTGTGACGAAAGAGTGGTGGGAAATTTCCGAAAGACGCGTCAGGACTTGCCTTCGAAACGCGAACAAGAGTGGTTGTGTCTTATCGTATCGTTTTATTATGTAGATTCCCTTTTGCCTTTTTTGAGTATCGTTCCTCAAACCCGTTCCTTATCGTACCTCTACATAGGAAGAAGATAGCGAATTTGGATGCAACCTGCCTCAAGATCCACGACCCGAGAACCATCATGAAGTAATCCGGATGCAAGCCGCCATCATGAAGTAATTCTGAAGGAAGCTTTGCCTATTCACGTAAGTACCCCGTGGGGGTTTTTATATAATTTAAACAATTGGAAAATGTGTTGCAAGAATTTGCATATTGTGTGACGTCATCGAAATTTGAGCGTCGATTTTCACATTATGTAATATCGTTACTAACTGTCTTTTGTGTCGCATGTATCGCGTCGACAGGGGTGTAATAATGGCGCATTCAACGTGGGTTTTTGGTTGTAAAATTTTTTTCTGATTGTTTTTATGGTTTATAATGTATTAATTAACGATATCTATAGCTTTTTCATTTAAAAAAATTATATAATTATCATTATTTTAATATCTATTAACTTATAAAAATTTACGGTGGTACCTCTGTAAATTACTGTAGATTTACCTAAAGTGACATGACAGCCGTTATGTTAATTTAACATAAACCGCCATATTGACTACTAATCCAGAGTATATTTTTTATATAGAATGTTTTGTTAATCCAATTAATTCTCTGTAACTTTAAAAGTAGTGTCCTTCCTAACTAGAATTACCTTAAATAAGTGCATAGTTTGTTTTGAAATGGAATTAAAAGTGTTTTTTTAGGAGTGGTTATAATACAATATAACCTTAATTTCGTATTTGAAGTGGATACAAATTTACATGTAAGTACATTTAAATATAAATAAACACAAATATATTAATTAATTCATGCCTTATTCATTGTTCCTTATGAAAATTATCTATTTTATATTATATTAAACATAACTATTTGCTTGTTTTTTGGACTTTTAAAAGTGTTTTTAAATCATGTACAAACACTATTTTGCTTTGATCCCGTTTTAAAAGTGTTTTCTAGTAATTTAAATATTTAGCTATGATTTACAAATTATTTTTAAAGAAAACTTTGTGTTTGAAAACAGTTACCGTAATCATTTGAGTTTTTGGTATATGTCCTAGAACGTTAGAGTAACGTAATCTTATTGTATTTGTTTTCTTAAATACTATCTTGCCCTGATACCGTTTTAAAAGTGTTTCCTTAGTAATTTAAATAGTTGTAACCTATAAATACCTTTTTAAAGAATTTTTTTTCAAATACAGTTAACGAAATTATCTAACCATATCTTTTACCTTTCAAAACGTAATAAACAATCTCTTTATATCTGCTCCTTTAAACACTGAAATAATGAAGTTGTCGTTAACGTTTTATATTTAAGTTTATTTACGATAGTTGTTGATAATTTCCTGCGATATCAAAAGAATATTTTAATAATTTGGAATACTGTTCTCTTTATACATGTATCGTAGAATATTTCTTTTGTGTAGTGAGTATGATTTTGTCTTGATTGCATATTTTTTAGATATATCAATATTTCAACGCAGCATTTTAAGATCTATTAAGCAAAATTTACTGTCGAATTTGGTCGCCCAGCTGTATATAAGTCTAGACGAGACCCCATCAAGAGGGCCGGTCGTTCAGCTTTACGTAACTCTAGACGAGAATTTGGTTGGTAAGTTGTCGTTTTAGCAATTTGTAAATAATTTTTTTAAGAATGATGTTGAAATTTTTCTTTATTAGTTTGGGTGGAACTCAAACGAGAGCTTCTCATCCTAGTAAATATATGTGCTACAAGATATCTTTCCGTTCTTCAACAATTTTATCAGTAAATCGAGTTTTGATTACTCTTATCTCTTCACATATCGATTTAAACCACACTAGATGGCATAAAATTATCTTTAAAATCGTTCAACCCTAAGTACATCTAAAAGTTTTTCACGTTTTATTTCCTCAACAATGTATCTAATGTTTTTAGTCCCCACTATCAATTAGTTAACTTTAATCACTTATTCTCCCTCTTATACAGCACCTACCGTCTACACGTTTAACTTATTTACCTTAAATTAGCTATCTTTTTCCTTTTGGTTGACTTTACCTTGAATTTACCGTTAGTTATTAATCGCTTTATTCTCTAGACCCCCAATATAACTCTGTCGTTTCATTTAATTAATCCTCGAACTTTTCCTACAGCATATTATTTGGTTTTTGGTATTTATCTTACATCGTTTAATTGTGTGGTAATTGTCGTAACTTTGGTTGTAATAACTCATTGAATTTTTATGATTGGTTTGAGCTGATGTTAGAGTGGATGCTTTCTTCTTTGGGCTCACATAGGAGCCGCGGCCTATGCCATTGTAAGAAATAGTTCATATTCGCAGTTGCAACAAACTAGGACTTTCTATTCCATTTGTTTTTCCTCTGAATTATTGCAGTCGCCCACATTATACTATATCATTATTTGTTTCTTTTCCTACTAAATCACCATAACTTATAAACATTTTTTTTCATTGTTTTTTATTGAACTTCGTGGTGAGGCGCTATCGCTTCTTATTGATATCTTATCAAATTTTCGGTTGTTTTAGCATATTGGGACAGTGTGTCTGTATTTAACTGCTTACAATTAGGCATTTTTGTATGTTTAGGGCGTTACCGTTTTAAAAAATTACCTTGCAACAGTGGGTTTTTGTGTGAATGTATCTGTAGTGATACTTTTAAGTTGTTGTGTCAACTTATGTCTGATTTTCTTATCGCAGTGGATGCATTCGTTAGTGTAGACATTTTTTTAAACTTATATGTCTTAACTTACCTGTATAACGGCTCCACGGAGCCACTCTATCGTTATCTTATCTATTATCCTTGATAATAACTTAGGTTAATATCTTTATCTTATTTATTACCTTTAATAATAACTTTAGTTTAATATCGTTATCTTACCGATTACCTTTAATAATAACTTTAGTTTAATAACGTTATCTTATCTATTATCTCTAATAATAACTAAAGCTTAATATCGTTATCTTACCTATTACCTTTGATAATAACTTAAGCTCAATATCGTTATCTTATCTATTATCTTCGATAACAACTTGAGATCTTGTTTTATATTTTTATCTTCCTAACGTTTGGTATTTATAACCAGAGGTGGGAATTATTTTTCTTGAATATTAAGTGAAAAATCTAACCTGATGGTAGAAATGTAATTTGTTAGGTTAGCAATGTAAAGATTTAGTAAGGTGGTACTTTTGGCAAATTTGTTGATTCACAAGCATGTTATGGACAAGTTTTGATGTGTATTGTTTATTAAACCAGAGTACCAGTAATGAAAAATTTGCTAGAGTGTAGAGTAACTCACTCTGATGAACATTTTTAAATTTGGGCACTTTTTTGCCAACAAAGAAACAGTATAGATGCAACGCTCATGTGCGTCTGCACTTAAGAAACTGTAATGTTAGTTTTAGTTTTAGTATATAGGTTAGGCAACTTGTCACATTTGTTCTAGTTTAAGTAGTGTTTCATGCTCCCCGACAAATTTGTGCTGTCGATTATAACTGCGCCACATCAAGGACTCGTGTGTGCATTTTTCCGTTTCCTGGTAATCCGGAAGACGTGTTATCGATCGAAAAAACCAGGTGGCGCCTCAAATAAACATTTTGTAGGATTTAAGTTAGGATTTATGTAGGGTAGTTAGGATTTAGATTTTAAGATGTTACTGTGCTAACAGTCATTTTCTCTTTTTAAGTTTTTTTCTTTTATGGCTTTGTCGCGATTGTTACGTGCCAAAATCGGCCGTAAACATTCATATAGTTTTAATATGCGGGAATTTCGTGCCATAATTTAAAAGACTTGTTGCGCGTATTTCCGTCACTTAAGAAGTGCGTTGCGCGAATTTCGCGCCGACGCGTGTAACAAAAGAGTGGTGGGAAATTTCCGAAAGACGCGTCGGGACTTGCCTTCGAAACGCGAACAAGAGTGGTTGTGTCTTATCGTATCTTTTTATTATGTAGATTCCCTTTTGCCTTTTTTGAGTATCGTTCTTCAAACCCGTTCCTTATCGTACCTCTACATAGGAAGAAGATAGCGAATTTGGATGCAACCTGCCTCAAGATCCACGACCCGAGAACCATCATGAAGTAATCCGGATGCAAGCCGCCATCATGAAGTAATTCTGAAGGAAGCTTTGCCTATTCACGTAAGTACCCCGTGGGGGTTTTTATATAATTTAAACAATTGGAAAATGTGTTGCAATAATTTGCATATTGTGTGACGTCATCGAAATTTGAGCGTCGATTTTCACATTATGTAATATCGTTACCAATTGTCTCTTGTGTCACATGTATCGCGTCGACGGGGGTGTAATATGTTATATTTGTAAAGTGTGTTATGGAGTGCTACATAAAAGCTGTGCAATTAGAATAAAATCAAATAGATTTGTGCATGATAACATTATGGTGTGTTATAAATATGAATATATGCAAAATGTGGATATGCCAGATGACAAGGACATGTTAATAAATGAACTTGAAAAGCAGAGAGTAGAACATAAAGCAGATTGCAGTTTAAAAGATAACTACATTTCTAAGGTCAAAGGAGAGTTTAATAGTTTTATGAATGAAGCTATAATCAATGAAGAGCACATGTTGAATGAAATTAAGCTATCCAAACAGAAAATAAAATCTCTTGAAAAGATAGTCCAGGAATGTAAATTATCTTCACAGGTAGCCGATAAAAAAATACAAACTGAACCTGAATCAAAAAAAGAGCCAGAAAAATGAAACAAACCTTACAGGAAAATGTCTGCATTATGTGTCAAGGATATAAATAACAAAACTAATGCACAAAAGTTATGTGAAAACTACTACTAACATTACTGCTCTACTACAAACTCTAACTAATAAAGACATCACTAAAGAAGTCCCAGAGAAGACACTTGACTCTGAAAAGTTTACAATAAAAGACGAACATGACACTAATGCAGACACTACTTATTCAGACAAATGGTTCAAAATTCTCTTTGATAAATCACCACTTTATAAAAAAGACAAAAAAACCTATACGTGAATGTCAAATTTGTCCAAATCCACTCACATCTACAATGGCGAAATGTGCAAATAAACATTATTTGCTAAACAAATTTTACTAAAGGGACACCTCAAAATTCTTCAGCTGCAACAAAAGAAATCACTTCTAAAAACAATTCTGGCCAAACAACTAATACTGAAATTGGAACAATAAAACCAGTTACAAAAAAAAAGTGCTAATGTTAACTGATAGTCATGGTAGATATTTATCTTCATTGTTTAGAAATGTAAATATGTATAACAATTTCGAACTAATGACCATTGTTAAGCCAAATGCTAAGTTCAATTCGGTATGCGAGGATATTGAAAAGTTAATTAGTAATTTTACTCGTGAGGATTATGTTGTAATATTGGCTGGCTCAAATGATGTTGAGATGGGTAATGTAAGATCTATTATAAACTCCGTTAAAATAATTATAAATAAGTGCAAAATGACAAATGTCATTTTATGTAATATACCGCTCAGATATGATGGATTGAAATTGAATCTAAATTCAAAAATTTCATTTATCAACAATGCCTTAGAAAGAAGAAAAAAGAAAACTAAAAGCATTTTTAATAATGAAAGCATTCTACTGTATTGATAAATTTATAAGTTGTAAATTAGATGAACTGAACTGCAGCATCATTAACTGATCTTTGCTACCTTGGGCTTTTGATGTAATTTATTATTGACTCACTTTAAAGTGTACTTATTGCAATAGCTTCACTAGTATCTGTACGGTTTTATAATTGCTTTTTTATTATATGTGTTTATCAAATGTTTATATATATATATATTATATTACAAGACTTGTGCATAATGTTTATACATTCTGAGCACCAATATAGAATTCAATTCAATTCAATTCAACTATACACAATGTGTAGGTTGTACAATAATATAGCAAATCAGTGTGATATTTTTGGGCTGTCTCACAAGCAGTTAAGTAGCATGTTAATTAACTTGTTGTAATATTCTAGTTAGTACTATAGATATTTATTATAAAATATCTGTATGTATCGTTACTCTATAATTGGGTTATTCCTGTCGAGTACGTAATAATAAATAAATAAATAAATTATGCCTCAAATTGGGTTGCACTAATGATGTTGTGAATAAAGTACACAGATTATAATACAAACTTACCTGGTGGAAGTCATGGGTTCTTAAGCAATGATTTCCTCGATGGTGTTCAGTGGTCATCGTCGATGGAACAGGTATTTTTTATTTAGGTAGAAGGAGAAAATAACAAAGAAAGGATCACTTCGTCGACTCGAATTTCAGCCATGCACGTCCATATTTGATAATGACCAATAGAAAAGTTCTGCCCTTTTAGAGGCTTAGTTTTCATCAATATAGTCCCCCTCTACATAATTTTCATGCTCTCATGCTAAAGCCCCTAAGCACAGTTGTGTTTGCATGGCCTGAGAATGTAAAATTTGCAGTTAGTTACACCACAAATCGTAGGCCTATGTCCTGAAGTGCATGAAAACCTAGTATTCGTGGGACCAACGCGTAAGTTTTAAATTAAAACATAAAAGAAAACTTTCCATTCGGCAAAAAACAGTATTAACAAATAAGCGCACACTTGTTACTGATAAACATATTTTTATTTTGCAAATACTCAACACACAAATATGTACAAAACAGGTATCATAATAATAGGAAATCTTTGGCATGAACTTAAAATATATTTAGTAAGACAATAATGGTAGAAAATTTAAGAAATCAATCTATTTTAATCAGATGCAAACCAACATTGCACAAACAAGAACTAAGACCTAATTATTAACAATATTTAAATTCTAGTCTTTGGATATATTATATTTACATGCTTTAATACAAAAGAAAACAAATACTTTTCACAACACTTACTGAAGCATACACTAATTGCACATGCATAAATAATACAAATATCCTAATATACATGAACCATCTTTGGTGTGACTTGGCTATTTTAGCATTACAATAAACCATTTTAGGTAAGCGCTATTCAATAGACATACATACGAATACATTTTTTAAATATAAAAATAGTTTTCATAATCTGCATATGGAAGTTTTTCAGTAGACAATGGAAGGACATGTTTATTACGTTTGTCAATGTTTGATTCCTTTGCACCTTTTGACTTTTCTTCCATATGTCTTGATGAGAGTGATGAATGTGACTTTGATAATAACTGAGATCGAAAGGCCAATTGTTGGCGTTTTGATTGAGGTATTGGTGGTAAATCCGGAATCCAATAAATCTAAGTAAGTCAAACATTACACAACATTGTATTTTAAAATCAAAAATAATTTACCTTCCGCCTTGATAATGGCAATAAATATTCAGGATTTCGTCTGACAAGAAAATGGCAGCTTAGCGATGGTAACCATGACAACTGGACCTGCAGCGGTCGATCATCTGGGTGTAATTTACGCTGTTGCTCTTTGTCGGTACATACTTCATATATAGAAAACTGTTCGACAGGTTCTTTGCTGTTACAACATGTAAGCAACAGTGATATAACTTCATCCGCTGTTGTTTGTGCACTTATTAATAAGCTTTTGTACTGTGAGTTACTGTTTAAAACCGAGTCATGTATCTTTACCAACCCGCCTCTTCGCATTTGTAAAGAAAACCTAAAACATGTTTATATTAAAATAAAATACATTAAAATACAGCAAGTTAAACTATGTATAAAGACAAGTTGATGAATTCATGACCCATACATACAAATACGATTTAAAAGTGTAAACTATTTTATTAATACCATCTAGTTGTTGCTATGGTCTTCCATCATGTTTCTATAGTCAGTATTGATCCAGTTGAAAGTCTACTTTATACAAGGGTGACTAGATGTCCCGCTTTTGGTGGGACAATCCCGATTTTTAACAATTTGTCCCGTGATGTTTTAAAAAAATTTCGAGTTTTGGAACGATTAATTGTTTGTCAATTATATATGTGTCATAAACTTATACTTTATGTTTTTAGGGTTTATAAAGATTATAGTAGAGGGGTAAATGTAAATACTTTATATCCATAGTTTTTTTTATAGACAATGACCTTATCAGGTTAAAACCCCTGCAGAATCTAGGATCACAAATAGTCAATGATACCAATTTAAATAAATCTATTTGTTGTTGTTTGTACTCATCCGACCATCGAAGTTAAGCAACTTTATGCGCAGTCATAATCGGATGAGTGAGCAGTTTGCAAATATTTCCCGAGTTATGAGGTCGCCCTTTGCATCCTGGGTCATATACTCTATGATATATTGGAATCGTTAGGTACATAAATATATTTAATAAAGGTGCTTTATTCAATATAACTCGAAGCCGGTCAATTTAGTTTAGGTTTCTGCTTTCTGTGTCTTATTTGGATGCCATTATTATAATGCTTATAACATAGATGCCGTTCTTGTTTTCAGTAAATGATATTTGTCGACAGACTAATTACAACATAGGCATCATCATCATCATTATTAGGTCCTGGGACTGGTTAGACGCGTACCCTCATTGTTTCCTATTCTGAACTAACCTACACATTTCCCTAAAATGTACACAGTCTGCATCTATTACTATCTGCATGCGAAAGTCTGATCTCGATCTACCTCTACCTCTTTTTTCCTATCTCTGCTTGTAATATATCCCGTACTACTCCCCAAAAATGCCATACAACGTATCAAGCCCTTCTACATCTCCTATTTTTTTTCCAAATATATCTTTATTCCTCTACTATTTTTACAACCTATTTGTTATCAACTTTGTCTGTCCATGCTACCATCCTCATACATCTGAAGCACAACATTCCAGAAGGCTTCTATCTCTTTCAGTCTGCTTTTCCTACTGCCCCTACTTCATAGACGTACTGTGCTGTGCTCCACACATACGTCCTAATCAATTTTCTTCTTGTTTCCATATTTGTTGTCTTTGAACATGCAGTTCGGTCACCTTCTATTGTTTTACAGTTATATACTCTATTTCCCGATATTCAGTGCTATATGTAGGGGGGTAAGCAGCCTTCGGCTGTCAAGTTCCCCCAGCACTTGAACATTTGTCGGATTAATAGTTTTTCCAATATATCTTTTTGCACAATTAACATTAGTTGAAAAATGTTAGGCGAGCATTTTACACAAAAATACGCCCTCGTTTGGATAAGAGGTAAAATGGAGGTCCCGTGTGTGTGTGTTGTCATGCATGTTAAAGATCACTACCTTACAACAGTAAGGGTTCGGCAAAATTCAAAATTTCCAGGTAAAAAAAATCACTTTCTGGCCAATGTAGTACCTTCGGGTGGAGCATTAGAAAATCAAATGTATGATATGTGAAGGGGGTTAAACAGCCTGTGGCTGTCAAGGATGGCCCAACTCTTCGACATTTGCCATTAAATCCTTTTGCACAATTATCATTAGTTGAGAATATTGCAAGACCAATACCTGTAGTTATTTATAATAATCATCATGTTTAAGTACAGTTATTTTTTCATCATTAGTTTATCCATCTTGGAACTGGTTGGATGCGTACCTCCATTGATTTCTATTCTGAGCTAGCCTACACATTTCCTTGAAATTCCCACATCCTACATCTTTCACTACCCTGTGTGCAATAGTCTAACTAAGGTCTACCCCTACTTCTCTTTCTTCCTATCTCTGCCTTTAAGGAATTTAAGATATCTAGATTAGATTCTGATAAACAATATTGCAGAGATCTGAAAAACTACCTGGCATTTGCAATTAAACAAGTTGTGGTCGAATTTTGAAAAATGAAATATCCACACAAAGAAAGTTAATGAGATTGATTCATCCATTTTGAGTGCTGAGCTTATAAATAACTTCTTTACCACAATGGTACACCGACATCTAAGGTCAATAATAATTTAATCCCTTTTTTCAGAACGAGTATTCATGGAAATGTCCGGAACAATTTCAAATTTACGGAGATCACTGAGGTAGAATTACAAACTACACTCCATCAATTAAAATCTAATGCAATCGGTGCATTGTTACATATAATTACATATAATTAATTATTCTTTGAGATCCGGCAAAGTGCCCTTGATATGGAAAAATGCCATTGTAAATCCTCTACCCAAAATTCATAAAGTATTCTGCCTGCACTTTCAAAACTTGCCAAAAAAATTGTTTACAACCAGCTACTGTCATACATAACAAGTTGAAAATGCAAGGCATTGTCGCAACGAACTTCCAAATGTAGACTTACTTTAAAACAATTTAAAGAAATTAAAATTATTATGTTGTAATAATTATAAGTATTCAGAAAAAATAAAAATTAATTCCCCGGGGGGGTCGGGTATCCGTGGTCAGATTTTGTGGGGGGTACCATATTTTGACTCAGCTATGTTAGGGGAGTCCAAATATGTATCGCACATTAATTTTGGACCTATTTGAAATTTTAATTTTCCCGACGGAATATCGCGGGGCACGGCGTCCCGTGGCCCGATTTCAACTGACATCAAAACTTAAGCTCAGGACACCGAGCTGAATCGATTGATGTATCACATTGATGTCCGACCATTAGAAAGGCATCGGACGGACAGACGGACAGACAGACGGACGACAAATCGATTTCATAAACGAACGAAGTTCGTTGAAAACTCACAATCTGTTGCCTATCACCCAGTAAAGATTTAGACAAGGCCATAGTACTGCAACTGCTCTTATGAAGATAGTTAACGATCTTACTGTGGCTATAGACACTTCTCAAATATCATTTCTAGTTTTACTTGACTTTAGTAAAGCCTTTGATGCTA
Source organism: Platerodrilus igneus (assembly GCA_036346225.1). Lineage (NCBI taxonomy): Eukaryota > Metazoa > Arthropoda > Insecta > Coleoptera > Lycidae > Platerodrilus > Platerodrilus igneus. Next base: position 2,899,229 of record JARFIW010000831.1, read on the forward strand.
TACATCATGAACTTTTAATGGCAAAACATTTTTACGAATGCGACCCAATTGTTATAAATTGGTTTTCCAGCTATCCGAATTACAGAACACAAGTTGTGAGGGTAGATACTCAACTTTCTTGTGAAATTATTTTCACTAAAGGGGTCCCACAAGGCAGCATTTTGGGACCACTCCTATATGAACTTTTTACATCTGACCTAATGTCTAATTTAACGAAAGATTGTAATATCCACTTCTATGTAGATGATACTCAGTGCTACATGTCTTGTCATCCTATGGTAATAAATGACACCGTAAATAATTTAAAAATAAATCTATCTATAATTTTAGATTGGTCAAGCAACCACAGTCTCTTTTTAAATGGATCTAAATTTATGTTGATGTGCGTTGGGACAAGTGCAATGCGTCAAAAAGTTTTATCAGTGCTAACCAACAGTATATGTGTTGATAAGGCCCATCTGGTGTTTTCAGAGTATATCAAGAACTTAGGTGTTTACTAGGACTGCAATCTAAATGGCCTCACCTATTTGTGGACTGTAATGCCATTTTTAAATTTAGAGCTGAACTTAAGAAGCGATTATTGTTAAATCAAAAGGTCTTAGCCAGCAACATTCATATGCATACATTTATGAAACACATTTATTTACCTGTTTTGGGTAGGGTTGAAAATCTGTTTCATACAGAACCCCGCCTATTTGGGAGTTTCTGTTTTTTTGTTTCTTGTTTTTTTCTTGTAATACTTTTTATTATATCCCAATAAAGCTAAATATCAAATATCAAAATATATTCTTCACTATTCCCTCATGTTAGTATGTGACCTATAATCTTATCCCTCCTATTTTTTACTGTTTTGCTCATACTTCTTTCTTCCCCTACCATTTTTAGTACCTTTTTGTTGTTAATTTTGTCTGTCCATGATATCTTCATCATATATCTGTAGCACCACATTTCAAAGGCTTCTACATTTTTCTTGTCTGCTTTCCTACTGTCCAGGCTTCACAGCTATATAGTACCGTGCTCCACACATATGTTTTAAGCAATCTTTTCTTGTTTCTATGGTTGTTGTCTTTAAACACAGTAGTTGCTTTTTCTTATTAAATGTAGCGCGTCCTTGTGCTAATCTTTGTTTTATATCTTTTGTGTTTTTCACATCTTGCGATATTTGGCTTCCTAGGTAGCAGAAATTCTTAACTTCTTGTAAGTTTTCGTTATCTATTTGTATTCTTGTTTTTGATTTATTTCCCCCTCTTTTGCATACTAGAACTTTAGTTTTATTTTTATTAATTTTCATACTGTATCTCTCTGTTAGAACTGTTTCCATTTCATTAAGAGCAGCTTCTAACTCTTCTTTGCTAGATGCTAATACCGCTATATCATCTGCAAATATAAGCATATCAATCTTTTGTACCTGCATAGTAATTCCAAATGTCTTCCTGCATTTGACAGTATTCATTGCCTCTTCAATGTACAAGTTAAAAATTAATGGGGATAAGGCACATCCCTGTCTCACCCCTTTCATAGTATTTACTTCTATACTTTCCTGCTCTATTCTATTACCGCTATTTGCTCTTTGTATAAGCTATGTACTATCTGTCTATCCCTAAAACTCATTCCAATCTTTTTGGGTATTTTGAACATTTTTTCCATTTTACATTGTCAAATGTTTTTTCCAGATCTACAAACCCTATATACACGCTTTCCCCCTTTTCTATTGTTTTCTCTATTATCGCCTTCAGAGATAAAATGGCCTTCCGTGTTCCCTTGTTTCGCCTAAACCCAAATTGATCTTCTCCTAGTATTTCTTCAGTTCGTTTTTCCATTCGTCTTTGTACAATTCTCGTAAATATGTTGAAACGTGTGCTGTCAAACTGATTGTTTGAAAATTTTCACATCTATATGCACCCCTTCTTTTTTGGTATAGTTACTATGTTACATTTGAAATCTTTGGGTATCTCGCCTGTCTCATACATATAGCCTATAAGTTAGAAGAGACGTTCTATTACTGCTTGTCCAATGGCTTTCGGCTTGCACCCGGCACCCTACAATTCTTCATATCCCTTAATGCTAATTCAAACTCATTTCAAAGTATAGGATATCCCAAGTCATCATTTTCAACGTCTGATTCCTGTTCTAATGCTGTTAGTTACTCCCCTGCATATAAATTCCGTATATATTCTTGCCATCTAACCACTTTCTCTACATTTTCTATAATGACCTTTCCTCCCGCGTCCCTTATATTTTTGCTACATGGCTTTATATCCCTAAAATTCATTCTAGTTAGTTTGTATGCTTCATCTGTCTTTCCTATTTCCATCTTAGTTTGTACCTCTTTGTACTTTTCATCAGTCCATTGTTCTTTAGCTTTCCTGCATTTGTGAATAATTTCCAATTTTATGGCTTTGTATCTCTGCTTTCCTGTTTCGTCTGATTTATCTTTGTATTTTCGTCTTTCTTCTATTAAGTTCAGAATATCCTTTGTTATCCAGGGTTTCTTATATTCTTTTTGTGTATATCCCAGAATATCTCTGGCCGCCATGTCTAAGCTGAATTTAATGTGATTCCATTCTGTTTCTACTTCTTTAGTATCAGAAATTTTCCCGCTGTCTTTCAGCAATTCATTTCACTTTATCTTTTAGTTTCTAAAAGTCAAAGTGCCTTATCCCGTTTCTTTTTTTCAAATTCATCGTGCATAAACCAAATAAACCTACTACCGCTACTTTTCTACCCTCACCTACCACTGCATTAAAATCCCCTGTAATTATTAAATTTTCATGTCCTTTTACATAACTTAGTATGACTTCGATATCTTTGTAGATCGCCTCTACCTCTTCCTCACTGTAGCTGGAGGTGGGCATGTATACTTGTATTATTACTGTATTTACCGGTTTAGATTCTAATCTAACTATGGGTACTCTTTCGTTCTTTTGTATGTTTTATACACGTCGTCCCATTTTTTTTCGCATAACTATCCCCACACCCGAATTTCCTTCCTCTGATCCTGTATGAACTACCCGAAAGTCTCCACTCCAAAAATCCACCATCTCTGGTTAGGGAACCTCGCTGATCCCTACTATGTCTAGTGCTAACCTATCCATTTCAATTTTCAGGTTCTCTAGCTTACATACTTGCTTCATACTCTGACTCGCAGAATGTTCACGACTCTTTTTATACTTTCGGATCACATCCCCCGAAGTAGTCCCCTCTCAAAGATCCGAATGGGGGACTATTTTACGTCCGGAATTTTTTACCCCAGAGGTTGCCATCATCTTTAATAACAATTTATGTATACCGCATAATTGGGAGGTAATGTGGTGGTTTCCCTTTGCCTTTCACATCGCAGTAGTGTGTCTTAGAATGCCATAACCACCCCTATGGTCTCTGCTACTCTAAGTACCGAAAAAGCTGTTGCCCTCTTTCGGGTACCTGTCTTAGTCTGGTTCCTCACTAAAGACCCCACTAATTTGGTTAAACCTATAGTTCCGCTCTTTAGCTCACTGAAACACGCAAGCCATTCTACCTGTTCTTGTATTTTAGAACTTATTCAAGGTGCAGGTCCGTTCAGAATGTTTCTCTGTGATTATTAAATATAAAATAGTTCTTACAGTCAAATCTCGATATAGTGAAGATATTGACCACATTCATGCAAGATAATAAATTCATACAACTTATGAAGAATAGAGCATTTCATTCCAGAATTAAACGAGCATCCTACGAAGCTCTCTTTGGAATCAAAACAAACATTGGTATATTATTTCTCACGACAACACCCACAACCTCAACAATGAAGATTTGCAAAATATAAGCAGACACCAAGTGCCCCTGATGCTACTGAAGTGACTACTACAAAAGTTTTATTTTACGCATGGGTTATTGATAGAGTATAATATACCCATAAACCACTCAAACTAACTTTTTACTTCGATCGTATAAAGGATACAGGATTTATATATCACTTTCTTTATCTTATCAAACACCTGGACTTATGTCAATCATAAACAAAGCTTGCTAATTTTTTATTTTCTATCAAAAACCATGCCCCTTCTCTCCCGCATAAGTGCCCCCAAAGATTTATAGTTGATAAAACGCCGGAAATTTGACAGATTTTCCAAATAGTGCCTTAACGTTAGTAAACTCTTTTCTAATGCTATTGTTGTCGGTTTTAGTGGGGGGGAATCTTTTTGCTCGATGATACATGTACCGGGTTAAGTCTATCAGTACTAACTGTTTCTTCTTTGTCTCAAGTTATACTAGTGAAATATTTGTCTTTCCGTTTCAGGACTTGAAATGGTCCAGCATACAGTGGTTTCAAAGATTTTCTTATTGTATCTTGTTGCAAAGAAACAAAGTTACGTTCCTGATGTTTTTGTTTATAGGAAGCTACTCCAGCACCACCGTAGTTAGCTGAAGTACCCTTTAAATTGTTACGGAGTCCCCGTCCCTTCTAGACAAATCTAAATTTATCACGCAATGCTCATTTTACCTGTAACAAGATTACGTATGTAACTGAAATGTACCAAAACTTTGTATGTTCTAATTAAAAGAAGTTATCGAGTGGGCGAGGTTCATGTTTGAAAGTTGAACTAATTGACAAACAAATATCAAAATTTATTTAGAAGGACGCAATGGTTTTTTTAGTTGTTTCAAGTCAATGTCTCCATTTTTAATTATCAAGAGAAGTGAAAGTTACTAAAAAAGACTTTAGCATACATGCGTGCATACATACATACACATACATGGGAGCATCCATCTGTTTTATACATCTCTAACTTTAAAACAATTATTAGTTTGTTATTAATGCCGCTATTGTACTTTAATTTGAATAATAACTAAAATGACACCTATTTCCAATTGTGGGTTTAGTCGAAAGATACCTACAACATTAAACAGGGTATTTGAAATTATACTAACGTTAAATACTCAGTTTTCTAAATTAGTCAACGTTTATTCATAACGACCCCAACAAAATTTTTCTATATTTTGAAATAGTATAAATACTTACTTAGAATCGCCTCTTGGATGGCAGCTTTGAAGTACTGCAGGTCGTGCTTCATCATCCAAAGTTAAATGAGTTCGAACGCCAGCTTTTCGCATCATAACTTCCATGCTCAAATAGAACAATTTTGGATCTCTGTGTTTCATTTTATATTTTCCCAAAAGTGTTCCCACTACTTCTCGACATGTTGTTTGAAAGGTAATGCATAATGTTTTGTATTCAATGTCGGGACGTAGGCATCGTGCATAAACCTTTATGGTTGTCTGTAACAAAATATAACATTAAAATCGATACATTAAAGGTTCTTTATTTTTAATACTAATGCTAACAATAAAATAGCTATTTGGTAAATGAAATAAAAAAGGAAATTTTTATTGCTTTTGCAACATGTTGAAAGTAGTGTGACGAATTTATATTTCCTTCAACATCAATTTGTTATAGGCTGAAGATCGACTCAATTCTTGTTACTGATAATAAAGTTATCCTAATGAGAATTGTATAGAACGGGGGTCGGCAAGCTTTTTCGGACGGCGGACCAGTTTAAAAATAAAAATTTTTATGCGAGCCGCACATTCAAATGTAACTTAAATAGTGTTTTTATATCATATACGAGCATAAATATTATTAAAAAAAAATAGAAAAAATTCTTTTTTATTGACATGCTATAATAACAATAATGTCAGAAAACAAAAATTGTACAATTCTTAAAGAGAAAAAAAAGAAAATACAATTCCAATTACATATGTATACATATGTAAATATAAAATATATAAAATATTAAGGAAAATAGTTTATCTTTCATTTTATTCATTAACTAAAATTCAATGCGCTTTTTGTTCTTGAATATTGTTTGATAATTCATTTAAGTCCGGTTGTGTTTGGGATACTGAGATCCTCAATAAGTTTTGTAAATTTTCATTCGTCACAACCTCGTTCTATATTTTAATTTTATAAAATTCATTCTTGAAAATGTTTGTTTGCATAAATAGGTGCTTGAAAAAATACAAATCATTGATTTTGCAAAGTTTCTTAAATTGAGAAATTTAGTTTCTGGTAGATTTGAATAAAACTCAATTAAATTATTTGCATCAAAATTATTTTTATATACATTGTTAGATTACAAATCAATTTATTATCTAGTGCTTTTACAATATCAAATTTTAAAGGATTTTCAAATATTAATATGTCCATTTCTTTTGCATAAAAATCTTAAAACCGATGATAAAAATTTTCATCCAGTACTTTTAGCGACTCAATAAAAATATTCGAAAGACACTGTTTGCGTTTTTGGTTAAAAACGATTGCAAAGTAGGAAAATGACAATAATTATTCTTTTCAAGTTGGGAAATAAACAATTTTATTTTAAGCTGGAAACTTTTGATTTCTGTAAATAGCTAGTTGATTAACTTTCCTTTGCCTTGTAGTGTTATATTTAATTTATTGAGGTAAGTTGTAATGTCCACAAGAAAAGTTAACTCGCTTATCCATTTAAAATTCGATAATTCTGGTATATTATTTCCTTTTTCTGTCAAAAACATTTCAATCTCGTCTATCAACTCGAAAATCTTTTTAAAACTTAACCACGGCTGAGCCATCTTACTTCAGAAAAATAAATGATATCTTCATATTCTGTGTCAATTTCATTTCAGAAATTCCGGAATGTTCGATGGTTCATACCGTTTTTGCAAATATAATTGATGGACTTTACTACAATTTTCATAACATATTTCAAATTTACAACTTTTGTGCAAAGTGCATGTTGATGGATAATACAATGAATTTGTAGAGGAGGCTGTGTAATATTTAATTCTTTCAATTTTTTATTAATCATGCCTAGCAAACCAGTATTGTGATGTCATTCTTTGCACCATCAGTTCTCACATTTTTTAATTTTTCTCACTTGAGATCGTGCATATTGAAAACGTCTAATAGTTGCAAAAATATATCTTCACATCTTGTATTCCCATGGAAGCTTTTTAATGCAGCAAGTTCTTCTGTTACACAATATTGTTTGTCAATTCCACGGATAAAAATCAACAATTGGGCGGTGCTAGTTATATCGTTGCTTTCATCAAGTGCTAGTGAAAAATACTCAAATTGTGAAGAATTTTCTTTTAATTTATTAAACATATTAGTTGATATATTTTCAATACGTCGAACTACTGTACATGCAGACAAACTAATATCTTCAAATTTTTTAATTTTTTCAGGACAATCATTAACAGCAGCCAAAATACATTTTTTAATGAACTCTCCGTCCGTAAATGGTTTGTTATGTTCAGCAATTAATTTCGAAATGTGTAAGGACGTTTTGACCAATGCTAAACTTTGTTCCTTACATTTTTTAAAAACGTTTGTGCTTCTAATGATTTTTGTAAAGAATCAATTTTATTTTGTCTGAATTGAGATTGAAATTTATCATATTTACTTTTGTGTTTCGTATCGTAGTGGTGACATAAATTAAATTCTTTGAATACGCTTATAGATTCTTTCCAAATTAAGCAAGCATAGTGCTTTATTGTAATTATTAATCAATAAATAATCAAAAGTCCACTTTTCATTAAATTCGCGGTTTTCCTCATTAATTTTTCTTTTCTTTGGTATTTTATTCATTTTTTCTACGATAAAATATGAATTATTTTACCACTAAATTAAAAATAACATGTATTTCTCATTACCTATTGTAGTGAAACGTCATACGGTTGTCAATATGAACATGTTTATGTGCAAAATGCACATATGAACATACAATAGCAAACTGGCGAAATGAAAGAATGCTACACTTGCTAAGCGAGCCATCATATTCGCTGGGGAGTGGGGATTAAACTTGTGTAGTAAAATAGGTTTCCCACTATACTTCTGTTAGCGTGCATTTTTGTCATTGGCCACATTTCGGCATGCTCACGTTCTAAGTTTGTTGATTTTTCCTAAAATTATATTGGTGCTTTGGCGGGCCGCGCAAAAAGTTGCAAAGGGCCGCATGCGACCCGTGGGCTGCAGGTTGTCAACCCTTGGTATATAACTTTCATAGCAGCATTGAATATCCTTAATTAGCTTGTACATAAAGTTTAGTGTATATGGTGCCACTCATCACCAATTTCCCCTGCATTCCCAGTTATTCCCTATATCAATGCTTTTATAATTATGTGTAGTTTTTGTTATATCCAACAAATATCATTATTTCTGCATTTTGATTAGAAATAAAAACCATATCTGCAGAAGCAAACACCAAAAATTTTAAACTAACGCCACTCTATCCAAACCATACCCACAGCTTCGAACTTTTCACCTATATTAAGGTTCTGACAATGGTGTGATCCAGAGTATGCAAAAAACCTTTCGATTATGATACTGTGGAAATGAAGTTTTGATGCAGTTTAACAACCAATTTCCAGTCTATATGGATAGATAAAAACTGTCACTGCATTATCCTAGTTAGATACCAACAAGTGGTTTCAAGGAATTTATGCGAAAAATTTATCAAATGTAATATAGTTTAAATAATAATTTATAAATTGTTTATTATTATTATGCTTTTATGACTCCATGTAACTTTTAAATCTGTACAACGAAAGCTTTCAGCAGCTAAAAATTTTAGCTTCAGCAATTCTAGTCAGTCGAGGTTTCTATCAGCAATTGGTTTTTTATATGGTAGACGGATTGTACTTGAACTGGAACATGTTGCTACTGCACAAGTGAAGTTTTTAAGAAAATACGAAATATACAAACAGCTGGAAATTTATGACCTTGTTTTTTTATATAAAACATGACTTTTTAGTCGAGGTTCTCTTACAAAGAGTTGGCATAATAGTTCTAAGCAAAGTGTAAAAAGAAAACCTCATGGAGAAAATAAAAAGTTTAGTTAAAATTACATTTAATATTGTTACATTCCAAATTTGGAGATGTACACTTTTAAAATTGTGAGTGAATTCCTGCCATTATTTTTAAAGTAGCCTTGCTCATTTCCGTCATTTCGGACAGTTGCGTCGGCGCAAAAGAATGCGCAGGCGCGGAGTGGCGTAAGTGCGCGGTTTTGACACGACAGGACATGATGATTATTAGCCACAAGACGTCCAACGGTGACATTTGCCTGTGTCGTTCTTTTTTCTTTTCTCTTTTCAGGATATAGGTTTCCTTTTATCTCTTGTCTTATCGTACCTCTACCTGTATCCTAACGTATCACTACAAACAAAAGAAGAGAGACGAATAAATTTGGTTTCAACGATGGCATGACGCAACCCACTCCCAAACAACAAGGATCCTGAGATCAATAGCATGGCTCGTTTAAGTGAGTACTTTTGCTTTACTTTTGTGTAAATATAAACTTGTATCATTGTAAACGAATTTGGTACGTGATACAATTTGACACGCAATTATGTCATAATATCATTGTTGTGCAATAATGTGAACGTGGATCGTATCAGTGTTGCCAACTGTAGTACTGGCGCTGAACACGACACCGAGGTTATAACAATATAAATATTTACTATTATAGGTTTTGACCTCGTTTTTTAATATAAAACAAGGTTTTTAGAGGAGGTTATATTAGAAAAAGTTGGCATAATGGTTCCAAGCAAAGTATAAAGAGAAAACCTCCTGGAAAAAGTAGAAAGTTAAGTTAAAATTACATTTGATATAAATATTTATTATTATAGGTTTATAGTTGTACATGTAGGCAACAAAACTGGATTCACTCCAATTGCATCGCTTTTGTATTCAACAAAATCACCGAGTGCTGAGTATCGTGTGGATGTGAATGCATAATTATTTACAAAATGATTTGAAGAAAGCAAACCTAGTGTAATTATTCTAGACAATGCCTAATATCATTCAAAATTAATCGAAATCAGTCGACAATTAAAGCCAAAATCATTGATGACTTAATAAAACATAATATTTGTTGTAATGGCAACATGTTAAATTTTACAATTAATTAAAGAAAAACAACAAACAAGAATTCATGAAATAATGTCATAGCAGAAAAGTATGGACACAAAGTTTTGTCAGTACCTTCATATCACGGCAAATTTAATCGTACAGAGTCAGTATGGACGATCTGTAAAGAATATTACAATAAAAATGTTTGGCAACTTAACCAACAATATAATGTTACAATTTTATGGGGACTTTAACGTATCTACCTTTAATCAATCTAGAAGCATGCATAACGTAATCGATCTATTAAACCTGAAACAATATAATTCAATCACAAACAAAATAAGAAGACTCCTAGATCTTATGATATTAAATAACGAGTGCATAGTTGCCCGTGACTACGCCAACAATAAAAGAAGATGCATATTATTCAGCGCTTAATATATATTTTGAGGTTGTACTGTTCTGGATTGTCTGGGAGTTACCTTGTTAATACTTTGTAACAACAGGAATAACATTTATTTACAAGTTTAAAATACAAACTAATTATACATTAAAAGCATAATGCACAAAAAAAGTATTTACAAAAGTTTTCGTGTGTGTAATTATTGCGAATGTTCTTTAACACTGAAAGCCCTTTAATTTGTAAAGTTGCCGGATGTGGTTCTATTTTGAGATATTGAACGTTCTGGCTTCATGAAGAAGACGGATCTGGTATTGTATGTGGATAAGGTCCATCGTTACTTTACTTTGAATGCAATGCGACACCTAGCGATGATGATATAGGATTTCCATGATTCGGTTTGCAGCTGGTAGATGGAGATACATGTATTCGACGTCCTTGGTTGCTAAAAAATGGAGTGAGCAAGTGGTTGAATGTCTCCAATTCTGGTGTGCATGTTGGCGTCACGTGCTCTAAAAGGTGGTCCTGATGGCTTCGGAAGTGTAGTGGATCCAAGCTGTGTTATGATGGGCTGCTATGTCTGTAACATGGTTAAAAAGTTTACTGATTTAATCCCGTTAGATTTGGTGGTCAAAACGAGATAATCTGAAGGATAACCTTTAATGAACGAGAAGCTTGGTGATTTTCGTCTTGCACCACCTTAAATTTTCTCCAAGAAATTTGGTGCCTACCTTAAGAAAATAACAATTAAATGTAATTTGCTCTAGCATTTGGAGCTACTTTATATCCTGGGTTTGTTTGTATTAATGTATTGTTATGTTCAGACGGTTCTATTATGTATTTTGAGGGGTGTCAAACCAGTCCATTATTGTTTGAAGGGTGTTTTAAGTGTGCATGCTACTTATTTGCAAGCTACATGCTAATTGGTCAGTTGGTTAGGGGCATGGTTGGTTGCATACTCCTACAAGGTAAGGAATGAGTCTAAAATAAATGTTACCATAAATAAAACTAGTAAAGCGTACTATTTCAAGAAAGCAGATTTCTGAAATATTGCAAGGCTTTTATAAACACCAACTGGTCATTTCTCAATAATTGCAGTGATATAAACGCAATGTGTGCTAATTCTTATAGTACATTGTACTAGACGGCTCCGTGGTGTTAATTGGTCTGCATGTGACTACTATGTCCCAGGTTCAAATTCCGACATGTTCCGTTTGAAAAATGTTAGGCAAACATTTTTCACAAAAATATGCCCTCGTTCGGTTGAAAGGTAAAACGGAGAGCCCCGTGTATGTGTTGCCATGCACATCAAAGACCCCTACCTTGTTTGGAACAGCAAGGGTTCGGTAAAATTCAAAATTTTACAGATAAAAAAAACTCCTTTTCTGGCCAATGTAGTACCTTTGGGTGGAGCATTGGAAAATCAAATGTAGTGCTAAAAAAGGCAATCAATTTTCAAAGCATATTTTTGATGGCAGTATATCTGGAACTTTTCTATAAAGTGCATATGAATTGTGGCATTTTAATTTTCTGATCATTGTCTTAAATTTGACAAAAAAGAAACACGAGGAGAGAAAGGTTAACGATTCTTTAGCACATACACAAGAAATATTGGAAATTTTTGTAGAGACATGTAGGACCCCTCTATATAGCATCATCTTATCTAACAATACATGAACAATTATTAGGATTTTGTAGGCAGTGTCTGTTTCGTATGTACATACTAAACAAGCCCAATAAGTACGGCATTAAGGTCGTAATGAAATGTAATTCTTCATCACACATGTGATAGATGCCAATCCATATTTGAGAAAGAAAACACTGAATAATGAACACTTGGGAACGTATCATGTAAAAGAATTTTTAAAATCGATATTGGCACTAACAGAAACCTCATAATGGACAACTGGTTTGCCTTCGTAGGACTTGCAGGTGAACTACTCAAATACCCATACAAATTAACTGTAATTAGAACATTATGCAAAAAAAAAATTTCCAGAGAATTGTTATAGTTAAAGACTAGAAATCCAAATTCGTAAATTTTTTTGTTTTAATAATAATAATTTATTAACAGAACACCATTTTCAAAATTATCAATATGCATTTGTAGTTCAATGTACTTGTACAAAATTAAAATATAAATAAAGAGATGATCCTTTTCACTCATATTTTCTCAGCCGTTAAACATACCATTTCCCCATCTCAGCATGGATTTTTTTCTAAGAGGTCGACGACAACTAATCTGTTACATATTACCCAAGTCATCTCTGAAACCTTGGATGCTAATGGTCAGATAGATGTAATATACACCGATATATCTAAGGCCTTTGACCATATCAATCACTCTAGCTTGTTATCCAAATTATATTCCTTTGGGTTCAGTTCTACTCTAATAAAAAATTTTGGCTCTTATTTAGAAGAACGTATCCAGTATGTTACTTATAATAGTTTTAAATCTAAATCTTTTCTTGCTAATTCGGGTGTTCTGCAAGGTTCCAACCTGGGACCCCTCTTATTTCTTATTTTCTTTAATGATGTGGTTGAGAATATCAGTTGTGTTAAAATACTATATGCTGATGATCTGAAACTGTTTTTACAGATCCACTCGCTAGACGATTGTCATAAATTACAAGGACAGTTGCAGCAGTTAACTGATTGGTGCAACAGTAATATGTTAAATCTTAACCCTAATAAATTCCATGTTGTTACGTATACCAGAAAATTAAAATCTACTGTTTTCACATACTGTATTGAATCACATATTCAACAGAGGAATTATAAAACTAATGATTTTGGAGTTTTATTTGACTCGTCACTAACATTAACCCCTCATATCAACAAAACTGGTAGTGGATCTTTCAAGATATTAGGGTTTAGTATAAGACATTGCAAAAAATTTTCAAGTATTGAGGTTTTGAAAATCTTATATCTAACACTAGTCCGGTCTAAACTAGAATATTGCTGCATTATTTGGTCTCCACTTTATGAGTGTCACAAAGCACCGATTGAGTCTGTCCAGAGGAAATTTCTTAAGTTTCTTTATTGGAAAGCTGAAGGCATATATCCTGTACAAGGTTATAGTCAAGATTTGCTTTTGAATAAGTTTCAGATATCCTCCTTGGATACACGTAGAAAAGTTATAGGACCGACTTTTCTTTATAATTTACTACATGACAAATTGATTCAGCTGAACTTGTCTACTTCATCAAATATCATGCATCCCGAACAGTATCTAGACATTCTCGCACGTTTTACATACCTACTGCCAGAACAAATTTACTTTGTAAATGACCTATTTATGTGATGTGTTCTAATTATAATTGTATTTGTCATAGATGTGATATAAATTTTAATTCATTAAATTATATCTTTGAAGTGTTTAATTTGTTAAAGTAAGATTGCATGCGTATAATTTTATTTTTTTTATTTTTTGTATTGTTTCCTGTAATTTGGTTCTTACCTGTTTAAATAAATAAATAAATTAAACAAAAATTATTTAAAAAAAACTGATAAAGAATTACTGTATATAGAGAAATTTAAATTAAAAAAGATGGAGAAAAAAGTTTTTCCCTTTTTTAAAAAATAACAAAATAAAATAAAAAATAATATAAAAAAATATATAATCAAATAATATAAAATAAAAACTAAATACGATTAACACTAACTAAATGATATAATTATAAACTACAAGTGTCATAACTTTTCTAATCTTGGTATTGCTCTAATGAATTTTTTAAGTTTACCTTAAACGGTTTCATTGGAAGATTAAAGAAGTCCATTTACATTCATTGCTCAATCTGACCAATCTACTAACAGGCCCATTGCTGGTGTAGTTATTTGAATGAAAAGGAGTAAAAAATAAGTTATTTAATCTAAGTTCCTTTTCTGGAATATTGAAATCTATCATTTGAAGAATTTCGCTACAGTCCATTAAACCATTAATGATTTTGTAGAGAAGACATAGATCATAGTATTTCCTTCTACTATCTAGACTTTCAATATGATAAGAGTTAAGGAGAAAATTGTACCCAAATGTTGTATATTTAATGTCCATTTTGTACGTAATAAATCTTGGGAACTTCCTTTGTACTTTCTCTATTCTATTCTTATGGTTACCAAATACTTGAGTCATATTCAAGTATGGATCTTACCAGAAAACAGTAAACGGCTACAATGCTTTTTATATTATTGATATCCTTCATATTCCTAATTACAAAACCGAGTATTTTCGTTGCCTTATTACTTATATTATTGATATGCAATTTTAATGTTAATTGCCAATCGAATAATATACCAAGATCGACTATGCTGGTGACAAAGTTGAGAGGAGTGTTTTCCAAAAAATAGTCGCTCTCTATGACATGTAATGTTCTATAAAACCGCATAATTTTACGTTTAGATAGATTTAATTTCATACCATTTAAAGTACACCATAATGCTAGATTATTTAAATCATTTTGTAGTAAGATACAATCTTCTGATTTAGTGATAACAGCAAACAGTTTCAAATCATCTGCAAATAGTAAGGATTGGCAAAACTTGAAATTATTCGTAATATCCTTAATGAAACAATTAAACTCTAGTTTTCTACATGCCAAAAAAGAATTAATTAGTTTTAGTATTTTCGGCAATGCACGAAGGAGCAGAAGTTTCAAAAAAGAATGGTAAGCCATCGATCATTTTAAATTATAATGAAACAAAGTGTGGAGTAGATACTTTCGACCAAATGTGTTCGAATATGTATTGTAACATTTTCAAATGTTACATTTGTCAATATAATCTCAATAAGAATTTTAATATGTAATCCTAAGTAAACCCCAATATTTGTAACACACCTTGTAGTGCCCATTATACAGTTGATATATCTAATTAGCTATGGCTAATGCGTTGGGACAACAATAATTGTATCACAACAATTAAGCCAGCTGTTGATTACAACATTTAACTTATATTCTTAAGCGATTTAATAAAAATATATTATTACATTTATAATGTAGATAAATAAACACATTCGGAAATAACATCATTATGAAATACGTGGTAATATGCACAGCCATCTGCCGAAAATATACGAAAATGAAGGTATCGAATGAATATGAACTGGTTCGGAATCAAAAAGCAGTCTAAGGTCGCTGCTTATCAAATCAACATGGCTCGCTTAGCGTCCTCGGATCTAAGAATCGCGATAGTGTGGAAAATTAAATATAGCGTCGAGAATGGTCGACGTTATGATTTTTATTTGTAGTGGCAATGCAGAGAAATAAATCAGTACGTTGGTTCATCATTTAATACCATAGTTCGTTTAAGGTGTACCCTCAAGATCGTCAGCTTCGTTTCGGTTTTTCTGAAGAATCGCCGTGTTATAAATATATTTACGTCTATTTAGGATGTACAGAATTTCAAAATACCACAAAAGCTCGATACAAGATCGCAAGATTTCCACCTAGTTAAACTAAATAAATGTTTTAATTATCAGCGAAGAGGCTTGGTTAAAGTTCAAGTAACGATAATTTGCTACGTAAACAGCACGACATCAATACTTATATCTGGTTGATATTACAGGTGTCAAACTAGATACTCCAGGTGTGTACTAGTTATACTTTTATTCGACAGAAGCCATTTGTCAACTACTTTTCTTCATATTATAACAATGGTATAATAAAACCTAATGTGACTAAGAATATTTTATAAATTTAAAGTGAACTAAAATTTAGGAACTGAATGTATTTCACATTGATTGAATAATTAGACAATATTGATCAATGCATTTAAATCTAAATATAGTTCTTGCTAATTTAAGCAATTTGATATAACAGCTATCAAGTAAAGCTTTAAATTGTCTATCTTTTGTTATGATTAAAGAGGGACATTCTAATACTCTTACGAGTTCATAAAAATGTGTTGTTTTCGCTTATGAAAATTTTATACTTCAACTTACTTAGATATGTAACTTGTATGAATCATGCTACTGATTTAAAATCTTTTGTCTAAGTATAATTTTGCCTTTTCTATCATCTGAGTAGGAAACGTTGCTTATTTACTTACTTTACTCATGAATTTTAAAATCTATTCATTCCAATTGTAAGTAGTTAAAGGATTCGATTTCTACATATCATAAATATTGTTCCATATTTATTAGAACTAAACGTTAAATTCCATTAATAACGTGAAGTTTAAAATCAAGAGAATTATATTTTCAATTTATAAAAACATAGTTAAAGAAAGCTAAGTTACTTTTGCATAAACATTTTTTTAGTACCTGAATTATAAATACGTTCAATTTTTTTGTAATAATATATAATTTGTCAAAGGATATTATGTTACATTATACTTATCTAAGAAACCTAGAACATTTTTATTTAAAACAACAAGGAAAAGATATAAAATTTTTAAATATATAAAGATACTTTCAATATTATGTTATTTTGAAAAATATTGGAGGAGCAAACTGCTGCCTCATGTGTTATATTTTTAATCTTGTAATTTATTTCAGGTATTTCATCGTTGTAGCCAACTTATGGGTTCTACATTCCCCTTTTCTTCTGAATGTAGTGGCACTCAATATTTAGTTTAAATTTTAATATCTATCTCCCCCCTGAACCATGCTTTCTACCGCTTAGAGTAATGTCTAGAGCATAGCACCGGTAATACCATTTACCTGTATAAGGTAAAACGGTAAAAGTATTTTAGTGGAAAAACGCGTACGCGACCATTTTGTATTTTCTATAAAATCATAAGTATGGCTAGCATCAATTTGTATGTTTTATATACCTACAGCAAAATAAAATCCCAAATAAAACCTCTCTCGGTATCAATTTATGACCGAAACGAGTAAACTACTAGCAAAGTCATGGATGTAAAAATGTTTAAATATAAAAACTTTGCGCCATGATCTTTGTCTGGATTTATGCAAAATTTTAAATATAACTCATGAATACTGGCTCAAAAAACACCGAATGACTACTACATATTGCCAACAATGCAAGAAGGCTATTTGTGGAAACATTGCGGCAATAGTTGCACAAAATGTTCTAATGAAAGTTGAAAACTGTTTCTTTTTAACTGAAGTATTAGAAAAAAGTGTAAAGAATATTTCATTTTTTTTTATATTTTACTTTTGAATAAATTTGTGTTCTATTTTACCAAATTTACTCTTAAGTAGTAAATTTTACGATAGTCCAGTAATACCTTATATTTAAAGACCTTCAGTATTCCAAGGTGAATACTATTGGTATAGTTCATTCGCTTTAACTTTAGGATGACGTCACAACTGAATAAAATACCACATTACCAATGTTAGTTTATGTTATAATATATTTAATGAAAGATATATGAATATTCCCATTAGCAAGAAGAATTGGTGGCAACGCCGTACAGAACTGCCAACCTTTATCCTGTTACACGACAGTATTTTTCAAGTGCAAATCTAGGTATTTATTTGCATACGGTTGCCAACATTTAATTACTGTATTTAACGTCATCCTAAAGTTAATTTGAATGGATTACATTATTATTATTTCCAGATATAACAAAAACTAAAATTAAACAATTGTATTCATTACATTTTGAAATCAATACCAATTTTTACTATCCCATGCTTTCTATATATGATTTATTTAATTCACCTATGCCCCAGAAGTAACACAAAACTAATAGGCCTTGCCTTCTACGTATTTAATAGGTTAGGTATTTATTTACAAATTAATAACTTACATTACATTAAAGGTTTCGTTTCATTCATATAGAACGAACAGCTTGATTTAGTGTGTCCTCTAAATAATGTTAGGAAATATGTTGTACCGCTATTAATTCATACACATTTGAATGATGAGTCATGATTAAAGTGACCATATGTCCCGCTTTCAATGGGACAGTCCCCTTTTTTAATATGATATCCCGTTGTCCCCGACATATTGTTCAGTCCTGTTTTAAAGATTCTAGCCGTAACAAGTTAATACTCCCGTTTTTAATAGAAAAATAATCAGTATTATATTATGGTTATACATACAATACCTTCGCCAGTTTGGTATTATTAAACTGAAATATTGGAATCGTTATTTGTCGTTTGTGTACGTCTGCAATCTACGACTTAACTTGCTAGAGAACTGACTAGAGAGTAATCAATCTTTTATCAAATGTCACTTTGGAGGTATTTTATGCAGTAGTCGTAGTCGTATCTTGTGTGTGGTTGTATTAGCAGCCATGCATTGTTGTATGTTGCAAAATAGGTTGCAGATTTCGTTTTTTAAATGCCCAAACGCAAATGTACTTTTAATATTAATTTACAAACAAAATATCCTTTTATAAAACAATAAAATACACCATCAGATGTAAAATGTGAAAAATTCAGAACCGAATTTAATGTGTCGCATGGTGGTGCCAGTGATATTGAACAACATTTAAGGTCAGAAAAACATAAAAATTCAGATCGTGCGGTAATGTCAAGTGCATCAGTGTTAAACCTCGAAAGACACGGAGGTTGCCACAGCAGAAGCTTTGTGGCCTTATCACACCATAGCAGAAAACCAAAATTTCCGGTCAAATGATTGTACGTCTAAATTAATTCAGTTATTTTGAACCTAAATTCCAATGCACCCGCACAAAAACTTTTTTGCACACACGCCAATTGAAGATTTAACAGTAGATTTAACTGAAGCTAAGTGTATGTCCATTTCGCCTGACTCATCAAATCACGGATCTATCAAAATATTTCCTATATTGGTCTGCTACTTTCAGCTGTATAAAGGTGTACAAGTTAAGATATTAGACCTTCAAGAATCGCCTGGTGAAACTTCGAAAATCATTGTGCAATATTTAGTAAATGTTTTACAGGAATATAAGATATCGGAGAAATTAGTAGCTTTGTGGAGACAACACAAACGGTAATTTCGGAGGTTTTCAAAGACGTGGTGTAAATAATGTTTTTAGTAAACTAAATTCAATTCTTAATCGAAAATTGATCAATATTGGATGTGGTGCGCATATACTTCACAACACTATTAAAATTGCAGCAGATTGCCTTCCATTTAACAACGATCCTAGGTCATGGATCGAAACGTAAATAAAGACGATTTTAAGAAGTATGAGTGGTTTAATTCCCAAAGAAGATTAAGACGAATGTAGTATTGTAAAAGTATATTATTTTTTTATATTTACACCGTTAGGGTGGAAGGCTTAAAAGAGTTTTGTGATGATATAAGTACAGAGTATAATAAGTTATTAGGATATAGCAAAACAAGATGGCTTGTGTTTTTTCTTGTACTGGAATGGGTTCTAAAAATGTTTAAACCCTTACAAGGTTATTTTTTGAGTAATAAGTGCCTTAGTATTTTACAAACATTTTTCAAAGACCCAAAAGTCCGAATTATTTCTTTATTATATCTACACATAAGCGCGCTGTTAAAAATTTAGTAGCTCGGTTACAAGAAAAATGAGGCTGACGAAGAAAATAAAAATTGCTTCTGATTTTTATCAAACTTGTCTCGAATACCTAGAACAATGGACATTCTATTACCGAGATTTGGACATTTTCGATTGGGTTTGTTTGACGAAAATACCAAAGTGGAAGGACATTGAAAAAGTAATGGAACTATTGATTAACAATGGATTTATGGAACGCAATAAAGATTCGCAAATATTGAGGAATTTTCACTTATTTCCAATAAAATAACCACAGAAATGATGTTAATACATCTATAGAAAACGGATGGATTGAATGGTTCAATCGCTTTAAAAATAATTATCTAAGTCACAAATTTCCATAGTTATTGAATATACCGGGTCCTGCAATAGTGCATGGTTCTTTTATAGCTCTTATAGCAAATTTTGTTCTTTTATAGAGCTTTAGTGTTCTCCAGACTGCTTCTTAGGAAAATATTTTCACTTATACAGTGGAGCCCAAAAACTGTACCCTCTCGATTTTTGATTTTTTAAATGAAACACCCTATACATTTTTTGTTTTTTGGGTTCTCCCGAGATTCTTTAAATATTCCTAGAATATTATCTAAATCGGTTCAATATTCTCAGAGAAAAAATTATATTTAAAAAAAAGGATTTTCTACCACTGAGTTTGAAAGAAATATTTTGAAATCGAAACTGAGTGGGAAATTTATTTGAGAAGATCTCTAGTTGTCGCTGATCTAAATATCTCAGATTTAAGTTTCACGGGGTGTCCAGAATTAAGTTCTATTTTTTCGCAATTCAAAGCAAATTTTCTTCACGTTTTCATATGGAACACCCGGTATATTTTCCTCACATCAATCAGGTATTAATGGTTTCGTAGATGCGCCAAAGCAAAAAAAAAGCTTTGTTTTGAAGAATTTTCCAGAAAAAACGTAGCTGGCTTTGGAAAAAGTTGATTTGTTGTGTTGTTAAGTGTCAGTTCAGAAATTCAAGATTTACCTATCAGGTTTAGTTTTATTATTGTGCGTTCATTGTGTACTCGTTTTACTTAAATTTTAAGAATGAATTTTAACAAAAATAAATTAGTGGATATGACTTTTGTCTTAGGCGATAGTGAAAGAAATTGTCTTTTAGTGAGCAAACTATGTTAATCGATATCCCGAAAGAAAGCATCCCAAAGAAATCAATTTTAGAAGAGTGTTAGAACGATTTGTCGAAACAGGAAGCGTAATTTAAAACAAAGAAGTACGATCGAAACCTATCACCAACAAAAAAAATCAATTTGTGGTCCTTTTACCTGCAATAGAAGATCTTACAAAGTTTCAAAAAGATATTGGTTTAGCTATTGGTATAAGCGAAATGTCGGTGCAGCGAATTTTGAAAAAAACATCTTTCATATCACATTCAACTTCATCGAAGTCTAATCATTAGAGACGTATCGAATTTTGCAATTGGGTAATGCTAAACCCGTAAGAGAACATTTAGTTTTTTAAGGAAATTTTATTTCCTGACAACGCTATTTTCCACAGGACCGAATGTGTTAACTGTCACAATTTCTATTATTATGAAACAAAAAATCCCTGATTAACAAGGGAGATTCATCGTCAACATCAATGGTCATTGAATGTATGGGAAAGAATTATTGGTGAAACAGTAATAGGCTTCCACTTTTTTAACGGCCATCTTACCGGGCAAATGTACTTAAATCTTTTGCGAAATAATTTATCTGGCTTGCTTATAAACGTGCCAAGGCATATCAGGAACCAAGTGTGGCTACAACAAGATGGAGCACTGTCACATTTTCATTATTATTAAACATTTTGATGGTCAACATCAATGGTCACTGAATGTATAGGAAGGAATTATTGGTGAAAAAGTAACAGGCCCCACATTTTTAACGGTCATCTTACCGGGCAAATGTTCTTAAATTTTTTGCGAAATGATTTATCTAGCTTGCTTATAAACGTGCCAAGGCATATCAGGAACCAAATGTGGCTACAACAAGATGGAGCACCGACACATTTTTTGCTAAAAGTAAGGGGATATCTTAATACTATCTTCCCTGAGGGATGGATTGGAAGAAATGGATCTGTCAATTGGCCTGCCAGATCCCCAGACATGGCTAGGATTGATTTCTTTCTATGGGGATATGTAAAAGAAGTTGTGTACAAAAACCCACCTACTACTGTAGAAAACATGAGACAAAGAATTATAAATGCATAATATTACACTGGCAGTTTTACATAGTGTTGACGAATCTTTTAGAGTATGGATAGAGAAATGTCTGAATCAAGGTGGAAGGCATTTTAAACATTTATTAAGATAATGTTGTTGTTTTAGCTTTGTTATTTGTAATTTTGCTCAGTATTATTTGTTGTTCAGTTTGTTTAATATTGTATTTTTTTGTTGATGGTAGGTGTTTTAAATAAACTTGCTGTGTACAAAAATAGTGAGTTTTTGACAAATAGCTACGAAACCATTAGAAATATTAAAAAAGTGTTAAGAACAAAAAATGTTCGTTTTTTAATACCTGATTGATGTGTGAATAAATATACTGGATGTTCCATTTTAAAAAGTGGAGAAAATTTGCTTTGAATTGCGAAAAAAATAGCACTTAATTCTGGACACCCGCGAAACCTAAATCTGAGACATTTAGATCAGCGCAACTAGAGACCTCAATTCTTCTTAATCTTCTTTGGGGATTAAACCACTCATAATCCCCAAAGAAGATTAAGAAGAATACTAAACAAACCACAACAAACATACAGGGAGTATTTAGAGACCTCAAATAAATTTCTCACTCAGTTACGATTTCAAAATATTTCCCATATTTTTTTAAAGATTTTCAAACTCAGTGGTACAAAATCATTTTTTTTAAATATTATTTTTTGTCTGATAATTTTTTTGTTTGATAATATTCTCGGGAGAACCCAAAAAATAGAAAAATATATAGGGCATTTCATTTAAAAAACAAAAATCGAAAGTGGCACACTTTTTTGGGCCACACTTTATACGTGAAAATATTTTCCCGAGAAGCAGTATGGAAAGAGCACTAAAGCTGTGTAAAAGAACATTCTTAACATGTTTGCTATAAGAACTAACGCTCCAGTTGGGAGAATATTCTGTTGAATGAATAAAATATGGATAGCTGTAAAAAACAGTTTCAAGCGAATGTTCTAAAAGCTATTTTAATAACTAAAATTAATATAAATAAGTCATGTCACAAATTTTACGCTTATTTAAAGTCTTCACCTGTATTATTTAAAAAAAAATGTTCCTCAGAAATATAAAAAAATTAATTACTATTTTTCTATTTAGTATATTATTAATAAACATCCATTCTTTGTTATTTTATTTATAAAACAGTTAATAAAATTTGTTGAATTTAGTTAAGCGGTCTCATTTTTCAATAAAAAATTATGATTATTTTAGGTATAGTTAACTATTTGATTTGAATTATAAAAAAATTCCGGTACCGGGAATCGAACCCGAGCCTCCTGGGTGAAAGCCAGGTATCCTAGCCACTAGACCATACCGGATATGTACGAGTTTACAAGATGCTTAAAATATACTAGAAAGAGGACCAATAATTCGTTTTCTAAATTTAATCATATTACTTATGCGTTCTTTTTATTGCTATAAATCATCCCCGATAAAAGCAAGAAATACCACATCTGGAATTTAATATCAATTTATTTTATTAATAAAACAAGTTGAAAATGCAAGGCATTGTCGCAACGAACTTCCAAATGTAGACTTACTTTAAAACAATTTAAAGAAATTAAAATTACTATGTTGTAATAATTATAAATATTCAGATAAAATAAAAATTAATTTCCCCGGGGGGGTCGGGTATCCGTGGTCAGATTTTGTGGGGGGTACCATATTTCGACTCAGCTATGTTAGGGGAGTCCAAATATGTATCGCACATTAATTTTGGACCTATTTGAAATTTTAATTTTCCCGACGGAATATCGCGGGGGCACGGCGTCCCCGTGGCCCGATTTCAACTGACATCAAAACTTAAGCTCAGGACACCGAGCTGAATCGATTGATGTATAACCCATTGATGTCCGACCATTAGAAAGGCCTCGGACGGACAGACGGACGACAAATCGATTTCATAAACGAACGAAGTTCGTTGATATTAATTATTTAAAATGAACTTTATGAAAACAAATCAAGGTTACAAAAACATCAACATTTTAATATACTCCAAGCAAATGTCGAGGACATCTGTTGGTGATCGACGCAAATCTAATCAGTATTATAAATATCCAGAAAAATCGAATTTATGTGGCCTTAATTCGTTTGATGAAATTAGAAATTTGAATAAACAAATAAAAAAATGTAATTATTCAATTGTAAAATATACAATTATGATGAAAAATATATTCATTGTGTCCCTGTTGCTGTTCGAAATATTTAAAACACTATGATTATATTTAACTATGATTATATTGAATTTATTCCTGGATTTTGTTACCTGCAATGTAGCCCTATAGGGAATAAGGCGTATTGTGTGCCTTAAAGTACTGTTTGGTTCCTCATCTTAGCAATCTAGACATTGGTGGTTGCTTCTGATGTAAGCCTGCACCAGTCATTAATAAAATAGTGTAATGATAGTAAAATAAAAGGACAAGATGCACTCTGACACACTGGAGCTACATTTAAAAAAAATTTTAATATAGCGTATGACCATACTTTTTAGAGCAAATGCGGGTTACTGCCGATTTTGGCCGTATTTTTGAAAAAGTTTCAAAAAATTGTAACGAAGAACCAATCGATATGAATGAAATATGCATGTTAGTTCGCATAGAATATTTTAAAAACTAAACGTAAATTACGTTAATTTTGATAAACACTTAGAAATATTTCAATAGTTAGTAAATTTGGATTGCTTTTATTTATATGTGGCAATACATTATTATTGATTTTTCACATGTATAAATAATGCAATGGAACACATTAAAACGACGTAAATGCTAACCCTGAGATTGGTGCGCCACGCCATCGCACGTAAAAATAGGGCCTTTATTGGGTACCATACTACTCTGAGCAAAATATTTTTGCCGCTCTATCCCTATGTTTAATATACATATATGTTTCTTGAATATAAAGATGATATCCTACTAAAAACTAAAAAAGATACTTTTACAAATACGTTGCCTATAAATTTCGGAACTTAGACGAAAATAATAATAATAATAATAATTTATTGTAACTACACCTATATGAAACTATGCGGCTTCTCTTAGTTTTTTGAGTATAGAAAATTGGTCAGCGATACCGTCTGCATCAAGTTCCTTTAAAAGACCGTTTTCAATATTTAGTATAGCCAAACTATTTAAATGTAATTGAGTTAGACTGTTTCTTAAACAGGTTTTTACACGTTTAAGAACTGAAAAACTTCTTTCACCACTTATATATTGTAAGATATATTTTGAAGGCTGCGAAAATATTTGGTAATATTTGGTAAAAATACTAAGGAATTGTCCATAATAACTTCTTTAAAAAACACCATTGCTGTCAATTCAATTTATCTTTCCAAAATAGTCTCAGAACTTCTTTAAAATGAATGCATTCTGTACCAAAATCTATATTGAGATCATCATCATCATCAAGTCTTCAGTCCTGGAACACGTACCCTCATTGATTCCTATTCTGAGCTAACCTGCACATTTCTCTGAAATTCCCATAGTCTGCATCTTTCATTATCTGCATGCAATAGTCTGATTTAGGTATACACCTAACTTTCTTTTTTCATATATCTCATTGTAATATGGCCCGCACTATTCTCCAAAAAAGCCTTAGAATGTATCTTGTCCTATGTCTCCTACTTTTTTTTTGTTTTTCACAGATATCTTTATTCCCCTACTATTTCTATAATCTCTTTGTTATTAGCTTTATCGGTCCATGCTATCATCATTGTACATCTGAAGCATAACATACCAAAAGGCTTTTTCCTTTTCCTGTCTGCTTCTCTTACTGTCCCTATTTTATAGCAGTACAGTGCTGCGCTCCATACATATGCTTCCAACATTTTTGTCCTTGTTTCTATGTTTGTCTTGGAACGTAGCCGGTGCTCTTTCTTGTTAGATACAGTTCAGTTCCACTTCTATTGTTTTGTAAATATATACCCTATTTCACCAATATTCAGTGGTATGTGAAGAGATTTAAGTAGCCTGCAGGTACCAAGATCCACCAACAAACATTTGCCGAATTAATAATTCTCCAGTAAATTATTTAACCCAATTAACATTCATTTATCATCATCATCATTAGGCCTTCAGTCCTGGAAGTGGTTAGATGCGTACCCTCATTGTTTCCTATTCTGTTTCCTTGAAATTTCCACAATCTGCATCTTTCACTATCTGTGTGCAATAGTCTGATCTAGGTATACCTCTACCTCATTTTTCCTATCTCTGCTTGTAATATACCTTACACTTTTCCCCAAAAATGCCCTAGAATGTATCCTGCCCTTCTATTTCACCTATTTTTTCCCACAGATATCCTTGTTCCCCTACTATTTCTATAACCTCTTTGTTATTAACTTTGTCTGTCCATGCTGTCATCCTCATACATCTGAAGCACAACATTCCAAATTAACATTAGTTGAGAATATTGTAAAACCAACACTTGTAGTTGCTAATCAACAGGTTTAAGTACCATTATTTTGTTTTTTCTTCATAAGATTTTCCGTCTTGGAACTGGTTGGACACATATCTCCATTGATTTCTATTCTGAGCTAGCCTACACATTTCCTGGGAAATTCCCACAGCCTAAATCTTTGCCTTAGTATGTGATC
Organism: Platerodrilus igneus; assembly: GCA_036346225.1. NCBI lineage: Eukaryota > Metazoa > Arthropoda > Insecta > Coleoptera > Lycidae > Platerodrilus > Platerodrilus igneus. The sequence goes on from JARFIW010000831.1 coordinate 2,925,710, forward strand.
TTAAATCCTATCTCTCCTGTTTTTTATGCTTTCCACACATTTCTTTCTTCGCCTACCATTTCTAGAACCTCTTTGTCCTTAAGTCTTCATCATACGTCTGTAGCACCATATTTTAAAGGCTTCTATCTTTTTCCAGTGCGTTTCTTCTACTGTCCAAGTTTCACAGCCGAACAGTACTGTGCTCCACACATATGCTTTCAGCAATCTTTTGCTTGTTTCTATGTTTGTTGTCTTCGAACACAGTAACGGCTTTTCTTGTTAAATGTAGTACCATCATGTGCTAATTTTTGTTTTGTTTTTTGCGCTTTTCTCATCTTATGTTATTTGCTTTCTAGGTAGCAAAAATCTTTGACCTCTTGTAAGTTCTCGTTTCCTTTTTGTATTCCATTTTTTATTTATTTTCCCCTCCTTTACATATTAGTACTTTAGTTTTATTTTTGTTAATTTTCATACACTATCTCTCTGTTAGTACTGTTTCCATTTCATTAAGAGCAGCTTCTAACTCTTACTTGCTAGATGCTAAACCGCTATATCATCTGTAAATCTAAGCATATCAAACTTTTGTCCCTGCATAATAATTCCAAATATCTTCCTGCATTTAACAGTATTCATTGCTCCAAAAATCCTCCGCCTTTGGCCACTAAACTTCGCTGATCCCTATTATGCCTAATGCTAACCTATCCATTTCAATTTTCAAGTTGTCTAGCTAACTTTACTTGCTTCATACTTATGACATTCCACGCTCCGACTCACAGAATGTTTCCGACTCTTCTTGTAGAGTTTCCGATCACATCCTCCGAAGACTTGGGATATCATATACTTAGAGATGAGTTTGAATTAGCACTAAAAGGCCTGAAAAATGGCAAAGCATGGAGTATAGATAAGCTGCAAGCAGAAATTCTAAAGCAGCTGAACAAGCACTAACAGAATTTCTCTTCCAACTTAGCTATATGTATGTGACAGGCGACATACCCAAAGATTTCAAACATAACATCATAGTCACTATACTAAAAAAAGAAAGCTTAGGATAGATGTGAAAATTTTCAAACAATAAGTTTGACAGCACACGCGTCAGAAATATTAACTAGAATTGTACAAAGACGGATGGAAAAACGAAGACGTCCTAGAAGAAGATCAATTTGGATTTAGGCGAAACAGAGAAACACGGGAGGCTATTTTAGCTGTAAAGGTGATAATGGAGAAGACAATAGAAAAAGGAGAAATCATTCGACAAGGTAAAATGGAAAACAATGTTCGAAATCCTCAAAAATATTGGAATGAGTTATAGGGATAGACGGATAGTATTTAGCTTATACAAAGAACAAACAGCGGTAATAGAATTACAGCGGGAATGTAGAAAAGTAGATATTAAGAAAGGAGTGAGACAGGTATGTGCCCTATCACCGTTAATTTTAATTTGTACATCGAAGAGGCAATGAACACTGTTGAATGCAGGAAGACATGTGGAATTATTATGCAGGGACAAAAGATTGATATGCTAAATTTGCAGATGATATAGCCATTTTAGCATCTAGCAATAAAGAGTTAGAAGCAGATCTTAATAAATGGAAACAGTACTAACAGGGGATATGGTATGAAAAGTAACAAAAATAAAACTATAGTAGTAGTATGTAAAGGAGCTGAAAATATATCAAAAACTAGAATACAAATACCAAACGAGAACTTACAAGAGGTTAAGGATTTTTTCAACATAGAAAGCCAAATATAGCAAAAATATGGAAAAAGTGCAAAAGATGTAAAACAAGGATCATCACAAGGTCGTGCTACATTTAACAAAAAGCAATTACTGTATTCAAAGACAATAAACATGCAAACAAGGAAAGGATTGCTGAAAGCATATGTGTGAAGCACAGCACTGTACGGCTGTGAAACCTGGACAGTAGGAGAAGCGGACATACGCGGATTTTGAAATGTGGTGCTACAGACGTGTGATGAAGATATCACGGATATAGTAAGTTAATAACAAAGAGGTTCTAGAAATGGTAGGGGAAGAAAGAAACAAGTTGAAAACAGTAAAAAAACGGGAAAGATACTAGAATAGTGTGGAATATATCACAAGCAGAGATAGGAAAAAAGAGAGGTAGAGGTAGATCTAGGTTGGACACAGATAGTCAAAGATGTAGGCTGTGGGAATTTCAAGGAAATATGTGGGCTAGCTCAGAATAAAAATCAGTTCCAAGACGGAAAACCTAATGAAGAAAAAATAATTGCACTCATTTCTCGTGCCTAAACCAAATAGAGCTTCTACCGCTCCTTCCCTACCCTCACCTACCACTGCATTAAAATCCCCCGTAATTATTAAATTTTCATGTCCTTTTACGAATCAGTATATCTTCGAAATCTTTGTAGATCGCTTCTACCTCCTCCTCACTGTAGCTAGAGGTGTGCATGTATACCTGTATTATTACTGTATTTACCAGTTTCGATTTTAATCTAACCATGAGTACTCTTTCGTTCTCTTATAAATAATTTTCTACACAGTATCCTACCTTATTCCGCATGACTATTCCCACACTTGAATTTCATTCCCCTGATCCTGTATGGATTATCGTAGTCTCCTCTCCAAAAATCCCCCCACATCTGGCTACCGAATTTTGTTAATCCCTACTATGTATAATGCTATCCTATCCATTTCAATTTTCATATTCTCTAGCTTACCTACTTGCTTTATGGTTTTGAGATTCCACGCTCCGACTTGCAAAATGTTCTCTGCTCTTCTTTTAAACTTGTCGATTACATCCTCTGAAGTAGTCCCCTCCCGTAGATCCGAATGGGGGACTATTTTAACTCCGCAATCTTTTACCCCAGTGGATGCCATCACTTTAAAACGTTTTCAGTACGCGTGTACTTAAGAAGTAATGTGGTGGCTTCCCGCTGCCTTCCACATCGGCGGCTCCGTGGCGTAGTTGGTATGCGCGTGACTACTACGTCCAAGGTTTCGGGTTCGAATCCAGACACGGTACGCTTGAAAAACGTTAGGTGAGCATTTTCACAAAAATACGCCCTCGTTCGGATGAGAGTTAAAATGGAGGTCCCGTGTATGAGTGTTGTCACGCACTTTAAGATCCTTATCTTGCTTGGAACAGCAAGGGTTCGTCAAAATTCAAAATTTTCAAGTAAAAAACACTTCCTGGCCAATGTAGTACCTTCGGGTGGAGCATTGGAAAAAAATATAAAATGTAGTGCCTTCACATCCCAGTAGTGTGCCGTAGAGTGTCAGACCGACTCCCACGGTCTCTGCACCCTAAGTAGCGAAAGAGCCCTCTTTCGGGGACCTGTATTAGCCTGGTTCTTCACTAATTTGGTTAAACCAATAGTTTGGCTCTTTTGCTCACTGAAACACGCAAGCTATTCTACCCGTTTTATTATTTTACAACTTCTTCAAGGTGCAGGTGCGTTCAGAATGGCTGATATAGATATCTTCCAGTAAATTACGATTTTTAGCATAAATAGGTATCAGACCGCTGGAGGCCGCTAGTTAACATTTAATTTGAGCGCATTAAAAAGTACAGACCACGATTTTCCATTACAGGAGGAATGTTTTATACAACTACTGTATATTGGGTACTTCTGATATATTTGAAAACGAAAGCCATTATGATTAGGGGTGGGCGATACGGGATTTTGCGTATCGAATATCGATACATATTCTATATCGATATGTATCGATATATCGAATATCGATATATATCGATACGTATCGATGCGTATCGATATGTATCGATGCGTATCGGTGCGTATCGATACATATCGATTCGTAACGATGCGTATCGGTGCGTATCGATACATATCGATTCGTAACGATGCGTATCGATACGTATCGATACGTATCGATACGTATCGATTCGTATCGATGCATATTGATACGTATAGATACGTAGCGGTACGTATAGATATATATAGCGATTCGTATCGGAACGTTTAGATGTGTAGATTAAGTATACACATCGAGACGTAGCGATACCTGTCGGTACGAATCGATGCGCATCTATAAATTTTTCTACTTTTTCTTTGGGAATAAAATCACAAGATCGTTTTAAAATAATGTATTTACTGACAATTCGATTTTTCACCTAAAATTGTTTGTTATCAAAATAATTGAAGTTTCAAGTTTAATATTTGTGACATAAGTATGTATATAGGGGTGGACGATACGGGATTTTGCGTATCGAATATCGATACATATTCTATATCGAATATCGATACGTATCGATACATATCGAGTATCGATATATCGATATTTATTTTTTGCTGTATCGGGGGGGTCGATACGGGGGTCGTATCGATACGTATCGATATATCGATACGCCGACCCAGCCCTAATTATGATACGGTCTAACGGCTCTACGAAGTCCACCATCAAATCTAATTATGTACTTGTCATGTTTTATATTAACTATGCACATTTTCCAGTTTAGGTATTAGTTATGTGTCTGTTTCAAAAAGCATCGGTAAGGTTAGGTGGTATTTTTTTTTTAATTTAGACTTACTGTCTTTGGTTTAGCCACAAAAACAGGTCGGTCATATTTCTAATTGTTAATAATGCTAATAATGCTCATGAACAAACGATTCGATCACACTGATCTACTCATGATGGTATTTTGTAGACCGTAAATACGATTCGCACGTATTCAGCATGAATCATTTGTTGTTTTGAACGTATTGAATGGACTTTTAATATTAGATCAATGTAATGATCTTACTATTGATAAGCGCTGTTGGATGTTATGAGTAAGAACAACGTGTAGAAACTTTTTACTAGGTTTGTTTGTCCTAGTTTAAAAACACTTACGATATCTACTTTAATTTAATGCATACATATTTATAACTTCTTGTTACCTACTTGTGAAGTCATCATTTTACATAAAATATATTCAGTTAAAAAACACGTTATCCTTGTTGGTCATCTGCATAAGATTATCTGGAAATATTGGTAAGATGAAGAGTGATTTTTCTTTTTTACTTTAGATTTAACGAAACGAGATGGTTTTGAAACGTACAGCTCAAAATGATTATGGGATATTTATAAGCGACGTTATTAACTTACAGTTGTAATAGACCATGCCAGTTTTTTTATACATAGCTATCGATGTTTTATCCTTGCCATTTTCCACAATACGCAGTCACAATGTTGCTCAACGCATTTGACTCATCTATTTGTCACGTATAGATCACAAGAAACCTGCGTTCTATCTTCAGTATCAGTGCACGAGTTTAAGACAACTGAACACCAAGTTTTTGTCAAATGGCAGCACAGTGTAGGAGTATGCAACCAATTACACTCCTAAATAACTGATCAAAAACCATGCAGCATGCATATAAATAGCATATACGCTTAAAACACTCCCCAATCAATAATAATTTATTCGTCCGACACCCCTCGAATTCAAAATAGAACCGCCCGAATGTACTGTTAATCAAAATGTTAATTTGCATTTACAATCACACAAAGGAAATGATAATTTAAAGGAATATATCACCTACCTTTCACTGGTTGTAGTGGTTGATTGTACTTGCACTGCTATCAGATAATTATGGACTGTATGTATAATGTTCACTAATTGTTGCTAATTACTGATGCTCGATGCACCGAACTAAATCACGAACCAAAGCCAAGCGAGAACGAAGTTGAATTGTCGTCCACTCGTACATTACCAACCCTTTTATGTCGTTGCACTAAAGGTAGGGATAATGGAGGGTTTCTAGGTGGGAATAGTTTAAGGACTTAAATTAATTGTGATTGGCATACTACACTACAACCAAAATACTTATAAAGCCTTAACATACCGCCCACCAAAATAAGTATTAGGAACTTATTTTCTAAGTGTGTCTAAACGAGCAAAAAAAAAAAAATATATATATATATAATCGTAAATTTAAAAGTTAACTTACCCTAATATACTAACTATAATACTAAGTTGCCTCTGAAATGGGAGAGGGCACAATTTTACCACGGGCCTTTTAAATAGTCCCTGGGATGTTGCCACGGTAGCCACACGACAAACATTGTCCTTTCCATAATGCAACGTATGTATACGTCCCATTTTCCACTGTAATGGAGACACTGAGTATCCTTAATCAACACCAACGTTCCCACCATTAACGAATAATTAGCAGAAAACCATTTGGTTTTCTGTTGAAGTGTGCAGGTACTCCAAATGCCACCGTTTCCAAAATGATTGCTGAATACGTTGAACCAGTTGCCAACGATTTAAGGAAGATAGTTTCAGATCTAAGACATTAGGGTCGGGAATGACAGACACTGGTTCTACGTTCAGAAAATGACCAGGACTTAAGAATGAAAAATCAGTGGGATCGTTACTCATTGGACATAAAGGTCTGGAGTTTAATATGGCTTCAATTTGAGCAAGAATGGTGTTAAATTCTTCGTACGAGAGAATTTGTTCGCCTACCACCTTCTTGAGATGGGACTTTACAGATTTTATCCCAGCTTCCCACATTCCCCAAAGTGAGGAGCCGACGGAGGATTAAAAACAAAGTGAATACCTTCCGTTTCAGATGACTGCTTCATATATTCGATTAGTTCCCGAGATGCTCCGATAAAATTTGTTCCACAGTCACTATGAATTTGCAAGCATTTACCTCTGCGTGCTACAAACCGCCGTAAAGCTGCAATAAAGGCTTCTTTAGATAGGTTTGATGCCAACTCCAGATGTATCGCTTTTGTACTAAGACAAACAAATAAACAAACATAGGCTTTCAATGATTTGGCACCTCTAATACGATTCATGGTGATAGAAAAGGGTCCACCGTAGTCTACCCCAGTATGTAGAAACGCTTTACCGGCAGTAAGTCTAGCGGGGGGCAAGTCGCCCATAGGAGGGCATAGCGAAATAGGTTTTGACGAAAACATCGAATACAAGAGTTTAGGCACTGTTGAATAGCCCTTTTGCAGACAGAATCCAAAAATTTTGTACTAACAAGAAATGAGTAGTTCTAAGTCCAGGGTGTAAATATTTCGTATGGCAATCTCGAATAATGAGCTCTGTCACCCGGTGTGACCGAGGAAGTAGCAATGGAAATTTTGTATCATAAGATACGTCTGCATTTCGCAACCGGCCGCCCACCCTTAACAACCCATCACTGTCAAGGAAAGGACTGAGAGGTCGAAGTTGTTTATTACTAAGTTTTCCTTTCGAATGATATCAATGTCCTGACTGAAAACTTGTTCTTGAACCCGTTTTATTAATAAATGAAGTGCATACTGTTCGGGGGAGACCAATAATTGTTCTAAGTTTCCAATATCCAAATTTGCACGAACTTTCAAGTTACGAATGAACTGACAAATATATACCAGAATCCTGCATATTTTTCGCAAATCTGAAAATTGATTTACCATCGAGTCTACGAAATGATCTGCAACGTGTATATTAAGGGATAAAGTTCTTTTTCAATGTGCATCTGAGTGTGATCTGTAAGAGTTGGTTCCATATGAGCAGGCCAATTCTCTTTAGGTAATAGTAACCATGGTGGAGCCGTCCACCACAAAGGATGATTAACAAGCTCAGCAGCTAATAATCCTCTTGATGCACAGTCAGCAGGATTATCCTGTGATTTAATATGATGCCACGATGATGGAGCCACTCGTTCTTGGATATGCGAGACACGATTGCTAATAAAGGTCTTCCAATTATACGACGAAGATCGAATCCATGCTAATGCTACTGTGGAATCTGACCACGCAAATGTATCGTCCAATACTAAATTATCTCTATACGTATTTTGCACATACTCGACCAAGTTCGACAACAACACTGCACCACACAATTCTAATCGAGGTAATGATATACGATTGGTTGGTGCGACCTTAGATTTGGCACAGACCAATGATACTTGGATGTTCCCTTTCTCATCGACACAGCGGAGATAAACTGCTGCTGCATATCCAGCTTCCGATGCATCACAAAATGCATGAATTTGTACAGTTTGATGGTTATCGCAAAGAATCCGTCGAGGAATTTCAATTTTCAATAACTCGGGTAATTGTTGAAGATACAGATTCCATTTTAAAACAATTTGTTGGGAGGAGTTCATCCCACCAATTCCTAATATCCATACAGATTGAATCAAATGTTTTGCGAAGAAGACCAATGGTGATAATAACCCCAGAGGGTCAAAGATCCTTGCAATTTCCGAAACCATATTCCTTTTGGTACAAGGCCGATCAACGATATTAAGATTGTAAAACAACACATCACTCAATGGTTGCCATTGCAGTCCTAAAATTTTTTGAGAAGTATTGTTTACCTCTTCAAACAAAAATGCTTGCTGATACCGAACGGAATCAGGTAAATGGCCAATGACACTTGGCACGTTGCTATTCCACTTTCGCAACATAAAACCACCTGATTGGCAAATTTGGTTTAATTCATACACGAGTCGTTTGCCATCCTCTATCGAATCACACCCTGTAATCAAATCATCCACGTACGTATCCGATGCTAAAATCTTGGAAGCAATAGGAAAACGTAACGATTGACTTTTTGCAAGTTCTTGAATTACACGCATGGCTAAAAATGGTGATGATGTGATGCCGTATGTAACAGTGTTTAGCTGATAATCGATAACAGACTCCGAGGACTTAAATCTCCAAACTATACGTTGATAGTCTCGATGGCTAGTAGAAATAAGAATCTGTCTATACATTTGCTTAATGTCCGCAGTTAAAACTACAGAATGTAAACGAAAGTGTAATAACAACTCCATGATATCTTTTTGAAGAGGGGCCTGCGAGTAAATGATCATTTAAAGACCCTCCACTTTGAGCGCTGGCTGAAGCATCAAATACGACACGAAGTTTTGTAGTTGTACTGTCTGGTTTGAACACGGCGTGATGTGGTATGTAATATACCGGCGATAATGTAGACGATCGAGTTGAATCCGATACAATACGAGACATGTGACCACTATCGATATAATTCTGCATAAATTCTCTGTACGAATTATACAGTTGAGGATTTATTTCAAACGGCGTTCTAGTGAAAGAAATCTTCGAAGTGCTATTTCCGAGAGCCAGCAAATAGCGGTTCAGGACCATTGAAAGGTAACAAAACAATAAAACGACCGGTGTCATCCTGCTTGTGAGTGTCCACAAAATGCCTTTCACAAATTTCCGCATGAGGAGATAATTTGTTAGAATCTGGAATATTTTCCAGTTCCCAAAATCGAGTAATGTTAGCATCTTCTACAAGTGCAGCTAATGATATACGAGATGTAACAGAAGAAAGAACCTTCCTGTTAATATCCACCCAAAGGTAGTGTGAATTGCCACGGGTTCTTCTAGTGACCCAATGCGAGTTGCGTTTAATAAAACACGCGCGAACAAATCTGCACCTAACAATAAATCGATATGGCTAGGTTTGTCGAAGTCCGAATCTGCTAAATCTAATCCAACTATGTGAGGCCAACTATTTGGTGAGATCCTTGATGAAGGAAGGGTTCCACAAATGTCTGGTAAAACAAAACAATCAATACTGTACTCTGGAACAGTTTTACCTTGAGGACTAATTTTACACGATACTTGTCCATACGCATGAGAAGCAGATAGACCTAAGCCTTCAACCTTCATTGAAATATTCGATTTTCTTAAACCTAAGCGTCGACAACACTTATCAGTCATGAAATTTTCCATTGATGCACTATCTACAAGTGCTCTTACTGTCTGAACTTTACCAAACCCATCTGTAATTGAAATTCTTGCGGTGCCTAATAACGTCATTGTGTTGGACGATCTAGATGATAACAACGTACTTGTAGTAGTGTTGCAGGTGGGTTCGGGAAGTTGATCTGTTGCCTGAGTGATTGCAGGTTTCTGTGCAACTGTAGGGTTTTCAAAGTGCAATAAAGTATGATGACCCTTGCACACTTTTTACAAACAAGTTTGGAAGAGCAGCGTGTAACCATATGAGAGTTGCGAAGACAATTAATGCATAAGTGTTTGTCTTTAACAAAGTTATAACGGTCTTGTGGCGATTTATTCAGAAACATTTCACATTGGTATAAGTTATGAGTACCACTGCAAAGACTGCATTTCTGAGCGAATGAAGTTGTTACGAATGACTTTCGAACTTGGGGTTTTGAATATTCAAAGGAACGTTTAGAAGGTACACTAGATGATATGGTTTGTTTAACGGACGTATTAAATTTGGACGGTGTATCGGAAACAACCATATTGCTAATTTCTAATGCCTTGCAATGTTTTTCTAGAAATAATTTTAATTGATCATAAGATGGAATGTCTGATGTATTTTCTAATTCAAATGTTTTCAACAGATTTGTATCTACCTTTTTTGATAACAAATTAAACAATACGAAGTCGAGCAAATCAATCTTAGTTTGACGTAAGCTTGATATATTTTCCGTAAAGCAATTAAGCAATTCTCTTAAATCTGTATGTGAATTAAATTTTGCTTTTGGTGACGATTCTAAAGCATTCCAATGCGTGTTTGCAATTAAACGTTTTGAATTAAACCTCTCCACAATAATTGAATAAGCTAGCATATAATTATTATTCGAAATTTGCAAATGTCTAATGAGTTCTCTAGACTTAAAATCCAACGCATCAATTAAAAATAGAACTTTTCGATCGGTAGCAATTGATTATTTTCATGAACTAAATTATTAAAAATTGAATAAACTCTTGAAATGTTCTATTTTTCCAGAAAATTTTTCATTTCTATCCGAGGGAGACGAATATTAGTACATGAGCCGATGCTAGTAATATTTTCAGTCAAGCATTTTCAGCAGTGGATATATTATCAAACTGAGCTTTAATAATTTTAATGTTTAACAAAGACCTATCTATTTCAATTCTTAGTGTTGTAATTGCATTTAATAATTCAGAGTTGTCCTCATCCAATATGCACGTTTTATAAGCAGTATCTACATCGTTTTTGATATCAAAGGCGCTTTCAGCCATAATATTAACAGAAATACAATTGCCTTTAATATGCTCCAATTTATCTATCGCACCAGATATATCAGATAATCTATCGAGTGCGGCCTTTAAATCCACTATCAACCTATCCGATGAAATATGTGCCATCCTAACGAACAAGGTTACTAATATCGATTTTATATTGATTTCAGCTACAAAATGAAGGGTTTGTTCACCTAATAATAGGATATACCAAGGGTAATGTTGAACTACCTGTTAAAGAATTTTTACTACAACGTGCCTAACGGGAGCTTGCAAGTTTCAATATGACAAAGAGCAAAGGGTTTTATTCTACCCGGTTTTACGAATACCTGAATTCTCTAGCGAACTTGAATTACAAGTTTAAAATAACTGTATTGCTTAAACACTTTTCTGACTACAAATTCTTACGTTAACTATCCCTAAAATTTACAAAGATTTGTCATTTTAAGGCTTTATAAGATTCTGTATCAGTACAAAATTTCAAATTTAATGCGAGATTGCATCTACTATAAGTTAGTTTACACAATTGACTATGAAACTGGTGGTATGACTACACTTTTATTCTAAATGCGGTCAACCCCTAATTTAAGCGAAGAGCAATAAACAATGTAGTTAAATTGAATGCCAAAATGCCAATAATAAACCAATTAATAAGCCAAATATTTGCTCGAAGGACCAAAAATGTTAATCAAAATGTTAATTTGCATTTACAATCACACAAAGGAAATGATAATTTAAAGGAATATATCACCTACCTTTCACTGGTTGTAGTGGTTGATTGTACTTGCACTGCTATCAGATAATTATGGACTGTATGTATAATGTTCACTAATTGTTGCTAATTACTGATGCTCGATGCACCGAACTAAATCACGAACCAAAGCCAAGCGAGAACGAAGTTGAATTGTCGTCCACTCGTACATTACCAACCCTTTTATGTCGTTGCACTAAAGGTAGGGATAATGGAGGGTTTCTAGGTGGGAATAGTTTAAGGACTTAAATTAATTGTGATTGGCATACTACACTACAACCAAAATACTTATAAAGCCTTAACATGTACAATACAACAAATCTCGGTATAAAAGGAGCTCCATACGTTAAAGCAAATCACTTCCTTTTGTTCTCTCTTTAAGAAAGCTACCAAACTTCTTGGAGAGAACTGAAAAATAGTGTAAGACGAAAATCACCGAAATCCTCATGCACTAAGGTTTTTCTTTTCGATTATCTCAGTGTGACCATCAAAACTAATGAAATACAATAAAGTGAACTTTTACAACACTACGGACAGAATCTCGGCATAATACAACATAGACCCGTTACACTTCTAAAGTCACGGCCATCAGGACCACCTCCTATAGCTAGCGGTACCAACAAGCACTGGCGGCTCCGTGGCGTAGTGTGTGACTACCATGCCCAAGGTCCCGGGTTCAAATCCCGACACGGTCCGCTTGAAAATGTTAGGCGAGCATTTTTCACTAAAACACACCCTCGTTCGGGTGAGAGGTAAAATGGAGGTCCCGTGTGTGAGTGTTGTCACGCACGTTAAAGATCTCTACCTTGCTTGGAATAGCAAGGGTTCGGCAAAATTCCAAATTTTCCAGGTAAAAAAAACTCGCTTCCTGGCCAATGTAGTACCTTCGGGTGGAGCATTGGAAAATCACATGTAAGGTACCAACAAGCACGCGAGGATTGGGAACATTCCGCCATCAAAGCTCTTCAATTTCTACCAACCAAGGAAGTCGCCTACCAGCCGCTAGGTACCGAAACTTACAGAAGTCCGACTGTCATCACCGCCACGAAATGCCGCATTGCATTTAACAACGATGGACATCATCACGTATACGACACCAGATCAAGGGCTTCGTCGTGTAGTCGCAACATCCAATTCTTTAACGTAGAAACTCGTTCCGCAACTTTCCAAACTTCAGTTCTATTGTTAAAGGCGTTTTCAAATTAATTCCGCACACAAAAACATTTGTAAATATTACCTATGTGCGTGTCATGCCTTAAATGTTAATGGATGTATGGGATGAATGAGGTGATATAGATATGTTAATTATAGGGAAGGACCAATTGCTTTTTGTAGCAATACCGATGGCAGTGGAGCGGTTATGTAATAACTAAAACAACTACAACAAACTACTTAAGGAAGGGTATAAATACCTTAAAGCCTGTGCCGCTGTGGGCAATAAAAGTCACACACAAAAGGGTTAACGAACAACCAAGAACACGCACGTTCGGGAGATGGTGTCGCTTCCAAAAGCTCTCATACAACTCTCGTCGGTAACGGTTCGAGTACGACTGTCACTTCACGCACTCCGGCATAAAATGTTTCACTAAAACTGTAGGATACCCGCACTAATAGTATTTATTGTCACCAATACCAATAAATGTTCGATGATGACGTAACAGTTAATGTAAAATATGTTTATATTAATATTTTAAATTGTAAATAAATGTTCTCTGTTACTACGAAGTATTAACAAGATGTCCTCAGATAATTTGAACACAACAGCAGCATGATCTGTTATATTTCGTAGCTTTGTAAGCTTTTGGTAGGGTACACACAGCAGATCGTTGCTAGTGTCATCGTACGCATTTACCACTGTTTTTTTAAGAAGGAGAATCTTCGTAGATCTAAAATCTAGCACTAGCGTAAGAAACAACTGTTATGCCGAAATTAACCCGAAAGAAAACAGCACGTGAACTCAGTTTGCGGCAGCCTCTGGACATGGTGCATAGACATAAACGATAAGAAATCGCTTTCATAAAGTCGGTCTGTAGGATCTTCAACGAAAGATTTGCATTATTTAACAATGAGCATTGATAGTGGGCAAAAGTACATGCGAAATAGTTGACAGAAGACTGGGTTAAAGTTCTCTTCAGCGACGAGTTCTGGTTTAGCTTATACGTTTTGAATAGGAAAACAAAATAGGCCGACCGGGAACATGAAACAATCCTGTTTTTGTTCGAGAACTGCCAATACATAAATGTAACAGTACTGAGGATTGGGCTGGAAGAGTAGGTATTGGTGACCATATTAAAATTCCGTTGTTGTTGGAAATGCGCATTGACTGTTATTTGTTGTTTAAATGATATTCTAATAATTATTCCTCAATATTTGTGCAATTGGTCAGCAGTTCATTTTTATGGACTATTATGCGCGTCCGTACCTTGCTGATCTCATAGTAATTTTAAATTTTTCAGTGTCCTAACCTAAGGTAATATATTGGCCAAGTGACAAGTTTTTACTTGAAAGTTTAGAATTCAGCCGAACTTGCAATTGCAAAAATGTAAGGGTCTTTTACGATACATAGGACCTGCATCCGAAAGACGGTTGAGTTGTGGAAAAAATACTAGCGATCAGCAACGAACTACAGGTTTCGTAATGAGATATATATTTTGTAGAATGTTTCTGTTTGGTTTCTTTGTCGCACGTTTTTGTGTTTAATTTTAAGTCGTTGTAAATTCGTAGTTGTTAATAAAATAACAAAGCTGTCATCCCTTGTCCCGTTATATCCATTCATAAAACCTCCTTTGTGCCTGTGGAAATTAAGTTGGACTAAAGGGGTACTGATCGACACTTGCTCATAGACATTGAAGAGAAACATTTGTTGGTTTGGTGAAGTGAGTTAAGTCATTAGTGTCTTCGAATAAACCCTAAAAAACACAGTGATAGTGCATACATAACACGTCCAGTAAATAGCTATACAGTCCACTTCGTTGCAGAGAAGAAACGACACCTTTAGAACAATGGAATACAGCTGAGGTAAGTCGATATATAAAATTATAAGACCCCTCGCGCGTTAACAGTTTCTTATATAATTTGCTGCAACTTGAATTCTGTCCAGTAATTGCTGACGGGTAGTAGTTTCATTACTTCCTAGGAATATACTCTAATGGTGTTAAAGCTACTGACCGTAGTCACTGTACTGGATCTTCACGATCCCATCTATCTGGGAACATTATCTCTGACAGTAACGTGGCTTCCGTGGTGAGGTGGTGCGTTCGTGCTGTTAAATAGTGCAATCATTAATTGTATGTGGATCTGAAGAGTCACAAATAGTCATATTATTTATGATATCCTTTGCGAAATTTGATTCATCGTCCACGATTTTACGCATCCTGTTAAAGAATTCAATAGCAAGATTAAGCGCTGTTGTGCATTTCCATGGTATAAACGTTTAAACATTTAGCCGGGAAGTACGCGTGAGCATTCGAACAGTGAAAGTGAAACAAGTTTCATTATCAATTAAACGATTTCAATAACATCGCGTGCATATTTTAAACAAGTTTAAAACACGGGTATAGTGTTAACCGCACTCCTTACTCCGAAAATATTTATAACCTATCATAAATAACCTCCATCATAAAATGGAAACCTCACCCTCCTTACCACAAATATATAATAAATTATCAATCACCCAAACACCAAACCACCATAACCTTAAAATGAACTTTGTACATGCCGTAAAATACAACACAACCATAAATAACAAACAACCAAAGGATAATTTCCCATCAAAAGATAATGCAATAGTATTAAATTCTGTAGAAGATACAAAACTAGAAGACTACATAAAAGCATTAGCGGAAAATACTGACCCAAAGAATATTACGTTCGCATCAAGAATGTCCCAAAACCGTATTTGTATTTATTTAACAACAAAGAAACTAGCCGACGAGTACGTAAACAAATACCTGATCATAAAAATAGGGCATTCCAAAGTTGAAATCCGCAAACTGCAGACGTCAACAACACGTATATATCCAATGTATGTCCTATCATTCCACACAAGGTTATAGAAGACGAACTTACTAAAATTAACATAATCCCAATAATCGGACTATCATTTATTAAAGCAGCATTAACTGAAACAAAATTCAACCACATTGTAAGTTTTCGCCGTCAAATATACGTGAAAAAAAACAAAAACTTCAACGTACCTGAATCAATATTAGTAACATATGAAGAGACACAAATTATAGATTATTCTTAAAGAAAGTTATTGTTACTTATGCAAACAAACCGGCCATCCTGCAAAAACATATACAAGAAGAAATAAGCCCAAACAAACCTATGACTATGATAAACTTAAGTGAATTGAATACAAAAAAAAAAAAAGAAACCAATGAAATAAGCCCAGATTTACCAACTGAAGAAACGAATATACCAGAAATTAAAGGACAGGATAACACAAACAAAAATGGCACTACACAAATGGAAATAAGAGAAATAATAACCAGCGAACCAACAAAATATATATAATATCATTTGATAAATTTCAAGATTTTATAGAAAACACTATAGGACGAGAAAAAAATCTAAAATTAAGCAGAAACTACACAAATGACACAGAACAACTAATACACATGTTATAAGCTGTACAAAAAATAACAGATGACCCAAAAAAAAAACAAGAATCACAAAGATAACAAAGAAAATAAAAACACAAATTCAAAAAGAAGAAACATCAAGCTCATCTGAATAAGACAACATTATGAACATAATACAATGGAACTGCAATGGTCTACAATCACACAAATCACACAAAAACTAATCCAAGAAACAAATCCACATTATATTTGCCTACAAGAAACACGCCTTAAAGAACAACAAACTATAAACATTTATAACTATATACAGTATCGAAAGGACAGGCAACACCAGCTCATCGCCAGTGGGGGAGTAGCAATTTTAGCAGATAAAAACAAGCATGTTTAAACTAAAACCTTACATACAAATATAGAAGCGGTAGCAATCTCTATACAGATACCTCAAAAAGTTTCCTTATGCAGTATTTACCTCCCACCTCAGCTAAAACTCAAAAAAACAAATAGAAAACATAATACAACAATTATCTGCTCCATTTATAATCCTAGGGGACTTAAATAGCTACAACGAAATATGGGGCTCTCAGTACAAGACAAAAGAGGGAAATAATAGAAGAAATTGTGAATGAAAATAACTTAATAATACTCAACAATGACAGTGAAACACATTTCTGCGCAAGAACGGGTACATTATCCAACATGGATATATCCATATGTGACCCAAAACTCCAACTAAATATAAAATGGAGAGTAATGGCAAACTTATATAACAGCAACCATTTTTCCATACACATACAAACCTGCGAAGATACCCCACAATCCAATCAACATCCTATTTACCGTAAATGGATAATAAACAAAGGTAAATGACCACAATATAATAAAAGAATAGATAATAATACAAAAAATAAAGATTATCTCAAAAAATATTGTATTGTATTGTATATCTTTATTATTAGAATAGCATTTATACAAATAACTATTAACTCCAGAATAACTCTAGCAAGATTTGCACTATAAAGTCCACTCTTACACCTAACTAGAGATTACTTCAAATTGACAGAAAAATAACTAAATAAAAAAAAAGAAAAATATTAAAAATAAAAATAAGCATTTTTACAGTGTTTAAATAAATAAATAAATATTCCTTTGCCATACACATACATACTTGCGAGCATACGCACTCACACCCATGCTCATACATACAAATAACAAAAACACTCAGTCACACAACAGGCACTTAATAAATAAAAAATAAATATAAATAAATAAATATAAATAAGTATTTAAATAAATAGATACTTTTGCAATACACATACACACGCGCGCGTATGCGCACTCGCACTCATGCTCATACATACACTTAACAAAAACACTTAATCACACAACAATTATACACAAGATATAATAACAGCAGCTCACAAACCTTCAAAAAAACAAATGGCACCAGTAAGAAAACAGTACCATGTGAAATATAGACTGTGCAAAAACTAGCAAAGACAACAGAAAGGCCCTATATAGATATAGAAAAAACATAACATTAGATAACCTATTGGAACTCAAAAGAACACGAGCAATAGTCAGGCGTATAAACCTGCAAAGTAAAAAGAAGGCTTGGAAAAAATACATGTCTACATTAACACCCCTAACACCCGACAAGGAATTATGGAAGAAAATCAAAAGGAATAAACATAACACCATACCAGACAAGCATAATATTTAAAGGAGACAAACCAATCACAACACTCCCGGAAATAGCAGAAGCAATAGTCAATGAATTTGAAATAGCCTCAAGAAACTCCAAATACACACACTAAACTTAATAACAAGAAAACCAACACAGAAAACAAAGAACATATGCACAAAACTGGAAAACATAACAATGCTCTAAACCAACCTTTCACCCTGCAAGAACCCACTCAAAGTATCCACCAGTTAAAAACAACAAGAGTTCAAGATCTGACCAAATAATTTCCGAAATGATAAAAAATCTTCCAGAAGAAAACAAAAAAAAAGTTTCTTGACATCTACAACTAATGTGGGAAAAAACCTATACCCAGAAGAGTGGAATAAAGTAAGAACAATACCAATCCTTAAACCAAAAAAAGAAAAAACAAACCCGACAAATTACCTTACATGTGATTTTCCAATGCTCCACCCGAAGGTACATTGGCCAGGAAGTGAGTTTTTTTTACCTGGAAAATTTGGAATTTTGCCGAACCCTTGCTATTCCAAGCAAGGTAGGGATCTTTAACGTGCGTGACAACACTCACACACGGAACCTCCATTTTACCTCTCATCCGATCGAGGGTGTATTTTTGTGAAAAATGCTCGCCTAACATTTTTCAAGCGGACCGTGTCGGGATTCGAACTCGGGACCTTGGGCGTAGTAGCCCAACAAATTACGGCCTAATAGCCCTAGCTAATATCTTATCCAAAATAATTCAAAGAATGGTAAATGAAAGACTAATATGGCATCTAGAAAAACAAGGACTGCTAAGCACAGCACAAGCGGGGTTTAGACAAGGAAGAACAACGACAGACCAAACACTCAAACTTAAAATAGAAGTAGAAAAAGCATTTGAACTAAAACAACACCTCACAGCAGTATTCCTAGATCTACAAAAAGCTTATGACACTACCTGGAAACATATCAGCCTAACAACTCCAGCCGAATGTAACATACAAGGAAATATAATACACTATATACAAAGCTTCCCCCGAAAACGAAAATTCTGCCAAAAAACCAACGAATGCCTTTCGAAACCAAGAGAGCAAGTCAACGGGCTACCCCAAGGTGAAGTGCTTAGCCCGACTATCTTTTTACTAATAATAGATAAAATAACAGAGGTAGTCAAGAAGCCAACACAAATATTATTATTTGCAGACGACATAATAATATACCGCAAAGGGAACAATCAACCCAAAAACAACTACAAAAAAACATAAATGCAGTGGAAAAATGGGCAACAACTATATGCTCCAACTTCTCAACAACAAAATCAACTGCAATACATTTCTCCAGATGCAGGAAGCAACATGCAAAGCCGAAACTAACACTGAAAGGAACAGAAATACCATTTGTGGAAAATACGAGATTCCTAGGAATAAACTTTGATACGAAGCTAACATGAAGAACACATATAACAGCACTCAAAAAACAATGTAACAAACAGATAAACATACTAAAAACCCTATCGAATATAAATTGGAGAGCACACAGCGAAACATTAATTAAACTATATATTACAACAATAAGAGCAAAATTAGATTACAACTCGATCACATACATCACAGCCAAACCTACTCACCTAAACAAACTAGATGTAATTCAAAACACAGTCATTAGAATCGCAACAGGAGCATACAGAACAAGCCCTACAAACAGCATGGAATGCATTGCACACATACCACCACTAGAATTAAGAAGAAAACAACTGACCTTAAAATATATAACTAAATTAGCCTCCAATACGAACATCGAAGTACACCATGATATCATCACCAAACGGAATGAAAAAATCAAAATAAGATGTGAAACCCCAACCCAAAAATATACAAAAAACACCTTTAAACAAATAAACTTATTCCTCTCAAAGATCCAACCAAAATACCTCCACATCCACCCTCCATGGTTGCGGACACAAACTATGACTGATACCTCTCTCACCATATATTCAAAAAAGAACACAAACCTAGAGCTCATACGTCAATCCTTCCAAGCGTTACGAGAAAAATACAAATCTCACAAATTTGTATTCACAGATGGCTCAAAACACCTAGAACATGCTGCAGCAGCAATTCTATATCACAATAACCAAGAACAATATAGTCTCCACCCATACTACACCAACTACACTGCAAAATGCTACGCAATCCTAAAAGCTACAGAATACATAAGCAAAAACAAGTCGCACAAGAAATACGTAATATGTTCAGATGCACTAAGTGCCATTGAATTATTGGAAAATGGAGTAACAACTGATCCCATAATTAACCAAATACTTGACGCACTGTATACAGCAAGTACTGAACAAAAGAAAAAACTAATAAAAATACGGATACCAGCTCACGTAGGCATCAAGGAAAATTAAGCTGTGGACAAGATAGCAAAACAACCAACAAACTCAAACCCCATCTAAACACACCATGAACAGATATACAAAAAACAATAGTAAATAAACTAGAAAAACTATGAGACACGAATTGGAAAAACACCAAAAATAACAAACTAAGGAAAATAAAAGACAGTATAGAAACCTTATAAATGGACCTCAGAACATGGAAGACACCAAGTAATACTAAAAAGGCTAAGAATAGGACACACAGTATACATACATAAATACCTATTAAAAAAAGAAGATCCTCCACTTTGTAATAGCTGCAATACACAAATAACAATGGAACACCTCTTAACAGACTGCATCACATACCAAGAAACAAGAAAAAAATACAAAATCACGAAGGAAAATCTAAATGACAATAACAACATCAATCCACTACTATACTACCTAAAAGACATCGAATTATTAAAACACATAATGTAAAAAACAAAATACAACCTCCCGCTAATAACTCAAGGTAGTTGAAGTGGTTATTATAAGGGAAAAAAACATTTAGCCCGTAATACGCATGAATAGATTTAACACACGCTTTAAGACGTGGTTCACTTTTTTCTTCTCTTGCAACTTTACCTTTTGCGGAGCTACAATGTCTGTTTCGTAGTCTCCCAAATTCCAAACTACAACCCGTACGACTGAATATATTAGTTTCTGCTTGGATACTTGCAGTGGTACTCACTAGCATCTTCTTCGCAGTCCAGTATAAAATTCGTAGACAAAAATTATATCTTCGGTAAAAAATTTATGTATTCTTGTGCAACGGTATTGGAGAACGCTATTTACACATTATTAGAAGGTAACTGAAACTAGCCTGGACTACTTTAATTTCGCTGATGGTCGACTAGATTGGATATTGCTCCTACGAAAGGTTATAGAGACTATAGAGGTAGGTAGTAAGATTTGGGCATGTTCATGATAACATACTTTGGTTACCTTAGCATCACCTTGTACTTCCTAAAGTTTGCAGCGCGTTAATAAATCACCCAATATAAGGTATTAATATTGCCTAAATTCCAAATTAAGATTCAAAACATATACTTACATAAATATTGATCGCAGGCAAAATTTGAATTTGCAAAGTCCTGGAGTTAAAGTTATTCCGGTTACTTTTACTCATTACTGTGTCCGACACCGAAAAATTAATATAGCAATGATACTCATACAACAAGTTTAACTGGAAGATGAAAAGCGTGCTACACCGCTAGATTTTTAAATATTACTAACAACTCGACCCTACTAAACCCACATTTATCGAGAAGTAAGCTTCTTCCGGTAGGATTTTTATAATAAGAAGAAACTAGAAAAAATAGTAACGACACGTTATAAAATTAGTTTCTGTGAGAACTTAATTCGTTTAAAACTAGAAGTCATAGATTAAGCGTTTCTTGTAGCAAAGCGTCCTAAAGTCTCATATACGTTATGTAATTAATTTACTTAATTTAAACGTCTTGAATTTTAGGAAGTTTTGACAAGTCAGAAACATCAGTTGCCTCTTGCTTGAATGAATAAAAAGAAGACCTAATAGATGTTTACATCGTTCCAGAAGTAAATACGAGGACTGTTGCTAAAATTTCGGGATAGACGAAAGCAAATGTATAGAATTAAAATGATTATTGCTTTTCAAAATATTTAATTTTATAATCTATACATTTTTTCATGTACTAAATCAATCATCATAGAACGTTTTCCATTCGGAAAGTGATGCAGTAAAAATTCCATCCTTAAGAGCTTCTATAGCATTTTATGGTATTGAAAACCGTTAATCACAAAATTGATATTTCGAAATGTAAAAGTCATTAAGACAAGTCAGGACCGTGGATGAGTCATGAATTCTATCACATGATTAGTTGTTTTCTGTGCAGCGCGAGAGTTTCGATTGCCCCGATGTAAAATAATACACGTTTTCTATTTTTGTATTTCAGAGAATACTTAAGATAAAAAGATGAACGCATGGCGTGCCATTTTACATACAAAGTTTTAGGATATTCTAAATCTTCCAACATATTGAGGTGGAGCCACGTGTAGAAATACCTAGAGGACACGTGTATAACATTTTATTTACAGTGAACATTAAAAGTTAGTTGCGCCGAAGTTCTGTATTACTCTAGAGCATGGAGATTGCAGAAAGAAATAGGGTAATAACAAACGTGCAAATTGGCGCATGAAGTCGTTTATGGAGTTAGTTAGTTCGCTACAATCTCTGGTTCAGATCACAATACGGTTGTAAAGAAATAATTATATTGTTTTTTCTTCTGCAGCTGTGTATAAAATCATTCTGGAAATTACCCTATATGGCTATGAAAATCTTGCAAGACGTCTTGGGTTAGAAATATTGCTTGTTAGCTTACTACATCGGTGAGTTTTATTTACTTTAATGTTTTATGCGTGTGCGAAAAGTTCTTGTGAATATTGTACTCTCATTTTCTGCCACAACGATGAAGTGTAAATAATATTGTTTATTTAACGAGGTTGTTTTGAAACAATATTTGCTTATGTCATGGTCCGTGGCTTTAGAGCAAACTATACTATATACAAAAATTATTTTTCTAAAAACAAAATTCTTAACACCATATATAATAAAATTAAAAGCTATTTTTTCAGACTCTACCAAAAACTTCTTGGTATAATTCATTCGTTGTTTAAAATGATGTCCCATGTAGAAATATAGTGTTAGCAACTGCATGTAAATGAATATCTAGAATTACATTTGAAGGATATTGTCATTTAACATATAAAGATTGGCATTTTCTACGGTGTTGTCACCAATTCCTCTTGCCAATGGGAATATTTCTGTATCTTTCATGAACTATATTAAAATTTAAACTATAATTGGCAAGGTAGCATTTTATCCAGTTGTGACGCCATCCTATATATTCAAGCTAATAGACTATACTACAAAGAAAGGGTAATACAGGGTTAAATAACATCTTAATTTTCCAAACCCTTTGATATTAAAATACAAGACAAAAGCTCTGTAGACATTTTGCAAAAACCAAATACTTCAAAGGTATGTAACGTTGATGGGTTACTTAAGAAACATTAGGTAGTGAATTTTTTAAAATAGGTTAGTTAAATGAGTTTTTATCACGAAAACATCCTGTAAAATATAGAAGCTTCGGTAGACATTTAATAACGTTGCTATATCAATATAATATTAAATTAGCATAAAGAATTAAAATACGAAAGCACCTAGTACATTAAATACAAACTGTAATAAACATCAGTACTTTACATCCCTTCGTATTAAATTAAAAGAATTACAAATAAAACCGGGAAATAACCGTTCATAATAAAGTTATTTATACAAATTCACATGAGTTCAAGAAACCATCAACTATGGGAGATACAGCCCAAAAACCACATACTCATAAAAACAGCCATAAAATTAATCTGTTGAGAACGCACGAATAACGCGGCCATCGGTATTACATGTAAAATCGTAGGAACGACTTAAGGGTTCATACAGACATTGACCCCAAAAATAGGACAGTTTAGACGGACCACGCGTGAGAACGAGGACATCCTGCAATAACCCTGAGATTTTGAAACTTATTAAAACTCACGGGTAGTGAATGGGGGGAATCTCAGTTATTCGATACCAGAAGTCAGTCAGCAGAATTTATTGGCCCTTGGTGTAGAAGGAAGTTGAAAACCAGGTAATTAACGTGAAAGTACCTAAACCTCGGCATTGTTAGTGAAAACAGGTACTCAAGAAAAATGAGGACGTAACATACCGATCTCGAGAAAGTTCCCCGTGTTGGATGCATTTATGCAACAATAAGTTGGATTTTTATTTACAACGATTTCTGCACTGGGTATAGACGCAGCTTTGATGAGAACAAGAAACTGTAAGTCAATTGAATTTTGTTATCCATCTTATAAACACCACATGCTGTTATATTAATAACTGTAATTGATGGTAATAATAAAAGTATGTAGAGTTTATTATCAAGAACTATTAATGTTGGTGCATGCTTATTTAAAGTGTATTGTAAACACAGGATTCTTATATGGAGAAGTTCATTAGGTAGAAGAAAAATATCACGTACAAATTAAATTGGTTAAATTTCTATCATTGATAATATTGTCTTTTTAAGCTACACGCGTATTTGGCCAATTGTTGTTATTTACTGTTTTAAATAATATTTTACATTATAGGTTAGGTATACGCGAAGTGTTTTTTTTGTTTATTTCAAACTAGTAGAAAGTGCAAGCGAGGCTCCATCAATCTCTTGCTGTAGTAGAAACCGCTCAAATAGTTATTTGAGACACCTATGTTCCGAGTAGGCTTTATTTGTGTTAGTTTCTTTCAGGTGGGTTGGCACCTAAAAATAAAAGATAGAAAAGGGAGTTCAAAGACTTTTCAAGGCAAGCGTACATATTTTAGTAAAAGTATCACAGTTTGTATACCTCTAAACATACCACAACCCTGATACCCTCGCCTACGCTGATGACAACACCTTCCTTATCCATGACCACCCCCCATTAGTACCAAAAACCACATAAAACAAATTGAACCCTGGCACATACTGAACAAACAACTGATCTCTCCCACGAAACCAAAATGTAACTTCTTAAAGACTTTCTTCACCCACGCCGAAGTCCAAAAATCCATATCCTTAACATAATTATCACTTTTTCAGACTCCGCTTCTTACCTCGGAATTACTCTTGAAACATGTCTTAAAATGAACAACCTGCAAAAAATCCGCTTCAAAACTAAATCGAACCTATATAATCAACAATCCCTCCCTAAATCGATTCAGGTAACCCAACTAGAAAACTGATCCTGAACAACATAATTATTCCCATTATCTGCTACGGCATAGACTCTTGGTTCCCACTTACCTCTCCCACCTCTCGCAGAATCCTCGATCTTATAATGCGCCCCTACTTACTATATGTTTCCCGAGTTTTACAAACCACCTCTACAGCTACCTTATACACACTCGTAAAATCCCTCCTCTCAAAATCCAGTTGCAAACCGCTTTACAAATCCGCATTTATAAATTTCAAAGATCAATCTAGCTTCACGACGAATCACTTTCCACCGACACATACCGAAATATCCTCGCCACGGAAATCAAATCCCGCATTTACAATTCCCCACTCCAATCTTGGCAATCATCCTGGACCCAATCAAATACTGGCAGGTACACCTTCCGCATCTTTCCTATAACAGAGACCATATATCCAACTCCACCAATACAACTCTACAATTTCTAACAGGTTATGGTAAATTCCGATATAAGTTACACTTCTTCCACCTAGATCCCTACTCTCCACTACCGAACTTAAACTTCTTAGCCACGCATTATCTCATCCTTCTGAACAAATTCCTACAACACACCCTAGGCAATAACCCCACAATTCTTTCCCCTTAGTCCCTAGCCTGCGGTATACAAGAAGACGATAGAAGATGAAGAAAATCAAGACAAAACACCAAATTGAAGTTGATGAAGCCCAAGAACATCATCGAAGTAGCGCCTGCATTGAAGCTAAGAAAGTTCCTTCTCCCCAGAGCCTACCAATTCATTAGACATAGTTACTCATTACTGTGCTCAACAATCTCAGACACTGCATTAGTTATCAATGCCTGAAGAGAATCGGTATTCCAACACCCAATGACATCATAATGACAATAAAACAAGGAGTGTGCCTCTACTTACAAATGTACTTCGTTATTAAAATCTTTTTCTTCATGAAGCTGTAGATAGTAACGACTTCAAAAAGGAAACATTACATGGGTAATGGTGCTATACCAGGCATCAACTGACTGTGACCAACACCTTAACCACATCGAAAGAACGCCGATACTTCAAACAGAAGTTAACTGTAATGATAATATACCGTGCCAGACTGCCAAGAAATGAGTCGGAATCAAAACGAAGGCAGAATTCTATCCAGAAAATGTAGATACTACAAATGTAGCATACAATAACGAAAATGATAATGTAAGTGATTTTGTTTGAAATGTAACATGAATATGAAGCATCGACAGTTCGCTACCAGTACCTGTTATGTGCACTGGTTGTACTCCTTTCCATCAAATAATATCAAGTCTGTTATACCAAATACAAAATATTAGATTCTGTGCGTTAGTTCCGCACCGCCCAAAACAGATACGGTCTAAACTGTCTTTAAAAACTTTATATACATTAATGATCAGTTGGGACATAAGTACTCTGTATTATTCTGTGACATAGCAATTTATCTGATTGCCAAGTTAATACATATTCAAATTTATATGAGATAAAGTTATCCCCGGAGGGTTTAAGACTCTCATATTATAATGCAAAAACTTACCCCGTGCAAAACATAGGCCCGGTTCGTCTTACCTCTTAGAGGTTCTCCACATGTTTGTTGTTTGGTTGTCGGTAGCTTTTTTGTCGACGAAGCGCCGGTATTTTTTTTATCGGTGGAAGAAAAGGTAACAAAGGAAGGTGAATAACTTCACCTAATCTCGCAACTCTACAGTAACATATCCACACTCGAGGAAACCCGGTAGTAAAGTGTCGTTCGTTTTGACGCTTGGCTCCTACGCACTATCGTCCCCTCTAAAATATTTTAATGTTGTCACGCTCAAGTATTAGACGTAGCTGCACTTTTAAGGCGTAGAAAATGCAATCCTTGCGGTTACTTTACACCGCAAATCATAGTTCAATGTCCTAAAATTCGTGAGAACCAAATCTTGGTGTGGTTTACACGTCAAGCTTAAATTAAACATAATAATAATGGGGTTTAAAAATCCCCTAAAATTAAATAATAAATCAAAATGTAAAGCTTTATTAAAAATGCGCAATAAAGTAAAAAGTAAAGAGTTTGACTATTTAATTTTGAGAATTTGGTAAAACACTGGTTAGGTATAATTGGACAGAATGTATAGGACAGTAGTTTTTCCGACATATTTATTGAAGCATAAATCTATGGTGAAAACATTGCAAACAATTTTGGGAGGTGTTCACTACAACAAGGGCATTAGAGTTCACAAATTTAAAGTACGAAGCATGTCGTAGAATGCAACTGAAAATATTTTGCAAAGAAAGCGCTAAAATGTGTACGTCACAGGTTAGACCTTATGTATTGTTCTTACAGTAAGCAGCATTATGTACTAAAGGAAATGTTTCAACTAATTACGAAATTATTGTCGAAGAAGAAACCCCATTGCTTACTGGATTTAAAAAATTTGTAAAAGATAAATTATTTTCGAACGAAACCTTCAAATACTGGTGTAACTACAGTGAAATGGTAGAAATTCTTTTATAATATTTCAGAACTGAAGGAGATGGGAACTTGGATTTACAGTTGCGTGTTCTAAGTAGAATAGTCCCTTACATTTTACTATTTACTCACATTAACTACGTAAAAGGTTGTATTTTTTATCTTATAGATATGGACCGTTTAACTTAACAGTTCAAGTCTGCATTTAGTCAAAGACATTTTTCTGTGAAAAAAAGCAGGAGAATTTAATAACGTGCCAGGGTAACGCTTTGGAACAGACCGTAATTCGTTTCCACCAAAGTACAAAGTGGTCTCATTGGAATAACATCGAATTAGTGTACAATGAAAAATAGGTATTTATTGTATCATTTTCAATCTGGCATTTGTCGATCCCAACAAGGGTTTTGCGACATATTCCAAGACTCTTCTGGCGACCTTGAAGAATTTGTCAATAAGGAATGGAGTAAGCAAGAGAATAGAAAGAGATGAAAGTGATATCCAGTTTGTTATTAAATTTATAAATGATCACGACAACCCTTTTGAAAAGTTTACACTAGAGTTGAGAAACATAGTGAGTGGTTATTGTCACATAAGCGGCATAAAATTCCTGTTGACCATTAATGAAAGCGGGAATAGCCTCTTGGAAAAGCTTAAGAGCAAAGAATTGTTGAAAAAATTAAAGGTTTGTACGAGCCGAGCCCATCAAGAGGAGCCCCGTGACGACAATGTATTCAATAGCGCCTGAAAAGCAGGAAAAAGAAACAACAACTGAAACTTCACTAACAAACGTTAGTTCAAAAGCGATACTAGCAAATCAAAAGAATATTCACATCTGGGGTTTTTGAACCATTAGTTATTGGATTACTCGTTGAGTTTAGCTCACTAAATGTGAGAAAAGTGTAAGCGAGGTTCCATCAATCCGTAGCTGCAGTAGAAACAGTCGAAACAGTTGTTCGGGACACCCGCCTTCCGAGTAGGCTTTACTTGTGTTAGTTTCCTTCAGGTGGGTTGGCGCTTAAAAGTAAAACATAAAAAAAGAAGTTCCAAGACTTCTCAAGGTAAACGTACAGATTTTAGTAGAAGTGTAACAGTTTGTATACACCTAAACATACCAAAACCCTGATACCCTCGCCTACGCTGATGACATCACCTTCCTTATCCATGGCAACTGGCCATTAGAACCAGAAACCACAGCTAGCACCTTATTAAAACAAGTTGAATCCTGGTCCATACTGAAGAAACAATTAATCTCTCCCAGGAAATCAAAAAGAAACTTCTTAAAGCCTTTCTTCACCCTCGCCGAAGTCTAAAAATCCATATCCTTAACACACCTATCACTTTTTCAGGCTCTGCTTCTTACCTCGAAATCGCCCTCGAAACCCATCTTAAAATGAACATCCACCTGCAAAAAACCCGCTCCAAAATTAAATCGAACCTATATAATCAACAATCCCTCCATTAATCGATCCAGATAACCCTGAAAATAATTATTCCCATCATCTGCTACGGCATAAACTCCTGGTTACCAATTACCTTTCCCACCTCTCGCAGAATCCCCGATCCTATAATGCGCCCCTACTTACTATATGCTTTTCCGAGCTTTCCCAACCACCTCTACTGCTGCCTAATACACACTCGTAAAAATTTCTCCTCTCGAAATCCAGTTGCAAACTGCTTTACAAATCGGCAATTATAAATTTCAAAGACCATCTAGCTTTACGATTAATCACCTTCCCCCGAGACATACCGCAATATCCCCGCCATAGAAATCAAATACCGCATTTACAATTCCCTATTCCAATCTTGGTAATCATCCCGGACCCAGTCAAATACTGGCAGATACATCTTTGCTATAATCACAGACATCCCCACCCATATATCCCACTCCACCAATACAACTCCACAATTTCTAACAGGTCATGGTAAATTCCGACATAAACTACACTCCTTCCACCTAATCCCCTCTCCCTCCTGTCCTTGCAATCGAAACGTCCCAGAAAAACGGACCACCTACTCTTGTCCAAATTTTTCCCACGCAAGAAACAAGTTCAAGATCAATACAGACCCAGAGCCCTACTCTACTACCAAACTTATACTTCTTGGCCACGCATTATCTTCTTCTGAACCAATTTCTACAATATAGCTTACACAAAAAACCCCCGATTCTTTTCCCCTTTCTCTAGCCTGCGGTATACATGAAGATAGTAGAAAATCAAGACAAGATAACACCAAATTGTAGCGACTGCATCGAAGCCAAGAAAGCTGCTTCTCCCTAGAGCCAACCAATCCACGAAATAGGCGTCAAACAGGTCTTCCAATTTTTTCAACACTCATTTTATTTAAATTCTATTTCATTTATTTATTGTATTGTTTTTATATTACGGCTAGTATGGGCCAGTGGCCGAGATATAACCCGAAATAAAGTTATTACAACAACAAAACAAATCCCTGAGACTATTATATTTGCTTTCATAGAATTTACTCTGCACCGCTGAAAGCTAGTCGGTACACAATTTACTGTAACGTCCCTCCGCCCCTTGCAGAGTAACATTAAATCAGAAACGTAAAGTCAATTCAGCACGTAACAGCTATTACAGTTATATTTTCAGAGTTTTTAAGCATTTTGGTATTTCATATAAACCACAATCCGACATCAATTTGAAGTATTGACAATAATTAAAGAAAGAAAATAGTGCACACTTCGCTCCGTCCAAGGCTGATTCATGGTATCTCCCTATTCATACCCACTTTCGTCTATTTCACGTGGAAAAAAGTAGAACGCAAATTTGAAATTTTATCATTGTTGTAAAATGCGTACTCAATTCAGCAACATTTATGGTGCCTCCACTATTCATATCTATTTTGGTCTATAGTCCATTCGATTTAACTATAGAATGACGTCACAACTAGGGATGGACTCGGGCCCGACGCAGAAAAGCGATTGGCTCGGCCCGAGGCCGGACTCGAAATGAAAATTGACGAATGAGCAGATATTTTTTTCTGTTGTGTTCAACAAGTAACTATCACTCTTTTGTTTGATTTAAGAGTATAATGATTTAGAGATACAATCAAGATACTTGTGGAACATACCTTACATGTGATTTTCCAATGCTCCACCTGAAGGTACTACATTGGCCAGGAAGCGAGTTTTTTTTTTACCTGGAAAATTTGGAATTTTGCCGAACCCTTGTTGTTCCAAGCAAGGTAGGGATCTTTAACGTGCGTGACAACACTCACACACGGGACCTCCATTTTACCTCTCTTCCGAACGACGGCGTATTTTTGTGAAAAATGCTCGCCTAACATTTTTCAAGCGGACCGTGTCGGGATTCGAATCCCGGACCTTGGGCGTAGTAGTCACACACATACCACTACGCCACGGAGCCGCCTTGTGGAACATACTGTAGTATATCATTTGATTTTTGATTCTGCTACGTACCTAGACGTAGCCGGAAGAAAAGTAAATACCAAACTAACTATCAAACGCGGAGAGTGGGGGGATTCGCCTACATACGAAAAAGAAACAAAAAACACATCCCCACGATTATCTATTAACAAATGAAAATACATAACGGATTCTGTACAAACAAGCAAGAACAATAAATTAAGCGTTACTATTTCAAAGCAAACAATTAGGTGATATGAACAATTTAGTACATTAGATACAAAGTGCGCATCTCGTATTTACACAAAATAAAATTAATCAGTAGTAAATAAACATGTGAGAGTTTTTGTCAAGCGTTTTTAAAATTCCATCTAATACTTTTTGCAAAATAACTAATTAATAGGAAAGAATTAACGTGCGAGAGCTTTTGTCAAACATCTTTTAAATCATACATAGTGCCGTTTGTCAAATAAACCAATCAGTATAAAGAAACGAACAATAGTTCTACAATGTGACGTTTTTAGTCACATAACTACACCATACGTTGATACGGAATATCTCATTGACACACACAAAAGAAAACGAGTTGCACACCTGTAGGTGTCCGGATACTTAGCTTGCAAACCGTCGGCGGTGAGTCAACACAGAAACGCCGCGGTATTCAGGATCCATTCACCCTGCCATCGTAACTACAGCAGCGATCAACGGACAAAAGCACTTGGTCTACAGACAAAAGCAGTTGGTCTACAGATAGAAAGAACACATTTGGCCTCCAGCTAAAAAAGCAATCCACGCAAGACACCTCCTAGTTGTCGAACAGAAAAAAAACAGACGTGCATTGCTTTTGAAATACGGTGACGAATAATGTAGAAAATATGTCGACGCACAAGCTGTAGAAGCAAATTCAACAGTAGTTCAAATAACACGAATTTGAACTGCAAATCCTCGCTTATCGAAGCGCGATTAGAACTGGAAAACCCGGGTTTTATCGGATAGTGTGCGACCTTATTTCAACAAGTCTTTACATTGGAACAATAGAGAAAACCATTATACGCCGTCGTAATGTATACCAAGATAACGGGTACCGGAAACAGGATATAACTATTTAATTGTAGCATAAACTTGTCGTTTCAAAGCAACTAGATTTAAGTTGAGGAATTTATTCGAGAGCGTGTTAATTATTAATTATGTTGAAGGATTTAACAGTAGAAACAGAATTTATTCGAGCGGGTATTGAATTAACAAGGGAGAAAAGTAGGGTAATTAATTTTGAAAATAAACATAACAATTCTTTAAAAAATCCTAGAAATAGGTAACAAAAGTACAAAATGTTTAGCAATTTTCAATGTTTATGAAATTGTACGCTTAACGTACCTTATAACCTTTATCATAAATTTGCGTCCGCTTTATTTTCTCTTTCCAACTTCAAAGAATTTTACTAAAATTACCTACTTGAAATTAGAGAGTTATTGGAAACTCGTTCCAAGCAGACTTTATTAAAAGAATCTTCAAATAAAGTATCCTTTTTTAAAAGTTTGCATCCAATCTAAAGTATTGTGTTAAATGATAGTATTCTTCAAGCGCAATCCTAAATATTCATTTCCATACAGTTGCGAACACTTCATTATGACATTTATTGCCAGCGTAAAGTAAAGCTAAGCTAAATTTTTGTTTGATGATCATTTTCTAAATTTAATTTCATTCATAGACGCGCTATTGTTAGTTCCAATTAGCTTAGGTGATGAAAAACGCTTCCCATTGACGCTAATGTTAATTGGCTCGTTTCCTTGTTTTTATGATTATTTTGCGACAGTTGAATTATAGTGTATAGAAAAATATAGTAGGAAATACGACGCCGAAAAAATAAGTTTCAATGAGTGCCGTCAAGGACATTTCACAAGTGTATTGATTCTATCGTTATTTTCATAACATTGTTTATTTAACTTGTTCTTTTTATATCTTTTAGCTCAGCACTATTATTCGATTCAAATAATATGCGATTATATTTTTAGACTGGGATCTGAAGGAGTTGATCATGAATGGAAAGCCTGACGCAACTTTCTTTCCGATTATTGTTATAGGCACTACTGTGATCATGAAACTTCATGTCGTTGCCCTCCCGAGTAGTCGACATCTCTAGGGGGAAGGAGGAATATGGCGGAGAACTCCGAAATCAAGAACTGTTTAGGATAAAACATTGAAAACTGCAAAATACTTAAAAAAATATAAGCTCTAAAAACATTAACATGTTTGAAGTCGTATCGCTGTTGGCTTATGGATAATTTTTTATTTGGTAATTAAGCGAATGTTGTGTTCTCAATGGACCTGCACGTTGAAGAAGTTCTAGAATACTAGAACGGGTAGAGCGACTTGCGAGTTCCAGTGAGCTAAAGAGTCGAACTTTAGGTCCAATCAAATTAGTAGGGTCTTTAGTGAGGAACCAGGCTAAGACAGGTTCCCAAAACAGGATAACGACTCTTTTGGTACTTAGAGTGGCAGAAATCATAGGGGTCGGTATTGCATTCTACGACACATTAGTACGATGTGGAATGCAACGGAAAACCAACACATTATCTGTAAAGTACACAACGTACTTCAATTGTTATTTAAGATAATGGCATCCTTTTGGGTAAAAAATACGTAAGTTAAAATAGTCCCCCCATGTGGATCTCCGGGAGGGAACTACTTCGGAGGATGTGATCAGAAAGGTTAAGAGACGAGCAGAGAACTTTTTTCGAGTCGGAATATGGAATCTGAAAATTGAAATGGATAGGTTAGCATTAGGTGTAGTTTAAATTAGTGAAGTTCGGCGGCCAGAGGCTGGGGATTTTTGAATGGAGATGTTAGGGCAATTCATACAGGATAAGTGGAAGGAAATTCGGGTGTGGGAATAGTTATGCAAAAAAGATAAGACACTGTGTAAAATACGACTCCCTAAAAAACGAAAGAGTACTTGTCATGGTTAGATTAGATTCTAAACTGGTAAATACAGTAATGATACAAGTATACATGCTCACCTCTAGCTACAGTGAGGAAGAGGTAGAAGCGATCTGCAAAGATGTCGAAGACAAAGTAAAATGCGTAAAAGGACATGAAAATTTAATAATTACGGGGGATTTTAATGCAGTTATAATCGAGGGTAGGGAAGAAGCGGTAGTAGATTTATTTGGTTTAGGCAAGAGAAACGGCAAGGAAATAAATAGGCTGGTAGAATTTTGCAACAAAAGCAATTTAACCATTACAAACATATTATTTCGGCATCATGCTAGAAGACGATACACGTGAAATATGCCAGGGGACATTAGAATATATCAAATACATTATATTTTTGCTAAATATAAATTAAATATAGAATTGGCCGTGTACACATAAACAAATTAGAAACAGTTTGAAAAGAATATCGTCAACGTGTATTACGTTAAAAACAACGTAATACATGTTGATCATATTCTTTTCAAACTGTTTCTACATTATTGTTAGACAACGGTTTAGGAATCAAGTAAAAGACTGTAGAAGCTATCCAGAACCAGATATAAACACTGACCAAAACATCCTAATTATGAAGGCCACTCTTAAATTAAAAAATTTGAAAGAAAGTAACGAAAAAAGCACTCTGACTTTGAAAAACTAAAACAAAAATTTCCTCAAAAGATTTGAGAAAAAGCCAAACGAATTGCTGAGACATCGATAAAAATTACTATTAGAAACAGAATGGAATACCATCAAATCCAGATTAGACGTAGCGACCAAAGATATTCTGGGATATAAACAAAAACAAAATCAGAAACCATGGGTAACAAAAGATATTTTGAATTTAGTAAGAAGCGAAAACTCAAAACTAGACGAAGCAGGAAAATCATAACAGGAAAAGCCATAAAATAGGAAATTATTCGCAAATGCAGATAGCTAAAG
Source organism: Platerodrilus igneus (assembly GCA_036346225.1). Lineage (NCBI taxonomy): Eukaryota > Metazoa > Arthropoda > Insecta > Coleoptera > Lycidae > Platerodrilus > Platerodrilus igneus. The sequence continues at coordinate 2,960,642 of JARFIW010000831.1, forward strand.
AGGTACAAACTAAGATGGAAATAAGAAAGACTAATGAAACCTACAAAGTATTAAGAATGAATTTTAGGGATATAAAACCATATAGCAAAAATATAAGGGACGCAAAAGAAAATATAGAGAAACTGGATAGATGGCAAGAATATATAGGGAATTTATATACAGAACAGAAACTAGACGCACTAGAACAGGAATCAGATAAAGATGACTTGGAATACCATATACTTAGAGATGAGTTTGAATTGGCATTAAGGAATCTGAAAAATAAGGCACCGGGTATAGATAAGGTGCAAGCACAAACCCTAAAAGCTGTTGGACAAGCAGTAATAGAACGTCTTTTCCAACTTGTAAGCTATATGCATAAAGAAGGCGAGTTATCAGCTAGGTATAAGAGACAGGAGAGATGCCCAAAGATTTCAAACGTAAAACCATAATCACTATCCTCGGTACGTGATCGATTCCGTACATTATTTAGCGTCGGAAATTATGTAAAGAATTGTTTTGTGCAGTGAATTCAATTTTAATATTTAAAATTTGTGTACAGTGAATGAAGGAACATTGTCGTTCTCTTCCCTTGTTCAATAATTTAACAGTACTTTGTCTTTTGTGATATCGAACAGTAAGTAGTAACCTAGAAAATGTGCAAATGGCTTATCCAGTATATAATGAGAAACACGAAAAAAAATCTGACCGGAATATTTGTTTAATATGTCAAGATGAAAGGGACTTAGTTTTTCTTTAAAAACCTAAAAGATATACTAGTTTAAATACAATTAAGAAGGCGAGTATTTTAAGGCATATAAAATAACTGATTTAATTAATTCTAGCCAAGGACTTACATTAAAATGGCACCGAAATTGTTATGCGTCATGAACGTAACTCGAAAAGTTATACATCAAACTGCTACAGAAGTATATGCTTCTCGTGAATCTGAACACAACGTTTCTATTTATTCATCGTCCTCGATATCGTTACTAACACGAAGTGTTGTGCCTAAGTGTGACTATAACAAATATATATTTTGTCAGAAAGATACGAAAAAGAAGATTAGGACAATTGTTACGTTGAATTCTAGTAAAAATCAGCCAAACTATATTCGTTCCTAATATATAAAGTCCGTTTTAATCAAAACCGCGTCCTAAAAATTTTCACCCATTTAAAAATAATACAAAAATGATTTCGTTCCAAATTTAGTTGTCCATCTAGATAAATTCCGTTTAATTAAAATCCTGTTCAAATATTTCGCTAATTGGCAATAAAAGTGCAATAAAATATTCTATTTGCGTTTTGGTGTTTAAAGACTACGCTTCGTTAGGGCAAGGTCGCCTGTTATTTGTGGTTATTCCCTGTATTACGTCGATAGACGAAGCCCTGCGCTATACAACGCAAGGTTGGATAGCAACGCTCCGAACAACCTGTTCAGAAATACACGAGATATAGAGCGAACTGGTGTATTTGAAAGGCGTTCTGTTGTGGACGATAATGCTGTCTTAAGAATTATTTCTGGTTGTTATCGCAAGTTTATTTGACATGGTTTGGTTATTCTAAGGTTGCACACGGAATGTGAGGTTTCCCGGCGGCTAGAAGTGCCGGATTTCTTTGGTCCTACTGCTGCTATGTACTGTTGTGAGTGTACTGCTAAGTGCCAACACTATGTACGTGATGTATGGGCCCTGTGGGACTGTCGCATCTGTTCGTTAGAAGACAAGTGGATCCCTAAGGTCGTATACACATTTCCTTTACTACCTGTTTTTGTCTCGTTTCAACAACTATGTGACTAAAATTATTTGCGAGTTAAAATTGTGGTAAACCCGTTTTACCACAACCAAATTTAAATACACATTTTTGGAATTTGATAAACTACTTCGCTTTCTCCTCTTTATGTGCGGATTAAATTATTATTTAGACCAACTATTAGGTGTAACTTTTCTTGAAATATCAAATTTTAGTAATAATAAATGTAAACTACCGTGTTCTGATATTTTATGTATTAGATTTTTTATGCTTACGATAATGCTTTAGAGTTATTGTTTTTAGCGGGGTAACTTTCTTTTTGCTTTGGTTGGTTAATTAATTTAGGGGGTAGGGCCCTAAAAACGACAGCTTACCATGTAAACCTTTGGCTTTGTTTGTACTGTGTTCGGAGTACTAATGTACTCCTGTATATACATTTTGTATTTTGCTTTGATGTTAATTATAAGGTTTTCTGGATGTCGGTGTTGGTTTATTTTTATTTCAGGTCCTCCGTTCTTTTGTTTGGGTATTTCTAAAACCCCGCCCACTCACTGGCTGAGCCCGGACAGTCTTTTTTTAGGTTTTTTTTAGGCTACGGCTATGCACGTAGCACAATTTATAGCGCAATTGAGGTAGAGTGCGCTACTAAACTTTAAAATCTCTGTCGCAATAGGCAAGATGAAGTCTTTATGAGGGTCAAGTACCTGTTCGAAGGTAAAAAATAATTTTGCAGATAATTTTGAACAGGATAAAACAAGACAAACAAACGTCAAAAGAATGTATTACAGTGGAATCTGAAATCAACAACATCACACATAACATTGTCCAATTTATAATCGATATTGCTTTTTATAAGCGTTTCAACGAAACAGACCAAGACTTAAACATAAAGTGTTTTGAGTTGAGTACCATAACAGGAAACTTAAACAATTACGAGAGGTGCTTGATATGTATCGGGAATAAGTAACAAAAACAAAAATAAAGGTGTGAAAACGTCTTTACTGTTTTTCAAAATATTCTCCACGACGATTGATATACTTTTGCATATGTTGAAACCAATTTTCATAGCATTTTTTTCCATTCCGATTGAGATATCTCCAAAACATGGGGTTTGAACGCATCAACCGCCTCTTCTGGTGTCGAAAATCGTTGTTCACGCAGTTTGTTCTTCACGTGTGGGAACAAGAAGAAATCGTTAGGTGCCAAATCAGAACTAGACGGCGGATGACCCATCAATTCGATGTTTTGAGTGCTCAAATAGTCACTTGTTTGAGTCGATGTGTGAGAGCTCGCATTGTCGTAATGGAGAATGATTCGGCGTCGTTAGTTTATTTTTCGTATTTCTCCGAAAACTTGTGGCAAACAAATGGTTGTTAGACCAAGCAGAATTAATCGTTCTACGATCCTCTAAAGCAAAGGTCGTGACATGTCTATTTATTCCGAAAAAACGGACAACCATTGGATTAAATTCCCCCAGGGCGTCAAAACTTCTGAAATTATAATGCAACAACATACCCCGTGGAGATCATAGGCCCGGTTCGTTTTGGCTCTAAGGGGATCTCCAGATGTTCGTTGTTTGGTTGTCGGTAGCTCTTTTGTGGACAAAGCACCGGTAACAAAGGAAGGCGAATCACTTCACCCACTCTCGCAACTCTACAGTAACACGTCAGCACTCGAGGAAGCCCGATAGTAAAGTGCCGTTCGTTATGAGGCTTGGTTCCCACGCACTATCGTCCCCTCTAAAATATTTTAATGTTGTCACGCTAAAGTGTTAGACGTAGCTGCACTTTTAAGGCGTAAGAAATGCAATCCTTGCGGTTTGTTTAACTGCAAATCATAGTTCAATGTCCTAAAATACGTGAAAACCAAATCTTTGTGTGGTTTACACGTCAAGCTTAAATTAAACATAATAATAATGAACGATTTTCCCATGCGGGGTTTAAAAAATTCCCTAAAATTAAATAATACAATCAAAATGTAAAGCCGTATTAAAAATGCGCAATAAAATAAAAAGTAAAAAGTTTGACTAATTTTGAGAATAGGTGCGTTTCATTTAGCAAAATACTGGTTAGGTATAATTGGACAGTCAGTATGTATAGGACAGTAGTTTTTCTGACATATTTATTAAAGCATGAATCTATGGTGAAAACACGTTGCAAACAATTTTGAGAGGTGTTCACTACAACAAGAGCATTAGAGTTTACAAACTAAAGTATGAAGCATGCCGTAGAATGCAACTAAAAATATTTTGCAAAGAAAGCGCTAAAATGTGTACGTCACAGATTAGCCCTCATGTATTGTTCTTACAGCAAGCAGCATTTTGTACTAAAGGGAATGTTTCAGCTAATTGCGAAATTATTGCCTAAGAAAAACCCCATTTGTTTACTGCATTTTAAAAATTTCTAAAAGATAAATCATCGTCGAACGAAACTTTCAAATACTGGTGTAACTATTGTGAAATAGTAGAAATTCTTTTAGAATATTTCAGAGTTGAAAGAGATGGGACTTGGATTTACATTTACGTGTTGTAAGTAGAATGATTCCTTACATTTTACTATTTAATCATGTCAACTACGTAAACGGATGTGTTTTTTATCTTACAGATACGGGCCGTTTACCTTAACAGTTCAAGTCAACGTTTAGTCAAAGACATTTTTCTGTAAAAAGAAAAGCAAATAATAACGTAGCCACGAATCAAGCTGTGCAATAGACCCTAATTTACTCATACAAAGTGCAAAGTGGTCTCATTGGAATAATATCGAATGAGAGTACAATGCAAAACAGGTGTTTATTGTACCATTTTCAATCTGGCATTTGTCGATCCCTACGAGAGTTTTGCGACATATTCCAAGACTTCTGGGGTCCTTGAACAATTTGTCCATAAGGAATGGAGTAATAAAAGATCAGAACGAGATGAAAGTAATATCCAGCTTGTAATTAAATTTATAATTGATCACGACAACACTTTTGAAAAGTTTACACGGGAATTGAGAAACAGTGAGTGGAGTTATTGTCACAGAAGCGGCATCAGAATTCTTGTTGAACATTAAAGAAAGTTTGTATAGCTTCTTAGAGAAGTTTAAGAAGCAAAGAATTGTTGAAAAATAAAAGGTTAGTACAAGCCGAGCCCATCGAGAGGAACTCCCTAATGACAATGTCTTCAACAGCGCCCGAAAAGCAGGAAAACTTCACTAACAAGTGATAGCTCAAAAGCGATACTAGCAAATCAAAGGAATATTCACATTTGGGATTTTTTAACCATTAGTTATTGGACGACTCGTCGAGTTTAGCTCACTCAAATGGCCAGCTCAAGAAAAGTGTTGCCTGACTTGATAAATGTAATTGAAAACCACACTTCTTGTAGTAAACCTTTGGAACAAATAGGTACAGGTTATAGATAGAATGATTCTGATCCTTAGTGTCAAACAATGTTCTAACAAGCCGAAAAACTTGCAAAGACTTTGCAGATCTGCAACTAAATCAAGTAGAACGTACGTTTTCTCCACAACAGTATAACAACACCAGTAAACTTTGCAATAATTAGTACAGTAACATCGGAACATCGCCTAAAAAAATGTAGAAAACGATTCCAAATACGGAAAATCTCCTTTGCTCTTAAAAATTTACGACTACGTTTCAAATTAACAATGTAAATTAATATTCGCTTACCTTTCTAAATTACTGCATAGGTAATAGATAATTATTCTTGTATCTCAAGGTTGCTGCGTGGATGCAGACTGTCTTCTCTAGACCAGGTGTTCGTAGTGGAACACGTTGGTATTACCTACAACATTAATAGGGAACACAGATAACAGTACATAGTTCGTAAAGCACTACTACCGCATAAGAGACAAGAATCCTTTCATAGCGCGCTTCCAACAACTTGTATACCACAACACTTCTTCGTTCGTGGTCCTGATTGGCTGGGAAGGCGACATATGTCTATTACGAACCGTAAGAACCGACCTTACCACAAAATTACACAATAATAAAAAGGTTTTCCCCTCTAAACATGGCAAGGCCACATTTAATATGCCCAACCTCCTAATAACTAAAACTATATACACAACTGTGTATAATATACCTAAATTTATTATACAAAAATCCCCTACAATTAATTATTTTCCGTAATCTTTTGTGAAGTGCTTTTTAACGTGTAACAATATGTCCACTTATATGAGGTTTTTGATCAATCCGTTTACTTCTACTAACGCTTACTTCTGATATATAAATCTCTCATCTAGTAGTTAACCACTTCTTCTATGTTTTCCGTATTTCCTTTGTTATTAAGACCGCTTACAATAAAATCTTAGAAAATTCTCCTCTTTGCAGTTTTTTTAATATTCACTTTTTTAATTAGATCCTTTGCTACGTTATGCAGCGTACGGGTCAGATAAAAAAGAAAGGATATTTAAAGTGCGGACCCGCACGAATCATGATGACGAAACAGAACACAAGAAACGTAGAAATACCGGCCTAACTACAAATGCGGAGAGGGGCGGGGATTCCTAGCAATACAAAAAAATACATCTTCGTCGATTTTCTATTTACAGTAAACATTAATAAAAAAAGAATTCGGTTTGCAAAAAAATAAATAAATAGTTGTAATATAAAGAACAGATTTTAGAAATTTACGTACGGAGTGCGCATTTCGTTTGGCATTTAGTATTCATTAATAAAAGAATAGAAAAATTACTGTTTATGCTTGCTCATAATGCCAGCGACGCACATGTTAAAGTAAAAAAAAAATTATTTACGGTCGAACAAATTCTAATAATCATGTAGTGAAGTACTAGGGAGCACCAGCGAGGCATGACCAACAAAAGTAGGAAGAAAAGAGGTGCTCCCGATATATGAGAACACTAATACAACATACCTCCAAGTGCCAGCTATTATCGTGTGCCCATTGCATCCACGGAGGTGAGTCAGCGAAGCGTTCGGGTGCTGGGGTCCAAATGTAGAGTAACCCTGCAACAGCGGAACACCTACCAGCGCAGTCGGTTCTACATAAGAAAAATAATCGGCCTACGTATTACAATTTGGCCTCTAGCTAAGCGCTAGAAAGAGAATCTTACTAGTATTAATAACCCAAGAGCACTTACCGATACACCCAAATCTACACTTCTCAAAAAGATAGAACGTGCATCGCTCTTGGAGTAATAAAACGAGCAGTTTAGAAAAATATATATCAGGACGAACTGCAGAATCAAATTGAAAATTGTTTTAAATAACAAGAATTCGAGCTTCAATCCTCTCGTTATCAACATACCAAAAAAGAGATTAGAAAACTCGACCCAAGCTTTATCAAATAGTACAATACACTATTTCAACGAGTCTTTCGGTTGTAGCAGTATAAGGATTAATTTTACGCTATAGTAATGTGTAGCCAGTTAACGGCTACTCAAAACAAGATGCCAACTACAGAATATATAGCGTAAACTCGTCGTTTTAGAGTAGATAGATTGAAATTGAAAATTATTCGCGAGCGTATTTATTATAAAAAAGTATAATATATAGGATGTTATTGACGTATGGAAGAGTAGAAATGGAATCGATGTGGTTTTTAATTCATCGGCCGTAAATGAACGTAACACCTTTGTCAGGTGTTTAAACTTAGATAAAATTTTATCATGGGTACGTTGTCAATATTTTCTATGACTACCCCTGGACATAGTCTACAGTCTTTAAAAAATGATTTTTAAATCAGTGTTTTACTTAATATAGTCAATATGATGCCGATTTTTATCTTGTGGTATTACAATGTATAGAATCTTCTGTTGTGAATTTAAAAAAAATGTTTGCAATTACCAATTTATATTTTGTTTAAAACTTCAATAACCGTTCTCTTCTATCATTTCGCTCTCTCAGTTTATGTGCCCAAACAATATAAGCCTATTTTCCGTTACCGACTTTAGTATTCAGATTTCCTATTATCGTTAATTTTTATTTTGTTTAACTTATTGTATGGATTTTTCTAATTCTTTATAAGCAAGCTCTACTTTTTCATAATCATAGTCAGTTGTTGGGATCTAGACACATGTTATTGCAGTTGGTAGCACTTTGTATAAATTTTAATTAAAACAATCTCATCACTATATTATTCAATAAAAACAATTCGTTTCTACCTTTCAGCCTAAAATCATACTCCTCGTTCTTTACTTGATATAGTGGTCTTGACCAAAAGCCTTTCTTTTCCCTTTCGAACCTTACTTATACAATATGTATCCCTAACCTATTTTTCTCGTTTTAAATGTTCTAATCTATCAACTTTATTTAGACATAATATTCCACGCATCAACTCGTAGTGTTAGAAACCTTTTTGACATTTTTTCTGACGACCCCCACCCGGACGGATTTATCACCGAAATATTTAACTAAACAGAACGCCGCAATAACTTGCTATAATTCGTAATGTTGCATGTTCATTGTATATCTATAAGAATCTTTAATACAGTGGTTTCCGATTGCCTTATATTTCCTCATGCTATTGACCTTTCTAGTGGTTATATAGTTCCAGGGCGAATTGTTCTATACGACTAGAAAGTGCTCAAATCCTTAATCGTTTTCTTAGCTGACTTATTCGACCGTTGGATCTTGGTTAAAGTGGAATACTTAACCCAAGATTTTGTAGGCAGGTTAACTAAACTGGTATAAGACTAGATGATGGGGTCGTCAAATTCCTACATCTTAATATCCTAATAAGGACTTTGTAACGCTAGCGCAATACTTAAGGAAACATTAATTATTAGAAATGAATTATTAAATTTCAGTTATTTAGATAAGCTTTTAGAAAGAAAGCATCCTGAAAAATTTATGTTCCGGTAGTTTACATTTAATAACATTGCTAATTCAATATAATATTAAATTATGATAAAAAATTAAAATAGGAAAAAAACCAGTACAATAAATTTAAACGGTGATAATTATCGGTACTTTACACCCTTTTGTATTATAATAAAAAAATACAGATAACTGGAAAACAACCGTTCGTAATAGAGTTACTTGTGCAAATTCACACGGGTTCAAGAAACAATAAACAAGGAATGACTACACGCGAAAAACCACAATACGCATAGAAACAGCGTGAAGAATGTGTTGAGAACGTAACGAATGACGCATACCATCAGTATTACAATGTCAAATCGTGAGACTGAATGAGGGTTAACACGTACAGACTGGCATTGATGTTGAAAATAGGACAGTTTAGACGCACTATTCGTGATAACGAAAATAGCATGCAATGAACCCTGAATCTTATAAAATCCCACGGATAATAATAGAGAGGGCAGATCAGATCAGATCATTATACATTAGGCATTCGACAGAGACTTACGAATTCGATCGATATGCAATTATCGGACGCCGGAAACATGTACGATAGTTAATGTGACGGTATTTCTACTCGAAGCTATTAGCAAAAGACATGTTTTCAGACGCAGAAGAAAAAACGCGAATGCGATATACTTGTAATTAACGTGAAAGTTGGCAGTGTTAGAAAGCCTTTGTCAACAACAGTTTTTACCTTGGATGTCAATAAAATTTTAAGCGAACAAAAAACTGTGTTGTTTAAATTTTGTTATATAGTTTACAAACATCATATGCCGTTTCTTTTTTTTGTATTTAATAACTGTGATTGATGGTAAAACAAGTGGAGCTTATTATTCCGAAAGACTATTAACGTTGATGCACGCTTATTTAAAGTATTGCACATATCGGCTTCTCATAAAGAGAAATTCACAATTGTATCTCCAAATTAGCACGTAAAATAGAAATTGATTAAAATTATATCAAGCATAATATTAAGAATAATTTTTTAAGCTAAACTCGTATTTGGCTGCTTAGGGGTTGCTCATAGTCTTGCGTTGTTGTTATTCACTGTTATAATCATATTCTACAATATAGGTTAAGTGTACACGACGAGTTTTTTTTTTGTTAATAGTAAACTAGTAGAAGGAAGTAATAGGGATGTAACAGAGGCTCCATCAACCTTCAACATCAGCGACAATCGCCAAACTGTTACTCGGAACATCCACCTTCTGAGTAGGCCTTATTTATCTTTTCTTCACGTGGGTTGGCGCTCAATGTCAAAACATAAACAAAGAAGTTGAAAGACCTTACAAGGTAAGCGATCAGGTATTTAGTAGAAGTGTTACAATTTATATACTATTAAGAGTAGTATATTTGATTTCATAGTATCCACCCCGCACCACTGAAAAGTAGCCGGTGCACCAATTACCTGTTACGTCATTTTGGCCATTCTAGAGTAAAAATAAGCAAGAAACGCCCAGGTCAAATCAGCACGTACTAATCTTTGTATTTTAGCACTTCAACATTGTTTGCTGATAAACGTTGGATCTTAATATTAGGGGGTACAACTCGCTTGAGCTTACATTTATTGCAATAACTACAAAATGTGATAGATTTTATTAAACGAATGTGTATTATTTACAAATATTTTACAATTTCGTTTTCAAAATTATCAAGAGACTTCTGGCAATTCGTAAAGTGTTGTTGTTGAGATAGGCTGCATAGGTAAAAATAACAAATGTAGTGAACCTTTTGCTTTATTGTACAAGGCGCATTTTTAGAGTAAGTTCCGTTTGCGCATCTTTCGCGCAGCTTGTTATTTGCCAGGTGCGTTATGGGTAGCTTTTTCTTTCATGCGTGGACTATCCGCACACAGTTGCAGGTTGTAATTTGTGTAGTAGAATGTTATTTATCACAACACAATCGAATATCTCGTCGAGTATGAACTTTGTAGTGTAATTCGTTTTTTAAACGCTAGAAATATGCGACCAAGTGATAAAAAACTACGTGAGCTATACAAGACAGATTTCGGAAAAATGTATTAAAACTGCAAATTGAAATTACTTGGACAGTTTTTCTCTATCTAACATATGTGAACTTATCTTACTGACACATTAAACTGAACCAGATAAAGGGAATTTTTCTTTTTTGAATCAACATAATTTAGCGTGTGAAACTTCTTCGTGCCAAGACGATGAGGTCTTAGGCGTCACGTAATACGTTATAAATCAAAATAAATGAATTATAAAACTGTAATACCTTTAGAATACAAAGTAACCATGCTATCATTTCTAACCTTACGACCGCTATAATGAATTAGAGAACTTTTGAGTATAAACAATCTAAGATACAAAAACAATCTTTCCTTAGATCAGGAAAGCATGTAACCTAAAAAATTATATTTCTTAAAGGAAATAACCCTAACCCTATAGGTGCGATTTACCAATACAAAAACTATTACAACAAAATATGATTATAAACATATAAAAAAAATGTCACAAGCTACGTGGAAGAATAGTTTATGGTAATATAAATTTCCTTTTCATTATGCTTTGTTATGTATTTGTACAAAAGTGGAAAGTACTTTACAAATACGAGTCGAATAACGACAAACTCATTTATATATTTCTTTTCAAACAATGAACACCATCGGTATATGAGAATTCAGTAATAGGTGCTGTCCTTCGCAAATCCATACATAACGATTAAAACAAAATGAAATTTGAGATTATGTTTCGTAGCTACCAAATCGATTGTAAAACATGTCGCCTTGGGGGGTTTCTTTTATCTGTACAATAATAGGGAGCCTGAAATTTAATATTTACACCGGAAATAGCCATTGAGTGAATGTAAGGCACGTGCACTATTAGAAAGACCTGCGCTGGATGTAATTCATACTTAAAAAAAAGAAAACAAATGCGAGCATACTTGGTATATTCATATGCATTACAATAAATGGACCCTTTTTCAGCAGATACAAACAGAATATTATTATATTTTTAAGTTTCTTTTACAACTCATTAACTTCAAGTAATTTCTTATATTTAGAATAAGAGAATATCTAAGATAAAAGATTTACACTACTGCTTTTTAGTAGATTCTTTCAATTTGCAAAGGCATTTATTCTACCAGGTATTTTTAAAAGGTTTTACAAAAATATTTGGCCTGATTAAAAATCAAATTATATTTTTGGAAATTTACACAAAAAAATTGTTATGTTTTAAGTGGAATTTCAGGAGGTGTGTAAGTTGGAATAACTTCGAGTGCATTGCTCTCAGCTCTCAAGGCCAAGATAATGATAATAGTACGTATTTCCGGTTTGGACAATGTTGTATAAAAAACTAATAAAGTCGACGTTTCGGTCACTTGCGTAAGGATCATGGACAGGACGGTATGTGCAGATTTCCGCCGAACTAAATTGCACTAAGATCTATCGCAAAGCAATGGTGTAGCAAGTTTAATTGCCGCGCCCTTTAAATCGCAGTATTTTAAATTTAATCTTCGTATTCAATTATTTAACATCATTTAAGGTCCTATTATTAGCATTAAATAGATTATATACTTTTAAGCTATGCTTGCGCGTATTGTGGGTTGCGTGATATGCAGGCGCTAAAATACATTATAAACATTTGTATCGTTTTAAACACAGTAAAGAAGTGTCTTTTTACGCTTGCGTCCAAAATTAACGTTCTCCTGAAATGAATATTAATGAAAATTATGGGTCCTCTTTCAATCTCGAGAAGATGTTCAAGTTCTTACGGAGGAGGTGCAATTTGTGAATCGCACTATAAAATTCATAAAATGAGTCTTAGTTCTATAGTTGATCTTTTCGTTGATGGTTGGTAAGAAGTTTGCCTTTAACAGTAAACTTTATTTGTAGCGTTAAGTTACGATGATAATAAAATGATTAGTTAATGTCGAAGCAGCTGTTGGTTGTAACGGCGTTCGAGATATACGGATTTCAAGTATAAGTCTGATAATTAAATGAAATTCAGGAGATGTTGGTTGTGAACATCATTCAGCACTAGGATTTGGATTTGATCTTTCATCACTACAGTGTGGTAAAGTAATTATAACGCTTTTCGCTTTTGCAATTAATAAAGTGCAGCCTGTTTTTTTAATGATTATTAATATTTGGCGTATAATCGGAATTGTTTTAAGTATGTTGATGCGGATTTAATACCTCATTTTATATTGTTAATCGTTGGAAAATTTTCCTTTTGGAGAAAGTATCATACAATATAGAACCAGTTGTTTTCATGAAAAAATTGTTTCTTTCAACAAATAGTTATTTGAGGTAAAAATAAGTCAGATTATTTTGACATGCATATTGGAAATGATTACCTTTGTTATTAGGTTTATACCAAATGAAAAGTTAAAGCAAATAATTTATTAATACTGACCTTAAGTAGAGCCAGGTGGATAGGAAAAAGATAGAAGGATATAGGAAGACCTAGACCAAACTATATTAGTCAAATTATTAGAAATTTAGGTTGTGAAGGGTATGTAGAGCTTTTTAGATTAGCACAGAATAGAAAAGAAGTTAGAGCTGCGTCAAACCGACCTTAAGTAAGGTCGAAAACAAAATGATGATGACCTTAAGTATTTTAAATTTTGTTTGACCAACTGTAAAGTATTCAAAACTGAAAACTGATATGGCTCATACAAATGACATGGCCTCATTTATGTTAATAATTAAATTAATTAACAAACTAAGCCTTTATTTCAAATTTAGAATACACCTTTTTGGGTTATTCTTGTATTTTTAATGAGACCTGTAACTGAAAATTGAAAATAATTTTATTTGAGAAATACAAATACTTCATTGGGTAAAACATTATTTTTAGTTGTCTTACACAAGGTATTAAAAGTTAGTAAGGTTTAATTCTTCTAATATTATTATTACTTATTGTGGATAACAAAATGTATTTACTAACTCTTAGTGAAAATCGCAATTGAGCGTCCTCAGGGTGTTTATTTTGTTGTCCTAAGCACAACGGTTTCTACTTATCTCTTTGTGCATTGTTCATCTTTATGTAGGAGTATTAGAGGTAGTGGCGCCCTCCCTTTCCTCGTGCACTTGTTAGCTAACAATGTGAACAACAAACTTACAAACACCCCCGTTTTATTGTAGGAATCGTGTACGAGCTATGCGGTGACTTTCCTTTGTAGGAGGTAATACGCCTTTGGCATACCAATGCAAGACAGATAAAGGGGTTTCAGTTCCATCATTAATTCCTTACAGTGGTGTCAAGGAAACAGTCCCGTGGCTTGCTTGGTTCGCATGTGACTACTAAGCTCAAGGTCCCAGGTTCAATTCCCGACATGGACCGCTTGAAAAATGTTAGGCGAGCAGCTTTCACGTTCGGATGACAGTTAAATGTAGGTCTCATGTACGAGTGTTGTCACGCACATTAAAGATCCCTACCTTGCTGAAAAAAGCAAGATTTCGCAAAATTCAAAATTTCCAGGTAAAAACTGGCTTCCTGGCTAATGTAGTACCTTCGGGCGGAGCATTGGAAATATGAAAATAATAAATGTAGGGCGTTAAGGAAAATTATTTCTAGACGAGCAGATTCAGTCACCCTTTCAAGCTAAAAGGTGTATGAATAGCCAAGAATATTTAAAAACGTGTTACACCCTGCAAATTTCAACCACTACGTTTGTGTGGTGTCAGAAAGATCGATAAACTAGATGTTCAATTTCGCCCAAAGAACGATCGATTTACCAACTTAGTGTCTTGTTAAATAGCTGACAAACTTTTTAAAACCCTATATCGGTAATAGTCCAGCCCCTGTTTTAAACTCCATACATTTTATTCAGTTAATCGCAAGGATCGACCTTGATGCTGCTGATATATAGGTAATCATCTATTTACCGATATTCGTGTCCCGGATGCTGTTACTATAATAAGACAACGTCCTTCACACGTTGATAATAAAATGTTTGACATTTGGTTTTACAAACAAACTTTTGGCACACCTATGAGCTCACCTTTGTGGTCTGGCTCCATGGTGATTCAGAACTTATTAAATCATTTACACGAAGTTATAAAATTTACCATGAAATCGAAGATAATGGAGCCTTACTATTCCTTCTTGTTCAGTCATTGTCTACTAGTCATACGGAGAGATAGCCAACTTTGTGTTTCTGTCCATCACCATCCTTCACAAGTGTCTATAGACCAGAATAAATGTGCATAAACGTGTTTCGGGACTAGCCGGTACTGCCGTCCAGCAGTGGCTGAACACCAGTACGAGACAAATTATGCTAATATTCATCAGTTATAGAGCTTCGAACTCGATTGACACGCAACCACCGCCGTGACACGTGTGCTATTAAACTCTGGAATTGTGAGACACATATTTCCAAACGCGAGTGAAAGCGCGGACTTAAAAGTATCCGGTGTTGAACTTTATCATTCAACGTTAGGTTGGAGTATTTGTTTAGCTGCAACCAATTTTCTGCACCAAAAGATCGTTCGGAGCTTTGTAAAAGGACCGATAAAATCTGTAAGTTATTGAATTTTTTGCTTTCTACTTGCTACATATTTCATGCTGTATTATTATTATTAATTGTGATTGGTTGTAATAATGAGTATTAAGAAGACTTTTACGTTAGTGCATGTTAATTTCAAGTGTATTGTAAACACAAATTCTTATATGGAAAAGCAGTACAACTGTATCCACATAATTTATATGTACTAGTTAATTTCGTTGGATGTCAATAATTAATAAATTTAAGTTATTATTTTTTTAAGATACACGCATATTTGGCAAATTAGGGATAGGTCTTAGTTTCTTTTTGTTTGTTATTTATTGTGATATTCATGCTTGATAATATTCATGTTTGAACAAGACTTGGAATTTATGATATTATTTTAAATTAGTAGAAGGTGAGAAACGTGTACACAAAGGCTCCTTCAATCTTTTCTGCAGTAAGAACAATTAAACCGTCTCTCGGAACACTCATCTTATAGGGAAGCTTTTGGATCAGTTTCTTCAGATGGGTTGGCGCTTAAAGGCTATTAGACACAAGAGTTCATAGACTTTCTAGGTAGGTGTAAGAGTATTTAGTAAAAATGTTATAATTTGTATACCCATTGTATACCCACACCACTGAAAGCTAGTCAGTTCACTTTTGTACGGTAAAATTAGGTCAGGTACTTAACGTCAGTTCAGCACATAAGGCAAGTGAGTCTACTTGCCTAGAAGCAATTTTCCTTCACATCACGCCCCAAAATTGACATTTCTACTTCAAAATGAAACAGGTATAACTTTTGACGTCCGAAACAAAAGAAATATACTCAATTTATAAACATTCAGCCGTACAGCTTAAGTTTTTCCAAATTCACCGTTAGCATTTTGTTGTACCAAAATATGTCCTGAAGTTTAATTCACTAATATTAGTAATAGATTAAATTAGACTGTGGCAATTTAATTCTCAACACCAAGCATTTTTAAATATTAAGTATTCAAAAATATTTTTAGTGTTGCGTGGCTCCCAAAATGCGTACTTTAGTGGCCAACACTTTAGTAACTATAGTCTGACCAAATTTTCTTGGCATGCGGGCTAGACATAGATACAACTTAACAATATCCAGAACAGTTTCAATTTGGCAGAGACTTTGATTTTATAAATTGTATAAATCTTGACACCAGTCGAACAGCAGAAGCATTTTCTTGTTTACACATGCACATTAGGAGGGGGATCCTTTAATATAAGTAAACTGTTATTCAAAAAGTTTAAAATTCTCAGACTGAGATGCGGTTGCGACGGGTAGCAAACGAGACACACACATTGAAAAGTGGCTCTTCTCTTGAAAAAACTATGGTGAATAAATAGACGGACTGTATAACGTCAGAATAAATGGGAGTAATTGTAACCGTTGTTATTATATTTTCAGCCCCATGTTGGGATGGATGCTAGTGATGACAAAAAGAGAAGTGTTCCTTATGTTGAAAATAAGAGCACGGTATTACTTGGACGGTAAATGGCTCTAGGAAATAGAACCTCCAGCAAAATAAAATGGCTAACTCTGATTATTAATTCAAGAAAAATCATGAGAGTGGACGTAGGCCAATTCCGCTTTACCTAGTACAGCAAACTTTTTTATTTGTGCTTGTAATCTAAAACACTGTCGTACACGTATTGGGCGCTGGTGCACCTAAATGAAGATTTCTTGACAAAGTCGTTGCTTTAATAGAAAGCCAGAATAAAATTAAAGTAGAAGTAGCGTCCACTTAATATACATTACTGAAAACTAACTTTTGCTATAATGGTTAAATATATGCAGAAATTTAGATTTTTAGTAAGATTATATATGTGCCTCTGGAGATTTCATAAAAACACACAATTTTGAATAGGTATTTACCAAAATTCTGATTTAGAATTGTTGGCTAAACATGGTTAATTGAATATGTTCGTTCTTACTTACAATAAGTTGTATCTTACTTACAATAAGTTGTATTGTAAGTAAGAGGGGGTGGAACTCTTTGATGTTGTGCTAAAATAGGCGTGGCTTTAATCACCAATTGGTAGAAAGGGCGTGGCTAATTGAAGAGGCGGGGTTTTGACTGCCAACTTTAGCCGCTAACTTCACTGACGTTAATTTGCACATGAGCTATGCTGATACAATTTCCAGATGAGAGTTTTAGTGTAAAATTCGCTTTAGATAAGCTTCCACCAACGTAAAAGTCTTTAAGCTATACATATTCTTATTATTACAGCCGATCACAATTATTAATTATAAAATAGCAGGTGGAAAGCAAAAATTCAATAACTTACAGTTTTCGTTGGTTCTTTCCACAGCTCCGACGATCTTTTGGTGCAGAAAATGGTTGCAGGTAATCAAATACTCCAACTTAGCGTCGAATGAAAGCTTCCAATATAGGGCACTATCACTTTTAACGGTATTTTTATATACGTGCATTCACTCGCGCTTTGGAACCTTGTTTTACATTGAATACCGAAAGCTACATCGTTTGTTTGCGTTCGCAACACATTTCTTATTGCTGTAATTTTTTATTATTGTGGGTGATCATCTACCATGGTTTAATATGGCGATTATGTCCTGAGTGTCTATCCGTATTTTTGCAGATTTAAGTCTCAGTCTTTACTACTGGTTGTATAAATTGTAATAGGTACTTTGCTATTTTAATTCTTTATCCTAGTTTACTATCACATTGAAACAGCCACGTTATTAAAGATACGCTACCCATGCTTCTAAATTGTATAGACTGCTTTCGTGCTAAAATCTCATTTAACTAACTAAAACTAATGAACCCGTTTCTACTACACCTCATGTTTCATTAAATAACGCACTAGGGTTACAGTTCCCACCGACGATGATAACAGGCCACTGGAGTATATTTCCAACATTTATTTATTTCAACATTTTAATTACATGTACATAAGAAGCAAAGTCCTTGATTAATGTACTTATAGTAAATTTTATCAATTCCCAAAAACTTTCATGTATAAAAGTTGGCGATTGTATTTCGCCACACCTTGTACATGATTTGATGTGTTTTAAATAAGTAAAACAGCATCCAATACACTTTCCTTATTTCTTACAACTTTTGGCTACTTTCCATTTGAAAAAAAGATTTCAAAAATTGGGCCAGTTATCTCAGTTTTGTACCCCTTATTAGTTACTTTCCATATGAAAAAAGATTTTAAAAATGGGTCGAAGTTACCCCACTTTTGTACTTCTATTTTGCAAAACTTTTAGTTACTTTCTATCACACACTTAACATTAGTTGAGAATATTGCAAAACCAACACTTGCAGTTGCTTATAATAATTATCAGGTTGAAGTACTGAAACGTATTATATTTTCTTGATCGCTAACCCCAAACGGTCACATTCTTTCCTAAATTGAGCTTAACTAATGCTCTCTTCTCAATACATAAATCTGACTCTAGAAGTTGGGGGTCAGCAAAACAAAGTCTTCCGACGTAACTAGGGGTCTATTCCTTGGGTAGAGCTATGAGCAATGGGGGGGTAAGTCGAAATCTATGGAGGGTTACACTTAACAAAAAAAACAAACAGGCGCCACCAAGTCCAAATTGATTTATTTTAGGGGCATAGCTATTTTTTTAAGGGCGGACTTGGAGACCCAAAAAAAAGAGATCGCCTTCGTTGATACACAAACTTGTCTTAACAGAATAAGACGCTGTTCCTGTAAGAAAGAATAATAATTAAGTCACATAAAAATGGGAACACTATTTGCGTCCCTCAAGTATACCTAAAAGTATAGAGAATATTTTCTGCATAATGGGATCATAAAATTTTAGTTCTTATTGCTTTTTGTTTACCAAGTCTGATCAGACTAGATCAGAATAAAAAACTTTAAATGAAGAATATTAATTTACTAATAAGAATTTTCTTGGTTTCAGTAAATAAAGTATCATTGTAATTAAATAAAATAAAAATTTGAAGTACTTGCAAAACTGGTAGTAAAGGTTATCAACTAATCCTTACTCAAATATTTTATAATTCTATGTAACTAAAAATGCTAGAGTTTCTTTATAACCCAATCAGATCTGTGTGAGTCATTTACAAATGAATATACGAAATTTTCTCTTTAGGTTAACAAACTTAAATTTAGTTTGAAGTCAAAATAATCACCAAGATATTCTCTAATGTTATCAATAGTGGTTGTACTAAAATGCTAAACATGTGTTAGCCATTGGGCAATTGTTGACAATAGTGAACAAACAAACAGGTGATGTAATAGCAGCTGTTAAATTACGTTGAAGCCACGTGTGATCACGTATTTACGAAGCTAAGTGAAAGCAAATTTAATACTGGGGAAAACCAGCTTATTTACAGGTAAACTGAATAACAATTTTGTACGTCTAACAAACAAAATGAAATAATGTACTTTCAGAAGGAAAGTACTCAGGAAATCTTAATTCTATTACGAACCCAAGAGCAGCAGTTGTCCCTTGATGTAATGGAAATTACCTCGCAGCGCGGGAACAGCAACCAATTATACTTGCTTCCATGCTTTAACACAGGTGCAGGAGCAAAGCGGGTTCCTCACTTGGATCACGGCAGCAACTTTGCAACGCAATCTTCCGTTGTCTAAATTCATTCACCAAAATAATTTTTCATTGCGTAGCCAACAAATTAAGCTTTCCAAACTGCAACCTCAAAGGGATCATGTTGTCTCAAATTTTACAGTTGCGATTTTCGACGTGGTGTGCGATATATACGTTATCCATGCAGTTTTCTAATTTCTCGTTGGGATTTCAAATGTGTCGTTGCGAGTTCAAATGGGTCGTTGCGAGTTCAAATGGGTCGTTGCGCTAAATAAATTTTGTAAATTAGCTAATATGACAACGAATATACAAAATGTGGATTAGGTACCAACCGTTACTCAGGAAGTGTTTCACAAACATAGAGCGACTCGGAGGTCACTCGCCATTCTCTTAGAATGCATCTTGACGCTACTTTTAACTATCGACGAGTGCGCTCGCTGCTTTCTTGTATGGTGGGAGGTTCCGGATTTTGTTCTCGAACCTCTCACGCGCGCGCCAGTGGCTGTGAAATTACACCGAACTCGGAAACAACTCGACTAATAATCCTTGATATTATAATACTATAAAAGTTTGATTGTTACTTGAATATTTATTTTAATTAATAAAGGTATTTTACTATTCATTGTACGTTTAATGAATGGATTCTCCTACTGCAAAAATAAAATTGTTACACTACCTCTTTCCTAAAAGAAAAAAATTTTTTTCTTAAAAAAACTTCAAATATAACTAATACAAAAAATTTTTTTACAACAATACTAGCCTTTCCTATCTTCCTAACCAACTATGCAATTTTATAAATTTACTCAAATGGGGGGGACCTTCATTTATAATTGAGAGTGTGTTGGTAACTACGTGTACCTGACGTCCATCGGGAGACAAAATCGGGAGTCACAATCGGTAATAATCAAAATTGGGAGGGGGTCAAATTAGAGAGTCAAACACTCCACGGGACAAAAGAATTTAAATTTACAAAATTTCTTGACTTGAGATTCCTACTTCTAATAAGGCTAATATTTCTGACCTAAAATCAAACACTTACAATTTACTTCTAATTTCAAAAAAAACTTCACTTCCAGGAGCTCATTTAGCTCTATTTACAAAAAAAACAGGAATGCTTCCTCATCAGAACAGCATTACCATTCAAAATATCATCACTATAAGGTGAGAATCAAAAGAAATACCCTACTAATAGGTCTAAATTTAAGCATCATCACAAGGTGATAACCAAAACAAAAGTGACCTAATCAAAGGTTACTTATCAAATTCAAATACAAAGTATTATCACTTTATTACAAAGAGATAATCAAAACGAAGGTAACCTGACCATACGGTTACTTAACAAATTCAAATACAAAATATTATCACTTTATTACAAAGAGATAATCAAAACAAAGGTAACCTGACCATCAGGTTACTCATCAAATTTCAAACCCAAAATAACCCAGTTAGGGTTGTAGAATCCTACACCCTACTGATCATCCTATCACTAATTGCTAACGAACAACTGATCTCATTAGTGATGGACCAAACGGTGAAAATCACCAAGTCAACTTTGACCTTATCAAATCTAAGAACTTCTAACGGTCAAAAGGAACAAGGGAAAGAACAATTCATTCTCCCACCTTGACATGTAGAAATCAGGACCAATAGTTAAATAGCCCACCTACTTCTACATTGTAAGGATATCTGTCAAAGACATCCTCCAAACACATCTCCGAGCAACGCGCGAGCAAAACGACCAGCGTGCACCAAGGCACACCTCAACTTACAAAACTTACAAAATCTCAAACCACTTATTTCACTCCTCAAACAAAATACTCAATATTAGTGGACCGACACTAGATCAAGAATTGGAACAAAACAAAACAGACCACTACGTCATTACTTAATATCAAAGAGATGACCGGACCGGAATTAATCGTCAAAATCATCATTTTCATTTGGATCTGATACTCCAATTGGTTTCAAGTCCTTTATGTGCCATTTCCTGCTCTTGTTCCATCTTCGTTTTCTAACTCATATACTAAACTGGAATGTTTTTCCGAATTTTACTCATAACGAACTTAGGAGCTAACTTAGCGGAAAATTTATCACTAGCACTCGAGAGGACCTTATTAGTTCTCCAAACATACTCTCCGACTCGGAATGAAATGTCTCTTCTCCGAAGATTGTAGCGTTTACACGAACGTTGATAAGCTACATGCAAATTTTCACGGACACTTCCAAAATATCAAACAAAAGTTGACGATCCAAAACATAAGAAGGTCTACTACTGGAGACGACATCAACATCCTCACCAGGTATAAAATTATCCTTATAAGCTTTTCCACTTAAAGGTACCTGACGACCAAAAACTAAAAATTTGG
This sequence comes from Platerodrilus igneus, assembly GCA_036346225.1. NCBI lineage: Eukaryota > Metazoa > Arthropoda > Insecta > Coleoptera > Lycidae > Platerodrilus > Platerodrilus igneus. The sequence continues at coordinate 2,982,593 of JARFIW010000831.1, forward strand.
TGAATAGTTGGTGGACTCATGTTTTGCTGAGTTGATCGCGTATTGGATCTTTGATATCTCAACATCCCACGTATCATGTTCTTCTACGTATGTACGGATTGCTGTACCAACTGTCTTATTGATTCTTTCCACAAAATTGCATTGGGGAGCATAAACAGCGTTATACCAAATTTTTGAATTTCGTACCTTGCACACAAAGCTTTAAAAATACGTCCAACTAATTGTGGACCATTATCACAAATAACAAATTGTGGTACTCCGTAGACAAGAAATACCTTTTCTTCCAAAACTTCTCGATCAAATGTGCGGTAGCACTACGTAAAGGTTGCAAAATCGAATACTTCGAGAACCAATCACCAACAACTAAGAGCCATTTATGTCCGCGTTTGGAACGAGGAAACGGACCCATCAAATCTAATGCAATGGTTTGGAATGGTAGTCCAACTTCTTTCTCCTTTCCCATCATTCCAAGGGGACCTCTATTGGGTGGTTTTGAGCACCACAAATCAAACATTTCCTACAAAATTTACGTACGTCAAAGATCATCTTTGGCCAATAATACAATTCTTGGACTCGAGACAAAGTTTTTAAGGAACCAAAATGTCCTGCTGAAGGGGGGTCATGACATGATTTAATGACATCTACGCGCTGAGACTTTGGCACCAAATATTTCCACTCTACAACATTCGCCGAATGCGGTAATAAGGAAGGTATAAACTTATAAATAAACCCATCTTCTACTTTCCATTGTGGGTAGCTTTTCGGTGACAACAAAATTTTCTTTCTCAAAGACTCATACCACAAGTCTACTGCATCAAGTTTAATCTCTACTAAGTTAACTTCTGGATTTTCTAAAGGAACACCACGACTAAGACAATCTGGAACTATATTGAACTTTCCTTTTCTATGCACCAAATCAAATGAGTGTTGCCTTAATCGAACTGACCATCTGGCGAGTTTTCCAGTTGGATTCTGAAGATTACTCAACCAAAGTAACGAAAAATGATCGGTGACAACGGTGAATCGAACTCCTTCTACCCACGGACGAAATTTCTCAACTGCAAAAATAACCGCTAAACACTCTCTTTCAGTGGTGGAATAATTGCGCTCAGTACGGCTCAGGGTTTTGCTTGCGTACGAAATTACACGCTCTTCTCCGTTTACATTCTGAATCAACACAGCTCCTAACCCAGTGTTGCTTGCGTCACACTCAACGATAAAGGGTGCCGAGTAGTCTGGCTGCGAAAGAAGAGGTGCAGAAACTAACGCTTGCTTGATTAGCACAAATGAATTTTCTGCTTCCGCACTCCAGTTTACAGTTTGACCTTTTTTCTTACTTTTAATGAGGTCATTAATAGGCGAAACTAAAGACGAAAAATTCTTTATAAAGCGCCTGTACCAGCTGCACATTCCTATAAACCTTTTAATTTCCGTTGTGGTTTTCGGACGGGAAAGTTAACCATCGCCGACACCTTATCGGGATCTGTACGAAGTGAGTTCGAACCTACTATATAACCCAAAAATTTAAGTGTTTTTAAAAATTCACATTTACTTATATTTATGGTAAGGTTAGCTTCTTTTAAACGTTGCTTAACCTCTACTAATAACTTTAGATGATCTTCAAAAGATGACGAACATAATATTATGTCGTCCAAATAGCAAAATACATGGGGTTCAAAACGTGGACCAAAAATTGCATCTACTAAACGCTGTTGCGTCTGCGCAGCATTCTTCAACCCAAATGGCATGCATGTAAATCTATATTGTCCTCGTGAGATAACACTGAAGGCAGTCTTATCCTTAGACGATTCACTAAGAGGATTTGCCAAAACGATTTTCTCAAATCCAGAGACGAAATGTAGTTCGCACCTCTCAACATATTGAGAATTCTATCTACGTTCGCAAGGGGGTACGAATCATGAACAGTTAAGTCGTTCAGGGTTCTACCATCAAAACAGAAGCGATATTCTCCATCTGCCTTCTTAACCAACAAAACTGGAGAGGACCACGGACTAGTACACGGTTCTATAACTTTAAGTCTAAGCATGTCGTCCAATTCCTCATTCAATATCTTACCCATATATGGTGACATGACATATGGTTTCTTGTGGAAGGGTTTGGCATTGCCTGTGTCTATGTCCAATTCGATTAGGTGAGTTCGTCCTAATCTATCGTCGCTGCTAATCTCACTAAATGAATTTATTAACTCTTGTGCTTGCGCACTTTGAGCATCTGAGAGGTCATGTAAACCACATAAAGAATCTTCAGTGTTCAAAGGGATGGAAGACGGACCTATATACCCTATGTCGTTCCCAACATTGCTTTGGATAAACCAATTATTACTTCTAAAGTCAGCAACTACACCAAATAATTTTGCAAAGTCACTACCGAAAATAAATGTATGCGGTAGGGACGGAACCACTAATGCATTAAGGATGCGGCAATCATTACCTATACAAATTGGCAAATCTACTGAGCCTACAACAGACTTTATTGAACCATCAGCTGTAGTGATACCTGTTTTGCTGAACTAAAATTTTCAAGTCTAATTCTCTAACAATTGAAAGTGCTAAGGATCCTACTACTGAGGTAGTGCATCCCGAATCCAGAAGACCGGTAATGTCTCTATCTATTAATTTCACCATAATGTAGGGTCGATTATCACACTGCTTCTCAATGAACAGAGTATTATTCTTAGGCTTCGAAGAGTCCTGACAAAAATTTTTAACAACTGTAAGCCATCTCGACCACTCGTCTTTACTAAAGTATTTTTCTTGTTTACAAATCATAACTGTAGCCTTATGACGCGGAACAGGATACCGACCACTATGTACCTGCCGCCTTACTGGTTTTTGAACAATGTGGACATGACGTTGCCTTAACGCCTTTTCGACCACATCCAAAACAAAAATTTTTTTGTTGCTCTACAATCTCTAAACCAATGTCCACTACGGGAGCAATTCCAACAAACAAAATGATTCCTCTTATCGGGACTAAAGGAATTACAAACCGAGGACTCTAAAGAGCTCTTATCCGCTACTGTTACTTGAGGATTGACTAATTTATTCTGAAACACCCTACTCTTAACAGCATAAACTTTCTCATTCAACCCAGGATGTTTGTTCTCATATGGATGCTTAGAGGGTTGCAAATCTTATTAGGTTTATTAGAAGACGCCAAAACCGAGTTTAGTTTCATCAAAGAAGCTTCTTCTAACCTTTTACACAAATTTACTAGGGTCGACAAATCTTGAATGTCCGACAATGCAAGTGCCGAAATATATTCAGGAACCAAATTTCTTCTAATCATTTTAACTTTAGTAACTTCTGCTGGCTCGTTGGTCAGTCTACTAAAAGGGTTTGCATATGCGCGACAAATAAAATAATCCTTTCGTCTTTACCTTGACGACGATTTCTGATCTTTTCCCAAATGTCATCATCCGAAGAACCAGGTAGAAAATCTTCCTTAAACGTTCTAACAAGGAGTTCCAGTCTCGCAAAGAATTTTTCACTGTTCTAAACCAAACCAAAGCGTCACCCACAAAAGTTCACATGCTGATCCAAATAAGTCAGCTTCGGATACCTTACGAGATTGTGCTAAATCACTAACTCTATCTAAAAATAAATGTAGTTGTTTGGGGTCACCTGAGAATTTTACAGGCCATGAACCTATAGGTACTGAAGGTGTTACATACGAAGTCGAATGGATAGGTGCACTAACTAAAGGAGATACTACAACGGACCGATCTAAATAGGTGGACTCTGTACTTTTATTGATTTTATCGTACAACTCAGCTTCAAGAGTTAATATCGTTGCTACGGTCTCATTTCTAAACTTAATTGCTTCATCGGGATTTATTGAAGGATTTTCATACGCTTAGCTCGTCCCGAAAGGTGGTTTATCCTTGAACAAGCTCTTCTAAAATTGAGTCTGATGAGTCGCCCTCAAACTCGGACACAATATTACGAACTGACTCGACTGAAACTGAAATTTCTTTACTTTCCGTTGCAAAATCTACTTCATAACACGAAAGGTCAACCAAACAACCAGGCTTATCTATTTCTTTAGCTAACAATCTACCTAAAATTTTCCGTTTCTCCAACACTGGCCTCTCACTTACCACTCCTCTGATTCTTAGTTCATACTCCAATTCTTCTTTAAGTAGACAAACAATTTGGAATTTTTCCGACATGGTTACTACAACCTAATGGAATCAAACCGATAAATCTAACTAATCCGAATCTTACAAAAGCTATCAAAACAAATTCGTACTACTAAAGGTAAAAATCAAAAATGTTTTTGGTAAAATTATTTTGCCAAAACAATATCAAAAAATTTAAGGGTCAAAACAGAACTAAAGTCAAAAGTAAATTTGACCAAATTAACGAATTGAGTGTATGGGGATTACCGTTACAACCAATCTTTATCAAAAGCAAACAAACAAATCTAAGTGTCAAATAAACCTTAAGCAAACAAATTTCGAGCAAAATAATTTTTGGACAAATGGACTTCAAAGGAAAATAAATTTAGAGCTAACAAACTTCGAATCAAATTAAATTTAGAACAAATAAATTTCGAAGCAAATTAATTTTAACAAATAAATTTTAAGGTAAATCAAATTATGAACAAACAACTTTCGAGCTAAATTAAATTATGAACGAACGAATTTCAACAAATTACTCGTTGAACAAACAAATTTCGAGCCCCCAAATAAATTTTGATCAAACAAATTTCGAAGCCCCAAGCGTTGGGCGCTAGTGAAACGTATTATATTTTCTTGATCGCTAACCCCAAACGGTCACATTCTTTCCTAAATTGAGCTTAACTAATGCTCTCTTCTCAATACATAAATCTGACTCTAGAAGTTGGGGGTCAGCAAAACAAAGTCTTCCGACGTAACTAGGGTCTATTCCTTGGGTAGAGCTATGAGCAATGGGGGTAAGTCGAAATCTATGGAGGGTTACACTTAACAAAAAACAAACAGGCGCCACCAAGTCCAAATTGATTTATTTTAGGGGCATAGCTATTTTTTAAGGGCGGACTTGGAGACCCAAAAAGAGATCGCCTTCGTTGATACACAAACTTGTCTTAACAGAATAAGACGCTGTTCCTGTAAGAAAGAATAATAATTAAGTCACATAAAAATGGGAACACTATTTGCGTCCCTCAAGTATACCTAAAAAGTATAGAGAATATTTTCTGCATAATGGGATCATAAAATTTTAGTTCTTATTGCTTTTTGTTTACCAAGTCTGATCAGACTAGATCAGAATAAAAACTTTAAATGAAGAATATTAATTTACTAATAAGAATTTTCTTGGTTTCAGTAAATAAAGTATCATTGTAATTAAATAAAATAAAAATTTGAAGTACTTGCAAAACTGGTAGTAAAGGTTATCAACTAATCCTTACTCAAATATTTTATAATTCTATGTAACTAAAAATGCTAGAGTTTCTTTATAACCCAATCAGATCTGTGTGAGTCATTTACAAATGAATATACGAAATTTTCTCTTTAGGTTAACAAACTTAAATTTAGTTTGAAGTCAAAATAATCACCAAGATATTCTCTAATGTTATCAATAGTGGTTGTACTAAAATGCTAAACATGTGTTAGCCATTGGGCAATTGTTGACAATAGTGAACAAACAAACAGGTGATGTAATAGCAGCTGTTAAATTACGTTGAAGCCACGTGTGATCACGTATTTACGAAGCTAAGTGAAAGCAAATTTAATACTGGGAAAACCAGCTTATTTACAGGTAAACTGAATAACAATTTTTGTACGTCTAACAAACATAATGAAATAATGTACTTTCAGAAGGAAAGTACTCAGGAAATCCTTAATTCTATTACGAACCCAAGAGCAGCAGTTGTCCCTTGATGTAATGGAAATTACCTCGCAGCGCGGGAACAGCAACCAATTATACTTGCTCTCCATGCTTTAACACAGGTGCAGGAGCAAAGCGGGTTCCTCACTTGGATCACGGCAGCACCACTTTGCAACGCAATCTTCCGTTGTCTAAATTCATTCACCAAAATAATTTTTCATTGCGTAGCCAACAAATTAAGCTTTCCAAACTGCAACCTCAAAGGGATCATGTTGTCTCAAATTTTACAGTTGCGATTTTCGACGTGGTGTGCGATATATACGTTATCCATGCAGTTTTCTAATTTCTCGTTGGGATTTCAAATGTGTCGTTGCGAGTTCAAATGGGTCGTTGCGAGTTCAAATGGGTCGTTGCGCTAAATAAATTTTGTAAATTAGCTAATATGACAACGAATATACAAAATGTGGATTAGGTACCAACCGTTACTCAGGAAGTGTTTCACAAACATAGAGCGACTCGGAGGTCACTCGCCATTCTCTTAGAATGCATCTTGACGCTACTTTTAACTATCGACGAGTGCGCTCGCTGCTTTCTTGTATGGTGGGAGGTTCCGGATTTTAGTTCTCGAACCTCTCACGCGCGCGCCAGTGGCTGTGAAATTACACCGAACTCGGAAACAACTCGACTAATAATCCTTGATATTATAATACTATAAAAGTTTGATTGTTACTTGAATATTTATTTTAATTAATAAAGGTATTTTACTATTCATTGTACGTTTAATGAATGGATTCTCCTACTGCAAAAATAAAATTGTTACACTACCTCTTTCCTAAAAGAAAAAATTTTTTCTTAAAAAACTTCAAATATAACTAATACAAAAAATTTTTTACAACAATACTAGCCTTTCCTATCTTCCTAACCAACTATGCAATTTTATAAATTTACTCAAATGGGGGACCTTCATTTATAATTGAGAGTGTGTTGGTAACTACGTGTACCTGACGTCCATCGGGAGACAAAATCGGGGAGTCACAATCGGTAATAATCAAAATTGGGAGGGGGTCAAATTAGAGAGTCAAACACTCCACGGGACAAAAGAATTTAAATTTACAAAATTTCTTGACTTGAGATTCCTACTTCTAATAAGGCTAATATTTCTGACCTAAAATCAAACACTTACAATTTACTTCTAATTTCAAAAAACTTCACTTCCAGGAGCTCATTTAGCTCTATTTACAAAAAAACAGGAATGCTTCCTCATCAGAACAGCATTACCATTCAAAATATCATCACTATAAGGTGAGAATCAAAAGAAATACCCTACTAATAGGTCTAAATTTAAGCATCATCACAAGGTGATAACCAAAACAAAAGTGACCTAATCAAAAGGTTACTTATCAAATTCAAATACAAAGTATTATCACTTTATTACAAAGAGATAATCAAAACGAAGGTAACCTGACCATACGGTTACTTAACAAATTCAAATACAAAATATTATCACTTTATTACAAAGAGATAATCAAAACAAAGGTAACCTGACCATCAGGTTACTCATCAAATTTCAAACCCAAAATAACCCAGTTAGGGTTGTAGAATCCTACACCCTACTGATCATCCTATCACTAATTGCTAACGAACAACTGATCTCATTAGTGATGGACCAAACGGTGAAAATCACCAAGTCAACTTTGACCTTATCAAATCTAAGAACTTCTAACGGTCAAAAGGAACAAGGAAAGAACAATTCATTCTTCCACCTTGACATGTAGAAATCAGGACCAATAGTTAAATAGCCCACCTACTTCTACATTGTAAGGATATCTGTCAAAGACATCCTCCAAACACATCTCCGAGCAACGCGCGAGCAAAACGACCAGCGTGCACCAAGGCACACCTCAACTTACAAAACTTACAAAATCTCAAACCACTTATTTCACTCCTCAAACAAAATACTCAATATTAGTGGACCGACACTAGATCAAGAATTGGAACAAAACAAAACAGACCACTACGTCATTACTTAATATCAAAGAGATGACCGGACCGGAATTAATCGTCAAAATCATCATTTTCATTTGGATCTGATACTCCAATTGGTTTCAAGTCCTTTATGTGCCATTTCCTGCTCTTGTTCCATCTTCGTTTTCTAACTCATATACTAAACTGGAATGTTTTTCCGAATTTTACTCATAACGAACTTAGGAGCTAACTTAGCGGAAAATTTATCACTAGCACTCGAGAGGACCTTATTAGTTCTCCAAACATACTCTCCGACTCGGAATGAAATGTCTCTTCTCCGAAGATTGTAGCGTTTACACGAACGTTGATAAGCTACATGCAAATTTTCACGGACACTTCCAAAATATCAAACAAAAGTTGACGATCCAAAACATAAGAAGGTCTACTACTGGAGACGACATCAACATCCTCACCAGGTATAAAATTATCCTTATAAGCTTTTCCACTTAAAGGTACCTGACGACCAAAAACTAAAAATTTGGTGAATAGTTGGTGGACTCATGTTTTGCTGAGTTGATCGCGTATTGGATCTTTGATATCTCAACATCCCACGTATCATGTTCTTCTACGTATGTACGGATTGCTGTACCAACTGTCTTATTGATTCTTTCCACAAAATTGCATTGGGGAGCATAAACAGCGTTATACCAAATTTTTGAATTTCGTACCTTGCACACAAAGCTTTAAAAATACGTCCAACTAATTGTGGACCATTATCACAAATAACAAATTGTGGTACTCCGTAGACAAGAAATACCTTTTCTTCCAAAACTTCTCGATCAAATGTGCGGTAGCACTACGTAAAGGTTGCAAAATCGAATACTTCGAGAACCAATCACCAACAACTAAGAGCCATTTATGTCCGCGTTTGGAACGAGGAAACGGACCCATCAAATCTAATGCAATGGTTTGGAATGGTAGTCCAACTTCTTTCTCCTTTCCCATCATTCCAAGGGGACCTCTATTGGGTGGTTTTGAGCACCACAAATCAAACATTTCCTACAAAATTTACGTACGTCAAAGATCATCTTTGGCCAATAATACAATTCTTGGACTCGAGACAAAGTTTTTAAGGAACCAAAATGTCCTGCTGAAGGGGGGTCATGACATGATTTAATGACATCTACGCGCTGAGACTTTGGCACCAAATATTTCCACTCTACAACATTCGCCGAATGCGGTAATAAGGAAGGTATAAACTTATAAATAAACCCATCTTCTACTTTCCATTGTGGGTAGCTTTTCGGTGACAACAAAATTTTCTTTCTCAAAGACTCATACCACAAGTCTACTGCATCAAGTTTAATCTCTACTAAGTTAACTTCTGGATTTTCTAAAGGAACACCACGACTAAGACAATCTGGAACTATATTGAACTTTCCTTTTCTATGCACCAAATCAAATGAGTGTTGCCTTAATCGAACTGACCATCTGGCGAGTTTTCCAGTTGGATTCTGAAGATTACTCAACCAAAGTAACGAAAAATGATCGGTGACAACGGTGAATCGAACTCCTTCTACCCACGGACGAAATTTCTCAACTGCAAAAATAACCGCTAAACACTCTCTTTCAGTGGTGGAATAATTGCGCTCAGTACGGCTCAGGGTTTTGCTTGCGTACGAAATTACACGCTCTTCTCCGTTTACATTCTGAATCAACACAGCTCCTAACCCAGTGTTGCTTGCGTCACACTCAACGATAAAGGGTGCCGAGTAGTCTGGCTGCGAAAGAAGAGGTGCAGAAACTAACGCTTGCTTGATTAGCACAAATGAATTTTCTGCTTCCGCACTCCAGTTTACAGTTTGACCTTTTTTTCTTACTTTTAATGAGGTCATTAATAGGCGAAACTAAAGACGAAAAATTCTTTATAAAGCGCCTGTACCAGCTGCACATTCCTATAAACCTTTTAATTTCCGTTGTGGTTTTCGGACGGGGAAAGTTAACCATCGCCGACACCTTATCGGGATCTGTACGAAGTGAGTTCGAACCTACTATATAACCCAAAAATTTAAGTGTTTTTTTTAAAAAATTCACATTTACTTATATTGATGGTAAGGTTAGCTTCTTTTAAACGTTGCTTAACCTCTACTAATAACTTTAGATGATCTTCAAAAGATGACGAACATAATATTATGTCGTCCAAATAGCAAAATACATGGGGTTCAAAACGTGGACCAAAAATTGCATCTACTAAACGCTGTTGCGTCTGCGCAGCATTCTTCAACCCAAATGGCATGCATGTAAATCTATATTGTCCTCGTGAGATAACACTGAAGGCAGTCTTATCCTTAGACGATTCACTAAGAGGATTTGCCAAAACGATTTTCTCAAATCCAGAGACGAAATGTAGTTCGCACCTCTCAACATATTGAGAATTCTATCTACGTTCGCAAGGGGTACGAATCATGAACAGTTAAGTCGTTCAGGGTTCTACCATCAAAACAGAAGCGATATTCTCCATCTGCCTTCTTAACCAACAAAACTGGAGAGGACCACGGACTAGTACACGGTTCTATAACTTTAAGTCTAAGCATGTCGTCCAATTCCTCATTCAATATCTTACCCATATATGGTGACATGACATATGGTTTCTTGTGGAAGGGTTTGGCATTGCCTGTGTCTATGTCCAATTCGATTAGGTGAGTTCGTCCTAATCTATCGTCGCTGCTAATCTCACTAAATGAATTTATTAACTCTTGTGCTTGCGCACTTTGAGCATCTGAGAGGTCATGTAAACCACATAAAGAATCTTCAGTGTTCAAAGGGATGGAAGACGGACCTATATACCCTATGTCGTTCCCAACATTGCTTTGGATAAACCAATTATTACTTCTAAAGTCAGCAACTACACCAAATAATTTTGCAAAGTCACTACCGAAAATAAATGTATGCGGTAGGGACGGAACCACTAATGCATTAAGGATGCGGCAATCATTACCTATACAAATTGGCAAATCTACTGAGCCTACAACAGACTTTATTGAACCATCAGCTGTAGTGATACCTGTTTTGCTGAACTAAAATTTTCAAGTCTAATTCTCTAACAATTGAAAGTGCTAAGGATCCTACTACTGAGGTAGTGCATCCCGAATCCAGAAGACCGGTAATGTCTCTATCTATTAATTTCACCATAATGTAGGGTCGATTATCACACTGCTTCTCAATGAACAGAGTATTATTCTTAGGCTTCGAAGAGTCCTGACAAAATTTTTAACAACTGTAAGCCATCTCGACCACTCGTCTTTACTAAAGTATTTTTCTTGTTTACAAATCATAACTGTAGCCTTATGACGCGGAACAGGATACCGACCACTATGTACCTGCCGCCTTACTGGTTTTTGAACAATGTGGACATGACGTTGCCTTAACGCCTTTTCGACCACATCCAAAACAAAAATTTTTTGTTGCTCTACAATCTCTAAACCAATGTCCACTACGGGAGCAATTCCAACAAACAAAATGATTCCTCTTATCGGGACTAAAGGAATTACAAACCGAGGACTCTAAAGAGCTCTTATCCGCTACTGTTACTTGAGGATTGACTAATTTATTCTGAAACACCCTACTCTTAACAGCATAAACTTTCTCATTCAACCCAGGATGTTTGTTCTCATATGGATGCTTAGAGGGTTGCAAATCTTATTAGGTTTATTAGAAGACGCCAAAACCGAGTTTAGTTTCATCAAAGAAGCTTCTTCTAACCTTTTACACAAATTTACTAGGGTCGACAAATCTTGAATGTCCGACAATGCAAGTGCCGAAATATATTCAGGAACCAAATTTCTTCTAATCATTTTAACTTTAGTAACTTCTGCTGGCTCGTTGGTCAGTCTACTAAAAGGGTTTGCATATGCGCGACAAATAAAATAATCCTTTCGTCTTTACCTTGACGACGATTTCTGATCTTTTCCCAAATGTCATCATCCGAAGAACCAGGTAGAAAATCTTCCTTAAACGTTCTAACAAGGAGTTCCAGTCTCGCAAAGAATTTTTCACTGTTCTAAACCAAACCAAAGCGTCACCCACAAAAGTTCACATGCTGATCCAAATAAGTCAGCTTCGGATACCTTACGAGATTGTGCTAAATCACTAACTCTATCTAAAAATAAATGTAGTTGTTTGGGGTCACCTGAGAATTTTACAGGCCATGAACCTATAGGTACTGAAGGTGTTACATACGAAGTCGAATGGATAGGTGCACTAACTAAAGGAGATACTACAACGGACCGATCTAAATAGGTGGACTCTGTACTTTTATTGATTTTATCGTACAACTCAGCTTCAAGAGTTAATATCGTTGCTACGGTCTCATTTCTAAACTTAATTGCTTCATCGGGATTTATTGAAGGGATTTTCATACGCTTAGCTCGTCCCGAAAGGTGGTTTATCCTTGAACAAGCTCTTCTAAAATTGAGTCTGATGAGTCGCCCTCAAACTCGGACACAATATTACGAACTGACTCGACTGAAACTGAAATTTCTTTACTTTCCGTTGCAAAATCTACTTCATAACACGAAAGGTCAACCAAACAACCAGGCTTATCTATTTCTTTAGCTAACAATCTACCTAAAATTTTCCGTTTCTCCAACACTGGCCTCTCACTTACCACTCCTCTGATTCTTAGTTCATACTCCAATTCTTCTTTAAGTAGACAAACAATTTGGAATTTTTCCGACATGGTTACTACAACCTAATGGAATCAAACCGATAAATCTAACTAATCCGAATCTTACAAAAGCTATCAAAACAAATTCGTACTACTAAAGGTAAAAATCAAAAATGTTTTTGGTAAAATTATTTTGCCAAAACAATATCAAAAAATTTAAGGGTCAAAACAGAACTAAAGTCAAAAGTAAATTTGACCAAATTAACGAATTGAGTGTATGGGGATTACCGTTACAACCAATCTTTTATCAAAAGCAAACAAACAAATCTAAGTGTCAAATAAACCTTAAGCAAACAAATTTCGAGCAAAATAATTTTTGGACAAATGGACTTCAAAGGAAAATAAATTTAGAGCTAACAAACTTCGAATCAAATTAAATTTAGAACAAATAAATTTCGAAGCAAATTAATTTTAACAAATAAATTTTAAGGTAAATCAAATTATGAACAAACAACTTTCGAGCTAAATTAAATTATGAACGAACGAATTTCAACAAATTACTCGTTGAACAAACAAATTTCGAGCCCCAAATAAATTTTGATCAAACAAATTTCGAAGCCCCAAGCGTTGGGCGCTAGTGAAACGTATTATATTTTCTTGATCGCTAACCCCAAACGGTCACATTCTTTCCTAAATTGAGCTTAACTAATGCTCTTCTCAATACATAAATCTGACTCTAGAAGTTGGGGTCAGCAAAACAAAGTCTTCCGACGTAACTAGGGTCTATTCCTTGGGTAGAGCTATGAGCAATGGGGGTAAGTCGAAATCTATGGAGGGTTACACTTAACAAAAAACAAACAGGCGCCACCAAGTCCAAATTGATTTATTTTAGGGGCATAGCTATTTTTTAAGGGCGGACTTGGAGACCCAAAAAAGAGATCGCCTTCGTTGATACACAAACTTGTCTTAACAGAATAAGACGCTGTTCCTGTAAGAAAGAATAATAATTAAGTCACATAAAAATGGGAACACTATTTGCGTCCCTCAAGTATACCTAAAAGTATAGAGAATATTTTCTGCATAATGGGATCATAAAATTTTAGTTCTTATTGCTTTTTGTTTACCAAGTCTGATCAGACTAGATCAGAATAAAAAACTTTAAATGAAGAATATTAATTTACTAATAAGAATTTTCTTGGTTTCAGTAAATAAAGTATCATTGTAATTAAATAAAAATAAAAATTTGAAGTACTTGCAAAACTGGTAGTAAAGGTTATCAACTAATCCTTACTCAAATATTTTATAATTCTATGTAACTAAAAATGCTAGAGTTTCTTTATAACCCAATCAGATCTGTGTGAGTCATTTACAAATGAATATACGAAATTTTCTCTTTAGGTTAACAAACTTAAATTTAGTTTGAAGTCAAAATAATCACCAAGATATTCTCTAATGTTATCAATAGTGGTTGTACTAAAATGCTAAACATGTGTTAGCCATTGGGCAATTGTTGACAATAGTAAACAAACAAACAGGTGATGTAATAGCAGCTGTTAAATTACGTTGAAGCCACGTGTGATCACGTATTTACGAAGCTAAGTGAAAGCAAATTTAATACTGGGGAAAACCAGCTTATTTACAGGTAAACTGAATAACAATTTTTGTACGTCTAACAAACAAAATGAAATAATGTACTTTCAGAAGGAAAGTACTCAGGAAATCCTTAATTCTATTACGAACCCAAGAGCAGCAGTTGTCCCTTGATGTAATGGAAATTACCTCGCAGCGCGGGAACAGCAACCAATTATACTTGCTCTCCATGCTTTAACACAGGTGCAGGAGCAAAGCGGGTTCCTCACTTGGATCACGGCAGCACCACTTTGCAACGCAATCTTCCGTTGTCTAAATTCATTCACCAAAATAATTTTTCATTGCGTAGCCAACAAATTAAGCTTTCCAAACTGCAACCTCAAAGGGATCATGTTGTCTCAAATTTTACAGTTGCGATTTTCGACGTGGTGTGCGATATATACGTTATCCATGCAGTTTTCTAATTTCTCGTTGGGATTTCAAATGTGTCGTTGCGAGTTCAAATGGGTCGTTGCGAGTTCAAATGGGTCGTTGCGCTAAATAAATTTTGTAAATTAGCTAATATGACAACGAATATACAAAATGTGGATTAGGTACCAACCGTTACTCAGGAAGTGTTTCACAAACATAGAGCGACTCGGAGGTCACTCGCCATTCTCTTAGAATGCATCTTGACGCTACTTTTAACTATCGACGAGTGCGCTCGCTGCTTTCTTGTATGGTGGGAGGTTCCGGATTTTAGTTCTCGAACCTCTCACGCGCGCGCCAGTGGCTGTGAAATTACACCGAACTCGGAAACAACTCGACTAATAATCCTTGATATTATAATACTATAAAAGTTTGATTGTTACTTGAATATTTATTTTAATTAATAAAGGTATTTTACTATTCATTGTACGTTTAATGAATGGATTCTCCTACTGCAAAAATAAAATTGTTACACTACAATTATTTTGTTTTTTCGTGATAAGGTTTTCAGTCTTGGACCTGGTTGGACACGTACCACCAGTGATTTCTACTCTGCGCTAGACTACACATTTCCCTGAAATTCCCACAGCCTACATCTTTGAATATCTGTGTGCACTAGTCTAACCTAGGTCTACTCTACCCCTATTTTTTCCTATTTCTGCTTCTAATATATTCCGCACTATTCCCTTATACTTTAGTATGTGACCTATCATCCTATCTTTCCTATTTTTTTACTGTTTTCCACATATTTCTTCTTCCCCTACCATTTCTAGAATCTCTTTGTTAAACTTGTCTGTTCATGGTATCTTCATCATACGTCTGAAGCACCAGATTTTTCCTGCCCGCTTCTCCTACTGTCCAAGTTTCACAGTCATCTAGTGCTGTGCTCCACACATACGCTTTCAGTAATCTTTAGCTTGTTTCTATGTTTGTTGTCTTTGAACACAAAAATTGCTTTATCTTGTTAAATGTAGCACGACCTTGTGCTAATCTTTGTTATATATCTTTTGCGCTTTTTCCAACTTGCATTATTTGGCTTCCTAGGTAACAGAAATTCTTATCATCTTGTAAGTTCTCGCTTCATATTTGTATTCTAGTTTTTGATTTTTTTCCTCCCCTCCTCTTCATACTAGTACTTTAGTTTTATTTTTGTTAATTTTCAAACCGTATTTCTCTGTTAGAACTGTTTCCATTTCATTAAGAGCTCCTAACTCTTCCTCGATAGATGCTAATACTGCTATATCTTTCTACAAATTTAAGCATATCGACCTTTTGTCCTCGCATAATAATTCCAAATGTCTTCCTGCATTTGACAGTATTCATTGTCTCTTCGGTGTACAAATTAAAGATTAACGAGGATATGGCACATCCCTGCTTCACTCCTTTCCTAATATCTACTTTGCTACGTTCCTGCTCTAATTCTATTACAGCTGCTTGCACTTTGTATAAGCTTTGCACTATCCGTCTTTTAGTATACGAACATTTTTTTCCATTTCACATTGCCGAATGCTCTTTCCAGATCTGCAAACCCTATATACACGCTTTCTCTTTTTTCTATTGTCTTCTCCATTATAACCCTCAGAGCTAGAATAGTCTCTCGTGCTCCCCTGCTTCGCCTAAACTCAAATTGATCTTCTCCTGGTACTTTTTCATCCCGTTTTTCCATTCGTCTTTGTACAACTCTAGTTAATATTTTTGACACGTGTGCTGCAATATAGCCATATAGCGGTATTAGCGTCTAGCAAGGAAGAGTTAGAAGCTGCTCTTAATGAAATGGAAACGGTTCTAACAGAGAGATACGGTATGAAAATTAACAAAACTAAAACTAAAGTTCTAGTATGCAAAGGTGGGGAAAATAAATCAAAAACAAGAATACAAGTATGTAACACGAACTTACAAGAGGTTAAGGATTTCTGCTACCTATGAAGCCAAATAACGCAAGATGAGAAAAGCACAAAAGATATAAAACAAAGATTAGCACAAGGTCATGCTACATTTAACAAGAAAAAGCAACTACTGTGCGCAAAGACCACAAACATAGAAACAAGGAAAAGATTGCTTAAAACATATGTGTGGAGCACAGCACTGTACGGCTGTGAAGCCTGGACAGTAGGAGAAGCGGACAAGAAAAAGGTAGAAGCCTTTGAAATGTGGTGCTACAGACATATGATGAAGATATCATGGACAGACAAAGTTAAGAACAAAGAGGTACTAAAAATGGTAGGGGAAGAAAGAAATATGTGGAAAACGGTAAAAAATAGGAAAGATAGGATGATAGGCCACATACTACGGCATGAGGGAATAGTGCGGAATATATTAG
Organism: Platerodrilus igneus; assembly: GCA_036346225.1. NCBI lineage: Eukaryota > Metazoa > Arthropoda > Insecta > Coleoptera > Lycidae > Platerodrilus > Platerodrilus igneus. Next base: position 2,999,433 of record JARFIW010000831.1, read on the forward strand.
AAGCAGAGATAAGAAAAAAGAGAAGAAGAGGCAGACCTAGGTTAGACTACTGCACACAGATAGTAAAAGATGTAGGCTGTAGGGGTTTCAGGGAGATGTGTAAGCTAGCCCAGAATAGAAATCAATGGAGATACGCATCCAACCAATCCCACGATGGATAAACTAATGACGAAAAAATAACTGTGCTTAAACATGATGATTATTATAAGTAACTACAAGAATTGGCTGGGCCATATTCTCGAATAATGTTAAGTGTGTGAAAGGATTTACTGGAAAACCATTATTTTGGCAAATGTCTAAGTGTTGGGGGATCTTGGTAGCCACAGGTTGCTTAACCCCCTTCAATGAATCTCGGGGAAATAGGGCATAAAATTAGAAAACAATAGAAGGGGAACGAGCTGTATACACATGCTGTGTGAGAATTTCAGGGAACTATGTAGGCTAGCTCAGAATATAAATAAGTGCAGGTACGTGTCCAACCAGTTTTGAGACGGAATACCTAATGACGAAAAAATAAGCGCAGATAAATGTGATGATTAGTATAAACAACTAGTTGTTGGTTGCGAAATATCTGCAACTAATGTTGACTGTGCAAAAAGATATATTAGAAAATATATTAAATCGGTAAATGGTTAAGTGTTGGGGGAACTTGGCAGCCACAGGCTGCTTACCTCCCTTTACAACCGTGCATTTATATTTCCAATGCTCCACCAGAAGGTACTACATTGGCCAGGAGGCGAGTTTTTTGTTGCCTGGAAATTTTTGAATTTTGCCGAACCCTTGCCGTTCCAGGCAAGGTAGGGATCTTTAACGTGGGTGACAACACTCACACACGGGACCTCCATTTAACCTCTCATCCGAACGAGGGCGTAATTTTTGTGGAAAATGCTCACCTGTCATTTTTCAAGCAGTCGGCCGTGTATTTGAACCCAGGACCTTGGAATCTGTAGTCTTACGCTTACTACATTGATTCACGGCGACACCCTTCCTTCACAACCACTGAAGGTCGGAGAAATAGGGTATGTAATTGTAAAACAATAGAAGGCGACCGAACTGCATCTAACAAGAAAGAACAGCGCCTATGAGGAAAGACAACAAACATAGAACAAGAAGAAAATTGTTGAAAGCATATGTGTGGAGCACAGCACAGTATGCCTATGAAAAACAAGCAGTCTGAAACGCAAACAGAAAAACGGTAGCAGCCTTTTGAAATGCTGTGCTTCAGATGTATGAGGACGATAGCATGGACAGACAAAGATAATAACAAATAGGTTATAGAAATAGTAGGGGAACAAGGATATCTGGGGAAAAAGATAAGAGAAATAGAAGGGCAGAATACGTTCTAAGGCATTTTTGGGGAATACTATGGGATATATTACAAGCAGAGATAGGAAAAAAGAGGTAGATGTAGACCTACATCAAATAGTGATAGATGCAGACTGTGCAAATTTCAGGGAAATCTGTAGGTTAGTTCAGAATAGGAAACAATGATGGTACGCGTCTAACCAGTTCCAGGACTGAAGACCTAATGATGATGATGATGATGTGTGCTGCCAAACTTATTGTTCGAAAATTTTCACAACTATCCACATCTCTCTTTTTTGGTATAGTGACTATGAGGTTAAGTTTAAAATATTGAAATATTGCTGAAAAATTGTTGTAGTAGAATGAAGCAACTACTTAAAGTTCAAAAATACAGGTAAAATAACTTCAGTAATTGTCTTTCATTGTAGTATATTAAATATGTGACAGGCAGGTTAGTTATGACTATTATAAAAAATATTCAAAAAATTTTAATTGCGTGAATTTTCAAGCGGTTTGTAATTTCAGGAAACAACAAGTAATTGTTTTAATTATAAGAAAGTATTGCAACATAAGGTAACAGTAATTGTAATAAAGCTTCTATGTAAAGGTCGTTCCGACAGAATTTATATTCATAACTTGCCAAGGACAAGAACAATGCACATAAATTTTTACACTAGGCTTCCACATTAAGAGGTCAAAAATATACAAAGGTATGCGTATCCAACATTCAAAAGATCATAACGAAGACTGTAGTTTGTGCGGGAATATGGATATAATTGCAAGTGTTACTAAATTATTAGCAGAGGGCACGACCCGTTTATTACAAAGAGGTATTTAAAGCAGCAAAATGAAGGCTGTTGTATGTATTTTAAGCATCGAGATCTAACCCAAAAAATTCTAAAAGTTCTTAACAGTTTGATACGTTGCTGGCTTCCAAAATAGCTTTAGTTTCTGCTTCAAAATAAATCCTCAGTATCCTAATAATTGATTTCCTATTCTCTATTTTTCAGTTTTATTTATTACAATTCTGATACAGTGTAAACGGCTACGCCGTTTGACAGTGAATTAAACAAAGCAATTCAATTAAATTAACAAGTAAATAAATACTATTTCATCTTTACGATGAATATGTTATATTGCTGCGGAGACCCGTTGGAAAACTCGAGCACCACTGTTGAGCGCTATTATTGCTGCGGAGTCCTGTTGGAGCCCCACACGTTCGCCATTATTTCTGTGAATTAACCACTGCTCAAACCCCTGTAAAAATTTGATAATCGTTACCTAAAATAAATTTGAGTTCGAATGTATTTGTCACGATATGTTCTAGTTTTATACCCTCTGAAGATGCTCTCTATTAATGGCGCCACACTGCCAGCTGTTTGCACAGCTTCTTCAGGGATACTCACCACGGCTGCTCATCTGCTCAGAAATACATTACTACCCTTCTATTCAATGAAAGACAATCCGATTAACAAAAGTACATCATATTTTATTGTAACAAAATAAATAAAAACCACAAACATTTTTATCTTTACATACTTAATCCATACATCAAAGATTTAATGATCCTCCTCAATATTAAATAGCGTCATCTTAATACTACAATGATTTCCTGATTTGTCTATATTTATCTATGCTTATATTAAAGTAGATGGGCCTATCCCTGAACCTTACTTTAAATTCCCGGTCTAATATCTCATAGTAGAAATCTTTCTGTACATGAGTGCAAAATTTCAGCACTTAAAATTTCCAAAAAAAGTCCCGTTTACCTTACACATATGCAAAAATATACACAATTATTTTATATACACCTATTTACATAACCATATTTTAAATACTTCCTTCTCAAAGATAAATAGTTTAATTTTACGTCCATAAATAATTGATCAAAATACACCCAAAATAACACTAATAGTTTAAACATCAAATAAGCACCACAAACAACAGTTTAAAAAAAAGTTCATTTACTTAGAATGTTTCTCACCCAGATCTCTACCATGAAGCCACATCTGAAGATGCTCTCCTGTACCGACTGCTCGTACCAGAATCACTCTACGTTGCTGAATGCCATCAGGAACACCAATTACTCCTGCAAATCGCTTGGCATCCAAATTACGGTATCTCCAAACCCTCTGTACTGCCGCTACTGGTCCATGAACATCCATTCTTCCGGCCAGTGTCCAACAAGCACCATCAACCAAACTATATAGAAGTCGCTACTTACTGCTCATCCTGCATCATGTTACAAATTCAATTTTATACAATTCACGTCGATTTTAATATTGCACCAACTTGTGCTTTTAATAACTTGTAATTTAAAATCTCAGACTCACTAGTAGTAGTTTGAAGCCAGGATGAAGATGATCAGAGAAAAAAAGAGAGAAAGCATTCCGCCTCCAGGTCGTTTATATAAACATACTCCCTACCACTTTCTACGTATCCCCTAACAAACCCTCCTCGAATATTTTCACACCACTCTCAATAAACAAGCTTTTTCCCGTAAAACCTATCCAACGGCTCACACAATTCTCAAAATCACCGTACACAATAACACAACCGTCGTACGATTCTGCTAATCTCGTCGTTAACTTAAGACGATTTCCTGTAAATACGACCACCCTTTGGCAACCGTCTTCTAAAACTCAGAATTTTGTTGTGCAAGCAAGTATTTTACGCCGAAAAGCTCATTAAATTTTCTAACCGTTCTACTCTTCTCTGAAGTCCCTGTCCACTGCTATCACACCCAAACAACCAAAACACGCCTTTCATATGCGCGTATATACTATTATCTCACTTCTACTCGTATCACAATTTGTTCTATCCTTCATTTCGCACCCTACCTAAGTATCTTATGCCAGTTATATTTTTCTTGTATCCTTGTCTAAACCATGTTTGCTATCTCTTTACCTTCTCCTTCTATAACTACCTTGTTCATAGCCTTTTCACCTTACTTTTCCTTACACCTTGAAAATCGATATCTTCTGCAAACACGCTGCATCCCTGTCTCGCTTATTACCTTTAAAAATGTCCTCGTCTTACAGACGTTTGAAAGTCACTACAATTGACCATATGATATCTTCCCTCTATTTCTAACGTATGCCAAAAATAGTCTTTCGCTTGATTTTATCGATCTGTTTCTACATGTAACCGTCCGTTCCCTACTATAGACCTGCTATTCACGTTAACGATTTCTACGTAGAAGTCTTTAATTAATATATTCTTAACGTTTAAAAGCTTTACTGGAACCGTTTCATTTTCTGCACGTCCCTACTTTGAAATCTATAACTGATATAACTTGTTTTAGATTATTAAACCTTGGAAACTTACATAAATGTTTAAGCTTATATTACCCTACACTATTTTATGCCCTCAACGAATTCACCTTCCTTGCGTAAATTATCGATTTTTACACAACGCCTGACATGAAAAGCTTTTATACTAACATATTTGTATATATATATATATATATATATATATATATATATATACATATAAATATTTTAGATACTTAATTACACAAGGTCCTATAGTATTACAGTGCATAACTGTGTAACTTTTTTATTGTAACGACCTCCTTTTTATATGATAATATTGAAAGTAGCAGGTTCTAGGTCGGCTGGTAATGAAGAAGACTCTTTTTTATGGTCTAAATTTTCACATATATTTTTATGCTTGATCACAGACAATAACTAAAACGTTAAACTATTAACAAACTACTAAAGTAAATAAATTAATTACTTACAGTGAGGTTATTTATATTAGCTTATTCTGAAGAATTTTTAGAACAATTTCTTTTTAATAATTAAAAAGAAATAATATGTATATATAAAAAATGATGAAATAAAATATTGGTTTGACAGAAGTAAAAGTTATTAATTTTGATTAAATGTTTTTATAAATATCTTGATTTTTTCTTTAACTTGCATGCGTGTTTCCATTTCATTATGAGCTGCTTCTAACTCTTCCTTGCTAGATGCTAATACCGCTATATCATCAGCAAATTTAAGCATATCAATCTTTTGTCCCTGCATATTCATTCCACATGTCTTTCTGCATTTGGAAGCATTCACTACCACTTCAAAATTAATGGGGATAAGGCATATCCCTGCCTCACCCCTTTCCTAATATTTACTCTACTTTCCTGCTCTAATTCTATTACCGCTGTTTGCTCTTTGTATAAGCTATATACTATCCGTCTATACCTAAAACTCATTCCAATCTTTTGGAGTATTTCGAACATTTTTTTCCATTTTACATTGTCGAATGCTTTTTCCAGATCTACAAAGCCTATATACACGCTTTCCCCTTTTTTCTATGTTTTCTCCATTATCACCCTTAGAGCTAAAATAGCCTCCCGCGTTCCCATGTTTCCCCTAAACCACAATTGATCTTCTCCTGGTATATCTTCGTTTTCCCATTGGTCTTTGTATAATTCTGGTTAATAATTTTGACACATGTGTTGTCAAACTTATTGTTCGAAAATTTTCACATCTATCCGCATCTCTTTTTTTTTTGGTATAGTTACTATGATGTTACGTTTGAAATCTTTGGTTATCTCGCCTGTCTCATACATATAGCTTACAAGTTGGAAAAGACGTCCTATTACTGCTTCTCCAACAGCTTTTATGTTTTCTGCTTGCACCTTATCTGTACCCGACGCCATACCATTTTTTAGACCCTTTAATGCTAATTCAAACTCAACTCTAAGTATAGGGTATCTCAAGTCATCCTTTTCCATGTCTGATTCCTATTCTAATGCTGTTAGTTCCCCCCTGCATATAAATTCACTATATATTCTTGCCCTTGAACTACTTTCTCTATATTTTCTATAATGACGTTTCCTACCGCGTCCCTTATATTTTTGCTATATGGTTTTATATCCCTAAAATTCCTTCTAATTAGTTTGTATGCTTCCTCTGTCTTTCTTATTTTCATCTTATTTTGTATCTCTTTGCACTTTTCATCAATCCATTGTTCTTTACCTTTCCTGATATTGCGAATAATTTCTCACTTATGGCTTTGATCTGTTTTCGTTTCATGTGATCTCTTTTTGTACTTTCGTCTTTCTTCTATTAAATTCGGGATATTCTTTGTTATTCATGTTTTTTTATTGTGTTTTGGTGTATATCCTAGAATATCTCTGCCCGCCATGTCTAAGTTGGATTTAAAGTTCATTCTGTTTCTACTTCCTTAGTATAAGAAATTTTACCGATATCTTTCAGAAATTCATTTGACTTTTTTGAAACCTTTCGTGGATATCTTTATCTTTTAGTTTCTCAAAGTCAAAGGGACTTTCTTCGTTCTTTTTTTTCAAATTTTTACATTTAAGAGCGGCCTTCATAATTACGATGTTGTGGTCAGTATCTATATCTGCTTCTGGGTAGCTTCTACAGTCTTTTACTTAATTCTTAAACCGTTGTCTAACAAGAATGTAATCTATTTGATATTTTCCTATATCTGCTGGCATCTTCCACGAGTATCGTCTTCTAGGATGATGTTGAAGTAATGTGTTTGTGCTGATTAAATAGTTCTTCTCACAAAATTCAACCAGCCTATTTTCCCCGTCGTTTCTCGTGCCTAAACGAAATAAACTTACTACCACCTACCACTGCATTAAAATCCCCATAATTATTAAATTTTCATGCCCTTTTACGTGTCTTAGTATGTGTCCGATATCATTGTAGATCGCTTCTACCTCTTCGTCACTGTAGCTAGAGGTAGGCATGTATACTTGTATTATCACTGTATTTACCTGTTTAGATTCTAATCTAACCATGAGTATACTCATTCGTTGTTTTATAAGTAATTTAAGTAATTTTTGCAAAACTATCCCACACCCAAATTTCCTTACTCTTGATCCTATATGAATTATCCTAAGGTCTCCACTCCAAAAATCTCCTGCCTCGGGCCACCGAACTTCGCTGAGCCCTACTATGTCTAGTGCTAACCTATACATTTCAATTTTCAAATTCTCTAGCTTATCTACTTGCTTCATACCTCTGACATTCCACACTCTGACTCGCAAAATGTTCCCGACTCTTTTTTTGAACTTCCGATCACATCCTCCGAAGTAGTCCCTTCCCGGAGATCCGTATGGGAGACTATTTTAACTCAGGAATCTTTTACTGCAGAGGATGCTCATGTTACTTACAATTTAAGTACGCTATGTATTTAGGAGGTAATGTGTTGGGTCCCGTTGCCTTCCACATCGCAGTAGTGTGCCTTAGAATGCCTTCCTAAGGTCTCTGCCACTTTAAGTACCGAAGAAGCTGCTACCCTCTTTCTGTCTTAGTCTGGTTCCTCACCAAAGACCCCACCAATTTGGTAAAACCTTTGGTTCGGCTGTTTAGCTCATTGGAACACTCAAGCTTTTCCACCCCTTCTAGTAATCTAGAACTTCTTCAAGGTGCAGGTCAGACAACTCACTATAGTTGTGTAATGTGTTAGTACAATGCAAAATATTGTATTAGCGTTATATGGTGTTGTCTATACATTTACTACCGCTCGAGAAAATAAAAATGTACGCTGTATAAACTTACATTAAAATACCGCAAATGCAAGAATAACAAACACATTAGATGAAAGCTGCGAACAAAGCGTGTTCATTGTCGGCGTGATTTCCACTATTGATGTACATGTTGTTCTATAGAAAATACGCTGTTTTTGCATTTTATATATTAGTTATTTATAATCAAGATTTAAGCGCAAAATTAGAATTGCATGTAAACTCCCGACTAAACATTGCATAAACTGATTTAAAGAAATTGACAAACATAAATATCCTGAGCTTTTGGTTCCGTGTCAGACTTTAAAGCCTTAGTCTTAACCGTGCTTATACTATTTAAAAGTTACAACACACGCGCTCATAAAAATTCATAACTAAGGGGAGGAAGCAAGTATTATGTATACCTTTAGAGGAAGCACGAACTCAGTACACAGCCAGGATTAATCGTTGTTTAGAAGAAAAGGGTTGTCGGATGCTAGTCGGTAAAGATACCGCTTTCGCCTTGTTCCATCCTGTCTTATGTTAAAATTCTCGAAGCGCAGCTGTCCTAAGTTATATTTTACACGTGTCGGATTATATTGCATCACTAAATAATTAAAGCATTTTTTATATTCTGATTACCAAGGTACATCTTGGCTGAAATAAGGGTCAAGTGCATTACACAAAATTGAGAAATTCTAAAAGTAGATCCGGTTGAATACTTGCCTAGACTAAACTAAACAATAAAGACCTTACTCAACACTTGAGGTGCATAAATAACAGCACATCTTTTTCATCTCAAGATTCCAAGAAGACACGGTGAAATGATGCACATGTGCTACCCCTAAATCTTGTCTAGTTCTATGCCTTGTGTTATATTAATGAAGTGGAAAGGTCAGTATGCTGGTTAAGTGTAGTGTATGGCATGTGCCATTTGGCGTTTATGTCTTACGTACGGGTAACTACACAGATGTATATCCGGAGATAAATATGTTCATGTAGCAGATGCTACCTGCTTTGTTGGTTTTACTTATTTTTTTGTAATTTTTCTACCCACCTTTACATTCTTAGTCGAACAAGACGTATAACAAATATAGAGCATAAATGGAAACGGAAATAGTTATTAAAAGCAGTATGTACCTCCATGAACATCAGATAGAACAAAACCTATTGGTTAACTTTTTTCAATTAGATAATGAACTTAATTCTATTCTGGACAATACGTAATGGCCGGCGTTGCTTTGAAGCAGTAGTTAAAAAGTATTCACCTCTTTCGTAGTTTGTCCACCACTGTCCACTCTTAGCCCAATAGTTACAACTAGAAACCGGTCTATCAGATTTATTCGAACATCAACAATCAGTAATGAGTATTGGTTAATTACACCGAAAAAAAAACATTGCTGATATCAGCAAAGCAACAAAAGTAAATTGTTTTATTAACACTGTTTCTGTGTGAAGATAATGTCTACAGTCTGATTGGGAATAATCGATATTTAAAAAGTAAACCTTTATTATAATGTTTGTTATTTAAAAGAAAATTCTGTAGATTTCTTTTTTGTTCTTCTTTTGAAATATTATAATAAACCCTATTATATTATATGTAGCTAAAATATAAGATATTCATGCGGATTAAAATATCGAGCAAGGTAATATTAAAATCTTTTTGTTTTCGTTGGTTCTATATTAATATGAGACCTAAAAAAACTAAATTGTTGTACGTATAGTTAGTTCGAAAATACCAGAAACTACTATAGTTTAGCCATCTTTTGTAGTAATTTTGTGATAAAACATAAACCTATTCTGAACGGATCTGCACCTTGAAGAGGGTCTAGAATACTAGAAAGGATAGTATGGCTTGCGTGTTTAGAGCCGAACTATAGGTTCAACAAAACCAGTGAGGGTCTTTAGTGAGGAATCAGACCAACACAGGTCCCCGAAAGAGGGCAGCAGTTCTTTCGGTACTTAGAGTGGCTGAGACCATAGGGGTCGGTATGGAATTCTAAGATACACTACCGCGATGTTCAAGGCAACGGGAAACCACCACATTACTTTCCAAGTACACAGCGTACTGAAAATGTTTTTAAAGTCAAGACATCCTCTGGGATAAAAGATTCCAGGGTTATAATAGTTTCCCATTCGAAACTCCGGGAAGGCACTACTTAAAAGAATGCGATCGCCAAGTTCAAAAGAAGAACCGGAAACATTTTGAGAGTAGAAGCATTATGTCAGAAACATGAGCAAGTAGGTAAGCAAGAGGATTTGAAAATTGAAATGGACAGGTTAGCACTAGACATAGTGGTCAGAGGCGGAGAATTTTTGACGCGGAAACTCCAGGGCAATTCCTATAGGATTGGAGGAAGGAAATTCGAGTGTGTGGATAGTCATGTGGAAAAAGAACACAGTAGGACACAGTAGAAAACTACTTACAAAAGAACGAAAGGGTATTTATGGCTAGATTAAAATATAAATCAGTAACTGCAGCATAAATACAGGTATTCTTGCCCACCTCTAGCTACAGTGAGGGGGAGATAGAAGCGATCTGCAAAAATATCGAAGACAACCAAAGATTCGTAAAAGAACATAAAAATTTAATAATTATGAGGGATTTTAATGCAGTGGTAGGTGACGGTAGAGATGGAGCGGAAGTAGGTTTATTTGGTTTAGGCACGAGAAACGACAGGGGAATAGGCTGGTACAATTTTGCGACAAAAACAATTTAACCATCACAAACGCATTATTTCAACATATTGCTAGAAGACTATATAGGTGGAAGATGTCAGGAGACATAATTAGATATAAAATAGATTACATTATTGTTCGACAACAGTTTAGAAATCAAGTAAAAGACTGTAGAAGCTACCCAGAAGTAGATGCAGGCACTGACCACAACATAGTAATTATGAAAGCCACGCTTAAATTAAAAAATTAAAAAAAAAGGAATGGAAAAAGGAACTTTGACTTTGAGTAACTAAAAGATAAACATACCATCAAAAGATATTAGAAAGAGTAAAATGAATTGCTGAAATACATAGGGAAAATTTCTGATACTAAAGAAGTAGAAACAGAATGGAATAACATTAAATCTAACTTAGATATACTGGCCAGAGATATTTTGGGTTATACACAAATAGAAAATAAGAAACCATGGGTGACAAAGGATATTTTGAATTTTATAGTAGAAAAGCGAAAATACAAAACAGACCAAATGAAGCAGTAAAATCGAGATACAAAGCCATAAAAAATAGGAAATTATTCGTAAATGCAGGAAAGCTAAAGAACAATGAATTGATGAAAATGCAAAAAGATACAGACTAAGATGGAAATAGGAAAGACAGACGAAGCATACAAACTAATTAGAATGAATTATACAAATAATAATATAATAATAATAATAATAATATATAGCTAAAATATACGGAATGGAGAGCATCATTATAGAAATTGTAGAGAAATTGGTCCCATGACAAGAATAATAAATAAACAAATGGCCGATTATCTACTTAACATTAGCAGACTTTCTAAGAAGGTACTACACCCAATGCTCATTGAAGAACTTGGCCAATTAAAACTAATACGTTTCTGGTTACTTGATAATGAATAATTTTGTCTGGAATTACGAAAATTAATATTAATTGTTGGTTATTTTGAATAGAGAAAATTTCAATGACTGTTTTAGCTGTTATTGCAGCTCCCCAGATTGAACCATTTCTCTCTGCAAAACAACCAACAAAGATCTTGAAATTATACACAAATCATGGTATATGAATATGTATAATGTAACTCATGTGCCCACTATACACGAAAGTAAGCAACTAACTATCGACATGATAGTATATATGGCACTGCCAGACAAAATTTTAAAAACTAGTTAAACGACAAAATCAAAAATAAATAAATAAATAGCCGATTACCTTCTTAACATTGGAGGACCTTCTAAGAAGGTGCTACACCCAAAGTAGGTAATCGGTCATTTGTTTATTTATTTTTCATCTTGTCTTTTGACTAGTTTTTGAAATTTTGTCTGGCAATGCTATCTATATTATCAATTCTGGGACTTATAAATGTTACCGATAGTTAGTTGGTTGCTTGCGAGTATAGAGGGCGCATGAGTTACATTTTGTACATATTCATATACCATCATTTGTGTATAATTTCAAGATCTTTGTTGGTTGTTTTGCAGAGAGAAATGATCCAATCTGAGGACCTACAATAATAGCAAAACCGGTCATTGGAATTTTCTCCTTTAAAAATAACCAACAATTTATATTAATTTTCGTCGGCTATGCTCGAATTACCTTCCTAAAGCCAGACAAAATTATTCACGACAAGAATTTATAAGAAATTTATATGCAGCACAGGAACTAGAAGCACTAGAACAGGAATCATACATTGAAAAAGATTGCTTGGGATATCCTATACTTAGAGATGAGTTTTAACTAGCATTATAGAGGTTAAAAATAATAAAGCACCGGTTGTAGATAAGGTGCAAGCAAAAACTCTAAAAGCTGTTAGACAAGCAGTAACAAAACGTCTCTTCCAACTTGTAAAATATGAAGCAGGCGAGTTACCCAAAGATATCAAACGTAACATCATAGTCACTATACCAAAAAAGAGAGGTGCGGATAGATGTGAAAATTGTTAAACAATAAGTTTGACGGCACACGTGTAAAAATTATTAACAAAAATTGTACAAAGACCGATGGAAAAACGGGCTGAAGAAATACTATAAAGAAAAAAATTTCACTTTAAGCGAAAAAGGGGAACACTGACTACCATTTTAGCTTTAAGGGTGAAAATGGGGAAAGCAATAGAAAAAGGAAGAACTGTATATATAGGGTTTGTAGATCCGGGAAAAGCATTCGACAATGTAAAATGAAAAAAATGTTCGAAATGCTCAAAAAGATTGGAATGAGTTTTAGCGATAGAGAGCTATAATGAAATTTAGCAGAAACGTAGAGAAGTAAATATTAGGAAAGGGGTGAGAAAGGAATGTGCCCTATCCTCGTTAATTTTTAACTTGTACATCGAAGAGGCAATGAATACCGCAAATGCAGGGAGGCATTTGAAGTTATCATACAGGGAGAAACAATTAATATGCTTAGATTTGAAGATGATATAGCGGTATTAGCGTCTAGCAGAGAAGAGTTAAAAACACCTCTTAATGAAATGAAAACAGTACTAACAGAGAGATACGGTATGAAAATTAACAAACAAAAATAGAACTAAAGTACTAATATATAAAGGAAGGGTACACAAGTCAAAACCAGAATACAAATAAGAAACGAGAACTTACACGAGGTTAAGGATTTCTGCCGCGTTGGAAGTCAAGTAACGCAATATGGGGAAAGTGCAAAAGATATAAAACAAAGATTAGCATAAGGTTGTGTTGCATTTAATAAGAAAAAACAACTGCTATGTTAAAAGACAATAAACACAGAAACAAGGAAAGGATCGTTGAAAGCATATGTGTAAAATATGGTATTCTATAGGTATGAAACTTGGACAATAGTAGAAGCGGACAATGGTATGGGAAGAAAGGAATATGTGGAAAATAGTAAAGGTTAGGAGAAATAGGATGATAGGGTACATACTAACGCACGAAAGAATAGTGCAGAATATATTAGAATCAGAGAAAAGAAAAAAGAGAGTCCCTACTGGACACAGATAGTGAAAGATGTAGGCTGTAGGAATTTCAGGGAAATATGTAGGTTAGCTCAGAATAAAAAACAATGAAGGAACGCGTCCAACCAGTTCTAAAACTGAAGACCTAATTATGAGGATGAAAAATTAAACATCTCATTTATTGCTAAAAGCGACGAATTTTTAAGCAAATTTAATTGAACATTCCAGGATTAAAATAAAACAATAATAAAAGCAAATGTGCAAATATTAAATTGCATTAAGTCATCATAGCATAGAAAATTCTGATTGTACAAACCCACATCTGCAGGTAATAAAGACACTATCAAAACAAAGTTGCCATTTTCACTTGGTGATTAAAGAATTAACCGCATATAAACATTATTGGAATTTACCTGTACGAATGAAGTCGAATTGGCGATATTCAAAGTATTCAACGAATAGAATTTTAGTTTTTAAAAAATGCAAATAGCTTATTGGACATGGAGTACGTAAATTTTTACAACTATAATACGAGGCGTGGCATACAAATTCCTTTGCACAAACACTTTTTTATCCGAACTAATACAGTATTGCCCGAAATAAACAGTACTAAAATTGTAATTGTTTTGTATATTTAAAAAATACATATTATTGACACTTTATTATATGTTCTAAATGTGCAGCTCCTCGTTCGAGACAGACTTCATAACGATGTTCTAAGTTTCTGGTCATGTTATTGAATAAGGGTTGTCTCAGGGCTGCGAAGAAGACTCTAACGGCATCCTTTAATTCATCGATGGTTTGTGGTGCCCGTTTGAAAACGGCATTTTAGCCATGCCCCAAATGTATGCGTCTGGAGGTGTGAGATCTGGAGAATGTGAAGGATAAGGAAGTCAGTAAATCGTGATATGAATTTGCTTGGAAAATGTTCTTGAAGAAATTGAGGAATTGCGGCAGCAGTATGGCAAGTTGCCCCGTCCTGCTGAAAAAATTGGTTTCGAAATGCCAAGTTACGTGCACGACAGAATTGACGTAGATCAGGGATAAATCGTGTTAAAATTTGTCTGTACCTCTGTTGATTAAGTGTGACTTGCCTACCATTCTCTTCGATAAAGTACGGACCAATGATTCCGTGTCCGGAAACAGCACACCAGACACTCACTTTTTCACTATGTAAAGGAACCTCTTGAACCTCATCGGGTCTGGCCAAGCCCAGAAATCGATTTGTGCGACGATTCACATAGCCTGACAAGTGAAAATGTGCTTCGTCTGAAAACCAAACATTTTTCAAAAATTCAGGATTTTCATACTGTAACGCGAGAATTCTGGCGCAATATTCCACTCTACTGCGATAATCCCGAGGATGTAGTTGTTGATGTACCTGAATCACATACGAAAATGTACCCAGCTCCTTCAGGATTATTTGAAAGGAAGTTCTTTTTAAATCAAGTTGTAACGCTGTCCTTGCCTGGCTGACTTTCGGATTTTCTAAGATTTGCTCAAAAACACGTTCATGGTTATTGTTGTTGTTAACTGTCCTGGAACGCCCCGAGTTTCCTTTTCGTTGGCACAATACACTACCTGTATTTCTAAACTTTTCAATAACCTTCAAAATTACAGCATTACTTGGAGAACGTTTATTAAACCTTTGTGTGGATTGATCAGACACGTATAGCAAACTTGCACCATTATGTCGGCCGATTCCGTATGAACGAAAATAATGCTCTACCAGAAACACTTTCTCCTCTGTACTTAACACCATTTTTAACAATTAGGCCCTACTAATTACTTGTTTGAGGTTTACTTGACAGGTCTATACTAGCTAACTTGAGTGTGACAGCGCACGCATAAAACACCGTCAACTTAGTTTCAGTACTGTTTATTTCGGGCAATACTGTACTATAAATACTACGTACTAAGAGAGGATGATTATTGATTTTTCGGTGAGCCAGTAAAGTGTGAAAATACATAAAATGCTACGATTAAATAAAAATTAAAAATTATTAAACGTTGAAAAGTGAAATTAAGTGTAATTCTACTTAGCTGACTGAAATCGTAAATAGAATTTGCTTGTTTGAATTGTTTTTTGTAAAAGAATTATTCTAGGGTCCCTTAAGTACCACCCGAAGAATTTTTAAGCTGCCCCATAAGTTTTCTAAGTACTATCCGCGGTAATTCTAAGCACTTCCATAAGTATCATCCTAAATGGTTTCAATCACTCCAACAGAAAATTTTAAATAATACTACAAAGTCATTTCGTTAATATTTAATGCGTTCACTGGAAGTATTTCTTTTAATCTAATTCGTTTGGAGCTGTTGAAATAAAAGTTGTGTCAATTTGGGTTTTAGATTTAAACTGGATGCCCATTTGAGTAACTTTATTTGTACTTCAATTTTTCAGAAAGACGTCTGTATTGGAAAACCGTGTATCTGGATATAATTCAAGACCACTGTAATCTATGCAATTACGCCACCCGATGGCGTTTTTCGATTACTCTCGCCATTATACAAAGAGAGACCCACGAGGCCGAAATTAGTCAATGGATGTTTGTTGCTATTATGAAACATCAAGTTATTATTTTGTTAATGGCTATGTAAATATTAGGTTGATTTGCATAGGTAAATTCACTCTTTTAATTTTCATAAAAAGGTTTTTACACACACACACACACACACACACACACACACACACACATATATATATATATATATCATAGTGGCATTGAAGTTGAAAGTGAGATGCATTAATCGAATTTTCAAGTAACACCTGAATCGTTAAACTGATAATGTGATTTAATTCAATTAGTTTTGGAAGTAAATGCATCTCTTACAACGAAAAATGCATACATGTAATTTTGTAGAAAAATGCACTCATGATTGAAACAAATCCACCCCAAATAAGGAATGTTGCACAGAATTACTTAGCAAATGTAACGTATCCTACATAATTTATAAAGCACGCGTTGAAAAAGCGCTTCTATAAATCTCCTACTATATATATCCGTATATAAATTCAAAGAATAATGAAGCAACTTACATAAAAAGGTGCGGAAATTAAACAAAAGCAACCGACGTTATAGTGAATAGTAATAAATAACGCCACGCCTATTTAGTAGATTTCAAAAATCATTAGTTGTAAGCGTAGCTGATCAACTGTCCATATGGTTACACTTATATAAGAAACACGTAGTTGAAACAAAATACTAGCAATCATTTAGGATAAATTTAACAATAGTACAACTCATCGGATGTCTAAAGACCAGTAGTAGGTGGTTTGCATCATTAATCTTGATCTTCCCTGTGGTGTCTTAAAATTGTATTGACAGTTTCAAACGATACTAAGGCCCTGCATTCGTTTCAGTGTAAATAATGGTAAACAATTAGGCAATAGATTAGAAACAAATAAATACAAATGTAACAGGCAGTAGAGTAAAATGATAGGTTATCGGAAGTTTTAATATTAGCTCGACAGACGAAATGGCTATTGTTTAATAAACTAAAATAAAACATGATAGCCAGAATCCTAATTATTTAGTTTAAAAAAAAAATTGCCATTTGATTTGTCAAGCTAATATTTAAAAAAATATCAACATTTACTTCTCTATGTTTTGATTTATTCTTCTGAGCTTATTATTTTACCTAGCTAACATGACTGTGAGTATTCTATATCTTGACGCTATGTTTAGTTTTACTAGTGGTGTATACTACGGTCCGTATGTATGAAATTAATTAATTTTTAGCGTTATTATGTACTATTGAGAAAAAACCTGAAACAAGTCAATTTCTATTTTTAATATGACAGTTTATAGTAGGGAAATATTACCCCCTTCCCCTCTAGCCCATCCTCCGAATTATAAGTATCCCCTCAAAAATGTAAAAAATAAGAAAGGGGGTCGTGTGGCACCTTGTTTGAAAAGGATTTTAATTTTCTGTTTAGCAATATAAAGTTTTTTAAATTTGGTGCAATTCATATCTGAGAAAATTAATTTTGATGATGTTTTTGATACTAGGCCCGTTTACACATACGCTCCAAACCGACACTCCTGGCCCGCAGCTCGGTTTGGAGCTGGAGCGTGAGGTTGGAGTGTGGTAGACAAAAACAGCGACACTCCAGGAACGCGCGCTGGAAGTGTGAGTTTGGAGCGTACGCGCCGAAACTTTCCATGTAAATACAATATACAAAAGTTTTGGAGCGGCGCGTGGAATTTCCGCTTGGGTGGGAACTCCACGCGCCGCTCCAACACTCTCCTGTCGTATCTAGTCGGTGGAATTGAACACTTTGGAGTGAATGGACCACCTTAACATAAGTTCAAGAAATTAGAGCACTGCTATTGCTGTGTAGCGGTTTACGTATTATGAAAAAAAGAAGAGAGAACCCCGCGAAAAATATGGGTTAAGCAGTGGAGAATAAATTGAGAGCGCTTTGGCCATATATGTGTCAGTTTCTGACAGCTTCTTTGGTCGGATATATTTCGGATTATAATTATTACATAGAAGCTATAGGTTACTTCTGGTAGCCTCCAATATTACGAAGCTCATTTGGAATCGATAAAAAAGAAAATTTAAGAAGCCAAAATTTAAAAATATTAGGATTTTATAAAAGTGAAATTTATGACATTTAAGTAACTAAAAATTTGAAAATTTTGTACTACAGGTAAATACACACAACCGCAACATGCCAATGTCAGACAAGGAAATTGATACAACTGCCCAGAGAAAGACTTCGCCATCACCACAACAGATAACTCCACCACCAGCATCTGTTGATGCAATAATGTCTTTTCAACGATCTAAAGCCACTACAAGGACTCCATCAGAACCTAAATCCAGGGCCTCTTTTACAAATTCAAATCCTACAAAACACCAGAACGATGACTTAGACGATATAACAATCCAATACCTCACGATCGCCAAAATCAGCCAGATTAAACAAGAAGCGACAGATTTCGTATATAAAGATTCAAATAAAGTCTCTCGGAACTGCGGGCACTTCTTACTCCAAAAGGTAAAACAAATAGCCTTAATAGCCCACAAAGCTCATAACCTCCACTCTATAGCTGAAACAAAGATAGTAACATTTGAGAAATGCCTGAACAAATTAGAGAAACAACAACAGGGAGTAAGTAAAACCTCAGAAACACAACCTTCTACATCTACTACAGCTTACACACCTCAAACACCTCAATCATCACAACCTTTTACGTATGTCAATATAACCTCTTTCCCATCGTTAACTACGTTCCAATACACCCCACTTACATAACCCCCAATCAAAACCATTGCAGTTAAACCCATTGCCTCGGAAACTACACCCACTGAACTTTTAAAAATAATTAAAAGCAACCTTCAGTCATCCATCTCTAAAATGAGCATCCAGTCGACCCACAAAAACATCCGTCACCATCCGCACCACTAAACCAACTTACATCAACCTTATCCAATCCCTAACACAAACATCATACAAACATACAAACATATCCATTGCCATCCGCCGACCAAAAACCACCCAATCTGATAACGTAATCCTCAACGTCTCCCCTAGAATCCGAACAATCCTGACCTTTAATCCCCACATTTTCATTGGTTTTAAATAAGGTCGTATCCGTGATCTGATAACTGTAACCCGCTGCCACAATTGCCAACGCTTCGGTCATTCGATCAAAGAATGGAAATTCCCTTCCTCGTGCGACCCGCACATTACAAGATCCTGTCCTAACCCAGCACTCACAATCTCCAAATGTCCTAACTGCACACGTATCGACAAGCCAAATGACCATGAAATCACCAGCTCGGACTGCCCGATCTATAAACAAGCCCTACACATAACAAAACTCAAAACCGATTATGGCTACTAGACACCACATACGGACACCCCCACAAGACTTACACAATCCTAAATCCTCGATCCGCTGCATACAATTAAACCTACAACACTCCCGCTACGCTATATTAGAACTTATAAATCTCCTACAAACACACACATTCGAAGTTGCCCTTCTTCAAGAACCATACCTCCACAATCACAAAATTCCAAATATGCCAAATTACTATCGAACATTCATTCATCCCACCCCAATAAACCCAAATTACTCATCCGCTATCATAGTCATTGATGCAAACCTAGATGCCTCTTACCACCTCTCGCTATCCAATCAATTCACCACAGTTATAGAACTCCATTGGGTATCTGGTACTACATACCTCATATCCACCTACTTCCAATACGGAACAAACGTTGACGTCCACTTACACCACCTTGACACAACACTAGACTCACTACATAACAAAGCAATCATACTAGCTACAGTCACCAACACTAAATTCACACTATGGTATAACACATTCACAGACACGAACGGAAACAAACTAGAAGATTTTATTACACTCAGAAACCTTCACATGCATAACACACCTTCACATATCTCAACCTACGAAACAGCCACAGACACGTCCTACATTGACCTTACCATCACTTCTGCATAATCATCACACCTAATCCATTCCTGGAAAACCTCACGTATACACACCACTAGTGACCATAACCCTATAACTTTCACAATTCTTCCTAACCTACCAGCTAGATCTTTTGCTAAATCCGACACTTTCAATACCTCTAAAGCCAACTGGACAAAATTTCAAGAAACCCTAACTACCCTACTACCAGAATTCCCACACACACGATCTTAACGCAAACGAACGCACGCAACTAATCACAACAAACATTCTAACTGCCGCACAAACTACCATGCCGAAGACAACACGCACACAACGCTCTACACCCCCACACTGACAACCAAACGACGTTCCCTAGGACACCAATTAGAACTAGCACGCCGCAATAACAACAACCCTGATAACATATAACTACTTATCAATACATTCTGCACCACACGTATCATAGGCGCCAAAAAACAACAACTAAACAAAATCATAACTGACCACGACGGAGACCCTTGGATCACCTACCGCAAATTAATCAAACCGCTCCGTACCCACATCTTAACAGCGCCAATACACAACTCCCCTTACACTACGAGACATCTCTACACACTTTACTAAACTCTGCAATCTCTTCTGCCCACCACGACGTAAATACCTACCCTCAACAACAACTAGAGAACGATTCCTGCATCCCATCAGACGCCGAACCAGACCAAGACGTTGATACAACCCTACTAGATAACCTAGTCAAAAACCTCTATCTAAAAAGTGCTCCTGGACCAGACCTCATCACAAATCTAATCCTACAATAATCCCGTCCCATAATTAGAAATCCCACCCACATCCTCTTCAAAAAATGCCTATCCACAGGAACCTTCTCGGTATCCTTCAAATCCGCATCAATAACCCTCATCCTAAAACCTGACAAGCCACCAGAAGACCCAAAATCTTATCGACCAATTGCACCTCTCCCTACATTAGGCAAACTCCTTAAGAAAACAATCGTTCACAAAATCGATTCCTATATCACGAACCACAACATCCTATGCCCATCTCAACACGGCTTTAGACCCAACCACAGTGCTGAAAAAACTATCAGCCTCCTAGTCTCCTCCGGCAAAAATTCTACATCCAAATACACCATCGCGCTCTTCCTTGACTTCAAATCCGCTTTCGACCTCCTCTGGTGGCCTAACCTGCTAATACAACTAAGACTATCCCACTTTCCTTCGAACCTATGCAAAAGAATTAACTCATTCATAAACTCAAGAACAGCATCCCTAACCTCAAATTATTACCACATAACCAAATCCCATTCCCAAGGATGCCCACAAGGCTCCTGTTTATCCCCCACCCTCTGGAACATAGCCATTAATCCCTTACTCCTACACAACATATCCAACATCACCACCCTCGCATACGCAGATGATGTCACATTCCTTATCCACGGTAACTCCATATCCTCCATTGAACAAACAGCCCTAACACTGACATCCTACATAGAATCTTGGTCCCTCTTAAATAAACAACCATTATTCCCACCCAAATCAAAACTCCTCCTGCTGAAAGGCTTTCTAAACCCACAACGTCCTCCCACAATCAAGATCCTTAAATACTCCCCTTACGTACGATACTTCGGACTGTATATAGACACCCGATTACACACTCACACACACACGCGCACGCACGCACGCACGCACGCACCCACGCACGCACGCACGCACACACACACGTACACGCACGCACGCACGCACGCACGCACACACACACACACACACACAAAAACACACACACACAAAGACACACACACGCACGCACGCACGCACTTTACCAAACTAAGAACAAAAACACAGATCATACTCAAGAACCTCCACCAATCACTCCCAACTTCAGTACATCTATCCATACACACTCGACGCCTGATTCTTTCCCAGATTATAATCCCTATTATACAGTACGCATCCGATACCTAGTTAACATTAACCCCACCCTCTTCTAGACCAAACAATAATCCGCCCCTTCCTACTATATACATCCCGCGCATACAGAATCACATCCACACTAGCGCTATATACCATTCTTCAAATTCTTCCCATAGAATTACAACTCAACGCAGCCCTACAAATCCGAAACCTGAAACGCAATCTTCCAATTCAGCTCCATGACACTATCTTAATTCCTGACGAATACAGAACACTGCATATATCCAACATTAAAACCCGCATTTGTTCTCGTTAAACCATACCTGACAACAATTCTGGCCACATCCCCATCCGGCAGATACATATACGACCTGTTCCCCGAACTACTAAAAATCCTACAACACGTATTCCACTCCAGCCCTCAAACGATACAATTCCTAAACTCTCACGGCAAATTTTGATCAAAATTTCACTCCTTCAGCATCACCCCATCCCCATATTGCCCTTGCGACAACTCCACACCTGAAACTCCTTCCCACCTCATCTACACATGTTCGCTGCTATCCACCTCTCTCTCAAACTTTGAATCCGCATTAAACCTACAGCCCTACACTCCACTACCTAGCATAACATACCTCATCACGCACAATCCTGAGCTACTAAATAAATTCCTCACCGACATCCTAAAACACAAAACCCCCAATAAACACTTAAACACTTTAATACATAACCTATCCCACATCCCATACTCCACACAATGCACAACACCACTGCTTACTCCCCTACATCAATCATTCAGGCACTGCGACGAAAAGGGGGACTTACCTCACCGAAAAACAGTCACAACACACCATGATCAACCTTCATCTTAAAGAAGAACTGTCATTTTAAAATTATCACCATTTATTTACTTACATTTATCTCATTTAAACTGTATATATTTTACTAACCAGTATGGATACTCTATCCAGGAATGGTTATAAATAGATGCTATTAATTAATAATAATTAATATACCTGCATTGAGAGAACTCAGAGAAAATAACCCTAAGGATTACAGAAAATACTTAAGAATGGACGACAAAACGTTTCAGGTTATTTTAAATTTAGTTCGCGCTTATACATATAACAAAAAAGATACAATTATGAGAACAAGCATAACTGCAGAAAAACGCATGGCTGTTACTCTCCATTATTTAGCAACTGGAAGATCAGTTCAAGAACTAAAATTTTCAGCTTGTATCTCAGCACCTGCTTTCCGTTATATCATTCCAGAAACTTGTTAGGCTATTTATACTACAATGAAAACTAATTATTTGCAGGTAAGTTTCACAAAAAGAAACAACTACTTTTATATAAATTATGTAATTTTGTATAAAAAAATGTACTCACATTTGTAGTAAAAATATTTACTAAGCATTCTTAGGTTTTTTTTATATAGAAGAATATTTACAAACTTTTAGTTGCAATACTTATTAATTTCGCAAGTTTGTGTATTGGTTTTGAAAAAAAGAATTCTGTGTTGAACTTAAAGATGGGGTTGAAATGGTTAGTGACATCGCGTCACTTTCCATAATTATTGGGTGTTGTGTTATTTGGTTCAGTACTCTTGCTTAAAATTGCATTTATACCGTTCTCAGCATAAGTTGTTTGAACACTGTCCATCTTTTTCAACTTCTTAGTTACATTTATTCCTACTGCTTCATATTCAGAGGCTTCAGTTTTTTCTAAAGTGCAATTACAAACTTCCAGGAACTCTTGATTTTGATTACGCTTTTTTTTGCAATTTTTTGTTTTAAAAATAGTAAAATTTGCTCCTATTTTTCAGTACTCATTGTAAAACGCCATAATGTTAATATAACGTAGTAAATTGACGCTTTTTGAAAGTTATGGCTATTCTGGGGAAGTAAGATTTTTGAAGTAGATAATTAAACTGGTTCCTAAATGAATGAACAATGATAAATTATGGCAAGATGAATTTTTAGGCATATGGTAAATAGATCACAAGATTTTAAACAATTGGAACAATATTGGTATATGGATTTGGAAAGCACATATGAAGTTTAATTGTATTTGATGGTAAATTAATTTAAAAAGACTTGGACGATCTGGGTATATGAATTTGAAGTACAATTTTAATTGTATTTTTTAACGATTTTGGATATAGATGCAAGTATACGATATGGAAAGAGGACGACCAGCACAATTTAACGGTAAAACAAGAATCTTATTGTTATAAAATCTTTAACAGACACTACCTTTATAATTTAGGTACGTTAATTAAGTAAGATTCTGTGTGTAAATCTTTGTGTGCAAGTGGGATAATTGAAATCGAGGGTGGTTGAACTTTGGTAATTTTGGCCATTATATAACAAAAACTATTGAACATATTTGATCAGATACGTTTAAATCCGATTTAAAAGAGGTTATTAAAATTATCCAATTTTAAAAGTTTGTACATAGTACGATTTAAATAGGAAAGGACTTGTGCATAAAAATTCTACTTAGAAACAGAAATCTTTGGACTTTATTTTAGTTTAAGTGAGTGATTATCTAATAATTATACAATTTTTTTTTATCTTAGACTTAAGACAATATCGTTGTGGCAATATTGAACTTTATCTTTAGATTTCAATATTTGCATAAAATATTTTTTGAGTTACATGTAAGATATTGTTTGTTAAAGAAAAGCTGTTGTAGATGTAGCAATTTGTTAATGCGCGAGGGGTCTTATAATTTTATATATCGACTTACCTCAGCCGTATTCTATTGTTCTAAGTGTTGTTTCTACTCTTCAACGAAGTGGACTATATGGCTATTTATTGGACGTGTTACGTACGCATTATTATTGTGTTTTTTAGGGTTTATACATAAACTCATATTCGGAGACACTAATGACTTAACTCACTTTACCGAACCAACAACCGTTTCTCTTCGATGTCTATGAGCAAGTGTCGATCACTACCCCTTTAGTCCAACTTAATTTCCACAGGCACAAAGGAGGTTTTATGACAGGATATAACGGGACAAGACATGGCAGCTTTGCTATTTTATTTACAACTAAGAATTTACAACGACTTAAAATTAAACACGAAAACGCGCGACAAAGAGACCAAACACAATTGTTATTAGAAAGATTGTTTGTTAAAGAAAATTTCATATCAGGCTTTATTTAAACGTAGCTAGCAAAATAATTAGGACAACACTTTTTATTTTCATCATCCATAGTCCACAATATTTTTTATCGACGCAAAACCTGGGGCTAATTTTTTATTGCTGCAATTCACAGCAATGTATATATATATATATATATATATATATATATATATTGCTGTGAAATTCTCCTTTGAATGCGGGAACTGGCCCTTAAAAAAAAACATCGCCTCGGCTGCTCCTCTAGATAGCTTTCATCCTCATACATAAAAAACAAACACATTTCTACCACAAACATCAACGTTAACTCTATTTACATCAATATTCAGAATACATTAAATTTTCAAATTAAATTTCAGCATAAAATTCAGTTTTAAAAAGAATTTCAAGATTAATTTTATTATCACTTTAACGTGCATCCAGAATTAAAGTCCTTGTTGGATGCCTACTAATTAATATAACAATATAAGCAGACCGGAGTCTGAGTATAAAGGAGCATCTACCACCCTTTACGCTAATTAACCAGGTTCGTCTAATTGAGCTCAAAGACATACCCAAAGTTTCATCATAATTCAGAACATCAATACTAAATACCCCTTTCTACTTAAACAAGCAAATTTCATCTTAAAATTAAAATTTTATGGTTAGTACAATTTCACTAATGTCCATTTAAAGTAAATCAATTATAAAGTTATTCAACACACACAAAATGTCAAACAAAATAGTATAATTTACCTGAAGGTTACTGTCCTCGTAGCTTCAATGTACATCGTCCCTTTAGTTAATCACACCATTCCAACAGGATTATATTTACGGCTTCTAATTCTCAACGCTTTTAAAATTTTCTCCATCACCATTTATTTAAAGTTGTTTCTAGGCTTTTCCGGAACTCATCTGTGTATATCTGACCCTTGTTTCGTGGATCCAGACACGTATTTGAACCATTTAATTATTAACACCCCCGAAAAATAGCAAAGGAATTCATGCGTCTTTCACCAATATACGCCAAAACTGCCTACTTTTGTGTATACATTTGTCGTTGTAAATTTTGCTAATTGGTACAGTGATACTAAATTTTATTACCTTGTATCTAAGTGCACTGAAGTACATTCATGTTAGCACGTAAATAACAAACTATTTTGAATCACTAAAATATACGAGCAAAATTTTAAATTATTTTATCAAACTAAAATGCACTCTTTAACATCTTGAATCAAGTCGCGGATGTAAGAGCTTTTAACGCATCGAATAGTCAAAAGTCTAAGAGTCTAAGAGAGCTTGTTTATATTCACCTCCGTATATATAGCAAAAAGCCTGTCTGTCGGTCTGTTCCCCAAAACGGGTAATTCTAAAGAATTTCTCATTTTATGTTCCCAGTCTGTCGCTCGCGCATAGGTTTTTACGAATTTTCACTCGCCCCATTTAAATCTCAGAAAATTGCAACACGGCACGCAAACATGTCCGAGAAAAACTAATTAATTTTGTACAGAAATTGTTGTTTCTACCTCTGATATTTGCATCCTATTTTCAACCAATTGTGACCCTCGTGACGTTGCTTAAATTCCGCCTTTTTCTATATGTGTCTTTGCTTGACGCATTTTCTCTTTCCTTTTCTAACCTGTTCGTATTGGTGCAAATTGATATTCTTTATTATCGATTATATTTTAGTCCATGTGGACTGTTATCTGGGTTTAATAACCCCGTATCGCACATTCTCGTGAATATTAAGCCCCGGTTTCTCCAAGATTCTTTGAAACTATTAATTATCTACAAAATTTACGCCGTATGTGATATTTAAACTACGCAGGTGTTCAAAATAATATTAATTCTCAGAGCTTTTTAAATAAACCCTGTTTTGTATTTTGTGCTAAAGCATCTGACCGTTTCCAATATCCTTAGACTCGACATGTTTATCTACACAAATTAAACTGAAATTGCCTTTTAAAAATCATCCTACTTCTAACTAACACTTCTAGGATTTGCATTATTGGGTTTTTACAAGTTTCTATAGATATTATCTGTACGTTTTGTTCAATACCGGTTATTTGAAATAGAGTTAATTAAGATAAATTTTGCACGTAATCTCCATTTGTTTAGGAATAATTACATTACACGCAGAGCTTTTTAATACTGCTTCTTTTGATATAAAGCGTCTTGTACATGATTTAAATCTCTTATGTTTAATGAAACTAATAAATTTTTATGCTTCACGGTTTTAATAACGCGTATTATCTAATAATATTCATTATACACGGTGATTAAAATTATTTGATGTGATTATTTAATTTTCTACCCTGGTCTAAATATGAGTAATATATATATATATATATATATATATATATATATATATAAAGTTTATTTAAATGTTAGCAGGTTATAGGTCAGCTGGTTAATAAAGCGTACTCTTTTTTACTATCTAAGCTTTCGGTTATATTCAAACCTTTGTCAAAGGTACAAATTAGGCTTGTAGATAAATTAAAATCATTGAAAAATTAAGATTTTGGAATTATGTGCTATATCATTCAAATCAAGATCTAACTTAAACAACTATGACAAGCATTGCAAGCGATACTGACACAATAAAGAAACTTAATAAGTACTATACTTACTATATTTGCTTCATCGAATAGATTAAAAAATATTGATTATTTGAATTTGAACGTTGTGAAATAAGTACCAAAGATAAATAGGTACGTGTAATAATACTACCCAAGAGAAATATATTAAAACTGCGAAGACTAAATATCTGAACTGAAAATACTTGTATCATTTTCCATAAACATTTGCATGTAAGACTCATGAGCAAGGCAAAGCAATGGCTGGAACGTGTTTAAAATTCCACCTTTAAAAGTTGTGGTGACTGGTTTTTATGATGCAAAAAAGCCTAATATTCATTGATTACCTTGAAAACAAAATAAGATGAAAGTGTTATACAATATTGCGGTGTCGACTCAA
Organism: Platerodrilus igneus; assembly: GCA_036346225.1. Classification (NCBI taxonomy): domain Eukaryota; kingdom Metazoa; phylum Arthropoda; class Insecta; order Coleoptera; family Lycidae; genus Platerodrilus; species Platerodrilus igneus. The sequence continues at coordinate 3,027,314 of JARFIW010000831.1, forward strand.
TGATAAAATAAAGCAAAAGCCGCCGTATTTAGAAAAGAAAGTCGCCTTTACATCATAATAATGGTCATTGCATAAGCGATATTGTACGAAATTCTTTACCAATTGCTTCCTCATTCTCCGAAATCTTTTCGACTCCTCACGAGTTCTTACTGCTTCCAGTAAAATTAATTAGAGAAACATATAGAGCTTCGAGGAGGAAGTTACTGCCTATGTGAAGATATTTTAGAGGTTTATTAAAAGCATTTATTAAAAAATAAAAAAATTATTGCAGTTTTTATTAAATTTTAAAGTTAAGGAAGAGTAGTAGTAAATTCATTCATCTAGCTAACGGGTAATTTTTGTACTTAAAAAACTTTCTATTCGAACTGCACCAGTACAAAAACCAATTATAAACAGAAAATAAATAAGTTTTATGGAACCTTTCATGTTACTTATAATAACTAAGAATCTGGTGTTAATTTGTCTATTTAAACAATTTAAAAAATATCTTATATTTAATCTTTCAATAAATTAGTTTTTTACAGTTAACACCTCTTCTTCTAGTTTAGTAGCAGTAAAATTCCGTTTTAATTAGAAAAATGCCACCAAGTCATTATGCGTGTAGGAATGTCTAAATTGCAGAGATCATTGTGTCATACACGCTCCATGTTTATACATATAAATAAACACGTTAATTAAGTATTATTTTTCAAATTTTTTACGGGAAAGAAAATTTTACTGTTGTCATATATTTAAACTGATAATTTGTGCTTTTTGTTTTCTAGAATCATAAAAATACTTGCACCAGGAGCAAGAAATAAACGGTATATAAAAACGTTAGTTAAAGTTGGAGGTTTATATTTTGATACTATTTATAGTTAGTGTGCACTTCGGCATATACTTTTCGGCCCAAGAGAATACGTACAAAAGATTTTATTGCAGGCGTTGCTAAAGTAGATTTTGTACACGATTAAAGTGTACTGAAGTAAAAGAATTATCTGGCAAAACAAAATTGGGTACTAAGACGAACAGGGAAAAAGTGTCAACTAGTACAAACTGTTGGTATTTTTTCTTTCATGTAAAAAGATTTGCTAATTTCACAGATACTGTAGAGTGTCATGCTGGAGGCAAAAGAAAAAATTATACTAAAATAACGCTTATATAACTGAGCAGTTACTAAAACTGGTTGAATTGCTTAGAAATCCAGTAGAAAAAGACAGAAATACCTTGGAAAATGCAGAAAATCTTTAGCACGACACATTTATGCTAAGTGTCGGGCTAGCGTCAAGTATTTAAAGTAGTACGAAATTGTTAACTGTTGGACTTTTGGTCTGAACTATTTCATTATTGTGGAACTAGTGCAGAATCAGAGGAAAGCTCTTGACGTAAAGTGTGTATACTTCTTGAACTTTACTTTAGAGGAGGGCATGCCATGTCGGAACGTGACGTGAACACATCTTTTTATTTTTAGATTCTTTGGTATTATAAATGAGGAACTTTTTTATCAGGAATTATATAATTATGTAAGGTGCTACTGGAACTATTTTTGTTTCCTATTCTTTCAAGTAAAAAGTTTTGCAGACTGCTTTTGTGGAGCGTCGTGCTAACAGTAAAACATTGTTTAAAACTAATTGAATTGTATAGAACTTGAGTGGAACAAGCTAGAACTTCATTAGAAAATGCGGAAAGGCGTCCTCACGACAACACAATTTTGTTGAGTACCATACCAGCGTCAAATATTTAAAACAGTTGATCATATATTGTGTATTTTGCTTCCGTTTTTTGTATTTTAGAGGAGATTGTCGTACGTTTTACTCACAATGGGGGTGAAAAATTTTTCAATAAAACTCAGTGCTTTCTTTCTCCATCATCATCATTAGGTCTTCAGTCCTAGAACTAGTTAGACGCGTACCCTCATTGTTTGAACCAACCTACACATTTCGCTGAAATTTTCTCAGTCTGCATCTATCCCTATCTATGTGCGAAAGTCTTATCTCTGTCTTCCCCTACCTATCTTTTCCTATATCTGCTTGTAATATATCCCGTACTTTCTCCATAAATAATTATATTAAAATTGGATAGCAGTAATCAGATGTTTCGCTATAAGACATGTAATATCTTCAATGATAACGTCTCTATAACATGACAAACCAAATGTGTTAAACAAGGTACTTAAATTATTATTAAACACGCCAAGCATATTTCCTAACCTAACAAAGCCAATTGAAATGAATGTAAAGAGGTATAGTTCGTTCCCTTTAACTTTAGGATGACGTTACAACTGGATAAAATGCTACACTGCCAATGTTTGTTTAAATTCTAATATATTTAATGAAAGATATATGAATATTGCCATTGAAAAGAGAAACTGGTGGCAATCCCCTATAGAACTGCTAGCCTTTATTGTGTTAAATGATAGTATCCTTCAAGTGGAATTCTAAGTATTCATTTGCCTACAGTTGCCAACATTTCATTACTACATTTGACGTCATCCTAACGTTGAAGCGAATCGACTATATATAAATTCCTATGAAAACAATATTTTTAGTTTTGAGTAGTTGTATAAAATTTAATATTAGTGATGTGAAAAAGGGGGATTACTAAAAAATAAAACGAAGATGTGGCTCAACCACGTGGGGAAAAATTAATCTGTTCACATTTTTGTTCTAAAACCTATTTTAAATAATAAAATTTAAATCTGGAAAATTTGGGAATCCAAAATATACTTACCATGAAGGATACTTTGAATTGCTCTCACATCAAGTTATTTTATTTAAATTTTTTCTTTTAAACGACCTCCATCCGACAGTGATAGAAGGAAGATATTTGACCAAAGCCTACAGTTACGTCAAAGATAGGTGGCTGTAATATCACAAAGAGTTACTAGAAGAGTCTACAGAATAAACAATAAAATAATAATAAAGGGGCGAGTTCAAATATTCATCTCTACCAGTGATAAAAAGGTACTCTAAATTAAATTTAGAAAAATGTTTTCGTTATTAAAATCAATAATCTCATTAACACGCCATCTTTTGGGAGTAAATGTAGTATTTCAAAACTGACCGGATTAAAGTAGACCATTTTCAAGGATTCTACCGCCACATTTCCTCCAGAATCCCACATTTCCTCACACATCTGGACCAAAAAGTTTTCTTCGACTAACCATTTTTCATCTTTCGAGATAAACCTATCTTAAATTTTTCATCTTTCGAGATAAATGAGCATCCACATTTCCACACACGAGATAAACCTATCTTGTTTGGTATCAATTAATATTAGAATTTTCTCAGCTACCCGACTATCTTAAATTTTCATCTTTCGAGATAAATGAGCATCCACATTTCCACACACGAGATAAACCTATTTTAAGATTTTTTACCGCTAACATTCTGGACCAAATAGTTTTCTTCGACTAGCCATTTTTATCTTTCGAGATAAACCTATCATGTTTGGTATCAGTTAATATTAGAATTTTCTCAGCTACCCGAATTTCTAGGAATTTTTTAGATTGTACCATCCCCAAGGGAGCTACCCTAATTTTAAGATTTTTTACCTATAGCGACTTTTGAGCGTTCTTATAAATTTTTTATACATGCAATACATCTTGTTAGTCTAAAATTTTACGCAGAATTCGAATCTGCAAACAGATTTGAAATCGGACCACGCCCTGCAAAGTTATACCCCTTTAAAGTCCTGATCTTCTAATTTTGCTATTTGCTCTATAAGCAAACCTAACAAATAGTTTTCTTCGTCTAGCCATTGCATCTTTCGAGATAAACCTATCTTGTTTGGTATTAATCAATATTAGAATTTTCTCAGCTACCCAAATCTCTAGGAATTTTTCAGATTGCACCATCCCCAAGGGAGCTACCCGAATTTTAAGATTTCTTACCTGTAGCGACTTTTGAGCGTTCTTATAAAATTTTTATACATGCAATACATCTTGTTAGTCTAGAATTTTATGTAGAATCCGAATCTGTAAACAGATTTAATATAGGACCACGCCCTGCAAAATTACACACATACCCTCTGCGAGATAAATCTTTCTCCACATTTCCACCACGAGATAAACCTACCTTGTTTGGTATTAATTAATATTAGATTTTTCCAGCTACCCATATCTCTTTAAATTTTTCAGATTGCATCATCCCTAAGGAGCTACCCCAATTTTAAGATTTTGTACCAAGATCAATTTCTAATCACCCTCCTTTTAATATCTACAATCCTTTAACCAAACACGTAGCAGTATTAACATAAATTAAGCATACGAAAATTTATTTTATCCAATTTACAGTTTAATAAACTAATTACAATTTTTACAAAGTATAACATTATTTCCGGTGCGTACCCGAAAGTTTAACCTGTAACAAAAAAAGATTAATGTGTTGTTTAAATAGACCTGTAATAAAAGAGATTAATGTAAAAAGAGAAACGTGTTTTCGGTTAATAAGACATATTATCGTTAACCTAACAGTATGTTTTACCGTCCAGCGACACCACGTGAGGTAAACACATTCAATGTAATGGGTTTTAAATATGAGAATGGGAGGTCAACTTTCACGTAATCATCGCGTGGTTAATAATTAAGAAAGCTGTATATAATTTTATTTTAAACGTGTATATCTTCTCCAAACAAATGCGGTTATTATAATAGGAAAGTACGCTAAATACAAGTCAATTAACAGCAATTAAATATTGCTTACTGACCTACCTTAATTAGGTTGCTGTGCTATTAGGAATGATGTTTAAGACTTCGTACGTATTTTCCGGATTATATGTTGTATTCTTTTTATTAAGTAATCGAATAAATCGTTCCTTCTGCTTCCAAAGAAACTCGGACACTCCATTGTCGACGCTGGCGTTATTTATGCGATAGCTAGCCATGCAGTTGTTAAACGCTGTGCTAATCATTTCTACCCCATCTTCGTTAGTAGCGGTAACTGATGCATTTTATGTTTGTTGCTCCTTAAGTGTGCGGCGTACGTAGTTTTCCATTTCGAAATCGCATACTGTACACATAATTCGTGGTTGTTTCGTACAAAACCCTTTAACAGCTGGTGGCGTTGAACGTTTACTTAATGACATACCGTGCTGTTTTCCTTGTGTCGCTGTGAGCTATTCTCGTAAAAGCGATACCGCAAGACCCAGAGTTTAAGTACTTTGCTGCGGACGGCTTAACCTGGGCGATGTTACACTACGACATTTGTTCTGGTGCCGTTTAGAGCATTTTCCAGGTATAGGAAGCACCGCAAGGTTGCACTTATAAACGTTTGCAGGTACCATTTTAGTACAAAACAAAACCCGCACTATAGCACTTTGGTTAAACTTGTAATCGAACTAACTAATAAAGCTTACTCGAGCGTACCTGATTTATGTTCCTTATAGAATGCATACCGAAGGTTTCCGAAGACGACCGAACGATGTTGAGGATTCGGCGGGGAACTAAATGATGTCATAATCCTTGCTGCTCGTCCAATACATTTAGCGCTAATGCATGCACCTGGTTCGCTTCGTCGATGGTGCGAATGCCGTTAGTAGAAACACCGGAAAACGTCTTCCATGTTATACGGATCGCGTGCATATTAAAAATCCAAAAGGGTGGTAGCACACGCACACAAGTTGTGTGCAAGTCGTGCTTAGAAGATGCAATGCTACTATAACCAAAACACTTTAAACCATTACTAAGAAAATACCAACTTGTTGTCTACAGGTTACTTACAACAATTTAATTTTAAATAACTTCTACGTCATATTTTAGGAAATGGGGGCTTGAATATTTTCCAAATGAATCACCAAGCAAAGATGCTAACGGTATTAGAATTACCCATTAATTTCCTATTTTTACGACCGTGGTTAATTATAGATTGAAATTTAATTTGTGCACGTTCGAGCTTCTCGTAAACTAACATATTTTAGAGCAACAATGCGCTGTATAATACATGCATACCCTTCGCCGCTACTGCTATTCTTGTAATTGCTAGAAAAGTCACTCTCCTTTTTACTGTTAGGAGCGATGCAAAGCACCATTTTTAACTTTCTATAGCACATGCACTTTTCGTCTGATAATTAAATTTTGCTTCTGTAGGCTTTTACACTTTCGCATAGCGGTCGGCGCACGTATTGATTTCTAGAACCGGTAAGTACTCGATATCCTCCAAATAGAAATTAGATGCTCGATGTCTGTCAACTTCCAATTCCCTCGTAAAGGTAGAAAAACTCGGTCAATCATCCATTAAACTTCGACCCGCTACCGTTTTGATAATTTCCAAACATTTTCGAACGACAATGGGCTGAGAATTTTAAACCTCCGAGATCTTTAAGTCGTGATCAATTACACATCCGAGCTACGCGTAAACTAACATATTTTGCAGCAACTGTATAATACATGCATACCCCTTCTCTGCGCTACTGCTATTCTTGTAGTTGCTTGGAAAAGTCAGTCGCCCTTTTACTGCTAGGGTCGCTAAAAGCACCATTCCATACTTTATTTATAAGTGTAGCACATCGCACTTTTTGTCAGTTAATTAAATTTTTGTTTATGTAGGCCTTTACACTTTCGCTTATTTAAACATCTAATACGACCGATTAACCACTTTCGATTATTCTAACGGGAACCACCATACATCCCACCGCACCGTTCTTTTGAATCCAACGATCCTATGGGCTTCCACTCACTAACACCTGACGTATCTTTCCTACTAGTTGTTAAACAAAAACTACCGGTATCGCCATTGTGGACGTAAGCAGATGTTTGTGGATGTGTACGAGAATATGTCATATACATTAACCAGTCTAAGTTATTTTATTTAGTCCACGAAAACTACTATTTTTCTAAACCACAATTAATAATCGTCTTTATAGGTTCCACATTTCGACCATTACCCAATGACTTTAATTTCTTATTGGAGAATTCTTATTCTCCACGCACTGCTGCGTAGTTGCATGCTTACCTCTTTTGAGTATATGCTCGTTATAGGTTGTAAGACCCTCGGTTTTATAACTACACTTCGTGAGACCCCTTTAATCTTTTTAATCGTATCTTTCTCGCCTACAATACAGTAGGACTTAACATTACTACCAACAAATTCTAATACTGGACCCCATTAAATATGTCTTTAATTTCCTACAACTTTTTGTTGACAAGTGTTATATTGTATTTATTATACGCGGGTAGTCACTCTTTTAAGATAAATATATTTTGCTAGGTATCAACTAATATTAAATTTTCTAGGGATCCCAAATCTGTAAATAAGATTTTAAATAGAACCACCCATACAAAGTTATGCCTTTTAATGACCCCAAACTTCTAATTTTTACCCATCTTTATTTAACTCCATCTTTAAAACCCTTTTTTTGCTACAAGACATATGCTTTAACCAACCGTTTCCTAGAAATCTAAAACCGCAGTGTCCCGCAGAATACCACGTGGAGATAACACGTATACTCTGTCAACCAGGATAGAAGCCGGAAGAATTTGGAAGGTGGGAGAAGAACTTAAAAATTATGGAATCTTAAAACTAATATATACAATAGATTTACAAATCCATACAAATATAAACAACTATCTTATATCTTTACGCCCCATGCGTAGATTGTTGTACTATTAGGAATGATGTACCTTTGTCATCTTCCTCGATAAACTAATTTTATTAATAAGCTGCGTATGCAAATCGTATTCTTTTACTCCGGATACATACGCAGCAAGTACTCACACCAAATACAAGGAATTGGATGCTTGGTGACTGTTAACATCCGCTTCCATCGTGTACGCCCAGACATATCCCAACCCATGCGCACCCTGCTGCAACACTGACCTGCGCGCCCATGCGCTGCCACCTGCTGTCAGCGCACCCCTTTCTGTGCGACTGCTATTTCAGTAACGTTACAGCCTTTTATAAATAAAGAACAATGTTATATACTATTATAAAATGTTTATTCTGACATTATACATAAAAATTTAAAAATATTTAATCATTTAAAGCATTAGAAGAAATTTACGATTTGTTTACCAGGCATGTGTTAAAGCTTTAGTTGTTTCTGGTTTAATTTTATCTAATTTTATTCGAGCTTAAAATTTAAATCGACACCCAAGTCTTCTATCTCCTTTTCTAACCAATAGTTTGATACATAAAGACCTCTAGGTTTTCGAATTGTAAAATGTACCGAAGTTTGCCTCTATATTTAAAGTCCTTATTAGACCGACAACCAGATCCATTACTTCGTGTAATTCTTGCAGCTTGTGACAATCTTTTAATCGGCAGCTTTCCACTGTATCCTGCATACGTATCTTGTTAAGCTTGATCCAACTTTTCTTGTGGATTGGAGAAAATTTATCACACACCGTTGCAAGAGTTGATATCCACCACTTTTGGGAATATATGGTTGTTATAGGTTGTAAGACCCTCAGGTTTAAATGATCCGAAAAGTTCTTTACTAGGAAAATATACAATGTTTACTTGGAACCCTTCGTGTGGTGTTACCCAAGGTTACGAAACCCGCATTCCTTAGTTCGTCTTTGTTATCTGCCATTTTGATAAATACGTTTTAGAAGAACCTTTAAAAAGTATACGGATTAGCCATTTTGTCGTGCAAGAACCCTATAATCCTTAAAAGACTCTTTAACGTTACTTGGAAGAAATCAGTTATACTTCCTAAAGGCCCGGATGTACTCGGTACCACTCGCAAAAAAATTTTAGTTCTATTTGCAAGCTACAAAATAGTCTGTTTTAGTGTATAATAACCTGCTACAGTTCGCAGTATTGGGGCCATGGTACAATTTTCGAAATTTGACGGGCTTGCAAATTCAGTTGTCCGAAAACCTAAAGAAAGGGAAACATTGATAAAGCATATGGGACATTTTTTAGCGTAACTATTTACCGTAAATTTATCAGATAGTAGCGTTGGTACACAGCCAAGATAAAATGAAAATCTTACACAAGTGCTACATTCAAAGTAGTACATATTTTTTAGAATCTGCAACACATATTCTAGAATTCCAAAAGAAATAGTCATTTCGGAATTAGGCATTGATGTAAGACTAACATTTTATCAGGCTGTACTTACAACGCGCAAATATTGGTAAAATCTATCCGGTAAACGCTTAAAAGAAATGTCCCATTATCATCCATACGCTGTTATTGGTTGAAAAGACAACTGAATTAGAGGAAATGGATGCAAAAGGCGAAAATTGACTTATGGAAAACACTTGCGACCAATACGCGAACAATACAAAGATGTGTTAGACAAAGAACATCTTATTAGAGAAAATGAGGATAACTAAAAGATTATTTTATGTGTCGATGGCTGACTTAGATACATCCGGGTTGTACAAGCTGTATGCATTTGCGGTTAGTAAGAAAGACTCTTTAGTTATGTAGGTGTTCTTGCAGAAAAGGATGGTACTAAATCCGTATACTTTTTAAAAGGTTATTCTAAAACGTATTTATCAAAATGGCAGATAACAAAGACGAACTAAGGAATGCGGGTTTCGTAACCTTGGCGTACACCACACGCAAGGGGTTCCGCTAAACATTGTATATTTCCTAGTAAAGAACCTTCGGATCATTTAAACCGAGGGTCTTACAACCTATAACAACCATATATTCCCAAAAGTGGTGGATATGTACTACCATACGGTGTGTGGGAGAAAAGGATTTCTCCAATACCGACAAGAAGAAGTCGATCAAGCGTAACAAGATACGTATGCAGGATATAGTGGAAAGCTGCGATTAAAAGATTGTCACAAGCTGCAAGAATTACACGAAGAATGGATCTGGTTGTCGGTAGAATCAAAGACTTTAAATATAGAGGCAAACTTCGGTACATTTTACAATTCGAAAACCTAGACGGTCTTTATGTATCAAACTATTGGTTAGAAAAGGAGATAGAAGACTTGGTGTCGATTTAAATTTTAAGCTTCGAATAAAATTGATAAATTAAAACCTCTAAACATCTGTAGTGCTTTCATAAAAGACTTGTATTAAAATTAAGTTAAATGAACTCCATGCTTGGTATTAAATATTTTAAATTTGTTATGTATAATGTCAGAATAAACATTTTATAATAGTATATAACATTGTTCTTTATTTATAAAAGGCTGTAACGTTACCCGAAATAGCAGTCGCACAGAAAGGTGTCATTGGGTGTGTAGCCACGTCGCATGGGCGCGCTGCAAAGTTATGCGCATGGTGCCAGTGGTTGGGAATGTTGGGCGTACACGAGGAAGCGGATGTTAACAGTCACCAAGCATCCAATTTTTATTTGGTGTGGAGTACTTGCCTGCGTATGTATCCGGAGTAAAGAATACGATTTGCTACGCGTTATTAAAAATTAGTTTATCGAGGGAAGATGACAAAAGGTACATCATTCCTAATAGTACAACAATCTACGCATGCGGCGTAAAGATATAAGATAGTTGTTTATATTTGTATGGATTTGTAAATCTATTGTATATATTAGTTTTAAGATTCCATAATTTTTAAGTTCTTCTCCCACCTTCCAAATCTTCCGGCTTCTATCCTGGTTGACAGAGTATACGTGTTATCTCCACGTGGTATTCGCGGGTTAAACAGTCTTTTAAGGGATTATACACCCGTTCCCCACATACTTCCAATTGCACAATTGTATATTGTCGCTTCAATCGCGTAATACCATATTCTTTAGCCAAAGTAGACGCAAATGTTTCCCTTAAACGTACATCTGGACAACGTAAAAATCTAGTATATGATTGCCAAGTTGTTTATTAACACCAGGACTTGTTATCTGACACACAAATTTGTTGTATATCTTAATTCTTGCATTGGTTGTTAGCCATGTTAAACAATCAATTCCTACAGTTTATCGTTGTCAACTATAATATTACACTTTTCTTCGTATTCGCCCTTATAGCAAAAGTTATGGTTTGTAGTTAAATAATTACACATCTCCATCTTGCTAAATATACCCGCAAAATCTTGGGTTACATCCATGTCAAAAGATAGAAATAATCTTTCGAGTTCGTCTAATATATCTGGTAGTTCCTCCAATAAAGTTTCCAACTTAGCATCTGCTAGTTCCACTTTGTATGGAACACATATAGGATTTTGGAATTTTTATTAATGCATTCAGGTCTTCTTTTCCGATAATTTCTTTTACTCTCTGGCCCATCTTGTTAGTGCTTTCCAGGAAAACGGGAGCTTAGCTTTAACACCATGCCTAGCGGAAACAAATCGGTCAAACTTTCTTCGTAGATAGCTGTTAAATGCACCACAAATTTCTTTTTAGGATAAACATCCTTTTGCTTGCAGATGTTTGCTCGGCGTCAGAAAAAGTGAAATTTTAACCAACATTATATTGTCACAAAATGGTTCTGTAATTGGTGTGTAGTCCACCAGTCAGCATCTGTTCGCCTTCGACATAACAAATATTACCAATATCTGTTACCAGATTATTGTTGCACATATTTTCTGTCAACACTTAATCCAAATCCCTCATTTGTCGGTTTCACTTTATTCTCCAAGTTGACAGACGTTAATCACCTTGACACGCTCATGTTTACCGGTCAGCGTATTCGAATACTAAATTGAATACGGTAAAATTGTTCTCTATGTATTCTACAAAGTGAGGACGTATATTGCCGAAGATAGTCGAATATGATGTTATCAACCTAAGCCGACAGGGATCGCATCGACTTATATCCGGATATTATTAGAATTATTTACAGATTTGGGTGAAATTCCCACATAGGTGAAGTTGATACCCAAAATATATTTACATTAAAAGACCATATGACCACATGAACTAAATACAAATGACCACTTGTCAACAAAAAGTTGTAGAAATTAAACCATATGACCATAGTGTCCGTATTAGATATTGCTTTTAATGAGTTTCCTCATTTGTAGGCGATGTAACACTAATTGCATTTAAAGAGTTTAGTCTCAAAAACAGTGTGGACCGAGGTTAGATTAACAACATAATAGGTTGGACGCAAAAGAGGAAGCATGCAACTACGCAGCAGTGTTCGGGAGAATAAGAATTCTCCAATAAGAAATTAAAGTCATTGGGAATGGTCGAAATGTGGAACCTATAAAGACGATTATTAATTGGTTTGAAAATAGTAGTTTTCGTGGACTAAATAAAATACTTAGACTGGTTAATGTATATGACATATTCTCGTACATCCACAAACATCTGCTTCGTCCACAATGGCGATACCGGTAGTTTTTGTTTAACAATGTAGGAAAGATACGTCAGGTTAGTGGTGAAGCCCATGGATCGTTGATTCAAAAGAACGGTGCGGTGGATGTATGGTGGTCCGTTAGAATAATCGCAAGTGGTTAATCGGTCGTATTGGTTAAATAAGCGAAAGTGTAAAGGCCTACATAAACAAAATTTAATTAACGACAAAAAGTGTGCGATGTGCTACACTTATAAAAAAGTATGGAATGGTGCTTTTAGCGACCCTAGCAGTAAAAAGGGCGACTGACTTTTCCAAGCAACTACAAGAATAGCAGTAGCGCAGAGAAGGGGTATGCATGTATTATACAGTTGCTGCAAAATATGTTAGTTTACGCGTAGCTCGGATGTGTAATTGATCACGACTTAAAGATCCTCGGAGGTTTAAAATTCTCAGCCCATTGTCGTTCGAAAATGTTTGGAAATTATCAAAACGGTAGCGGGTCGAAGTTTAATGGATGATTGACCGAGTTTTTCTACCTTTACGAGGGAATTGGAAGTTGACAGACATCGAGCATCTAATTTCTATTTGGAGGATATCGAGTACTTACCGGTTCTAGAAATCAATACGTGCGGCCGACCGCTATGCGAAAGTGTAAAAGCCTCACAGAAGCAAAATTTAATTATCAGACGAAAAAGTGTGCGATGTGCTATAGAAAGTATAAAAATGGTGCTTTGCATCGCTCCTAACAGTAAAAAGGAGAGTGACTTTTCTAGCAATTACAAGAATAGCAGTAGCGCGGCGAAGGGTATGCATGTATTATACAGCGCATTGTTGCTCTAAAATATGTTAGTTTACGAGAAGCTCGAACGTGCACAAATTAAATTTCAATCTATAATTAACCACGGTCGTAAAAATAGGAAATTAATGGGTAATTCTAATACCGTTACATATACTTTCGCTTGGTGATTCATTTGGAAAATATTCAAGCGCCCCCATTTCCAAAAATATGACGTAGAAGTTATTTAAAATTAAATTGTTGTAAGTAACCTGTAGACAACAAGTTGGTATTTTCTTAGTAATGGTTTAAAGTGTTTTTGGTTATAGTAGCATTGCATCTTCTACAGCACGACTTGCACACAACTTGTGTGCGTGTGCTACCACCCTTTTGGATTTTTAATATGCACGCGATCCGTATAACATGGAAGACGTTTTCCGGTGTTTCTACTAACGGCATTCGCACCATCGACGAAGCGAACCAGGTGCATGCATTAGCGCTAAATGTATTGGACGAGCAGCAAGGATTATGACATCATTTAGTTCCCCGCCGAATCCTCAACATCGTTCGGTCGTCTTCGAAACCTTCGGTATGCATTCTATAAGGAACATAAATCAGGTACGCTCGAGTAAGCTTTTTAGTTAGTTCGATTACAAGTTTAACCAAAGTGCTATAGTGCGGGTTTTGTTTTGTACTAAAATGGTACCTGCAAACGTTTATAAGTGCAACTTTGCGGTGCTTCCTATACCTGGAAAAATGCTCTCAAACGGCACCAAAACAAATGTCGTAGTGTAACATCGCCCAGGGTTGCCGTCCGCAGCAAAGTACTTAAACTCTGGGTCTTGCGGTATCGCTTTTACGAGAATAGCTCACAGCGACACAAGGAAAACAGCACGGTATGTCATTAAGCAGTAAACGTTCAACGCCACCAGCTGTTAAAGGGTTTTGTACGAAACAACCACGAATTATGTGTACAGTATGCGATTTCGAAATGGAAAACTACGTACGCCGCACACTTAAGGAGCAACAAACATAAAATGCATCAGTTACCGCTACTAACGAAGATGGGTAGAAATGATTAGCACAGCGTTTAACAACTGCATGGCTAGCTATCGCATAAATAACGCCAGCGTCGACAATGGAGTGTCCGAGTTTCTTTGGAAGCAGAAGGAACGATTTATTCGATTACTTAATAAAAAGAATACAACATATAATCCGGAAAATACGTACGAAGTCTTAAACATCATTCCTAATAGCACAGCAACCTAATTAAGGTAGGTCAGTAAGCAATATTTAATTGCTGTTAATTGACTTGTATTTAGCGTACTTTCCTATTATAATAACCGCATTTGTTTGGAGAAGATATACACGTTTAAAATAAAATTATATACAGCTTTAATTATTAACCACGCGATGATTACGTGAAAGTTGACCTCCGCATTCTCATATTTAAAACCCATTACATTGAATGTGGTTTACCTCACGTAATTGGAAATAGTCGGTCTGGAACGGTAAAACATATTCGTTAGGTTAATGATAATATGTCGTTATTAACTTGAAAACACGTTTCTCTTTTACATATAATCTCTTTAGTTACGAATGGAAGTCTATTTAAACAACACATTTAATCTTATTTAATTGTTACAAAATTTAAACTTTCGGTACGCACCGGAAATAATTGTTGAATACAATTTGTAAGAAATTGTAATTAGTTTATTATAACTGTAGGAAATTGATAAATTAAAGGGTTCGTAAATGCTTAATGTTGATGTTAATACTGTTACGTGATTCGGTTAAAGGATTGTAGATATTAAAAGGAGGGGTGATTAGAAAATTTAAAGAACGTCAAATGTGGTACAAAATCTTAAAATTGGGGTAGCTCCTTTAGGGATGATGCAATCTGAAAAATTTAAAGAGATATGGGTAGCTGGAAAATCTAATATTAATTAATACCAAACAAGGTAGGTTTATCTCGTGGGTGGAAATGTGGAGAAAGATTTATCTCGCAGAGGGTATGTGTGTAATTTGCAGGGCGTGGTCCTATATTACATCTGTTTACAGATTCGGATTCTACATAAAATTCTAGACTAACAAGATGTATTGCATGTATAAAAATTTTATAAGAACGCTCAAAAGTCGCTACAGGTAAGAAATCTTAAAATTCGGGTAGCTCCTTGGGGATGGTGCAATCTGAAAATTCCTAGAGATTTGGGTAGCTGAGAAAATTCTAATATTGATTAATACCAAACAAGATAGGTTTATCTCGAAAGATGCAATGGCTAGACGAAGAAAACTATTTGTTAGGTTTGCTTATAGAGCAAATAGCAAAATTAGAAGATCAGGACTTTAAAGGGGTATAACTTTGCAGGGCGTGGTCCGATTTCAAATCTGTTTGCAGATTCGAATTCTGCGTAAAATTTTAGACTAACAAGATGTATTGCATGTATAAAAAATTTATAAGAACGCTCAAAAGTCGCTATAGGTAAAAAATCTTAAAATTAGGGTAGCTCCCTTGGGGATGGTACAATCTAAAAAATTCCTAGAAATTCGGGTAGCTGAGAAAATTCTAATATTAACTGATACCAAACATGATAGGTTTATCTCGAAAGATAAAAAAATGGCTAGTCGAAGAAAACTATTTGGTCCAGAATGTTAGCGGTAAAAAAATCTTAAAAATAGGTTTATCTCGTGTGTGGAAATGTGGATGCTCATTTATCTCGAAAGATGAAAAATTTAAGATAGTCGGGTAGCTGAGAAAATTCTAATATTAATTGATACCAAACAAGATAGGTTTATCTCGTGTGTGGAAATGTGGATGCTCATTTATCTCGAAAGATGAAAAATTTAAGATAGGTTTATCTCGAAAGATGAAAAATGGTTAGTCGAAGAAAACTTTTTGGTCCAGATGTGTGAGGAAATGTGGGATTCTGGAGGAAATGTGGCGGTAGAATCCTTGAAAATGGTCTACTGATTAAAACTTTTATTTAAACCGATGACATGATTGGCAAACGCAGACTTTGTTGAATTGTCACGGATACTAATATTTTCTCAGATAAACTGTACATATTCCTTAAGTCTGACCCTAAAAGATCTACCCGTCCGACAGATGTAAAATCCAGGACAAGCGTTGCATTTCAACAAGTAGATACTTGATTTATCTGTTAAGGAAATGGGATCTTTGGTATTGCAAAATAGTTATTCAGATATTTGTGAATAGCAAAGGCGATATCAATATTTGAGAAAAATATTTTTAATTGGCAAACGAAATTTTGTTGTAAAGCAACAGGGTCTTATAGACTTTATTGTTCAGAGTTAATGTGGTTGATGGAAAAATATTGTTATTGTTAATTTTTTGGTTTACGTTCCTTAATAGTGAGGTAATGGAAAAATGGTGTGCTTGAAGTGACCATTGGTCGATGTTATTACTTAATAATGTTCAGTTCTATTTTCTAATTATTTGACAGGTGAATCAAGAGTAATCTTCGGAATAAAAAGCTACATGAAGCTATTCTGTGAATGGAAACAAAAAGAATAACAGTGTCTGTGAATGTCGGTTTAGGATATATATTGAAAGTAATATTGTGTGAACGATTGTAAAGCATTAATCTAGAAAAGGAAGCGAATGGTTGTATTCTATTTCAGTGGAAAACTGAATTTTTCGTGGATCGTTTTGAGCCAAATTAAGAAATCGTGAATTTTATTGTTGGTAAACGATATGACTGCAATGATATCAACGACGTAATGGCCCTAATAAAATATTTTTGATTCCAAAAAACTATTTTTAGATATGAATTTTAACTCTAAGTTGTTCATGAAAATTTCTATAGCAGTGGTGAAAGATTTTACCCCATTGTCTAGACAAGTGTTTTGTTTGAAAAAACAGTTATTGAATTTGAAAAACATTTGTTGTAGACTTAACTCAAGAATAGTAAGAATTGAATCAATTTGAGTATTAGAAATCTTGGAGGTAATCGGTATGTCTTTGTCTGAAATAAAACGTTCTGTAGAAGGAATATTAGAAAATAGGTTTACCTCGTCGAAGGAGACTTGTCTATAGTGTTTGTTTAAATCGAAATGAATATTCTGTAATTTGGTTATCGATTCTAATGAATTTTGAATAATAAATTATGGGGAGAAGACTTTTGTCACATTAAGGAAAATATTTAACTAACTGGTGATTCTTAAAACGGTAATGTTTACAAATGATACAACCGGGCCCATGGGAACGCCTGATTTGTGTAATTTAGGCAATCCATAGAGTCTAGGAATTTGTGAGTTCATATTAAGCAAAGATTGGTAATTAATGCCAAAAGAGTTGAAAATGATTTTAGCTGCAGAAATCTCTTTTCCCCAATATTTCCACTGTTGCAAAAAAAATTTGCAGCTAAAACATTCTCAATTCATTGGGCATTAATTACCAGTATTTGCTTAACATGAACCCATAAGTTTGTAGACTCTATCGGTTGCCTAAATTACACAAATCAGGCGTTACTTTCACCACTGCTATAAGAAATTTTCATGAACGAGTATAAGTTCATATATAAAAATAGTTTTTCAAATCAAAAATATTGTACTGGGATTGTTAGGTCGATGATATCATTGCAGTCATATCGCTATCAACAATAAAATTCATGATTTTTTTAAATTGGCTCAACACGATCCATGAAAAAATTCAGTTCTCCATTGAAATAGATCACAACCATTACTTTCCTTTTCTAGATTCAATGTTTTACAATCAATCACACAATATTACTTTCAAAATCTATCGTAAACATCCACAGACATCGTTATTTCTTTTGTTTCCAACCATCTTTTAGTTCGCAGATTAGCTTCTTTTAGATTTTTATTCCGGGGATTATTCTTAACTTCCCTATCAAATGATTATTATAAAGCGGAACTCAACATTATTAAGCAAAAAGCATCGAACAATGGTTACACGATGTGCATCATTACCTCACTACTAAGAAACATAAAACAAAAAAAATATCAATAACCATCTTCTTCCATTAACCACACTAACTCAGAATACTGAAGTCTGTAATAACCTGCCGTTTTACAACAAAATTTTAGTTACTATTAAAAATACTTTTGACAACATAACATTGGTATTGCCTTGATTTCCCAAAATCTCAATAGCTATTTTGTAATACCAAATATTCCATTTCCTTAACAGATGAATCAGGTATCTACTTGTAGAAATGCAACTCTTGTCCTGGATTTTACATCGATAGGCCGAGTATATCCTTTTCGATCAGACTTAATGAATATGTACAGTTTATGAGAAAAAACACTAGTATCCCAGAGAGTTTAACAAAGTCGGCGTTTGTCAATCATGTCCTCAGTTCAAATAACAGCTTTGATTCGGTCAATTTTTAAATACTACACTTAGCTCCAAAAAGCTTAAAACTAAACTACCTGAAGCTGTTTATGAAAGAGGGTAAAATAAATCAAAAAGTAAAATACAAATAGGAAACGAGAACTTACATGAGGTTAAGGTTTTTGCTACCTAGGAAGTCAAATAACGCAAGATGGGAAAAGTGGAAACGATATAAAATTAAAACAAGAAAAAGTAACTAGTATGTTCAAAGACAAGAAACATAGAAACAAAGAAAAGATTGGTGAAGCAAATATGTGACGCATTACACTGTACGGCTGTGAAACTTGGACAGTAGGAGAAGCGGACAAGAAAAATATGCCTTTGAAATGTCGTGCTACAGACGTATGATGAGGATATCATGGACAAAGTTAAGAACAAAGAAGTTCTAGAAATGGTAAGGCAAGAAAGCAATATGCGGAAAACAGTAAAAAATAGGGAGATAAGATGATAGGTTACATACTAAGGCGGGAGGAAACAGTGCGGAATATTTTAGAAGCAGAGATAAGAAAAAAGAGAGATAGAGGTAGACCTAGGTTACACTATTGCACACAGATAGTCAAAGATGTAGGCTGTGGAAATGTGTAGGATAGTTCAGAAAGGAATCAATGGAGGTACGCGTCCAACCAGTTCCAAGACGGAAACTTAACGACGAAAATAAAATTGTACTTAAACCTGATGATTGTTATAAGCAACTGCAGGTGTTGGTTTTGCAATATCTCAACTAATGTAGATTATGAGAAAGAATTTATTGGAAAAATATTAGTTCCGCACGCAGGTTGGTTAAGCTCTCTTCACGTATCACTGAATATCGGTGAAATAGGATATTTATTTAGAAAACAATAGAAGGGGAACTAAGCTGTATCTAGGCTGTGGGAATTTCAGGGAAATGTGTAGGCTAGTTCAGAATAGAAATCAGTGGAGGTACGCGTCCTACCAGTTCCAAGACGGAATACTTAATGACGAAAAAATAATTGTACTTAGACCTGATGATTATTATAAACAACTGCAGGCTTTGGTTTTGCAATATTCTCAACTAATATTGATTGTGCAAAAGGATTATTGGAAACCTATTTATTCGGCAAATGTCTAAGTGATAGGGGATCTTGATAGACGCAGGTTGGTTAACTTCCCTTCACATGCCACTGAATATCAATGAAATAAGGTACATATTTAAAAAACAATACAAGGGGAATCGAGCTGTATCTAACAAGAAAGAGCAGCTGCTATGCTCGAAGACAACAAACATAGAAACAAGGAAAAAATTGCTGAAAGAATATGTGTGGAGCACAGCACTGTGCGGCTATTAAATAGGAATAGTAAGAGAAGAAAACATAAAAAACGTAGAAGCCTTTTGGAATGTGGTGCTTCAGATATATGATGATGATAGCATGAACAGACAAAGTTAATAACAAAGAAGTTCTAGAAATAACAGGAGAAGAAAGATGTATGTGGTAAGCAAAAAAGAAACAGCAGGACAAGACATGTTGTAAGGAATTTGGGGAATAGCGCGGGATATATTACAGACAGAGATAGAAAAAAGGAAAGGTAGAGGTAGACCTAGATCTGACTATTGCACGCACATTGTACCATGCTGATTTTCCATTGTGCATGTTACAGTTGTGAAGGAAAAGTTTTTTCTTTAAAAACAAGTCTTGTTTATAAAAACTTTCTGCAACCAACACTACTTGTACAAATTTAACATTTCTTTATGTTTCCTGAGTATGAAAAGTCATACAGAATAAATGCTTTGTTTTTTTGTTAAACAAATAATAAAGTTGATTTTGTTTACAATTATATGTAGAATTCAAGGGTTGATCTCTGTTTAGTTTCGTTCGTTTTAGTTTGCTTAATACACAAGTGGTGTAGTTTTGATTTTTGACCATTCAGGAGTTGAAGTTTATATCACTAACC
Source organism: Platerodrilus igneus (assembly GCA_036346225.1). Lineage (NCBI taxonomy): Eukaryota > Metazoa > Arthropoda > Insecta > Coleoptera > Lycidae > Platerodrilus > Platerodrilus igneus. Next base: position 3,047,516 of record JARFIW010000831.1, read on the forward strand.
ACATTTTCTGGTTTTTAAAAATGATAATGACACGTTGTAACAGTCACTTCTTCCGGGGTCTTATCTTGAGTATGTTTGTGCAGAAACATGCTCTCTGATCTGGTTTGCTTGTGCATCGTGGTGTACAGATTTACGCAACAGTGGTCTTCCGAAGTGGTTTTGTCGTTTATCGTGTTTATAATGAATGGACCGATTACCTATGTCTCAGACATAAGTACTACGCACATTAATAATTCAAAAGATTTTAAAATGAGTACTCCATCTTGTGTCTTGCACAGAAGCTTCAACTAAATATAACTTTAAGTACAGCAACCTTTGCTACACCATATCTGAAATTTCATATCAGCTTTAATTTAACTTTTTGTAAAATTTTATAAAGATGCAACTTTGCCTTGCCTGAAGTGACATTAGTAAAAATGATGGATACACACTGTGCTTTAAATTCACTTATGGCTAAAGTTTAACATAGCTGTCTTTGGTTCCTGTTTTCTGCCTGTTTACAACATATGGTTTAAAGAAGCCCCAATCTAACTGGACATAATCAACTATATGACAGGTATTTTATACCATGCTCACAGGTATGTCTTTTGTCTTTTGCCAACATAAAGAAATTATTAGTTCCTGTTTGATAAAGTATCAAGTTGTGTCTTTATATCTTATCTATTACTTAATGTAAAAATTACAAATAAGTAAGTGAATCTTATTAAAAAATTATGCTTTTTGTAATTATTAGTTTCTGATTGATAAAGTAATCAAATTGTATCTTTATATCTTATATATTATTCTATCTAACAATCACAAATAAGTAAGTGATCTTACTAAAAATTATGCTTTTACTTAATATAAATTATGACATGTAAAAGCAAGCGTTTCATGAAATTCCTGTTTATTTTTGGTACCTTAATAACAAGTTCTACCATTCTAATCATATTGTGTTGCATTTCCTCAAGAACGACTACACGATTTCAGCCTGTAGTTGAATGTTTATTAACATTTAAAATAACTTAGATAATACAAAGTATTAAATTCTTTAGTTTCACAAACCTTATTTCTGTTTATATGCAAACATAAATGTCGACATTTACAAATTGAAAACATTAATTTTGAATATAGCAAAGGTATTATGCAAGTTTATCGAGTTTTATTTGGTATTATGTTATATATATTTTTCTTCCAGCTGTCTTTACGTTGGTTACCTTTTAATTATCTTATAACCCCTGACGATTCAAGTCTCATGTATTCTTCGCAGCCACCAAAGTGTTTACAAAATACTTTGTACCCCGACTTAGTCTCACGTAAGTGAAAGATGCAGACTGTGGAAATTTCAGGGAAATGTGTAGGTAGGCTCAGAATACGAAACAATAGAGGTACGCGTCTAACCAGTTCCAGAACTGAAGACCTAATGATAATGATGATAATTATAATCAAAATAACGATTCAAAATTTAGTTTCTCAAAAAATATATTTCCTGCATTATGTTTATTCTTAAAACTTTTCTTCTTTTACATGTCTGTTAACAATAATAAACAGAATTTATATTTGCTTTGATTCATCTATTATTTATATTTATTATTTTTATTTCTATGGTCTTAATCTATGCTTTAAAATTTAAATAAAAATTAAGCAAAAAAAATGCGTTTTGGTTTCTACTTCTTGCTGTAATTTTATCCTCGTCGTAGTGCTAATATTTATTTTAATTGAAAATGCATTTAAGCCGTAGAAAACACAAATTAAATTTATAGATACTGATATAAAAAATAAAATGAATAAGTAAGAAAATAAAAAGGATTTAAATCAACGGTTATTTTAAAAAATCACTTGATTTAATCGTGATTAAAATCAAATCAACCCTGGCAGTAGGTATACTTTAGGTTTCCAAATTTTCCAGATTTAAATTCTACTATATAAAATAGTTTTTAAAAGTGAGATGTATACAGATGATTTTTTTATCGTATAGTAAGTGGATCAGATTTTCATTTTGTTTATTAGTAATCCCTTTTTAACCCTCTATTACATTTTGTTGTATTAATGATACATACCGTTAACAGCATATATAAACACAGTAAATGTCGCTTCAAAACCATTATTATACACTGTTGCGTCAAAAATCCAGAAGACTAACCAATTAGGAAATAGTTTTCTACCATAAACAGCTGTGTTTTGTAAGCTGTTACATCGAGAGTGCACAGCTAGGCTTAGATGCTCTATCATTTTTGATTATTTTGAAATAAAAGCGTTTAGTTTTTGGAAAGAGAAAAAAATATTTTGCGCAATAAGAAATAAGTGCATTGTAAAATGCTAATTATTTCAAATATATTTTAAAAATACATGTAAAAACTTCATAAAATAGGTGTGTACCATGTATGAAACAGCATATAAGTGAGGTAATAAATTGCATCATACTTTAGCATTGAAATTATTCTATAGTGCAATATAAGCTTGTGTTTTGGAGTGTTTATATTTACATATTTTTGGTATTTGGGATTTATTCTTTGCTCCAATATATCCGTATTAATTTTCATCTTATGTTCTAGAAGAATGTCAATCAGCACAAATGTTTTTTATGGGAAAAACAAATGACCCGCTACCAGTTTAACACTCCTCCAGATGTTAGTGAAGATGAGAACCTTCTAAATAACGATAATGATTGTGAACTGAATCTGTCACTGCGTTACGAAATTAGCGATTCCAGTGATGATGATGACTAGGAGGAGGAGGACGATGAGGAGGAGAATCATAATCAATGCAACCTTGCTGATAAAGCTAGTGACTTTTCAGGAAGTGATGATATTGATTGATAGTAGAAACAAGAAAACCAATTTGCACTGATCAAAAACAAGGACTGTGCCACCAATTGAGGATGTCAGGCAGTTTCTGGACAAAGACCTGGTGCAAAGTTTAGTGGATCAATCGAACTTGTACTCTGTACAAACAAATTCTAACAAGCCATTAAGAACAGATTCCCAAGCAACGGAACAATTCATTGGTATATGCTACTACATGTCAATTTTTGGGTTACCAAGTTCCAGGTTGTATTGGAGCAACTCTAGCAGAGTTGCAGCTGTTGCTGACACAATGCCTATAAATAGGTGGGAATGCATTAAATGTTTCTTGCACTGTAACGACAACGAAAAGGCTGTCCCATTAGGCCAACCTGGCCAGGATAAGTTGCACAAAATTCGCCCAATCTGGGAACATAAAGCTGTACCTGTCTTTGGTTATTAGATTTTTTTTATGATAATTGGTTTTGCGGCGTGGATCTTCAGATAGCACTTGACCAACTGGGCATCCACAGTTGGGGTACTATTAGGATAAACCATGCTGAAGGATGAACCATCTCCTCAGATAATAAGATGAAGAAAAAGGGATGTGGCATGTTTGAAGAAACAAGAATGGTTCAAGAGAGGGTTGAACTGCGATGCGTCAAGTGGTATGGCAACGAGTCTGTACACCTCCTGTGCACCTGCGTTTCTGTTCACCGGCTTGTCAAGTGGGCAGATGAGACAAAGAGCAAAAGAAAGTTGTGCAAGTTGCATGCCCGTCAATTGTTTCGAAATATCTAAATGCATGGAAGGTGTAGACTTGTTGGATTCCCTTGTTGCTTTGTATCGCATCACAATTCGATGAAAGAAGTGGTACTTCCGCCTCATTTTTCACTTTTTGGATCTAATTGTTGTCGTCTCATGGCTTCTATACAGACGCCATTGTAATCATATGAAAGTACCAGTGAAGAATCAGTTAAGTCTGCTATACTTCAAGAGCGAACAGTCCAAATGCCTCTGCAGATAGAACAAAAACCTTCAGAAGAAGCTTCCACCGTTGCTGCTGAACACGAAGAAAAAAAAGAGAAGGCTGGTTGTAGAAATTCCCACCACCGAGGTCCGTCTCGATGGAGTAGGACACCTTCCAGTAATGCAGCAAAAACGGAGAATATGTAAAAATCCTGGGTGCAAGGGAATGCTAAAAGCAACTTGTATGAAGTGCAATTTGTTTCTTTGCATTAGCACAGATCATAACTGTTTTTTCAAATTTCACACTTAGTAAACCAACAAAGGAACACTTGAATATTCCATATGTAAATATGTAAGGAGAGTTTTATATTAAATACTTGAATTTTGTATGATGAAGGGTCTTTCCCAACTGCATAATGTTGCATTTATGCAACATACCCACCCCACCCCCAAAAATGTGTGAGGCAATGAATTTCGCCAAAACTTGAGTAATGTGACCTAATTAATATCAAATAACAGCAGAAGAAAATTTTTTAAACAATTTTTCATAATTCATGCAATAGAGGGTTAGTTAACAGCACTAATATTAGGTTTTAAATAGCTATCAAAACTAGAAATATTGTTTTCATTGGAATTTATATACTTCTTTAAATTCATTTTAACTGTTTTGTTAGGTTAGGAAATATATTTGATTAGTGTTCAATAATGATTTAAGTACCTTTTTTAACATATTTGGTCTGTCATATTATAAAAACGTTATAACTGAAGATTCTAAATGTCTTGTAGCGAAACATATCTGATTACTGTTATTTTATTTTAATATAATTGTTTATGGGCAGGCGTTGAGTTTTATTGAAGATTTATGGAGATTGTCGTTGTTTAGGCTTATTTACCCTATTTACACGTTTTACCTTAAGCTTATAGATATTAATTAATGTCGCTTATCCTTTAACCTAACAGTACTTCACCCCTTCCTATAATCCGGTTTTATCCACTACCTACCTACAAGAAAAGGGACTAAATGGTGAGAAAGGACAGAAATTTCAGTGCTTCGAAAGTCGTAGCAAGCGTCACATGTACGCAATATGTTGTCGTGGTTATTTTGCAGTAATTAGTGCCGTACAATCGGTTCGTGTGCTAATTAACATTACTACAGTCCGCAATCAATTAATAGTTTCGTTACATTGATCGACCAGCGTTGAATCAAGATCGCAGTCATTAAAGGTAGGTGAATTCCATATCATTGGTTCATCCCTTTATCCCTTCATTTTGGTTCCTTTCGACCGCATTAATTAATATTTGCATATAAAATTGATTATCTAATTAAACAATTAGAGTAATCAGGGCAGTTTTACATTAATAGTAATTGCAGTTAGGCTTATTTCATAATATTGTGCATGCCGTTGCATTTTAAAAAGTTACTTCTTAAAATTTAAGTGCATTAAAAAAAAGCAGTTAATTTAAATTAAGCGTATACAAATAGGAAAACATCATTGCGATACCCTGTTCTAAGAACTTGCATTGTATACCTGAAGCTGCACTAATCTATTTTGGTGAGAGCTTAAAGAACCGTTATTCCTCGAGGTATCTTAAGGGTTGTGGTCAACACAAGTCTCATTTTAACGTTAAATTAAAGTGTCACTCAGGATTAGCTACATAATTGCTAGTTTCTGAAAAGTGGTAGAGTAGTTACATGTTCATCATTAGTTTGGGTTTACATCTTTAAGATTTGTTATTTTTGTGACAAGGGTACTCGTGTTTAGGGAATAGCTATTTTGTTCGAAATGACTCAGATGCTTATGGACCGTCTTATAGTAGATGGAAAAGAGTGTTTGGATAGAATAGAAAATTTGTTTGAAAGTATTTCAAAGTTGGAATATAATCTTGAAAACCAAGCAATCGCTTCGATGATGGTACAGTCAGCTGTAGAGATAAAGGAAGAATTTGATGCATCCTACAAAAGGTGTGTGTTAGACGAGGATGATTCGGACAGTTTGAGTCAAATTACAGCAATCAGAATTGAATTGGATAAAACTTTAATATCAATTAAAGTTATTGGGGCAAAATTTGTTAGTTTGGTTGAAAGTAAGCAGGAAGCGAAACCGTTTTGTACAAGTAGATCGTCGTATGATACCGCTGGTATAGGTATCACCAGTAATTTAAAACTTCCAAAGGTCGCAATTGGGAGCTTTCTGGACGCATAGAGCATTGGGAATCGTTTCATAGTTTGTATAAAAATCTCATTCATTTAAATACACAGTTATTACCAATCGAAAAGTTTTTATTTCTTACTGAAGCGTTGGATGTAGATTCCAGAAATTTAATTCGTCATCTACCAATAAATAATGACAATTATGAAATTGCATACTCCGTTATAGTACAACGCTATGACTCACGTCGTTTGATTGTCAATACATATTGGTCAGCTCTTGAAAATTGTCCTAAGGTGAAAGCAAAATCACATACAGAACTTAGGGATTTGTTGAATTGTTTTACAGAGAATTTGTCAGGTTTACGTCAAATAAAAATTGATTTACTTAATTTAATATTGTTTAATTTGTTGAGCAAAAAGGTTGATGCTGACCTCTTAAAGGCATTTGAGGTTGAAAATAATGAAGAAATACCTACATACGAGCAATTGAAATCATTTCTTGAAAAACAGTGTAAAGCTTTGGAAATTAGTAGTATGATTTCGTCCGAACCATCGAAGTCAAGTTCAAAACACACGTTGAAAACAAACATTAAGGAAAAGCGTTTTTCTTTTAATCCGAAGTCATATGTTAAAACCTCATTACTTACAACTTCAAACGCGGTAAAATGTGTGGTTTGCAATGGTAATCATCAGATTTATCGTTGTCAGATTTTTTTGGATAAGGTTCCTCAAGAAAGGTATAATACTGCAAAGGATAAAAATTTGTGTATCAATTGTCTTCAAGATACACATAAAATTGCAACATGCCCTTCAAAATCGGTATGTAAAAAATGTCACAAAAAGGGTCACAATACCCTCCTTCATTTTGAAAATTCTGCTTCTGTTGTTGAAACAAAACCTGCTGCTGCAGATGTTTCAAATGTTGCCTCTACTTCAAATTGTAGTACATTGTTCTCGTCGAAATTGTCAAGTGCTTCTACATTGTTATCAACAGTTCAAGTTTCTATTAGCAATGAATTTGGACAAGCGCAAATCGTAAGAGCATTATTGGATTGTGGAAGTATGGAATCTTTTATAACGGAAAAATGCCGTCAACGGCTTGGATTAAATAAATCAAACGTTGCATTAAAGGTAGAAGGGTTGGAGTTAGCGTCATCTCATATTACCGGAAAGGTAGTTTGTAAAATTAAACCCGTTGGACACACAATGCCAGAATATTCAGTTCAAGCATTTGTATTGCCAGAAATTTGTGGAAAGTTACCAACGGCTCCAATCTCTTCGAAAAATTGGATACATATAAAAGGTTTAGACTTAGCGGATCCCTCTTTTGATAAACCAGGTAATATAGACTTGTTGTTGGGAGCAGATATTTTTGCCCGCACTTTGGGTAATGAAACTCGTTCTGGTTCACCTGATGAACCAGTTGCGATTCGCACTTCATTTGGTTGGTGACTGACAGGCAAATTTGTGTCTCCAGTGACAAGTGGCACGTCATTGTGTGCATTCGTAGAACCCTTAGAGTCTAGTATCACTAGATTCTGGGAACTGGAAAACATTCCAGACATTCCAACACACAAGTTATCCCCACAAGAGGAAATTTGTGAAAAACACTTTCGTAGCAATTATTCGAGAGACAAAACAGGTCGTTTCGTTGTATCGTTGCCGTTTAGTGGTCCTGAACCGTTGTTTGTTGGGTCTCGGATGTCGCACTTAATCGGTTTTTATTATTAGAACGTCGCTTGAAAAGAATCAGGAATTATACACTTTGTATAAACAATTTATGCAAGACTATTCCGACAGTGGGCATATGACACCACTAAATGCTTCAATTAGTAGCAATATTCCATCTCCGGAATATTATATTCCGCACCATGCGGTTATGAAACCGGAAAGCACTACTACACAAATTCGAGTGGTGTTTGACGCATCCGCGGTTTGTCCCAATGGTGGTTCATTGAATGAACATTTGATGCCAGGACCTCCGCTTCAGAAAGATATTTTTGCTTTGTTGTTGGATTTTCGTTTATATCCCATTGTATTAACTGCCGATATTAAACAGATGTACAGGCAGATTTTTGTTGCTCCGAATCATCGGGCTTATCAAAAAATACTTTGGAGACCAACGTCATCAGAGTCAATAATCGAGTATCAATTGAATACTGTTACCTACGGAGTTACTTCATCACCGTTCTTGGCAATGCGTGTTATTAAGGAGCTTGCGAATGCTGAAGCACCTAAATATCCAAACGCTGCCAAGGTTTTGTTGTCTGATGTTTATGTCGATGATTTGATTACCGGGTGCAGTTCACCTGATGAAGCTAAACGTCTAGTTTCTGAATTAAATCAGATTTGTGAGGCTGGAGGTTTTACATTGAGAAAATGGAATAGTAACATTGCTAGTATCATTGATGATTTACCAGAATCTTATCGTTATCAACAAGCTGTTTCCTTCGAGGAATCTAACAATGTTACCCAAAAGGTATTAGGTTTGCGTTGGCAACCGTCGCTTGATCAATTCTTCTATGATACAAATATCATAGACAGACCATGTACTAAAAGAAATATGTTGTCCGAAGTAGTAAGGATCTTTGATCCGTTAGGGCTATTAGCGCCTTTAGTATTTTTGGCAAAGCATTTAATACAATCGTTATGGATTTTAGGATTTGAATGGGATGAAAGTCCCCCGTTGACCATAAGTTCAAAGTGGAAAATTTATTTGCAACAAATGTCGCAATTATCAGACCTTAAAATTCCTCGGTGGATTATTTCTGATGATGTTCAAGATCTACAGCTGCATGCGTTCTGTGACGCTTCTGAGGCAGGGTATGCTACTGTGATTTACTTTCGTACTGTTGACATACAGGGTGATATAAAGGTTGCCTTAGTATGTGCAAAATCTAGACTTGCGCCCACAAAGCGCATATCGTTGCCAAGACTCGAATTGTGCGGTGCTGTGTTATTGTCTGATGTAGTGGCATTTGTCCAAAATACATATAAAACTCGTCTGTCGTTAGATCGTATAGTTGCTTGGTCCGATTCTACAGTCGCTCTGTGTTGGATTCGATCGTCATCTTATAACTGGAAAACTTTTATAAGTAATCGGATTTCGCATATTCAGGATCGCGTTCCTCCTGCATCTTGGAACCATGTTCGTTCACATGATAACCCCGCAGACTGCGCCTGTAGAGGGATGTTAGCATCAGATTTAGTCAATCATCAGTTATGGTAGACAGGCCCTCCATGGTTGTCACTTCCAGAAGAAAATTGGCCGGTTACCCACATGCCAAAGTTAATCGATACATCTCCAATAGATGTGGAGAAACGTACATTGGTATTAAATGTTGTTGTGACAGATAATTTTTTAGATTCATTACTAGAGAGATTTTCAAATCTACAAAAAATATGTAGAATTGTTTCATATGTTTACCAGTTTGTTCGTAAGTTACAATTTTCTAGACAGGCAGTTGGTGAGAATTTGGATAACGTGTCTGTGTCTCAGCAACACGCTATGGAATTATTGATTAAGAGAATTCAGCAAGAATCATTTGGTCAGGATATAGAAAATATTAAACGGGGTAAGGTAATTAGTAAACATCTTCGACCTCTTACCCCTTTTATCGACTCGCGTGGTTTGTTTAGGGTGGGCGGTCGGCTCAGAAACTTGGAATTACCATATGAAACAAAATTTCCATTGGTACTTCCTCGCACTCACAGATTAACAGAATTAATCATCTTGGACTGCCATAAAACATACTTACACCCTGGTCTTAAAGCCACACAATTTTTACTAAACCAAAATTATTGGATTTTGTCAGCAAAAATAGTCATACGTCAGTGTTTAAAATCTTGTATTCGATGTTTTAGAGTGAAACCAATTGCTTATTGTCCTCCGATGGGTGATTTGCCTGCATCAAGGTTTACCTCTGTAAAGGCCTTCCTACACACGGGAGTTGATTTTGGAGGTCCTTTCTGTATTCTCATGAGCCGTAATCGAGGTGTAAGGTCACTAAAGGCTTACATTTGTTTATTTGTTTGCTTCAGCACAAAGGCTCTTCATTTAGAGCTTGTGTCAAGTTTGTCGGCGGATGCTTTTATAGCCGCGTTACGACGCTTTATAGCCCGCCGGGTAAATGCCTGAAACTCTATTCCGATTGCGGTACCAATTTTGTTGGAGCATCGAACGAAATCTCGCAACTGATGACTCAATCAGCGCATGCTGAAGGAATTGAATTCGTGTTCAATCCTCCCTCAGCTCCTCATTTTGGAGGGTTGTGGGAGGCTGGAATTAAGTCTGTCAAGACACATTTAAAAGAGTGATCGGCGACCAGATATTATCATACGAGGAATTAAACACGGTTTTAATTCAGGTTGAAGCCATTTTAAATTCAAGGCCTCTGTGCCCCATGAGCTCAGATCCGAATGATTTTTCATTTTAAGTCCGTCCCATTTTTGAATATAGAGCCTGTTTCTGTCATACCCGATCCAGTTCTCCTTGAGTTGGAAATATCAAAATTAGATCGTTGGCAACTTATTCAACGCATCCAACAATCATTTTGGAAGCGTTGGCGTAATGAATATCTGCATTCTTTGCAATAGAAGGCAAAATGGTTTACCCCTACTTCTGAGGCGAAAATTGGAACGTTAGTCTTAATTCATGACAATCAAGTCGCACCTTTACATTGGAAATTAGGGCGCATAGAAAAACTGTATGTTGGTTCAGACAACATTAGCCGCGTGGCAGGTGTGAAAACAATGCAAGGTTTTCTCAAAAGACCACTTGTTAAACTATGTCCTCTTCCTTTGTAAAAATAGTTTTAGTATTTTTCGTAAGTGTATACGTATAAGTATTTGTTGTCGTTTACTTTTAAAATAAGTTGCTTCACACTTATTTTGGTGGGCGGTATGTTTAGGCTTATTTACCCTATTTACACGTTTTACCTTAAGCTTATAGATATTAATTAATGTCGCTTATCCTTTAACCTAACAGTACTTCACCCCTTCCTATAATCCGGTTTTATCCACTACCTACCTACAAGAAAAGGGACTAAATGGTGAGAAAGGACAGAAATTTCAGTGCTTCGAAAGTCGTAGCAAGCGTCACATGTACGCAATATGTTGTCGTGGTTATTTTGCAGTAATTAGTGCCGTACAATCGGTTCGTGTGCTAATTAACATTACTACAGTCCGCAATCAATTAATAGTTTCGTTACATTGATCGACCAGCGTTGAATCAAGATCGCAGTCATTAAAGGTAGGAGAATTCCATATCATTGGTTCATCCCTTTATCCCTTCAGTCGTGTTGGAACGTGAAGTCAGTACAATTCTTATTTTTCGATGTTTTGGTATAAACGCGGATTTTATTTTCTTTTCATTAGGTATGAAATGGAACTATGAAAAGTACTATTGGAACAATTGTCTTTTCTTTTAAGTAAAAGGTCGTACTAACTTCAAGACACAAAGGCTCAAATATGATGACTTTTAAGATTTTTTAATTTCTATGGATTTAATCAGGTGCGTGAAGCTAGCCGCAACATTTTTGAATTTTTCAAAAATATTTATGTCATAATTAGGCGTCATTTTGCGCCGCTAAAATTAAATTTTGCGCCGTCTTGACAAACAAGTTATTAATAAAATAAGATTATTCCGGCCAAGTTCACGAAGCCGCACTTTTTTTCAATTTTCAGAAAATTTTTATTCCATAATTTAGCGCAAATTGCCATTTTGCGCTGTTGGAACGAACTTTTCAAATAACTTGTTACACAGGAAGGCGCAAAATTTCGCTTCAACGGCGCAAAATGGCGCCTAATTACCGCTTAAATTTGGTACAAAAACTTTTTCAAAATTCAAAAATGTCGCGGCCAATTTCACGCTTTTAGGTAATTCGGAAAAATAGTTTTTTTCAAATAACTTATTACACAGGAGGGCGCAAAATTTCGCTTTAACAGCGCCTAATTACCGCTTAATTGTGGTATTTTTTTCAAAATTCAAAAAGTTGCGACCAACTTCACGCTTTTAGGTAGTTCGGAAAATAGTTTTTTCAAATAACTTGTTACACAGGAGGGCGCAAAATTTCGTTTTAACAGCGCAAAATGGCGCTAAATTATGGAATAAAGATATTCTGAAAATTGAAAAAAAGTGCGGCTTCGTGAACTTGGCCGGAAAAATCTTATTTTATTAATAACTTGTTTGCCAAGACGGCGCAAAATTTAGTTTTAACGGCGCAAAATGACGCCTAAGTATGACATAAATATTTTTGAAAAATTCAAAGATGTTGCGGCTAACTTCACGCACCTGATTTAATTTTATTCCATGGTCTATGATCCCAATAGAATTTTTATATTTTGAAAATGATAGGTGAGTGAAAAATTCTAATTTTACGTCACATACTTAACAAAATTTAAAAACAAATATTTTGCATAATAAAAGTAGGTACTATTTTAGGAATCCCATTTGTTTAAAAAGCGTATCTCTTTAAAAACAAGAAGTTATGAGCATTTAAAATTCAACATGCACGCGATACTAATCGTTGTCGTTCTAGTTATTTATTTTTATCCCTTTATTATGTCTTGCAGTCGACGGCTTCTTTCATATGCAAACAACTGAAAAAAATCACTGCACCTTGCAAATTTATAAATAGGGATAACATCTGCTTCCTTTAAATGCGGGGCGGATTTCTTTAACAGAATGGAAACGTCGTTAATATTTAGTTCAATATCCTGTGTGCAAGGTCGAAGCGGTAGTATTGCTGTAAGTTAGTTAGTTTATAATAAACAAATACTAAATTAATTATCAAATAAATAATTACCCTTTCTATGATACTGACAGCCTTTCAAACAACCGTTTCGAAACTGGCTGATATACAAATCAAGTTCCGCACCTAATGTATATACAAAGATATCCATGAATTTATTAATACCCGACACCAAGATAAATTAGTATTAAAGAATCGGCGGTCATATAAATCTTGTTTTTGTCTGAAACGGATGCATTAAAATTAAACAATATCCGGTATTTATTAAAGAATGCAATGATAGTAGTGTAAGAGACACAAGGAAGCTCTATAAATGATTACGACATCCTCGAAATAAGCCGCTATAGAACACTTTATCAGTTACTGTTGGTTGACAGTTGAAATTGAAACAATAAAAAGGAATGGTTGTTTTTAAATGATGTAATAGTGGAGAAATCGTTGTCAAAAGGAAACGTTCATTTAGAGTAATGAAGTATAAACTTCTAAGAGTACCACACCATTTAAAACAATGACGATCCTACAAACTACTAATCTCTATTAAAGTAGAAGATAGAGGAAGCAGTTATTACCGTAATCGAAAGCAACAAGCATTGAACAAATAATGGGACAACTCTTGGTTATCAAACGATTAGATAATCATTTATCATCACGTCTACATAAAAAACTCAAACTCATCACATGGCTATGATCAATCAATGGTCCAAAGAAGGCTGTCTTGTTTCTCAACAGAGATTACAAGCATTACTTTTGTTAACGTAAACAACGATGCCTAGGGAAAAAGTTGATAAGAAATTCTTTAGATGATGGATTTAGGAGTTAATTGAGCATCATGCTGAAAACGACGAGTCTAATTTTAAAACTCAATGAGCTTTTAAAGCCCCTCTTTATTAAGTACTCAACGTTTGAACAAGATCCAGAACACATCTTGGCAATCCGAAAGACTAATTACACGAAATCTACGTTAATTAATAAAACTTCAGATTCGGAACTCTTAATACGAATTCCTACGTAATTATAGCTCTTTGCGTGCGGTTCTTTCGCGATAAACAATCCTAGCGGTGTTGAAGAGACGGATTAGACAAATGTAAAACAAAGAGAATATCAACATTTTCCTTTTGAAAACGGGAAATATTTTCTGAAAACGAAACCAAACGTGACTGTTAAATTTCTCACGGGTCACAGGTGCAGAAGGAATTGTTATCTAGGAATTTTAAGAGCAAATATTCTTTTTGTTTACATCTTTTTACAACCCCTAATCATAAAACTGTCAAGAGACGACCCAATTCGTATACTTTTAAGTGTTCTTCTAAATACAATTATTGCAGATTGCCAATCAGTGAAGCATCTGTCGAATCTGTTGAAACGATTAGGAAACGATAGGAAAGAGGAGCAACGATTACTAATCCTATATTCTTTAATTTTGTATTGTTGATAAATATTGTACCATATTTTAAGAGGAATGAAATTGTTCGGTCTCTTTGTCGCACGTTGTCGTGTTTAATTTTAAGTCGTAAATTTGTAGTTATAAATCTAATAGTAAAACTCCTCCTGCTGCTCCTCATTTTGGTGGGTTGTGGGAGGCTGAATTAAATCAGTAAAATCCCATTTAAAAAGAATTATCGATGAACAAATTTTGTCGTTTGAAGAATTCTCGACGGTATTGATTCAAATCGAAGCGGTTCTCAACTCACGTCCACTATGCGCACTGAGTTACGAACCGCATGACTTTTCGTATTGGACCCCGGGTCATTTTCTTAATGTTGAACCAGTCAGTGTTACCAGATCCAGATTTGTTGTCCATAAACCCCTCTCGTTCGAATCGCTGGCAACTGTTGCAGCAAATGCAACAAGGGTTTTGGAAGAAATGGAGTGCTGAATACCTGCACACGTTGCAGCAGAAAGGTAAGTGATTAAGGAATTCCGCTACCTTACCTATTGATTCGCTTGTCCTCTTAAAGGAAGAAAATAACCCCCCCTCTACAGTGGCGTTTAGGAAGAGTAGTAGATGTTCATCCTGGTAGGGACGGTATCGTTCGGCTAGCTACCGTCAAGACAGCTCAAGGGTTAGTTAAACGCCCCCTAGTGAAACTATGTTTACTGCCAGTTAGTTAATAGTTAATGATATGTATACATATATTCACTTATATAAGTTTGTCGTTTTAGGTTTCTTAGTTAATAGTTATTATTATTTTTAAATATAAAATAAGTTAGTTCATACTTATTTTGGTGGGCGGGATGTTCGGTCTCTTTGTCGCACGTTGTCGTGTTTAATTTTAAGTCGTAAATTTGTAGTTATAAATCTAACAGTAAAACTGTCATCCCTTGTTCCCTTATATCCTGCCGTAAAAATTCCTTGTGCATGTGTAAATAAGTTGGACTAAGTAGTAGTGAACAAACACTCTCTTATGGATATCGAAGCAGAACAGTCGGTTTTTCGTTCGGTAACGTAAGTTAGTCATAGTGCCGCTGAATGTGAATTTATTTGTTAAACCCCTAAAAAACACAGTGCAAGTGCAACGTAACACGGACTAAATTTCGCATACAGTCCACTTAGTTGAAGGAATAGGAACTGCAGCTTAGAACAACAAAAAACCGCGGAGGTAAGTCGATGTACAAAGTTATAAGACCCCCCCGCGCTGAACAGAAATATTAATTAACAATATAAAGAAAATAGTTTGTAGATGTAATTTTTACTAATTTTGGGCCACAATAATCTACGTGATCGTTCAAATACTGCTTAAAAATCCTTTAGTTTCAATAATTAAAAATACCAAGCTTTAATTTACTAAAAGTATAACCATTGACTGAAAATATCTCAATTGTCTGTAGTGCATTTTAAATTATGAAAACAATTAAATTCCACCAAATTCCAACTAGGAATGAAAGTTTCTGCTCCATTTTTGGAGTAAAAGAAATACTCCTTTTACCTGTAACAAACGAAATAACTTTTTACAGTCCCGATCAATAAATTACATGAAATAAACAAATTTCAAATGTTCAAATTCCGCATGCAAAGTACAGTGGTACCTCGATATACAGATGGCTTAATATACGAGTGTTTTGAGATACGAGCAGCCAAGAGAGCGATATTTTGCTTTGAGATGAGAGCAAGATTTGAGATACGAGGAATCGCACACTACACCGCTGCACACGACCCCAACATGCGGACGCATGTTAGTGTCGTGTGCAGCGTCTAACAGTTTCTCCCACCTCAGACTAGATACCATTCGGAAAATCCCAGAACCTTTAAGTCGCATAAGATTTTAAAAGAAAAACTGCAAGTTATGTGGAGGGCAGATTTGAAGACGTGGGTTACCAGGAAATTTTTGTGGAGTGGATAAACCTGGTGTTTGGCCCTCTGTTAAAAAATATTTTCAGGAAAACAACCTACCCATGCAAGCCCTTCTCCCGTGCTCCCCCACCAAATCTCGAAGATGATTTACTCGAAGAGTTCAAGTTTATAAAGGTTCTCTACCTACCACCCAACACCACTCCTATCATGCAGCCCATAGATCAGCAGGTGGGTGATTTCTAATTTTAAGAAGTTGTACACCAAGCACATTTTTCGGCGTTACTTTGAGGTAACGGAGAACACAAACCTTACCCTTCGAGAGTACTGGAAGGATCACTTTAACATGGTGATATGCCTAAGAATTATTAAACAAGCCTGGCTGGGTGTTACAACGAAGACCTTAACCTCTGAATGAAAGAAGCTGTGGCTTGAGGCTGTAGCAGAAAGGGCCTTCGAAGGATTGGAACCCGAAGTATCAGTGGTAGAGGAGATTGCTTCTCTGGGAAAATCCATGGGTCTGTAGGTGGATGAGAGAGACGTGAACGAACTCGTCGAGGAACAATCTCGGGAGCTGACAACCGAGAAGTTACACGATCTACATTCGCAGCAGCATACGGTGGTTCAACCAAAAATTAGTTTTGAAGAGGAGCCAGGGATGGAGGAGGGAGGTTATCTCTACAAGAGATATAAAGGTGATCTTGGTAATGTGGGAGAAAGTTGTAGAGTTCGTGGATAAAAATCACCCTGAAAAAGTTGCAACTGGTCGTGCATCGTAGTTGTTCAACGCAACTTGCCTAACTCAACACATTTCCGCAATATCCTGAACGGGAGGAAGAAACAAACCTCCCTGGACAGTTTTTTTAAACGATCTGCAGGTGAAAATGAGCAAAGCGTGACGTAAAAAGCGAAGACCAGTGACGAAAATTAAGCGCTTCCGTAAGCACTTCGCTTTTTCTTTTAATTATGTTTTTGTAGAATATGTATTTGTTATTTATAAATAAATATTTCTTCTTGTAAATACATTTTTCTTATTCAAAAACAACTAAGGTGTTTTTTTGGGAGCTGGAACGAATTAATGGCATTTCAATTAATTTCAATGAGGAAAACTGCTTTGAGATACAAGCAATTTGACATACGAGCAAGGTTACGGAACGAATTAAACTCGTATGTCGAGGTACCACTGTATAAAGAAATAAAAGAAAATTTTTTAATTTGTAGATGTAGATTGGTAAAGTCCTCGTTCTCTTATTTATGCTGTAAATTATGGACGGTGGCCGGAAAAAGATCGTGGGAAAAAGTCTGAAAAAAGGCGGCGGAAAAACACAACTGAAAAAAGGCCGCGGATAAAAAAACTGTGGATAAAAAACCTATGAGTATGCGGAATCAAGTTTAATATAAGAAATCAATCGAAAAAATTATGCAATCGATTTAGATCGTTTTCTTATCATTTAAAAGTACTTATATTACTTCCTGATGTCGTACGTTATATTGAAGAGAGCAGCAATCAATATTTGATATTTTCATATAATTTCATATTTTCAAACTCGACGCCAACAAAATCGTACGAAATTGCTAGTTTTATTAATAGTTAAGAATAAAACACTGATAAATAATAGCAACTAAAAAAATTAAAACTACAATATATTGTACAGATTTAAATTGTAGGCTTCTCTTGAATAACTTTTTGTCCGCCGTCGTTTTCTTTCTACCGACTTTTTTTACGGTTCTTTTCCGGGTTTTTTTCATAGGATTTTCCTCACAGCTTTTCTTTTGCTACATTTACATTCACTTATCAATAAATTATTCTGATCTGATCTTACAGAGGGTGTAATTTTTAAACCAACCAATGTGTTTATTTTAAAAAGATGTAGGAAAAAACCGTTCACATAAAAGTTTTAGCTCATAAAACGGGACACACATTTCTGAAAACGGTTTTGAAAATTTTTGAGTAGATTTTTTTAGGAAAATACAAAGTTACATTTTTTTAAATTTAAGCGAAACGATTCGTCGATTTTCAATAAGATATACGTTTAAAACCCCCTTGTCAAAATCTTCACACTATTTTTCAAAATATTAAAACAATTTCATTTAAAATTAGTAAAAAACAACGCCACAATACAGTTGTTGACGAAGACTTCGAACCAACAGTAATGGATTCCTTTGTTGGCGATTTTAATACTTCTACGCTAGTTGCATCTGAGTTCGACTTCGAGTTTGGTAGAAGACACACATCGCTCGTACAGCAACACCGAAGGGCTTCTACTTTCACCTGTATCGACACAAATGCTTTATGAGATGAAAGTAAACCACTTACGAGAAGGGAGGCGCACATAGGAGCATTACACCTAAAGTATACCGCTCGGTTACTTTCACTAAAACGGCTTCCATTGACATCGTAATGGAAGAGGAAACCATGACGACGACGAAGACAACCACCCCGACCAGGAGTTCACGTTTGTATAGTAGAGGATAAAACCAGAACAGCTAACAAACACAACACCGAGAAACGTAAAGGATTTCGACAATCCATAAGGACTAAAGACTTCGAAGGCGACGCCATGGACACCACTAACACTATAACAAAATACGCTCGACCCTCACAAGAAGAAGATGAAGATGAAGCAACCCCAAACAACAGGCGAGAGGCGATCTTGGAAATCCGACACGATGAGCTACGTCACAGTAGTCCACAATCCACCACTGTCAAGGTCATCACCGATCCCAAGACAACCTGCATCGCTTACCAACTCCAATGATTTAAACGCAAGCGCCAACAACAGAACATCTACACGCTTTCATACTTCGTACAATATGCAAAAAAACGCACTGAAAATACCAGTAGACGTAAGAGCTACCGGATGGAGAGCCTGCATACATCCAAACTACTCCAACGAATATATATTCATACAGAACTACCTTAAGAAACAGAACTACAATTCACACCTACACTATCCGCTCCGAGAAAAATCTAAAGACCCATATAAAAGGACTTGCAAACAACATCGTGGACGAAAACGTCAAAACCGAACTACAAGAAAGAGGCCAACCTATCATATTACATCACAGAGAAAAGACTAGGAATATAACATTTTCCTCGTCTCGCTAAAGAATCAAGAGATTAGCAGAGCCATGTACGATATACGGGGTCTCTTGTACTGTAATCGCATATGAGTAAACGACATATGAATCCCTACAATGGTTCTCCTGCCAACATTTCGATCACTCAATTGTCAACTGCGACCACAAACCACGTTGCGTTATGTGCAGTAAAACACACTAGGCCATAGAGTGCCAAAAGAAGCCCGAAGATGCAACCATATGTGCCAACTGTCTCGGACTTCACCCTGTCAACTACCGGCAATGCCAAACATATCAAAACTAGCTCCAAAGAAAAAATAAACCAGCACCCGCACCTAAGCTACAAGTCATCTGCGTCACGGACAGTAACACCGAAAACGGTGGGTTAAGGAACAAAACCGGATACCACACAGGAGCCTCCACCTCAGCAGCTGAACCTTCCGCAGCCAAGCAATCCGATTCCGAAACTGAACCCGAACCTAAAACA
Organism: Platerodrilus igneus; assembly: GCA_036346225.1. NCBI lineage: Eukaryota > Metazoa > Arthropoda > Insecta > Coleoptera > Lycidae > Platerodrilus > Platerodrilus igneus. The sequence continues at coordinate 3,067,008 of JARFIW010000831.1, forward strand.
CAGAAAACAACAGCATGAACGACGAACTTTCAAAACATATTCAACTACAGAAGACAGCAGCGCTCTGAAAGAGAACAAATTACGAAGACGCAATCAAAAACAAAGAAGATTTCAAAGAACTCGATCAAACCAAACGAACAAGACTTTCTAGAAACACCTAAAAAAAGAGGTCAAAACGATAAAAAGAAACCACTTTCCCAGACATACACCATATCATCTACATCCATAAACAAGAAAACTCCACCAACAATGAAAACAATCGGCAAAATACTACAATAGATCTAACGGATAATAAATGCATACATGACAGGAGAATCGATCATTGTCCTCTTTCTAGAAGCAAAGACTGATATACTAGCACTTTTAATGACTAATACAACAATAAGAACAAACATGACCATCACCTTCTGGAATGCGAACGGCATCGTTCTTAAGGAAACTGAACCCCGGCACTTCCTGAAAGAACATGACGTAGACTTTGCCCTCATACGAGATCCCAAATTGGTAAATAACAAACACTTACATATAGAAAGATCCCAAATTTACAGTAACCATTGACAGATTCAACCAGAGCAAATAGTCCACAGAGGAGTTGCAGTACTTATACACCGGAGGACCATGCACCAACCAGTGAACCTGCCACAAACAAAAAAAGACGCCCTGGGTATTCAAATCAAAACCGACAACAACCTACTAAACGTATTCTCTGCTTACAAAAGCCCTAAAAATCCGCTTGGGATAGAAGACTTAGACGCGCTACTTCCCGGAACCACACCTACCATAATTGTAGGTGAACTCAACGTAAAACAGGTCATGAGGCTCAGCAGTAGAAAACGTCAACGACGATAGTAAGATGCTCTAACCCTGATAGATAATTAAACAGTAAATGAGGTAGTGCAAATTGATACTTTAGTAAGTATTGAATAATTTTTGTGATTGGCTTTGCCCTGTTTACTGATTTTCCTTTATTAGTGGTATTTTTTTGGTGAATTTTGTATTTTTATTATTTTGTGTGATTTAATATACCAATTGAATAGCCGAGATGGTTGCTTTTTAAATTTAGGTAAGAGATTCTGCGATTGTTGGATAGAGGAGGTGAATACGAGTTCAGAAGCAGAAGAAGATTGGTACTCAAGGTGAGGGATATCTTGGTGACACCTTTAACTTCTTCATCTGACGTATCGATTTAATGTCTCACATACGCACGCATGCGTGCGCACATAAATATACTGAACTATGTTCAAAATACGGGCAGAGCATTCTTACAATTTTAGCATATAAATATTTTGTATCTGTAACCCGCATAATGTACATGCGATGAGCTGGTTGTCTGCCTTGCAGGAGATTTTACCGTCATTATACATTTGTTTAGTTGGAAGGAAGCTTTGGTGTGATAATCATGCGCGTCGGTTGAAAATTGAGATACGTAGTAGAGATATGGTGTAGCAAGTGTCTGGTAAACAACGACTTTTGGGCCGTCAAAAAATGTTTTCAATGGCATGGTAGCTGTGGATTGCAATGTAATTGCTAATCATCCAATGTGTTTAGTTGTTAAAAATTTTGATATGTAATAAAACGTTTAGTATTTAACTAACTTTTTTGATAATAAAATTTGTAATTACAGCAAGTTCTGAGAAACAATAAAGAAGCTCCCTAGGTTTGATATTGGATTTCGCATAATTGGTTTAATTTAAATAGAGGTCGTCAATTTGGTATGAATAATAATTTAGAGGACGTTGTAGAAATCCATTATTTTACCTATTAATTCATAGTGACATAAGCAGTTCATTTAACTAATTTTGGGATATAAAAATCCAAGGACATTTATTTCAGGTTGAAGTTGGATTGTTCCTGCCAAAGTACACTCTGTAAGTTTGATTAGTAGTATAAAATATTTGTTTTGGTTAAGGGTTTTCTGAGTTACCCCTTAAAATCTATTGTAATCACAGTGGCGCCTGTTGATAAAGCTTTAGAGTTACAAGAGTTATATTTTTTTATATAGACCCACACCTGCAATCTCATGCCACTGCATGAATAGACCCCCTGGCTAGTACGGAAGAAATTCATTTTCCCTTTTACATTCTGCTACGGAAATTGGACAGTGCCTTAGTGCAATACACACACATGCGTATGCACATGCACAGGCACGCACGCATTAAGTATTAAATTCATTCGTTTTTCCCAATATTCGATTGTCAAACTTGTATTTATTAATTTTAATACCAAAATTGTATATTTTGGTAACAACAGGGTCTTTGAAATGAGTACTTGATTTACGATATCTACCTTTAATAAATGATTGAAATTCAAATTTTTGCTAATAATGCTTAAAATCATATTTAATGTTTACATGACTAATATGAAGAACTACGAAAACATTGATGTCAAATGACTCTGATGTGCACAATCTCTATTTTTGTTTATTTTTGAATTTCAATATGTTAAATAATCTCACAGAACGTGATAAATTTCTAAAATATTCGATGGGTCGTTGACAATCAACTTACACCCGTCATTTCATGGTTCTTACAAAATGATCTTTATTCCAAACGCTCACTGAAATTACGTGATTTCTAATGACATCCTCAACATAGACCAGTCAGTACCTCGGCTACTCGCGAGTTGAAAGAAATTGAATTTTGCTACAGTTTTATACTTCCTGGAGTTTCACTCTTTAAAGATATGAAGTTTTATACTTAGAAGACGGAAAGGCCGAAGAATGTATGCCTTCGGCTAACTTGGCTATTACCCCAAGGGAGAGTTAGAAGTGAGTTGCGGCTGAATTTATTTAGTTGAATAGAAGAAAATGTAATTTTAAGTTAGACGCCACTGTATCTAACAAGTATTAATTAATTTCGAAAGGGAGATACAGAAAAAAGGGCGTTTGTTAATTCTTATTCTTTATCTAAATTTTCCGATAAATAGAGTGTGACAAAATATAGAATAGATCTGAACCCAACAGATTTAATGTCGTTCTCAACAAAAAATAATTCCACATATGCAACTTTTAAACTACAAGATACAAGAAAATTACTAACGTAATGGCGCGTCTAATTTATTTTGGAGAAACAAATATTTTTATCACAACAACCCCCAAAATTCATATTCAATAACATTATAAAATAATATCACAGGTTTTTAAATTTAAATACTCAAATAGAATTTTTAAATATACAAATTCGTTAGCTCAACCATGGCATATCATTTATTTGTTCAGATTTTTCCATAAAATAAATTAGTTAAATTTTAATTTATATTAAGAACAATACTAAGTGGTTTTTCTAGTTTTAAACAAAAATAAATTTGTTGCAAGTTATGACACAAAGAAATCTTTTAACATAATATCTTTAGTACAGCTTCTTACAAATGAGAAGGACAAACCGAAGAAAGCTCTAAGTGTTAAAAATTTTAAATAGGAATTATACTCACGTTATTTTCCTTTAACGCAATATCTGAAGCAAAAAAAAATTGAAATTTTAATTATAATTTCTGTGTTACGAAAAGAATCCAATAGACTGAAATTATGGTATTTTTACTTCTAGTTCGGTCAACAAGTGTAATAACGTCTCGAGCCTTAAGCGAAGTTGCTTAATACAACTAGTTTTTTTATAAATTCTCTAACGAATTCAGCAACAGAATAATACACTCGCCCTTAATAGCGAGCAGGAAATAATCACACCGATGGAACTACTCTGCTGTGGTACAGGATTTAACTAGGCGACCATAAAAATTTATTACATTAGTGGTCCGTTTTCATGTAACAAAACCATCATCCACCTAACACTAACATCTTTAAAGAAAAAAGTTGCATTCAAACCCTTAAATTTTTGTGCTAAAAAACACAAATTCAAGCAGTCTTACTCCTTAAACTAATTTTTACCATCAACGACCCCATTACGAATTCCTCGAAAGATGGAATGGAATTGATAAAATTACCCTAATGGTTCATAAGAACGATCTGTCTTGGAAAACCCTATCTATACGGAATTTATGCCAATGAAGACAGATGCTTAACAAAACTACTGTGCTGTGGTGCAGGATTTAACTAGGCGGAACCATAAAAATTTATTGACATTAGTGGTCCGTTTTCATGTAACAAAACCATCCACCTATGACCAATATCTCTAAAAAGAAAAGCTGCATTCAAACCCTTATATTTTTGAGCTAAAAAAACACAGATTAAAGCATTATTTTTTTAAACTAATTTTTACCATCAACGACCCCATTACGAATTCCTCGGAAGATGGAATGGAACTGATAAAATTACCCTAACGGTTCATAAGAACGATCTGTCTTGGAAAACTCTATCCACACGGTATTTATGCCAATGAAGACAGATGCTTAACAAAACTAGGATGAGCCACGAGCCGTGTTTATAAAACAACTTAAACACCTTGATATATTTGAGAATAATAACGTATTTACTTACAATTCCTAATGATAAAGTGCCATTTTAAACAATTACCTGGAAGTTTTAAAGACTTTACTACACGTTTTCAAACACCTGAAGTATATAATTTGTTATAGCAACAAAGTATGAAATTTAACCTTGCAATAAAATTAATGGGAAGTAGGGGATTTCTTAATTGTTTTCCATCTGAAACTAGAATTTTATTATGAATATGAACACTAATTTAAGATTGCAAATAAGTAATTTTAGCAAATTTTTACATTTTTTCTTACTTTTATAAAAAAATTATTACAATTTAAGTGACTTAAATAACCATGACATATTTTGGGTTAAAAGCAACATTGAATGTATGTGACTTATTTTTACTTCGAACTATAGCTGGCCTACTTTGGGTTTGAAACTCGCAAAGTATTTGCGGCACTATAAAGTTTTTAAATTCCCCACCCCATCAAAATAGATCAATATTTTTGCACAAAGTAATGTATTTTTAGTGGTGTTTAATGCGCGGGGCGTCTTATAAATTTGTATATTGACTTACCTCCGCGTTGTTCTATTGTTCTAAGGTGTAGTTCCCACTCTTCAACTCAGTGGACTGTATGGCGAATTGTTGTACGTGTTACATTTGCACTTTCACTGTGTTTTTTAGGGGTTTATCGATAAAATCACATTCAGTGACACTAATGACTAACTCACTTTACCGAACGAACAACCGTTTCGCTCCGATATCGATGAGCAAGTGTCTGTCACTACCCCTTTTTCAACTTAATTTCCACACGCACAAAGGAGGTTTTATGACAGGATATAACGGGACAAGGGATGACAGTTTTACTATTTGATTTACAACTACGAATTTAAATTAACTTAAAATTAACCACGAAAACGTGCGACAAAGAGACCAAACAAGTGGACTGACCTATTTTTGTGTGACACACTTTATGTCTGACATAACAGTATAATTACTTAAAAATACATCTATACTCGAACCTATGTTAATATATATTTGATAAGAATATATTACTATCAATGAATTCTACAAATCTTCAAAATCCACGAGTCTTCGTAACCAGTTAGAAATAGTTCTAAACATGTAGCAGTTAAATAAATTCTTGAAGCATTTTAACATATATTTTTCGTTGTTTAATTTTGATGTATTAATATACGAATTTTATACATTTCGAAGGCACAAAGACTTCTTTAAGAGGTCATAATGAAGAAGTTCTTAGAACGGCTTCCTTTAACAGTTTATCAACACGCAACTACTTATTTCCTGCAACGCTATTCTTTATTACAATTACCATTCAGTTTGCGACAAATTTATCTATCAACAAAATATAAAAATATTGAATACTATATCCTAGTATAATAGAAAATGAATTACGACCAATTTATATCTTTCAACTCTTTAAAAAAGTTTACAGTAACTATCATCCTATTACATTTATCAATTTCAATTAATTTCGTCGGAATAAATTATATAATTTACGTATAAAATATTAAATTTACGTGAGTTTATGATATAATCGTACGGAAGGGTAATGACCTTAGGGTATGTTGGTAATGAGCCTTTGTGGTTATGATAGGAATAACAAAAGCAAAACATAGGTGTACTAAGTACAATACGGATGTAGTATTGCTTAATGCGCCTTGCTTCCGTTGTACTATTGTGTTCAACTTGGTTGAATTAGTAATACTGTTGTTGGAGTTTCATGTTTAACTACTATCGTTTTCACATAGGATGATCAATAATTTAGAATAGATCAGACTATGCAGATAAAGTTAAATAATATATTTAAGTAAAACAGAAATAAGAGTTTAGAGTCCAATTTTGTACCAATGTTAGTATATCGACACTGTTACAAAATTGGTTGTGAATTTTTGCAATTCGGACCCTAGTACACTGGCCAAAGTAGCTCCGTCAGACCCCGGGGGACCATGTGACTGATGGGGTCTACAGTAAAGTAAAATTAATTTGAGGTACATGGACAACATCAGCGATCCGCGGAAGGTTTAATCTTTAGAGAAGATGTCAGTGAGCCGGCCCTAGCTAGTAGTCGGATATTTAGCTCTATTTTAGTTGTAACTTGAAGTGCAAAGCGTTAAAACGAAATCATTGAATATGCAACAATTTCTGTGCTCTAGCCGTAGCACAAGATTTAAATACGTTATTCCAAATATTGGGTTTGTGTACATTGTTGTGCAAGTAGGTGGATAATATTTATAAGATCAAAGCGGCAAAGTCTTCAAGGTAAGTAAAAATTATATATTGTTTATTTCTGCTCTTATTGTTGTTTGTCCCTGAAAGAGGGCAGTATTTGAGCGGGAGCAGCACACAACTGCGATATGGAAGGCAACGGGAACGACCACAATACCTCCCAAATAAACAGCGTACTAAAACTGTTTTAATAAAAAATGTCGTTTTCTGCAGTAAAAAATTCAAGAGTTAAAATAGTTCCCCATCCACATGAGGGGGGGGGGGCTTATTAAGTTGTGATCGGCAAGTTTAAAAAAACGGCCAGGAACATTTTGCGAGTTGGAGAGTGCAATGTCAGAAGCATGAAACAAGTAAGTAAGCTAGTTATATTCGACATAGTAGTAGTTCGTCAGAAGCGGGGGATTTTTTGAACTAAGATTCTAGAGTAATGCATAGAGGATCAAAGGAATGAAATTTGGTGTGGGGATAGTTATGTGAAAGAAGATAGGACACCGTGTAGAAAACTACCTACAGAAGAATAAAAAAGTAGTCGTAGTTAGGTTAGAATCTAAATCGGTAAATACACTAGCAATACAAGCATACATGCCCAACCTATAGCTACAGTGAAGAAAAATGTGGAAGCGATCTACAAAGATATCAAAAACATACTAAAATTCGTAAAAGGACAAAAACATTTAATAATTATGGGAGATTTCAATGCAGTGGTGGGTGATGGTAGGGACGAGCGATAGCAGGTTTATTTGGTTTAGGCACGAGAAACGACAGGGGAAATAGGCTGGTAGAATTTTGCGACAAAAACAATTTAACCATCACAAACAGTATTTCAACATCATGCTACAAGACGATACACGTGGAAAACGTCAGGGGATATAGAAAGATATTAAATAGCTTACATTCTTGTTAGACAACGGCTTAGGAATCAAGTAAAAAAACTGTAAAAGCGCCAGAAGCAGATATAGACACGAACCACAACATGGTAATTATGAAGATTGTTTTTAAACTAAAAAGTTTGAAAAAGAGGAACAGAAAAAGGCACTTTGACTTTAAGAAACTACAAAATAAAGATACCGACAAAAAATTTGAGAAGTCAAACGAATTTCTGAATACTTCTGATACTAAGGAAGTAGAAGCAAAATAGAATGATATTAAATTCAACTTATATATGGCAGTCAATAGTATTCTAGAGTATAAACAAGAACAGAATAAGAAATCATGAGTAACAAAAGATATTCTAAACTTCATAGAAGAAAGGCCAAAATACAAAACAGACCAGACGAAGCACGCAAACAGATATACAAAGCCGTAAAATAGGAAATTATTCACAAATGTAGGAAAGCTAAAAAACAATGAATTGATGAAAAGTGCAAAGAGGTGTGAACTAATATGGAAATAGGAAAGGCAGGCGAAGCATACTGGAACGATATGGTGGAATAGAATAGATACTGGACTGTAGAGAAATATTGAGCTTTTGGTTACAACAATTGACCTTTATACGATCGCGGAGACTAGTATAATTTAAATGAAAATTAATGAAAGTATCAGAGTAAGTGATAACAACATCTAGCAACACTAATATGAATTGGCTTCTTTTGCGTTGCTTGTTCAGTGACGATTCTCTTGTAGATGTGTGGCCACGCATGTGGAATTTACAACAGGGTTGATGCAAATTTGAAGGCACATTTTTGAAGTTCTTGCCGCGACACACTCTTCAAAACGTCAGAACTTTTAGGCGGTTTATTGTAGTCTCATTGTCCGCGCACTCATAATCACTGATGTTCGCTTCAATTCGGTTACCGAGGCGCACACAAATAATAGGTATTGGGTTGCCTATCCGGGGGGACAATCCACATACAAACCAATTAGAACGAATTTTAGGGATATAAAACCGTGTAGCAAAAATATGAGGCGCGAGAAGAGAAAATGTAGAGAAAGTGACAGATGGCAAGAATATATCGGGAATTTATTTGCAGGACAGTAACTAGAAGCACTAGAATAACTAACTAACAGCAATAGAACAGGAATTAGACATTGAAAAGAATGACTTGGAATATCCTACACTTAGAGATTAGTTCGTATTAGCATTAAAGGGTCTGAAAAATAATAAGGCATCAGCCATAGATAAAGCGCAAGCAGAAACTCAAAGTCGCTACACAAGCAGCAACAGAACGTCTCTTCCAACTTATAAGTTATATGTATGAAACAGGTGAGATACATAAAAATTTCAAACAACCATAGGAGCTATACCAGCACACGTGTCAAAAATATTAACTATAATTGTACAAAGACGGATGGAAAAACGGGCTGAAGAAATACCAGGAGAAGATCGATTTGGGCTTAGGCAAAACCAGGGAATATGGGAGACCATTTTAGCTTTAAAGGTGATAATGGAGACAACAATAGAAAAAGGAGAAAGAGTGTACACAGGGTTTGTAGATCGGCAAAAAGCATTCGACAATGCAAAAGTGAGAAAAATGTTCGATATACTCAAAAAGATTGGAATGAATTATAGGGATAGACGGAACGTAGAGAAGTAAATACTAGGAAAGGGGCAAGACAAGGATGTGCTCTATCTCCGTTAATTTTTAACTTGTATATCGAAGAGGCAATGAATACTGTCAAATACAGAAAGACATTTGGAATTGTTATGTATGATGTAGTAGTATTAGCATTTAGGGGCGTCGCCGTAGATCAATGTAGTAAGCGTAAGACAATGGATCCTAAGGTCCTGGGTTCGAATCCCGACACGGCCGACTGCTTGAAAAATGGCAGGTTAGCATTTTTCACAAAAATTACGCCCTCGTTCGGATGAGAGGTTAAATGGAGGTCCCGTGTGTGAGTGTTCTCGCGCACGTTAAAGATCCCTACTTTGCCTGGAAAGGCAAGGGTTCGGCAAAATTCTAGATTTCCAGGCAACAAAAAATTCGCCTCTTGGCCAATGTAGTGCCTTCGGGTGGAGCATTGGAGAATCACATGTAGGGTATTAGAATTTAAGGTAGCTCCATGGCGTAGATGGTATGCGCGTGATTACTATACCCAAGATCCCTGGTTGAATCCGGACACGACCCGCTTGAAAAAGGCGAGAATTTTTCACAAAAAATACGCCCTCGTTCGGAGGTTCCGCGTGTGTGTATCGTAACGCACGTTAAAGATCACTATCTTGCTTGAAAGAGCGAGGGTTCGACAGAATAATAAATTTTCCAGCTAAAAAACACCAATGTAATACCTTTGGGTAAAGCATTGGAAAATTAAGTGTAGTATTAGCATCTAGCAAGGAAGAGTTAGAAGCAGTTTTTAGTGAAATGGAAATAGTTCTAACAGAGAGATACGGTATAAAAATTAACAAATATAAAACTAAAGTACTAATATCTAAAGGAGGGGAAAATAAACTAAAAACCAGAAAACAAATAGGAAACGAAAACTTACAAGAGATTTCCGCTACCTAGGAAGTCAAATAACGCAAGATGGGAAAAGTGCAAAAGACATAAAACAAAGATTAGCACAAAGCCGTGCTGCATTTAACAAGAAAGAGCAACTAATATACAATAAACATGGAAAAAGGATAAGATTGCTGAAAGCATATGTGTAGAGTACAGCACTGTACGGTTGTGAAACGTGGGGAGTAAGAGAAGCGGACAGGAAAAAAATTGAAGCCATTGAAATGTGGCGCTACAGACGTATCACGTAGCATAGACAGACAAAGTTTAGAATAAAGAAGTTCTAGAAATGGTAGGGGAAAAAATATGTGGAGACCAGTAAAAAAGTAGCAAAGGTAGTATGATTAAACACATACTAAGGCAAGAGAGAATACGTATTATACATTAACTAATCAGTGAGTCTACTGTACCTGCGAGCAAGCTTAGTTGTCTAGAACTACATGATTTTCTTTGTTATAGTAAGGGTTACAAAATTTAGATTTTAATATTTTTGTTAGACCAGTCTATAAGGAATTTTGATTTTATAGTATTAAAAAAGTATTATCGGAAAATTACTGAATTTAATTTGAAATGCTCGCAGCAAGCTATATGATCAATTTTCCTGAAGAATTATGCTGTATATTATTAAAAATGGGAAATTCAATAAATATAAAATATTTCATAAAGCGATATATATCAATAAAACTAAATAAAACCAGTTGTATTGCAAGTTGAAGACCTTTCGATACCATATGTTTTAAAAATTACGTTGCTCAAATGACCACCACAACTTTGTTTGATAGTGGCTGCACGAGAGCTCCAATTTTCGATGACCCGACACATAATTTAGCTTCAATCTTACTGATAGTACAAATGACGTAGTTTTTCAAATTGTAATCGTTGCTGGTTTATTTGCATAAACTAGAGACTTTACATGGCATTAAAGAAAAAGTCCACAGGCGTAATATCAAACGTTTTCTTGCAATATTGCTTTTGTTCAACTAGCTATGTGACAATATGCACCTCCCTACTGGGGCGAAATGTTTGCAGTATTCATACGATAATTTGCGGCCAATCAAAATCGGTTATCTTGGTTTGGTAGGGTTCTTAATTGACCGTTGTGCCCTTCCTTGAGCATCTTGGAAAATATAGGATTCGACGATGCCACCGATCAACAAGCCACGCCAAATAGCAAGTTCCTAAACGGTATTTTTCTCACATGGATTCGAATCTTCCCCAATTCGGCAATTTAGTTATTTACAAACCTGTTCCGCCAAAAGTGCGTTTCGTCGCTGAAGATGATTTTTCCGCTAGAATTGGGAATAGTTTTCGATCACTTTAGAACCCAATTAGTAAATGCACAGCGATTGCGATGGTGACTGGGCTTCGGTTTTTGGAATAATAGAATCGTGTGTAGGTGCACGCCCAAGTTCTTACGCAAAATTCGCCAAGTTCAATTGCAGGCAAGGCCAAGTTCTTGTGATCGATGAGTAACGAAGAGATAGAGGTCAGCACGTACACTTTCAGCTACAGTCTCAATATTCTAGGCAATCCGTGCGTTTCGATGAGGTTGGAACTGTCACATCGGCCACTGAATCAACCAAATTTTTCAACAACGCGGAGAATGGCGAGCTCAGTAACAATGTTATTTTGGCCTAAATTTTATGCGATGCGCAGACATTTGACGGATTGAACTGAAATTTTAATAAAAGTTTGATTTCAAAGCAGTGCCGAATAATGCAGTGCTCCATGGTAAAATATATGAAATAACATAGCCATCCAAGAAACACAGAGATAAATTTTGACTTTTGTAAAAATAATAGATGCCGTTATTTTTTATATGATGTCATGTTATTTACCTTTTTGGTTGCTGCGCATAGAAATCTGATTAACAACTAGAATTTCTTTAACTGACACAAGGCATAGGCGATTAGTATGGGGCACGCTCGGATATCGTTATAATTTTGGATGCTGCGAGCTACATATCTCCCATATTAAAAATACATATAAGAATAAATGTAATTATTATGTCTTAGTAATAGCATGTTACATAGTATTAAATGAAGGTTATAATGAAAGGTTAATCAGAGATCATGTCGGAAACAAGAAAGGAAACAACTACTTTGTATTCCAGATGCAACCTGATACTGCAGATGCAGAAACAATGAACTACAATAAAGTGGTCTTAATTAAAATTACTTAGAATAACACATTGTATGAGTATCAAGGAACTGCAGACAGCAAGATTTGCACTTTCCCACAAGATGAAGTGAGACCAGAGGCTTCATAAATACTGTAAGGAGCCCCTGATCGCCAGTCAGTCTTCGAACTTTATAACTTTAACATTGTTGGTAGTACAAGCTACTCATTAGTAATTATTGATTGTTAAATTATTAACTTTGATTATTTTTTTGTCAACTAAATTAAGTCACGTTAATGTACATAACGTACAAGTTGTTCTAGAAGAAATACAACATTTTTGTAATTACTGTATTAAAATAAATTTGATAGAAGTATTTTGGAAATAAATGTTTTTTAAAAGAAGCTCCTAAAGGTCCAAAATCGATCTTGCGTTCTAATATATTTTTTCTAATTTAATGGGCATGTAATCTTGAACTCAACTTTATAGGCGATGCATAGTTTTGAAAAGCCGCATCTTCATAATCAATATAGTGTCAGTTGAGGTATTTGTAAACAGAGAAGTAAATGTAAAGATAGTTCAAATAATATACTTACTGCTTAGTAGATGATACCAGAAGGTTGGTTTATATTATACAAAGAGATAAACAAGTTGTTTGCTGTCCATTTGGCTTTAGTTGTTGAAATGTGGATGTTGTTCTAGCAGACTGCTCTAAATATTGTTTTCTTGGTTTGCAGGCGCAACTTTAAGTGTGCTTATCAAAGAGAAGCACGGAAGTTGTACTATATAAACTGTTTTGTTTATTTTTTTTGGTCGAACATAATGTAGAATTTTATGTATTTCAGTATTTTCTTATTAATAAGACTAGATTAAAAGTAATTAGTACAGGGTTTACATTTACTCCCCAAGATGAAGTTTGATGAGGTAAATGTATACACTTCTTAAGGGGAAAATGTAAAAATATATAATTATTAAATCAGTTTCCTAAACGTCACATTTCACAAATAATTTGTTCCAGTTATGCTAAAAACGTATTCCCGAAAGAGATTGGACTTTAATGATATAAATGGAGCTATAAATGATTTCAAAAGCAAAAACTGCACATATTGCAAAGCTGGAGAGATATGGCATACCTATTCAATAATTTACCATAGAATAAAAGGGAGACAAATTCAACACGGTAAATTATGAACTAGCAGACCACGAGTCTTATCAGATGAAGTTGAAAATCAAATAGCAGTACGTTTAATTGTTAGGGTTCAAATTGGATATCGCTGTGATAAAGAAAAGTTACAAAAAAAGTATCGCAAAATATGTAACCGTAAAAAATATACAAACCTATTTAAAAATAATATTCTTGGAGATGAATGGTATTTCTCTTTCAGAAAGTGCATCCTCAACTTTCATTAAAAAACCTGAGCCCGAAAATTAGCTCAACATCCAGAAATTGTGTACAATTTTTATTTTATTTTAAAAAAACTATTTGATGAGCACGATTTAAAAGTTAACAAAACTAGTTTCATTTTAAATTGGGATGAAACAATGTGCTCTAGCGATGCTAGTAAAATTAGAGCAATTTGAGAAAAAGCAAAGTCCTCTGTCGAATATCTGGAAAATCTTAGATTGAAAATACTTCGGTATTATTTTGTGTATCTGCTGATGGCAATTTTTTACCTCCTCTAATAATATTCAAAGGAGTCGCTGTGCAAGGTCGGTAGGTTTCTGAAGAAGCATTTAATGGAACTTTGTATGCTGCTTCAAAACGGGTGGATAAAACAGCATCATTTTTTTCAATGGTTTAAAAAATGTTTTTATTCTTCATGTTATAAAAATTAAAGAAAAACAAAACTTACCTGAACAAACTTCAGTCTTATTACAGTGTGGCATTAGTTTTATGTCATTAATTTAAAATGGGAGTAGAAACCGATGAAACGGACAAAACATGTTAATCAACTTGTAGTCTAAAACGAATGGTAAAGCTACAAACGTACACACAAAAAAGTATCAAAAATGTATTAAAATCACTGCAATTATAACTACGTCGCGAATCAAATGCACTGTTTTAGAACATCTGCAATTTCAGCTACGTCACGAATCAAATACGCAATAACATCATTTTTAGAGTCAACCGACAAAGTTGTGACAGTATACAAACATAAATCAGTGAAATTTTGTGTATGTGAGCTGTAAAATGAAATAACCCGATGCACTTTAGCTGCTATTAAAATTAATTAAAAATTTTTCTAAAGTATACGGAACTTCTGATGGTAATTACAACAAAAAATAAAATTTCATTATGCTGAGGCGGTCGACTGTACTAGGTTTCTGACCCCGTAGTCTTGATGTTGTAGCATTCAGCAGATTTAACTTGATTGTACTTTTTCAATGAACAATGCAGTTTCATTACTTTCTTTGGGAGTAGTGTTGTAACTTAACTGTAATTAAAGATATTCTGTATGTCTAGTGAATTGCGTAAAGGCGGTTGTCATTTCGAACACTTGTACTGAAATCAATTCGTGTGCAAAATGCGATTCAGAATAACACTAGCACAGCTAAGTTATTTCTTAAAGTCTTGTCACAAAACAGCAGTCCTAAAACTTTTACTTAAGTTGACTTAGGTCGGTATTTAAAAAACGGTTCAAGAGTAAAATTCCTTATAGGTTTTTTGTTTGGCCAATCAATCTCTATCGTCTCTTTAATTTAATGACATAAAACTAATACCACCCTGTATAATACAGACATAGTAGCCAATTAAGTATTAAAATTATTGAAGAGGTTATTAAAAAGAAGATCAAACTTGTTGGGCTACCGAGTCATCGAACAGATAAAATACAACCTTTAGATAAGTGTGTATTCGGACCTGTTAGGATAAAATGGGGCAAAAGGTTTGTATAATATGGAAAAAGGTAAATATGAGTGGGAACTGGTCGTCCTCCTGAAGAACAATTTGGTGTCCTGTTAGGACAGAATCTATGTGAAGCTGCAACTCCAGAAAATGAGAAGAGTGGCTTTAGTTCAACTAAATTTTTTCAGTGGATTCTACAACATTTCCACGATATTTAATTAACTCTCTTGATCTAGTCCGATATAAATCCCATAAAAAAAAGTAAACAGCTATTCTCTACTAATGGCAATAAAATTACCACTAACAGCGAAAGTTACATCTGTGAGCAACCGTCCAACAAATCCCCTATTAAAGACGTCATTAGTTTCCGAAAGATCAAACGACCCAAGTGAAACTCAAAAATAATGAGATTAGTAACGTGGTTTTAGACTTTTCCACAAGAATTAAAAAAACTTCATCAGAGAAGCATTGTTGAAATAAATATTCAATAACGCAATGAAACTTAATAGAATATAACAACCAACAAATTTAATGGGAATTCTTAGAGTTAAGCTAATAGCGAAAGTGCGATATGTGAGCAACTGTACAACAAATCCGCTTTTAAGGACGTCATTACAGTTTCCGAAAGGTTAAACAACCCAAATGAAACTTAAAATAATGAGATTAGTGACGTAGTTTTAGACATCCACAAGAATTTAAAAAAACATTATCAGAGATGTCCAAAATTACACTAAAAGCATTGTTGAAATATTCAGCAACGCAATGAAGATTTATAAAATAGAACAACCAACAAATTTAAAAGGATTTCTTAGATTAAATCAATCAAACTATGTCGATGTTCTAACAAGGTATGAAGTTTTACCAAAATTTAAAAATTCAGAAAAAGATAAAGAAAATAAAAGATAAACACAGAAAAAGATAAAAAGTCAAAGAGAGTGGGAAAAGAAAATAGCAATGAACAATCTGATATGCAATTTTCTATTGGCCAATAAATTCAAACTCAAGACAATTTTAGATTTACTAATTGGACACAATACCTGAAGTTAATTATGAAAAATCTAACTGGAATGAATTGAAAGTACGAACTTTTACCTTGGTAGATTTTTTATAAGGCAAAAGCAATGTTGTACTCTATAAACATATTGGTGACATCTTCTATAGAAAATCTGACAAGTTTGCAACAGAATTTACAATTAAAAAACGATGAATCTACTATAACAATAGAAGAGCAACTGCCAGAACTTGTGTTAGAACAGAAAGAAAGGCATATTATATACAGATTTGCAGGAAGTGTGTGTATTTGAAAAATAACTTTAGTTACAGTTTCATTTAAATAATAGTGGCTATGAACTTTATTTTAAACTTAAAACCTATTTCAGAATATTCTATTTTGTTGAACATAAAGTTTTTGTGTCGTGTAGTACTTCTTTGGAGTAATTGTAAACATGTTAAGTTACTTCTGTGTGAATCAAATTCTCATATATTGTTAGTAAAACCAGTGGGTTTACAATTTCACTGAATTTTATAGTGTTTAGTCCAATGGTACGAAAAATATATGTTTAAATTTACCCCACTTATATAGGGGTGCAAACAAAGGCGGAATTGTAAATATGAATTTTCTCATAAATTATGTAAAAATTCATATTTAAACATAACAATTTGCAATGAGAAGATTGTAAGGAGTATCATACGTGAAAACACGATAAAAAATAGCTAATGACTTCAAAATAATGAATATGTGCCAAATAGTAAGAAAGTATTTACAATTATCCCAAATTAACTGTATTTTATTTTTCTTGTCGACACACAATGCAGAAGGTTCTGCAAGTCTGATCTGGCTTCATTTTAAGAAATTTACCAGAAAGCTGTTTCATTTATGCCTTTACAGCTATGTAAATAGTTCCTTTTTTGCGAATAAAAATAAAACTTTATTTGCGAGAAAGTAAATAAAATATTGGTGAGTGGAAGTTAATAGCGGCGAAAATCAAAAAATAAATGTAATGGGGATGCCGATATCGCGCTATAAAAACCAAGAATAGCAACTATCATAAATGTATGTTATGCTAGACACATTAATTATGCAGTTGTACGTCAATCGAGAAGAAGGCCTTGCACGTCTGTAATACATATGTATACTACGCCTAAGCTCAACGTTCTATTATTCTCTTGTATAATATCTTGTATGCCATCCAGATGCGTTATGAATACCTAAGCATGCACATTAATGTTAAATAAAAATATTACTTATAACTACTGTATTCAGAATATAATCTTCCTAAATGTAATCACATACATATGTCGCGGCTGGTTTTACAAGCACTTAAGTAGAAATAAAGTTATTATTTACAGCTTGTTGAAGCTGCGGAAACATCATACAGAAAGTTTGTAAATTACCGACTATAAAATCTTTTGATTTTAGATACCGCCAATTATGATGGTATTTAAAAGATAGTCAAAACTGTAGAATTTTATTTGTAACCATCTGTAGACATGCAAATAAAAAGCAATATGTAATTATTGAATTATTGTAATGTTTAGAAATGTGAAATTGTAAACATCGAAAAACCATGGTAATTGCTGAATATAAAGCTAACCGAAATTCTTCAACTTATTCGAATGTTTTTGAATTCAACATTGACTAATCTAGATACTCGAAAAATTTATGCGAACACTTCAATATAATGATTGAGGTTTTCGTAAATGACGCGCATGCGTAAGCAGGTGTGTGTGCGTACGTGCGTGCGTGTGTAGTGTGTATTGCTATGATAATAGGGTTATGTAGGAGTATGGAGGGTCATCAGGGTAATATACTTCATGTAAACAACGCCAAAGTCATGGAAACTAAACATTTGAATCATAGAAAGTACACAATTCGTTAATTATGCAAAAAGCAAACATCAAACACACTGTATAAAATCTACAACTAACTTTAGTCAATGAAAGGAAGCTCATCTTTAATAATTTAACCACATTCAGTAGAATAAATAACTCTAGACGCAATCCGATTCATTTTAGAAAGTCATATATTCGGAAACTTTAAATAAATAAAAATTAGGAGTATCTAAAGTCAAACAAACATTAAACGAATTTCTTTAAACGCGACACATTAATGTAATAAATTAATCGTGCGTGCTCACAACAAACAGGTCTTACAAAACAAGCATATTTCAGAACGTAACGGGTCAATAAAAACGCATCTAATTTACATCATCTGTTAAAGAATCCCATTATAAAATTTGCCTACGTGATCTTTTAAAAAGTAAACTCGACAAATTCGAATAAAATTAAGCATATGAAAAAACATTCGTTTTGGCGTACGTGCCAGATTAAATGGAATGGCTAATATTTTCCTATATAAAAAACGAAAACATGATATTAAACGGTACAAAGTACCATAGCCAATGAACTCCATAATGTAAAGCTTTGATGTCTACGTGATTTGGAGAGCATTGCAACAAAATTTACGATAGATTACTTTGTATAAAATCCGAAGGCTTTCATGATAAGCCAAGTGTAACATCTCTACCAAGCTCAAACAACAAAGATAGCGCGGTCAGCCAATGACAGTACGTGGAAGGGCTTGGCTTTATATATTACACCAAGCTGTTAATGGTCAGGCACTCAATAACTGAAGCACAAACTGTACTAGTATGAACAAAAATACTACGCAAAATTCAAATGTGAAATTAAACCACGATTTTAAGTAAAAGTTAATAACTAATAATTTCAAGTACAAGTGCACATTCAAATATACAAGTCGTCGTCGACATAAAACGTAAGTCCACATTTTAATTAAGGTAAACATGATCTTTAACATTTATTAACTTAGGGCACTGAGAAATTATCTGAGAAATTCACTGAAAGATTTATGAAAAATTCACGAAACAAATTCAATAAGAAATCCAACGTAAAAAAAATCCAATACTACAAGCAACAGAAATAAAGGAAAAAACTGTGAATCAGGACGTTAATCTGAAAGCAACTCAAGGTAACTGGTTAACAGCACGTTGCGGTAGGTCAAAAAGCTTGTGGTGTACGCAGAACTATACATTCGAACCAGAAAATCAACAGAAAAAATACCAGGTTAGAGATCATATTAAATTAATAGCATAAAACTTATTTTTTTTGAACATTTAAAACTTGCATGTACTTAGATATTTATGTGAAAGGTCATCAAAAATTTTGATTGATACGTAGAAATTACGTTAAAATTACGAAGGGTCATTGAACGTTCAAAGAAACTTACAATATAATACAGAGTTATTTTTGCTTGGTTTATATATTTTTAATAGGGTTATAGTTTGGTGACAAATAGATTTATATTTTACTTTGATTCAAGGGTTTAAATAGCAAATAATATTACGAGGTTGTAAAAGTGCAAATTGTACATATTTTGGTTTATTATACAAATTTTTGGTTATTCAGGTTATCTTATTTAGGTTAGAGAAAAAGAGGGGTAAAAATTTCTCTGTTATCGTATCGTCATGCACTCTGTGTGGGGTTGAACTGAGCTAGTCGAGGCATAAATCTAATTGTGTGAAATTTAAATTTTATTTCAGATTATTTAGGAACACAGCAGTGGCGAGCAGCAGGCAACTGAGCGTTAAATACATCGAAGTACGACGATATCATAGTAATATATATATAGTTATATATATATATATATATATATATATATACACTTCGATATATGTACTTCTATTTAACGCGCCACCGCTCTATGTTCCGAAATAATCTAGAATAAATTTTAACAGACACAGAAACACAAATTTAAATTTGAGAATCCACTTCCTCAAATAATTATGCAGGCATAACATAAAAGACTCTCCTGCTCGAATATTTACGGAATTATAATATAGAGAAAAATGAAAATCAGCGCAGCATAAATGGTTAAAATACAAAAAACTTTCAGTGTCAGGCTACTCTCGCTACCGTGCTTAGTTCTTTAAATATCTAAGATACGTGTAAATGGTACTTTGCTATAAATAAATTCTCAAATGAATTTTTGAATTAATTACACCTTAAAGCTGTAAATTCTCTCAATAAAATTATAAAATGTATATAAGTATTTTCAGAAAGTCCTTTACAGAAAACACAAATCTTAAAAGCTAATCTGATCTTACTTTCAGGAGCCTTGAATTAATTTCAGACCCAACAGTTTCACAATGCTTTTAAAACTTTGAACACCAACTTATGTCACAAAGATTGATTCTCGACTAAAATTACACAAGACCATCACCGGGTCTTAGTCAAAAACCAATTTACAACTAATTCAATTGCAGCAGAAGCAAACCAAACAGGTTTTACTTGAATATGAATAAACCTTGAACCTGATCAAGGACTAGAAGTTTCACTAATATTTAAGCTAATATTTGCAGTAATATTGAAAGTATTAATTGAAGTAATACTTGAAGTATTATTTGAGACAATTAAAGGCTTAAAACAACGCCATTGCTTGCCCAAATTCAAATATACAAATCTACTTATGATTTTTAAAATAGGGGAAAATCAAACTAAACATTTTTAATTGTAGCATTTGTACTTGCACTAAATTTTATTGAGTACCGTATTTTAAATTGCTACATTCATTTGCAGAAATACAGCAATAAGAATCATTTCAAAGTAAATACAGCCCTATATATAGTTTAATTCCATTAAAAATAACCATATTTTTAGGAAAAGATTTCATCCGTCCAGCGCTCTGACTAATGCAAAGTCGACTTCAATTACGATACGTAAATTTCATCCTTTTAATTGCTAATCACTTTTAGTGGAAATATCTATTGTGACATTATAATTATTATTTTTGTATTAAAGCAATAGCTTGTTCGTATCAAGTATTGTTAATTTATTTGCTAATATGGGCCAGCAGAAACCGACAAACTCACTATGTGAAGAAGGATTGGTCAGAGAGAGCAGGTTTCAATCTTAGAGAGAAGAATGTTTAAAATACATCGTGATAGATACAGAAAAAGCCTTCTTACCTGCATTGCATATCAAACTTAGTCCTATAAATAACCCTATGTAATGGTTCCCCACAATCA
Organism: Platerodrilus igneus; assembly: GCA_036346225.1. Classification (NCBI taxonomy): domain Eukaryota; kingdom Metazoa; phylum Arthropoda; class Insecta; order Coleoptera; family Lycidae; genus Platerodrilus; species Platerodrilus igneus. The sequence continues at coordinate 3,088,073 of JARFIW010000831.1, forward strand.
GTGATGCAAACACAAAAGACAGGCTCTTCATAGAACTATAGATAAGACCACTTCTGACTGACAATAACTTTGATAGCAAACTAAATAAGGCCAAAAATGTTGCACGAACCTCATTATCTGAAAGTTTCGAAGGAAATTATAAATCAGACTAGAATTGGTTTTCGGTTCACATGGGTGTGATTTCCTTTCGCACGGGAAGTTCTTTAGCTCCGGGAGGTCTTTAGTCCAGGAATCTCTTACGCCTTGGAACCCCATTCGCCTCGCGAACCATTTCCATGTGGCCCCTTTCGCCCAGTCTTGCTTTGGTGGTACCGTATCTGCTTATGCTCATAGCTACTGGTATAGCGATATAGATTTCAGGCTATTTTAAGTATTAGTTCCACAATGTGTCCACGCGCTTCGCGCTCGACCAATTATTGAGAGGTCGTTTTAACTTTCTATCATATAAATAGTGACAACGCCACACTAACATTATCGATTTTATTTATTGTATTAATGAAGACAATCATTTTGTGTTTTAAGAACTAATCTAAATCAAAAAAGTATTACTGCCATTTATGAGACTAAAAAAAAATCTATTTTCGATAGTCGAACATTAAAAAAATATATTTTCCGAACGTCCTCATACCTTTGTATTTCTTCCTGAAAATTATTGTAATGTTTAATGCAAGATGATGTGGGGTGTCCTTGTAAAAGAATAAATATTTACGATCATGTGAAAAAAAATCGTACATCAAATTTGATACAATTTTATTAAATTTTGACTTCGTATATTGAAAATTACTCCGGAATCGGACGTGAAATTGATTTTTAGGCCTCCTCCTATCATACACTAGATGTTTTATCGTACCATATTTGTCTATAGAAAATTGGAAATGACATCTCAGATACTGAAAGTAATTTTTAAGCGTTTTTTTTGCATATCTCTTGATCGACCTACAAGAGTTTTTAATAAATTGTCTCAAAAATTACAAGACCTTCTATATTTGAAACAGTATAAAAATCATATATAAAATGCAATTTAAGACCTCCAGCATGTACCAAATGTTTAATAGTGCCATAATTTTGAATTTAATAACCTGAATGACGGATAATTAACAAGTACGAAATCAAACAGAAATCAACGCGTGCGCGATTTTCGTATAAAAAACTCTAAAAAAAATCGATCGGAATGACTTCCGTAAAAAAGATGGCATCAGTTGACCTTTGAAAAGTTAAAAAAATCGAACGACCACAACATCGAACCTGAGACCTCGTACAAGTTATCCGTAATCTTTAGCACTGAGCAATCGTGCCATACGTTTGTCAAAATCTCGAATGTTTTAGGTTTGTGTTTTGGAATGGCACGTGAAAATGGATTAATTAACTGAAAAATATAGAACCGATTGTCGCGTTCATCGACGAAATGTATTAATTTTTCCTTAAAAGAAAAACCTCTATATTAAAAACTGGTGCGTATTTAGATTCTTAATCGATTTTTAAGACTTGAAATTTATACGAGGGTAACCAGAAAAATGATGCACACATGATTATAGAGAACGCATAATATAAACTACAGAAGCGTGCATGGCGGCATTTGGATGTCACCATCCCCCCTCTTTACGCCACTTCCGATGGCGTTTGCGACCTAATTTTGACAGAACTCTAACAAATTCCAGCAACTTTACTTACAAAGAAAACAGAACACCAACGCGAAAAAGACACCGAATTCAGGTTCTAATTCGATTAACACGTCTCCCCATATACTAGATATTTCATAAAGCACCGTAAAGAATTCTGGAACGCAAACCGATCTTTCTTTCTCGAACTTATAGATGACGGCTCTCTCAAACGGCGCCGCGTTCTGGTTCCCGCGTTCGCAAAAATCGTGGTTTTTACACGTAACCTGGGACGTGAACGCAGAACCAAAGATTCCCAAAAATATGCGTTTTCTCTGAAAAGATTCCTTTTCTCGTCGTAATACCACATCTATTTAACGTAAAACTTAATTCCTCCTAGAACGGCGACCTTCCAGACCCGTCACTACCAACCTTCTCAGAAAAGGCCACGATTAGCCTCCCCTAGGATCTCTCAACTATCACAGCGAAAGCTAGCTATCCAATCTTATACTAGTTTGGAAAACCGTGTGGAAAACTAATGTGAAAAAAATTACAAAGACATAGGATCTATAAAAGTCGTACGTTCTCGTGATGTGCAATGTGTATATGAAAAATTATTTTTACAATTTAGACATTAATTCTGTTTTGTCATATTTTGATTGTAACTCTTCGGCCACGCCCGACGGTTTTTGAAAGAACTCAAACAAATTCCAACAAATTTACTTACAAAAAAGTAAACCTCCTACCCGGAAAAGACGCCGAATTCAGGTTCTAATTCGATTATCAAGTCTTCCCATATATGCGGTATTTCATAAAGTTCTGTAGCGAATCCTGGATAGCAACCTCATCTTTCTTTCTCGAACTTGTAGATGGCGGCTCTCCCGCACGGAGCTTCGACTCCCACAGAATCAAAAATTCCCGAAAATATGCGTATTCTCGGAAAATATCTCTTTTCCTATCCTTACATGTGATTTTTTCCAATGCTCCACCGGAAGGTACTATATTGGCCAAGAAGCCAGTCTTTTTTACGTGAAGAATTTGTAATTTTGCCGAACCCTTGCTGTACCAAGCAAGGTAGAGATCTTTAACGTGCGTGACAACACTCACACACGGGACCTCCATTTTACCTCTCATCCGAACGTGGATGTGTTTTTGTGAAAAATGTTCGCCTAACATTTTTCAAGCGGACCGTGTCGGGATTTGAACCCGGGACCTTGGTCGTAGTAGTCACACACATACCACTACGCCACGAAGCCGCCCTTCTCTTTTCCTATCGTAAAATCACGACTATTCCACGTACAACTTATTTCCCTGTGGAATGGCGTCCCTGCCTAACCGCCCCAGCGAACCATCTCAGAGGAGATACGCGTTTAGCCTCGCCTAGGATCTCTCAACTATTACAGCGAAAGCCAGCTATCCAACCTTATACTAATGTGGAAAACTAATGTGAAAAATAATTACAAAGACATAGGAGATAATCTTTTAAAGTCGTACGTTCTCGTGATGTGCAATGTGTTTCTGAAAAATCATTTTTACAATTTAGACATTAATTGTGTTTTGTCATATTTTGATGGTAACGCTTCGGCCACGCCCGACGGCTTTTGCGACCTAATTTTGACAGAAAAATAAATTCCAAGAACTTTATTTACAAAAAAATCAACCTCCTACAAAGAAAAGACACCGAATTTAGGTTATGCGGTATTTCATAAAGTCCCGTAACGAATCCTGGATAGCAACCTGATTTTTCTTTCTCGAACTTGTAGATGACGGCTCTCTCGCACGGCGCGTTCCGACGCCCGCAGAACGAAAGATTCCTGAAAATATGCGTATTCTCTGAAAATATTTCTTTTCCTGTCGAAAAATCACGCCTATTCCACGTAAAACTTATTTCCTCGTGGAACGGCGTCCTCCCGACCCTCCACTGCCAACTTTCTCAGAGAAGATACGCGATTATCCTCCCCTAGGATCTCTCAACTATTGCAGTGAGAGCCAGCTATCCAATCTTATAGTAGTGTGGAAAACTGTCTGGAAAACTAATGTGAAAAATAATTACAAAGACATAGGAGATAATCTTTTAACGTCGTACGTTCTCGTGTTTCTGAAAAATCATTCTTGCAATTTCGTTTGAACGTTTTCTCAGATGATTTGAGGTAGTGAGCGATGAACAAGTGAACGGTTGCATCAAGACGTTTGAACATTTGAGAAGGAATATCAGAGAACATGGAGCCTTAAGATTGCTTGGGTTGGACTCTAAAAAAGATTTTTCTGGAGCACAGTACAACATCAAAGGAAGTACAGCAAGGAAAGTGGCACGTCTAGCTATGTTACACACATTAAATGAAAAATATAAAATTTTGAAAACTTGTTAAGTATTAAAATCTTTGTGATAAAAGAATTCGAGTCAAATTTTGATATACACACAAAAATACGACGAAGTTCATATGTTATCATTTCTCTGACCAAAAAGTGTTCTTGCTCAACTAATAGTCTCATTCGTATTTTAAAAATTTGCGATAGAAAATAAATCGTATATTTTTACATAACAACATCGGTGCGATTTTAAAATAAAATCTCTGCGACGCGATTCATTTGGTTCATAAATTAAGATTCTCGCGCTACGTTATATTTTCTCTTTTATCTACTTAAATGCTGTGTAACAAAAGTACTATTGTACTATTGTACTGTTAAAGTAATTTATTATATTACAAGAAAAAGTCTACTGTAAATAGTAACACCAATTTAAAAAATGCTATTAAACAGTTGAAACATCCTTATTTTATTGGTACCAACATCCGTTGTATCTGCTTATCTGAATATAATTAGAAATTTCTAATTACACTTCTCACTTGACTTGAACCGATAACGAAGTACATTTATGTATCATTTCTTTGAAATGGCCCGATATTTTATATATCCTGTATTGAATATTATCTCTCATTCTGAATAGCTCTGAGCTCGAGTATTCATTCATAGAGAAAACTAATAGTTCGCACTCCATTAATTGTCAGTTGTGCTCTGATGAACTTATGCTGTAATTGAATGATCCTGTTTCTGTTGTCTAGACTTTAATAAATAAACCCCTGCTGGTCTAATTTAATTTTAGATTGATTATTTTTGTTCGCATGATTAAAAGGAACAAAGGTGTATTGAACTACAGCATCAACTATAAAATTAATAGTTATTCTGTAGATACTATTAAAGCCATGTTATGTTGCCCAATATAAATGTAAAAATTCGTTCTACAAAATAATGAAATTAGTTTTAGGATAAGGAAGACTAATTTTTTTGTAATACAACGTACAATTGTAAACTGGCAAGATTTTAATGCAAAGAACTCTTATGCCCGTTTGCACCGACATATGAATAACAACTTCTTATATAAGTAGTTCTTGGATTTAACTGCTTACTATAATATTCTGTTGCACCAGCAACAACAGAGATCGTATACTTGAAATATTTCTTAAGACATATAAAGTTTGGCAACCACGTAAAATCTGGTAACTTCTAGGGGTTTTTAGCTCGTGGTTGACTTTAACCTTTCTAATAAACTTCTGTTTTGCTCCATTTGTTTGTTACAGGGTTAGTTCATGTCATTGATTTCAGATTATTTTGTAGGAGTTCATTATAATTAATCCATCATTAATAATGGAAAAGAATCAAGTAAGAATATAATTTAACTTAGTTAATATGCTCTTATAGAATAACAATTTTGCAAAAAGCTCGCAAAATTAATTTCTCTGGTTCTGAGAAACGTTACTTTTCAGTTTAATCCACAAATATAAAGATATTGTGGAAAACAAAAAAACTGATGCTGTCACTAATGAAGAGAAGCAGCGGGCCCGGATAAAAATTGAATTAGAATTTAATGCTGCATGCCCTGATGGACGGCTCAGAAACGTTCAGTCATTGAAAAAATTGTTTAATAACAAAAAGAAGGAAATACGCAAGGTGGTTGCTGTAGAAAATAAGGAGCGTTATTTAAACGGTACATACTCGTATATTTAATTAATATTCCCTTTTATCTATTTATAAATGGTTTAGGTGGTGGTCCCGCAAAACCATCAAATATCAATTGCGATGATAAGGAGTTATTTACTTACAATCATGAACCCGAAAACATAATATATGAAATTGATAATCCTTACGATTTTGTTACTGTAAGGGTACTGTACAAACGTTTATTTTTTAGGTATTATATATTTGCCTTTTCAGACATATGAAGAGATTACGCTGTCTGGAGATGTTACTGAAGATGTCACATTAATAGACCACACATATTTAGCTGTTAATGTACAGGCACTTTTCGTTTACGGATGGCTAGGCTCAGTATTTACAAAAAATTCAATCAATATTAATTCTGTAACTATATGTATTTAAATTGATTTTAGGATTCAAATGAAGAAATGGTACAAAAATTAGAAATAAATAGTCACTCAAAACAGGTTAATTTTATAGTTTATGAGAAATAATTTATCCCTTAATTTGTTTAGGTAACTGAAAATTGGGGTCAATTAAAACCAGTTATGTTAACAACTCCTGTGAGCGCTAAACTTCAAAATGCAATTGTAAGAATGTTCGTAACGATTACAATGGCTTTTTATATTTTGTTTTTATTTTAGGGAAATAACTCGAGTAAAAGGAGACCTGCAATCGGCAAAGCTCTTACAACATCAGAAATTTCTGAAAAATATAACTTAGTTCTGGGCAAAAGACTAGCAGTTACAGACTATGAATTAAAGCAAATGCAATTTGATAATGCCTGGAAGAAAAAACAGTGTGAGCTCCAAAGGTAGCCGCTGCTGTATGAAGAAGGAGCAATTAAATAAGTTAAAAAATGTAATATAATTCTTATTGGTATTAAAAATAAATGTTCAGGATTTTTATTTTTTATTACATATTTTACAAAAAGAATGCAAATTAATATATTATTTAAATGTGAAAAACTATCTGGAAATAACAATAAAAATTGTAAATTATTAAAATAATGTTGGATTAAATTTTGTTTAAAATTGTTCGTGTTTAAATTATTATTGTCGGACAAATGTAGAATGTCGCCATTTCTAATATGGTCGTTCAATTGATATCCTCTGGTAGTAGTGGAGGTTCTAAATCGTGCCTCTCTCGAGCAATATTTTGCAAAACTGCAGTACCTATAATAACTGCTACGATTGTATCCAGTTTCAATCTTAATCCATATGCCCAGTACAGGGAAACGGCGTTTTCAATTCCCAAACAACCGCTCAGCTGTATTTCGTGTTCTTATGTGAGCTTCGTTATACAATTGCTTAGCTGCAGTTCTCGGATCTGCCAAAGGAGTTAAAAAATTTGATCTTAAAGGGTAGCCACTGTCACCTATTAAAAAAATATAATGCAGGGGTGCGCCGATATTTAAGTATTTATTTACCTAGTAGTATAGAATTTGGAAAATTACCATTTTCCATTTCTGCACTTGCAACAACTTGTATATTCAGAGAAAAGTAAGACTTACGACTTCTGAAAGTTTCTGCATCATTTCCACCAGGTGACTGAATTCGTATATGGGTGCCATCAATTACACCCACAACTCAGGGAAATGCTGCTATTTCAAAAAACTGATTTTGAATCTCTTGTATTTCAACTGCTGTTTCAGGCATTTTAATAAATCGTTGCCTAATAACAGATAATGCCCGTGATACCATCGTAACTATGCTTGATGCAGTTGATAGATGCATACCACTAAAATCGGCAACTGTAATAAGATGCCCAGCGAATTCGTAAAATTGTAGAGTTAAAAACTAGTTCATGGGGGATAAACTATTATTTCTACAACAAACAAAAACATTTACTATTTTTTGTTTAGTACTACAATCGTGGAACTTAAGTAGGGGAATAGGGCATCCTGGGATAGATACACATTCCTCCCTATCCACCCGATCCTCCCGATTCATATCTAACCTAGGTTTTTACATGTAAATTCCCATAAGGAGGATCTGCTGTCTTATTTTAAAGGGGTTCCTCCTTGCTCCCTCCTTGTGAACCTCCTGGAGGGGATTTTTTTCTTGCTTCATTTTTACCTGCACCATCCCTAAAATCGGTAACCTAACGCCTAAAATTTAGGACCAACCCTAACAACCACCATATAGGTAAAATCACCACGTCGCTATGCTCTCGGTTACCTAGTTTCGACTACTTTTCCAAGGTCGTGGTGAAGTCATAGTCTTTTATAATTAAAGAGCAATGTAATGCTATACTAAAATATTTTATTCTGACATTATACATAACAAAATTTAAAAATATTTAATGCCAAGCATGGAACCATTTAAAGTTAATTTTAATACAAAGTTATACACAGAAAACGGTCCTTTTTTATGTTTGTTTGGAGTTGTTTTAATTTTATGTAATTTTATTCGCAGCGTAAAATTTAAATCAGCACCTGAGTCCTCTAGCTCCTTTTCTACCCAATAGTTTGATACATAGAGACCGTCTAGGTTCTCGAAATGTACAATGTACGGAAGTGTAATTCTTGCAGCTTGCAACAATCTTTTAATCGCGGCTCTCCCACTATATCCTGCATACGTATCTTGTTAGCTTGATCGACTTCTTCCTATCGGTATTGGAGGAAATCCTTATTCGCCCACTCACTGTGGCGTAGTTGCATGTCCATCACTTTTGGGAATATATGGTCGTTATAGGTTGTAGGACCCTCGGTTTTAAATGATCCGAAAGGTTCTTTACTAGGCAAATATACAATGTTTAGCGGAATCCCTTTGCGTGTGGTGTACGTCAAGGTTACGAAACCCGCATTTCTTAGTTCGTGTATGTTATCTGCAACAGCATATTCTACAATTCCAAAAGAAATAATCATTTCGGAATTGAAGTTGATAAATACGCCTAACATTCGTTCAGAGGTTGTACGACAACGCGTAAATATTGTAAGAAAATTGCCACATTATGCACCCCATACGCTGTAAGTGGAAGACAGCTGGAATTAGAGGAAATGGATGCAAAAAGGCGAAAGTTGGACTACATGGAAAACACTGCGACATTACGCGAAGAATGCAAAGATGTGTTAGACAAAGAACATCTTATTAGAGAAAATGAGGAGGAATTAAAAGATTATTTTATGTGCCGATGGACTGACTTAGATACATCCGGGTTCTACAAGCTGTATGTATTTGTGGTTAATAAGAAAGACTCTTTTAGTTATGTAGGCGTCCTTGCGGAAAAGGATGGTACTAAATCCTTATACTTTTTAAAAGGTTATTCCAAAAACGTATTTATCAAAATGGCAGATAACATAGACGAAGTAAGGAATGCGGGTTTCGTAACCTTGGCGTACACCACACGCAAAGGGTTTCCGCTAAACATTGTATATTTGCCTAGTAAAGAACCTTTGGGATCATTTAAAACCGAGGGTTCTACAACCTATAACGACCATATATTACCAAAAGTGGTGGACATGCAATTACGCAACAGTGAGTGGGAGAATAATAATTCCCTCCAATACCGACAAGGAAAGGTTGATCAAGCTAACAAGATACGTATGCAGGATATAGTGGGAGAGTCGCGATTAAAAGATTGTCACAATCTGCAAGAATTGCGCGAAGGAATAGTTTGGTTGTCGGTGGAATCAAAAACTTTATATATAGAGACAAGCTTCGGTACGTTTTACAATTCGAAAACCTAGACGGTCTCTATGTATCAAACTATTGGCTAGAAAAAGAGATGAAAGACTTGGGTGTCGATTTAAATTTTAAGCTGCGAGTAAAATTATATAAAATTAAAACCACTCCAAACAAACATAAAGAAAGGACTGTTTTCTGTGTATAACTTTGTATTAAAATTAAGTTTAAATGGCTCCATGCTTGGCATTAAATATTTTTAAATTTTGTTATGTATAATGTTAGCACAAAACATTTTAGAATAGTATTACATAGCTCTTTGAAAATAGTTTGAACGCGTATAATTTATTCGCGGAAATCCATAATCAATAGTTTGTAGGACATCCAACTTTTCTTCAAATAAATTGTTGTAAATAACTATTTTGCAACGTCCTGTTCTTCAAAAGGACGCGTACCATGTGCATAGACAAAAACAAGGCTATGATTATGTGGCTACTATTAAAATAAAAGTAAACAAACTTGGTCTGTCACTTTCATTCCAAATGGAATGGGCATGCGCCGACAACTAAGCAGTGCTTAAGCCACCGCAAATCCTATTCTCGAAATTAAGAATTGTTTCGATGCTTAAGAATTTCTTATAGTGCCGTGCAACAGAAATGCTTTACTTAAGAATTTCTTACTTTTAAGTACTGCTTAAATATATCGGTGCAAACGGGCATTAGAGACGTCTGCCTGCTAAGTACGAAAGTACTATATGCTTAATCAAAAAGCTTGGAATAATTTGTATTTTCTAATTTTAATCTTTCTTACCTGATTGCTAAGATATTTAAACGAAGAAAACGTAGAGACCTTTTTCTTGTTTGAATACCATTTTCTAATGTAATTTTTCGTGGTAATATATCGGAATTATAGGTTAGTGTTTATTTCTAAATTCACACAAAAAAAAATTTTTTAAAAACGTTATGCGTAATACATTTATATAAATTCTTTTTATTTTTCGTTACTAATTTAAATTATTATAGTCCCTTTCACGAAACAATGTAGTAATGTCATATAGACCAGCAGCTACTGTGTTGCCATACATTGTATATAATACACTTCTTTAGAATGTTACGAGAGTCTCCTACCAGTATAAACTTGGCACTTGAAAATTCACATTTATATTGTAACTACTAACAATATTGTTAAAGGTCTGAAGTATCTTTTGTTGTATCCAATCGCTTTGTGAAACTATTGATCATCTTAGATGAAAAAACAAAAGAATATATTTAGAATATCCAAAATTGATTAATAAAATAGATTGCAAATAAATGCAGACTGCATTTATACCAATGTTATATTGACCAGTAATATATAAAACCAGTTTCGTCAGTAACAAATTATATAGAAACTTTTTTTTTAATAATTATTAATTGAAAATACAGCAATAAGTAAGTGTCAAATGCATACTGTCGGGAGACTCTCGTTAGAACATTTGTCTAAAGCCTTAAGCGTATTGTTCACTGTTAATCCGAAACGACATATTGGCAACGTGCACGTAATAACAGTTAAATAGTTAAGTAATGCATGGCGCTGAACGTGCAAACATATTTTTTATTAATTAAATAACCATTCTGAACGGACTTGCACCTTGACGAAGTTCTAAAACAATGAGCTAAAAAGCCGAACTACAGGTTTAACCAAATTAGTGGGGTCTTTAGTGAGGAACCAGACTAAGACAGGTCCCCGATAGAGGGCAGCAGCTTTTTCGGTACTTAGAGTGGCAGACACCATAGGGGTCGTCGGTATGACATTCTAAGACACACTACTGCGATGTGGAAGGCAACGGGAAACCACCACATTACCTCTCAAGTACACTGCGTAAAGAAATTATTAGTAAACATGATGGCATCCCCTGGGGTAAAAAATTCCGGAAGTAAAATAGTCCCCCATTCGGGTCTCCGGAAGGGGACTACTTCGGGGGATGTGATCCAAAAGTATAGAAAAAGATCCGTGAACATTCTGCGAGTCGAAGCGTGGAATGTCAGAATTATGAAACAAGTAGGTAAGCTAGAGAACCTGAAACTCGAAATGGATAAGTTAGCACTAGACATAGTAGGAATCTGCGAAGTCCGCTGGTCAGAGGCGGGGGATTTTTGGAGTGAAAACCTCAGGGTAATTCATATAGGATCAGAGGAAGGAAATTCGGGGGTGGGAATACTTATGCGGAAAAGATAGGGCGACGTGTAGAAAACTACTTACAAAAGAACGAAAGCGTACTCATGGTTAGATTTGAATCTAAACTAGTAATTACGGTAATAATACAAGTATACATGCCCACCTCTAGCTACAGTGACGAAGAGGTAGAAGCGATCCATAAAGATATCGAAGACATACTAAGATACGTAACAGGATATGGAAATTTAATAATTACGGGGGATTTTAATGCAGTGGTAGGTGAGGGTAAGGAAGGAGCGATAGTAGGTTTATTTAGTTTAAGCACGAAAAATGACAGGAGAAATAGGCTGGTAGAATTTTGCGACAAAAACAACTTAACCATCACAAATACATTATTTCAACATCATGTTAGAAGACGATACATGTGGAAGATGCCAAAAGATATAGGAAAATATCAAATAGATTACATTATTGTTATATAACGGTTTAGAAATCGAGTAAAAGACTGTAGAAGCTATCCGTAACAGATATAGACACTGACCACATCGTAATTATGAAGGCCACACTTAAATTTAAAAATCTGAAAAAGAGGAACGGAAAAAGGCACTTTGACATTAAGAAGCTAAAAGATAAATATATTCACGAAAGATTGAAAAAAAGTTAAATGAATTGCTGAAAGATATCGGGAAAATTTCTGAAACCAAGGAAGTAGAAACAAAATGGAGCAACATTAAATCCAGTTTAGACATGGCGGTCAGAGATATTCTTGAGTATACACAACAACAAAATAAGAAACCATGGATAACAAAGAATATCTTGAATTTAATAGAAGAAAGACAAAAATACAAAAATAGATCAGGAAAACAGATACAAAGCCATAAAATGGTAAATTATTCGCAAATGCAGGAAAGTTAAAGAACAATGGATTGATGAAAAGTGCAAAGAGGTACAAACTAAGATGGAAATAGGAAAGACAGACAAAGCATACAAATTAATTAGAATGAATTCTAGGATATAAAACCATATAGCAAATAAGGAACGCGGGAGGAAACGTCATTATAGAAAATGTAGAAAAAGTAGCTAGATGGCAGGAATATATAAAGAATTTATATTCAGGAGAGGAACTAACAGCATTAGAACAGGAATCAGACATTGAAAATGATGACCTGGGATATCCTATACTTAGAAATGAGTTTGAATTAGCATTAAAGGGTCTGAAAAATGGTAAGGCGCCGGGTACAGGTAAAGTGCAAGCAGAAACTCTACAAGCTGCTGAACAAGCAGTAACAGAATATCTCTTTCGACTTGTAAGTTATATGTATGAGACAAGCGGGATACCCAAAGATTTCAAACGCAACATCATAGTAACTATACGAAAAAAAAAGAGGCGCGGATAGATGTGAAAATTTTCGAACAATAAATTTGACAGCACACGTTTCAAAAATATTAACTAGAATTGTGCAAGGCGAATGGAGAAACGAACTGAATAAATACTGGGAGAAGATCAATTTGAGTTTAGACGAAGCAGGGGAACACGGTTGGTTATTTTAGCTCTGAGGGTGATAATGGAAAAAATGTTCGAAATACTAAAAAAAATTGGAATGAGTTTTAGGGATAGACGGATAGTGCATTGCTTATACAAAGAGCAAACAGCGGTCATAGAATTAGAGCAAGAAGGTAAAGAAGTAAATATTAGGAAAGGGGTAAGACAGGGCTGTGCCTTATCCCCATTAATTTTTAACTTGTACATAGAAAAGACAATGAATACTGTCAAATGCAGGAAGACATTTAGAATTGATATGCAGGGACAAAAGATTGATATGCTTAGATATGCAAATAATATAGCGGTATTAGCATCTAGCAAAGAAAAGGTAGAAGCTGCTCTTAATAAAATGGAAGCAGTTTTAACGGAAAGATATGGTATGAAAATTAACAAAAATAAAACTAAAGTTCTAGTATGTAAAAGAGGGGAAAATAAATAGAAAACAAGAATACAAATAGGTAACCAGAACTTACAAGAGGTTCAGGATTTCTGCTACCTAGGAAGTCAAATAACACAAGATAGGAAAAGCACAAAAGATATAAAACAAACGTTAGCACAAGGTCGTGCTACATTTAACAAGAAAAAGCAACTACTGTGCTCAAAGACCACAAACATATAAACAAGGAAAATATTGCTTAAAACATATGTGGGGAGCACAGCACTGTGAAGCCTGCATAATAGAAGAAGCAGACAAGAAAAAGATAGAAGTCTTTGAAATGTAGTGCTACAGACGAATGATGAAGATATCATGGACAGACAAAGTTAAGAACAAAGAGGGTAGGGCTAGAAAGAAGTATGTGGAAAATAGTAAAAAATAGGAAAGATAGGATGATTTGACACATACAAAGTGTGGAATATATTAGAAGCAGAGGTAGGAATAAAGAGAAGTAGAGGAAGACCTAGGTTAGACTATTGCACACAGATAGTGAAAGATGTAGGCTGTGGGAATTTCAGGGAAAGGTATAGATTAGCTCAGAATAGAAATCAAGGGAGGTACGAGTCCAACCAGTTCCAAGATGGAAAAATGAATGACGAAAAATATAACTGTACTTAAATCTAATGATTATTATAAAGAACTACAGGTATTGGTTTTGCACTATTCTCAACTAATGTTAATTGTGCGAAAGAATTTACTGGAAAACTATTATTCGGCAAATGTCTAAGTGTTGGGGGATCTTGGTGGCCATAGGCTGGTTACCCCCTTCACATACCAGTGAATCTCGGTGAAATAGGACATATAATTAGAAATCAATAGAAGGTGAACCAAGCTGTATATAAGCTGGAGGAATTTCAGGGAACCGTGTAGGCTAACTCAGAATATAAATAAGTGAAGATATGCGTCCAACCAGTTTTAAGAGGGAAACCTAATGATGAAAAAATTAGTGCACTTACATCTGATGATTATTATAAACAATTACAGGTGTTGGTTTTGAAATAGTTTCAACTAAAGTTGATTGTGCGAAAAGATATATTGGAAAACTATTAATTCTGCATATGTTCAAGAGTTAGGGAATCTTGGCAGCCACAGGCTGCTTATCCCCCTTCACATACCACTGAATATCGGGGAAATAAGGTATATAATTGTAAACAATAGAAGTGGAACCAAACTGCATCTAACAAGAAAAAGCAGCGGCTATGTTCGAAGACAACAAACATAGAAACAAAAAGAAAATTGTTGAAAGCATATGTATGGAGCACAGCACAGTACGTCTATGAAATAGAGGCAGCAGGAGAAACAGACAGAAAAACGGTAGAATGCTTTTGGAATGTTGTGCCTCAGATCTATGAGGTTGATGTCATGTACAGACGAAGCTAGTAACAATTAGGTTCTAGAAATAGTAGAAGAATAAAGATATCGGTGAAAAACAAAAAAAGAATAATAAGAGAAATTGAAGGACAGGATACGTTCTAAGGAATTTTTGAGGAATAGTACGGGAAATATTACAAACAAAGATAAAGAAGAGGTAGAGGTAGACCTAGATCAGACTATCCCACACAGATAGTGATAGATACAGACTGTGCAAATTTCAGGAAAATGTGTAGGTTAGCTCAGAATAGGAAACAATGAGGATACGCGTCTAACCAGTTCCAGGACCGAAGACCTAATGATGAAAATATTTGAAATGAAACTTCATGCAAAATATTGTATTAGGCTATTTGTTACAATATAGATATTCCACAGTTACTTTCACAATATGAGGTTAACGACTTAGTACGGGATTTAAATTTGTCAAACGAACTGTTGGGGTCCACATTTGCGAAGTTGAAATGTATTACAGAGCGGTACGTATGTTTCCACATATCCGAGACGTGAACAGGATTTTCCTCATTCTTTTACATCGTGCAATCAGTTGGGGTAGTGTGTAAATGTTCCTGGAAGTAAATACAAAACTATAAGTGCATAATATTTATTGACTCATTTACTCTTTGCTTGAAGGGGGTCATCCTCCACAATGGAAATTCGTGCCTCTCTGCTCCTATTGCCCACGCAGTATATATGAAAGAAAATTATGACAATATGAAAACATTACTTGAAAAATTAAGTATACAGAACATAGATGGAGCATATGTGGTGATTTAGAAGTCATGGCACCTTTTTAAGTAGTTACACCAAGTACTGCTGTTTTCACTTCAAATGAAACAGCAGAGCAAAGACTACTTTATAAAAGACTGGAAAATATAAGAAATCTTGTTGCTAGAGAAAAAACCCCTTCTCGTTGATACAAAGAAAGTTTTGCTACCACCACTGCACATAAAACGGACTGATAAAAAACTTTGTCAAAGCTTTAAATAAAAATGACGAAGATTGCAATATCTGAGAGAGAAGTTTTCCAAACTAAGTAATAGCAAAAATAAAAGGCCTTTTTATTGGGCCGCAAATTCGTCATATCATAAACGCCAGTCAATAGTTTAATTTCCACATGCAGCAATATGGTTGTAAAATGTCTTTGAAGATTCATTTTTTCCACTCGCATTTGACTTTTTCGCAGCAAATCTAGGTCTGTGAGTGACGAACATGGTGAAAGGTTTCACCAAGACATTATGTATAGTGAAAAGCGATACCAAGGGAAGTGGAACCTCACAAAGCTCGCAGATTATTGTTGGAATCTAATAGGGATGCTCCAGAAGTAGTAAAAGAAATTTATATGGAAAAAAATTTTGAGATTCGATAGTAACGCGATATGCATAATTTATGTTATAACAAATGTAAACATTACATAATAAAAGTTCCACTACAAAAATATGAAAACTTTTGACTGGACGGAGATAGAAAATTTTTTTTAACAGATTCCTAATCAGTATGAAAAATCCTATAAGGAATATCCATCGCACATTAGGGAAAAAATACATTTTGTTATTTAACACGTTGACTACAAAGTATTTTTAAGAATCCATCTTGTGGTACCATATGTATTGCCGGAGCTACATACCTATAGGTTTATCCGTGTACCATATGTATCACCCGTGAAATATCACATGTGTCTCAAATATGGAACTATGGGTGGTGGTATAAAGATATGAAGCAGCTATGAAGCAGTTACCAATGGTATATAACTACACCAAGTATAATTATTTGCCAATTGGTGATTACCGGTGATGCATCGGAGTCATTCTGTGCTTATATAAAAAGAAACATAATTGTAATATAACCCAAGTTATACAATTTCAATAAAACAAGTTTGTAAAACGTTTATGTTTTTCGAATTAAAAGAATGGCATAGGTACAACAGTATTTAGATAAAAAATTCTCTTATTTTAGTGTCTTTTTTGAAAACACGATAAATATAATGCTGGATTATTTTCGCATTCTCCGCAAAATGTGGAAACTAAGTTAGTTTTTTTAGCGGCCAGTTTAGAATTTTCGAGTAATTCATATTGTATATCATAGAACGCAACACAGCGTCTTCTTTTCTTTCGATTATCTTTTGTTTTTTCAACAATTTCTTCTAATGTATGCTTTGTTTTCTTGTTTCCTCCTTTTTTGTCTATAATATCTCCAAGCAAGCTTGATACAAGTCTCTCCCTAAATTCAGAAATTTGAATCTTCTTATTGTTTGTTATCTGATATAACACAAGAGCACTGATAACAGATGTACCAAATAAGTACTCAAATGCTACCTTATGCCATCTTAGTAACCGACGGAAAATCGAGAAATACGATGCCATCTGGTCTGAGAGGTCAATACCTATTTTAAATTTATTGTAAAATACTATAGCTTCTGGTTTGTAAATGCTTTCTTTTTTCGGTTTTTTTTCATTGTATCAACAATAGACAATGTATGTCGAGTACTCACAAATCTAACTGACCCTTTATCTTTCCAATTACCAATAACTCTTCCCTCACTTTCTATATCTTTGATTTCTCCTTTTTTCATTTTCTTCTCATTTAGGATACCTTTTGGTACCTCTTTCATATACCTTTTCAATATACCAACACTGTGAGTTTTTCTCTGCAGTAAAGTGTTTGATAGATCAAGATTATTATAAAAGTTATCTACAGTTAAAGTCCGTCCCTCATCTAGATAGTCTTTTAATAAATTTAGAACTACGGTATTAGTGCTTCGACCTGCAATAGCCGTATCGCTTTTACGTTTGTAAATTTCTGTGTTATAAGTGTATCCAGTTTCATCACAAAGCTTAAAAATTTTTACTTCATACTTTGACGCTTTTCCTGGAATGTACTGCCGATATAGGAACCGACCTCTAAAAAGTACCATGGATTCGTCGATTGATACACTTCTGCAGGAATTTTTAGTTGTTTATATTTTTTATTTAGATAATCTATTAGGGGCCTTATCTTATATAGTCGATCTTTTTTATCTGCGGTTGCATTATCAAAAATGAATAAATCGTAGTAACAATTGAAATCTATTCCGGGGCATAATATGACGAACAAAGCAATGTCGGTATAAAAATTTCTTTGACCAGTAAGTCTGATATTTTAGAATACCGTACGAGTCCCATATATAATACAATAGCAAAAAACGTTCCATTTCCTGAATTGACGTATCTTTCCAAGCTTGATTGTGCATTCTAGCATTTCTATTTGTTTCGTTCGAAATAATATGAAATATTTTGCGGTCTATGAGGATTTGAAAATGTCGACAGGTTCCAACTTTGGGACAACATTTATTTGGCCCTTACCAACACAAGTAAATTGTTTCAAAGATGATCCATCAACTTTTTTCCGGGACTCATCTACTTCTGGTTGATTATCGCTATCATTTATTGTCAATTCTCCTTGTATGTTCATTTCATTTATTATATTTATTTGATGTACATTGTCATCATCCTCAGGCTCAGATTCACTGGAAAAATTTGAATCTGTAGATTCTGACTCTGAACTTGGATTGTATTCAGACCCTGAAGAAGAATAGGGCTCTTTATCTTCAACACTACTACCAGCAAACTGAAATTCATCAGCTTCCCGCGATTCTTCATCAAAGGTTGGAGCAGCATTATTAGCTTGTGGAGCTTTTAGTTGTAAAAAATAATATTACTTCAGGTTGTAACATGAAATATTTCCGAGTTCTTCTTACCTTCAGCTTCTAATTCGTCAAGCCACCGCATTAACTTTTCTCTTCTTTAGAATCCTTTTTTTTTTGCTAAGGAACACTAAATATAAATCACTGAATAAAGCAAACAAACACAACACTGAATGAGTTACACATGCACTCTCCTACAGGAATAACCTATGTACCATGTGAATCACTGGTGATCAAATTCAAATAAGGGGATAAACGGTGAAAATGTGTAGATTTATAATATCCCGCAGCATCTAGTGTGCTCCTGAAAACCATTGGCACTCATAGTATGTTTGGTCCATATAGTAACCTCTATGCATTATATAAGTGGTATATTTGCCACTACCCTTTATGCAGCACCGGTGATACATATAGTAGTCAACGTGTTAATGTAATTGTTTAACAACAATGTGCAAATAGAAAAATCAATTTTTCCAAATAAAGGAATAATAAAGCATTAGCCTTAATAAAATCCTTAAACTTATATGACATTTTAGTTAAATTACCTCTAAATATTCACATAAATTATTTCATTTCCCAAAAACTTCACTGAACATATCATGAATCATCTGTGTAAACAATCAAATGCTTTAAAAATTCCATTTAAAATTGTTTATTCCGAATGTTCATACAAGAAAAATTCCATGGGTACATTTTTACAACCAACCGGATCTACTAGTTTGTTTGCATAAAAAATTCTGTACGATATAATAAAAGCCCATGTTGTATCCTATTAAAGCCAGAGAAACTATTTTTATCTTATTTTATGTAATAGTCCGTGGATAAACAACCCACTATCATGTGTGCTTGTAATAATAGTAAAGCACCAGGAAGTTACGAACTAGCTCTATGTATTTTAAACTCCATCTGTTTATGTAACTCAATAACATGGTTCGTTTGACACTAATTTCGGCATATTAAAAGTTCTTCATCTAAGAAGGATTAATACCATATTATAATCAGCTATTTATAAAGCATCTGTCATATATACTAAAATACTATTTATGCTAAACCAAGTCAAATTTCCTACTATTTTTTGTTTATTTTGGCAACACGCGAGGTACTGTCATCACTAGCCCATATAATTGGGTGTCTATGAGCTTTATATACTTCTATCAACGCTTCAGGAAACATATAAACAACTAAGAGCAAAGAGCACTTAGTTGGGCATTTTTGATAATTCAATACTAGTGTATACAAAACAAAATTTTATGGTAGGCATTGTTTACCCTTAAAGCTGTTTAAATTAAGGTTTGACTTAAGATTCTTAAATATATAAAATGATGGAACGTGTCTTTTCTCAAGGTACGTACTCATCCCATAGCTTTTGTTTACAAGTTGTATATTATAAAATTATTAATAGTGACGAGTTCTAATAAGATTCCTATACCTGAAGTTAAAGCAGCATAAAATACAACACAAGAGATTAAATAGCAAAATGGTTAAGGCAAGACTATTATCTTTCTTTAACTCCATCCAAAAATACCTTCGAAGAAATCAAATGCAAACGTCTCAACAAGAGTTGAGAGGTAATAAACATATGGAAGAAAGATCAAATGTATTTAATTCTCAGAGATTTGCCCCTGCTAGCCCTGACAGAGAGGAAATAAATAAAACGTATCAAAAGTTAATAAATGCATGCAATAAGATACCATAAAATTTAATAGATAGAAAACAAATGTGATGATTATTGACAGAAAAATAGTGCTGGCACGAAATTGGAGAGTATCTAAAACAAATACTTTGAATATATAGTAATAGTAAAACGAAATTACTAGAAGCAAATAGAGACACGTACAACAACAATGACCTTACATTTGATTTTCCAATGCTCCACCCGAAGGTACTACATTGACCAGGAAACGAGTTTTTTTTACCTAAAAAATTTTGAATTTTGCCGAATCCTTGCTGTTCCAAGCAAGGTAGGAATCTTTAACGTGCGTGACAACACACACACACACACACACACGCGAACTCCATTTTACCTCTCATCCGAACGAGGGTGTATTTTTGCGAAAAATGTTCGGCTAACATTTTTCAAGCGGACCGTGTTGGGATTCGAACCCGGGATCTACGCCCCCTTGTATGACAATGACCAATAAAATATTTAACAAAATAGAAGAATACTGTACGGAACACTATATAAAAAATTATGGAAAAAATGAGAATATTTCGTGCAGGAGGTAGTTCAGCTACAACCATTCGTTATATAAAGTTGGCTCTGAACGAATTAAAGAAGATACAGAGATAATGTCATACAAAGTGTAACGTTAACGCGCTACGTAAGCAAACATTAAGTAGTAGAGAAAGAAATTTATGAATTTCAGACAGTTTGATGAGCTTTTATCAACGATAATACTCTGAAAATTTTATAGAAGCTTAAGTGATTTACATTTAGTAACATGGCTTTTTCAATCGTTTACAATAATATTTGTATAAATTCACATACAGTTCAAAACACCACAAAATCATAAAATGTCATGAAATTAATGATCGTTCACACAGATGGATGACATTGAATTCGACCATAACACAGCTTTAGACGCACAAAATGTGAGAACGAATTTTTTAAGGGAGGGAGATTGAAATACATGTGATTGGTAAACGCTCTTATTTTTATAGAAAACGTTTAAATCACTCAGTGTGCGATTGATGTCTGTTTGGAACAACCCTAAGGGTGATTCGTTTTTGAGCCAATAAAACTATTTACAAAAAAATAAAGGGTAATGAATTTAAAGCAAACGACTAATGTAACGAATTTGCATTTAGAAATGAGCGATAACAATTCTTGTCCGCAATAACTAAGTCTAGTAACAATAACTTTCGATGTATTAAACAAAACATATGAAAACACCAGCTTGATCAAAGGGATTGCCACGCAAAACTCTTATTACCTACTACCGAAACAGTTCTGCACACATTACGTGGCTGCTTGTACAGACCTTGGTTAACTAATGAGGCACTAATACTTGTGGCAAACTCTTTTTACTAAATAACTACAACGAGCGCATATCTCAAGGCGCGCAAAAGTGACTTGAACTAGTTATTTAATGGGTTTCAACAACAGTCAATACGACACTAATTTAAATTTATAGTACTGGCAATGACTTTCATAAGTGTTTGAATTGTTGCTAATATTCACTAGTTGCTTTACTTGAGGAGTAATCATTTATATTATAAATACCTGACGCAAATGAAAAAATTCGTAATACAGAGTATTGTGAGCTTCAAGGGTTAAAGTTTGACTAGGCCAATATTTGAGATTTCGTAACCATTAGCGAATAACGAGAAATTGACGTGAGCTTCTGTTCAAACCTTTAATGGAATTGTAATTTGTTGCTAGAACTTCGTAATGTATTAAAGGTGTCAATTGACGTCCATTAGAAAAACTTCACTTATTTGAGAGTGACAAGACCGCTACTTGACATTTATTTTATTGTGCTATCTTAATTTTTTGAGACATTTCAACGTTATGATACATGGCAAGAAAGAAATGATGCGGAAGTGTGTAGACCCTTAGGAACTGACGTCGAATTGTTTTGAGCTTTGTTGGAGACGTAGACCAGAAAGGTCCAACACGTCAACTGTAAAATTTGTATTCGTTTCGGGGAGAGGTAACCTAACGTGTCAAAGAAGTAAAAATTAGGTAAATTAGTGGCGTTCCTTGGGCATCTTTCATTTTTAGTTTTAAAAATAATCTGGAAAATTCAAACCGTAAGTCTCATATGGGCGTTTTATTTGTGTATGAGGAATAATTACGTACCTGTAAATTATAAATTAAAATGGCTTGTTCCTATGTAGTGGGAAATTAGTATTCAGTTACATAATTATTTTATTGGACTATGAAACGGCGACAGAAATAGTCTTGTTTAAATTTAGGCATAATATTACTACCGAAGAAGGTTTGAACATTTTAAGAGAGTAAGAAACATTTAAACGTAAGCTCAACTGCGGAATTATGTTAGATAGAGAGTGCAAACTCAGTATTTTTAATTGACATTGAAATGGTTAAGTAAAAACTTATTGCGCTGTTTTCTTTGTATTGCTGCATGCTATCCTTTTTCAGCTGGTACAGTGTTAAGTTTCACTTTGGAACAGCTAACATCAATCGTTATAAGTCGTGTTGAGAAGCAAAGACACAACAAATATTTTAGAGAGGTATAAACACGGCTAAAAAATTTGTATAAACACCGTAAATGGAATGAAACACTTAATTGAAACAAGATACTCGATGAATGTTTGTTGTGGTTTGTTTAGTATTCTTCTTAATCTTCTTTGGGAATTAAACCACTCATAGTTTTTAAAATCATGTTTATTAACACCTGTAAAACAGCATTGGTATCTGACAAGTGTAAACCCGCAATAAGGTTACCTCACAACCATATACAATCTCCGTTAAACAGTATTGGTATCTGACAAGTGTAAACCCGCCATAGGGTCGCCTCAGATCCATATACAACCTTTATAGAACAACATTGGTATCTGACAAGTGTAAACCCGCCATAAGCTTACCTCAGAACAATGTTAAAATCTACCAAAGAGGTAGCCTAAATCATAATGATTTCCTTCAAAATAAATATAAAAACGACTACTTAAGCCTTTTAATAATGCAATTGCACACTTCTTTAATAACCATCCTCTAAATTGTATAAATAGAAACATGTTAAAAATGTTTTCCAATTCCCAAGTTATTGAATTTTACAATAAAAATTAATCAGCTGATTTCACGTTAAGCGTATTGGCTACCTAAAAAAGTCGGTCCCAGGCCGTAACACAAATTGAAGGCAATTATTCATTTAAACTTTGAAAATTTTTGCTTAGTGTACTCAAACCAAATATTTCAAACATCAATAAATCAAAGTCACCTTCAATTTGTGTCATAAATGTCAAACTTGAAGTTTTTATTATTTTGAAAACGATCCTAGGTTATGGATCGAAACGTTAATAAACATGATTTTAAAAACTATGAGTGGTTTAATTCCCAAAGAAGATTAAGAAAGATACTCGACATATAATTCATTAATAATCTCTCTATAAGTGTATAATAAGGTTCACCCAAAAAATAACTGTAATTGTAAATAAATTCTAGTTTTGGTACGTTATTATTATTGTTTGATATTAAATGCACTAAGTACAATAAATATGAAAGTATGTCTTTGCAATTAAATGCAATAAAAACTGTAAATGTACCTTAATCACAATTATCTAAGCATGAGTACCGTTTTAGTACTATTGAGACAAAATAAGCAGTAAATAGGCAGTACCTGACGAAAAGTTTCATGAAACCTTTGTCTTACATAGATTAAATTATTCCTTAAAAGCTTTAGAAATATTAGTCTTGTTATTCGAACGTAGCTGAACCAGCTGCGTTGTATTAATTTTTTATATCATTGAAAATTTACTAAATTACATTCTAAGAAATTATGAAATCTTGAACTGCAGGATTTCAGATCTGCATGTGGTTGGAAGTAAAGAAATATATACGCACAGGATGCATTCCAAATTAACAATATAATTTATGTTCAGGTATTTGTTCCAAGAAATATGGATACGAAGTAAAATTTAAAGAAATTTTATCATACGGATACTTTGATCTGGGATTTAAACATGAGCTAAATTGAAGAAAAGAAAGTAATTTACTAAGAGTGGTTTTTAAAATTCTGACTTAAAAATCGTCCTTAGAAATTAGACATTGAACACCGACTTAAAACCCTGCTTAAAATTCTTCCAAAAACTCAGTTTCATTTTAAAAATGAGTTCTCCGTAGCTCAATTAACCACTACCTTTTTGTACAGAAATCTTAACACCGCCTTATGCTTCAAAAATTATGAAAGACAAGATACGACCAAATCATTCTAAATCAGAGAACCAAATGGAGAGAATTCACCATCCGATCAACCAACAAGTAATACCCAAGAGAAGAGAGAAAATGATATGAATATTAGAATAATATATAGAATTGACAGAATTCAAATCCACCTACATTATGTAATGGATAACATCACTACCAATGAAATTAAAGCAGCATACACCCTAGTCAAATGTATATATGTTTTATGCAATTTTAATTGTATTAAATACTTAAATATAATATAATTTATTTCTGAGGATTTATATTTCTTTATATTTAGGCAAATTCAGAACTACTGTGTGGAATAAACTTAGGTAGGAGAGAAATAGCAAAAGCAAAACTAAAAGGCTCACTGGAACATGACAATTTGTCCTAGGCAAAATGGTATCTTACGCTGCTGCTAACTGCGCTACCAAATAAATGGGATTTAAAATAGCGCATAGACCAATCTGTGAAATTAGAACGGGGGAATGATAGTATTATTTACGGATTAATGTTTTAAGGAGTTCTGTTAATAATGCCTGGCCAGTTAAGTAGTACGTTAGTTGTTTTTTTAGGTTAATGTATGTATATTTCCAAAAATTACTGTTAATGGAGTTTAAGCTTAGATGGATTTTATTTGGAATTATTTATTAGATAGGTATAGATGATCATTGTGAAAGGCTATACAGCTACTCCAGTGATGAATTCATATTTAGGAAAAGCTGTTATTTTGAAAAACTGCTTTAATTTATCAGAAAGTTAAGGAGTATGTTTAAAGTATGGTTACAAAAGGTGAAAGATGAGGTTACGAGATTTTAGAAGTTCAAAAGTGAGGAGACCTATCCGGAATGATCGTTTTCCGAGTAGCGAAAATATCGAAAAATTGCTGGGATAAGACGGTTTGGCGCTCTTTATTTTTGACAACTAGTAAAGCCTTTCAGGGTAAATAGTATTTGTAGTTTCGTATCGATAATTCTACATGCTTACATTTTTATTATTTTTCATAGGAACCCACTCCCGCACCACTGTAGTTAATCTGTGCACGCTTAAAACTGTTACGTGGTTCCGGACCATTCTTAGAAAAATTGAAGTTCATGAAGTATCATTATTTTTACCTGTAACAAAAGTGTATTGAAATGCATAGAAAATGCAACAAGGCATCGAAACAGATGTTGCTTAAGAAACAATTGCATAATTGAAGACGGAATAAGAAATATCTTCAACATAAATATTGAAAGCCAAGACACTTTCAGGATGATTTGAAAATTGTGTGACCCTATGTAGATACAAATAAGTTCGCCAAAATGCGCACAAAGTAGACAACAAACTGTCTAAAGATTTCAAACAGTAATTTCATCACAAAACCTGTTAAATGACGCAATACTGATGTAAATCATGCAAGAACAACAAATTTGCGAAACAATTCATAAGGAGTACATGGTTTCGTTTAATTGCAAAACGAAAAGCAGTCGATTTTTAAAAGAAAACCGTGAATAAAAATGCTTAAACGATAAACTTTTAAATTCAAATAGTTTCATGTGATACTCCAGCATTTTTCTAAAAATACTGTAACGAAAGTTTTTTGTAATAACAACTGTTCTTTATCATCAACTGATTACACAAGCCTTTCAAATTACTCGTAGCTACAGTTCAATTCTAAAGCACTCAAGACAATTTATTTCCAGCTAATCCCTAACAGTACAAATATTAACTTGTTAAAGTTACAATGCTATTTTCTTATTTAACTAACGAAGCACTAAGTATTAATTTATATCGATCACTGTAATAATTTATATCACGTAGAGGTACCACTAATTTACTCCATATCACGACTTAATAGATCAAGGCTCAAGTAAAACACTAGTATTATAGTCAAGCTTGAATTTAGAACTAACTAAAACCTCTAAATGAGCAATTTTATATAATTAATTTTATTGCTCTAGAGCATTCTGAGAGCGCACCAGAATTTAAATATTGAAAATGCAGTCGCGTGAAAAGTAAGTAAATATCAGATTATTCACAAAACACAAATCACTAGCGCTACAAACAAAAAATTATAAACAATTTAATATACAAACACCAAGGTAATTGATGTAGCGCAAAATGGCAAGACTGAATCCAGATTTCGAATATCCCATTACTATTGTCCTCATAAAAAGTCATGTAAATAAACTACGCTCCTTCCAATAGAACCGCATGCAAGCCCTCATTTATCAACCTTAAGCGCTGTCATTTTGTGCAGTCGGCTAATAGGAGCTGTGGATACGCTAAGTTCGCCTATGACTACTGATGCCGAGGTCTCGGGTTCGATGCATGACACGAGCTGCTTGAAAAATGTTAGACACGGTTTTTCAGAAAAAATATACCTTCGTTCGAATGAGAGGTTAAATCTAGGTTGAGTGTGTATTGTCATGCACGACAGCTATAAGTAAATCCATAAGCTCCGTGGATCAATTGAGGTCGCGCGTGACTCAAGGTATCTGGTTATATTACCGATATGAACCACTTAAACGATAGACGATGAGCATATTTCAGAAAAATTCGCCTTTTCGTTTGGACGAGAAATTAAACGTAGATGATATGTCCATGTTATCACATATAGTATAAATTACATACCTTGCGTGGCATACAAAGATACAGATAATTAATAAATTTCGAGGTACAAAAATTCGCATTTCGTGAAGCAAGAGTAAACTCAAATGAGGGTCAGCTAATATGCATGCAGGACCACGTCCGCCATGTTGAACAGGAATGTCAATTTTGTACAAGGAATCAATAAAAATGCAAGAAATTTGGGCAATGTTGTGTGGAGTAACAAAAAGGGATGCAAAAAGTTTTGAAGTACTAATTCGATTTTATCGACAGTAGACTCCATTTTAATTAAGTCGTGTGATTCTAGAAGTCTCATGGCCTCGCTCTCGCGTACCATCGTTGTTGTCACGCGTGGCGTTTGGACTGCAATTTTTAAAATAGAATTTTTCAGCTCTCGTATATATCTGTATTACCTTAATTTTCCAACATGTTGCACTATATACTATGTTCGTTGTGCTCTATTTCTAAAAATGCGCCATTTTAATTACAACTTGCACTACTTTGAACGTCGTTTTTAAAATAAAAATTTTCAAAACCTTCCTCGTATATCTTTGACTTTGATTTTTGCTACAGCCGCCGGAAGTTCTGAACGACGAGCTGATAAAAATGTCGTAAACGTCTATAATTTTTGCGACGTCAGGGAGACAATAAAAAAGTAGGAAATTCCGACCATATTTTCCGCATTAGGCAATAACATTGCGGAAAGTTAAGACGTCACGATTGGATTTTCTGCTCAATTTACATACTTTTCAATTTTGACTATTTCAATCAATCAATCACTAATCACAGTATTCCCTTTCGGGGTAACCAACCTACCGCCTCTATCTGGGGGATATGCAGGATATAGCTCTAGTCTATTTCACCACGGTTACTCTCAGCACCATTCACTATCTTTCTCCGCAACCCTAGGTCCTTACACACTTCCTTTGGCTTAGCAAATTCATAAACTGCTTTGGGCATGCTATTTTGTTCTTCAGACTTATCACGTGTTGTTCTTTCAGAACCTCCTCTACTACATCCAACCATCCGTTACGCGGTCTGCCCCTTGTAGCGCTACCAGTCATCTTACTTGCACATATACGCTTGGTAAGTCTTACCAAGACTACTTCAAACATACTAATATAAAATCGAAGCGGTCATCTTTAAAATCCAACTTTTTTTACTTGCCCTGTATATGAGTTTTTTGCTATATCCTGGACAACTTTTTAATTTTAGAGATAAATGAGTTGTATTTGGGCGGATTCCTTTACCTAGATTACATTTCTAGGGGAACAACACGCAGCATTGCTTTTTTACTTTTAGGTTCTTCGCCGAGATTACGTTTTTGACGGAACTTTTAGAATTTTGATCTGCCGATACATTTTATTTTAGAGAACTTAACCATTAAAAACTTTTTTTTTTTAATTTTCTGGAGATTTTTTTGTCGCACTCGGTTGTTAAAATTATTAGCAGAATTAATAAACACCTTCTCACACGATAACACTGCTAATGCACTTAGTCTTTCCTTTCTATTTCGGTAATTTTTGGCATCGTACAGCACCACCAACATATAAATAATACAACACACAAATACAAAAATATTTTTATAATGCACATAGTAAAAGCAGTAATAGATAACGTTTAAAAATCTAAACGAACCCACGCAAAATAGGTAAAAAAAGCCTCTAAAACTGATAGGGAGCAACTGTCAGCAATGCTCCGACGAGTCATAAGATGCTGTTAATAAAACTTTATTGCATCAGTATGCCAGATACGACACAATGATATTATATAGTTCGCTATATATAATATCGTCCATGGCCGACGTGCCCTGCATTCTTATTAATTGATCGTCATTTGAGTTCACTCATGCTCCACGAAAAGGTTCTAGATTGATTAGAAAACCAATTTTTGTACCTGGAAATGTATTATTTATGTGAATCTTTGCCATGGCAAGCCAGCTATGAATTTTTATTATATATGATAACGTTACACATGGGTCTACATTTAGTCTCTCATCCGAACGAAGGCGAATTTTTCTGAAAAATGCACATCGTCCATCTTTCAAGCGGTCCATATCGGAAATATAATCCGAGACCTTGAGTCACACGTAATTCCAATTGACCCAAGAAGCCGTTCCAATGAGTTTACTGTATAATTGGCATGCACGACAACACACACTCTAAACATAGATTTAACCTTTCATTCGAACGAAGGAACATTATTCCGAAAAACTGTGTCCAATATTTTTCAAGCAACCCTTTTTGTATCGAATCTGAGATTTCGGTATTAGTAGTCATAGGCAAACTTAGTTTATCCACAGTTCCTAGTGGCTGACCACGATATGACGGGGCTAAAGGACACATTGGTGAAAGTTGACAAATAAAGGTTTGCATGCGACTCTTATGGAAGAAGCCTGGTCTATTTATATGCCTTCTTAAGAGGAAATAGTACTGGAATGTTCGAGAACAGGCTTCATTCAGCCTTGTTATTTTACGTTACTTTAATTACCTTAGTGTTTGTATATTGAACTGTTTATAATTTTTTATTTGTACTTTTAAAGATTTGAGTTTTGTAAGTAGCTGATATTTACTTATTTTTAAGTGACTGTACTTTTACCATAAAAAGAATCGCACAAATTAAGCACTAATTTTTAACATAGATTTGTTTTAAAGAATCTCAACCTTTGTTTATCATGAAGTAATCAGGAACCAGGAATTCAAATTCACGCCAAAATGAAAAGTACAAATTCTATGATTTATCGCAAAAATTAATTTGATAAAAGTACTAATATCTACTATTTTTAAATCAAAATATTCAACAGTACTGTAATAAACCCTTGCTAAGTCTACTCTTGATCGAAATGGTACAGCAGAACGTACACGAGGCAACTGTACATAAAGGATAATTGGTAGCCGCCCTGTGGCGAGACATCTTCAGATGAACTTGATTGACAGTTTACAAGAACTTGCATTTAATAACTTTATTAAACTAAAAAGAGGAACCTTCTGGATATTATTTTTATAATTATATGCGGCCTTAGAATACTCTAGAACAATAAAGTTAAGTATATAAAATTACCTGTTCATAGGTTTTAGTTAGATCTAATTCAAGCTTTGATTAGAACACATTAAGTTGTTATATGAAGTAAATTAGTGGTAGCGCTATGTGATATAAATCTTTGTAGTGATCTATATAAATTAGCACTTGGTGTTTCGATAGTAATTAAAATGATATCATTGTAGGCATGAGAAGTTAGTATTTGTACTGTTAACGATTAGCTGGAAATAAATTATGAGTGCTTTAGAATTGCACTAGCTACGATTAGTTAGTTGCTGTTAGCTGCTGTTATTACAAAAGAGTAAGTATCAAAAGAAGCTATTTAAATTTAAAAGTTTATCGTTTAATCGTATTTATTTAAGTTTTATACTGAGTATTTTATTCTCGGTTTTTAAAAATTGAGTGCTATTTGTTTTTAATTGAAACAATACTATGTGCCACTTATTAACTGTTTCGCATGTTTTTGTTTTTCTTAGTATACGTCATTTAACAGGTTATACAATAAAATTATTATTTGGCATCTTTAGGCAGTTGGTTGTCTAGCAGTGTGCAAATGAACGTTGATCAACTTATTAGTTTCTACATAGGATTCACGAAATTTTCAAGAATGTGACTTTTCCTTCAATTTTTATGTTCAAGATATTTCTTATCGCATCTCTAATTAAGCAATTGTTTCGATACGTTTTACCTTTTCTTATGTATTTTAAAATCATTCTCATATATACACGTTTGTTACGAGTAAAAATAGCGGCACGTTACGAATTTCCATTTGCGTAAAAGGGGCGGAAACTCCGTAAAAATTTTAAGAGTGCTCTGGCTAACTACTGAGATGCGGGAATGGGTTTCCATGGAAAAAATGATAAAAATAAAAATATAAACGCGTAACATGGCCGAAATACAACACTACTTTACAAATACCACTTACCTTAAAGGCTCTCCTAGTAGTCACAAATAAACAGCGCCAAACCGTCCTATCCCAGTAATTGCTTCGACAATTTTGCTACACAAAAACTGTTATTCCGAATAGGTTTCCTTGCTTTCACAGGTTTAAAATCTCCTCACCATCTTTCACCTTTCGTAATCATACCTAAAAACACTCCTTAACTTTCTGTTAAACTAAAGCAATTTTTTAAAATATGACTTCATCACTGGGGTAGCTGGATATCCTTTCACAATGATCACACATACCTATTTTACAAATAACTTTAAATTCCATCTAAGCTTAAACTCTATAAACAGGAATTTTCGGAAATATACATACATTAACCTAAAAAGAACAAATCTATAATCTCCAACTGGCTAGGGATTTTAATGGAACTCCTTAAAAAACATTAAACCGTACATAATACTACTATTTCATCGTTCTAGTTTCACAAATTGATCTATACATTTTGAATCCCATTTATTTGGAAATGTCCTTAATAACAATCCAGACAAAATAGCGCAATACCAAATGTTTACCTAACCATTGTAATGCCCTTTAAAAATACTGAGTTTGCACTCTTTAACTAATAATAACCTCACAATTGAACTGATATCTATATATTTCTTACTTTTTAAAATGTTCAAAGTTCCTTCGCTAATAATATGCTTAAATTTAAACAAAACTATTTCCGTCGCTATTTTGTAGTCCAATTGAATAATTATGTAACCGAATATTAATTTCCCACTATATAGATAGATGTTATTTTTATTTAAATTCCACAGATGCTTAATTATACATCATAGACAAACAAAAGCTCATATGGTACTCACGGTTTTAATTTTCCTGATTATTTTTAAAACTAAAAACACAGGATGTTTAATTGCTCCAAGGAATAGTTTGAAACTTGGACATTGATAATTCGCAGATGTCGCTGTGTTAGAATGCAGCTGGGATTGCGATATTACGTATAATATTTCTGGTTATTACGTCAATATCTCAATATGAAGTAGTTTGTGCCTTTCTTCTTTGGTGTAATATAAAAGTACTTTGATAGGAAGATATTGTTTACTTTAATTTAGGTGAAGAAATTGCGCCATTATTTCGTAATAGAAACCGCTACTGTTTCAATTAGCTTAATGCTAAGCTTTAAAGATGGCAGCAGCTAAATTAAATTATTACTAGTTTCTTTTTGTGATCACTATTACAAAGTTTTTTAAATGTGGTGCTACAGACGTATGATGAATATATCAAGGACAAACAAAGGTAAGAAAAAAAGAGGTTCTAAAAATAGTAGGGTAAGAATGATATCTGTAGAAAAATAGAAGAGATAGGATGATAGGACACGTTCTAACGCATGAGGGACTAATGCGGGATATATTAGAAGCAGAGAAAGGAATAAGAGGTAGGCGTCGAACTATTGCACACAGATAGTGAAAGATGTAGGATGTAAGAATTTCAGGAAAATTGTAGGTTAGCTCAGAATAGGAAATAATGGAGGTACGTGTTCACCCAGTCCCAGCACTGAAGACCTAGTGATGATACTATTACAGATTATAATTTTTTGGGAAAAACACAAAAGATGTCTTGAAAACCTAGCTTGGTGCTGAGTGTATTTATTTACAATTTATGTATCTTCGACATTGTACATTTCTTTTGCTGCGTTTAAGGACGCATATTGAACTTAAGCAAATACAATTACTTTTAAATTTTGTACCTCTACGTTGTGATGCAATTTAATATACCCTTGTATATCCCTACACACCTTTATCCGCCACTTTTTTCGACAAATTGTGTGTCAATGTAAACACTTTCCAATGAATCCTGCAAAATGCCAATGCAAGTTTTTGCTTAATAGAGCAATAGTTACATCTAGGGTTAAATCATTAAATGCAAATTAATAACCTTTGCTTTAAATTTCAATTTCCTAAGAATAAAAACGCCTTAATATACTTGACAACACACAAAATCTCATTAATTATACAATCAGAAAACTATTTTAGAGCTACTTAAATATTTAATTGGCATTAGCAAATAAAACAAGTTGGAGAAGCAACAAAATAAGATCAGGGATGCGACTCGAGACAAGTGAACAAGTTCTACACCACGTAACCATATGCCATGTGACACCATGAGAATATCCGTTGGGAACTGGTATTACACTTTTTAACGTAGCAGAACATATTCTGTGAACATCATGTCGTCATCGTACACATCATTGTATTTTTGAACGCCACATTCCAGTTCTTTGTTTGAGGTCTTAAATTTCAAAGATGCAGACAAAAAGGTGAGAAATAAAGAAGTGATGCACGCTAAGAACGCAAGCATAGAAAGGTAAATGTGAATAATAACTAACCTCATAACTGTCTGTGAAAAATATTTAAATACAGTAGGTGTTTGATTTATGTTTGCAAGACATATGGAGATTTTGTAACGTGAGGATGTGGATACAAATGCACTTTCTAACGCGAAAATTGGAGTTTTTGTTTAATGCAGTCTATAAACGTTGATTTCCATACGGAATACAATGGTATAGTTCTAATTAATATAAGAAACTTAAAAGATAATACATAATATCCATAAATTTCAAGATTTAAACGGATTCAGTGCCCACGCTTTCTATAAACGTCAATGACTGGTTAAATTCGTGAGAATATGATTTCAACATTGAACATCTGGAAAAATTGAATATTCAAAAACTAACTAATTGTAATAAAACGACATGAATATTTTACACAAACCCAATCATTCAATGGCAGATACGATATGTACAAGGTGTTCCTATATATTGGCCATAGAAAAATTCAATTATTCTTCTAATTTATTTTCAAACGGATACCCCAATCAATATACAACAAAATGTAACAACATAGACATTACATATTACAAAATAGCAATAACCTAACAGGTTGATGAAACATTAGTAAAGTATACAAAATTTGATAACCATCAAAATGTGCAAAAGTATTTAAAATAAAGTCAACCGCATAAATCGTAGTCCTCTTACTTAATATAGTGAGCAAACACTGCGTACAAATGTAATAAACAGATATTGATTTATTAAGTCTGCCTTAAATTTATATTTTTGCAGTTGTCATATGTTTCCAGTACATAATTTTAGGTACCCTATTTCAGTTCCATAAAAAAATAGATTAAAATATTTACATGTTACGACTAGTGCGTGCTCTGCTTGAGTTCGTTTAGTACGTGGGGTGCTCGATATGTATCGGGGACTGACAACACTAGTGTTGCTAGGCGCGATGTGACGTTTCTAACCTAAAGTTTGACATTTTTGATAGTATACATACTTATAACATTTTGCCTTATGAACACTATTTGTTTTGTTTAGATTGAGTTGAAAATTTCGTCTCAGTCAAAAAAATGGAATTAACTCAATAACATTTTCGTGCAACGATTTTTTACGAGGATTATCTCCACAACAGTGCCTGAATCAACTTATTTTGACTTTTGGGGAAGAAATTCCAACTAAAACCACTGTATATCGTTGGCTGTGGTGGTAGTTTGCTAGCGGATGAATTTAAAGAAGGTCATCCAAAATCGACCGTTATGCTAGAAAACATCGATGCTGTGCGCGAATTGATAATGCAAGATCGTCATGTGACTTATCGTGAGATTTACGCATCCCTAGGCATTAGTATGACAAGTATGCATTCGATATTACATGAACATTAAACTGTGATAAAGCTATGTGCACGTTGGACCCCACATAATTTGACAATCGCTCAAAAAATTTCGTAAAAATAAAAAAAATAAACCGACGACGTCGAATCATTCTCCAAAATGACAATGCGAGCTCTCACACATCGGCTCAAACAAGTGACCATTTAAGCACTCAAAACATCGAATTGATGGGTCATCCGCCGTATAGCTCTGATTTGGCACCTAATGATTTCTTTTGGTTCTCACACGTGAAGAACAAATTGGGGGGACAACGATTTTCTGCACCAGAAGTGGCGGTTGATGCGATCAAAACCATGTTTTGGAGATATCTCAATCGGAATGGAAAAAATTGCTATGAAAATTGGTTCCAACGTACCAACGTATGCAAAAGTGTATCAATCATCGTGGAGAATATTTTGAAAAACAGTAAAGAAGTTTTCACACCTTAAGTTTTGTTTTTGTTACTTATTTCCAATACATATCGAGCACCCCTCGTATATGGATACGGAGATTATGTCATGGTCTTGAGATTATTTAACGATAAGCTATGTTATTCTAGACCATAAAATAGGTTTTCTTATGAGGTTTAACATGGGAAAATTTCAGATCGAATCTGGTCATTTTTGTACCAACTATTGGAATCGTCAGAAGGCAGTGGATGCTCCATTCCCGTCATATATTGTGTCCGTGTGAAAATTTGTTCCAGTTTCCCAACACCAATGGTTAAGCACAACAGTAGATCAAAATAAAGCAATAAATAAACAAAAATTAAAATATATTAGATAATTTATATATACAATGCTATGTTAATAGGGTTATTTAGGCGTAGATAGGATCACTAGTATACTGCGCTTCATGAACACACCATGAGGGTTCAGAAAACTAGACATTTTTACGAAGAAAATGAGAACTTCAACGATTAGGCAGAAAAACAAGTGACAACGCCCTGTATATAAACTATGGTTATAATTATTTTAAGAAATAAAAAGTATTCTAGAATGGCAAGTCATAAAACGACGTGAACGGAAGCTGTAACACAATACGCGTGAGTAATGCATCATGATTACACTAAGAATCCCAGTTAAACAAGCAGGTTTGAAAATGTGTAAGATAGAAAACGCATATAATTTAATACATAAATTAAATTAAGAATACGTGACCAGAAAGGTAAAATCTAACACCCTGATAGATTAGAAATAATTACGGCTTGGTGATATAAGCAAAGTTCATCAAATTTACTTTACAAACAAGAAGTACATGACCAATAACTTGAAGTTCTACGTGCAGGAAATAGCGCATCTATTTCGTTTATACATCAAAAATTAGTACGAATATCCAAAATCGTGCATGTAAGAATCATGTACAAAGCTTTTAATCGCTGAACTCTGCGCTTGTCAACAGATAGGGGTTCCTTTTAATACGACAGGATTAGTAAAGAAATCAGTTGAACTTGAATTAAGGCATGCTCCACATCACCTGAAAGAAAATATTCACGTGAAAGAACTAGAAGTGATTTGATAGTTAATAATTTATATAATGGTGATAGTACATAATTAAATAAGATTCGTCGTTTTAATCCTTAAAAACGACTCTGAATAATTACTGGATCCGATATGGAAATTCAACAAGTAATTAAACAATGACTGGATCCTACGGGGAAGCATAATAGGCATTTAAACAATTACTGGATCCGACCAGGAAGTTTAACAACGACTCAAATAATTAATCAAGGGAAAACTATACTAAGAAAAATGCAAACCGTACCTAAAGTAGATCTGGATTCAACGTTGGAATATTCAAATCACTAAGCAGAAATAGAAGCTTAGAGCAATTGGAGCAGGAACTGGTCCGAACTGGAGAATGAGCCAAGCCACAAAGGGTCAACAGGTTAGCCTGAATATTTTGTTGTATATTTATTAATGAATATTTTAAACATTGCTTTCATGAAAAATTTATGTGAGGGTCAACAAAGATCGCTTTAGTGAATGTTATATATTACGTAAAGATTGAAGGAAGTTTGGACGTTTATAGGGCTTCAAATAATAATAATAAAGCTGATTTTTGCTGACTTTTTGTTTAATTAACGGGAATGATGATGGTCGAAATAATTTAATTCAATTAGTAAAAGGAGGTTCTATTCAAAGAATTCTTAAACGTTTTTGTACATTGTAAATATTTCGAGAATATTATAGTAGTTGTGCTTAATGGTGTTTTGACTTAAAAGGCATAGTAAGTAGAAGTGAAAGAAAAATTAATATTCCTTGTTGTCGTATTGTCGCAAGCTCCGTTCGTTGTTAAAACTGAGCTAGCCGAGGTATTAAAAATTAAAATTAAAATTAAACATTAAAATTGACAAAAAGAAAAAATTTTAACTTTTTTATTTCACAAAAAGGGGGCACCTGGTTATTGCAACGATATCACAACAATATATGTATATATATATATATATATATATTTATATATATATACACTGTAGTGGTTTTAAAGGGTTAAATGTAAATATAAACAAGGCAATTTCAAAACACCCTGTATAAAGGAAACAACCAAAATTTACGTGCGAAATTTATCTCATTTTATTCAATTTAAAGTATCAAGTATTACCATTGTTTTATAATTAGGGATTAAGAATTTAATAGATGCGTAAAGAAAATAAATTGCATAAGGCAATGGAAATAATTATGTAATTTAATTGAGTTGAATTCAAAGGAATATAACGTTTAAAACGCATAAGAGCGTGTAAAAATCGATAATACCAATGCGAAACGCTTTACTATATGAAATACTTCGAAAAGCAAAATCCTAGAAATGTTATTTAAAACGTCGGTTAATTTGAACACCTGCATGTTTTCTAAATGTCAACTTCTCCTTATTTTGTGTAGATAAAACTCAAGATTCTAGGTATATTGTACAAACGGTCGGATGTTTTCGCATTAAACGCTAATAAGGGGTTACTTAAAGCACGTATGCAAGTCCACGTGGGGTTAGATAGCAGATGGACAGGAATATCGATTTCTACCACTCAAACAAGGTTAGAAGGAGACGTAGAATATGCATAAGAAAGGGACAGCGTTATATAGGCGGGATCGTTAAGACGTCAATGCATAGACTATTGGTCGATATCGTTAGTTGTACATCAGACAAACACGGGAATCTTGAATGTTAATTGTTCAGAAAATATCGTAACGACGCGCTGAATTTTGAGGATTTAGAAAACGGTTGAACCCAAAATTTTAAGAAATATTATTGTAAATGAAGGACTTCGCGTGAAATGCGGCCGAGAGGTGGCATCGGAAATGGTATAAATACTTTTTGAAAATGAATAAAAGTCCCTTAGTATTTTGATCGCTTCAGACTACGTACCGAAGTTACCACGAGCTTGTAAGTATAGAAAATTATTTTAAATTAAATAGTACGGTGTTAGCCTCATAATTTGTACGCGGATAGTGCCGAGTCTAATTTTTTTGAGGTGCCACATATATTTTTTTAACAAGCTCGTGTAGTGACGTTATGTAACATAAACTAAATTAAAATTTAGAGTTGAATGTATCGTGTATGAACAGCATTGCAGCACAACTTAGAGGGTGTTCAACTACTAATATCTGGAGGCGGAAGCAGAGCAGTACCATGAAACAACTTAATGGCATCATCGTCAACGGAGCAGGGATCTTCAAGAAATTCCAGGTAACGCTTTAGAATTTGTTGTTGTTGATAAACTATGAAGGTTATTGTGATGGGTGAGAGTGAACTATGATTTTACATTATTTGTCGTATTGAAAGTAATACGTATAAATAACTTTTATTGTGGTATTTAAATCGAAATATAAAGGTGTATATAAAGCTGATTAACGTTCCTCAGAAATTTAAATATTTTTTTGTTACAAGTACATGGGTTTTTGTTGTGTTTGTAATAAGAATATGCCAAGTAAAGAGCATACATTAATCATAATTAACTGGGTTATCATGAGCTCACCATACTCCAGAGTTTCCTAATTGAAATTAATTATAAATACAGAAAGAAAGATAAGGTAGTGTAACAATTTTATTTTCGAATTCATAATTCGCTTCATTTAAGGTACGACAATAGTTAAATACCTTTATTAAGTAAAGTCATAATACATTTTACAATTAAAATATTACATTGTAACAGCATCTTGACTCGTTAGTCTAGTTGTTTTGGATGGCGGTGTATTTCACACCCAGTCGCAAGCGCGTAGAGAGGAATGACAACCCCCCCCTTTGGGATCCTCCCATCGTACGAGAGCACGAGATAGGCACTCGGCCATAGGTAAAAGAGGCAGCAGCATGTTTAAGAGGACAATGGCCAGTGACCTGCGGGTCGGTTTGATTAAGTGAAACATTTTCTGAATAACGCGCAACCCAAGATTAGACGACGAAACACTACAACACTTAGGCGATGAGAAGTTAAACAATAATAACTTAGAACTGTGAATCAACGTTAAGAAACCACTTCAATTTAACACATGCTTTTAGAGGATGGAAAGCAGATCTAATTAACAGGAAATCGTTTGTTGGTCCGAGCCAAGATACTACTTTGTTAGGATGTAAGCAGTTAATTCCGCATGACGATGCACATCCTATCAAAGTCTATGAAAGCAGTTTTGTTTGGTTCGTAGTAATTTTAAGAAATTCAATTGTGTTCCACTCAGGAAACACGCTATTTTATTTTGATACGTATAAATACGATTTTGTTATTCACTTTATCTGTTGCTAAGCTGGATTTCCCAGCGCCAAACTTAAAATTCACTGTTTATTTTGTCAGAACAACACGTTGCTTCACTATAAAATAACATGTGTAATTACGTCATTTGTTTGTTTGAGATATACTGCTGACACTTGTATTTATGAAAGCAGATGCTTAGTATTTTATTACTACCAACTTTGAAAACGAGAATATCTTTATGAACATTTTCATTTTAAACTGAAATTAGCACATGTAACTTAACGAGAATATTTTGTATTTTAATTTTGACAATGTAATAGACCTAATCAGATCTGAATGGGTTAAAAACCATTAATGTAACAAGTTACACTTTGTTGTAATATTCTTGATCTAGAAACAGATTGATAAACCTTATCTTAAATTTCCAAACTACGACAAGTAATTATTTAATTTTGTTGCATTCAATTTTATTTAAAGTTAAAGGAATTCTTTCTAGTAAATTATTAACCTAAGTTTAAAGTCTTTTATTTTGATCAAGTGTGATCAAACCTAGCAACCCAAAAAGGCAATAAGAGTTGAATTTTGATGCCACCCTTATGTAGAAAATATTCTTTTTATTTTTTTTAGGCATATTTGAGGGACACAAACAGTGTTCCCATTTTCTATGTTGACTTAATTATTATTCTTTCTTACAGGAACAGCATCTTATTCTGTTAAGACAGGTTTTTGTCACCGAAGGCGATCTTTTTTTCTTTGGGTCTCCACGTCCGCCCTTAGAAATATGCTATGCTTTTAACATGAATCAATCTGGACTTGGTGGCGCCTATTTGTTTTAGTTTGAGTGTGACCCCCCCACTGCTCATAGCTCTACCCAAGGAATAGACCCCTAGTTATGTCGGAAGACTTTGTTTTGCTGACACCCAACTTCTGAAGTCAGATATATGTATTAGAAAATTCGTATCACTGGCAACCATGTGTGAGGCTAGTCGAGCCTAGTTAGGAAAAATTGTATCAGTATTATTCAGGGCCCATTTACTCATGTTACATTCAATGTGTTTGATTTTTCTAGTTAAAATTCTGGACTTTACAAAATAGAATTTATTGAGGTGTAACCACTGAGATGTAAATAATTATGAAGTTTTATTTGTAAATAGTGGAAAATAGATAATGTATGATTGTTGTATTATTTTGTGGTTTTATTGAGAGTGTGCGTGAACGATAGAGAGTATGAAAGTGAATCTAGGTATCCAAGAAGAGGCCCAACTGAGCTAGCCAGGGAAGCAGTTGAAGAAAGCAATTCAACCGAGGACGCAAATTAAGAAGAGAGGAATCTGGGTAAGAAATTAATGTTTTTTTTTTTTGAAAATTTTCTTTTGTGTGCAAATTTTCGATTTGTTATAAAATTGATAACTAGAGGGGTTCGATTTTTAATCCCAGTAACACGGCAATATATATATATATATATATATATATATATGTATATATATATATATATATATATATGTATTGCTGCGGATCTTGGGGTCAATCTCTGGAACTCCCTAAAATCATTCGAGCGCCCCAACATTGGGCCGTCATAAGAGTGCTGCGGATCGGGGATCAATGGGTTTAACCTCTCCAGCGTCAACAACCGATTTTCAAAAAAACAAAATTTTATAAAAATATTCCTTACCCGGATTCTTCTGCTGCAACAAATGAATATCTTCAGCAGCTTCCCTGGCTAGCTCAGCTGTGCCTCTTCTCAGATACCTAAATTTACAATCATTCTTCCTTCCCATTCACACACCAATCAATAAAATCACAAAATAATACAACAATCATACAATTTTTATTTACCGCTATTTACAAAAATTATTCACAAATATGTACATTTCGGTACTCTGGTTACAACTCAATAAACGCGATTTTTGTAAAGTTCTTGTTTTAAAATTTTAATTGTAAACACATTTAATACAACAGGAGTAAATGGGCCCCAAATAATTCCCTATATTTATTATTACACACTGGAGTATGGTGAGCTCATAATAACCCAGTTTATTAATGTATGCTTTTCAACTTGCATAAAATTACCACAAAATTAATAACGCATGCACCCCTAACAATCTAATTTAAATTCGTAATAAAATTTAGTAAACTTTACATACACCTTTTTCTTTTAATATTTAAAATACCCTCATAATAGTCAAGTACACGTATCTTTTCCAATACGTTAAAAAAAACCATAAATAACCTCCAAAGTTCCCTCACACATCACAAATAATTCCAACAGTTTATCAATTAACAGCAATTCAAATTAGTTACCTGGAAAATGCTTCAAGACTCCATTTCCTACGATGACGCTATTCAGAACCCCTTTGCTTCGACTGACTATGCGCTCTGCTCAACCAGATATTTATAGATGATTACTCAGTCTACACTGAGTTCCGAGCTACCAATTACCATACCATCCCAGCATCCAAATTCACGTATATTGCACTTGTGTTTATGGCTTTATTAATTTAATAGCTTGACAAGGTATTAGGTTGGACCTCAGTTTAATTTAAATCACTCGCCACTACTCGCGTTAATAACTATAAGGCCCCCAAATACCAAGTTATAAGAGCTAGTACTACCTTACTATGTTACAAATAAATTTTAATACTCACAAAATTCTACTATAACGTCGGTTTACGTAGTTAAAGAGATACGAAAATCAAGAGTAGTCAAGAGAGTAAAAGAGTAAAAGAGAGCGATTTTAATTTTCTTTCAGTATTTATACCCTAAAACTGCCCCCCTTGGCCACTCTTTACGCGAAATACTTAATTGAAAATAATATTTCTGCAAATTTCGGATATAACCGCTTTAAAACTTCCCGAAATTTAGCTTGTGAACACGCTATATAATCCGAAAACCTGTCGCGTGTTCGTCTGTTGTAAAACTATCTATTTCGACCAATGACAGTCCTATGTCAACATAAAACTCCGCCTGTAATATTGTTTTCCATGTCTTATGCATATTGGATGTCGCGTTCCAACTCTACTTGAGTGGTAGAAAATCGATATTGCTGACCGTGTCCACGTGGATTGAATACGTGCTTTAGCAATCGAATGCTTTTATACCCGTCTCTATCTGTGGCATCTTATTAATTGTGCATTCCTTCTGCTCTTTAAGAAACTCTTGTTAGCTTTTATGCGAAGCCACTGACGGTTGAACAATATATTCTATGAAACCCGCTTTATTATGTTCACAAATACAAAGAAGCTGACCTTTCAAACACGCAGGTGTTCCTAATTATTGACTCGTTTAAAATAACATTTCTTGGAGTTTATATTTTATGGTATTCAACCCAACCGATATATTTGTTTGTTACAACGAAAGCTTTTCGCATTGGAATTATTGATTTTATATACCCTGGTGCGTTTTCTGACGTTATTACACGTTGAATTAAATAAATTAAATTAATTATGCGTTTCTATTTGTTTTTAAAACTGGTTTTCCTTTATGCACCTATTACTTTTCAATCATTAATTATAAAAATACGTCAATACTTGTTCGTTTAAATTAAATACATGAAATAAATTTTGCGCGTAACTAAATTGTTCCTTTCTCTATACAGGGTGTTTGAAATTGCATTGCTTACCCCAAATTTAACCATTTAAATCCACTACAATATATATATATATAT
Source organism: Platerodrilus igneus (assembly GCA_036346225.1). Classification (NCBI taxonomy): domain Eukaryota; kingdom Metazoa; phylum Arthropoda; class Insecta; order Coleoptera; family Lycidae; genus Platerodrilus; species Platerodrilus igneus. The sequence continues at coordinate 3,130,909 of JARFIW010000831.1, forward strand.
ATATATATATATATATATAATGGAATGAGTATTCTTGGGAAAAGCAGCAATACCATTATATTTTCTTTATTCTTTTAGAACTCGAGTTTTCGAGAATCTTTATCTCTTCTTCAGGAGTAAACTTCAAATGCTGGTTGCACATAATGGTTTATAGTTGAATTACTTACGAATGCGAGAATTGGATAAATGTATATATGACAAAAGAAAATACCTTAATACAACTCGTGCATTGACGTTTAGTTAATAACATTAGAAAAACAAAATACATTCCCTTATTTTCTTACGACCAAGTTTTCATGTGATAAAATCACTAAGTGTAGTTCATATATCTACTCTCTCATAATTTTAGAAATGTTTTAAACTCTACCAGATAAAATAGTAGAAAATCTAAAATTATTATTGTACTTAGACACAATTTCAAATAAACTTTCTAAGTAAAAAGAAATCATAAATATGCTTTGTTGTATTTAACATAGTAAAGAGAATTTATATTAAACATTTAAGTTAAAAGTAACCTCATATCCACAAAAAGTTTCATGAAAGCTTTTGTTTACACTTGTATGGTTATACTAGGAAAGTAAATGTAATAATAAATTAGTTAATATAATAGGTAAGTAAAACGTATGATTTTATATTTTAAAAGCATTATTTTTCTAGATATTTGAGATTAAAACTGAAACACATGCACATTGTTCTGTCACAAAAGTAAGTAAGATAAATCTCATACTTGTTTTTATATAATTTGAAAGAAACGTATACTTAAGTATTGAGCTCCGGCTTGTTCTGAATTATCGAAGTTTCAGTTTCTTCAAACGGCTTTATTAAGACAAACACCATCCATATTTAGTTTGGTTGTTAACCTCAAACTCAAATTTGTAAGAGCCAAACTTTTTGTTCCACAACAATGTTTTGTTAACGGATTTAATTTATTTTTAGAAGGTAACTAAACGGCAACACAAAATTCTTGTACGATAATAGATAATATTTTGTAAATATTAGAATCAATGCATAGGCTTAGATAACCTAGCATATATAATTTGACACTCGACCAGAAAACCCTAGAAAATAATCGTGTTACAAGAACAGAGTAATGTAAATATGCCACGAGAAAGAATCAGAAAATTTATCTGTGAACAACTTACCATTCATAAACATTTTGAACGGGTAATTCAGGTAGACTTTCTCCGTATACATTTTACTAATAGTTTAAAACGATATTTTTGTGTTTCAACAAGAATAAAAGAAAATACACCTTTTACATACCAGGTACGACATCTTGGCCTTAGAAAGAACTTCTTTATCGGGAAATGACATGTGCATAAGAAGGCAGTCAGATATCAAGAGCACGAAAATTTATTCTGGTTCGAAGATAACCACACATTTTGAGAGAGGGACAAACAAGAAAAAACATCCTAAATGACAGATTCATCTATACACAGTTGTGTATTTAGTGACATAATTAAGAGGTTTACTAATTAAAAAATTACATGTGATCAGAATTATTTATATTATTTATACAAAGAGAGGAATATTAAATTAAAACTAAAGATCAACGTATTTAGGGTATTATTTTATAATACTAAAGGAAAATGTTACATACATCAAAACTAACTTGTGATTGTAAACGGTATTAATATAAAATTAAAGTGAAGTATACTTTTATATGCAAGGAAGTGGGACTTAAAATGTAACATGGCAAGGCAACGACGAATTGACATGATACATTATATTGATATCTGAGCCACGCTTAGTGGCACAAGCGTAATATATTTTTTATTTAACAAAGATAGAAGAAGCGTGACCGCGGCATAACTCGGCATGAACTCTGTAGAGGGCATAACAGTGTTCGTAGATTTGTTGTCAACACGGTTCAAAAAAACATACAAAAAAGAAGGGGAAGGGCGCCATTATATGTAATAACTTAACATCTAGATGGAACTACGCACAAGGAAAGATGTAGAAACCCCTAGTGCAATTCTTATCACAAACGTACTAATAGTCACGACTACTATTCACAAATGGAGAGACCACGCCTAAAAGAGAAATTACAGTTAGTACATGTATTGAGATCACTGGTTGTGACCCAAAAAATTAATATAATGAACATAAAAATATGCCACAGTTCATAACTGTAGAATAAGAAAAGATAATAAAAGAATTTCAATAAGATGTTTCTATTATTAGAATAAGTAAATTTGTTTTCAAACAAGTATTTTTCACATAAGTATTTACAAAAATACATCATGACATTCAACTATAATCGTAAGGAATTCTAAATACTCCCTGAATGTTTGTTGTGGTTTGTTTTGTATTTTTCTTGATCTTCTTTGTGAATTAAACGACTCATAGTTGTTAAAATCAAGAAAAATACGCAAGAAATTGGTTTCGTATAACAAAACTCTTCTTAAACTAGTTATTTTTACAAATTACACATTGAACCAAGGGACTATCAGATCTGCTAGCCTTACAAAACACAAGATTTCTTAAGAGAGGATCCATTTCTTATAATTTCAAAACGAATGAATTGATCTAAGCAAAAGATAAAATAGTTATTTTCACTTTTAAATTAACCTTTGATCAACTTATAGATAAAGTCAAACATGTGGTGACATTATTTCACACAAGAACATCAATTTTAAATTACATTGAACCAAGTAAACGATTTTACAACGTAAAAAGAGTACTTCAAATCATAAAGATAATTCCTCAAAAGCAAAAAGGTTAAACTTCGCCATTTTAATTGATGCAACTTGGTAAGTTTTTCATTTTGACGACTTGTTGAACATAGCAGATGCTCTTTTTATAAAAGGGGCAGTTCCAAAAAACAACCAACGAGTTTTGACCAAACATATTTAAATAAAGACTTACGTAAATGTGTTTTAAATTACATGAACACATTGTATTTCCAAACCAAAACGAAACTGCGACTTAAATATCATCTATCATCAAAAAATCCAAATGAACATGTTCTAATCAATAAGGGAAGCCATGTCTAAAACATATGTTTGTTGTACCATACAAACCAAACTTAACTCCTATATCTCGATAATTATTTATTAAGTGCTGAATATACTTTATTAAATAGAGCTAAGTAATTTAAAATCATACCATTGTGAAGTCTTAAGGAAGCCACACGAACTCAATCAAACAAATCACCAGGCTATTAATAGATTGCAAATCTTACAAACTTCATAAGTCCTAGCGGCTTGGTGGATCTTGCAAAATGTCTCGTTCCACGATCAGGTCGTTTATCAATGCGCGGTCATAAAGATCACAGGTATAAATAATAACTAGAACAGCACGCGAACAAATATATACAATTATTCGCCTGAATATGTGGCAACCAATTAACATACAAACATGACTTAATTTTATTTATTAATTAATTTGGACCATTCGAACCTTGATTTCTTAACGCAATCAATAGATGAATTTTTTCCTGAAATACAGCTGAATAAATTTGTCGGCATTTCTAAATGTTACAACCTCATGAAACAAATCAAGTAAAATCTATTTCTGAAACGTCGGTCGCAGCAAGAACTTTTCAAATTCTTCGATTCATACCATTATAAAAAGTTATTTACAATCATAGATTAATAAAACAATAATTCAAAGTTTTTTACATACATAAACGCTATTGTGTTTCAATTTTATAATAAAATTAGCAACAAAAGTCGGCTTCGTCAACAATTTTTTTGTGTTTTGTTCTAGTTCATTTTGTATCATACTCATGAATCTGTGCGGATAAAAATGAACAGGCTGAATATTTGAAAATGCCGCCTTCACAGAAAAGAGCATTCTTTTAAAATAATCAAAAGCCAATATTTTGACTTGCAAGGGCATTTTCAGAAATGTAGCCTGTCTATTCTCTTCTACACACGCACAGGAACACGATACAAAAAGGATTAGAGCAATAAACAACATACAAAAAAGTTTCAACCCCCGCACAGAAGAAAATATTCCTCAAAAACTTGTCCAATTTGCAAAAATATATACAGACACCAAAATAAAACATTTTTTAAAAATTTAACCTATCCATTTTCATCTACACACATCCAGGAACACAATACAAAAAGTGTCAGAACAAAGAACAGTATACACAAAAAAGTTACTACTTACCTTGAAAAGCCCTTACTAATTGCCACAATTAAATGGCGCAAACCATCTTGACCCAGCAATTTCGTTGATATATTCGCTATCCGGAAGATGGTTATTCCGATAAGGCGTCCTAGTTGTAGGTTTTCCTAAATCTCGTCCCCTCATCTTTTACCTTTCGTAATCACACCTTAAAAACACTCATTTAATGTTTTATCAAACAAAAACAATTATCAAAATAAAGGTCTGTCTGAACATACGACTTCATCATTGGAGTGGCTAGATATACTTTAATAATGCTCACCTTTACCTATATTATAGCCAACTGCAAATAAAATTCCACTTCAATTTAGACCCTTTTAACCGTAAATTTCAAAATGCATCATTACAAGTACATTAACCTTAAAAACAACAGGCCCAATCTAACCTCCACTATCCAGATATTATTAACAGAACTCCCATAAAAACATTAATATGTAAGTGACACTACCAATTAATTCTTATAATTCTTCCCCCAATTGATCTAAATGACATTTTGAATTCCATTTATTTGTAAATGCCCTTGACAACAATACAGAGAAAAAACCAGCGCAATACCACTTTTCATGTAACCATTCTATTGTTCATTTAAAATACCGAGTGCACACTTTTTAACTAATAATAATTCCACACTTGAGCTTACATGTACAAATTTCTTACTGTTTTAAAATTTATAAACTTCCTTTGCTAATAATCTTATACTTAAATTTATACAAAACTGTTTCCGTCGCTATTTCATAGTCCAACAGAATAGAAATGTAACAGAATATATATTTCCCACTGCATAGATCCAAGTCATTTTCATTTTAAACCCACAAGTACATAATTACACATCATTAACAAACAAAAAGCTCATAAAGTACTCATGGTTCTTATGTTCCAAATGAGCCTTACAAATAATGATGCAGAATTTCCAGAGACGCCAATGATATACCCGGCGGTACTCTCTCGGCGGTGGGTCCATGGCGTAGTTGGTATGCGTGTGACTACTATGCCCAAGGTCCCGGGTTCAAATTCCAACACGGTCCGCTTGAAAAATGTTAGGCGAGCATTTTTCACAAAATAAGCTCTCGTTCGAAGGAGAGCTTAAATGGAGGTAAAGTGGAGGTGAGTGTTGTCACGCACGTTAAAGATCCCTACCTTGCTTGGAACAGCAAGGGTGCGGCAAAATTCAAAATTTTTCACGTAAAAACTCGCTTCCTGGCCAATGTGGTACGTTCGAATGTAACATTGAAAAATCACATGTAGAGCACTCCCTCGGCACAGTAGATCACCTCAAAGTTCCAACTTCCGTTGACAAGTGAAACCAATTCACCACACTTTCTGATCAATCGCCCCGATCGACACGATAAATCAACGATTTACGTGTTTGGTCTTTCTGACCTCTACGTATCCAGTAAAGCTCAAAATAATTCGATATCGGCCCCTGAGGGCCTTTGCCTACACACACTCGCGGTCACTCTCGTCGGTCGCCTCGTCAACGGGCAAACGACCTACGTCCACATGTGGCTCCGTAGATCAGATAGGTTTGCGTATTGATTACTGATTCCAAGGTCTCAGGTTCGATTTCCGACACATGCAGATTTTTAGACTAGCATTTTTCACAAAAAAAAACACCCTTATTCGGATGAGACGTAAAATGTAGGTCCCGTGTGTGGGTTGTCACTCACCTTAAAGGTCCCTGCATTGCTTGTAATAGCAAGCGTTCGACAAAATTCGAAAATTTTAGGTAAAAGGTAGCTTCCTTGCAAATGTGGTATCTTCGGGTGGAGCATTGAAAAATCAAAATGTAGGAGCCTACGTCCACGTTCGTTGTCGATGACGCATAATTGTGCTCTCCCTTCGGTCACTTTTCTGTACTAATTTCGTTCGAACTTAGTTCTTTCAATCTTCTCCCCTTCTGCTTAAATTCGTTCTCACACTTTATGCATCTAAGCTGTCTTATCGTCAAGTTCAAGGATATCAATCAATGTGAACGTATAATGTACCCTAATGATTTCAGTTTCGTTCTATTTGTGTAAATGGTTACGTATACCTTTCGTAGGGTAATTATTTTCTGAAATTAGTCGGCATTTTTCTAATTTGGTAAGCATCATCTGAAACCCCAGTGGTTGTGGTTCTTACGATTTGTATAAAAATGTACCAGCTGTTTTTCTGTTTATAGCTGTATTTTACTTTAATATTATAGTAAATAATCCCTTTATAAATTATAAACTACCAAAGTCTCTATAAAATTTTTCAGGTATTCTCACGCTAAAGCTCATTTTAACCAACTTTGAATAACGAATGCATTTCTATATATAAACGTATGCTTAATTTACGCATTGGCGTTACATACTTTCCCAATATTTGAGAATATATTTTGTTATCAAACTTGAATTATGAAGCGTCCAAACATATTTGATTGTATCTGTAATCAATGGAATTGCTGTTAGAGCAGTTAATTTAGTCCAAGTATTTTTGATTGTATTTATTGCCAGATCGATAGGAATAATAGTAAAAATCAATCGCACAACAAAAGAGACTATGATATGATTCGTGAGTACTTTTTGGCTTATAATAAACTTTTTAAATTCCCAACTATCGTTTAAGTGGTATGATTTCGTTACGACGACTTAGTTATTTCAGATAGTAGCTTGGATACATTGGAAGTGGATGTATTTCTTGTGCTACTAATCGGCCGAAGAAAACGGCGCGTGAGCGTTCGTATATATTGCTGAGAAAAGAACACCATCTTGATCTATAAAAGCTAACTACCAACTGACAGCAAATAATTATAAAGAAGTAAACGTTTGGTATATGAACGTCCGCTTTATATTAGTTAAATAAATGGGCATTTTATTCATAGTTTTCATTAATGTTGAAAAGTTATGCAGTTGTTAATGTTATGAAGGAAAAAAATTCTTAGTATAAAAGAACCTACAAGTAAATAGTTACGTAGGCTAGTTAATTCTTCGTCTTGAACCAACACTTGCAATAATAACGGTGACATCAAAATAAATTTTTTATTTACATAGAGAAACACTGGGTGCAATTACAAATTACATGGAAATTAGAATCACTCAAAGCACTCAACGAATGGAACCTTTTGTTATGCAAGGAAGGTCATGGTGTACGTGCTTTTGGAAGTTTTAGTACTAGGCGTAGAATAAAATTTCTGAAATAAATGGTTTTATGAACTAAATTAAACGCTATAAATAAGAGTTGATCTATTTGAAAGGGATTGTTGCATTTTTCTGTGAACCAGACAAAACTTTAAAATAATCGAGTGGTACGAAATAGGTACGAATACAAATATTTTATTTAAAAAGTGTTGTTCAAGTAAATTTATCTTCGCCGAATTTAAAATCGATTTCAATTGGAGACTTCAAAATTAATTTAAATTTAGGGCTTCGAAATTGGTTTCAATTGGAGGTTATAAATATTACTGCAATTATTTCTTCGATTATTAGTTCTTTTATAAATTCAATCATAGCTTCACTGGAGCATACTGCTAATATTAGCTTTAACCTATTTGATTTGGTTTTGCTGCAATAGAATTGGTTACGAACTGAGTTTTGATTTAGACCTGGTGACAGTTTTGAGTAATTTTGTTCCGAGTCTCAATTCTTGGGTTAGACATGTGTTCTACGCATGGAAATGCTGGGAGGCTGTTTATCTGGAATTAATTTAAGGGCCTCTGAAATAAATGTTAGATTCGCTTTTAAGTTATGTGTTTTTCTGTAAAGAACTTTTCCAAAAGAGCGTTGTGTATTCAATATTTTTAGTGTGAGATTGGGTAGGTATAAGATTTAATTAATTCAAATATACATGTAGGAAACTGTTTATAACAAAGGGCAATTTACACGCAATTTGTTTATAGGTATTTTTTTAAAAGGCGCGAAAGTACTCCGACCATGAGCGACCAATGTGTATGCCAATTGTATTCGGTAAACTTTTTGTAATTTTTATGTGATTTACATTGTACTCGTTCTCATTTTTTAAATAATATTATCTGTAAATATTTATACTCCAAAAATTTTTAGTAAAGTTTAGTATACCAATTTATTCGAAAAGGAGAGTATTTTTGTTCTACCCACTGAAATAGTCGGAGAAGTGGTTTCTTTTATTTATATAGAAAATTCTGCGTCAGTTGGTCAGGGAAGTTAGTACGAGACCACAGTAAAAAAATTGGCGCCCCATTTATGCCACCTATAATTTGATGTTTATATGAATATACTAATCTGTTTTCATTGAAATAAACAAAACTTTTAAATTATTCAATGTTAAGTTAAGAGTCGCTTTGAAAGCAAAGCAACGGCGACAGACTTGCAAAACAATGATTTCCAACACGAAATCACAACAAGGCAAACCAGACAGTATTTGAATACTCTTAAAATTACAATTACAAATCGGACAGGCTTGCAGGTTCTGCATAATATACAAACGGACAAAAAGGAACAACATTTACAAGTGGGCGTAAATCTCGTTACCGATGATTATACCTGAGATGCCATACACAACTTTGAACACCAATTTTTCTTAAATCATGGTTTGTAATCGATACGTGTTGTTGTTTGGCCTTAGTTACCTATTGTCTTCGATGATGTAAGATGAATATAAATTTTAAGGCGGCAGCTGTTTATATTATAGTGTACGTAGGAACAGTTGAATAACACTTCTAAAGATATTACACGCAAGTTATTGGTCTCGAGCTCAATAACCAATCAAAACTGTAAGACATAACTTTTGCAATCTGGTATTGGGAATTAAAATTTCCCAACCGCTGCAATTATCCATCCGCTTTTCAATTTTTCTTATCAAAAATAACTTATTAACGAATTGTGGAGTGCAATTACTGCTTCACTGCAAAACAATTTTGCAACGATAAGATCTTATGTAAGTGAGTATGACCTTGCAATACGTGGACAACTTTGGGAGAAGCCACTCTTCGGCTTATTTATCGAGGTAATTAATGAATAATTTTGCCTGGCATCGAGAAAGTAATTCGAGCATAGGGAACGAATTCAATATATAAATTGTTGGTTATTTTGCAAAAAGATAAGCCCGTGGCCGGTTTCACTGTTCTTGCAGATCATCAGACGGACGCATATCTTTTTGCAAAACAACCAACTAAGTTCTAAAATAATACACAAGGTAATACACTAGGTAAGTAACAGGTCATTTGTTTATTTAATATCGAGGTAATCTTTATGTTTTTCGATAGCCAACCCTTGAATTTGTCGAAAAAGTGGTTCAGAACAATTTTGTAGGAAATAAAAATGGGCACATTTTTCGCTATCGTCAACAGTTTAAATAAACAGTAATAATCATAAATTGGACAATGCCGAGGTGAATCTAGTTTTGCTTTTATTTTCGTCGTCATTTTATGCCTAAGTATCAAGGATTAGAATAAATAATTACTGAAATAATTTCCAACAACAGTTAATAATAAATAAATAATCCGTTCTGAACGGACCTGCACCTTCACGAAGTTCTAAAGTTCGAAACTACTACAAGAACGGGTAGAGTGGCTTGCGTATTTCAATGAGCTAAAATGCCGAACTGTAGGTTTAACCAAATTGGTAGGGTCTTTAGTGACGAACCAACTAAGATAGGTCTCCGAAAGAGGGCAGCAGCTTTTTCGGTACTTAGAATGGCAGAGACCATAGGGGTCGGTATGGCATTCTAAGACACACTACTGCGATGTGGAAGGCAACGGGAACCACCACCTTACCTCCCAAGTACACGGCGTACAGAAATTGTTAGTAAAGATGATGACATTCTCTGTGACAAAAAATTTCGAAGATAAAATAGTCCCCCACTCGAATCTCCGGGAGGGAAGTACTTCAGGGGATGTGATCTTAAAGTATAAAAAAAGATCCGTGAACATTCTGCGAGTCGGAGCGTGGAATGTCAGAAATATAAAGCAAGTAGATAAGCTAGAGAATCTGAAAATCGAAATGGATAGGTTAGCACTAGACATAGTACAGCGAAGTCCGCTGGCCAGAGGCGGGGGATTTTTGGAGAGGAGACTTCAGGGTAGTTCATACAGGATCAAAGGAAGGAAATTCGTGTGCGAAGATAGTTATGCGAAAAAAATAGGACGACGTTTAAAAAACTACTTACAAAAGAACGAAAGCATACTCATAGTTAGATTAGAATCTAAACCGGTAAATCAGTAACAATACAAGTATACATGCCCACCTCTAACTACAGTGAGGAAGAAGTAGAAGCGATCTACAAAGATATCACAGACCTACTTACATATGTAAAAGGACATGAAAATTTAATAATTACGGGGGATTTTAATACAGTGGTAGGTGAGGGAAGGAAAGGAGAGGTAGTAGGTTTATTCGGTTTAGGCACGAGAAATGACAGGGAAATAGGCTGGTAGAATATTCCGACAAGAACAATTTAACCTTCACAAATACATTATTTCAACATCATGCTAGATAGAAGACGATACACGTGGAAGATGCCAGGAGATATCAAATAGATTACATTATTCTTAGACAACGGTTTAGGAATCAATTAAAAGACCGCAGAAGCTACCCAGAAGCAGATATAGACACTGATCACATCATCGTAATTATGAAGGCTACTCTTAAATTTTAAAATTAAAAAAAAGAAACGAAAAAAACACTTTAACTTTGAGAAGCTAAAAGATAAAGATATCCACGAAAGATTTGAAAACAAATCAAATGAATTGCTGAAAGATATCGGGAAAATTTTGATAGTAAAGAAGTAGAAACAGAATGGAATAACATTAAATCCAGCTTAGATATGGCGGTCAGAGATATCCTGGGGTATACACAAAAAGAGAAGAAGAAACCATGAATAACAAAGGATATCCAAAATTTAACAGAAGACAGACAAAAATACAAAAATAGAGCAGACGAAACAGCAAAACAGTTATACAAAGCCATAATATGAGAAATTATTCGCAAATGCAGAAAAACTAAAGACCAATGGATTGATGAAAAGTGCAAAGAGGTACGAACTAAGATGGAAATAAGAAATACAGACAAAGCATACAATTTAATTAGGATAAATTTTAGGGGTATAAAACCGTATAGCAAAAATATAAAGGATGCGGGAGGAAACGTCATTATAGAAAATGTAGAGAAAGTGGTTAGATGGCAAGAATATATAGGGAATTTTTATGCAGCATCAGCATCAGAACGGGAATCAGACATTAAAAATGATAACTTGGGAAATCCTATACTTAGAGATGAGTTTGAATTAGCATTAAAAGATCTGAAAAATGGTAAGGCGCCGGGTGCAGATAAGGTGAAAGCAGAACCTCTAAAAGCAGTAACAGAACGTTTCTTCCAAATTGTAAGTTATATGTATGAGACAGGCGAGTTACCCAAATATTTCAAATGTAGCATCATAGTAACTATACCAAAAAACAGAGGCGCGGATAGATGTGCAAATTTTCGAACAATAAGTTTGACAGCACCCGTGTCAAAAATATTAATTAGAATTATACAAAGACGAATGAAAAAACGAACTGAAGAATACTAAGAGAAGATCAATTTGGGTTTAGGCTAAACGAGGGATCACGAGAGGCTATTTTAAGCTCTGAGCGTGATAATGGAGAAAACAATAGAAAAGGGGGAAAGCATGTTTATAGGGTTTGTAGATCTGGAAAAACTTTCGACAATGTAAAATGGAAAAAAATGTTCGAAATACTCAAAAAGATTGGAATGAGTTTTAGGGATAGACAAATAGTACGTTGCTTATACAAAGAGCAAACAGCGGTAATAGAATTGTAGCAGAGAAGTAAAGAAGTAAAATTAGGAAAGGGGTGAGACAGGGATGTGCCTTATCCCCATTAATTTTTAACTTGTACATAGAAGAGGCAATGAATACTGTCAAATGCAGGAAGACATTTGGAATTACTATGCAGGGACAAAAGATTAAAATGCTTAGAGATTTGCAGATGATATAGCGGTATTAACATCTAGGCAAAGAAGAGTTAGAAGATGATCCTAATGAAATGGAAACAGTTCTAGCAGAAATATACGGTATGAAAACTATCAAAAATAAAACTAAAGTTCCAGTATGCAAAAGAAAACAACAATACAAATAGGTAACGAAAACTTACATGAGGTTAAGGATTTCTGCGACCTAGGAAGCCAAATAAGGCAGACGTATGATGAAGATATCATGGACAGACAAAGTTAAGAACAAAGAGGTACTAGAAATGGTAGGGGAAGAAAGAAATATCTGGATAACAATAAAAAATAGGAGAGATAGGATAATAGATCACATACTAAGACATGAGGAAATAGTGCGGATTATATTAAAAGCAAAGATACGAAAAACGAAAAGTAGAGGTAGACCTAGATTAGACTATTGCACTTAGATAGTGAAAGATGTAGGATGTGAGAATTTCAGGGAAATGTGTAGGCTAGCTCAGAATAAAAATAAATGGAGGTATGCATCCAACCAGCCCCAAGGTATTGGTCTTGCAATATTCTCAACTAATGTTAATTGTGCGAAAGAATTTACTGGAAAATTATTAATACGGCAAATGTCTACCAATGAATCTCGGTGAAATAGGGCATATAATTAGAAAACAATAGAAGGGGAATCGAGCTGTATATAGGCTGTTGTGAGAATTTCAGGGAACTGTGTAGGCTAGCGCAGAACATAAATAAGTTGAATTACACGTCCAACCACGACGTAAAACCTAATGACGAAAAAAATAAGTGCTCTTAAATCTGATGATTATTATAAACAACTACAGGTGTTGGTGGTAAAATATTTTCAATTAATATTGATTGTGCGAAAGGATATATTGGAAAAACTATTAATTCGACGAAGGTTCAGGTGCTGGGGGAACTTGGCAGCCTAAGACTGGTTACCCCCGTTCACATACCACTGAATATCGGGGAAATAAGGTGCATAACTGTAAAACAATAGAAGGTGACCAAACTGCATCAAACAAGAAAGAACAGCAGCTATGCTCAAAGACAAAGAACATAGAAACAAGAAGAAATTTATTCAAAGCATATGTGTGGAGCACAGAACAGTACGTCTATCAAATAGAGGCAGTAGGAAAAGCAGACAGAAAGAGATAGAAGCCTTCTGGAATGTTGTACTTCAGATGTATGATGATGGTGACAGACAAAGTTAATAACAAATAGGTTATAAAAATAGTAGGGGAATAAAGATATCTGTGGAAAACAACAAAAAATTCGAGAAATAGAAGAATAGGATACGTTCTAAGGCATTTCTAGGGAATAGTATAGGATATATTGTAAATATAGGAAAAAAGAGGTAGAGGTAGGCCGAGATCAGACTTTCGCATGCAGATAGGGATAGATGCAGAAAGCAAATTTCAGGGAAATGTGAAGGTTAGTTCAGAATAGAAAATAATGAGGGTACGCGTCTAACCAGTTGCATTACTGAAGACCCAATGCTGGTGATGAAATAAATAATAATTTATAATCAATTAATGTCTTATTTTGCGAGGGTTTTCTGGGGTGTTTTTGTGGCCAAAGTGGAGTGTAGATTTAGCTGCCTTTGTTGCTAACATTTGAGATCAGTTTCGTCCCACGTGTTAGATCTGCTAATTGGTACAAAGGTTTGAACTTCTTTTTTTAAGCTGTCTTTATTGAGTATGCTGTTAATTTCCATTTTATTTCTACAAAAAAAACCTCGAAAACCAAAAACCATTGTTAGCTGTTTATAAATTTATTTAAAAATTGTAATTAACACTTATTGCAAAGTTAGAAATTATTACGTTCTCTAAAGCTTGTTTCTCTAAAACCTAATAATTCAGTCATAAAATGACAAAGGAAAAAAGAAAACCATACGTACCCTACATAGTCCAATTTGCGCATCATTAATGATTAAACTGTTGATGGTGCAAAAAATTATTTGAACAAATATGTGGCCGTTTCCATTTTATAAAAAAATTGCTCTCTGCCAAATTTTCGATTAACTCATCCGTTGATAAAATATCGGAAAAACAAAACTCGGTACAGATGGTACCCAAGTAGACGACGCATTAAAGGTCAGATTCCCTTTCACGATCGTACGTGGTCTGAATGATGCTTTTTTTATTTTTCTAACGATTACATACCAAGCTATCTAAGCGTTACAGCAGTCTGTTTCCTATAAAACAATGTTTTGCTTCTTCGGTTTAATGCGTAATGAGGTTTTGTTTGGTTTTTTATTGTTTTGTGTTTATAGGTCGTTACATCTTGTGAGATACTTCGTGTGTTGGTTGTATATTGTGTTGCGGTTGTTTGTGGTTTTGGTTGTGTGTGGGTGGTACTTCGGTTGTATGGTTGTGTTTTCTTTAGTTAAATTCCACTCCTGCGACAGGAGCTTTTCCTTCTGGAATGTCCAATGAGTTTTATTGCTTGTTCTGTTGGTTGTGCACTATACTTTTTCACTGTTGTTTAAAAAGTTTTGGATAACCGTGTTTGAAACATAAAGCATATCACCTAGGTGTATCTCTTTCACGATGTTTCTTTCTGTGTTGATGTTGTCTTCGATAATTTTGCATTCAAGTAGTAGGTGTTCTGACGTTCCTATTGCCCCACATGTACACGTTTCGTCTTCTGTGATGTGTATGCATTTCTTGTATGATGGGTATTGTCCGTATTCCGCAATGAAGTGTGTTAGTCCTTGGTTTGGTGTCATGTATTTGTCGTTCAATCTTTCCCATATATTTCGAGTCAACTGATAGGTTCTTCGTCCAGTTGCGCTGTCGTTCCAACGTATCTGCCAATGAGCGTGCACGTCCTGTTTAATCTTCCGTTTTGTGTTAGAGTGAAAATGCACAATTGCTTTTACTTATTCAGGGCGACTGTTTCTGAGGCAGTACATTGCAGCTCTTTCTTTCACAATGAGGTCGAGTGAGTACTGTAATGCGTCTTGTGCTGTCGTTCCGTTTGCATCCGCTTGTGTGCTGTTCAGTTTTTGTCTTGGTATTGTTGGGTTCACCATGTGTATCCACAGGCTAGAGGCGTATTCATGTAGGCTCGTACCCAGTTTAGTCGTATTTTGTAATGTCATTGTGTTAGGCTAGCAATGTCTGCATATCCTTGATCGCTTTGTTGCATGCTGTGGTGATATGTGCTTCGTCGTTGAATTTTTCATCTAGTATTATGCCCAATACTTGCATATTCTAACCCTTTTAGTGGATTGGTTGTTTATTTTGAACGTAAAATTTCGTTGTAAATGGCCCTTTACGACTGTGTAAGTTGTTTTGGATGTCGTCACTTTCATTTTGTTGTTGCGGCACCTGTGTTGTAATTTGTTTACGGATGTCTTGCTCTTGTCCTACATTCGTTCTGGAGGCCTCTTCCACTACGATCAAGATGCCCGCGTACGCAACGACGGACAGCACGTCTTCCGCAGCGTCGAGGGTCTCCAATAGTTCTTCCACTGCTATGTTCCAAAACACCGGGTCACATACAGAGCGGTGCGGATAGTCTTTGTTGATCGTTTCGTGATTTGTCCCGTGGTTTGTTATGTGGCGTTTCTGTCTTGGAAGAGTTGTTGGGGTACTCTAATTCACTGCAAACAAGCGAATTAGTTTGGCCATCATATATTATTAAAAGTTCCTTCAATATCCACCATTATCAGTAAAGCATATTTCTTTGTAACTGCTACCATCGTGTTAGTGCTGCGTTAATCGCGCGTTCTTTCGACCTAACCTCCCTAAACCCGTACTGACCCAGATTGAAGTCTCACTTTTCTCTGTGTTTTTTAACCTGCTACACATTAACCTCTCAAAGGATATGGATTATGAATTTAGTTAAGCAAAAGCATCTGTAAGAATTAGGGTTGGTTGTGTCTTTGCCTGTACCTTTCGGAATGATAACTACGTTTGCATGTTTCCAGATATTTGGACACCTTGATTAGTGTAGGCACACGTTGTATAAACTTCTTAGTATCGGGACTATTTGATGTTTTAGAGCCTTTATTATTTCCGCTTGTATTTTATGGGGGTCCGGGTGTTTTATTGTTCTCTGCACGTCTAATAGCGTGTATGATTTCATCGTCTGTGTATGGTCTTGCCTCCCTCTTTTCTGTTCAAAGGTGTGTTACCACATCCGTTTTGTTCCGTTATTTGCTCTTGTTTAGCAGTATGTGTGTGGTATCGTTGTCCATGTCGTCTGGCAAAATTACGTCCATTCGTGTGTTTGCGGTTTCCTCTCAGCTTGTTGTTTCTGTACCATACGTCCGATTCAGTGTAGAGTAATTTGTTAAACGTTTGCTTGCGTTGGTTACTACTTTGTATGGCGTTCCTGGTTAACGTGTAGGTATGTTTCTACAAAAAAACCCAAGGAATGCTTTTTAATTTCATACAGTTTCTGTGTGTATAGAGATTTCGTGTTTCTGTAAATTGTAAGGTAGTGCTATCCTTCACTTTCCGG
Source organism: Platerodrilus igneus (assembly GCA_036346225.1). Lineage (NCBI taxonomy): Eukaryota > Metazoa > Arthropoda > Insecta > Coleoptera > Lycidae > Platerodrilus > Platerodrilus igneus. Next base: position 3,147,429 of record JARFIW010000831.1, read on the forward strand.
TAGTGAAAATTCGTAGTTTTGTCTTATTTTTCAGCACGGTTTTTTCAATCGTTTAAATTCTTAAGTCCATTGAATTGCTTTTATGTTATTGGTCAGTTTTTGTTTAAGAATAACAGCTTCCATCGCTGTTTTCATAGTTTTGTGTAACTGATTAGCATACTTGTTTATGTTCCCTCCACCTGTTACGGGAGGAGATGGTTGGATTTCTCAATTTTTGCCAGTTGACTTTCTTTACGTGGTATCGTTTAGTGTTCTTGGTTGTGTTGTTGTTTCTGGTCTGTTCTTTTGTAGTACTTCATATAGTATTAGGTTATGGTCATTTACGTTTCGTAATCTGTCACTTTCCAGTTTGTTAGACGATTGTGTGCTTTACCGTTGACTGGTGTGGTGACTATGTTAGTCTGTGATGCAGCTCTGTTGTGAAATGTGGGCGGATTGTTGGGTTCGTTTGAGACTGCTAGTTGCAGTACCTTCTGCTAGTTCTCCTCTCACGTCGGTTGTGTCGTAATGCCACATAGCTAACGTCCCGTTAATATCTGCTTTTACGAAGGTGGGTTTGTTAGCGTATGCGTTAAGAATGATTCTGATATCTTCAAATAATTGTTGCGGCGCATCCTTATATTGGAAGGAGCTGTATTGGCTACTATCCAGGTGTCTACCGTTTTGAATTTTAGTTCTATACACGCACAATGTTCGTTGAAAAATTTGTTAATTTTTGTGATTGTTATGTCCCTATTTAAGATAATTGTTGATGCCATTGGTATAATCCCTAAAGTAACTGATAGAGATTTAATTGGCACACTTGGCACTTTGCCATGTTTACTGTAAGGTTTTTGTATAAGGGGAACGCTAAGTTTTCGTGCTATTTTTGTAAGCTCGTCCATTACTGTTGCACTTCTCATCCCATTTATCTGTACCTATTCTTAACGCGTTTTGTCCTCAGTCTGTCCTTTGCGTTTCGTGCGTGTGCGTATGTGCGTGTGCGTGTGCATTTGCGCGTGCGTGTGTGGGCGTGTGTGTGAGAGTGTTAGTGTGTGCATGTGAGTGTGAATGTATGTGTGTGTGTGGTGTGTGTGAGAGAGAGGGTGAGTGTGAGTGTGTGTATGTGTGTGTGTGCGTACGCGCGTAGGTGTGTGCAGTTTTGTTTGTACGTTTATAGTTTCTGTTACTGGGCATACTCCGTTTTTTGAATTCCAGCAACCTTTTTTGGGTTTGACAGTCCTGTTTGTTTGTGCATTTCTAGTTTCGTTTACTACATGGTACGCATATTGCTGGTTGATTGTTTTAGGAGAATTTAGTTTTTTTGTGGGTGGAATTTTCTTCGTCGCAGTGGCCACATGGGTCTTGTTGTGTAAGGCAATATTTGGTTACGTGTTTCAAGTCTTGACCTTCCAAGCATTTGGGTACTACTAGAAAGTCCTTATCTGTGAGGCACCGATATTCTACGTATATTTTTGGTTGCTTTGTGAATATAGAGCGTAACTTTCCGTTAACCACGGTGACAGATAAATTGGCATGTTGTATATTATAACAAGAGATTTCTAATTGATGCTAGAATTTTTTCACAGATGACCTAAGTTTCATATAAGTTTCAGTGTATTACAGAAATAGCAGCAACTAAAAGTCCCTGATTGTCGGCCGCATATTGTTTTTCTCATTATTCATTTGTCCTCTATACTGGTGTTTCCTAAACCATTGGTGGTATCGTCGAAACATTTTTCAGAGTTTACAGAAGTTTCTGCGATTTTTGGTTAATAGATCTCAACTATCACTAAATTAATGTGATATTGAATGAAACAAATATTGTTTCAATAGTTGCTTAGATTTAATCATCATCATCATCATTAGGTCTTCAGTCCTAGAACTGGTTAGACGCGTACCATCATTGTTCCCTATTCTGAACTAACCTACAGATTTCCCTGAAATATGCACAGTTTGCATCTATAACTGTCTGATCTAGGTCTACATCTACCTCTTTTTTCCTATCTCTGCTTGTAATATATCACATACTATTCCCCAAAAATGCCTTAGAACGCATTCCGCCCTACTATTTCTCTTTTTCCCCAGATATCCTTGTTCCCCTACTATTTCTGTAACTTATTTGTTATTATCTTTGTCTGTCCATGCTATCGTCCTCATACATCTGAAGCACAGCATTTCAAAAGGCTGCTACCGTTTTTCTGTCTGCGTTTCAGACTGCCCGTATTTCCTAGGCATACTGTGCTGTGCTCCACACATATGCTTTCAACAATTTTCTTCTTATTCTATGTTTGTTGTCTTTCCTCATAGACGCTGTTCTTTCTTGTTAGATGCAGTTCGATCACTTTCTATTGTTTTACAGTTACATTCCCTATTTCTCCGACCTTCAATGGTTGTGAAGGGAGGTAAGCAGCCTGTGGCTGCCAAGTTCCCCCAACACTTAACCATTTGGCGATTTAATATATTTTCCAATTTAATTCCAATTTAATCGTATTAAATAAAAAATTCTTAAAATACATCCTCGTAGAAACAAACAATAATGATTATAACAACAGAAATATGAAAGTATTAAAAAAAACCTTTAATGAGAAGAACTCTGCTGTTTTTTCAATTTTTTGGCCCTATTAAAATTTGTAGTGTTGTTTAATCGAATTTGTATACCGATTGGCATCACTTTTATTTCAATATTTTGTTTTTGGTGTAGCACATATTCAAAATTCAGTTACATGCAAAAAAGTTTTTGCAAAGGGAAATAGAATAAGAATAGCCAGTTTTGCTAAATTTTGATATCTATCAAAAATATCTAGTCAAACTATCGTTAACGGAACCATTTTAAATTTCACTTCCAAGTGACTATTTTAACTTACGTCATCCATTTTTTATAATTTATAACAATAGGTAAGCCGAAATGTTTTGCTGATTCGGTTCAATCTGCACCAACATCGTTCCCTTATACTAAGCCAAAAATGCCAAAATAAAATAAATGCTAAAATCTTCGATTTCAGGCAGATCAGTCTCGATGAATAAAATTCGGCGTGTTTTTAGAATAGGTCGTCGGTTAACGATCTAAACTCATTAAAAAATCAGGAATACGAAAACTGATCTTTTCTGATAGATACTACATCCACATTCTGAACCAGTAAGGTGTCAGATGTGAAAAAAGTAGTGAGAAAATTGTGTTGGTGCAAAACTGACTATGAGATCTTAATATTCTACAGCACGTGAGCAATATATTTAAAACATGTAAGCCGTATTCACTTAACGCTCATGGTCTAGATTTTTCAAAATATATTGTACATAAATTCGAAAATATTAAAGACCTTTTGATTAAACGCAAACTATCAGCAAGCGGTATAGTAAATACCAAAAGTAACGAAAGCCATGTGTCTAGACTCTGAAGTTTTAGATGTAAATGCTGCACTAATTTAAATTAAATGGCTGCCTTAGGGTAGGGAAGAAACTCACAAAAACTGATTCCCATGAATAGAGTGTTTATAACATTTCAGATAGCCATACAGCTAAAATTGATAACTAGTTAACGAACATATATCATCGAACGCCGAAAATCGCTTGGTATGTAGATGAACTCCAACTCTGGAAGCATTTCCCAAAAACAAAATATCACAAATCTTAAAGTTTAAACAAAACCCAAGACCTGGACATATTTAGAAACATTTTATGTAAAGCAAAATATGTGCAATTCAATAACAATTGTTAATTTACACGTCTACAAGAAAATTGCACACTTTGTTAACACAATCGTCCGAAACTGTTTCAAGTACAGATCCGGTGACAATGAAAACGTTTATTTAGATACAATTTTTATTAAAATACAAATAATTTAGAGCAATGTGAACTGAAGAACTAATCCGTTTGAGTATAAGCATGATACGTTTTTTCAGCATGCGTTATTTCCGACACCATTAGAAAAAGGAAAAAACTTCTATAAGCTGCAACAGCATTCATCTCAACCACAAATTAAAAGAAAAAAAAGAACAAGGAAAGAATAAAAAGTTAAATAAGGAAGTATTTAGAAAAATAACAAACCATAAAATAAAAAAAAATCGAATTGAAAAATAAAAAGTAGCAATGAAAAGGATACTAGTATAAGCATAAAACAAGAAAGAACACTGTCAATATAAAATGATTCAAAAAGAAAAATGTGCAGTATATGAAAACGAATATATAACAAAGATGAATTAGAAAAAATCGGGTGGGATTCTTTGAGATTTAGTGGCCGAATGAAGGAAATAATGACTGAAGTATTACAATCCTGGTCGTTATGATTAATTTCATCTATACGGTTCTCATTTAAAAATAATAAGCCACAAAAGCATTTTTTTTTAATTCCGAAGATTTGATTTTTATTGTTCGATTATATGAAGGGAAAATCAATCAGTTCCTTATATGTATCACTAATAAAAGGATTTAGAAGGATTTCAATTTGTAATAAAAAGGTCCTTGGTATACTTTATTTTTATTAATAGTATTAATGTTTAATCGACCAATGATATTGTAAGCAAAACGAAGCTAGTTTTTCTAAAATTTCAAGACACGCTCTTTAAGCGGCTTCATGAATTAGTCTGGTTGCGAGTAACTACTAATAATCCCAAGGTCCCGAGTTCGACTCTTGACATGGACCACTTGAAGAGGTTTAGGTGAACACTTTAGAAAGATAAAATCCGTTAAGATTACAGTTAAAGTAGGTTCAACGCATGCATTGCCACACGTTTTAAAAATACTAGCCTAGCTTATTCTTGATAATGCAATGTTACGGCTAAATTATAAATTTTCAGGCAAAAAACTTGTTTACTGGTCCTTGTAGTACCTTTGTGTGGAGCACTAGCAAAATTCAATTTATGAGATACCTTTTGGGAAACACCGATGTAGTGAGGGAAAATAAAATTTGAGTAAGGAAAAAACGAATCTTTCTGGCAATATAAAAGATATGGTATTTAATAAAGATAAATTAATTTAGATAGCAACTACGTCCAGTCAAGCTTTTACCATTATCTTAATTTAAATCAAAACTAAACTGGGCTCTTCTGTTTCTGTTATGAACAAATGTAAATTTGTAGGCAAGTTCTACTGCCAAAGAGAGGAACGCTGGATCGTACTTCAGTTGCGGTGGAAAATAATTGAAAATTATATTATAAGTAATGATAATTGACTCTTAAGATTATTTAGCAAAGCCAATACAAATTAAGAAGCTCGGTTCACCAGATGATTGTCTATTTACCGTTCAATAGAATAATTAATGATCGAAAGACAGGTGAAAAGAGACGGCCATCTCAACTAATTTTGAGCAATATTTACTTCCTGTCATGCATTATTAAAACAAGATAAATAGCTATAATGCGGTTTTTCGTGTTGGACGGATACAGTTTCATCGAACATCATCCTACGAGTTCGACCTTACAAGGCAACCCATTTCCATGGGAAGTGACTCCGATTCTCACGCATTTACGCATTACATTTTCTCAGTATATAATTAGAAAGGATGCTACTATAGCTACCTGTTCTTCGCTTGTAATAAATATCTCGCGGTTGCTTCACTTCTTTAATCTATTGTTATAATTTAATTAAGACTGTCATAATATTTAACGGTAGACAATATAAATAAGTTTAAAGTTTAGCCAAAACTATGTCAAAACATTATTTTGCTGGATAGTTTTCTCACATTAATATTAATGAAATAGTCGGCAGTGTAATAACGTAATATATAAAAACCTTGTGTAAGTGTTTAACTGCAATTTTAGTATTGTTTTGTGGGTAGTTCCCGGTCATTGTATTATTCATACCTAAGGTTAAGCCCACAAGAAAATGTTTCGTTGCGGTGGTTGATTCTCACAATCGTTATACATTAAAAATAGGTTAACGTAATGGTAATTGCAAATTTATCTACGTTCACTTCAATGCAATCTACTAAATAGTTTTCGCAAACCAAGGATTACTGTTTTGTTCTAGACAGCTGATGTTGTTTCAGTACAAGATACAAATAACATAGATCATATGAGAAAATCGAACTCTTCGTCTCTCACACGTTGTCTGTGAGTCCAAGACAAAATTAATTTTTATGACCATTCTGTTATTAATTTTCCCGAATTTATGTCATTCTTAAATCAAACAAACTTCTAGGGTAAATACGAGTATTGATTTTCATAGGCCATTCAACCTAACAACAAAGTATGGGATACGATACAAGTTAATTATCTGCTTTTTCGATTGGTTACTACAAAGGTAAGTTTGCATAGCAATTAGTAGCTGAGCCTAGAGGTCTAGTATGTTCTGTTTTGTGCTGTATAGAGTCACGGATGCAACAGTATCAGTATAATACGCAATCGCACAGAATAGTAATGTGTAAACATGTTCTTAAGTTGTTTCAATAAACCTGTTAGTTATCCAGCTCTGGCTTTTATTGGCCAATCAAATTCTTTTACAGTATAAATTCAACTCTGTTCACGGCGCCAACCACTCTGCTCCTATGATGAACAGCGTAATACTTTCTTGGCAAAACAAATGTGGTTGCTATGATAGCACTTTGACACAGAGTAAACACCAATCCAGTTATTAATGGTCACTATGGGACTGATTTCTTTTCGACCGGGTAGCTCTTTCGCCCAGAGAGCACTTTCGTCCGGGAACTCCTTTCGCCGTTGAACTCCTTTCGCCTCAGAAACCATTTCCCCACTCTTTACATCCAGTCTATCTTTGGCGGTATCGTATCCGCTTACGTTCGTGGCCACTGGTATAGCGATAAACATTTGCGGCTAATTCAAGTATTAGTTCGCCTACGCGTTCTCGCGCTTCGCGCTCGAAACAACCTTCCTTACTTATTGATTCACCTACGCGTTCTTGCGCTCGAAACAACTTTCTTCGAGTATTGGTTCCCCACATGTTCTCGGGGTCAAACCAGCTTTCTTTTAAATATTGGTTCGTCCACACTTTCACGCGTTTTGCACTCGACCAATTATATAACTTTTCATCAAATAAGTTGCGACAAAGAAAGAATACTGCAAACGTTCTAAAATATATAACGCCCCGATTGTTTCCGATGGTCTCCGTACCTTCTTTTCTCTTCCGAAAAGTGATTTTAATGTTTAATGCAGGATGGTGTCGGGTGTTCTTTTAAAAGAATAAATATTTAGGATCGTGTTTATTAATTTTTCTTAAAAATTATACCTCATATTGTAGCATTTCAGTTTTCTAATGTTATTTATTAGCAAAGATTTTTGTATAAATTGCAGTGAATCTCTAAAACAATCGGGATCGCCTTCGTTGGGCCGTCATAAAATTTTCTGAAATTAAAAAAAAACAAATTCTTACAATACCTTTGGAACGCCTCCTTATTTCTGCACACCCTGGCTAGCTCTAAAATCTGCTCCTTCTTGGATACCTACCATCCTAAGTTCATTCTTTTCTCACATATACCGTCAAATAAAATTACCACTCAAATGATGCAACAAGACATACAACCTTTTTATTTACACATGTTAACAAGTTTCCATAAGCACGAAAATATTTACACATTAGTATATACAGTTTTCTAAAATGTTACCATCTCAATCTTTAAATCTTTTAAAATTTCATGATTTTTATATATTTCCACAATTGTATTTTCAGACGAGTAGATGGGCCCGTCGTGCAACCCTAAATTGATTTTTATTCTGGTCTATTTTGAGCTCAGTAAAACCCAGTTACTCTAAATGCTATTAAACCTCGCATTTTTGTTTAAAATAAAGTTAAAGACCCGTTTACTCCTTACAACATCAATTTTAGGTCATTAATAAACATTTTTAAATAATCAATATCAATTGTCCTGTACATATACCCCTTTAAATGAGTTTTTATGGTAATAAAATACACCCCCCCATAAGTCAAAACACTCAAGCACAAAATACCAGCACAAATGTTCAAGAAAAAGCAAGAAATTAATTTTCTTTACCTGGAGTCAGCTTCTTCCATCATTACCTATGGAGATGTGTTCCAAAACCCTCGTCGTTGTGTCCATATACTTTGTTATTATACCTGGATCCAACTCATTTCCAGTCGCTATCCAAATTTCTGCCACCACCTTTAGTATTTCTACCCGGATAATTTTCTCTACCAAGCTTAACCTTCCATAATCACTACACTTCACGCATACTTGTTTTAAACTTCTCGCTTTGTTTACCCAAGTACCATCCTATCATTGGATCGTAGCGTGTAGTAACAGCACCTTTATAAGCCAGCACCCACTTGTGCAAATCACACTTTTAATACATTACCGGTACGTTACTAACAGCGTTTTACACTTTTAAATAGAATGTTGTATGATAATTTAACGAATAAGCGACAATCAGTACAAAGTAAAAGCACGTAATAGCAAGTAAGAGATATAAGAGATGTAAGAGCTGTAAGAGAGCCTTAATACCTCTCCCAGTGTATTTATACTCTTTTGAATACCCCTCACGGACCCTCTTTTCATCGAAAAGCTTATTTTCCAAAACCGATTCTGCAAATTTTGTTCGTAACGAACTCCAACGTCTGAAAATTTCAAGTTTACCCTTCTTTTACAATGAAATTCGTTCAACAACATCTTACCGACGCGAGCTTCTCAAAACTTCTAGCTTTCGACCATTTATATTGCTTTCCCCCGTTTTTAATGTTCAACCCCTAGCTACCTTTCCTCGTTTCACCCATATTTACTGTCTCTTTCATAAACCCCTCTCAAACTACAGAAAATTGATATTGTGGTTGGCCTCAAAATCTACCGCGTATTTTAGACGAGTATATTAACCAACGTTTTATTATACGTGCTCTCTGTCTGATTTACACTATGGATATTCCGTCTTACTTTGCCTTCAAAGCATCTGTTATTTTATTAGCTTGTACATCGACCGTTACAAACAATTCTACAGAATTTCTGTGCCAACGTTCGTTTAAGTTCTTTGAACTTGACATTTTAACTATCAGGTGTTTCTTTGAAGCAAATTGTCCGTTTAAAATTATAATTCCGAGTTTTAGAGTTTCTTCGGATTTGTATAACAAACGTTTATTTTAGTTAAATGCAAATATACCTTTAAATTATCGATTTTCTATACTCAAAAGCTCCGTTTCCTATCCGATGCGCTTGATTTAAAATATTACAACTAATTATGCGTATCCCTGAGTTTCATGTACTCTAACGCTTCAACCCGTTATGCAATTTTGCATTCCAATTTAGAGATACAAAAATATCTTATTATCCGTCCGTTTTTCAATATCTAAACTGATTAATTTGGCACGTAACAAAATTGTTCCTATTTCCTATATACACAGTTATTAAGAATTTATTATCTAAACATATATACCCTTCTTAACCTATAATTTCTACGACAATATATATATATATATTAAATGTAATGCCCCCTTTTCGTTCATGAATCAATCACAAAAGACCAAATATTTATTTTGGAAAGCGAATTATCATCAACGTAGATGTACCTTTAAATATTTGTAAACGTCCCTTTACAAATTGTATTCGAGGTTAATGCGTGCTTATTGGTGTATAAATTGGTCTGGCCATGCAATAGTTAACGCGTGTGCGGATGAGATTGCAAGTTGCAGGCGAATGGACAAGTTCGTTCATTCATTTTATTCTTGCTTTTAATATTGGTGTGAGAATAACTCAACAAGATTACTTCCATCCAGGTGGCCTGGTGTCGCCAGATTGCAATTAGTTTTTAGGTCTCGGACAAAAACAACGTGACGTTTCCAATAATTGGAGGTATTTATTCCTGATTATTGGTAGTTGAAAAGTTTGCTGCTTTAAGTATAATAAATACCGTTTCACGTGGGGCATGGAGAGTTGTTTGGTTAGTTGACACGCATAATAATTCATCTATAGAAATGTAGCTTTGAAATTCAAAAACTAAGTTTGATTAAAATTGTAGTGGAAACAAGCGATATATGCTGACTGGGTCAACAGCTGCGATTTACACGTTGTCCGAAGTAGTGAAGTACTTTGCCCTGAAGAACATATTCAGGTTATTTATATAACTAATTTCGCTACTGGACTCATTAAGGTAAACACTTTCCTTTATTTTGTATATGTCAACATTTTCATAAGAAGATTTGCAGATTAAGTAACTCAATAGTAGATCAAATTGGTGACTGATGTTCTGTCTTCGTTATGAAATTTAAAAGTGACACTTATATATATATATATATATATATATATATATATATATATTATTGAGCGAGCTCGTCTTCTGAAACCAAATATTAGGAATTTTATTGAAACAAGTTTCAAGTTAGTTCAGTAATGCAGATGGCAATTGCTATATGTTTGATTTGTTGTTAGTTCAAGGTTGTAAATATAAAAGTAACATACTAGTTTTGAGAAACTTTTGGAAACAAACAATACGCATACTTGTGCCATATTTTATGTACTCTAATTGCCAGATCTGTGAATTATAAAATTCATTAACGTTGTTTAATTATAAATTATCTTTAATATATTTTGAATATAAGTCAAACTTCAGTAAGCGTTTTTCGCTTATTGTAAATATATATTGTACTTATAAAAGAAACCTTTAGAATTCATTATAAATCTAAACTTGGTTTCTTTTTATTGCTGAAGGTTTCAAAATGAATGGTGTACTTGAGAATTAGAGGATATTGACGTACAATATATATATATATATATATATATATATATATATATATATATATATTTCTTTAAATTCAGTAAATGTTTTTTGAAAATTTTAACTATAAAACCCACAAGAATTCCTTACAACAATGTAAATTTGTTTAACTATTACTTGGGTATTGCTTTATGTATTTTATGAAGGCCAAACAGTGACCTCGGTTAATGATTTTTCTTGTATGTATTTTTATGTTTCACATTTAACCAAGATACTTATTGCTGTTGAAGTTGATCATAACCAAAAGGTGTCTTTTCTGCATCTTACCATAGGTTTATCTTGTAAGTATTCTTTGATGCAGTGGCGCCTCTCAACCCCTATCTTTTCTTTGAAAGGCTAGTCCCACGACCACTCCCGCGTGACGTAAAAATCAAGTTAGTCCGAAAGTACAGTCGGCGATTCCGTTACTTTCAAAGCCGCCTTCACCCTGCCCAAATTTTTAAGGTATCCACTGAACTTCACCAGCGATTCTAACCTACCTGTGTATGGGGCATTATTTAACCTTAGAAGGTTAAATGTAACCAAATATATCAGGAATTACCACGGAATGGGAAACAAACTTGACTTTTAGACTTTCCACCAAATATTAAACGTTTTATCGTATGATATTTGTATACTGAAAATTGGAAATGACATCTCAGGTAATGAACGTAAGTTTTTAAGCGTTTGCGTGCGTGTCTGCCAACCTTCAACAGTTTTTAATAAATTTTCACAAATTAGAATTTGAAACGGTGCAGAAATCATACATAAAATGCAACTTAAGACATCCATCATGTACCACATATACGATAGCATAAATTTAGATTTAATAACTTGAATGACAGATAATTAACTAACGTGAAATCAAGCGGAAATCGACGCGAGCACGATTTCAGTATAAAAAGTTCTAGAAAATTCGATTGTGACGATTTCCGTAAGATAGATAGCGTCAGTTGTTCTTTGAAAAGTAAAAAAAAAGAACGAGCTCAGCATCGAACCTGGGACCACGTGCGTGCTATCCGAAAACATTAGCACTGAGTTAGTGTGCCGAACATTTGTAGAAATGTAGAATGTTTTACACGTGTATTTTCTAACGCCACGCGAAAATTCTTCGATTTACTCGGTAATTCACGATCGAATGTAACTGTTCGGGCGAGTTCGATCGCGTCTGTGGACGGAATTTAATATATATTTTTTAAAAATTACCTTTTTTTATTCGAAATCGGCGCATAATTAGATTCTAAATCGATTTTTATGACGTACAATTCATATTAGGCATTTTATAGCGACGTATTTTGCAATTTAGAAATGGACTTTGTTTTCTCAGATTTTGATGAAAATGCTTCGGTCGCGTCCAACGACGTTCGCAATCCAATATTGACAGAAGCTGAATAATTTTGGGCAACTTTACTCGTAATATTCTCAAAAATAGATCTCTTACGTGGATACTGTGTCAAATCCAGGTTCTAAATCGAGTATCGAGACTCCCTATGTATGTTAAGTATTTTATAAAGCTTCGAAGCGAATTTTGGAAACCACCTCGCAAACATTTAGATCGACACCCTGGAGGTACTTTAACACCGCACATTCGGTTCCTACGTTCGAAAAAATAGATTTTTTTTACACGCAACGCATGACAACCGTAAAACCAAAAATCGCCGAAAATACCGTTCTCCATAGAACGACGTTCCTTCCGACCCGCGGCCACACTCCTCTCGGAGGAGATACGCGATCAGTTTCATCTAAGATCTTAAGTATCGAAGCGAGAGCCAGCTATGAAATCTTATAGTACTGTAAAGGGCATTATGAGAGTACGCGTATGATGAGTGGACGTATAAGCGCCATACAGATATTTTCGAGATGAAGTTCTGCAAGCATTGCTACAACCATAGATGTCAAAGTATGCAAAAATTTTAAATAATAATAGCTACTTTTAGATTTCTGAAGACTTTTGACGTTCGAAGACATTTAGAAAAGAAACAACCCACCATTTCACACCTGAACTTAAAAAAAATTGTATATATCCGTGATCTGAATCAACATCAAAACTAGGAAAAAAATGCCTAAAAAATTTTTCAAATTACTTTCTTATAGAAAAAGTTAATTTGAAAGGTTCTGGACTAAGGATAAATTTAAAACTGAACATTTTTTCCAACACATGATTTACTACTAAGGAAATCCAATTATTTTATGCTGTAACTGAACAGAAAGGCTAGTAAAATTTCAACGAAACGCTTAGCCGAGAAAGACTGAACATTTCATACGAATGTGTTTTGCACATTGATATTCTGATTTAGAACTGATAAAAGTAATAGAAATAATTAAATTGATTCTTTACTATATACTAACCTATAATATTTACAGTCGTTTTAAAGATTTGTTATAGGCGAATGAGGCGTTCAATCATTAAATTTTTAATTGCCCAAAAGGGGCGGAATCAAGTAACAAACTGAGAGTGCACCGGCTAACTAAGCTGGTGCGGAAGTGGGCTCTATAGAAACAATTAAAGAAATGAAACAAAAATCGAAAATGTAACAATTAACTAGATGCAATTTCAAGCTACGTTACTAATATCATTTACCTTGAAAGGATTTCAACACTGTCAAATTTATAGGCGCCAACTCGTCTAGTCTAGTGATATCCTAGTGACGACGAGTATTTTGAGGATCCTAATTACGCCATCCTCCTAGTGAAATGAAGTTCTGTTTACAAAATGATTAACTATCTATTCACACAAAGAAAACAACAAGCTTCAGCTCACTGCGTCACCTAAATCTATATGAGTACAAATATCATCATACCTTCCTGAAAACAGGTGCATACACAGAATAGTAAAATTACAGAAATCTAGTTCTTTGTTAATTAGTCATAACATTACGATTATATATATGATAATTATAATTATATATATATATATATATATATATATATATATAATTATATAATTATATATATGATAATAATTCAAATAATGCCGTCAATTTTTCAATTAAACTTACAATGGCCAGGCTTTATACTCTAGACTAATCGTGGACGTTGTATAATTCTATCAATATTTAACTGAACAAGCGTCATACATAAATGTTACCAACTAATAATAAAAGCAATTTCCAATTAGTCAGTACATAGTTACGTCTTAGTGCAAATTCAGAATTCCATGGAGACAGGATTAAATTAATGTGCAATCGGGTTTCTCATTTCTAATCTTCGTTGCTTTGCAACTAATCCATTTCAATTCTATTAGTGCTGTTGGGTTCTGTCGAAAAACCACGAATATAACCACATAAACCCCCCGCTTGCTAATTCATAGCCAGAGGGGTTTACTCAACTACCCTTTCCACGATCACCCTCACATATATTCTCGTTATGGATCATGAATAATTAATTGTCTTTCGGTGGCTGTCTAGCTTTCGTCAGTCTCTTCCAACTCTTCAGCGTTGGAATTTTATGTCATGATAAGTCTTCCTATTGAACTTATGGGTGTCACGTGAACAATGCATAAGTTCACATGATTTCATCTTGTAAAAGTCACGTACCAACGGCTATTTCATTTTCTTAGCAGTTTGAATGGATACATTGAAACCGTTGTATGTTTCTGATATGTAATCTGATATTGTGAGCTTTACTAAATAAACGTTTGTGTTTTTAAGTAAATAACTACATTGTACGAATACGTGTAGTAACTACACCTGTTTCCATGTAACGTTAATTTTGCATAGTTTTACTAAAATTTGTAAAGAGCCCTCCCGTATTTGGAATAATTACGGTATGGAACTACATACTAATAATTTCACTGTTATTTACTTCTCAAATTATTCAAAACCTTTCTTAAAGTAACATGACCATGTTATAAAAATTTACTATTATAATTATCCTGTTTGCCCCCTCCTCGGGCAATTACACATGTTTACATCTTTGTATTCGATTTCATAATACGTAATATTGAAATCTGTTTTCATTTTTAGAGTTTTCATATAATTTATAGACCCGAGTTACGTTCATATTACAGAGAAATAAAACTATACTTTTGTAATTTTAAGTTTATTGTCTGAATTCCCTTTTGTAGGACTAAAACTGAACACTAATATTCATCAAATGGGGATATACAGAAAACATCAATATTAATTTTTACCGTTTAAGATAATTTTTTTCTTTTCCATCAGGTTTTTATTTAAAGTAACGCAAACACGTTACAGATTCATCTAACTATTTGGATCGATTGGTAACTATGAATGAAACGTAGATCTTCATTATGATCCATAAACAAAAAGACAGCGAAAGAGCTGAAATACTGATTCTCTTCGGTTTAAGAAGCTTCATGTACAGAAGGCAACGGGAAAGGTTCTTTGTTGCTTCCATTTGTTGGAATTGATATGGGATACTTCCTGGGGATTATTTGGAACACGGCAAAATTGTGACTAAACAAAACTATTCTTATTGATGACTAAACTTCGCCAACTATTATTAGGAAAACACCAAGAAAAGAGATCCTCTATTTTGGATTTGTTCAACAGTAACGGCTAGTGTTGCAAAAATAAACGAATTAAGCTTTAAACTGGTTGATTATCTCCGATACTTCCCTGCTTTCTTGTTCCGAACTTTAAAGTACATTAGTACATACATTTTGTTCACATATAAATGTATTAGATCTTGTAAGAGACTATTGTTGCAATATTTTATTAATTATAAAACTTACTTGAGGGCACGATTCACTAAGAGATGAGTAACTGGACGATCTGCTTCCTAATGGTTCGGGGCTTAAACTTCCATAAGATGTAGTTGAACTTAAGGATACTGAGTCAGCTCTACTCCTATAAGGAGAAAGTTGCACATGCTTCATCATCTGTAATAAAAAATAAAATTTAAAGCGATCACATTTAAACAATGTATTATATAAAAATTTCAAGTTTGAGACATTTTGATACGAATATTTTTGCTCAATGGATTTGGCGCTGTTCGTTCTGTGCACTAAGGATCCATTTTTACATAAGGACCAAGATTGTAAAATAAACGCCGGCATTTGTTGTTCCGAAATATAGATGAAAAACGTAGTTTTCTTATTTGAGGAAAATTCGCATTGACACCACGTGTAAAGTATTTGTGCTACAATTTTCAACGACTTTCCTACGGATTGGGGTGTGTTTTAAGCTTGCTCTTACATATTTATCACGACAAAATTCGATCAAAGGTAAAAGTCACAGCCATGATTGTTTAGTTACGTCATATGGGGCAAAACGGGGTAGTCGACTAGGGCAAAGTGGGCAACATTTATTTAGTGCCCCATATGCACCATATTTATTGTATAGTTTCTTGTTCATGAGCGCGCTTTCTTGAATTACAGTACAATGGATCGGACGTATATGCAAAAAGTCTTCTTGGTGTTTAGAATCAATAAAGTCGTTCATAGCAGTTTCCGGAGAAATGGGACACAAGAAAGCAGCGCAAAAATACAATGTGCTACAAACTACAATTGAATGCTATATCCAAAAGTACAGGGGCAATCCCGATGAAATGATCATAACAAAGAAATTAGGCCAAAACGTGACTGCATTTACCGATGAGCAAAAGAATTAATAGAATATATATAATTAATGAACTTCTCGAATTTACGGCCTAACGCCTACTGATCTTCAAGCACTAGCTTTCAAGTTAGGCAGAAAAAATAAAATTTGTCACGATTTTAACCAAACAGATAAAATGACGGGAGCACCTGGCTGGGTGGATCAAAAAGATATCCGGATATAACCTTTAGAAAGCCGGAAGCAATGTCAACGGCTAGTGCCATGGGGTTTAACAGGGTTACAGTTGCGAACTTTTTAATCTACGTAAAGTAGCGATTGATAAATATACAATTACGCCGCAGCCCATTTACAACGTTTACGAAACCAGCATATCGACGATTTCCAAAAGTCATACCAAACTTTTTACCGTAATTGGTAACCGGTTGGAACCCTAACATCTGCAAAAAGAGGCAAATTGATGCCGACGGTTGTCTACGTGTTGCCGGAAATTATATACCTCCTATGTCCATATTTCCGAGAAGGTGAGTAAAGCCTGAATTACTAGATAGAGCACCGGTTGGTTATTGGGGGAATGTCGTGAATCTAGATGAATACTAGGTCATTTGTTCATATTGTAGTTAAAAAGATTTATAGATTGGTCGCATGCAACCAAGGAAGACCCGGTACTATTGTTGGGCACGTTATTCATGTTAAAAGTATTTGGTTCGCGAAAATGATGTTGCTCTGCTATGTTTCCCACAACACTGTACACACCGTGTTGGTTTTATGTAGCCTTTGAGCAACTGCTACAGCCCCGAAGTCACGAAATGGTTGCCCAATTTCAGACTACTAGATTGTTTGGAGAGGCGTTTATTGCTGCTGCCACTATGACAACTGCTGTAAATTCCTTTAGATCTCCAAGAATTAGGCCTCTCGAACCAATATCTTCACGCATGCAGATTTTGCACCGATGGAAATGATCAATATTTCAGAAAATTCAATCGCAACGGCCTAATCCAAGCAAAGGACTCCTAAACCGGCTCTTCGACCAAGCTCATCGCAACATGGATGTTCAGAAGCGAATAACAGTAAGGTACCAGACAAGCAAAGGACCCCTGAATGAGCTCTTCAATCAAGCTCTCCGCATTAAATTTATCTAATTTTATTCGCAGCTTAAAATTTAAATCGACCTGGATGATCAGGAATTAATAATATGCCAGAAAGATCTGCCTTTGGAATGTCGTATCACCTAAAACAGTACGACCAACGCAGCGGGTTACAAAACGCAGAGGAAAAGCAGCGATAATTACGGAATCTCCTTACAAAAACGAATTGGTTGACCAACAAAAACAAAAGAAAAAAGGCCTGCACATAGGACATAACGAAAAGTTCAGAAGGTAAATCGGATAAAATTACGAAAAAGAAAATAAAAAAAACAAAGCAACTTTAAGACAACTTGAAAATGAATCTTTTGATGACGACAACGAAGATGCTGAATGCCTGTATTGTAGGTACCTATGGTCTCATTCCAACGAAGGGTGGATTAGGTGCATAAAGTAATAGTTTGGGCACATTGCTGGTGTTGCAGGGGAAGGCGATGAAGATGAAGCTACGCATCTTTGTGTTACGTGCACTTTAGTATTTTGTGTTATTGGTTAAACTGGTCAATAAAAATTTTCTTTGTCCAATATGTATAATTTTCTACATAAAATAATTTGTAACTCACATTACCCTACTTTGCCCAGTACGACGGGGCATAGCAGGGCAAACGATTTTTAAAGAAATTTTATACTTTATTGATTATTTAAGGATGTATCAATGAAACTATCATGGCACATGAAGCAAACATACCAAGTAAGCAATGTAAACCGTTAAAACAGTTTTTTTTAACAATAGGATGTCGAATTAATAGCTGTTGAATGATAAGTATCTCACAATGTCCTGGTTTTCCTTAAAAGTCTGCACTATACACCATGCAAGCTTCTAAATAGATAAAATATCGAAATTAATTTAGTTACTGGTGTGTTTAAAATCCTTTAGTTGCGCTTGTTAAAGCACACGTCCTATCTAGAAAATACAACAGTTACCAATTGTAGTTTCAACTTCAATATTAAGGAAAATAAAAAATATTGAAATCCGTCACCAATTTTTTTGTTATTGAACCAAAACTATATTTGTAAAAATCAACTGTTTTTTATTATCAAACTGACTATACAAGCCTTTTCAACAACTCGTAGTTACAATGAGATTCTAAAAGCTCTCGCAACAATTTCTTTTCAGCTAATTGCTAACTGTACGAATACTAACTTCTAAAACTACGATGCGATCTTCTTAATTACTTATATCGATGCCCTATATTATATATTTATATATATTATATATTATATATTTTATTATTATTATATATTATATATATATATATATTATATATTATATATTATATATATATTATATATTTATATTATGACTAACAATAATTTATACTGATCACTTAATTAATTGATATCATGACTTTATACTTTAAGTAAAAACGTAATACTGTAATCACAGCTTCAATTAGAACTGAACTAACTATTGCTCATCACGTCAATTTATATTTTATCTAATCGTTCTAATTATTCGAGAACATATTAGAATATGCAAATAATATCTCGAATGTACCTATTATAGGCTTAGTAAATCTTTTAAATGCGAATTCTTGTACCTACCAAGCAAGTCAATCGCCCGCAGAGGTTCATCAATCATCTTTTGTGTACAAACGTCTCGTTTACATTCAAATGTAATTATTTCGGTCATAGCAAGACTAAACAGCGTTTCAGTATTAACGTGAGTAGATTGAAGGCAAAGAGAAACATAAGGTCCCATTTATCTGATAGTAATTCTAGCTGGTTTCTATATTAATAAAAAACTATATAAGGTCTGCAAATGGTAACCTATTTTGGCTTTGCTTAATAAGGCATAGACACTTATGAAACATACTTCGAAGTTTCACAGTTGTCGTCTTAGACTGGTTGTTCAGATTGTACATTTAACAAAACTTTGTTCTGCCAGATTTGGGATTTAACTATTTTTTTCTCATAGTTTAGCATAATTTTAATCTCTTGGAGTATTAATATCCTATTATAAATCAGCGTCTTAACGCTCAACAGAATTTAACGACAGCGGTTTGATGTTTTAGCACCAAATTTTCCACGAGCCTAATGAAATAGTCTTTTACTAAGCGTTGAATTCATTCGAATAAAATTTACGTCAGCCTAAGAAAATTTTAAGCTTTAGAACAGTACGAGAACTAAGATATGTCGGCAAATTGTACTTTAGTTTGTTCATCTTAGCCGTACCAACATTATATGGACGCAGACACTAAACAGGGTTACTCGAATATGTTGATAAAGTAATTTTGTTTGCTTCCTTGCAAGGTCGTTAACCTCAAAACTTCGTATTGCATCCCAAAAAAATTGTTTCCATTACATTGTCAACCGATTTAGGCTTTCTTTTCAACGGGGCAAGCAGTCCCGTCAATATCTTGAAGTTCTGTCTCGGGAGACTAGTAATTTAAAAAGTTATGGTACAAAATCAAGTGGTTTCAAGCATGTTGATTGTATATGTTAACGGAAACAGATAAGAAAGTAAAAATAGGACTATAGAAAGCATAGAAACTAGAGCATAAAAATGAATCAAACTAGAATAGAGTACTACGACGAAAATGCTTAAAATAGAATGGAAGACCTTCGAAACTCAAAATGCAATATTCAAGTTTATGACAGCTCCGTGTTAATAAAACATTGTTCAAAGGGTATAAATGGAAGGTACCGCTACACGACTATAAACATGAACGTTAGGCAAATAGTTAGAACTTAGAAGCTTTCAAAACTTGGTGGGATTGCGTTGGGAAGAGTGGAAAATGCCACACGTGCCTAGACCTCCTAATGGGTCTATTGTACTTCATTCCTTACCCTAAATTGGTCCTTCACCAATCATCCACCTGACCTTGCAGGTGAGTTTGAGAATGTCAGCTCAGGAGGTGTTTCTGATTCTGTCGTTTTCAGGTGAGAAGTCTCCCAGCATGAATTCTCGAAGTCGCGCGAGTGGTGAACATGTGCACAGAATGTGTACCGACGTCTCGTCCTCCTGATGGCAGCCGCGACAGGTGAGGTCGGCTGACAGACCCATCTTGTGCAGATGCTTCTTTAGTTTGCGTGCCCAATCAGAATATCAATCAACCGCCATAGTTTCCGCCCGGGCAAGCATATGCCAAAACTTGGTGCTATAGGAGAATATTTAACATTAACTGGGCAGATAAAGTCTCAGAAATGGTTTAAGGAAATACAAGTATTACTAGCACAATAAAAAAACGCGATAGGATGATATAATGTTTAAAAGAATAGTTAAAACAGTGTCAAGGGGACAAAATAGAAAATAAAATTGTAGAAGAATAGGGAAAACCAAAGACTCAAGTAGGTAGACGGGATCATGAAAGATGTAGAATTATCAATAGTTACAGGCCTCTGCAAAAAGTTGAGCTAATATTCTCATTTTTTTTGTTTTTCAAAGCAAAACGTATTATAGTAGTACAGGGCTGCTACCAGCAATAAATCATAAGATATCTAGAACAATACTTTATAAACTTGATTAGAACAGGTTTGCTTTAATCATTAATCTGGCAAATGACAATCTTTGAAGTTAGAATATTAAAGTTCGTGCATTTTGCTTTACTTTATACGATGGAAACTATAAGGATAAAGAAACTTGCCACGAAGAATCACCGAAGCAAAAAACCATATGGTGATACGTATGGGATAATGTTACCAAATGCAACGTATAGCATTGTAACGCGTGGGTGCTACGGTAAATGAAAACCAAATGCAAAAAGAGGAAAATTAATCTAAAACCGACAAAATTATTATTGATGTACCCTGCAAAGTGGATTTCATGATTACCTAATATTAATTAAACATTTTTGTGGATTTAACAAATATAAGTTAATGAATGCAGTTAGTATAAGTAAAACAATTAACTCAAAACAACAAAACCAGAAAGTTATTTATTGTACAATACATATTAGGACGGAACTCAGATTCATAAATTAATATAAACCACAAAAAAGCAAACCAAATATTTATTTCAGTTCAGTTTTACAGCGAATATGTCATTTAAAGAAAGCTTTAAAATTATGAAGTAAAAATCAGTAAATTTATTAATTATATCACAAATATAAGAGAGACTTTTTACAAATTTCTCTTAAATAAATTAGAATCGATATCACATAAAAAAAAATCCCTGATACACCTTAATACAATGTAAAACCCTAGACTCTTGAGTAGTGAAATTCACGGATACCAGATTGCAGATATAATTCAATCATTTTATACAAAAGGTACAATATATTGATTTATATAGCTAAACGGAAGGAAGCACGAATGTTAACCTAAGTAAATCGCACGATACCAATAGTGCTTTCCCGGGATCCATTCCATAAACTCAATAGAATTGTGCTATGACAAAAATACTCGATATCATAAGAAAGAGAGGAGAATTAAATGATAATAATTACATCTAACGGAGAGTGAGAATCAATTATTCGTGAACCGGTAATAAGAACGGGGTCAAAATGTAATCATTTGAGAGTAATTCAGCGGTAAACGCGCACGATGGTCGGTATGGCGAAAAATTAGGTTTTGAAAAGTAAAGCTGGGAAAATAAAATTCAGAGAAGTTAATTTAAAACATCGAAAATGTAGTAAAAAAAGATAAACGTAACGTTGAACGAAACCAGCTTCACGTATGCAACGCAGCCTCCTACTTGAAGGAAGTTTAGAATGGTGCGCGAGCATTTTGTAAGACTTCACTTGCAGATTTAGAAAGAGGTTAACTATGTGTGTGATTTTACAAACGCATGTGTGCCGTAATAAAAGAATTTACTCACAAGGATAGCTCAAATTGGTGGATTGTGTCGAGTTAAGGGCGTTTAGCTGAAATTGAAACACTGAAGGTTTCTGGACATTCTCAGATTTAAGGAATTGGAATGAAACAGTAAGCAATCATAAGGTTTTATGTATAGATTTAATAGTTATGTACACAGGGTGGCATAAGTTTTATGTCATTAAATTTAGGAGGTGATAGGACTTGATTGACTAAACAAAAACCTATAATGCATTTTACTCTTGGATCGCTTTTTAAATGCTCAACCTAGGTCAACCTAAGTAAAAGTTTTAGGATTGTTGTTTTATCATATGTTTATAAGAAATGACTTACCTATGCAAGTTCGTGGTTCGTATTACTCCCGGCCATCGTAATTTTAAATTACAATTCAGAAACTATTGCGGGACAAAAATATCTCTAATTATCTAAAACCAATTACAATTAAATCACAACACAGCGGTTAAGTGTTTTACCAAAGCAGGTAGTGGAACACAAGTGACAAAATCAAACAGGAGAATTACGATTACGATTACGATCTATTATAATGAAAAGGTAAAGTCAACTTAAAGAAGGTTATCGTATAAAAGCTGCATAAAGCTGAATTGCAACAAATTCAAGATTACGGGGCATAAACCCAATACAGTCGACCAAATCAGCATAATGAATTATTATTTTTGTTGTGACTACCATTACATCATTCGAATGTTTTAAAAAAAACTTATTTTAGAAGCAGCTAAATTGGATTATTTCGTTTGGCAGCTAAAATGCACTCTATTTCACAAATTTAAGTTTGAAGGTCACAGCTTGGTTGGTCGACTCTATAGCATGATATTATTGTGTATTTGATTCGGGACCTAGCTAACATTTCAGTGGTTTTAAGACATTTATAATAGTTTTTGTGTGTCCGTTTGTAGCTTAACCATCCGCTTTTGACACAGCTTGATTAACAATTTTTGTTTATCTTATTAGTCTCTACGCCCTCTTTAACCTAATGACATAAAACTAATGCCACCCTGTATGTGGATTGAAATGGTCAATGATGTGTATTTATGTAATAGGGAATTAAAGTGAAAGAAATTATTTTATTAAATTAATTATCGACGAAACTATTTTATATTGATTTTAAAGTATTTTAGGGATTGGACAATGAACAGGCTATCAGAAAGCTGGAGTTTAACTGATTTCTATGTTGATTATTAAAGACATTTCTAGAAATACAGATTTATAAATGTCATGTAATCTAATGTTGAAAATGGGAAAAATGTAGAGTGAGGATTAAGGATGGATTAAATTTAAGGTTTTTTAGGATATTTTAGCAATAGCTGTCCAGAGTGAAGTTAAGAAATTTATATTTTTTTAGCAAAGTATATTTGTAATTGTACTGTAATTATTTCATATTAATAGAATTTAAGTGTAGGTTGAATTTTATTTTAATTTATTTAGAAACTAGGTAAACAGGCACAGTTGTAAAGGATATTCAGTTACCCCAGTGATGATATCACATATTTGAAAGAAGTACTTTAATTTTCAATTTATTTAATTTGACCAAATTTTATGTGTTTTAAAGATGTTTTAGCGAAAGGTAAATAAAAGGTAATAAAATTTAAGAAACCGAAGCAAAATCGACCTATGCGAAATAACCGTCTTCCATATAGGAAGGAATTGCTGCGACGACAGACGGTTTGGCGCCCCTTAATATGACAAGATAAAGTTTTTCAGGGTAAGTAATTAGAGTAACATGGTTTGTTTATATTTTTATTCCTTTAATTTTTTTATTTCGAAATTTTCATAATTTTTTGTATAGGAACGAACCCACTCCCGCACCACTGCAGTTAGTCGACGCATCATTAATGTTATGGTGTGTCTGTCCCTTCGAGATAAATCGATATTTATTAACTTACCGCCAATTTTACCCGTAACCGCATGCCCGAGATTTGAAATGTTATTCGTATACCAAGCTGCAACAAGGAGCTGCAAGAACCATGGTATCAAATTCTGTGCATTAATTGATATTAGAAACAAATGGAAACAATTTTCATAGATATATCTTATCTTCCTTCCGTTCTTTTATTCCTAATAAAATATATTACGTTCTGCTTTCCTTAAATTTTGATAAGCTACACAAGAATTCCGACGAAACCACAATCTTTCTTTATCAAAGTCTAAAATAATTAAAAGAATTAACATCATTAAAATATCTCAATTAGAGTATGGTAAATACAGGTACCTTACAAGTCTTGTCTCATAAAGAACAAGAGTTTAATGAAATTGTTGAAATTTTCTAGTAACATTTGATAGGTATATAAATAAAATAAAACTAGATGATCTACGATAAACTAATTAGGTTACTTTATGCAAGGCATTTTAAATTATTTCCAATACGACCACTTCTTAAGGTTGAAGATTATTATCTAAGTTAAAGCATCTCTTGTTCTTACATTCAAAATGTGACAAACTTGTGGTTTACGGCAGCCTGTGGTTAGTGAAATCTAGAGCATTCAACACGCTGGAATGCTGATATCGCCACTTGATATCAGGTTTACCTGCTAAACATGTTTTATAAATCAGCCATGTAAAAGATTTGATGAATGGTAACTGAAAGTGATATAAAAGTTCCAAGCCGTAGAAAAATTTTAATTACCTTAATATTTAAAATCCACTTAGATAAAATCATATGTGCATTTAATGACCAATCACAGGTTGTTCCTTCCATACCAAAATGGTAATGCAGATGTTTCAAAAATTCAAACATACCTAACGGTTTTCGATATTTTAGGCTAAGATTAGCCACACGTTATAATTCAAAAATAACATCAAACTTATCATCAGCAACGCTAGTATTAAAGATAGTAAAATGATAATAATAGGAGTAATGTTTTTGCCGATTTGTACCGCAAACAAAATATGTACATTAATAATAACTCATAAGAGATTTGGCGATGCTATCGCCCAATGTTAATACTATTGTACTCAGTCAATCAAAGGAATTTCAGGTTAGCATTACATCTTTACCCAAAGCCAACAGCCAAAAACAGCACAGAAGTGGGTAGAGTACGGGACCTATCTTGTCTTACAGGCAGGTTAACCATAGTTTGATAAATGGTAAAAGCATGCAGAAAGAAACGGGAGAACATCGCGCTAAAGATATCCAAAGAAAATACAATTCACACATTTTGATGGCCGCCTTTTTGGTGAAATATTTCGGAGGTAAATTCGTCACCGATAAGGAGTACCGGATAGGAACTACTAATACTAGGGTATAATAATAACCACTAACACAGCTTTTAAGACTCAAAAATTGAAGTACGAACAGTCGAAAATATAAACAAAGTTGGTGTATTAGAAGATTTAACACAATAGAAAAACAGGTTAGAAATAAATGTTGCGACAAAAGAAGAAAAGTTGCTATTGGTTGTTGCAAATTTATTTTTGAAAGCTTAATGGTGTAAGTACCTGGTTACTCATTTCAAGCCTCCAAAACGTTGGGCGTTAATGTAGCAATTTCGATTTTCAAATCGGGCCCCACGATGCGGTACCAATGTAGCAGTACTAGTTTATTAAAAATCACGTTGTGTGATCTTACTCCTAGGGAGAAGATAGAACAACAATTCGAAACTTAAAGGGACTCGAAATTTTTACGTGTGCTAGGTAGAACTATAAAAACTTGTTACGCCGGCGGCTGGCTTGGCTATTATCCCATGCAGAGATCACGAAAAGGGCAGGTTTGAAATATTCTTCGTGAAACGGAAAACTAAATAAAGTGAAGTTGGATGCCACCGTATCTAGCAAGTATTAAAAAATGTGGTTTTAGGATAGATACAGAAACTCTATCGAAGTGGATCAGCGATTTTCCAACCTGCTTGATTCAAAGATGATGTGGAGGTCAGCGGACTTAGAAAATCGTTGATGCGCAAACCCTATAATGCCAACAACGGTTATGCAACAACCAGAAGCTAGACAGTAAATTCGGAAGCCTCTTGCTAGTCCACATGTACTCTCTAGCCGACCTACATTATTGGACACCCTCGAGTGTATCCATCACGTACTACATCAGTCTGGGGCCATCGCCTTTTGTTACCCAACTGGAATGTGCCTAACCAACCTAAAAGTCGTCGCCAACAGCCAGTGAGTGATTGTTGCTGAATTTCGAAAGGATCTGTTAATTATTCTGCAGTCCCTTTTCCACGATGGTTATGTCTCAAACCACTCAGAAAAATTTTAATCGTTCCAGTCTGTAAAATCCAACATCATACTATTATAAACGATAATATTATGTTAACTATTTAATTTTTTTACTTAAAATATACTTTTCCATGAAAGTAAGATTTGACCTAAATCAAGTATGTTTGAAATTTTCAATAATAATAATTGTAAAATAATTTGAATTACAGTTTTGCTTAAGATTGTACGTGATTATCAGATCTGATGCTCATATAAATCATAGGAAACAAAATGTTGTTTAAGTAATAATTTTTTGATATCAGTAACACAAGTGAATTTATTAAATTTTTTATTGGATAAACGTTATTTTATATAATAGGTACCTCCTGATTTTAATATGTACCATTTTCTATATAGGGTAAATTCAAAAATTTTAAATAATCCACTTCGATAGGGTATCTGTATCTACCCTAAAATCACATTTTTTTAATGCTTGCTATACACAGTTGCGTCCAATTTCACTTTATTTAGTTTTCCGTTTCACGAAGAACATTCCAACCCTGCCCTTTTCATGATCTCCCATGGAATAATAGCTAAGCTAGTCGCCGGCGCAGCAAGTTTTTATAGTTCCACCTAGCACGCTTAAAAATTTCGAGTTCCGAATTGTTGTTCTATCTTCTCTCTAGGGGCAAAATCACACAATGTGTTATTTAAAAAACTAATACTGCTACATTGGCAGCACATTGTGGGGTCCGAATTAAAAATCAAAAGTGCTACATTAACGCCCAATGCCTTGGGCGCTCGAAATGAATAACCATTTATATACACCACTAAGCTTTCAAAAATATATTTGCTACTTGTTTTTAAATTCCTGACAAATTTTTTCAGTGTATCCCCTTTTGTCTTACCTTTATACTTCTAAGTTGTTTCAGCTAGCAATTTTTTTCTTTACTAATAAAAATAATTTGTTACACTGCCCTTCAAAAAAAAACAGAAAAAATTTTGAGTTCCAGAAAAAAAGGTAAACAACAGTAACAAAGCCGATTAAAAAAAATATTAAAGCAATTAGGGCTAAACTCTTAAAAGTTTTGATTACAAAATTATTCACAAAAAATTTGTTGTGTTATTGTAATTCCTTGGACTATTGTGACTCAAGAGACTAGAATGATTACTGAATAAAGTTATAAATATGAAAAATTATTTCTATGGGAGCAAGAGGTTTAATGGATAAATTAATAATTAAGTCAACAAATGAAAATTAATAAGTGAATCATTTAATAAACGAATCAACTAACCAACGCATAAATGTATAAACGAATAAATGTATCGATGATTAAATGGATAAAGGAATCAAGGAATCAACGATTAAATTGATAAACGAGAGTGAGTTACAATTGGTGTAAGTCATAATCAGTATGTTTACACTCATATGATACGCGGGGGTTATAGGGATGTCCAAAAACAATTTCTATACAATCTCAAAAGGGGTTTACATATTAATAAATATATAAATTTTTAAAGTTGGGACAAAACGCTACTTAATGTTTTTAAAAAATTTGCTTAAATGCCAATATTTATCATTGTCATACTTTTATCAAAAAATCTTTCTAAGGGTTGAATTTCTATCCCTCATAAAGATAAACTAAAAAAAATTTAGTTACCGACAAAATATGAGATTCAACCTTAGATTTCTCACTACTTTATAAACGACAGAGTAACACATAAATAAAGCATTGCTTTCCAGCAGTTCTCCATCATCAATAAAAATTTTCAAGCAACCAAAAAACTAAGAAATTTTCTTTCAGGAGAGAACCATCGAACATTCTCAACTGAATATTTCTAAAACTACCAAAATTGCACTGCAATTGCCACTACTACTTACAGTTGAGTAGTATTTTATACCGAAGAAAAATTACAAAGAACCAAGAAAAATTTTTAATCTCAACTAGGATTCTATAACGACTACTTCCACTTGTCACTTATGCGCGAACTTGGACATCGATCAACAATATCAACACAAGTATACCAAACAAAATAAAATCTAAAAAACTTATGAATTTAAATTGATGAGTTACGATGTTAGTAATTTCTATCTACACTTAATGAGTTACGATCTTAGAAACTTTCATGTATAGTTGATGGGCAACTTTAAACATTGACCAAAAGTTACATTAAAATTTTTACTAAACAAAATAAAAACAGAAAGCGTACGAACCTATAGATGTAATTTACATAAGTTTCAATCCAAGCGATATCCTATAGAAATATCGGATTTAGAACAGACATTGAGACGAAACTGATTTGCAGATCAGATTTAGAAAATATTTTACCTTACAAGTTATTGACACAGGAGTACGTCGAACAAAAGTTAAAAAATTTTATTTTTTAGTTTAGCCGACTTCTCTTCCATACGAGATTTAGAATCCTTCAGGAAATTCATTAAAGTTTCTGTGTCCATTTTACTTTGGCTTCTTGTAACAGGCATATACAAACTACTTAAATGTCTTTAGAATAGTGTTTTTTTTAGCGGGCTACTAATAACGCATTCACCAATTTAAAACAAGTAATAACAAAAGTTTTTATTATTCACAATTCACAAGTTTAATTAACAGTACATGCCTTATTTATACATGTTTTCAGTCCAATTAACAATGAAGCACCATCACACTAATGCTATTTACAAGCACTAATATCTTCTTAAACTAAATCCTTAACCATAAGTCTTCATAACAACAGTAACACTACCATAATTTATTTACTACCCTTTTGTCTATTTATGTACAAACTGGCGGTACAATATGCACGTTCACATAACACAAATTTATATTTACTATAAGACTTTCAAAACGTAATGACCAACTAACTATACACGATATGGTTTAATACGACATTTGGATATAGACTAACTGATGTACACTCATCACCGATCTTATATATACCCTCAAATTAACAAGATAATTCATGGTCTGGTGTTTGCTCGAATGTTCTAGACTTCTGTAGAATACATTTCGGTTATGCAACTTACATGTTTGACGGGTTGCCTAATAGTTCATAACAATATTATGCTGTGGTACTTTCGAAGAAATATTATTTGGGTCAACGTTCATACCCATAGGCTTAACTGGTCAGGAGTATGTTGACTTTTTACGAAATTAACTTCACAAAATGTTCGATAACTTACTATAACAAACAAGAGGGTACCTTAGGTATTTTGAACCAAATGGCATGGGTCCGCACAATGTCCGGATTGTGAAAGAATTCTTTTCTAGGAGGTTTCTAGGTATGTGGATTGAGACCTTTATGTGGTTTTGTTAAAATTCGATCAACAATGCACTTGTTCAAGGTGAACAGCAGCTAAAAGCTACATAATATCATAATATCATAATATCATAATATCATAATATCATAATATCTTGTGTATATGTTGTAAACAAATGTCAAATTATATAAGTATGTAACTTTGGTATTATGGTTCCCAGACTTTGTTACAGGTTAAAATTCGCTGTACAAATTATTTTAGTGAATAACTGATTTAAAAGGATTATTATAATTATTAATGAAGGTTGGCACGCATATGTGATCGAGTTACAAAAATACAAAGCAGCAAACTTCAAAACGCCATCTAACCAAATTCAAGAAAAATTTCTGTAGGTGAAATTCGAAAAAGTACTACCTAATAACCAACCGCGCTGAAGGCGCTTATAGTCGATTTCAAACCGAAAATCGATTATACGTATGTTGTTTGCTGGCAATTTGCAAAGAAAAATAGCCAATAAACGATTTCCATGTATTTATTTATATATTCACAAAAACTGAACGAAAATTGTGAAATCAAAATTTATCCAATTCGTATATTGGAGTTATATTTATGATTAGTGTTGACTCTTTGTGCAGAAAAAAAATAGACCGACCAATTTGACGAGCTGAAAATATACTCAATTTGATTTTCCAATGCTCCACCCGAATGTACTACATTGGCCAAGAAGCGAGTTTTTTATCTGGAAAATTTTGAATTTTGGCGAACCCTTGCTGTTCTAAGCAAGGTAGGGACGAAACCTACATTTTACCTCTCATCCGAATGAGCGCGTATTTTTATTAAAATGCTCGCTCAATATTTTTCAAGTGGACCGTGTCGGGATTCGAATTCGGGACCTTGGGCTCAGTAGTCACACGCATACCAACTGAGTCACGGAACTGCCGAGCTTAAAATACACCCGAAGGTACTACATTGACCAGGAAACGAGTTTTTTACCAGGAACTTTTGCCGAACCCTTGCTGTTCCAAGCAAGGTAGGAATCTTTAACGTGCGTGACAACACACACATACGAAACGTACGTTTCACCTCTCATACGAACGAGGGCGTGTTTTTGTGAAAATACTCGCTTTACATTTTTCAGATGGACCGTGTCAGGTTTCGAATCCGGGACCTTGTGCTTAATGGTCACACGCATACTAATTTAGCCACGAAGCCGCTCGAAATACAATGTACTATAAAAAAATTTATCACACATTACGCTTACATCACTGCAATTATTGAGCAATACCGAGTCGGTGTTTATAAAAGCATTGTAAAGATTTGAGAAATCTGCTTTCTTGAAATAGTATGATTCACGATTTTCATTTATGGGAAAATTTATTATAGTCTCATTCTTTACCTTATAGGAGTATTCAACCAACCATATTACTAACTAACTGACCAATAAGTACACAGCATGCAAATAAATAGCATGCACACTTAAAACACCCCTCAAACAATAATGGACTCATCCGAGACCCATCAAAATACATAACAGAACTGTCTGAACCAATACATTACATGTGATTTTCCAATGCTCCACCCGAAGGTACTACATTGGCCAGGAAGCGAGTTTTTTTTTTACCTGGAAAATTTTGAATTTTTCCGAACCCTTGCTGTTCCAAGCAAGGTAGGGATCTTTAACGTGCGTGACAACACTCACACACGGGACCTCCATTTTACCTCTCATCCGAACGAGGGTGTATTTTTGAGAAAAATGCTCGCCTAACATTTTTCAAGCGGACCGTGTCGGGATTTGAACCCGGGACCTTGGGCGTAGTAGTCACACACATACCACTACGCCACGGAGCCGCCTTCTGAACCAATACAAACAAACCGAGGATATAATAGGAGCTGTAAACGTTAAAGTAATATACTTCCTAATTGTTCTTTTTCTCAGTAGTTACCATTCTAGGAGACAACTTAGGAATAGTACAAAACGGAAGTCACCAAGCTCAGCGTGCATTAAAGGTTTTTCTTCAAATTATCTCGTTGTGACCACCCAATTTAAAGGGATACAATGAAGTGAACTCTTTATAACCACACTAGAGACGCAGAAGCCCTTCATAACACAGCTTGGACACGCTCCACCTCCAAAGCCATCAGAACCACCTCTTAGAGCACGTGACGTCAACGTGCACACAACGATTGGGAAAATTCAGCCACCAGCTCGCTTCAATTTCTACCAACCAAGGATGTCACCCGTATACTAGCATCTGTGCATACAGTCGAAAGGAACCGAAGCTTGGAAATTCTATCCTGTCACCCCCGCTAGGTACCGCATTGCATTCGGCTTAACGATGGACCTCGTCCACACACAACACCAGATCCAAGTCTTCGTCATGCAGTCGCACTATTTAATACTTCAACATAGAAATACATCCAGCAACTTTACAAATTAAAGTGCTTTCAGTGTTGAGATATTTGCAATAATTATGCACGCAAAAACTTTTGTAAATATTTTCTTTGTATGTCAAGCTTTTAATGTATACTTAGTTCTTATTTTTAACTTGCAAATAAATGCTGTCTCTGTTGTTATGAAGCATTAACAAGGTGACCTTAAATAATTCAGAACAGCACAGTTTTTCCGTGGAGAGAAAAATACATAAATCTCAACAGCTGCAAATATAGCAAAACCGATCATGGTAATGCTCGCAGAACCGAAAACTTGAAGACTTGGACATACTACCGATGCACACAAAAAAAGATACAATGTCTATCAGCAGTCGTAGATTAGGGTGGGGAGAATAAGAATACCCAAAAACAAAAATTCGCCCAGCTGAAAAAGAAAATTATTAGTGCACAAAGAATAAAATAATGGAAGAACATTAGCCTGCACAACCAAAAAATAAATCGCGTAATAAAAAAACTTACGATAAAAAAAATTGGTAGTAAATAAATAGAGCGCAGCTGTATAAGGCCAATCGGATTTTTAAAGGAAGTAATATTAATTTGTAGTTGAGGTTCATAACCTCAAACAAAACTAAATGATTTCATACAAACAATTAATAATAAACGTGTAGGTAAACACACTATATGTACAATAAACAAGATATAAGAGAAATATAAGCAATTATCAAAAGAAAAATAATTTAATAATTATTAAATATTTAATAATAATGCCACAGGTGGCTTAAACATAAACCACAGCTAAAAAATCGAAAAAGAGATTAATAAGTACAACATATAGAGGAGAGAAAAGTTCGAATCAGTAGATCTACTTTATCAGGTAGAAAAAAGCTGTAGACCAAAAAATTAAATACGATCAAATCCTAAATTTTTTAAAATTGTAATTCTACTTTCAAATTTCGTTTATTTTATTTTTAAGTATTAAATATTAAAAAGTCGAAATTTTTTTCTACAGTAGTGTCTGAAATGACTAGAACATCAATGTTTCAATAATTTACAAACTTCGATAGTATAATTAATTTATAATTTTCACAATTTCATATTCAGTTGTATGTACTATATTTCTAGAGACATCTCGCGTAACAGTATGTGTATCAATAACGGAACATTTTCATCTTCTGTGTTTTGTTTAAAATACGCGGACTAACACAACGAGATAATTTAACAGCTGGTTTAATATTTTCCAAAATACAAAATGTGTCCTTATAATTTAAAATTAATTCAACATGTGGTAGCAGCACAGATACATCACCCAAGGATTCCTGGGTATATTGTGAAATTCCAAACCGACCAAATTTTCCTTTGTTGAGGAACGCGTATATTAATTTTTAGAAGACTAGGGTGAGTTAAGGCGTGATGTACAACGTGCAAACATTGCTGGTACCTGGTGTAATCATCCAAAACCAAATGGCAAGGAGTACTTTTGATATTATATACGGTCATAAAAGAAAATATAGTGATAATGTGGTTTTGAGAAACTGATCAAAGAACTTATCTCTAATACTCATCTACTCTTCTTATAGCTTTGTCACTACTGAACACTATAACACTAAATTATGAGTTCCATTATTTACGTTCAAATACATTCTATATCGCAACCTATTTGTCGTTTATCCACAGCTGTATGATAAGCAAACAACTAAGAGAACGTTAAGAAATAGGTTAAACTGACAAGATCGTATTTAGAATAATTGAAAATTAGTGGTACCGTGAAAGGTATTTATTTAAAAGGATACTGAATTATTTTGAAGTACAAAACGAATGCAACCAATTCGCAATAGTGGTAATGTAATATATATTTATTGAAGAGTAGTACTGAAATTAACAAAAAGAAAACTAAAGTACTAGTATGTAAAGGAGGGGAAAACAAGTAAAAAACCAGAATACAAATAGGAAACGAGAACTATCAAAAGGTTAAGGATTTCTGTTACCTATAAAACCAAACAAC
This sequence comes from Platerodrilus igneus, assembly GCA_036346225.1. Taxonomy (NCBI): domain Eukaryota; kingdom Metazoa; phylum Arthropoda; class Insecta; order Coleoptera; family Lycidae; genus Platerodrilus; species Platerodrilus igneus. The sequence goes on from JARFIW010000831.1 coordinate 3,181,289, forward strand.
GCAAGATGGAAAAAGTGCAAAAGATATGAAACAAAGATGAGCACAAGGCCGTGCTGCATTTAATAAGAAAAAGAAACTTTACTATGTTCAAAGACAACGAACAGAAACAAGGGAAAGATTGCAGAAGACGGCACTTCACGGCTGTGAAACGTGGACAGTAAGAGAAGCGGACAGGTAAAGGATAGAAACTTTTGAAATGTGGTGCTACAGAGATATAATGAAAATATCATGTACAGACAAGGTTAACACATTGACTGCCACCATAAGGCGGTAAAAGTGATTACCCAGAGGCCAATAGTTATAAAATACTTGGATTTACTTTTAACTGATTCATTGTGGTATATAAAGAGTATAGAACTTAAAATAGAGTTTCATTTTGCAAAAAAATGTGAGACCACAGGTGATGCTCATGGCTCCTCAGTAACAGATTATTCACATAGAGCCATGAGCATCACATGTGGTCTCAAAACCTTACTATAGAAATTTTACAAATGCAACAAAAACTGAAACTAAACCTAATGCTTTTCGGTAAAACAAGCAAGACACAAGTGTATATTACATTCACTACATTTTGTAGGTACCTTTTTCGTAAGTTTTTGTGCTTGTGCTCTTCCCTTTTCACTTTTCATTTTGATGTAGCAACTGTTACAGCGATTTTGTGTTTTTCGATTTTGGGTAGTTCCTTCCAGCGTTTCAATTAATTTACGTTTGATTTCAGTTATTTTCGAAATTTCATTATTAGTCAACATTGTTAATATTAGTTGCCCTCGGAAATGTGTTATATGTTGTTTTCTCCCTTTCAATTTTTTAAAAATTATAAATGAATTAACTACTGATGTAAAAGCTCAAACACATCTTTGTGATACCACCTGATTGGTTTTCGTAATGGTGAAAAGTAAGTAGCCATTTGGTCAGAAATATCGACTCCTTCTTTACCTTTGCTATAATCTATGATTGCCATAGGCTTGAATATTTCGTCACCGTTACAATTTTTTCCCAGTTGGTTACATATATATTCCATGTTTAGTTGTTAAAAAGGAACCTCTCTCTGATTTTGCAACTACAATGCCCTGTATATATTCTTGGCCTACTATTTCTCCTTTCTTTATTTTGGACTTCACAATTTTCTCTGGAAGACCTTTTCTATCTTTACACAATGTTCCTAGCAAATGCGTGTTTTTTTTAAGTAGATGGTCTGCCAATGGAAGCGAGGTATAGTAATTATCAGTGACCTTACATGTGATTTTCCAATGCTCTACCCGAAGGTACTACATTGGCCAGGAAGCGAGTTTATTTTACCTGGAAAATTTGGAATTTTGCCGAATCCTTGCTGTTCTAAGCAAGATAGGGATCTTTAACGTGCGTGACAACACTCATACACGGGACCTCCATTTTACCTCTCATCCGAACGAGGGTGTATTTTTGTGAAAAATACTCGCCTAACATTTTTCAAGCGGACCGTGTCGGGATTCGACAACTGTCCTTCCTTCATTTAAGTATAGGCTACACAAATCCATAACAATCTTTTGTGCTAAACCCATTGAACCGTCCAAAAAGTTTTGACCCGTGTACATAGCTAGTTTGTAGGTATAACCAAAAGTGTCACATAGGTTAAATATTTTAAGGCCCTAGAGATGTCTTTTACTTGGTATATACTGCCTAAACACTAAACGTCCCGTGAAAGGGACCATGAACTCATCTACTACAAGAGTTTCTGCAGGAACAGCATTTCCACAAAAATTGTTTTGCATTATGTTAAATATAGTACGGATTTTATATAGGCGATCTGTTTTGTTCGCCTCTTTATTTGCAAAGTGGATATATCTGAGCAGTAATTGGAATCTGATTCTGCTCGTTACATTTAGAATAAGCAGGTTTCGGTATAACACGCACTGATTCAAGTAGTCACTTATTTTAGGATATTTCACTAGTCCCATGTATAAAACAATACCCAAAAATTTCCGCATTGCAGCACAGTCGGTAGGTTTCCATTTGTTTATTCTAGCCCATCGTGTATATACTTTTGTATTTTTTCCAGTTCGGTATAGCGGTTGGTTTCTACAGTCAGTAAATTAGGTATTTCCTCATCAAGAAATATTGAGTAGACATGCATCGGGACTAAAAGGTCTTTATCTTCTGAATATTTATCAAGATGATCATTGTGAAATCCAGTTCCCAAAAATTGAATGTCACGTCTCAGATGAGAGCAATCAATATCATTCGATACACCAGGCACATTTTCTTTCACCAATGGTACCGTTGCAACTGGTGTGGAAGCACTTGGCTCTGGGTTATTTCCAATGGCATCAGCAAATTCTGAAGTGTTGTAATCACTTTCTTCATGGCTTGAAACTTTTCTTCATCATAATTGCATTTAGACCCAGAGTCGTAAAAGTCTTCATAAGAGTCAGTGTCTTCGCCCATCATAATTTTCTCAGCTTCAAGTTCCAACTTGCTAGTTGTAAGTATTTTTTTCTGTTTATATCGCGAAATATCTCTCAAACCAGATTTTTTTTACTTCCACCACTTGTGGATGCCTCGTCCATTGTTCTAAAAAGTATATATTTGTATTATGTATAACTATACACATACGACTATCCAAATCTTTTGCAACACAACAATAAAAAGCAACTATTGTACGGTACATGTAAACCCTATTTTAAAAACTTTATTCTAGCAAACTACTATCTTGGTGAATTGTGAATCTACCTATGGACATACTGGTGTATTCACAAGTCACTGTAATAGTATACACTACCAAAAGTCTAACCTAACCAAATTTCTATATTTTACGTTAAGTTACGAAAATTACAAGCAATTTATATTTGATTTACACATAATTTACACTTACTCAACTTTGTTTTTAAATATGTTTTGTCAACTTCCACTCAACGTTTTTACACACACAGAATATTCAACACAACGGTTATCCATACCAAACAACGGTTCAACAAATTATGCACAAAGAGGCAAGGTTGTGTACTTATGTAAAACTTTATACTGTTACTAATAGATGCCGTACATAGTTTTGCAATACTATATTGTTTGCTGGGTTATTCCTGGTAAGCCACAACAACGTTGGACGTGATTCCTGCAGATGCACTGCCGCTACATTCCATTTATTATATGTAGTGAGCCATATGGGTGATGCTCAGGGCCTCACGGGGAAACATATTTGAGCATGGTGATGGTCATGGCAGTCAATGCGTTAAGAACAAAGAAGTTCTAGAAACAGTAGTAGAAGAAAGATATCTGTGGAAAAGAGTAAAAACAGGTAGGATGATAGGACACGTACTAAGACATGGGGGATATAGCGCGGTATATGTTAGAAGCAGAAGCAGAGAAAGCAATAAGATAGGTAGAGGTAGACCTAGATTAGACTATTGCAAACACATGGTGAAAGATGCACACTGTTGGAATTTTAAGGAAATGTGTAGGTTAGCTCAGATTAGGAAACTCTGGAGGTACGCGTCTAACCAGTTCTAGGACCGAAAACCTAATGATGATCATGAGTACTGAAATATACAAATAGAGGGATATATATATATATATATATATAATGTCAAAAATAACGACCTTTAATTTATATTCCAATGAGTTAGGTAACGGGTTTATAGGTCTGTGTTACGTTATAGATTAAAACTCTTTGTCTTTAACCAAGCTTTCGATTTTAATTAATATCTTCATCAGGGTGCTGCAATTTATAACATCATTAAAATTATAATAGATAAAATGACTTACAAAAACTGGAGTATTGGTGTAAGTATAAAAGCAGAAATGTAACAAAAATATATAAATATAAATCACAAAACACAAACGTAAACTAACATGTTAAACCTAAAAGTATATCGTCACAGTTTTTTGAAGTTTATATGACTGAATGGTGACAGATGTTACTATAAGTTAAAATACAAGCTAAGGTGATAAAAATATACAGTTTAATTTGGTGTTCTTATTCTACAATTGTTTTTATGTATATTACCTAGTTTTAAAATATACGAATATATTGCACTTAAATTGTCTGTATCTGATTTATAATTTAAGGTATTATTGTTTTTATGATATGTGTCATTTCAAGAAAAGTCTCCCTTTGTAGTTAACTTCAGTATCTAAAATATTAACCTTATTAAAGTCGGGTTGGTGATTATATTTTTTTGAATGATAGGCTAAGGCACACGAATCTTTCCCTATTTTACAGTCACTCCTATGTTGAACAATTCTGGACCGTAACCATTGAGAAGACTGTCCAATATAGATCTTATCGCAGTCCTTACAAGGAATGGAATAAATGATATTGGAATTGTTGAGCATAGGAGTTCTGTCTTTGATAACAGAAAATAAATGGTTGATTGTGAAAGGATTATATCTAGCAATTATGACAGAGTTATTCTGTAGGACATTTATTAATTTAAAAGTTAAGTTTTTACCATAGGAAGTTTCTTGTAAGTAACATCCGTAGATGGTGTTATATTCGAGGTAGGCTTTTGTTGTGGACTGTGTTGAAAATGAGTTTTTGTTAAACTTTTAGGAAACCATTATTGATAGCAATTTCTGTTAATAAATGCAAATTTTAAAAAGTAAGGATGGATGTGAGATTTTAGTTATTCTATTTTTAAACCTAAAAAGTGTTAATCTTTTGATTGATACTATGATTAGAAAAGTAATTAATATATCTTCCTGAACTTGTAGGTTTTCTGTACCAATCTAAAATAATTATATTTTCGGTGTTTCTGATTAGTTTGATATCCAGAAATGAGATTGTGTTATGGTGTTCTCTTTCTAAGGTGAATTGTATGTGCTTGTTAAAGTTATTAAAAATAGCTAAAGTTTCGTTAACTAAGTTTTCAGGTACTGCACAGATGACATCATCCACATACTTCTTAATAAAAGCTGGAGGAGTGGGAAGGTGGGGAATAACTTCATCAAAAAGATAATCCATAATTATGGTGGCAATGATAGGGCTAAGTGGGGAACCCATAGGTGCTCCAAAAACTTGTAGATAAAATTTGTTATTAAAAGTAAAATAGGTGTTGTGAAATATAAAACACAGTGTTTCAGTAAATAGTTCTAAAGTGAAGTCACAATGAAGTTTTATAATATCCCACTTGTTTGTAATAATTTCTAGTGCCAATTTTAAAGGGATGTTCGTGAAAAGGGAAACAACATCTAGGGATATTAAAACAAAACCATCAGGAATGCGATAGTTTTGGAACTCTGTGGCAAAGGAAAAAGAGTCTATAGTGTTATAATTGTTTTGATTGCAGAAGGACTTTGCAAGGATATTTGCAAGAAACGATGAAAGTTTATAAGTAGGTGTGTTAATTGAAGAAACAATGGGTCTCAGAGGAACTTCATTTTTGTGGATCTTTGGCAATCCGTAGAATTTGGGAGCTACTGCATTGTTAATGCATAGATCTTTTTTTGTTTCTTTGGTGATGCAATTATTATTATATAGTCTTTTTATGAGTTCATTATTTTTCTTTTGTGTAGTGAACGTCGGATCTGCTTTTAACGGTTTATAGATTGTAGTGTATATTTTTATCACCTTAGCTTGTATTTTAACTTATAGTAACATCTGTCACCATTCAGTCATATAAACTTCAAAAAACTGTGACGATAAACTTTTAGGTTTAACATGTTAGTTTACGTTTGTGTTTTGTGATTTATATTTATATATTTTTGTTACATTTCTGCTTTTATACTTACACCAATACTCCAGTTTTTGTAAGTCATTTTATCTATTATAATTTTAATGATGTTATAAATTGCAGCACCCTGATGAAGATTTTAATTAAAATCGAAAGCTTGGTTAAAGACAAAGAGTTTTAATCTATAACGTAACACAGACCTATAAACCCGTTACCTAACTCATTGGAATAAATAAATATATATATATATATATATATATATATATATATATATAAACAAATAAGAAATTCAACGTAACACGGTCACTGGGTTTTCTTTTGCCAACAAAAACAACAGATTCAAATTTATACGTTGTAGATAATAAAGTTAAGCTTCAATTTAAACAAAAAATAAACTATCAAGCATATGGATCGGTAAATCAAAATCGATATAATATCGTGTACAGCATAACTCTCATTTGTCTCTAATTTATCTTACACCATTCTGGCTTATTTATGCTTTTGACGTAAATTTAGGGCTATAAATTTTGCCAAATCTTTTGAAGCATAAAATCAAACGAAAACGATTTTAAAAAGCAACTAATCGCTATTAAGTCAACAAACGGTTAGCTGCGTATACAATTTTTAGTATACTTAACACTGACCTACAGAAAATTTAACGAAAACATGCCAGATAGTCTGGGCTAGAACTTAGAAATTGTATGTGACGCAAATAAACTTACTACTAGTCACAGGATACTTAAAGCATGATGTAGCAGCTTCTGTTTAACATTATTCAACTACTACCAAGTTTACTGCAGATATAGTAAATATAAATCTAGCGTAGTACGCTAAAAAATGCGATCTATAGCGCGAATTTCTCTTGTATTGAACGTAAGTAAGAAAATAATAAGCAGTGCAAGAGGATACCGCTTGTATTTAAAACGACGCCAATCGCATTAAAATGTTCTACATTACAGAAACATTAAAGACATTTGTTCTAATTGAAAAATATGTAAAAGTTCAGTTGCATTTTAATTTTTCACAGTTTAACAGACCGATTGGTATAAAATTATTATTTTGGAGTTACTCTGCATCCGTCTTATATCACAAGTGCGCGAAATTGACACCATACTTATGGCACTTATTTTAAAACCAAATCGTTGCACGAGCATTACACTAAGCTGATAGGAGTTAAGAACAAAAGACATATAAATCAAGCTGAATGGTGTAACTTCAAGTTCATTAGAAGCTATTGGTTACCTACAGTTTTGGTCTCAGAAAATATAGCGGGTAAGCCAGAGAAACTCGCTGAAGTAACTCTATAAAATTCTATATTTCCATAAAGTACCGAAAACATCGACTATGCCAACAAGAATAGTTGCCGACTAACTCAGGGCTTTCCTAGGAAAATTCCCAGAAGGAATAACAAGACGATGCCAAAAACTCGAGATCAACAAAGTGATTCTGGTCTAAAGTTCGTACTAGAAATAGTCCAATACACTAATTTAAAACAAACCTAAAATAAACGTAATGATAAGGACAAACTGCTAGCTGAAAGAAAAGGGTTCCCAAAATCAAATGCTTAATTACGTGTATATTAATCACGCATCTAGGCACTAGCTAAAATAAATGTTCATTAATTCATGGTTGCTGTAGGTGATAGTCTAATGTAGTACCTTTGGGTGACGCATTAAAAAATCAAATGTACTGTAGGTGATAGTTTCAGAAGTTTTACTATAAATACCTGATAAGTCATTTGGATATAGATAGTTTTTGGAAACAACTCCTGGGTTCAATTCATTTTCAAAAAACCCTACAGGAACTTCTGGGACTTCGTTAAAAGTTAGGTGTTCTCAATTAACATGCGTCTTATGAAGTTGTCTACCGAAGAAAAAAACTATTTCTAAAAGTAAAATTCACCAACCTACTCAATTGACTACTCACATTAGTCAGTTCGATACCTAATTATTCAAAGGTTAACTGTACCTACTCAAGTTTGCATGTTATCTCTTTCAGTGGACTTAACAAAGTGCTCCCCAAAAAAACCCTCCCTTGATAAAAAAAACTAAATCGTCTTCGGTAAAAATCCGAAAAATTAATTTTACAGATTGAAATTACTTTTATTGTTCGTCTCTATCTAACATATGTAAAATTATCTTAATGAAACATTAATTTAAACAAAGGCAATTTTCCATTTCCTGAATCAGCATGTGTGAACCTTCTTCAGCGTGTGAACCTTCTTTGTTCAAGACGGATGATGTCATATGCGCCTACGTTATACATTATTAATCAAAACAAATGAATCATAAAACTGCACTAATTTAAAATACAAAGTAAGGATGATACCATTACTAACCTTAAAACTGCCATAATGAATTTGATAACCTTTAAGTATGAATTATGTAAGATTGCTAAAATACTCCTTCCTTAGATCAAGTATGAATGTAACTTAAGAATTATACTTCTTAAAGGAAATACCCTACGCCTATTGGTGGTTATTCACCAATATACTACATTTGATGCTCCACCCGAAGGTACCACATTGGCCAGGAAGCGAGTTCTTTTTACCTGAAAATTTAGAATTTTGCTGAACTCTTGCTGTTCCAAGCAAGGTAGGGATCTTTAGCGTGTGTGACAGCCTACATACGGGACCTCCATTTTACCTCTCATCCGAACGAGGGCGTATTTTTGTTAAAAATGTTTGCCTAACATTTTTCTAACCATCCGTGTCGGGAATCTAACCCAGGACCTTTGGCTTAGTAGTAACACGCAAACCAACTAAGCCACGAAACCACCTTAATTTAACAATACAGAAAATATTAAAATGAAATATGATCATAAACATTTCAAAGGAAAGTTACATATTGTTTTTCAAAATTTCTTTTGGCACCTTTGTTACACAAAATGGAGGGACCTTAATGCCTCTTAAAATTTTAATACATGCCGTTTATACAAAAAAAGTAGTGATAAACGTTCAATAGATTTGAAGTAACTTCACATCTAACATCGAATGCTTTGAACCACTTTTAAAATTTCTTTTACAATTATGTTATGTCCGATGTTTGCGCAAATGTGTCAAAAATCCAGATCGATGACATTAAAACACAAAAGTATGGAAATATAGAATATAATTATCGTTTCGTTGCCAAGATCAAAGATATTTGAATATTAGTTTTTAAAAATTTAGCCTTACTATTAATACTCGAGCCAAAATGAATGTAGTCTCAAGGTAAAACCTGCATAACACTACAACATAAAAGAAATTTTAAACAATTTAACTACCCGCTACTAATTTCATGTTTAATACTAAGATCATTGACTGGCATTTCTATAATTATGTTTAATATTTTCCACTATTTCGCTTTGTTGAAAATGCACTTTATTAGAGTAGAACTATTATCAGATGATGGGTGACGTCACATGCGTAATAGGTTCTAATAAACTTAAACGTCAAGATTTAGCATACTATAGTACAACCTACAAACGTAAAATTTTAATACGTCGTAACGAATACCCCGCTTATTGCGTAAAACAAAGTACTGTTTAGGTCACCCTTTACGCTGAAAATAACTAAAAATGCATAAATTCACTAAATAAATCCAGATCATCATACACTATCGGCGCTTTTACTTGTTTTTACCGATAATTAATTACAGGGTTACAGTTTTTTGTTGTGTAAACATTTGCTGTCGCAACAGTGAACATATTAAGCTGTTTGCAACAGTATATTTGAATGTCATTGTCATTCTCGCTTTACCTCTTTACTTAGCGCTTGCAGAAAATAGGTCTATCAAACACATTAATTATATTGTTATTTGAAGTTTTTTTAAAACTGGAGAGCCTGAACCAAAGAGAAGCTTGACGTAATTATTACATTTCGTTTACATCATCATTTATTACTGAGATATTAAATTAAAACTTTTTTTAAACACAGAATCAATATTTGTATCAAGATATATTTGTTTAGAAGGTACATATCTAACGGTGAACTCAATCATTTTTATTTATAGAGTAGCAAATAAGAAACAAAAACTATTAGCAAAAATATCTCTTGGTTGCTTCGCACTTTTCATTTGGCAACACTAGTTGCGCAGCAGTCGATGTTTTCTAATTTCACTTTTATAGTTTGATTATTGATGTGGCCCTCGCCTCACGCAGATTTTTCAAGGTCACCCGTTTTCCGACAATAATACTACTTGTTACCCTTAAGGGATGGGAACCCCGTAACAATATAAGGGTGCGTCGACTAACTGCAGTGGTGCAGGAGTGGGTTGCTATAAACGAATAAGAAAGAAGAAAATAAAAAAAATAACAAACTAACGAATAGTTCCTAAAAGGGGCGCAACAGGCCGTTCACTAGTCACAAGGGCGACAGTTGGTTTAGTAATATGAACCAACAGGGGTTAGTCTTCCTGGTACTGTTGCGCTGCTATAGGCAAGGGTAAAATATTCCGGAGTAAAATAATGAACACAAAAATGAAGCAAAAGGTAAGTTATGATGAACAACATAAAAAAGTCACAGTCAAAATTTTTCTTAATAATACAGGACTACATGCCTGCCAGTAACACAAACGATGAAGAGATTGAACAGGTATACAAAGAGATGCATGATATCATGCACTACACTAAGGGAAATGAGAACTTGATTGCAACGGGAGATAGAAATGCAGTCGTAAGAAAAGAAGGTAAAACTAAAAGAAAATTGCTTTGGTGTAGGGTTCAAACGGGGAAACCGACTAGTAGAATTTTGAATAGAACACGATCTGGTCTTGACGAACGCTTTGTTCAAGAAACACGAAAGAAAGTTGTATACCTGGGTTAAATGTGACGACACTGGTAGGTACCATATATATTGATAAGTTGAAATAACATGAGGTGAGGGAGAGTTTCGAAGAAAGTGTTGACTACGAAGTAATTGAAAAGGGCGCAAGAAATATTCTAGAGGAAGAATGGTCAGTGCTAAAAACTGAAATTACTTGTACAGCAGATGAAGAACTAGGAAAAAGACAGAGTTTGAATAAATATATGGGTAACACAAAGGATACTGGATTTGGTAGATGACCGTCGAAATTTAAGAATGCAAATGATGAAACAGGTAAAAGGAAGTACAGGAGCTTCAGGATAGAAATCAATCGGAAATGCACGTTGACAAAGGAGAAATAGTTGCAAGAAAAATGTTAAGATGTTGAAATCTGTATGACTGTGAGAAAGCTAGATCCAACTTACAGAAAACCATAAAAACATTTAGAGAAAAGAAAAAATTGTACAAATCCAAGGGACTCAAATGGAAAGCTACTTAGAGGCAAAAAGAAGAGGCTGACAAAGGGAAGGAACACACACAAAAAAGAAAACTTAGTGTTCAAGTACTCAAAAGAGAAGAGGCACTTGATGAGGATAAGAAGAGTGACATGATACTTGGATATAGTTCGACAAGAAATCTGATTTGCTAAATGCCCTAGCGACCACAAAACTGTACCATTTGGTAAATAAGATGCATGAGACAAGTAAAGCAGCCTCGAATTTCAAAACCATAAGTTTAGCGAGCCATGCCTGCGAAATTAAACATAATCCAAGCGGGTGGAAAAGCAGATAGAAAAGGACTTGGACAAAAATAGTTAGGATTTCGAAGACATGTCTGAAAATGTGAGGCTATATAGAGTATACGATTTATATTGAAGAACATGATTAGAAAAAACAAGTCCAGGTCGTTAGTAGGGTATAATCAAGGATCCTGTGACCACATTTCCACCAGCATCCACATTTCCACACACATCTGGACCAAATTTACATGTAAATTCGCACTATAAAGTCTTATTTTAAGAATCTCCACCTGCTCTCTCCTGTGGAGATGAATCTCCTCCTTGTGGAATTTTTACCCCAACCATTTTGATTACATCACACCCGCATTCTTTCCACCCGAGATAAATCTTTCTCCACATTTCCACCCACGAGATAAACCTATCTTGTTTGGTATCAATTAATATTAGAATTTTCTCAGCTACCTGAATCTCTAGGAATTTTTCAGATTGCATCATCCCCAGGAGCTACCCTCATTTTAAGATTTCTTACCTGTAGCGACTTTTGAGCGTTCTTATAAATTTTTTATACATGCGATACATCTTGTTAGTCTAAAATTTTACACAGAATTCAAATCTGTAAACAGATTTGAAATCGGACCATGCCCTGCAAAGTTATACCCCTTTAAAGTCCTGATCTTCTAAATTTTGCTCTTTGCTTTATAAGCAAACCTAACAAATAGTTTTCTTCGTCTGACCAATGCATCTTTCGAGATAAACCTATCTTGTTTGGTATCAATCAATATTAGAATTTTCTCAGCTACCCAAATCTCTAGGAATTTTTCAGATTGCACCATCCCCAAGGAGCTACCCTAATTTTAAGATTTCTTACCTGTAGCGACTTTTGAGCGTTCTTATAAATTTTCTTAGTCATGCGATACATCTTGTTAGTCTAAAATTTTACACAGAATTTGAATCTGCAAACAGATTTGAAATCGGACAACGCCCTGCAAAGTTATACTTTAAGCCCTCAAACCTCTTTAAAAATTTTGCTCGTATATATTTAACTCCATTTTTTAAAACCTTTTCGCTACCCAAGACATATGCTTTAACCAAACAGTTAGAGGTAAGTAACACAAAATTAAGAACACAAAATTTTAATAATTTATTTATCCAACTTACAGTTTAATAAACTTATAGAATGCAATTTTACAAAGTATAACATTATTTCCTGTGCGTAGCCGAAAGTTTAACCTGTAACAAAAGAAATTAATGTGTTGTTTAAATAGACCTGTAATAAAAGAGATTAATGTAAAAAAGGAGACATGTTTTCGGTTAATAAGACATATTATCGTTAATCTAACAATATGTTTTACCGTCCAGCGACATCACGTGGAGGTAAACACATTCCAATGTAATGGGTTTTAAATAGGAAAGTACGCTAAATACAAATCAATTAACAGCAATTAAATATTGCTTACTGACCTACCTTAATTAGGTTGCTGTGCTATTAGGAATGATGTTTAAGACTTCGTACGTATTTTCCGGATTATATGTTGTATTCTTTTTTTATTAAGTAATCGAATAAATCGTTCCTTCTGCTTCAAAGAAACTCGGACACTCCATTGTCGACGCTGGCGTTATTTATGTGATAGCTAGCCATGCAGTTGTTAAACGCTGTGCTAATCATTTCTACACCATCTTCGTTAGTAGCGGTAACTGATGCATTTTATGTTTGTTGCTCCTTAAGTGTGCGGCATATGTATTCTTTTCCATTTCGAAATCGCATACTTTACACATAATTCGTGGTTGTTTCGTACAAGACCCTTTAACAGCTGGCGGAGCTGAACGTTTAGGCTTAATGACATACCGTGCTGTTTTCCTTGTGTCGCTGTAAGTTGTCCATTCTCGTAAAAGCGAAACCGCAAGTCCCACAGTTTAAGTACTTTGCTGCGGACGGCTTAACCCTGGACGATGTTACACTACGACATTTGTTCTGGTGCCGTTTGAGAGCATTTTCCAGGTATAGGAAGCACCGCAAGGTTGCACTTATAAACGTTTGCAGGTACCATTTTAGTACAAAACAAAATCCGCACTATAAGCACTTTGGTTAAACTTGTAACTAATACTAACTAAAAGTTTACTCGCGCATACCTGCTTTATGTTACCCTATAGAATGCAAACCGAAGGTTTCCGAAGACGACCGAACGATGTTGAGGATTCGGCGAGGGAACTAAATGATGTCATAATCCTTGCTGCTCGTCCAATACATTTAGCGCTAATGCATGCACCTGCTTCGCTTCGTCGATGGTGCGAATGCCGTTAGTAGAAACACCGGAAAACGTCTTCCATGTTATACGGATCGCGTGCATATTAAAAATCCAAAAGGGTGGTAGCACACGCACACAAATTGTGTGCAAGTCGTGCTATAGAAGATGCAATGCTACTATAACCAAAAACACTTTAAACCATTACTAAGAAAATACCAACTTGTTGTCTACAGGATACTTACAACAATTTAATTTTAAATAACTTCTACGTCATATTTTAGGAAATGGGGGCTTGAATATTTTCCAAATGAATCACCAAGCGAAAGTATATGTTAACGGTATTAAATTACCCATTAATTTCCTATTTTACGACCGTGGTTAATTATAGATTGAAATTTAATTTGTGCACGTTCGAGCTTCTCGTAAACTAACATATTTTAGAGCAACAATGCGCTGTATAATACATGCATACCCCTTCGCCGCGCTACTGCTATTCTTGTAATTGCTAGAAAAAGTCACTCTCCTTTTTACTGTTAGGAGCGATGCAAAGCACCATTTTTATACTTTCTATAGCACATCGCGCACTTTTCGTCTGATAATTAAATTTTGCTTCTGTAGGCTTTTACACTTTCGCATAGCGGTCGGCCGCACGTATTGATTTCTAGAACCGGTAAGTACTCGATATCCTCCAAATAGAAATTAGATGCTCGATGTCTGTCAACTTCCAATTCCCTCGTAAAGGTAGAAAAACTCAGTCAATCATCCATTAAACTTCGACCCGCTCCTGTTCTGATAATTTACAAACATTTTCAAACGACAATGGGCCGAGAATTTTAAACCTCCGAGGATCTTTAAGTCGTGATCAATTACACATCCGAGCTACGCGTAAACTAACATATTTTGCAGCAACTGTATAATACATGCATACCCCTTCTCTGCGCTACTGCTATTCTTGTAGTTGCTTGGAAAAGTCAGTCGCCCTTTTTACTGCTAGGGACCGATGCAAAGCACCATTCCATACTTTCTTTATAAGTGTAGCACATCGCGCACTTTTTGTCGGATAATTAAATTTTTGTTTATGTAGGCCTTTACACTTTCGCTTATTTAAACATCTAATACGATCAATTAACCACTTTCGATTATTCTAACGGAGACAACCATACATTCCGCCATATCGTTCTTTTGAATTCCAACGATCCTATGGGCTTCCACGCACTAACACCTGACGTATCTTTCCTACTATTTGTTAAACAAAAACTACCGGTATCGCCATTGTGGACGTAAAGCAGATGTTTGTGGATGTGTACGAGAATATGTAACCATATACATTAATTAGTCTAAGCTATTTTATTTAGTCCACGAAAACTACTATTTTCTAATCCACAATTAATAATCGCCTTTATAGGTTTAACATTTCTACCATTACCCAATGACTGGTGCTACGTACATGGAAACTTTAATTTCTTATTGGAGAATTCTTATTCTCCGCGCACTGCTGCGTAGTTGCATGCCTACCCCTTTTGAGAGTATATGCTCGTTATAGGTTGTAAGACCCTCGGTTTTATAACTACAATTCGTGAGACCCCTTTAATCTTTTTAATCGTATCTTTCTCGCCTACAATACAGTAGGACTTAACATTACTACCAACAAATTCTAATACTGGACCCCCATTAAATACGTCTTTAATTTTCCTACAACTTTTTGTTGACAAGTGTTATATTGTATTTATTATACGCGGGTAGTCACTCTTTTAAGATAAATATATTTTGCTAGGTATCAACTAATATTAAATTTTCTAGGGACCCCAAATCTGTAAACAGATTTTAAATAGGACCACCCATACAAAGTTATGCGTTTTAAAGACTAATTTTTGCTCATCTTTATTTAACACCATCTTTAAAACCCTTTTTTTCGCTAACCAAGACATATGCTTTAACCAACCGTTTCCCTAGAAATCTAAAACCGCAGAGTCCCGCGAATACCACGTGGAGATAACACGTATACTCTGTCAACCAGGATAGAAGCAGGAAGGATTTGGAAGGTGGGAGAAGAACTTAAAAATTATGGAATCTTAAAACTAATATATACAAATATAAACAACTATCTTATATCTTTACGCCCCCATGCGTAGATTGTTGTACTATTAGGAATGATGTACCTTTTGTCATCTTCCCTCGATAAACTAATTTTATTAATAAGCTGCGTATGCAAATCGTATTCTTTTACTCCGGATACATACGCAGGCAAGTACCCGATACCATCAAATAAAGGTTTGGATGCTTGGTGACTGTTAACATCCGCTTCCCTCGTGTACGCCCAGACACATCCCAGCCCATGAGCACCCTGCGCATGCACACCCTGCCCATGCGCACCCCTGCGCGTGCACACCCCTGCCCATGCGTGCTGCCCATGCGCATCCCTCTCTGTGCGAGTGCTATTTCGGAGTAACGTCACAGCCTTTTATAAATAAAGAACAATGTTATATACTATTATAAAATGTTTATTCTGACATTATACATAACAAATTTAAAAATATTTAATACCAAGCATGGGGTCATTTAAACTTAATTTTAATACAAAGTTATACACAGAAGACAGTCCTTTCTTTATGTTTGTTTGGGTGGCTTTAATTTTATCTAATTTTATTCGCAGCTTAAAATTTAAATCGATACCCAAGTCCTCTATCTCCTTTTCTAACCAATAGTTTGATACATAGAGACCGTCTAGGTTTTCGAATTGTAAAATGTACCGAAGTTTGCCTCTATATTTAAAGTCTTTGATTCCGCCATGACAACCAGATCCATTCCTTCGTGTAATTCTTGCAGCTTGTGACAATCTTTTAATCGCAGCTTTCCACTATATCCTGCATACGTATCTTGTTAGCTTGATCGACTTCTTCTTGTCGGTATTGGAGAAATCCTTATTCTCCCACAGACTGTTGCGTAGTTGCATGTCCACCACTTTTGGGAATATATGGTTGTTATAGGTTGTAAGACCCTCGGTTTTAAATGATCCGAAAGGTTCTTTACTAGGCAAATATACAATGTTTAACGGACCCCCTTTGCGTGTGGTGTACGCAAAGATTACAAAACCCGCATTCCTTAGTTCGTCTTTGTTATCTGCCATTTTGATAAATACGTTTTTAGAATAACCTTTTAAAAAATATACGGATTTAGTACCATCCTTTTCCGCAAGGAACGCCTACATAACTAAAGAGTCTTTCTTACTAACCACAAATGCATACAACTTGTAGAAACCAGATGTATCTAAGTCAGTCCATCGACACATAAAATAATCTTTTAATTCTTCCTCATTTTCTCTAATAAGATGTTCTTTGTCTAACACATCTATGTATTGATCGCGTATTGTCGCAGTGTTTTCCATGTACTCAATTTTCGCCTTTTTGCATCCATTTCCTCTAATTCCAGTTGTCTTTTCCTTCCACTTACAGCGTATGGTATACATAATGGGGCAATTTCCTTTAGCGTAAACGGATAAAGTTTACTACCAATATTTACGCGTTGTCGTACAACCTCTGGACGAATGTTAGGCGTATCTATCAACCCAATTCCGAAATGATTATTTCTTTTGGAATTGTAGAATATGGTGTTGTAGATTGTGTAAAATATGTACTACCTGCTTTAATGTAGCACTTGTGTAAGATTTTTATTTTATCTGAGCTGTCTTCCTCCTCTACTATCTCCAAATAATTTACAGGTAAATAGTTAAAACTAAAGCCAGCACATACTTTATCAATTTTCCCTTTCCTCTGGTTTTCGGACAACAATTTGCAAGCCCGTCAATTTCTTTGTATTACCATTCCCCAATACACGTACTGTAGCAGGTTATTAAACACTAAACAGCAGCTATTTTGTAGCTTGTCGATAGCTTACTCCACATTTTGGCAAGTGGTACCGAGTACATTGGCGCCTTTAGGAAGTATAACTTACTATCTTCCAATAAGGTTAAACAGTCTTTTAAGGGTTTATACACCCGTTCCGCACTGACATAGCTTCCAATTGCACAGTTGTATATTGTCGCTTCAATCGCGTAATACCATGTTCTTTGGCCAAAGTAGACGCAAATGTTTCCCTTAAACGTACATCTGGACAACGTAAAAATCTAGTATATGATTGCCAAGTTGTTTATTAACACCAGGACTTGTTATCTGGCACACAAATTTGTTGATAAATCTTAATTCTTGCATTGGTTGTTAGCCATGTTAAACAATCAATCCCCAGTTTTATCGTTGTCAACTATAATATTACACTTTTCTTCGTATTCGCCCTTATAGCAAAAGTTATGGTTTGTAGTTAAATAATTACACATCTCCATCTTGCTAAATATGCCTGCAAAATCTTGGGTTACATCCATGTCAAAAGATAGAAATAATCTTTTCGACTTCGTCTAATATATCTGGTAGTTCCTCAATAAAGTTTCCAACTTAACATCTGCTAGTTCCACTTTGTATGGAACACATATAGGATTTTGGAATTTTTATTAATGCATTCGAGGTCTTCTTTTCCGATAATTTCTTTTACTCTCTGCCCATCTTGTTACTGCTTTCCGAGAAAACGGAAGCTTAGCTTTAACACCATGCCTAGCGGAAACAAATCGTTGAACTTTCTTCGTAGATAGCTGTTAAATGCACCACAAATTTCTTTTTTTAGGATAAACATCCTTTTGTTTGCAGATGCTTGTTCGGTGTCAGAAAGGTCGCAAATTTTAACCAACATTATATTGTCACAAAATGGTTCTGTAATTGGTGTGTGTAGTCCGCCAGTCAGCATCTTTCGCCTTCGACATAACAAATATTACCAATATCTGTCACCAGATTATTGTTGCACATATTTTCTGCAACAGCCATAATCCAAATCGCTCATTTGTCGGTTTCACTTTATTCCCAAGAAGTTGAGAAACGTTAATCACCTTGGAGACGCTCATGTTTACCGTTCTAGACTACCGTCAAATACTAAATTGAATACGAAAATTGTTCCTTATGTATCCTACAGAGTGGGGCGTATATTACCGAAAATAGTCGAATATGTTGTGACCCGCCATAACGACATTCCTGTAGGAACTGTTTCGTTATCCGACCTAGTAGTGTATAACGTCCGGATATATGTAGGTATCGTTTAATCTCTGTAATAACCACGATGACCATATGACCATATGACCACATGACACATGACCATATGACCACATGACACCATGACCACATCCATGACCAATGACCATATGACAATGACCATATGACCGAGACCATATGACCAAATGACCATATGACCGCATGACCATATGACCTAATTGCTTTTAATGAGTTTTCTCATTAAAACCCATTAACACTAATTGCTTTTTAATGAGTTTTCCATTAAAAACAAGTGTGACCTAGGTTAGATCAAAGGAAAATTTAATAGGTTGGGCGGCGCCGCTGGCGTGCTAACCTAATCTTGATCACAGCGTTTAATGGAAACTGTGCCGTAGTGATGAATGGAAAACTCGTGCTGATGCGAAAATGCGTCATGTCTATGTCGATAGTCGTGTGTCATTAGATAGTGGCATGGTCATTGTTGGTCGTGGTCAGTGGTCTCGCATCAGGCATGTCGGAGGTATGACTTCAGTGTCAAGTTGCGTGCTCGGTGTGAGTCGAAATCTCGAGTAAATGCTGCGCTTTGATGCGTAATTCGAAGACGGTGGTTAGGTGACAGATGTAACGAGGGACTGAATGAGCGTGGCACGTTGAGCTGAATGTATCGGTTGAAAAGATGTGTGCTGTTGCGAGTAGCTGACTGATATTTGCGAGTGCATGTGCTGGAGCAAGTGCTTTGTTAGTAAAGGCGACGCTTGTACGCATGCAGATACTGGCAAAGGATGTTTATGCTGATTGTGCTGCATGATTGGTTAACGTTGCAGCATGATTCTCTGAAAGCGTAAAAGGTATCGGAAAATCGATGTCGATGTAAATTCAAAATCTGTAGCCATTTAAATGGTGAAGATGTGGTGAAACTTGAAATGGTGAACTGAGTCGAAGGTTTTCTGTCTTTGATGGATGTGACAGATTTGCGGGCATGGATGGAGATTGGTAACTTTGCATGGGAATCGATAGAAAGTTATGGTTGACAAGCGATAAACTGAGGAGTTGTTGGCTGCAACAATGCAGGTGGTGGTGTGCAACAGATCGCATGTGGCGGCGTCTCTGGATTTCGTTGTCAGATGCGTTAACTGTGCGTGCTGAGCGTATACGCGTTGAAGCGACAGGCTGTGCGGTGGAAGCTGTCGTAGTGGGTGCTGGAATGTGAAGATGTGGTATGGCATGCTGGCTGGCCAAGATGAGTAGTGCTGCTGCATGAGCTGTTTGCATATGTCTGCTGTGTGACGTTGACAGATGAGGTGTCAGAAGTCGAAGGGTAAAATGGCTGACTGGCTTGTCTGACCGTGTTGGAGAAATGGAGGAGGCTCAGATAAACATAAATCTGTCACGGTCTTGACAGCTGAAATCTGATCTGATTCAAAGAATCATTTCGGGTGAGTGAGCGCGAGTCGTGCGGAGTCGCTGAGGCGGTGAAATGTCGTTACGCGTCGATGCCTGCGGCTGGGAAGGAAGCAATGGATGGGTGGTGCATGCGCTGCTGCGATCGCGATCAGCATGTGAACAGAGTGAAAATGTTGTGTCGATGGACGACGACATCTGGTTCTGTGTCTGCGTGTTGAAAGATCTTGTGTGAGCGTCTTGTAAACTTATAAAGTTATCTAAAAGTGTTATCAATCGAGAACAGATGCGGTTTGCGAAGGTTCGTGACTGTCGCTTAGAGTCGTCTAAACCGGTTGACCTGGCTGCAAGCTATGTTCCCAAGCTGGTTCGCTCAGTGAGGATTTCAGCCGAAGTCGATCAACTGGCTGTGCGTGGATGGTAGCTGCGGTGTCTGGCTGCAAGCTACGAAATGGATCTGGTTGTCGGCGAATCAGACTGAAGGCACTTGCATTTGAATTCAGGAGCGTCAGGCTGATCTGATGAAAGGATGAACGGATATTCGTATGCTGCGAAAATATAACCACTTCAAAGCTAAAGGACTGTTTCTGTGTAGTAGGTTTAAATGACTCGTGTGGCGTTAATGTTATGTGTTATGTCGGGAATAAACGTTTATGGATGGCGTGTTCTGTTATAAAGGCGTGCAGCTGTCTGGGATACTGCGCGACGGCGTGATGCGCGGGGTGCGCGCGGGCTGGGTGCTGCTGGGGCGCGGTGCGCGCGATGGAACGGTCTGTTGGATGGTATCGGTGCTGCGTAATGTTGTGCATGGCAATCAGGTGGTGTCGAGGTGCGAGGCGCATCTTATGGTAACGAGTTAAGATGAGTGTTGTAATGATTGTTTGATTCATATTAAGTTCTTCTCAATCCTCCGGCTATCTGGTTGACGAAGACGTTCTCACGTGTATTCGGGACATGCGGTGTAACAGTGGTGGTTAAGAGGTTGATGTAAGATAAGATGCAGTCTTTAAAACTGGTATGTGATCTGTTATGCATGTTAAAGCATGTGTGATGCTGAAAATGATTGTCTTAGTGACTGCGTGTAATAAATGTGCGTCGGCGTGGTGACGAAGACGATGTGTGGACAGATGTGATGCGTGACGTATGCTGATGAACGTGATAAGGGTCTCTGGTGATTGGAATACGGTGCTGAGCCTGGATGCGTGCGGTGCAGCTGCGGCATCACGTGAGTGCGGTTCTGGTCGCCAGTGTAAGGATATATGTGACGTGATGCGTTGATGTGTGGTTGAAAAATGTATTCGTGGGATAAATGGTGACGTGAACTAACATAAAGTATGTGGCGTCGTGCGTCCTGACGTCGTCGAATGCGTTCCTGGTTGTTTCATGGTGGAAGCGGTAGTCGAGCGTGGCGTTGAGTGGCGATGTGACGGGTTGTCGTGAGCATGTGAGATCGTGAATGTTTAAACGTTAATGGTGTTCGAAAGGCTGGTGTGATAATGCGTCTGCTAAAAGTGGACTGTTTCAGCTGGACTGGAACACTACGTAAGGGTGTCAGAAATGCGTTGCTGTTTCCGAAAACCAGAGCTCTTGGTGGACGGTATGGAGGTTAAGACGTTTTGTTCCTCAGCTGACGAAGGAAGCAGGTGGATGCGAAGTTGGACGAGCGCAAGGAATTGACATCATTTAGTTCCCCGCCGAATCCTCAACATCGTTGGTCGCTTCGGAAACCTTGGTTGCATTTAAGGAACTAAACAGGTAGTGAATTTTGTTGTTTGTTACAAGTTTAACAAGTCTATGTCGTTTTTTTTGACTAAATGTACCTGCAAACGTTTATAAGTGCAACCTTGCGGTGTTCCTAGACTGGAAAGTCTCAAAGGCCAGTAAAAGGGTTACTGATGCCAGTTAACATCGCAGAAACTTTAACTAAACTGTGGGATGCGTTGTTTAATGGACTATGGCAAGGAAAAAGATGGCTATGTCAAAGTAAATGTTGCTCCCGCTGTAAGGCTGTGTAAACAACGAATTGGTCGTATTGGTTGACATGAACAGATTGCACATATGGATGACAACATAAAATGACAGTAGATAGAAATGGTGGAATGATGCAGTTAAAACTGGTTGGCTGCTAGACGTAAAGCGCGGATGGTGCCGTCTTGAAGTCGGGAGTTTCGTCAAAAAGATGAAAGCAGTATCGGAAAATGTCGAGCAAACTATCTAATGGACTAATAAGGTGGTCTCAATTAATGTATGTGTAGCGTCTCTTAAACCTCTGATGTTCCATATTCCTGGCGGACATTGTGATAAGTAAATCTTTAGAAATGTCTTTTAATAATCATACAGTATTTAACACCTATTCTTGTACAGTACTTGCTCAAGTGGACATGGTAAAAGTCTGAATAAATGTGTGTGAATTTGTCATGACATACTGTTTCGTAATGCTTGCTGTGAAAGGTTTAGTGAGTAATGTGAAAATTAGTGGTGGGCTAGAACTCGTCTTAAATGTTGCAGATTGATCGGTGTTTAAACATGGTTGTGATAAGTTTTAGAGAATCCGGTGATTAATTAGGAACTGGATGGCATTAACAGGTGGTGAGAACTATGTTGCAGCAACAGGGGTATTAAGAATGGCGAAAAGTTGTAGTTGCTTGCATGATGTAGCAGTTAGGGTTAACTCGGATGTGTTGAATCTCGGTTCGATGTAAATTTACGTACGTGTGATTGCGTAGTGTCAGAACGAAATGGGACTGGGGATGATTGACTGAATTCGAGTTGAGCGAGCATCAGCATATTCTGTTGGAGGATATCGTGGCTACCGGATTCGTGAAAATGCAATGCGTGACCGAATCTGGTGGCTATCGGAGTTCAGCACGAAAAGTGCTAAAATAATGATTTGCATCGTATTAGGTAGGTGTGCATGTACGAATCTGTGCGCGCGTGCGTTGCCGTATGAATGTGTTATCGGACTGTTGGTTACGAATCTGAAATTTCGATGACCGGTGTGGTGTTAATGTGCTGTGCATGTCGGTGATTCGGAAAATTGAAGCCGATTCTAAATATGACGTGAATTAGTTGTATGTGATCGTGTGAGTGGTTATTGAATGGTTTAAAGTGTTTTTGGTATGTAACGTGCATCTTCTGGCAGCGACATCCAAGTGTGCGTGTGCTCGGCTGCTGGAATGCATGCGATCCGATACGGAAGCATGTTTTCGCGTTTCTGGGCATGTCACCATCGACGATGCGCTGCGCTCGCGTAAACGTTGGACGGCGGACAATATGTCGCTCGTGTCAACGTCGGTTTCGGAAACCGCATTCGTGCGTATGGGCAACGTGGTCGTGAGGTAACGAGTAAACTATGGTGCTGGTGTTGTTTAAAAATGTGCAACGGTTGCATGAATGCTGCGTGGTATCTGCAAAATATGGGCTGTCGAGCTGCAAGCGTTGGATGCGAAGCAACTGGCGGTCTCGATCGGAAATTCATGACGTCAGTACGTATACAAATGTCGATGAAAAACCTGTGTGCATGCGGAACATGGCAATGCTGTACGGGTAAATGATGCATTAAGCTTTCGCATATTGTAAATGCAAGGCGTCGTGTGTCGTATCTGCAAGAGTGTCGACGCATGAAAACGTCAGTGTCGAATGCGGCATGCAACTGCAAAGATGGCGCGGTTTGACGGATCTGAAACGTGAATATGGACGTAGTTGCTGGACGTTGGTCGATGTACGAACGTATCTGAATGGTCGTAGCACGTATTCGGGTTAAACTATCGGAGCTGAAATAATCAAAGTGTCTGGTAAAACGTGCTTGTAATTAAGTGGTCTTTGCATCGGGTCAAAGGTTTTCAATGTTGTGTGCAATGTAATCGGCTGTAAATGCTGTTTGGATGTATGGTTGACTGGATAAATTCTTCGAGATTATAAAATTTTTCTTTTGGGGAAAACCCGTTTGTTTTTTTGGTCCGGTTTTAAATAGTTTTTTCGGAAAATTTTAGAAAGGGGGGTTTTACTTCGGCGTTGTTGATTGCGGGGAAATCATGTGCAGTTATGGTAAAATGTAAAGCTGGAAATGGCTAAGGTGTCCTTAATAGGCGTTGGGATCGTGCGTGGGTATAGTGGTCGGTCGGTGAGTAACTATGCGGCTCGTAAATATGGATGTGAGCTGGTTGTAACTAGCTCGGTGCATGGTGCAAATGGTTGGTATTGCTTAATGGTAAAGTGTTATAATGGTTATAGACGTGCATCATTCGGCGACATCAATGGTGGTGTAGACTGTGCTGGTAATGCATCATCGTTATAGAGTTTTCGTGTTTCTCGCATATCCCAATGACGATCGTGGCATGCTCGATTATGAGAGCGCAAGTGCACATGGTTAGCAACTCGAGTCGCGAACCTTCAGCTGGAATACGGTCAGTGTTCTAGCGTGTGTTTAATATGCAGTCTGCAAACGTATGGTGCCGCTGGGTTTGCTATGCTGAAATAGAATGCTCGACGGTTGACGTGGTGTCTGCTGCAGGCTTCGCTGGCGATCGCCAAAGTATCGGGTCTAAGGCAGAACGGTGGATCTCGAAAATAACATCGAGTGCGCTGTGAAATGTGTGAATGTATTGTGGTCGATGATGTTGCGATAAGTCGATGGAGTCATGGTGTTTGTGGAAGCGAACATGTCGTGTAAGGCGATGACTTAAAATGCTAGCTCGACATGTGGTGTCTGAAATCTGGAAATGAATAAATTCTTCGAGATTATAAGATGTGTGGAGTAAAATATAGAGAACGAAGAGTTATCTACAATTTGTAGAGAAAGCAGACTGCAGTGAAGTCGAAGGACAGAAAGGAGAAATAGTTCAGAAGGGAGCGAGGCAGGTTTGTAGCCTTATCTCCTATGCTGTTTAATTTGTACGTAGAATACGCAATGAAAGAAATAAAAAAAAAGGGAAAAGGTATTAACGTTCAAGGAAGTGAAATTAAGACTTTAAGGTTTGTAGATGACATTGCCATTCTATTAAAGTCAGCAAGGGATCTGGAGGATTTGTTAAATGGCATGGGATTTATTTTGAAAAATGAATATATGATGAACATTAGTAAAGGTAAAACAAAGGTGATGGAGTGCAGTCGTGTAAGCAGCGAACATCAAATTCGAAGATAAAACACTGAAGGAAGTAGATAAATCTGTTACATGGGAAGTAAGATTAACAGGGACGGTAGAAGCAAAGAGATCATTAAGTGTAGTCTGGTACGAGCAAGAAAAGCATTTCTGAAAAACGAAATTTGGTGACATCAAAAATAGATTAAGAAAACATTGTGATGATTTTCGTAATGAGCGCGGTTTTGTATGGAAATGAAAATAGAGACCTTCGAAACGTGTTAAAGATTAGGTGGGTGGATCGAGTCTCTAATAAGCAGGTGTCGAGTCGCATCGGTGAGAGGGCGAAATGTAACGATAAGACGGGATTGGATGATTGGCCATACCTTGAGGCATACAGGACTGCTTGAATATGATAAACAAATTCAGATGGTTGTAGAAAGTATTAGTTAGGTATCAATGAATACGTTGGCTCATGGGATAGGTTGCATCAAACCAGTCTGTGGACTGAGAACCCAATAACAAAATTGGTGAATGGTACTTTGTAACATAATAGCTTACTTTTTTTTAATGAAGCGTTTTGCAATAACTTCAAACTTACTAAAAGTCTGTGCAAAGAATCCTTTCAGTTTTTGGATATAGTGATTTAGACGACTAAATGCAAGTGTTGAAAATTTGGAAAATAGGAATCCTGACAACGGCATGAGATAGACACATGGTTGTTGGATACAAGTATTTACGTAAAATTTAATGAGAATTTAAAAACCGCAAGGTGTTCTATAAAACAAGGAAGTTGATAGCGGCGAATTCCAGTATAGCCGGAAGTATTTATTGTAAGAGAACGGGTACTTTTGATCAGTCCCACAGGCAAAGTTTCAACCTTTTCTGACACTACTCCTCTCAATACTAATTAGTTATCAATCAATCGATCAAGCAAAAGAATTCTATACAGATATTTTTATTGTGAAATAACAATTTCCTTTATAATCTGTAAAATTTTATTTGAAGGTCTCAAACGGGATTTTACCGGATGTGTGGTTCCATTCACTTGTTACTTTTGCGCAAACTGATTTTTGCAAGTCAATATAATAAATAAAAATAATGGTATGTAATCAAACAGAGCTTAAGTGCAGGCCGATCCAACTTAAATTTAGATAAAATATTACCTTAATAATGTTTAGAAACACAGAACGTGCCTAATCTCGTAGTTCACGAACGTGACTGTTGAAATAAATGGAACAGTTTTATGAAAAGTCAACTTTAAAGCGAATTGAGACTGAATCAACCTTTTGTTTTATTCTTATCTTATAGTAATTGTTTAATGTTAATCCAACGGTTTTAAAGAATTTAAACTCCCAAACAAGAAGCTGTAACGTAATAAACATTTTATAGTACCTCTTCCAATCATTTCAAAATTTAGGTTAGAATTTTTGTGGAAGTCCGTATTTACTGCAAATCAATAATATCAAATTTTATATTTTTGCAAAAAAGGCTACTTAACTACTCGTAAAAATGTCTCGTCTGAGAACAGAAACTTTTATAAAACAATATATCTTTTAGAATTATTTCATCCGTTGATTAACAAAGTTTATGGTTTCACTACATGGAATTTGTTACTAGTCAAAAACATCTGAATATTGTAGCGCCTAACCATCTGTCTGTGATCAAAATAATGTCAATAAAACGCAAATGAAGGGTGTGAACACAAAAGATAATTGGTGGGCACCCTGTAACATGACATATTCAAATAAAGATGATTGACAGATCCTGCGGGGCGAAATCACTTGAATATACAAGGCTTTTACACTTAAGGGTTATTTAAAGATTACAATAAGAAATCTCAAGAATGTCACTTGTATAATTTCTGGCATGTTTTAGAACAGTCTGACGGTTTTAAAAGTTCAGTTCTAATTGTAGCTTTGATTGCAATACTAGTCCTAAAGTAAAGCTTTGATTGTAGTATGTTCTAATTGAAAATTTTGAAAGTCGTATTGTAATATAGATTAATGGTACAAATAAATTACTATATTGAGATAAATTACTGATAAAATAAATTTATATAAATTAATCATAGTGCACCAATATAAATCAATTAAGAAGAATAGCATCGTAGTGCTAATAAGATAATACTTGCACTTTTAGCGATTAGTTCGGAAAGTGAATAATTGTGAGAGCTTTTAGAAATTTTATTGTAACTACGAGTTGTTGAGTAAGCTTGTATAATCTGTTTGAAAATAGAGTTTTTGTTATAATACGCTTGTTGCGGTTTGCGGTTATGACAATAGACAAAACAATTTTGGTAGATCTTCCGACCTCCTCAAACCAAATAATAATAATAAATGGAAAAGTAATTTATAAAAATAATTATTATTAAACATTTTTCAAGTACAAATGCATAGCGTAGACCTATAATAAATAAACATAAAAATTTAAATCAATGAATGTTCCAATACATTATATTTTCAATATAAGATTCACAGAACGATTAATTGGTTATTATCATATTAATAATTTTTTGCAATAGAATTTTTTCCAAATTTGAAAGTCTCTCCTCTGTTTTTTTCTCATTTCTTAATGAATTTCAAAATGTTTTGCACCCCATGATTTATGTTCTTCGCTTGTTTCCTTTGTTAACGATTTGGCCGCTTACGATTGATTCTTGTTTTGAGGTTGAGAATGGGAGTCAGACAGGGTGATTGTGTGGAATTCTTAACGTCCTATTCTAGGAGTCGTATTATATTTGGATCAGAATACTGCCATTACGTGTTGGCGTGCTCTACGAAGTTGCCTTTATGATCGAAGGCAATCCCAGGTACGAAATGATTTTTTTGCACTTTAGTGTGCGGTCACCAAATTTAATTTTGTTGTTAAAATAGTGTTTGCTGCTTAGGTGTGCTACTTTAGTTTTACTGGTATTCACTTGAAGTCGTCAATCTGTTGTCCACTGATCTTGCTTAACATGCACTCGGCAGCTGGTATGGTGGTGTAAATTATTCTCCCTGATGTCATGATGGCGATGTTACCAGTTTAGTGTTTTTGGAATGTCTAAGAACAGTACAGTGAACAACAAGAGAGAGCGGACACCTTTGGGGAACTCATGCCTCTGCCTCGTACGTTGGTAAGTACTCGCGTTCTTTGTTGTAGGAGATCTTCAATTGTGTTCACCAGATGGCTCGGAAACCCCATCTGTTTTAGTTTGGACTTTATCCTCGAACGTCAAGCTTTCTCCTATGCCTTCTCTATGTCATGTAATACTGTGATTTGTTGCATTCGCTTTGTCTTTGCTATTCCTAGTTGTCTGGCGAACTTTTCTGCCTGCTTCACAGCATGTAGCTCTTTCCTGAAACCGAACTAAACACTTATAATTTTGGAAGTTTTTTCTAAATAGCATTGTACATCTTCGTTAAGGAGATTTTCAAACAGTTTGGACAACGTGCAAAGAAGACTTATTGGTCTTCGATTTTCTGGTTTTAATTAATCCTTTCCTTTATTTGGGATGGCGGCTATAATGTATGCCTTACACTGCTTTGGAAATTGCTGACGTTAGATTGTTTCGAGGAAAGCTCTTGTGATTCCGTTGAATAAATCCGGAGGGGTATGAAGTAGTACTTTGTGCGGAATCATGTTCTTTCCCGGCGCTTTCATTCTTGTTAAATTGTTTATCATATTTTAAACTCTTTGTAACGCTCGCACGTTCATTAAGCATACATTTGTCAATAGAAAGGTAATTATTAATTTTAGCTAGTTCAGAAGCTTTGGTAAGAAAATATCATTAAAATGTTAAAGAACTTTGTAAAATTTACTCTTTATGAAGGGGTTATTTCAATAGAAAGTTAAATCAGAATAAGCAAGTAAACCAAAAAGGACCTAGTACATTTTTATATACACAGCAATGACGATAGGGATTAAACACTAGTCGCATTCACTTAGAAAAATCACCGATAAAAGTCAGCGGTATTTGTGTCTACAATCATATTTGTATCTATTCACATGGGAGGTCAAGAAACCGCAACAACCATAAAATCATAAAATGTCATATAATTAATGGCGACATTGAACTTGACCCTGAGAAAGCTTTAGACGTATGTGTGAGAGCAGAATTCGAAATTTTTTAAAGAGCGGGAGATTAACAAGACTAAGTTTGAACGATATTAGTACGCTGGTGACCAAAAAGAAAACGAAATTAGTCAGTGACAACGGACGCATACGTAGAACGTTGTTCCTTCGACGACGAAAAGAACAAACTGATGTTTGAGTAACAGTGGACGCGTCGTTAGCGGTAGGGTATTTGGCCTATGGGGACCGATTTTGAATTATTTGGAGTTTTGCTGGATACGTAGAGGTAAAGAAGGATCAAACTCGTGAATCGCGGATCAATATTCACGTGGGACGGGCGATTAACCAAAAAAGGGCGATGAATTGGTTTCACTTGTTATAGGAAGTTGGAATTCTGAGGCGACTTACCGTGCCCAGGGAGTACACACCAGGTCTATCATTGGCGTCCCTGGACATTCTGTATCCTTAGTTGTAAGAATCATTTGAAACATAAAAACCGAGAGTTCTGTATTAGCTTTTTATGTTGTTGTGATGTATAATTAAGTACTTGTGGATTTCGAATATAATGGCTAGTGTCTACGTAATGGGAAATTAATATTCCGTTGGACAACGAAATAACGACGAAAATAGTTTTGTTTAAATTTTAGCATAATATTATTAGTGAGAGAATTTTGACTATTTAAAACAGTAAGAAATATGTACATGTAACCTCAAGTGTGGAATTATTGCTAGTTAAAGGGTGTAAACTCATTAATTTAAATGGACAATAGAATGATTACGTGAAAAGTTAGTATTAGGCTGTTTTTCGTTGTTAAGAAGAATTTCCAAATACATTGTATTTAAAAATGTCATATAGATCAATCGGGGAAAAATTAGAACAACGGAATGGTAGTATTATTTATGGATTAAAGTATTTTTTAGACTATTAATGATACCTGGCTAGTAAGAATGAAAGATTAGGTTTGTTGTTTTTAAGGTAAATTTACGTGCAATAATATGTTTTAATAGAGTCTAAATGTAGATCAAATTTTATTTGCAGTTAGTTATAATACTATTAAAAGCAAGCATTGTTAAAGGATATCCGGCCACTCCAATGCTGAAGTCATATTTTGAAAAGAAGTTTTTATTTCGAAAAATTGTTTTCGTTTAATAAAACGTTAAAGGAATTGTTTCTAAGGTGTGATTACGAGAGATAAAAGATGAGGGACGAGATTTAAGAAAACCGACAACAAGGAGGCCTATCCGGGTAGAAAATATATCAACGAAATTGCAAGGTCAAAATGGTTTAGCGTCCTTTAATTTTGATAATTAGCAAAGCCTTTCAAGGTAAGTGATACGTGTAAAGTAGTTTTATATTTCGGCATTTTACATGTTTATATTTTTATTATTTTTATAATTGTTCCATAGGAACCCACTTCCGCACCTGAAAGCTAGCCCGCGCACTTATAAAATTTTTACGGGGTTCCCACCTCTTCTGGGAAATTTAAAATTCCATAATGTAACGTCATTTTTACCCGTAACATATATCCTGTGACCAGATGCTTTCTTTAGTGACTAAGACGTGGGCTCGCTGCTGAAGCTTTTGAAAGTTTTTCAATACCTTAGTTGTTTGCCTAGTTATTGGTGAAATAAACTTGCAAATGTTGTGCAATGCTCTTAGATTTTTTCGCTGCTGAAAAAATCCATTTGTTGTAGCAAATGGCATGGTTTTCTGCACTTTCTTTGCATGAAACATTTTGTTATTTTCCGCAGCTCGAATCTTTGTCTGTATTTATGTCGCCCATCGTCCCCTTCCACCCGTGTTCCATTTTTCCTTGATCATTTTCTTCACCAACTCTATTGCTCTGTTCAATTTCGTTTTGTCTTGCGCCGACTACGATTTGTGTACTTTTGCTTTGCTTCGTATTTGTGCCTTAGCAGTTCTTTTTCTTCTTTAGTAAGGTACAGGTCTGATGGTTTCCTCTTATGTGTTTTAGATGCGACCTCTATATTTTTTGTATTTTTATAGTTAAATCTGTCAACAGTTTTTCTCTTCTTTTATGGTTGCAATCTGTAATAACTTGGTTGTATGTAGCCCGGTTTGTAGTTTTTGCAAGTCCTTCTAGGTATACCTGCCTTTTACTGGCATATGAAGAACTACTGCCACATGGTGCGATTCCAAGTCATGGTCAGTGTTAATTTCTATTTTCTTTCCGGTATTTTTCGTTAAAAATAAATCGATGGTACTGAGTTCTATTTTGTTCGTATATTATTGAGGAGGTAGGTGCTTCGATATTTATGCCAGTGTCTTTACTTATCTTTAATATTTTTTCCCTCTAGAATATGTGATAGCGTAGCTCCATTCTGTGTGTTTTACGTTTAAGTCTCCTACTATGATCATCGGTGATATGACGTTTTTTGCATGCTTTTTTCTATTTCAACTTCCAGTAGAGGCCTTGTTGGAGGGAGATATAATGCTACAAGTTGATATCAGGCTTTTCAACCTTTGCTTCTATTGATGTGTATTTGAGTTCTTCCAGTTCTTGAATTTTTATTTGTCTGGCACATAGTGAGTTCTTGAAACAAACTGCAATTACGCCTCATCTACCGCTTTTATGATCTTTTCTATAAAGAGTGTATCCCAAAATACCGCAATTTTGATGAAAAGGTTTGAGGTGATTCTCCGTGATTAGAGCAATGTAAATCTTGTTTTCTATTATGAAAATCAGGAGCTCAAATTTTCTTCGAGCCAGTCCGTATACGTTCTAATTTAGTATGTTTATCGTCTCGGATGAAGCTTATTCGATTGGTTTCGAGTATATTTCTGATTTGATTTTCTGGAAGAAGTTCTTTAAAAACTATATTGCGGATTTCGCTGATGAGCTTTTGGACGTGTGCGGCGAAGATAACTTGTTCATTTGAACTCGTATTGGCCTACTGCGAATATGAAATCCCTTGCTTGACATCCGCCCGGTTGTACTGTTTTTGCCTGTTCATTTCGGCTACTGCTTCTTCTGCTTTAAGTCATATATTCTCTGGCCCGGCTGAGCACTACCTGTGTGACGCTAGTCTGCCCGCCTCACACTTGATGCATTTTGGTTTGTGGCTAATGTCGTATGAACTTAATAGAGACTGAGTTATTATTGCACCTGAAACTAATGTGTCCAAATTGCTGGCATCTGAAGTACTGAGTCTGGGTAGTGGATTACCTTTTAGGTAAGTTGTAAGTTGGAACTCCTCTTATGACACCTCTCAGCTGTTTTTCGTTCCTTAACTGAAAGCTGAGATGTTCCGCATCGTTGACTGTTAGAGATGCTAGTAGTGCACGGAAAAGTGCTTTTTGTTTCGTAAAGATTTTGATTGCAGAAGTCATACGCGAACCTGTTTGATCCACAAAACCTCCGATACTACAAGCTCTACATTTGACTATCCAATGTTCCACCCGAAGGTACTATATTGGCTATGAAGCAAATTGTTTTTACCTGTAAATTTTGAATTCTACCAAACTCTTGCTATTCCAAGCAGGGTAGAGATCTTTAAAGTGCGTGATACCACACACATGGGAGCTATATATTACCTCTCATCCGAACGAGAGCGTACTTTTGTGAAAAATGCTCGTCTAACATTTTTCAAGCGGTCCGTGTCAGGAATGGAACCAGGTACTTTGGGCTTGTAGTCACACGCGAATCAACTAAGTCAGGGAGCCGTTACTTACCGTTTACCCCTACTGATTTTATTCAATGATCCTCTTGAAGGTACTACATTGACCAGGAATCGAGTTTTTCTACAAAACAGATTGTCCATGTGTCGTCTAAAAGATTCTAAAACTCTCGGTAAAGAAGCTCGAGGAACATTTGGTTTTAGGTTTGATATAAATGATGAAATTCCTTTTTAAGTGAAATAACAAGAAATGTGTTACTACAGCAACGAATTTTGACTCGATAAAGCCATTTTGTCAAGCCAGTAGATCGGACCGAAAAGCCAGGGTAACACGTCCGATTCCACTGCCAAAAGTTTTAAAAAAATTATAATACTGAAATGGGAGGTGTTGATCAATATGATTGGTTTGTCGGAAAATATGCCACTAAAATCAAAAATAAGGAATGTTATATTGGTCATTATTCACCGGAATGCTGCGTATGACAGTGATAAATGCACGGGTTGCATATAAACATATTAGCAGTTCCAATTTTGTTTTATTAAATTTTCGTCAATCAATTGCGGTTCCTAATTTGGTCAGAATATTAGGCCCAAAACGCACAAACTACGTAGGTCATTTCATGCAGATACCTGGTAACCAAAAACATTTTCAAGTTGAGGATTGCAGGTCCAAACCAACAACTTATTGTTGCCGAAAGTGTTTTGTGCCGTAACAAAGTAAATGCAATCATTATGTTAAACTAATATTTTAGCCTGCATTATTTGCTCTAAATATTTAAAAGTATCAAAATTATTTTGGTATCATCAAGTACCAACGTCCTAATTATAGGAGACGTCAAAATTCAAAAACGAAAACAAAGAAAAAAATATTAATATATTTTTCTTAATCTTCTTTGGGAAATAAACCACTTAAAGTTGTTAAAATCATCTATATAAAATAAAATAAAATCTTTATCCACTTTGGGTGGTTTATTTCCAAAGAAGATTAAGAAAAATACAAAACAAACCACACCAAACATACAGGTAGTATTAAAATATTTTCTTGTTTAGATAAATATTCCTGAATTATATGATTAAATAAAATTCAAAAATGGATTTGTTCCGTCATAATAGACGATCAAGATATTAGGTCTTCAATGGTCTCCTATGGAAGACGTTAGACCCAATTTGCACGAAGCGCAATATACTTCCTCAAGTTGCCAGAATTTATTACCCTTTAGGGTTCTTAGCCCCCTTAACCTTTTTTTGCCAAGCGTCTAATCCAATACTTGTGGATGTTAGGCTTGGATTGGGATGAGAATCCCCCAGCTGATGTTTCATCTCAATGGCGACAATATCAACAAGAACTCTCTGTTGTCGCCTCTAAAAATAACTCGTTGTTTGCCCCTTTCCGGTCGCTACATTTGTCAACTACATGGCTTTTGCGATGCCAGCGAGGTGGGGTATGCAGAAATTGTTTATTTTCGTTTTTACTCTCTATCCAGCGAAGAGGTGACAGTTCAATTCATAGCAGCCAAAACTAAGGTCGCCCCTATAGAGTGCATTTCAATTCTACGTTTAGAATTATGTGCCGCCGTTTTATTATCTAATTTATTTTCGTTTATTATTGAGTCTTATCACAATTTAATTGATATCTCTGACATCTTCGCGTAGGGTGACTCCACTGTAGGTCTTACGTGGATACGTTCTCTGCCATTTCGTTGGAAGACATTTGTGGCCAATAGGGTCAGTCACATTGAAGAAGCCGATGGTTTTATGTTGATTCTTATAGCAATAAAGCAGACACTGCCTCTAGAGGGTTGCTACCAAGTGCGGTTCTTTCATGTTCGCTTTGGTGGGCGGAGCCTGACTGGCTCTGACATCTTAATGAATCATGACCGCGCCAACCAGCCGTTTCTGCTTTTGCAGCGGAAATAATTTCAGAAAAGAAAATTTTAACCTTTATTGTTCAAACAGGATCCAGCATAGTCGATTCTTTATTAACTCATTTTTCTTCTTTGCTTAAAATCCAACACATTTTGGAGTATATTTTTCGATTTTTCAAATTTAAAGCACATCGTACAACCGGACCATTAACAGAACTTGAACTACACCATGCCCTAATGGTAATTGTGAGGCATGTTCAAGCTGTCACTTTCTCTAAAGAAATAGACGCGCTCAAGGCCCATGCTAAATTACCTAAGGTTTTTCGAAAGCTGTCGCCATTTCTTGATTCGCAAACTCCTTTGAGGGTGGGCGGACGTTTAAAACATTCATCGCTCCCATATTCCGAAAAATTTCCTGCATTACTACCGTGCAAGCATAGGTTAACCGAACTCATTGTTTATTTTACGCATGAAAAATACTATCATCCGACGTCAACACAACAGCTTACCTCGTTCAACAGAATTTTTTGGTTTGTATCTATCAAAACCGCCATTCGGAGTTATTTGTCTTCTTGCTACAAATGGTTTCGTACCAAGCCAGCCCCGATAAACCCTCCCATGGGAAACTTACCTACGACACGAATCAACCAAGTAAACGCATTCAGCATTGTTGGAGTTGATTTTGCTGGCCCCATTTCTATAAGGACATGTCGTCTCAGAAAGGCCCAAATTCTTAAGGCCTATATTTGCATTTTTGTCTGTTTTGCGACCAAGGCAGCTCATATCGAGCGCGTCTCAGATCTTTCAACGGACGCGTTTCTCGCAGCTTTGCGACGTTTTGTAGCTCGCCGAGGAAGATGTTCACATTTTTTAGCAATTGTGGCACTAATTTTGTAGGTGCCAATCAACAGCTTGCCAATTATATGCAGGACGCAACCTCCGGCGAAAATATAGTTTGGTCATTTAACCCTCCTAGTACTCCTCACGTCGGCGGTTTGTGGTAGAGCGGAGTCAAATCAATTAAAACACATTTAGCCCAAGTAATCGGCGACCAAATCCTCACCTTTGAGGAACTTTATACAATTTTAACTCAAATTGAGTCCCTACTAAATTCGCGACCGCTCTGCCCTTTGAATTCAGACCCTAATGATTTTGTCTTTAACTCCCGGTCATTTTTAACCACGAAGCCTCTTACTGCAACTCCAGATGAAGATTTTTCTCAGGTTACCTTACCTCTAAAAAGTAGGTGCAGATTACTTCAAAAATTCCATCGAGATTTTTGGACACGTTGGAGTCACGAATATTTACACACACTTCAAAAACGGGCAAAATGGCATCACAAAAATGATGTTCAGTCCATTGTAAAGGACTCCTTAGTCTTCATTAAAGATGACTTACTTCCTCCCTTGCAATGGAAACTAGGCCGCATTGTAAAGACCTTTCCAGGATCTGATGGCGTTGTGCGAGTTGCAAAAGTTAAAACTTCCAAGGGTACATTTAAGCGTCTCCTGGTAAAATTGGCACCGTTCCAATTAGTATAACGCGTTTTTATTCATTTACGTTATTTACATTCTGCATACATATAATTTTCTTTTGTTAGTTTTATTGTCGTTTACCGCAGTCATAATACCGCCTCACTTATATTCTAGGTTAAATCCCTTGCAATTTCCTTATATCATCCTTTTCTTTTCCTAAATTCATCGAATTTAATGGGCGGTATGTTTCGTCATAATAGACGACGCAAAAATATTTTGAACAAGTTCGTGTGTGTGCGAGTAAATACTACCCTTAGCATCACTTTGTGACAGACCAGTGAATGGTACGGACGTCCGAGTAGTGCGGTCGTAAACAAAGCGCGACCTACAGCATGGAGTGTTACCACCATGTGCACCGTAATTTCATCACATCAACAATAACAAAGGTTAGTACTTATTGCTTATCGATTGTCTATTTGATTCATAATGTTCAACTGGATATGTACTAATTATCTATTTACTTAAACTGTAACAATTTTATTTTTGGTTAATAAATCCCTTCATCAAAAGTGCGAGAATAATAAGACACTTTTAATAATTTTATTGTTTGGTTAATAAATCCCTCCATCAAAGAGCGAGAATAATAAAACACCTTTATTAAATAATGTTAAAATACATTTAACAAGTAAAGTAATACGTTGAAACAGCATCTTGATTTGTTAGTCTATTTGTGGTTGGATATCGGTGTATTCTACAGCCATTCGCAGGCGCATTTAGATTTGACAACCTCCCCCTTGGATCCTCCGGTCGTCCGAGCGAGTTTGATAATCACTCGGCCATACGTGGAAGAAGAGACAAGATGTATGAAAGAACGATGGCCGGTAATCTGCGTATCAATTTTGATGAGTGAGGACACATTTTTGAATAGCGGTTGGTAAAGTATAAAAGTTATTATCTTATTTAATTTGGGATAATTTGTTTAGCGCGACGAGAGACATTACTACAATCAACTATGCACTTAGAAATTTGAAAACTTTAATCGATTTTAAGAAAACCACTTTATTTTACGGCGTGAACAATGTAACTTAGAAATTAGAAAATTAAATCCCGGTTGTTGATACCACTGTGTTTTACGACGTGTACTGTGCAACTTGGAAGATGGAAAGTTGAGCCAATTTAAAGAGGATCGCTTTGTTATACAGCGTAAAGATGCTACTTTAGTAGAAGCTGTTTAGGATGAGCTGGATCCATAACATATGCAGTAAATTTCGCATGGTAGAACAAGTACCTCATCAAGGCTAGGAAAGCAGTTTTTTTGGTTCGTAGTAGATCTAAGTAATTCTTTTGTGTTTCACTTTAGAAACACGCTAATTTGTTCCAATGTGTAAAAGTACGAATATGATATTTGTTTCAACTATTGCTAAGCTGGAATTTCCAGTGTCAAAATTAAAATTCACTAATTTGATGTTGTAAGAAACAACACGTTGCTTTAGTATAAACTGTTAGTTACAACAACAGGTGTTATTGACGTCACTTATTTTTCTATAGTATACTGCTGACAGATGTATCCTTGAAAGCAAATGCTTAGCACTGCGTTAGCACAACTTTTGTAAACAAGAATATTTTTGTGATCATTTTCGTTTGAAACTAAAACTTGTACTTTTAACTTAAAGAGGAAAACTTGTATAGTAATTTTTGTAATGTAATCGGCCTGAACAGATCTGAACGGGTTAGAGTATCTTTGTGTAATAAGTTTATACCTTGCTGTAAAATATTTGATTATGAATGAGGTTGATAAACCTTAATTTAAAATTCACAAAGTAATTCAATTATTTATTAAATTTTGTTGCATTGCATTTTATTTAAAAAAAGAGATTCTTTTAGTAAATTATTAGTTCAAGCTTAAAGTTTTTATTTTGATCAAATATGATCAAACCTAACTACAGAAAGCGAACATCTTTAGGAGTAGAATTTTGATGCCAACTTTATATAGAAAATACCTTTTTACTATTTCGTTATGTATATTTGCTGGACACAAATAGTGTTCCACCTTTTTTTATTAAGCTAACTATTATAATTTCTTACAGGAACAGCGTCTTATTTTTTTTAAGACAGGTTTTTGTCATCGAAGGCGATCTTTCTTTCTTTGGGTCTCCACGTCCGCCCTTAGAAATATGCCATGCCATTAACGTGAATCAGTCCGGACTTGGTGGCGCCTATTTGTTTTAGTTTGAGTGTGACCTACCAACAGATTTCGACTTACCCCCCCATTTCTCATAGCTCTACCCAAGGAATAGACTCCTAGTTACGTCGGAAGACTACGCTTCACTGGCGCCCATTTAAGAAATTAGAAAAACGTCGCACTGACACCCAATGTGGGGCTGGTGCATTTAGAAAAATTGCCGCACTGGAGCCGGCAACGTTTGGAGCTTCGAAATTTGTTTGTTCAAAAATTTATTTTTCTTCAAAATTTGTTTGTGCAAAAATTTATTTTGCTTCGAAATTTGTTTGTTCAAAAATTGTTTTGCCCCGAAATTTGTTTGCTCAACGTTTATTTGATATTAAGGTTTGGTTGTTTAAAAGATTGGTTTAGACGTTAACCCCCATTCAGTCAATTAATTAACTTAGTCAAATTTATTTTTAACTTTCATTCTGTTTTGACCCAATATAATTTTTTTTGATATTGTTTTGGCAAAATATACTTTACCAAATACACCTTTTGACTTTTACCTTTGGTTGCCCGAATTTGTTTTGACAATTTTTGTAAGGTGCAAATCATTTAGATTTATCGGTTTGATTCCATTAGGCTTTTGTAATCATGTCGGAAAAATTCCAAATTGTTTGTCTACTTAAAGAAGAACTGGAGTAGAACTGAAAATTAGAGGAGTAGTGACTGAGAGACCAGTGTTAGAGAAAAGAAAAATTTTAGGAAGATTGTTAGCTAAAGAAGTAGATAAGCCTGGTTGTTTGATTGACCTTTCGAGTTATGAAGTAGATTTTGCAACGAAAGTAAAGAAATTTCTGTTTCAGTCGAGTCGGTTCGAAATGTTTTGTCCGAATTTGAAGGTGATTCATCAGATTCAATTTTTAGGAGAGCTTGTTCAAGGTTAATCCACCTTTCTGGGCGAGTTAAACGTATGAAAATTCCTTCAATAAATTCTGAGGAAGCAATTAAGTTCAGAAATGAGACCGTAGCAACAATACTAACCCTTGAAGCTGAGTTTTATGATAAAATCAATAAAAGTACAGAGTCTACCTATTTGGATAGGTCTGTTGTAGTATCTCCTTCAGTTGCTAGTGCGCCCACCCATTCGATTTCGTACATAACACCTTCTTTACCTATAGGTTCATGGCTCGTAAAATTCTCAGGAGATCCCAAACAACTATATTCATTGTTAGATAGAGTTAGTGATTTAGCACAATCTCGTAAGATACCCAAAGCTGATTTATTTGGATCAGCATGTGAACTTTTTGTGGGAGACGCTTTAATTTGGTTTAGAACAGTAAAAAATTCATTGAGAGATTGGAACTCTTTGTTAGAACGTTTAAAGGAAGATTTTCTACCCGGTTTTCAGATGATGACATTTGGGAAAAATCAGACACCGTCGTCAAGGTAAAGACGATAGGATTATTTTATTTGTTGCGCATATGCAAACTTTGTTTAGTAGATTGACTAACGAGCCAGCAGAAGTCACTAAAGTTAAGATGATAAGAAGAAATTTGATTCCTGAATTTATTTCAGCACTTGCATTGTCGGACATTCAAGATGTATCTACCTTAGTTAATTTGTGCAAAAAGTTAGAAGAAGCTTCTTTGATGAAACTAAACCTGGTTTCCGCCTCTTCTAGTAAGCCCAACAAGACTTGTAGTCCTTCGAAGCATTCAGTTGAGACCAAACATCCAGTGTTGAATGAGAAAATTTGTGCTGTTAAGAGTAGAGTGTTTCAAAATAAATTAGTTAATCCCCAAGCAACAGTAGCGGATAAGAGTTCCTTGGAGTCCTCGGCTTGTAATTCTTTTAGTCCCGATAAGAGAAATAATTTTGTTTGTTGGAATTGCTCCCGTAGTAGACATTGGTTTAGAGAGTGTAGAGCAACCAAGAAGATTTTTTGTTTTGGATGTGGTCGAAAAGGCGTTAAGGCAACGTCATGTCCACAATGTTCAAAAAACCAGTAAGGCGGCAGGTGCATAGTGGTCGGCATTCTGTTCCGCGTTATAAGGCTACGGTTATGATTTGTAAACAAGAAAAATATTTTTGTAAAGACGATTGGTCGAGATGGCTAACAGTTGTAAAAAATTTTTGTCAGAACTCTACGAAGCCTAAGAATAATACTTTGTTCATTGAGAAGCAGTGTGATAATCGACCTTACATTATGGTGAAGTTACTTGATAGAGACATTACCGGTCTTCTAGATTCAGGATGCACTACCTCAGTGGTAGGATCCTTAGCTCTTTCGATAATTAGAAAATTAGACTTAAAAATTTTTAGTTCAGCAAAAACAGGTATTACTACAGCTGATGGTTCAATAAAGTCTGTTTTAGGTTCGGTTGATTTACCAATTTGTGTAGGTAATGACTGTCGTATTCTTAATGCATTAGTGGTTCCGTCCCTACCACATGCCTTTATATTCGGTAGTGACTTTGCAAAATTATTTGGTGTAGTTGCTGATTTTAGAAATAATAATTGGTTTATTCAGAGTAACATTGAGAACAATATTGTGTATTTAGGTTCATCTTCTATCCCTTTGAACACTAAAGATTACTTATTTGATTTGCATGACCTTTCGGATGCTCAGTGTGTGCAAGCACACGAGATAATAAATTCATTCAGTGAAATTAGCAGCGACGATAGGTTGGGACGTACTAACCTAATCGAAATGGATATAGACACAGGTAATGCCAAACCCTTCCATAAGAAACCATATGTCATGTCACCATATATGAGTAAGATATTGAATGATGAGTTGGACGACATGCTTAGACTTAAAGTTATAGAACCGTGTACTAGTCCGTGGTCCTCTCCGGTTTTGTTGGTTAAGAAAGCAGAGGAGAATATCGTTTCTGTTTTGATGGTAGAACCCTGAACGACTTAACTGTTCACGATTCGTACCCCCTTGCGAATGTAGATAGAATTCTTAATATGTTGAGAGGTGCGAACTATATTTCGTCACTTGATTTGAGAAAATCGTTTTGGCAAGTCCCTCTTAGTGAGCCATCTAAAGATAAGACTGCTTTCAGTGTTATTTCGCGAGGACAATATAGATTTACATGCATGCCATTTGGGTTGAAGAATGCTGCGCAGACGCAACAGCGTTTAGTAGATGCGATTTTTGGTCCACGTTTTGAACCTCATGTGTTTTGTTATTTGGACGACATAATACTATGTTCGTCATCTTTTGAAAAACATCTGAAGTTATTGTCAGAGGTTAAGCAACGTCTAAAAGAAGCTAACCTTACTATAAATATAGGAAAATGTAAATTTTTCAAAAAAACACTTAAATTTTTGGGTTATATAGTAGGTTCAAATTCTCTTCGTACAGATCCCGATAAAGTATCGGCGATGGTTAACTTCGCTCGACCGAAAACCACGACGGAAATTAAGAGGTTTATAGGAATGTGCAGCTGGTATCGTCGCTTTATAAAGAATTTTTCGTCATTAGTTTCGCCTATCAACGATCTCATTAAGAAAAAGAAAAAAGGTCAAACTGTAAATTGGAGCGCGGAGGCAGAAAATTCGTTTGTGTTGATCAAACAAGCATTAGTTTCAGCACCTCTTCTTTCACAGCCAGATTATTCGGCACCCTTTATTGTTGAGTGTGACGCCAGCAACACTGGATTAGGAGCTGTTTTGATTCAAAATATAAAAGGAGAAGAGC
The DNA here is from genome assembly GCA_036346225.1 of Platerodrilus igneus. Classification (NCBI taxonomy): domain Eukaryota; kingdom Metazoa; phylum Arthropoda; class Insecta; order Coleoptera; family Lycidae; genus Platerodrilus; species Platerodrilus igneus. Next base: position 3,223,187 of record JARFIW010000831.1, read on the forward strand.
GTGTAATTTCGTACGCAAGTAAAACCCTGAGCCGTACAGAGCGCAATTATTCCACCACAGAAAGAGAGTGTTTAGCAGTTATTTTTGCAATTGAGAAATTTCGTCCGTGGGTGGAAGGAGTTCGCTTCACAGTTGTCACTGATCATTTTTCGTTACTTTGGTTGAGTAATCTTCAGAATCCTACTGGAAAACTTGCCAGATGGTCAGTTCGATTAAGGCAACATTCATTTGATTTGGTACATAAGAAAGGGAAATTTAATATAGTTCCAGATTGTCTTAGTCGTGGCGTTCCTTTAGAAAATCCGGAAGTTAATTTAGTAGAGATTAAACTTGACAATGTAGACTTGTGGTATGAATCCTTGAGGAAGAAAATTTTGTTGTCACCCAAGAGCTACCCACGATGGAAAGTGGAAGATGGGTTCATTTTTAAGTTTATACCTTCCAAATTACCGCATTCGGCAAATATTGTAGAGTGGAAGTACTTAGTACCAAGATCTCAGCGTAAGGATGTCATTAAATCATGTCGTGACCCCCCTACAGCAGGACATTTTGGGTCTTTGAAAACTATGTCTCGTGTCCAAGAATTATATTATTGGCCAAAGATGATCTTTGATGTACGTAAATTTTGTAGGAAGTGTTTGATTTGTGGTGCTCAAAAACCACCCAATAAAGGTCCCCTTGGCATGATGGGAAAGGAAAAAGAGGTTGGACTGCCGTTCCAAACCATTGCTTTAGATTTGATGGGTCCGTTCCCTCGTTCCAAACGCGAACATAAATGGCTTTTAGTTGTTGGTGACTGGTTCTCGAAGTATTCGATTTTACAACCTTTGCGTAGTGCCACGGCACATTTGATTGAGAAGTTTTTAGAGGAAAAGGTATTTCTTGTCTACGGAGTACCACAATTTGTTATTTGTGATAATGGTCCACAATTAATTGGACGTGTTTTTAAAGCTTTGTGTGGAAGGTACGAAATCCAAAAGATTTGGTACAATGCTGTTTATGCTCCTCAATGCAATTTTGTGGAAAGAATCAATAAGACAGTTGGTACTGCAATTCGTTCGTACGTAGAAGAACATGATACGTGGGATAGTGAGATATCAAAATTCAGTACGCAATTAATTCAGCAAAACACGAGTCCACCAACTATTCTCCAAATTTTTTAGTCTTTGGTCGTCAGGTACCCTTAAGTGGAAAAGCTTATAGTGATAATTTTAAACCTGGTGAGGATGTAGATGTTGTTTCAAGTAGTAGACCTTCTTATGTTTTGGATCGTCAACTTTTGTTTGATATTTTTGGAAATGTCCGTGAAAATTTGCATGTAGCTTATCAACGTTCGAGTAAACGCTACAATCTTAGAAGAAGAGACATTTCATTCCAAGTCGGAGAAAGTGTTTGGAGAACTAATAAGGTACTTTCGAGTGCTGGTGATAAATTCTCCGCTAAGTTAGCTCCAAAGTTCGTTTTGAGTAAAGTTCGAAAAAAACATTCCAATTTAGTGTGTGAATTAGAGAATGAAGATGGAACAAGAGCTGGAAAATGGCATGTAAAGGACTTGAAACCCGTTGAAGCATCGTATCCAAATGAGAATGATGATCCTGACGATTAGTTACAGTCTAGTCATCTCTTTGATGTTAAGCAAAACAGTAGTTGTTTGCGTTGTTTTGTTCCGATTTTTGATTTAGTGTCGTTTCACTAATTTTGAAAATTTTGTTTGATAATTGAAGCAAGCGGTTAAGGATTTTTGTAGTAGTTTTAAGGTGTGCATTAGTGTGCATACTGGTTATTTTAGTCGCGCGTTATTCGAAGATGTGGTTAGAAGATGTCTTTGTAAGATATCTTTAGGGTGTAGAAGTAGGTGGGCTATTTAAGTTGCTAGTCCTGATTTCTACATATTTAGGTAGAGAGAATACTGATTTATTCTTTCCCTTGTTTTTGACCGTTCAAAATCTTTTTGTTTGATAAGGTCAAAGGTTTGCATGGTGAACCTCACCGTTTGATCCATCACTAATAAGATGTGTTGTTTGAAAATTAGTGATAGGATAATCAGTAGGGTGTAGGAGAGTACAGCCCTAACTGGTTCAGTTTTGAATTTGAATTTTGTAAGTAACCTTATGAGTAGGTTACCTTTGTTTTGATTATCACCTTGTGATAATAATATTTTGAATTTAGACCTATTAGTAGGGTCTTCTTTTTGATTGTCACTTTATAGTGATAATATTTTGAATAGTTATGCTATTTTGATGTTGTAGCATTCCTTTTTTTTGTAGATAGAGCTACTTGAGCTTCAGGAAGTGGAGTTTTTTTATTTGTGGAAGTTGAGATAATTTGTAAAATGGTTGGTTATAGTTAGTAAATACTAGCCTTGGTAGGAGTAAGAACCTCTAGTTAAAGGGTTACTTTGAATTTGGATTTTGATTAATTTTTTTATCCCGTGGAGTGTTTGACTTTTTAACTTGACCCCTCCCAATTTTGACATACACCGATTGTGACTCCCCGATTTTGTCTCCCTATGGACGTTAGGTACACGTAGTTACCGACACACTCAAAATTGTAAATATTTGTCCCCCTCGTTTTAATAAATTTATAAGAATTTATATTGATAATTAGGAATGTAGAAAAGGCTAGTATATATAAAAAAAAATTTTTTGTATTTGTTATACTTAAAGTTTTTTCTTTGTTAGAAAATTTTTTTTTTTAGGAAAGGGGTAGTGTAACAATTTTATTTTTGGTTAATAAATCCCTTCATCAAAAGTGCGAGAATAATAAGACACTTTTAATAATTTTATTGTTTGGTTAATAAATCCCTCCATCAAAGAGCGAGAATAATAAAACACCTTTATTAAATAATGTTAAAATACATTTAACAAGTAAAGTAATACGTTGAAACAGCATCTTGATTTGTTAGTCTATTTGTGGTTGGATATCGGTGTATTCTACAGCCATTCGCAGGCGCGTTTAGGTTTGACAACCTCCCCCTTGGATCCTCCGGTCGTCCGAGCGAGTTTGATAATCACTCGGCCATACGTGGAAGAAGAGACAAGATGTATGAGAGAACGATGGCCGGTAATCTGCGTATCAATTTTGATGAGTGAGGACACATTTTTGAATAGCGGTTGGTAAAGTATAAAAGTTATTATCTTATTTAATTTGGAATAATTTGTTTAGCGCGACGAGAGACATTACTACAATCAACTATGCACTTAGAAATTTGAAAACTTTAATCGATTTTAAGAAAACCACTTTATTTTACGGCGTGAACAATGCAACTTAGAAAATAGGAAATTAAATTCCGGTTGTTGATACCACTGTGTTTTACGACGTGTACGGTGCAACTTGGAAGATGGAAAGTTGAGCCAATTTAAAGAGGATCGCTTTGTTATACAGCGTAAAGATGCTACTTTGGTAGAAGCTGTTTAGGATGAGCTGGATCCATAACATATGCAGTAAATTTCGCATGGTAGAACAAGTACCTCATCAAGGCTAGGAAAGCAGTTTTTGGTTCGTAGTAGATCTAAGTAATTCTTTTGTGTTTCACTTTAGAAACACGCTAATTTGTTCAATGTGTAAAAGTACGAATATGATATTTGTTTCAACTATTGCTAAGCTGGAATTTCCAGTGTCAAAATTAAAATTCACTAATTTGATGTTGTAAGAAACAACACGTTGCTTCAGTATAAATTGTTAGTTACAACAACAGGTGTTATTGACGTCACTTATTTTCTGTAGTATACTGCTGACAGATGTATCCTTGAAAGCAAATGCTTAGCACTGCGTTAGCACAACTTTTGTAAACAAGAATATTTTTGTGATCATTTTCGTTTGAAACTAAAACTTGTACTTTTAACTTAAAGAGGAAAACTTGTATAGTAATTTTTGTAATGTAATCGGCCTGAACAGATCTGAACGGGTTAGAGTATCTTTGTGTAATAAGTTTATACCTTGCTGTAAAATATTTGATTATGAATGAGGTTGATAAACCTTAATTTAAAATTCACAAAGTAATTCAATTATTTATTAAATTTTGTTGCATTGCATTTTATTTAAAAAAAAAGAGTTTCTTTTAGTAAATTATTAGTTCAAGCTTAAAGTTTTTTATTTTGATCAAATATGATCAAACCTAACTACAGAAAGCGAACATCTTTAGGAGTAGAATTTTGATGCCAACTTTATATAGAAAATACCTTTTCACTATTTCGTTATGTATATTTGCTGGACACAAATAGTGTTCCACCTTTTTTTATTAAGCTAACTATTATAATTTCTTACAGGAACGGCGTCTTATTTTATTTAAGACAGGTTTTTGTCATCGAAGGCGATCTTTCTTTCTTTGGGTCTCCACGTCCGCCCTTAGAAATATGCCATGCCATTAACGTGAATCAGTCCGGACTTGGTGGCGCCTATTTGTTTTAGTTTGAGTGTGACCTACCAACAGATTTCGACTTACCCCCCCATTTCTCATAGCTCTACCCAAGGAATAGACCCCTAGTTACGTCGGAAGACTACGCTTCACTGGCGCCCATTTAAGAAATTAGAAAAACGTCGCACTGACACCCAATGTGGGGCTGGTGCATTTAGAAAAATTGCCGCAAAACTTGTGTCTAGTCCTTGACTGGTGGTCCTTTTAGCCTCCTTCATCAATTAACTAGGATTAATAGCTTAGCGGAAAGTGAGTTCGGCTTCGCCTTATCAGTCATAATTATTTTTAGCAAGCGAATGGTATTTGAGACCTTAATAATGCTGAAGACGATACGTACCTATGAAACACTTAAGTAATATTTACTTCTGTTAAAACAGACATTCTGTCTAGCGCAATATAATGACATGCGATATACAATAAAGCAGGATGTTGGAGACCCCGAAAGAATTGATACCACAAAAATTTATTTTCAGAAGTTTAATTTAAATATAAACATCTGAAAACTTTATCCAACAACTTCTCAAACCTCTAGACACCTTATTTGAGTTAACTTTTTGATAAGATAACCGATATGTGAAAGTAAACGTTTAGGGAGAACCTGTAATTTAAAAGACGTTTACTTAATAAATAACTAACGTATAAGGCAACGCGTAACTAATAGAATCATGGACATTTTCGAATTACCATAATCTTACACGAAAATACAATAAAATCCACCTACTCGTCATCAATAAAACCATTCTTGATTTTATACAGTTTTGTTAAAGCTACATTGATATATATATATATACAAAGTGGACTTTAAAGTTTTTCTTGTTTAGTGCGTGGGGTGTGCGTTTTACTATAAAACAGGTGTGTTCTATCCCGTGTAATTCTGTCCAAATCTGAATTGTTTCAGCATCCCACTGAAAACAAATTTGACATGTAAGGAAATAGATGAGCTTTACGTAATGTTACCTTGCCGGTGATTTATTGTGCAGTAATAAACTAGTTTTGTTGCTTGCTCAATGGAACCTATTACGGAAATAAATTTTAATTTTATAAATCAAGGTTTTATCTATTAACTAACTGTAACAACCCATTCAAGAGGTAGTTGAATCTGAAACAAGCTTCCCAATTCAAAATCAAGATTGTGGGGTTCTATTAGGCGACATAAAGTTCATGAACTGATTAAAATGTATTTATTCATACATTTTAGAAATACAATCTTACAGTTACTAAACGCTTGTATTTGATTACCTTCAAATGTTTACACGATAAGCACTCAACGTTTTATATAAAAAAGCGAGATTGCCTGAGGATTTGTTCATTGTAAATAGTGAAATCAGATTTCATTCGTGTCGATTATCCAACGAAAAAACAAAATATTATTTTCTACTTCGATGGTAATGAGATTATTTTATAGATCATTAGCCTAGGAAACAAAATATTAGGGAAACAACGTGGGACGAATGTGATAGAATTAAACATACAAGGTTACAAAAGGTAATGCGGCAATCCAGTTTGACCCCAGTTAAATTTTGAATTAAAACGTTATTAGTCGCGCTATAAGATGCAACGTGAATGATTGCGGATTAGGCATTTTGTTCACGTGTCAAGCTTATTAATTTTAGCTCTGTTTCCTTATAGGGCCGTAATCGATACGATGTCTTACACCAAAAGCAGTAGATTTGGCATTGTTTTACTTATGATTACAGACTGGACTACTAACACTTATCATCATCATCATCATCAGGTATTCAGTCCTAGAACTAGTTGACGCGTACCCTCATTGTTTCCTAGCCTGAGCCAACCTACACATTTCCCTGAAATTTGCAGAGTCTGCATCTATTACTATCTGTGTACGAAAGTCTGATCTCGGTCTACCTCTACCTCTCTTTTCCTATCTCTGCTTGTAATAAATATATCCCGTACTAATCCCCCAGAAATGCCTTAGAACGTATCTTGTCCTATTTTTCCTACTTCTTCGTTTTCCACAGATATCCTTATTCCTCTACTATTTCTACAACCCATTTGTTATTAACTTTGTCTGTCCAAACTACCATCCTTATACATCTGAAGCACAACATTCCAGAAGACTTCTATCTCTTTCTGTCTGCTTCTCCTACTGCCCCTATTTCATAGATGTACTGTGCTGTGCTCTATCCTATGCTTTGAACATTTTTCTCTTTGTATGTATGTTCGTCGTTCGGTTACCTTCTATTGTTTTACAGTTATATATCCTATATCCCCAATATTCAGTCATATGTGAAGGGGGGTAAGCAGCCTTTGGATGCCAAGTTCCCCCAGCACTTGAACCGTTGTCGAATTAATAGTTTTTCCAATTTATCCTTTCGCACAATCAACATTAGTTGAAAATATTTCACAATCAACACCTGTAGTTTATAATAATCATCAGATTTAAGAGCACTTATTTTTCGTCATTGGGTTTTACATCTTGAAACTGGTTGGACTTGTACCTCAGCTTATTTATGTTCTGAACTAGCCTACACAGTTCTCTGCAATTCTCACAACAGTCTATATACAGCTCGATTCCCTTCTATTGTTTTTAAATTAATGCCCTAATTCGCCGAGATTCAGTGGTATGTGAAGAGAGTTAAGCAGACTATGGCGGCCAAGGATCCCTCAACACTTAGACATTTGCCGTATTAATAGTTTTCCAGTAAATCCTTTCGCACAATTAACATTAGCTGAAGTATTGCAAAACCAACATCTGTAGTTGTTTATAATAATCGCTATGTTTAAGTTCAGTTATTATTTTTATCACTAGTTTTTCCAACTTGCGACTGGTTGGAAGCGTACCTCCATTGATTTCTATCCTGAGCTAGCCTACACATTTCCCTGAAATTCTCACAGTCTACATCTTTCACTATCTGCGTGCAGTAGTTTAAACTAGGTCTACCTCTACTTCTCTTTTTTCCTATCTCTGCTTCTAATATATTCCGCACTATTCCCTCATGTCTTAGTATGTGGCCTATTATCCTATCTCTCATATTTTTTACTATTTTCCACATATTTCTTTCTTCCCCTACCATTTCTAGTACATCTTTGTTCTTAACTTTGTTTCTCCATGATATCTTCATCATACGTCTGTAGCACCACATTTCAAAGACTTCTACCTTTTTCTTGTCTGCTTCTCCTACTGTTCAGGCTTCATAGTCATACAGTGCTGTACTCCACACATATATTTTAAGCAATCTTTTCCTTGTTTCTATGTTTGTGGTCTTCGAACACAGTAGTTGCTTTTTCTTGTTATATGTAGCACGACCTTGTTCTAATCTTTGTTTTATACCTTTTGAGCTTTTCCCGTCTTGCGTTATTTGACTTCCTAAGTAGCAGAATTTTTTAACCTCTTGTAAGTTCTCGTTACCTATTTGTATGCTTGTTTTTTATTTATTTTCCCCTCTTTAGCATACTTGAACTTTAGTTTTATTTTTGTTAATTTTCATACCAAATCTCTCCGTTAGAACCGTTTCCATTTCATTAAGAGCAACTTCTATCTCTTCTTTGCTAGATGTTAATACCGCTCTATCATCTGCAAATCGAAGCATATCAACCTTTGTCCCTGCATATTAATTCCAAATGTCTTCCTGTATTTGACAGTATTCATTGCCTCTTCCATGTATAAGTTAAAAATTAATGGGGATAAGGCACATCCCTGTCTCACCCATTTCCTAATATTTACTTCTCTAGTTTCTTGCTCTAATTCTATTACCGCTGTTTGCTCTTTATATAAGCAATGTACTATCCATCTATCCCTAAAACTCATTCCAATCGTTTTGAGCACTTCGAACATTTTTTTTCTATTTTACATTGTCGAATGTTTTTTCCAAATCTACAAACCCTATATATACGCTTTAGTCCTTCTCCATTGTTTTCTCCATTATCACCCTCAGAGCTAAAATAGCACCCCCCCGTGTTCCCCTGTTTCGCCTAAACCCAAATTGATCTTCTCCCAGTATTTCTTCAGCTCGTTTTTTCATTCGTCTTTGTACAATTCTAGTTAATATTTTTGAAACGTGTGCTGTTAAGCTTACTGTTCGAAAATTTTCACATCTATCCACGCCTCTTTTTTTGGTATAGTTACTATGGTGTTACATTTGAAATCTTTGGGTATGTCGCCTGTCTCGTACATATAGCTTACAAGTCAAAATAGACGTTCTGCTACTGCTTGTCCGGCGGCTTTTAGAATTTCTGATTGCACCTTATCTGTACCCGGCGCTTTACCAGACTCTTTAATGCTAATTCAATCTCATCTCTAAGTATTGGATATCCCAGGTCATCATGTTCAATGTCTGATTCCTGTTATAATGCTGTTTGTTCCTCTCCTGAATATAAATACCCTATATATTCCTGCCATCTAGCTACTTTCTCTACATTTTCTATAATGACGTTTCCTCCCGCGTCCCTTATATTTTTGCTATATGGTTTTATATCCCTTAAATTCATTCTAATTAATTTGTATGCTTTGTCTGTCTTTCCTACTTCCATCTTAGTTTGTACCCCTTTGCAATTTTCATCAGTCTATTGTTCTTTAGGTTTCCTGCATTTACGAATAATTTCCCATTTTATGCCTTTGTATCTCTGGTTCGTCTAATCTATTTTTGTATTTTCGTCTTTCTTCTATTAAATTCAGGATATCCTTTGTTATCAATGGTTTCTTATTTTCTTTGTGTGTATACCCCAGAATATCTCTGGCCGCCATATCTAGACTGGATTTAATGTTATTCCATTCTGTTTCTACTTGCTTAGTATAAGATATTTTCTCGATATCTTTCAGCAATTCATTTGACTTTTTTCAAATCTTTCGTGGACATTTTAAATTTTAGCTTCGCAAAGTCAAAGTGCCTTTTTCCGTTCCTCTTTTCAGATTTTTAAATTTAAGAGCGACCTTCATAATTACGATGTTGTGGTCAGTGTTTATATCTGTTTCCGGATAGATTCTACAGTCTTTTACTTGATTTCTAAACCGTTGTCTAACAATAATGTAATCTATTTGATATCTTCCTATATCTCCTGGCATCTTCCACGTGGATCGTCTTCTAGCATGATATTGAAATAATGTATTTGTGATGGTTAAGTTGTTCTTGTTGCAAAATTCTACAAGCCTATTTCCTATGTCATTTCTCGTGCCTAAACCAAATAAACCTACTATCGCTCCTTCCCTACTCTCACCTACCACTGCATTTAAATCCCCCGTAATTATTAAATTTTCATGTCCTTTAACGTATCTTAGTATGGTTTTGATATCTTTGTAGATCGCCTCTACCTCTTCCTCACTGTAGCTAGAGGTGGGCATGTATATTTGTATTAATACTGTATTTACTGGTTTAGATTCAAATCTTATCATGAGTACTCTTTCGTTCATTTGTAAGTAGTTTTCTACACGTCGTCCTATTTTTTTCGCATAACTATCCCCACACCCGAATTTCCTTCCTCTGATCCTGTATAAATTACCCTGAAGTCTCCACTCCAAAAATCCCCCGCATCTGGCCAGCGGACTTCGCTGATTCCTACTGTGTCTAGTGCTAACCTATCCATTTCGAGTTTCAGGTTCTCTAGCTTACCTACTTGTTTCATACTTCTGACAGTCCACGCTCCGGCTCGCAGAATGTTCACGGATCTTTCTCTATACTTTCGGATCACATCCCCCGAAGTAGTCCGCTCCCGGAGATTCGAATGGGGGACTATTTTACCTCCGGAATTTTTTACCCCAGAGGATGCCATCATGTTTACTAACAATTTCTGTACGCAGTATACTAGGGAGGTAATGTGGTAGTTTCCCGTTGCCTTCCACATCGCAGTAGTGTGTCTTAGAATGTTATACCGACCCTTATGGTCTCTGCCACTCTAATTACCAAAAAAGCTGCTGCCCTCTTTCGGGGACCTGTCTTAATCTGGTTCCTCACTAAAGACCCCACTAATTTGGCTAAACTTATAGTTCGGCTCTTTAACTCATTAAAATGCGCAAACCATTCTACCTGTTCTAGTATTTTAGAACGTCGTCAAGGTGCAGGTCCGTTCAGAATGGAACACATTATATAGAAACCAATTGGTACTTTTATAAAAGAATTAAAAATGGAAAAACACTTACTCTAAACTAAAACTGTTATATATCGATTTACTACACTTATGACAAATATATTTACAATGTTCAGTACAAAAGCAATCTGGGCATTTGTAATACATTTTAGCTCCGGGCAGCATGGTCTGGTACACGGATGGCTCTAAGGACGAAACCGGATCCGGATCTGGACTGTTTGGGGAGAGACCGGTGGTACGTTTAAGCGTTCCGTTAGGGGCAAACGCTACCGTTTTTCAAACGGAAATACATGCCATACTGAAAAGTGTGAACAAATATATATATATATATATATATATATATATATATTACTCAAATTTAGACCAGGGTAGAAAATTAATTAACGACATCAAATAATTTTAATCACCCTGTATAAAGAAACAAATAGAAATTACGTGCGAAATTTATATTAATTAATTCAATTTTTAAGTAACGGGTATTAAACAAAGTGTACAGATAATAATTAATATTTAATTGGTATTCGCTAAAAATTAAAGGGTAGAAGTCAATGCCATTCATTATTATTTTAATTGGAGTTAATTGAACCATTAGTAATATATAATAAGCATAAAAGCCTGTGAAAATCCAAGGTTGGTTAAAATACCATGAAATAAAGCTCGAAGAATTATATTAAAACGTTCATTACGAGCACACACCTGCAAACTTTTATATGTCAAATTCTAATAAATTCGAGCTGATAAACATGCAGATTCTACGTATATTTGAAACGGTCGGATGTTTTAGCAGGAAAGGCTAGATGAGGGGTTATTTTACTTACGTAGGAATCCACGTGGATTTAAATAACAGATAGTAAAGAATATAGATTTGTACCACTCAGACCAAGGTAGAAAAGGACGGATAAAAAGTGTAAAGCAGAGACACTGATATTAAAGGCGTGATTTGCGAAGCTTCACTAGGGCTACGATTGGTTGGAATAAGATGCAAACATGAGAGGTGTAAACATAACAATTTCTGTATAAAATTAGTTAGTTGTTCGCGGACGCGTTGCGAGCCGTGTGGAAAATTCTTAGATTTTCAACTTGGACGTGTGCAAATTTTAGTAGAATCGCTGTGCCGGACCGTCGAAAGGGAAAAGAGAATGCGAAATTCTAAAAATTGTCCGTTGCGGAACAAATTCGGCGTGCAAGCGGGCCATTATATAAACCCGTGTTTATAGGAGTTTCGCTCTCTTAGATTTTTGATTTTATTCGATACTTTAAACAGTTTTGCTCTTTATTTTTTTGATTATTTAAAACTTTAAGTAGAATACGTGGTGATTACGTGCTACAATAAAAGTTATTAGTACACTTAGAGAAGATAGATAAGGTAATAAAGTCTAGTAATATTTGCGGGTATTACTGTACCAATTATCCAAATTAGTAGCGATAAATAAATACATTGAAGTATGCAGTTTTTAGTATAGCGTGAAAGAATTATGAATTTCTTTGCTATTTTGTTCGGGAGTGAGTAATCAAGTGTTATTCGTAAACGTGATTGGATCTACAAAACGAGATTTAGATATACGTAGATGCGTTCCTGAGAAGCCCTGAAACTTTTTAGATGAATGGTGGTGTAGAACAATTTTAAAAGGCGACCAGGAATCCTAGGACGTAAACATAACCCAGCTGGAATGGTGGGATGAGCAAGTCCGATGTACATTGAAGCCACGAGTGCAGTAACCTTCAGGTAAATTATGCAATTTTGTTCGATTTTAGATGTTTTGGTGTGTGTTGAATATCTTTATAATTTGTTTGATAAAGATGGACAGTAGTAAATTTGTATAAACAACAAATTTTTAATTTTAAGGTAAAATTTTCTTGTATAAGTAGAAAGGAGTATTTATCAGGTTTATGTTTTTGATTATGATGAGAATTTGGGCCTGTCTTTGAGCTCAATTAGACTAACCTATTAAATTAACGTAAAGGGGTGGGAGATGCTCCCTTTCATTCAGACTCAGGTCTGCACACATTGTTAACTTAATTAGTATGCATCCTACAAGGACACTAATTCTGGATGCAAATTAAAAAGATGACAAATTTTAACTTGAAATTTTATGATGCTGAAATTTATGCTACAATTTAATTTTGAAATTTTAATGTATTATGAATATTGATGTAAATAGAGTTAATGTTGATGTTTGTGGTAGGAATGTGTTTGTTTTTAATGAATGAGGATGAAAGTTTTAACTAGGTGAGCAGCCGAGGCGGAGAGAGTAAAGAGGCGATTATCAGAAGAAAGTCAACAGACCAGTTAATTTTGAGGGTTTCACAGCATATCTCGGTGTCCAATTCGAGAGGCTCGAATATTTTTTTTACTCTGGTGAGGCTTTTTGTAGGTTTCACAGCATCTCTTGACGCCCAATCTGTGGGGCTCGAATGTTTTTTAGAAAGGACCAGTTCCCGTGACCAAAGGTGATTTCACAGCATCTCTGGGCGGCCCAACGCTGGGGCTCGATTCGAAAACCTTAGTTCCCGAATAATGGGGAGGTATCACAGCAATATATATGTATATATATTGCTGTGATAAGGGGTTGTTTAGGGGTGTATTGAGTAGTAATGGTCGCGTAGTAACTGTAAATAGCAATGGGAATCAGAAAACTGCATTTATTTAGCAGGAAAGTAAATAATTCGCACATTATGTAAATAGCAAGCATTTAACACCCTGTATATAGACCGTAATTAACTTTAATCAATGCCAGTAAGCATAATCGTACATGTAGTTAAACTACGTTGAGGGTGTTCAACAGGTTATAAAATAAATATGCAGAAGATAAGATAAAACCTAATAAATCTTCATGCAATTACGCTTGTGATAAAGAGAGAACAATAAGCGCTTTGATAAGAAAACGCACTCTCAAACATCAGTTCAAATAAATACATAAACGAAAACAGCAATCGTGTTATATAATTTATTTTTGTATAATTCTCCAAAAGCTTTATCTATACAAAACAACAGACGTAAGTTAAAAGTCCAGCCACGATAACAATAGTAAACAACAGCATGATACCAAACTCGAAAATAGTTTCATCAGAAATCAGCTTGAAAATACTAGGAACGTTAAAAACAAATATGGTTGGTCGCAACAATCTGCTTGGAAAACCAATCCAAATGTAGTGGGAAAAAGCTATATAAAGCCCACAGGTGATAAGAAACAGTCAGTCTCAACTTGAAGCACATCAAATCCACAATACTTTTTACCAAATATTTACGCGTCAGTTAAATAAAATTTATATTATAGTGAAAATATTGTTGAGTAAGAATTACGTGAAAAAGCTTTTGCCGTTTTTGCAGAAAACTGATTCTAATCCGAAGTCTGGAATTCTGGTCCACTTATGGTCTACTTATAATCCGCGTCTAAAACAATTCTAATCCAAGGTACTAAGTCTGGGGTTCAGAAATTCATAGTACTAAGTAACCCACGAATTCAAGAGGTATTTAAAGGAAGAGGTTCAAAGCATATACAGATAAATATAGAATAAAGCTCAAGGTGATTTTGGAAACAAGAGGTAACCGCACTGAAATATTGGTTCAAGGTATGTTAAGGAGTACAAAGCAGAGCATTGGGTTGCGATTACAATATAAATGTTCTATAGCATCTTCTGGTGTTGAAAATCGTTAACCACAAATTTGATCCTTAATTTTTAGAGACGTAAATAACCAATTAGGACGTAAGTTAGCTCTGCACGGAGGATGTGATATTAATTTCACCTTTTCTTCACAACACAAATGTCAAAGTTATGAATTTTTATATGATAAGCATCTGATAGCACTGCTGTCACATTCCAAAATTTTAGTATTAAAAATAATGCTATCACGGCACAATTCCCATGTAGATAATTTCACGTGAGAACTGGAATGGAGGAAGCAATTGGTCATTCTCACAGACGAATTTATAAACTCATCATCTAAATTATCCTCTGGATATAATACTTAATATGTTTATTATGATTAAAAATTCCCAGTTATGTTACATTAACCTAAAACAAAACTAAACAAGTATTCCTGTGAAAAATTTTCGTAAATATATCAACCATAATATTACGTTATTATAACCGAATCATAATTTGTTTTTTCATGTCCGTTAATACAATAAAGAACAACATACCCTCTGGAGCTACTTACTTACCAGAATACTGCGCGTCACATATGTTCAAAAGTTAAAAATAAGACATTTTCCCACATATTTTTAATATAATAATGCAAATTTCCAGGCTAATTTCATCACAGGAAATTACAATAAAAACTGAATGAGAATGAGAATGCGTCAACAATGGGTGAGTTTACAAGTATAATTGGACATGCAAATTATAACTTAAAATACATTTTATATTGTTGTTACACATTTGAATAAGGCCAAAAAACCTAGTTACACTTTCAATTTCTAAGATACCGTCACAAAATGCTGTTATTTGTCATTCAAGTATGATAAGTGCTTTTCAAAAATTGTATTTTAAAAAGTCTCTTACAGTTTTCAGAAACAAGATAAGTTCACGTTGTGAAATATACATGATAACTTGAAAATTAGAGATATCGCACGAAAAATTAATGGATAATCAGACTTTCTCACAATTGTACTCTGAAGAAAGACCGTCGACATTTAGAAATTCATGCCAGAATAAATTTATAAGCACCAAGATAAATGTTCTTGCATGCTAAATGGGCACAAGTTCCCTTTTTGAAACAACTTTATCTTCTTTATTACTTCTATGATAAAATCACTGGTTTATTTTATACTATTCATAACTTTTCTAATTTTAACTAATATGTGTTCTTAAGATCATTCAATATTATACATTCTATTGCAGTGGCAAATCCCCTCCTATATACGCAGTAGTTGTTTGTTAACTGGAAATATTTCTAAATTCATATCAAAAATAAAACACAAACATAAGAGTTATTACATGCCATTTTGAGACGCATCATATCCCTTTTATATGAAATTTCACTTTGTATTTAAATTAAGCGCCTTTTCTGAACATTACCTGTCTTCCAGTTAGGAATTGTGAGGCTGGCTGTTAACGATTGCGTGGCCGGCGTAGAGTAATCAAAAATGCATTCTTAACGCGATTGAGGATAAGATAACTTCCCGGCCAGTAAAGGGTCACTGTAAGGGGTATCTTGAAGTGGCGAAGAGCTACAGTGGGCGCTGCAAAAGACGTCTACCTTGTTCCTTTTACTCTATTTACCAATAGTTTGATAGCCAAGAATGCTACCCTGTAGATTGCGTTAAAGGAGTTGGGTTAAAAATAGTAGTCATTGAATTTGCATGCGGTATTACAGGCATATTATCTTCGTGCGATTTTGTACTTTAAAGATTGTTCAATCAAGCGTAGTTAATACCTGTTTATATAACCGCCCAGCGGACGTTTAAAATATCTCAACTACCTTTAAAATGTCACCATTAACTTTGAAATGTAACAGAGTACAGACCCATGTGGTTGGTTACCCATTGGGCGCATCTCCAGGTGGCGGATAGAAGAAATCCCAGGATATATGGCCAAGGGATTGGATATCTACTCTGGGAAGGATTGTAATAAGCTTATCTCTTTCAGTGACCCAGTGGCCTGAGTGGTATAAGACCCACAACATGGTGGTGGAGCAAGAGACTGTGCTGGTGCGAGATAAAATCCGCTCCCTAGCCAAGTGAAAACGTTCCCGTGGACATAAACCCCTCAGCCCAAGCTGTAGTTTCGTGGCTAAGGGGCCTCCACTGTGGTAAACGAAGCCGGTGGGGCAATTCTGCAACACCAACACACCATGCCTTCCCTGCCGTCGTGGTAATGTATCACGGACAAGGGGGTGTGGGGGTCTTGGCTTAACCGCCCGGACCAAGAGTAGACAACCTCGTTAAAAATTTCTAAATCCCTAAGGGATGAATGACTGGATAGCTGACCAGTCCCAATCGGTCCAAAACTCGGGGAACAGGGTGGCATCCCGTTTTATTCACGCCTTCCATGCCAACAGGTGGCACCTGGCAAAGCGATCATTTACATCCCCCATACTTGTGGGAACAATTATGAATAATATTGGTACCATAAGTAAAACTGAACCTGAAGAGGTGGAACCAGAAATGGGAAACCCCTAAGGTAACAAAAATTTTATTCATGAAGGTGGAACAGTCGCAGGATGCAAGCCCGCTGTAACCTTTCTAAAAAATTAATGAGGTTAAAATTTTCTTGCTAAAATAGACATAAACTGCACTCTTATCTCAAAGTCTGCAGTGGGTTCTTTGAATTGTTATTCCTACTAGTAAAACCATACACTTGATTCAATCCAAGTTCAATAAACAGTAACACATTGCCACAATTTTAGTGAGTAAAAAATACATTATAAAAAATTCTTTAAACCAATGATATGTACAACGAAAAATTTGTTTTTTTTATAAATGTTTTTACAATATTTACAGTATGGAAATGTTGCCACTTGAAAAATAAAAATAAAATAAAAAATTGCTGCAATGCAAACAGCCTAAAAAAATTTGTTAAATATTTTAATATTGAATGAAGTCGTCTAGTATTTAAATCAAGCTCGTTTTAACTATTTCGGACTTGTACAAAATTGAAGTACCTAGACATAGAGAAGTGATTCAAGCTAAAAATTTAGGTTAATGAAATGTCATGTCCTGTTTTAAAAAATGTTACAGTACAGTTTTAACTATTCAGTGAATTAAAATTTTCCTATTATAAAAGGAATAAAATTGGAAATGCTTGTTTGCGTGTTTGGTATGTACATAGTTGTTGTCACCTGATTTAAGACGTTGATATCAATGTTACCTAGCGGGCCTCAACTAGAACTTCCTATTATTGATCAAACACCTGTGCAGATTGGACAGCGTGCACGAATAACGGCTTTTCATAACTTACGTTTCCATCACCAAAACGCATTTTTGTGGATTCCAGGCGAAATAACCTATTAAACTGTAGATTTAGTATACTGAAAATTTTTTAAATTACTCTTCAGAAATGATGGCTGCATTGCAGGGTGCGTTCGGAAAGGCAAAAAAAGATTGATTGAGGTGTTCCTAACTCAGGGGTTAGAATTCACCATGTGCGATTTTATTAAAAACATATGTATTTCTGATTCCAGAGTGAATAAGACAGGATCAAAATTATTTCCACGTGATTCCGGGAAAAATTTAGTATTGCGTGCTTCTCGCAATAATTTAATCTCACGTGAACCCGTAATTACGTGCCACATTCGTGAATCCGTAAATAAATTCCACTTTCGTGAATCCGTAATTAAGTGTCACTTTCGTGAATCCGTAATTAAGTGTCACTTTCGTGAATCCGTAATTAAGTGCTGGAGTGAAAAAACCCTTAGTAGATTTAACACTTTCAAATCGATAAAAGCGAAGTACACTTACTCACTTTCGGCTTTGCACATTATTGCAAGGTGAACCAACTAACTTGGGAGCGCCTAAATACTTGATGGTTTTCAGGCTAAGCTGAAGTTCACAATTAGCAAGATCCATTTTTGTGCAGTGCTTAAATCAAAAAGGAAGACAAAATTCGCGTATCTAACCAAGTAGATAATATTTTTCCTAAGTACAGATGGTTTCTAAAATGTTGTTTTCAACCAAACACGTTCCTAGGAGATCTGGTATGTATGTATGGCTGTCTATCTATCAAAATAAGTAGAATACATTGCCTAACCAACAGTATTGGTAACAGAAAAATTTAAACTGTTACACCGCTTGTAAAAACGGTGTCTGATACACCAGACATGGAGAAAACTTTAAAGAAGCTTGCAGGCACTGAACTGCAAGCAAAGAGGGTTTCGGGTGCTCAGTGTAGGAAGCTGAGGCAAGCCAAGAAAGCCGAATCTGGAACTTGGACGGAATCAAACCCGTCCACAAAGAAAGTGTCGATGCAGAAGGAGAGCGGGGGCAGTAAAAGACCCCGTTCAGAGATTTCCACACCGACACTATCCAAACAAACCCCAGCAGCAAACTAAATGCCCCAAGAGCCATGAGTAGATTGGGTCGTATAGTGCTGCTGCTGGGGACAGCTCATAATCACTGTGAGGTTCCTGAAAGGACATACTCCTGCCAAAGTTCACCTCCAGAGGATGCACAAATATAACAAAACCTAGAATGCAAACTTTGCTTAGAGGAACCGGAGACTGCAATGCATATGCGAGGCTGCACTAAGCTCTCTCAGAAAGATCAGACATTCCCGGAGGCGTGGAAACGAGTGGCTGCCCTTGTAGATGTCGGTCCAGACTAGCGGCAACCCCTCTCCTGCGGTATTTTCGTGATCCTTTTAGTTTTACCTGTTACAACCTGTGGATATTTAATAATAACTCGTAGATGGATTTATGTAGTTTAATGACTTGTAACCAATGTCACAACATAAAAAACAAACAAAGAAACAATACTACGGCTATAACTTATCTGTAAAGTACAATCCAAACTGATCCTCGTTAGCATCCACTATCTCTGCCACACTCTTACGGATCAATGTATAATTTAATTTCAACGCAAAGTTCACAATTTAAACTATAAGTTCTAAAACACCCGACACGCGCTAGGATAACGTGACGTGCTCCCTCGCGTGCTTAAACCCGACTCTCCGCTACCTACCGGACCACTTAAACATTACGGATACTTCTCCCTCTTATTATAGGGGCGGCCTAGTACAAGGCGTTGGGTAGAACGAGACAGCGCCTATTCGGGCGACCAAAGTTAGACCCGAAGGAAGTTGATACCCTTTCATCTAGGGGACCTGTACGCTATAATTCGGCATACAGGTTTTGCAGACTGGGTATGATACTTAACCAGGGTTAGCACAATAAGCCTTTTAGGCTGCAGTGCGGCGGAGCCGTTTGGCAGACGCACCCGCCAGGGGGAGTGGTTTTAGTTGCCGTTAGGAGAGTCCCACACTTTGGCTATAAAAGCTTTTCACTTCATCGAGTTCGGATTACTATAAAAAAAAGAGTACAGAAGAACAATAAAGAATTAGAAGTATTCTATCGAAAACCTACCACTTGATGTCGACATACTTAAAAAATTGGAAGCACATTTTCCCCGTTATTACAAGCTAGAATGACTTACCCGACTTGAACAAAATGTGCAGACGAGATCACTTGACTCCAATTTGTAAATATTGTAGAGCAAAATGAAAGAATTTAGTAATCTGAACTTAGATAATTTTATATTCAACATGATAGCTTCAATTTTGTTAGTCTTGAAAGTTAACCCTTAATATACATATATACTGCCCTCTGTAATCTTTTCATTTGTACTAATGAAAAATAAAAATGAAGTTTATCAGGTTCTCTTTACAAATAACAAGAATACCCAAAAGTCAACAACATAACGAAATTAATAATTTCCAAATCGAACTATATAAAAAACTTACATGTTTGTCATTCCAAATGTTGTTACAACTTGAACGTACTAATGAACAACTAATTACATACCAGATGCTTATCCATCAAAAGAATAATTGCGATGTACTTGGACCATTTTCGGAATATTTAATGATAATTGAAATCTTATTGTTACATTAATAATCAGGTTACAATTCTCCAAAATCACATAAATTAGTTAATCTTGTTACAAAATATCAAACGAACATCCACGTCAAATAATTTGCACTGCAAATTTAAATTAACAAGGGCCCTGAGGCTCGATAATACTTACTGCTGTTCAAATGCCAATCATTTTCATTTACGCCTAGTTTAGTGCAAACATATTCTGTTAAACGTCGACATAGAGTGCACCAACAAAAACGATTTCATTTTAAATCGACTTTTTCTTCTCGCATGGCTCCAACACCAACTATAACCACTTGGCGCCATGTTTTTATCACACGAACGACTTTCTAAAGCAACAGCCCAGGTGAAAGTACCGTATTCTGACGTATCCTTCCGCTTGACAACAGTTACAACGATCTTTATAACTATTGAAGAAGGAGATCTTATAATGACACTTGTAAATGGTATTTTATGTCACCGCTCAACTTGTAATTTATGCTCGCGGTTTTAAAGCTTATGTTAGATAAAACAACATGTAATAAATATTACGTAAAAATGTGTATATTAGGCTTGAATTGACCTTCAATAAAAATAATAACATAAATATTCGTCAAAATATTGCGGGAAAATAAACTTGTTACAAAATAATATTCATCATCATTAAGTCTTCAGTTCTGGAACTGGTTAGACGCGTACATCCTGTTTCCTATACCGAGCTAATCTACAGATTTCCCTAAAATTTCGACGGCCTACATCTTTCACTATCTGTGTGCAATAGTTTAATCCTAGGTCTACTTCTACATCTTTTTTTCCATCTCTACTTCTAATACATTCCCCACTATTCCTTCATAGCCTAGTATGTAACCTATCATCCATATCTCATATTTTTACTGTTTTTCACATATTTCTTTCTTCATCTACCATTACTAGAACCTCTTTGTTCTTAACTTTGTCTGTCCACAATATCTTTATCATACGTCCGTAGCACCAAATTTCAAGGACTTCTGTCCGCTTCTTCTACTGTCCACGTTTCACAACCGTACAGTGCTTTACTCCACATCCATGCTTTCAATAATTTTTGTCTTGTTTTTATACTTGTCGTCTTTGAACATTGTAGTTGCTCTTTTTTTGTTAAATCCAACACGACCTCGTGCTAATCTTTGTTCTACATCTTTTACACTTTTCCCATATTGAGTTATTTGGCTTCCAAGATAGCAGAAATCCTTAACCTGCGGTAGGTTCTCGTTTCCTATTTGTATTCTGGTTTTTGACTTATGTTCCCCTCGTTTATATATTTTAGTTCTATTTTTGTTGATTTTCATACCATATCACTCTGTAAGTAGTGTTTCCATTTCTGCTTCTAACACTTCCTTATTAGATGTTAATACCGCTATATCATCTGCAAATCTAAGCATATCAATCTTTTGTCCCTGCATAACAATTCCAAATGTCTTCCTGCATTTGACAGTCTTCATTGCCTCTTCAATGCACAAGTTAAAAATTGACTGTGATACGGCACATCCCTGTCTCGTTTCTTTCCTAATATTTACTTCTCTACGTTCCTGTTCTAATTGTATTACATCCGTTTGCTCTTTGTATAAGCTATGTACTATGCGTTTATCCCTAAAACTCATTCCAATCTTTTTGAGCATTTCGAACATTTTTTCGCATTTTACATTCTCGAACGCTTTTTCCAAATCTACAAACCCTATATACATACTTTCTCCCTTTTCTACTGTTTTCTCCATTATCACCCTTACAGCAAAAATGGCCTTCCGCGTTCCTCTGTTTCGTCTAAATCGAAATTGATCTTCTCCTGGTATTTCTTCGGTCAGTTTTTCCATCCCTCTTTGTACAATTCTAGTTAATAATTTTGATTCATGTGCCGTCAAACTTATTGTTCGAAAATTTTCACATCTATCCGCACGTCTCCTTGTTTACATAATTACTAGGATGTTACGTTTGAAATCTTTAGGTATCTCGCCTGCCTCCTACATAGAGCTTACAAGTTGGAAGAGACGTTCTGTTACGGCTTTTAAAGTTTCTGCTTGCATATTAGCTATCAGTGCCTTACTATTTCCAGGACCTTCAATGCTAATTCAAATTTATCTCTAAGTATAGGCTCTCCCAAGTCATTCCTGTTCTAGTGCTTCTAGTTACAATCCTGCATATAAATTCCCTATATATTCTTGCCATCTAACCATTCTCACTACATTTTCTATAATGATGTCTCCTACCGCACCCCCTTATATTGTTGGTATACGGTTTTATTTCCCTAAAATTCATTCTAATTAGATTGTATGTGTCGTCTGTCTTTCCTATTTCCCTTTTAGTCTGTATCTCTTTGCATTTTTCATCAAATATTATTCTTTGGCTTTTCTGAATTTGCGAATAATTTCCCAGTTTATGGCTTCTTATCTATTTTCCTAATATTGTGTAAAAAATGTATCGGCCATTGAGTAGGGGTAAGAAACGCCCATACTTTAAAAATATTGGACGTAATACTGGGTGCGTCAAGAAAGCAGGGTCTGAAAAATTATGATTTTTTTAAATAACACCCTATGTTTGACTTTACTTTTGAATCCTACGTGTTCATACAAACATTTTTTGTCATATCAAACATTAGCTGAAATTTGACAGAGTTTGAGAAATTCGCAATTAAAGATTTTAATTGGCACGTTCGTAGAGTTGATGATGAACAGTTTCTCAGTTATTTTACAACCCAAGACTATTTGGTAGAAAGAAGAATTACTATTATATTAATATTTAGCCCAAGAAATATTCGCAATTTTTTCAGGAGGATGTTTATTATAACGGTCCAAATTAAAAAATGTAAGTTATTATTTAATAATAATTAAGTATTTATTCAATAGTGCGTCGTAATAAGGTTCAAATAGGTCGCCTTCTTGTTGAACATACATGTTTATCTTTTTTTAAATGTTCTGTCTCACTTCTGATAACATACAAAGTATCAATGTGCGACAAACTTTTCGAATTAATTTTATACCGATGTTTTTAAAGAATCATTATTTACCATTTTCTTTATGTTTGAAGATTATTCCTTTGATCCTGCAGTTAATTGCATTCAAAAACTATCTACTGTATTTTTAAAATCTTTCGACTTTATTTTATAAAAACGCTTTATTTTAGTTCTCATCTTTATCATTAATTTAGCTTTTTTAGTTGAGTTATTTTTCTCACTTGGAAATTTTTCTTTATTTGTTTAGCTAAATCTTCTCCAAAATGCAACCTCTTCTTGAGTGTTCTTTGCTATAGAACTTTGAAGACGATTGTGAATTATTTTTAAATAAGTGTCTTTCAATTTGCAGCTACATATAAATTATACCCTGTATGTTTGTTGTGGTTTGTCTAGCATTTTCTTAATCTCATTTGGGAATAAATCCACTCAAAGTTATTAAAATCATCTTTATTTGCGTTTCGATCCATGATCTAGGATCGTTGTCAAAATAATAAAAATTTCAAGTTTGACATTTATGTCATAAATTGAAGGGACTTTGGTTTATTGATATTCGATATATTTGGTTTGAGTACATTAGGTAAAAATTTTAAAGATTAAAGGAACGATTGCCTTCAATTTGTGTTGCGCCCTGGAAACGCAACAGGGCGCAACACAAATTGAAGGCAATCATTCTTTTAAACTTTAAAATTTTCACCTAATGTACTCAAACCAAATATATCGAACATCAATAAATCAAAGTCACCTTCAATTTATGTCATAAATGTCAAACTTGAAATTTTTATTGTTTTGACAACGATCCTAGGTCATGGATCGAAACTTAAATAAAGATGATTTAAAAAATTTTGAATGGTTTTATTCCCAAAAAAAATTAAAAAAAATATAAATTATTGCTAAAATTGTAGCTTTGTTATTATCATGAAGTATGTAAATAAAGGCATTTATATTTGATCTTAACTAGGCGTTTGTCGCTATAAGTGCATTTTGCTCGCGTTTGAACTAAACAGTACACAAAATGTCAGCATTGTATAAATCATACGTGTCAGTTAGTCTACCTGATTTTTCATCCTTGCTATAAGGGATGTATGACTAGGAATTTAGAATAAAGTGGTTAGTTATGACTTACAACGCCTTTGTGAACGGCCTATATCAAGTGCGAGCACTTCTTTCATGAACCGATAAATCGGGATGTGAAATTTTGAAGATGGTTGGATAAGAAATACTTGTTCAATCAGCTTTGCAGTAATTTACAGGTTGGCCCAGGAGATATGTCTTATACGTTTGATGTAATACTACAATTTTTATATACAGTGGCGTAGTCGGACGTGCATAATGGGAAGATCTTACAAAAATTTATATAATTAGGTAGGAATACAAAATGTGTAGCTAAATTTATTTATACGGTGGCGTATTCGTGACGGAGGAGTGGAACTATAACGTTACAAATATTTATTAGTTACTTCTTATAATGCTCACTTTTGCTTACACTTTATTTCTAATTTTACCTTCTATAAACGTTTATACTTCAGAAACAATTTTATTTTAGCAATTTCTACATTATCTAGAACAGACTACGGTAGATCTAGGCGATGTTAACCTGGAGAAAAGACTGAACGAACGTAAATCAAATGCATCATTCGAGCACAATGAGCATTTGGCTGATTGAGAACATAAAGTTCAGAATCTGAAGAGGATGAACTTCAAACTGGTGGTCTTAGATATGTAGGTCTTAGATGAAATTACCTTATAGTTGATGCATCCACTACATCCTAACATTCGCCATTAAAAACAAAATATAGTAACTACGAAATCTGGCGTGAATGCATATGTATTTAGTGAAATTGTGTTCAAAATACTCTCGTGAAAGAGACTGCCCTGACACGATCTTCGAAGAACTATGTGATTTATTTGGTTTGCTTTATCTGGCAGGTATAAAAAAGCCAATCATCTAAATGCTCAAGGGCTTTAGGCTAACGTCAGAACGTTTTCGTGCAGTAATGTCCAGTCGACGTTTTTAAATACTCTTTTAGAGGCACTTTGGTTTGATGACATACATACCAGAGTTGAAAGAAAGGAGATAGATAACTTGGTTCCATTAGACGGGTAATTGACGAGTTTGTGAATAAGTGCATGAACAATTATGAACCTGGTGAATTTCTCACAATATTTAAAATGCTACATGCTTTTCATAGAAGGTGCAAATTCCGGCAGTACATTACTAGCAAGTCAACAAAGTTGTTACCTGCCAAAAACCGCTCCATAATTTTTTATTAATATTGTTTTGGGTATTATGCATATAAAATATGTTCTAGGTGTTCCCCTGTGATGTTTTAAAGCGGAATAGCTTTATTATCGTGTAATTTTCTAATAAAGATGGTTTCTACGGTCGTGGAATTATGACGCGGAGAGAACCAGCGGTGGTAGTTTACAAGCGGATGGAAGCACCGCCATGATGGGTATTCTCGACGTGACCACCTCGAGCGACATGAGCAAGAGTGCACATCGACCAGTGACGAAGTGAACCTCTCAATTCCTATACCAAATCCCTATATCGTACCTTGTCTTGTTCCCAATTATGTTGTAGGAAATAGAAACGGGTTCCATCACAGGAATCTGAACTACAGCGGTAAACCGCATTCACGTGGAACAATTGAGGTAGACAATAATTATTATTTGGTATCTAGCCTGACAATGTGCATTAAGTTAGGAGGTGTAAATTAATTAATTTGCATCGTTTAATTTGTAACTTAAGTTATATTATTTTAACATTTGTAACATTTGGGCAACTTGCAGACCCTCTATTTATTCAAGCGAGCAATTAACCGTTATAGCCTAACAAAGTATGACATTAGAATCTATGTTTTGGTTGATGTTAAAGTGTTTTAACGGTCAACTTGGAAATATATCCAGGTAAACGACTTGACGGCCCTTCCAAACAAAAGAATATAGTGGCAAGCGTTGTTTAGAGATTATCATCGTCCGGTCTTGAATACCGCAAGAAATATTACTATAAATAATCATTTCACATCAGTTCCGTTAGAAGTGAAACTCTTGGAAAAGAAGACAAGTCTTGTTAGGACAATCAGGAAAAATAAGAAAGAAATTTCAGGTTTTTTGTCAACACAAGAAAGACCAGTAAACAGCAGCATATTTGCATTTTCTAACCCGGCGTGTTAGCTTCGTGTGTGCATGAAAAACATTAAAATGTATTGTTTCCAATTTTACATTCAGGCTATGAAAATAGATGAAATTGACAAAAAAAACCCAAAATCATAACTTTAAAACAAAAGGTGGCGTCGATGAAATGGTCTTTTTATATTGTACTTCGAGAATTAGTTGCAGGTGGCTTCTTACCACTTTCCTTTTGTTTGTAGAATCTTGGTGAGAAAATTGCTAAATTATTTATTTTGCTACCACAAATAACAAATCGAATCATCGAATTTATTTGAATAAGTTGGAAACGGATCTGATGAAGCCATTAGTGTTGTTAAGATTATCACTACTAAATAATCAAATGAACTGAAGACATTAAGGCGAAAACTTTTTGGAGTTGAGGAAGAAGACGACTCAATCAGTACGGGCATATCGCAGTTTCCCCAAAAAGCCAAAAATATCATTATAAATTTTGTGAAAGCCTTTAGTTCTTATTTTTAGCAAATAAAAAAAAATCTTTATTGCAAAATAATACACACTCGTATTTTGAATAAATAGCCTTTCTTTAGGGAGGAGAGTTTGTTATAACCTAAGTTCGTATACTGCAATCATTAAATTTTCGGTAACGACATACACCTGGTTAAATTAAACAATAAACAAGCATGGCTGTACATATATAAAATATATTTCAAAATATCTGTTTCTTATCGAATTCATTTATGAATTAAACAAACAAAACAATACTGTATTATTTTATTGTAGTCTGTAGTGCTACTTCCTGATAGTAACAAAAAGAGAGATTAAACTTCACATCAACGGTAGGAAATGATTATAGGGGTCAAATTTCTTCAACTGATATGAACAGTAAACAAAAAAGATAATCCATAAAAGAATGTAAATAACATTTTTCTGGCGCCACTGTCTCTTAATTAACTAAAATTAAATTAATAGCTACGAAAGGCGAGACAGAGATAAGCCAAAGATTCTATTCAGTTGTTTGACTTCGGATTGCACCAATAAATAGAAAAAGATGCTTACTCTACGGTAGAAGCTAAAAAATTGGATATAACCTAAACGCACCCATAACCTGTATTATAGTAAGTATATGAATCTATATGTATAGTCCAGCAATTGATCAAGACATTAATAAAAATCTTTTTGCCAATAAAAGACATGAATACTACTTCATTACTTAATTTACTTATCAGAGATTATATACATCCTTGTTTTGCATATGTAACAATAACACTATACAAGACAATTAGTGCAAAGTTGATAAATATAAAAAACTTTTTTAAAATTTCAAAAAGGTTGAAGTTTTAATTCGATCTATGAATTAGAAAAATTACCCAGCTGTAGGATCTAGAACCTGAGTATTCTTATTTAATAAACACAACGGTTTTTGGAATCCCAAAATATTGGCATCCCAAAACCAGTAGAGTACCTGCAAGGATAATCTGATTTTCTTCGGACCTATATCACTGAATCATTTAAGTAGGCGTGTCCAGTAAGGACAGCTTCCACTCGCCCTACAAATATAGTTGACTGGGAAGCTTATAAAAGCCGCCTGAAACTATACAAAGTATAAATCAGAAGACGGCAGAGACAATACGGGGTTACCTTATGTAAGTCAGTCGAATCAGCAAAGGAAACTTCTCGAATTAATAGAATATTGTCCAAAGACCCCCCTCATCAACCATATTGTCTGAAACGTTTGGATAGTACATACATCAACAACGAGACAGAAACAGCAAAACTACCCTTACGTGTGATTTTTTTCCAATGCTCCACCCGAAGGTACTACATTGGCCAGGAAGCGAGTTTTTTTACCTGTAAAAGTTGGAATTTTGCCGAAGCCTTGCTGTTCCATGCAAGGTACAGATCTTTAACGTGCGTGACAACACTCACACACGGGACCTGCATATTACCTCTCATCCGAACGAGGGTGTATTTTTGTGAAAAATGCTCGCCTAACATTTTTCAAGCGGACCGTGTCGGGATTCGAACCTGGAACCACTCAAGAATGACACAGTATGAATTGCCTCTCGTAGGATCTCGTGGTGTCTTCTCCCGTAGCCCTTATCAATCGACTGACCCTTGAACCGCAACCTTGGTACCGCTCTTGAGCCACCATTTCCACATGCATGTTTAGTGGAGTGAGGCAAAAAAGGCTCTTAAGGTTGCAATGGGTGTAGATCGAATTGCGCACGTAATTCTTAGACAGGTCATTCTTTATATGCGTGGGTTCCGGTTTTAGGTCACCAGACCACGGCAGCGCAGCAAAGCATTGGTCTAACTACCGCAGTGTACTACCACAGGACAGCCGTTGGCAAGAGATCTCATAATTTACTTAAGGCCCGTCTGTACTGCCAGAATAGTGTGCTGGCTTGAATAGTTTTTACCTGAAGGTGCTTGACCCAATTCAGCTCCTTGTCAAATATGATTCCCAGATACTTGACCTCTTCCGAAAGGTACAGTGTGGATTGAAAGTAGTCGCAATCTAGTTATCTTTAGCTTCCTTTTGTTTATGAATAACATCAGCTTCGTTTTATTGTAGTACATTATTAGCACTTGCTCGAATTTGCCGACGACCAGTGGGGCTATGTCGTTTGCATATCATATCGTGTAGAAACTTGCCTTTAAGACGTTAAAGAAGGCTGCAGAATACAAAATTTTATAATAATGGAGACAAAACTCCGCCCTAAGAACAGTCTCTATTTACCGTCCTAATTATCGAGGGTTTCTAACAATAACATGTACTCGATAGCATCGCAAGAACTGCCTGATTAACTGCAGAGAAGTGTTCTCATTCACACAGGCTTGCAGAGTTTTGCAAAAGTGGTTTCGTTAAACGCATCGTCAATATCAATAAACACGCCTTAGACTGACATGTTGTTACGTATGTCCAGAAATGCTTTGTTAGCGAGTTACGGCTAGCGAAATATTTCGCTCGATTTTTTGGGAAAGGACGGAAATAAAACCAAACTGATTTTGAATGGCATTAAACTAGGTGTTAAAGTTATTGGATTTTATGTAAAATAAACTGAAAAAGACCTCTAGGATCACCCATATTAGACAAAATACGCAAAATTCGGTCTCGAAAACCATGCTTCGTTTAGATTTAAACTACATTAACTTCGTTAAATGAGTAATAAACACGCAAACTTTTTAAGCAAAACTTGTGTGAATTTCATTCTGAAGAGAATGATGTAAAATAGGCCAATAATAAACAAACACAAAGTTTAAAAAATTAATGTTTAATTAAATCATCACATACGACACATAAGACTAAAAATGCAATATCTGTATATTAAATAAACTTTTACGTAAAAACAAAACATTTTAATTGCCGATTCTTTTATTCCAATTTCCATACCTTACAAATGGTGTTCGAAATGATTTCCTTGATAATTTATGCACAATCTGGCGCGTTTAATGAAATCACGTGTAGCCCTTCCGATAATATTTCGGTCGTTCTTAAGTAGTTCACAAGCGTTTAAAATTCGGTTCAATAATTCTTCTTTGGAATTAACTGGTTCTGCGTATACAAGTTGCTTTAAACGACCCCACAGGTAATAATCAAAGGGATTTAAATCGGGGGAACTAGGGGGCCAATTAGTTGGTCCACCTCGACCAATCCTTCGGCCAGGAAAACTTATCTCGAAGTGCTCTCTAACATTTTGTAAATAATGTGCCGGTGCGCCATCATTTGATGTCTTCTTTCAAGTGGTACATCTTCAAGCAGAACTGGCAGTTGATGAATCCGATAAATTTAACACCTATCCTAACGATATAAAAAAATCAGTTTGGCTTTATATTCGCCCTTTCCCAGAAAATCGGGCGAAATATTTTTCTAGCTGTAACTCGCTAACAATGTATTTCCGGACATATATTGAATGAACTTTTTCATTATTTTGATGAGAGGAAACCACCTTAGAAGTATGTCGGGTTCTGGAAGATTTTGTTACGTTTGTAGACTAAAGAACGCGAAAGTCTAGTTGCTGCAAAAATTTCTCATGTACTTTATCTGTCCATACAAATGGCGTGAGTATAGTATATTCTCGAGCTCCATTTGCGCAACCTTTTTGGTAATTCGACTTTTTAACCATATCAGAAAGTTCACACTACTAAAAATCAAATCAAAGTTATGTTTTTCCTATACCGCAGATGAACTAATGGAAAGGTTTGTTGGCCCTGTTAGAGAACCACCTGAAAACTTGTCCAACGATATATTTAGCTGAGACAACACATTATGTCTATTGTGTTTGACAACTAAATAAATATACTTCTCGGTTATCCGGTGATCCAGTTCTTTCGTCATCCTACTCCAAATTTCATCAGTTAGTCCTACCCCAGTTATTGCGTTTCCTGTTTGGTATATTTTTATGTAGGTTTCAGGAAATGATCGAAAAGCGAGAAATGTCAAAACTTAAGTATCATATATACGTCAGATATTGTTTACACTATACCATTTTAGGGCAAAACTCCATCAGCGTACTACTACAATAAAATTGATCGGCAATAAAATTTTACCCCTAATGCAGAAAACTTCACTAGTATTTAAATATTTAAGTGTAGGTACTTTACCGATGCTGGTCTTTACAAATACGTGAGTAGGGAATTAATAGGTACAAAATAAAACGTAGGTACTTTAAAAATGCTTGAATATTAACTCAAGCTCCGTTGAGTATGATAAAACTTATACTGCACTTTCAACAAAATAAATTCGGTTAAAATTTTCAGCAACGCGGCAAGATATGATATAGTAATAGTTTTATAATCGGTATGATAAACCAACTGAGATTTTGTGTCAGCATGAATTTACGATGTTTTTGAAATTAAAAACTGTTAGTTCAGATACGGGGACTACCACAATAGGTCAAACTGGGTCTTATTTTTATAAATTGTATATATCTTCTAAAATGACATATATGCATAATATAGAGAAGGAATACATGTTAAGCAATTAATCATTCGTACAGAAAAAGTATATTCTGACTCTTTGCGTTTCCTAATTTTTAGATTTATCAATTTACAGTATACGAAAATGAAAGTTGGTTGATGTATATAGCGTTTGACTTAACAATAACTTGGATTGTACATAATAATAACGCTTACCTAAATTTGGAAAATTATAGTTCTAGAAGCTACTTTATTCAATCGCCATAAACACCTTTAATAACTTACCCAGGAGAGTGGTACATTTCGAACTATTGATGGTACATTTGGATACATTTCATCTTCAATTTTATAAAAATCTAAACATTGAGGGGAGGGGGATATCGTTACCCAGCACTCCTAACGATTTTCATAATAGCTTCCGAAGAACAAATGTACATTTCGAGTTATTGACGGAACATTTGAGAACAATTTGGGAATGCATAAATTGTTACCTTTTTCAAAAATGAGGAGGCCAGGGTAATGGACTGAGGCTTTTAAAGGATCTATTGGAGTATACTTAATGCATAAGATTCCAAAGTATGTGGTTTTTAATTCAGCAACCTATGACGTGAATGCATTCTTTCATGATTTCGACTATATATAAAAAATAGAGTCACACCAACATTTTTCACAGAAAATAGATTTATTTTTGTTATTTTTAGTTTTAACTTCGTTTATTGATACATTTCCTTTTCCTAAGCAATACTGATAATTATTGGCATTTTCAAGAAAATACTATGTACATCTTTATCAAACTGAAATTATGTTTAGACAATCTATTTCTACACTCAGTGCACGTGAGATGACATCTAGGATAAAAACAAGACGGCGCTATTACCGTTTTACACAAGAAACTGCTTACCAAAGAAACTTGAAACGTGTGCAAATGTTTTGTCTGTTGTTAGTACTGTCGCGTCTTAAGTTTGTTAAGGAAATAAGCGCCACATAATGTGCGTTTTAAACGACATTAAAGGTATCGGATTATTCCAAGAAAAATTAGTATATAGTAAGCTGTTTCTAACTTTGTGCAACACATTTTTATTTTTAATTATTGTAATGCCACCAACCTCAACGCAGCTTATATTAATACGTGTAAAAAATATTAATTGAAAATAACCGTATAAAGAATGATAATTTATATTTTTTATCGGAAGAGTATTTTAGTGGATTTGAGAGTAGCAATATTTATAACTAAAAATGAATTTTGAAAGTATCACCTGTAGATAACTTCATAACTAACGCCAGGACCTTTAAAAAGGAATAAAAATATGCAACTTACACTTAATTGTTTTAAAAGGAAAATAGTTAGGTTGGGAAAAGTATAAAAGCTACGATCGGCGATAATGTCCGTACATGTCAAATATTTTCCAATGGTTGAAATCGTGTAAACGCTGTCGAGAATCAGTAGATCATGATTCCTCTTCAGGTCATCCTGTTGACACGATCATGTCCAATGCTATTGAAAAAACTAAGTGTTTGATACTGGAGGATACAAGATAACTCTTTAAAAAACAATATATTGCGACATTGTTGCCCAACGGTCTAGAAATGAAAGGAATAAAGTCATTAAGTGAAGAATAGTATGGTTCACAGCTACACGGGTGTATTTAAAAACCAATAGAAAGCGAACAAAAAAGTGACTCGAGTATGATCTCGTAACTTGTAAAATGATATGAATCGGTAGTTAGTATAGTCTGTGTTTTAATCCACAAGTGATATGAAATAAATTGTTGTCCGAGTTGTTAAAATAAATACCCTTTAATGTCTATATAATTACGATATGAGGTCATTAGTACTTATATAGATAAATTAATAGTGCATCCAAGTACGCAGTTAAATTAGGAATAATGAAAGAAAGAATTTAGTATAGTAAATATTATTGTAATTATCCTTAGAGATATCTCTCCGTAACGGCATATGAGTATATTAATAATTTTTTATAAATACTGGAGAATAATTAATTAGGACTTGTATTGGAACCGATAAAAAAGTGTAAATTAAAGTGCGATCAGTGGTGACGGGAGCAAAACAATATCTTATATGACACGTACATACATTTTAAATACATTCATTCATGACAAACTGCTTTGTATATTTCAACTTTTCATTATTGTACAGTCTGTTACTCATTTTTAGTACATGATATGGACTATTATACCATCTGTAAAACTAATAAGAAACTAGTGCAGTGAGATGTCATGATACTAAAAAAGCAACGGACGCTGACATTATGACATACTACTTCTTTATATCTTGAATTATGAACATTGAATTTAGAAAAATGCAGAAGTCCGGTATCTAAAGAGGTCAAAACATTATTTTGCATAGTAGATACCTCGCATATTGCTTCGTGTTTTACAGCTTCCCAAAACACTGAACAACAAATTGTAATTTTTTTTTTGTATCTCAACGTGGGATGGGTGTTTCATATAGGACTCTTACCGATGATTACGATTTTTCTATCACCATCTAGTCAAAAGTTATTATTATTTTATTGTGGAACGTTTTATTATGTAATGTTTACATTCGTTATAATATAAGTTATGCATACCACGCCACTACCGAATCTCAGAATGTGATTTCTGTTTGTAAGGTATCTTTGGAGCATCCTTGAATAGGTTCTAACAATAATCTGCGAGCGTTGTGGGGCTCTACTTCCCTTAATATCGGTTTTCACAACATATAATATCGATAAAACTTTTCACCATGTTCTTCACTCACAGACTCGATTTGCGGGGAAAAAATTCCCAGGTTTGATTCCTGACATTTTTCACAAAAAATACGCTCTCGCTAGGATAAGAGGTAAAATGTAGGTTTCGTGTGTGAGTGTTGTCACGCACCTTAAAAATCCTCACCTTACTGGAACAGCAAGAATTATGCAAAACTCAAACTTTTCAGGTAAAAAATCTCTACCTGGCCAATTTAGTACCTTCTGGTAGAGCGTTGGGAAAATTAAAGTTAGGGTAAAAGTTCAGCGGCTCCGTGGCTTAGCGTGTGTTAAACTAAGTCCAAGATGCCGGATTCGATTCCCGACGCGAAGCGCTTGAAAAATATTAGGCGAGCATTTTTCACAAAAATACGTCCCCCTTAAAGTAACCTAATAAAAAAGTTTAACAAAAATTCGTAGTTTACTTTCGAGTTTGTATCATCTGTTTCCAAATGCGGATTTTGTAATACTTTGCTTTATGCAATTCTTTATGGACTGGAGAGTTACGGCACTTTGAACTAAACAAAACTACAAGAATTTATAAAATAAACAGCTGAAATCCACAAGTAGCAAAGAGTGAAAAGAGTAATATAGTAAGGTTGGTTTGTATTTAGAAGATCAGGATCGAATACAAAAATTAGAAATTTGCAGCAGTGTATTTTCTCGGTTAGGTTAGAAAAAGAAATTGATGTGGTGACATGTCAAAAATTTCAGATCGCATAATGTAAAATAAACTAGAATGCAAATGCATTATTAAAAAATTGCATTTTTAATCCAAGTTGTTGATCTATTTAAAAAACATCAATTATATAAAGTAGTTTCATGGTTCACAAAAGACAACCTAATAAATAATTTCACCCACTTAGAAATTATCCCATCTGGTCAAGATTGGTAGCTATAGCTTGCGTGTAGAGAATGAGAATAAATTATATCATTAAATTACTAATGATAATTCTAAAATTAAACGTATAACATCCGCTTTTGAAAAAAGTTTTTGAATTTTATTACTGCTGAATTTGTGGAATTAAAGAAAAAGTGGTATATGGTACAAAAACATAGGTGTATACACCGTATGAACTGAAAGATTCACATACATTAAGTTGGTATCGATTATTAATATTCTCTTTCTAACTAATATTTGTAGAACACAACACTCTTCCGCCAACACGTGAAATAATGCAATCCCGTTGCACTCCTCCGCTATACATAAAAAATTGCCATTTAAGAGTAATTTGTAATAAAATGACATAACTGCCAGTCTTGGTAGTATTTATTACTGCAGGTTGTGCAACTAATAGTTGTTTAGCTTTGTAACATCGTCTAATAAAAAATAACACCTTTGTAAATTAATGTAGGTTACCACATAAAACTAAAATTAATTAAACAAAGTTTTGTGTATTTATTTGACAAGTTGTTACGTAGTTTTGGCCAAGAAATCAGGTACGCATTTCACGTAATCCGGGAAACTACCATTGCCCTGGACTAAAAACTAACAAGGTAAGTTTGTCGACTAAATAAGAAGGAAAAGTATGTCAAGAGAACTGGAAGCGCTATCACTTAAGAGTACCTGTATAATCAATGATTCTGTTGAACGCCCCCGATCACCAGATCTCAATTATTTTCGAAGTTTTTAGAGAGCAGTCACCATCTAAAAATTGCAGAAAAACATGAACAGAAAAGCAGGAAACTAGCTCTGAGGCTCCATGGTATTAGGTGAGTATACAATTCTAAATAGAATATTTATGTTACAAGCTCCAATTACTTCAGAAATAAATTAATCGCAAAATGTTCAAAAAATCCAATCTGACGTACTAGCTGGTTATATCACCAGTTCGTAATCAAAAAATAAGTCTACTTTGAAACAATTGAACCAGAATTTATATTTTTTTGAATTTAATATTTGGGACGTTAGTTCCACTCATAATAGCAATTAAAACCCTATACAACTATATAACATAATTTAAGTTTTAGAGTACAACTAAATTCAAAATATGAAATCGAATTTCAAAAAATTCAAGTCAATATAAAAAAAGAATCTTGTTTAAAATGCATGAAAAACTAATAAGAATAAATATCAAACAAAGACAACTGTCTCACGCACTTCCTAATGTTTACTTCTCGACGTTCCTGCTCTAATTCTATTGCTACTTTTGCTCTTTGTATAAAGCTATGTATTATTCGTCTATCCCTATAACTCATTCCAATCTTTTTGAGTATTTCGAACATTTTTTTCCATTTTACATTGTCGAATGCTTTATCCAGATCTACAAACCCTAAATACACGCTTTCCCCTTTTTCTATTGTTTTCGCCATTATCACTCTCAGAGCTTAAATAGCCTCCCGTGTTCCCCTGTTACGCCTAAACCCAAATTTTCACATCTATCCGCGCCTTTCTTTTTTGATATAGTTACTATGATGTTACGTTTGAAATCTTTGGGTATCTCGCCTGTCTCATACATACAGCTTACAAGTTGGAAGAGACGTTCTGTTACTGCTTGTCCAGCGGCTTGTAGAGTTTCTGCTTTCACCTTATCTGTACCCGGCGCCTTACCATTTTTCAGACTCTTTAATGCTAATTCAAGCTTATCTCCTAAGTATAGGATATCACAAGTCATCATTTTCAATGTCTGATTCCTGTTCTAATGCAGTTAGTTCCTGTTCTGCATATAAATTCCCTATATATTCTTGCCATCTACCCACTTTCTCTACCTTTTCTATATTGACATTTCCTCCCGCGTCCCTTATATTTTTGCTATACGGTTTTATATCCCTAAAATTGATTCTAATTAGTTTGTATGCTTCATCTGTCTTTCCAACTTCCAACTTGGCTTGTACCTCTTTTCACTTTTCATCAATCCATTGTTCGTTAGCTTTCCTGCATTTGCAAATAATTTCCCATTTTATGGCTTTGTATCTCTGTTTTCCTGTTTCGTCTGATTTATTTTTGTATTTTCGTCTTTCTTCTATTAAAATCAGGATATCCTTTGTTATCCATGGTTTCTTGTTTTCTTTTTGTGTAAACCCCAGAATATCTCTGACCGGCATGTCTAGGCTGGATTTAATGGCATTCCAATCTGTTTCTACTTCCTTAGTATCAGATATTTTCCCGATATCTTTTAGTAATTCATTTGACTTTTTTTCGAATCTTTCTTGAATATCTTTATCTTTTAGTTTCTCTAAGACAAAGTGCCTTTTTCCATTTTTTTTCAAATTTTTAAATTTAAGTGCGGTCTTCAAAATTACGATGTTGTGGTCAGTGTCTATATCTGCTTCTGGGTAGCTTCTACAGTTTCTTACTTGATTCCTAAACCGTTGTCTAACAAGAATGTAATCTATTTGATATCTTCCTATATCTCCTGGCATCTTCCACGTATATCGTCTTCTAGCATGATGTTGAAATAATGTGTTTGTGATTATTAAATTGTTCTTGTCGTAAAATTCTACCAGCCTGTTTCCCCTGTCGTTTCTCGTGCCTAAACCAAATAAACCTACTACCGCTCCTTCCCTACCCTCACCTACCACTGCATTAACATCCCCCGTAATTATTAAATTTTCATGTCCTTTTAAGTATCTTAGTATGTCTTCGATATCTTTGTAGATCGCTTCTACCTCTTCGTCACTGTAGCTAGAGGTGGGCATGTATACTTGTATTATTACTGTGTTTACCGGTTTAGATTCTAATCTAAACCATGAGTACTCTTTCGTTCTTTTGTAAGTAATTTTCTACACAGTGTCCTATCTTTTTCCGCATAACTATCACCACACCCAAATTTCCTTCCATTGCTCCTGTATGAATTACCCTGAAGTCTCCGCTCCAAAAATCCCCCGCCTCTGGCCACCGAACTTCGCTGATCCCTAATATATCTAGTGCTAATCTATTCATTTCGATAAGTTCTCTAGCTTACCTACTTCCTTCATACTTCTAACATTCCACGGCCCGACTCGCAAAATGTTTCCGATTCTCAAGCAGCTATCGCGCGCAAATTTCCAAAACATACCGGATTTTAAAGGTTAGTGCTTATTTTGCAACCTTATTTTTTAACATGAATCCGTAACAACTTCCGAAGTGAGTCACTGGAAGTCTGACTTTTCGATACTTCTTCAAAAATATTTTACGGATTTCTAAGGCAAAAATCTTTTTGGCGTTGAAAAGATCATGCCAACTAGAAAACAAAAATATTGCCTAGCTAGGTAGGTATAGTCGTAAGAGGGTGGAAACAAAAGTTAAATCGTTTGTAAGTTTTGAATATGTCACACATTCATGATGGATCAAAATATCTCATAGAAAAACTTTGGGCAATGTTACAATACTTTCATGTGGTTTTATGGAAAACTTTCTAAGTTGAACAAGAAACAGCCAAAAGCTTGTTGATACTTCGTTTTCGAGAAGTAAATTTATAAACTTTGGATGTTAAAACTTTTACTCCTAAACCTAGTTCATCGATCTATGATGTGACAGATATTGTATTTAGGCCACTTTAAGTATACTTGTGCAATTCATAATTCGCGGTGCAAAATAAATTTCTGTTAAACGGTTAAGAAAATACCACAATATTTTCAACTGACAATTACTTAAATATTACACAAAAATTCCATCGGATGATTATGGCGAAAAATTGATGTACAATTAGGTGGTGATGACTAGAAATTTCATGCGGTTAACAATAAAACAAACTAACTATTAGTTACAAAACTCCTGTCCTCATTTTCAATCCACGCGGTAAACACTTTTTTTTTCTTCCTACGGTTATCACCTACTGCTACATCGTAACTGTAAAAGGATATTAAGTAAACTTTGGAGAAAAACACGTGGATGTTTTAAATGTTAGTGCCGTAAGCTAAATTAATTGCGCAATTTACACCCAACTGCTAATTGATAGTTTTATACTATTACTAACGTTTAGTACCTAATTGTTGTCCTAGTTTATCGTGAATTATCTAGCATACACCACTCATTTTGTAGGTTATCGAGAGAAATTGCCATAAGTCTGACCATTACCCTTCAAATTATAATTAACTTGTTCACGTCATTGAACTTGGCATGTTCGTGATGCTTTCGAGGCATTTACCTTCGGTAGTTGACTACCGTAATAGATAACGAAAGTGTTTACAATGTTATTATAATTGTAATACCGTATAATTCGAGGGCATTAGAGCAGTCATTTACATGCTGCCTATTTATTTATATTGTACATACTTGCTTTGTTAAACTTCGTGTAATCTTTACTCACTGGAAATTAAATATTAACATTGCAACAACTATTTTTACTGCAAAACTGGTGCGCAGAGAAAGTAACAAAAGTACAAACTAAGAAAATGATAATTGAATTTTTATCCATTAAAGACATAAAAAATTCGGGTTACACAATTTGGTCGAAAAATTGTCATTTTAATGGGTAATAAGGTACCACCACACCGGAATGCACAATTCAGTCATCTGTATTTGGTGACCCCAAAATGTACCCTAAATTTATAAACAAATTAAGTTGATTGGGGCTAGGTTTATGTTCAGCACAAAGCTATTTGTTTACAAATTTTGTTCCTATTTTGTAGCATCCATCGTGCGTTTAATGTGCCTAAAATTTCAAAGTTTGTGACATTCCTTAGAAATGTTTATAACCATGTTTCATTTTAGTAGTTTCTGTATAGGTAAATCCCACCAATAGGGTTAAGGTTATTTTCTTTAGGAAATATAATTTTTAGGTTACATGCATTTTTGATCTAAGTAATGATTATTTTTGTATCTTATATTGTTCATACTCATAGGTTGTCAAATTCATTATGGCAGTTTTAAAGTTAAAAATGATAGCATGGTTACTTTGAACTCTAAATTATTACAGTTTTATGAATAATTTGTTTTGATTAATAATGAATAATGAACAATGCTGGTGTCTATGATATCATCGTCTTGGAGTGACGAATGTTACACTCAAAATTATGAAGAGGCAGAAAATAAAAATCCTCTTACTTTGATGTTAGTAAACCTCACAGTAAATTATATACACCCGTACCTCGCTTTACGGCCTAGATACGTTCCACGAAACTTGGCCTCAAAGTGAAAAGCCGTATATGGAATCAATTATTCTAAAGCAAATTCATACAAATTCAATGGGATGGGTTCCAAATACATATGTACTTACGTACCAAAAATGTCCCTAATTGTTTCCAATTTTTCCAGTTAATGTGTTACAATCAGTAATAAATATGTACATAAAACACTCACAGACAAGTCTAAACCAGTCGCTTTATGAGCACACACTGAATAACGCTCGTAAACAAGAGGAAATAGAAAAGAGTGTGCATCGAAATTGCGCTTGCGCAAGATTGGCAACATGTAGATATATCGACATCGAAAAAAAGTTTTTTGCCGTTATAGCGAAATATTTTAGGCCATAAATCGAAAACGTGCCTTAATTGAAGAGGGCCGTCGTATAGCGAAGTATGGCTGTATTACATGTTAGATAGTGAAAAAATGACTCACGTAATTTCAATTTGCAATCTTAATTCATTTCTCTGAATTTTATCGAAGATAACTTCGAATGGTTTTATGGAAGAAAGCTTGTTGGTTGAGCGCTTCGTCACTACCATCCAAAGCGATAACATGTAACTTGTGCAGATTAGTTAACCTTGAAAAAAGGTATGGAACTGGTAGTGACTTGTCAAAAACGTTCGGAATAATACTCTACCAAGTTTGTTACTTTCAATCTTAGGAACACCTTGGTTCCCATTAAATCAACAACATCATGTTGGATAAAAGCATGTTAATTCAGAACATCTAGTTTTCCTTTCGCAGTCCCAGTAAAAGGTAATCGAAACAAATTAAGATAATGGCTTTTAGTTGTGTCTGAGTTATCTATGGTTAAAAATCATTTTCGGTATTGTTGATTAAATTTCTAAATCTGCAACCTACAATACCCGTAAACTAATGAACTTTTTTCTATTTAACTTGTTATTGGGTTAATACCGTAGAAAGTAATTTTATTTGCCAAAAACGTTTTCCGTGTAGCATTGCAATATTTTGCTGCGTCTAACAGAACAAAGTTCCTACGCCATTTTGAGTCTTCAACTTGAAGTTGTACCTCTCATCTATGCAAGTCATAATGGTAAGCGTGGTTTAATTTCTTACCTATATCTTTATAAAATTTATCAACTTCAAGCACCCTCTCTTTTAAACTATTTCTACTTTCAAAAGATAAGTCCTCTAAATCTTCAAAATTCCCCGCCTTTCCAAAGAAGAACCATCACTGACCATCTGCTTACCAAAGTTAGAAACAAACGAAGTCATATCAATAACTTCGTGCACCGGAGTGCACACAGCATAACCGACCATCGGTAAATATTTATCCCATGATCTATGATTCCAGTTACATAAAAAGCAAGCATATTTTTGAGTGCTCGATTTATCGTTTCAATTGGCAAAGCTTGAGGATGATAATTTGCAGTAAAAATAATTTTTGAATTGTATTTTGAGATACTATTTTTGAAAATGTGGTTACGGAATTGAACGCCAATATCTACTGTAACATCTTGAGGTGCCAAAACAATAAAATCGCAGATTCTTCAATTATCTGAGCAATATTCGATGCTATTGCATTTAGAAGTGGAAAAACAATGAAAATTTAGTAAAAACCACAAGTATAACCTTTTGTGGATTTAGGCAAAAGTCCTACCTTACATATGATTTTTTTCCAATGCTCCACCAGAAGGTACTACATTGGCCGGGTGGCAAGTTTTTTTTTGTTGCCTGGAAATTTAGAATTTTGCCAAACCCTTACCGTTGCAGGCAAGGTAGGGATCTTTAACGTGCGTAACAATACTCACACACGGGACCTTCATTTAACCTCTCATCCGAACGTGGGGGCGTAATTTTTTGTATAGAATGCTCACCTGCCATTTTCAAACAGTCGGCCGTGTCGGGATTTGAACCCAGAACCTTGGGATCCTTAGTCTTACGCTTACTACATTGATCCACGGCGACGCCGCAAAGTCCTACCACGTCAATAAAGATCATCTACCAGAGTTTTGACGTAACAGGATGATGAGACATTTTCCCAATTGGTAATTTCTGTTGTGGTCTTTGAGTTAAACACGTTTTACACTTATTAATATACCTTGGAACATCCGTACTAACTTGAGGCCAAAAATATTTATGTGCAATTCTTTCATAAGTTTTCTTAATCTCAAAATAACCCGAAGTAGGTTCATTATGATAACGTTCCAAGATTGTTTTTTGATAGATCTAGGAATAATTCTTTCCCGATATTCTTTGCTATTAAATTCGGAAATCTACCTAGGATGTGTTTGAACAATTTTCCTCTTTCCATTTTCCATCTACTAATTTCTGACGATTTCTTTGAACATTAGATAACATTCCTGCATATCATGAATCTTGTTTAAAATGAAGGAATTTCAATGAAGTTTTCATTAGAATCAGGATTATTATCAATTTTTAAAGGCACTGTATCTACCATATCAATTGAATTTAGAATAGGTAGTGAAAAAACAGATGGTAACAATTCTGTTTCGATAAAGCACCTAAAACCTCGACTGTACTAACAAAAATGGTTGCCGAGTAACTCAGTGGGACGTGTGGTGTATGTGTTTGAAGAGGGTCCCAAAATTCTATCGCGTGTAAAATACGTCTTAATCGGAAAGTAGCTTGGACGCCACCTAATCTCGAGGAAAGTTTAGAAGAAGTAACGAGAAGATGGCAAAACCTGAGAGCAACAAAGTGATGCTCGCCTAAAAGGTACCCAAAGACAGAATAATCGAGTACACTTATGCTAAACCAACCTAAAATATACGTAAACAATAATGACAATATTATACCTACTTAAAAACTGCTAGCTTGAAAGAAAGTTTCCAAAATCAAATGTTAAATTATCTGACTATGAATCACGCCTTTATATAATTGCAATATAATTTACTACAAGCATGGAACTACTACCCTTACAGTAGTTGCGAAAAACATCAATGCAAAAGTCTTTACTCTATTACATAATCATGTTTTCAACGCTATTACACAATTATGCTTTCTTCACGAGTACAAGATAAGCATTCTATAAGCAAAAACTAAAAATCAAACATAAAAAATTATTTTAACTTAATAGGTAATGTTTTCCGCGAACAAAGATACTTTTAACGCTCTTAAGCTAATAACAAGCAAGTACTGTGGGTACGCTTATAAATTTATACAGTTAAATACAAAAAAGTTCATTCATTGACGGCTACTGTAGATACTTTCCACATCAACTATGTCATGCAGCCGTCTCCTTTTTATACAACGGAATAAAACAAAAAAGAATTGAAGAGCTGTAATATACAGTAACGTATAATTGAGTGATTGGGGGGGGGAGCTAGCGGAATTAACCCTGAGGTAAAATAATGAACTTTTGAAAAATTATACTGTAACGGTAATTAAGAGTGTATGGAGCTTATTCCGTATATACTAAAGAGACCTCGTATCTATCTAACGATAAGAATGAATGATTGACAGATATAGTATTGCAATAGAGTCGTTCGTGAAAGGTTTAATGATTCATATTCTAAATTTCCATCCATTTTTTCCAAATAAAGGGTTATTGTATATAAGTGCGAACGGTGTTGAGATAGATTCGTATTAGTTTGAATTCCGTCCTAATAAACGTTCAAAGTATATAAATTACTGTAAATTTAAATTAATTTGGGTG
Source organism: Platerodrilus igneus (assembly GCA_036346225.1). Lineage (NCBI taxonomy): Eukaryota > Metazoa > Arthropoda > Insecta > Coleoptera > Lycidae > Platerodrilus > Platerodrilus igneus. Next base: position 3,266,630 of record JARFIW010000831.1, read on the forward strand.
ATATAAATCCGTTAAATAAATAAATTACCAGTACGATTATTGCTACAATAATGTTTAATTCCACGTACTTAAAACATTAAATTAGTGTCTATAAATAGTAATTAACCTAGTGCTAATGTAAACAAGACTGTACATATTTATGGCTGTGAAGAATAATTATTGGACTCGTATTTATCGTAAATAAAGGTCAGAGGACAAAAGGAGTATTCATTACACGTGCCAAGTGTGTTCGGTTATAGCGAAAAGATCACTTAAACGATATTTTTTAAATGCCTATCATTCGTAGTCAACAACAAAAAATGGATAGCACATTTGATTTTCCAATGCACCAACCGAAGGTACAAATTGGCCACGAAGTGAGTTTTTTACCTGAAAATTTTAAATTGTGCCGAACCCTTACCATACCAACCAAAGTAGAGACCTTGAACGTGCGTGGTAACATTCAAACACGATCCTACATTTTGTTGCTCATCCGAACAAGGGCGTATTTTTGTTAAAGATGCTCGGCTAATATATTTCTAGCGTAGTGTCAAAGTTAGATGCTATGCGGAAGCACAAGGACAAGAGAGCTATAAGGAAATGATTCGACGGTTTTTTTTTGTGACCAGCGACAAAAGGGGAAAGGATCACAATGCCGAATTTTGGAGAATTTGGGCATATTCAATGACAGTGCAAGCAACCCAAGAGAGAACAAGATAAGCCGGAAAACTAGATAGATAGATGGGAGACAAAAGTTAACTTGCGCGGATTCTGTCCCAGAAAACATCATCCGCATCGTGCGAACTAGGTATGAGGACATTATCTACGTACAAGGATAGTATAATGGTAAGTTGATTAAGCTTTTAGTTGATACCGGTGCCACTAGAATAATTGTGAACCTTGCCGTAGTGCGGAAACTTAATAAAGTGAGGCGATATGGAACCAGGAAGACGAACCACGACCTGGTCCAAATTATGAATGATTCGTGTCCGTGAACAACGGTACCGGCAAGGTGAGGTTTGGGATTATCGAAGAGGTTAACAGGAATCTATTTTTTATGCCAGCAAAATACTGTCTTGCATGTTGAGTAGCGGCAAATCTCAATATGACCCGAGGGATTGTTACGGAGTTCAAAAGTAAGTTTGGTGGCCTGGACCAGCTTCGTCAACAACAAACAGAGGTGGGCAAAACAATACACCCTGAGATATGTCGTCGCATATATTACCTAGTGATAAAGCAATTGTCCTCTAGTAAACTCAGTTATCAGGACCTGTGGCGGGCATTAGTAGATCTTAAAGACTAAATGATGAAGTTTGGGGACAAGAAGTTGGCCATGCCTAAGATTGCTTATGGACTCTATAGACTGGATTGGAAAGTAATACGAAACTTGCTGGGGTAATATATTCTAGAAGACTGGAGGTCCAAATCTTGGTATGCGGCTTAATCCAAATGGGGCGGTATCTGCTATTAAGAGTGTCGATTGCTACTGCCATCAATATGAAAAACGTAAGAATTACTCCGGTTGTTCTTATCGTTACAGGGACATCTAGCCTCCGACCCGCAAAAAGTTCTAGGACAACAGTTTTAAGAAGGGGCAGTGCAACGGTAATTGGGAAGTGTATGGAACATTCTGGAAAGTACGCTTATTCGTTTCTTACTAAAGCGAGCTCATATCTGTCTAGCGAATCTCAATATGACCCGAGGTATTGTTACGGAGTTCAAAAGTAAGTTGGGTGGTCTGGAACAGCTTCGCCAACAACAAATAGAGGTGGGCAAAACCATACACCTTAGAGATAGAAGTCGTCGCATTTATTACTTAGTGGCAGAGCAATTATCCTCTGGTAAACCCAGTTACCAGGACCTGTGGCGGGCATTGGTAGATCTTAAAGACTAGATGATGAAGTTTGGGGACAAGATTGCTTATGGACTCGATAGACTGGACTGCAAAGTAATACGAAACTTGATGGGGGTACTATATTCCAGAAGATGGAGGTCCAAATCCTGGTATGCGGCTTTAATCCAAATGGGGCGGTATCTGCTGTTAAGAGTGTCGATTGCTACTGCCATCAATATAGAAAATGTAAGAATTACTCCGGTTGTTCTTATCGTTACAGGGACATCTAGCTTCTGACCTGCAAAATGTTCTGGGATACCAGTTTTAAGGAGGGGCAGTGCAACGGTAATTAGGAAGTGTATGGAACATTCTGGAAAGTACGCTTATTCGTTTTAACTAAAGCGAGCTCGTATCTGTCTAGGGATAAGAAAGGATAATTGACATATCATAATACAATAGGGTTGTTCTCAAAAGGTTTAATGACTCACATTCTAAATTCCCTCCATTTTTCTGAATAATGGATTATTGTATAAAACTGTGAACCCCGTTGCGATACATTAGTAATAGTTTGAATTCCGTCTTAATAAACGTTCGCTTGCGTAATATAAATGTGTTAGATAAATAAATTACCAGTAGGATTAATGCAACGATACTGTTTAATACGTCGTATTAAAAAGATTAACTAGTGCCTACAAATAGTGATTAAATTAGTGCTAATGCAAAGAAGACAATAAATATTTGTAATTGTGAAGAATAATTATTGGACTCGTATTTATTGGAAACAAAGGCCAAAGAACACAAAGAGAATTCAATACTATGTTTAACTGGGTACCAACGACTGGTACATAATTCGGTTTGTTAGTAATTTCTTCAGACACTGACCCTCTTTTGGGTCGTCATTGACCGAGCTAAATCATCTAGACATCTTTCAAAGCATGGCCGTTTGGAATATTCGTCAGCGTGCTTGTATAGCTTGTCCAAGATTCCTCGCACAATTTGACCGTTGGAAGAAAATTTTTGAAGATATCCTAACGACTTGCGGCGCAGTTAATCTGGCAAATAGAAGATTTACAGATCAATGTCGTAATTTGATCTTCGACCTACGCTGATTGTTGTTCTTATTCGTTAATTTTAAGTGTTAAAATATAATTTATAAACATGCGCTTTTATCGCCTCACTTCCGCCGCCACAGTATATTCCAAATTAAAGATGCATGTTGCACCAGTTTAGATGGTACTATTTCTAATGGATCAAAACTCTGGAAAACACAATACATTTTCAATGATTTAAAAGTCTGTAGCTAGAGGCTGGAGTACCGTAGATAATTTGGCGCTGATAAGTGCTAGTAAGAGATGTAAAAACGTCGCATAATTCTGAGAACGTCATTAAACTAAAATGTGATTTTTTAATGACGCAAAGACAAAGCCAATGAACGTATTAAAATGTGTCAAAAATTTCTGCAGGAATTCAAAACTTTCTACTTCTTTAACTATCACGGAATACAGCAATTACATACGTGACGATCTCACAATTTTTGATGAGATTGCAAACAATTTCCGCTTAATCGGTTACTTACAAATTGTTGAAAGAGCTAAATTTAGTCCATAATTCACATGAAACACAGGTAGAGAAATTTATTGTCAATTTCCTAATGAATGAATTATAATTGCTCATTTCCTAGAGAAATTCGCTAATTCAAACTTACACGTTCAGAAAAGAAGGTTAATCTGAAACGTCTCATACGTAACAAACAAAGCGAATTTATAAATAACTCATAACCACAGCCACTTCTATAGGTAATTACAACTTTAAATTAATCCAGACTTTAATTTCGAAGTCAAAGATCGTGGTTGGTGAACGCTAAAAGGTCAATCAGACTATTTGTCGTTGTTCTCTCGTTTCAGGTCTAAACTTTTAGACAGAAGCTACTCTAACAATAAATACCGCGACAAATTTCTTGTATTAGTCTTGTCTCTTGCTTCACATTCTAGTAGGTATAACCTTCCCTTTTCTTCGTGAACTAATTGAAGTTAATTACCCAAAAGATATACGGGTTCTAAAATTTAATTACTAGAATGAATGGTTAGGTTCTTTTGCAACGGTAGAGAGGAAATTATAGTATTCAGAAAAGCAATCGAGGGGAATGCATACACACCTATTTAATCTTCTTTATGTACATGCACTTATTCTAATAATGGATACCCTATACAGTAGACACACCTAGATACCAATATTATACTCAACCTGTCAAAAAACCCTAGAAGGGAGAAAATGTGAGTGAGTAATGGACAAGGGTTTGTCTTCGCATAATAAATTGATATTGAACAGGGCTCAATTTCATGAGACATTTCCACTAATAAAAAGAAATTGCATCGTTATTTTTAATGGATGTTACGAACAAAAGGCTGAGTATTTTTTTCGTGACGTTCTTATATTAACGAAAAGAGAATACGATATAACATCAGTGGCGTGATACGTTTATAATGCAGACAAAACTTCGAACTCTCAAACCAGGAAATTTATAATAATAAACAAGGAAGAGAACCGCTACGTTCAGATGCGTTAGGGCTTTCACTACAGAAAAAAGTAATAATACAAGCAAGTTTTTCCATAATTCTGTAATTCGCCGTGAATTCGCTTTCTCCCGATTACTCGTTTCCTAATTGTATACTTAGGTTTATTAAGATTTAATGACGTCTACCTTGGTATTATGTCAACAGTATTAAAAATATCGTGAACTCCTGATAAAACTTTTAGTACAGATAGCTTCCATACATGATATTGAAATCTCCAGGTCAAATATTTTATAATGTAAGGGAGAACAGTATTAGTCAAAGGTTTATTTTAGCTATAGGGTTTAATTCCCACCAGCGGCCAAAACATTCGATTGCAGAGCTTTTGTAGGTGCCTTGGGCGTACTGCATGTTAGATGATGGCTATACGAACCTTGGTAATTTACTAATCGAAGTTCTATCATTAAAAAAGAATTAAGGATTTCACTACCCTGCAGAATTTGTACGAGCGGCAGTTGTCAAGTCTATTGTAAACAACTACGGCCGTTGATACGAGAAGAATCTTCATTCGTTGAATTCATACCAGTAGACATAGGACATTCGCTTCGAGTATATCCTCTCACTCCTACAGATTAACCAAGATTTGTTATTCAGATTTTCATAAATTTTCGGAGGTTGCCCCGTGTTTTAGTTTCACTTCAGAATTTTTCATCCTCTAATGTTTTTAATTAGGCGTCGTCGTCTATTGTGCCACAAACCTATTTCGATTTACCGCTCCTGCATTATAGACACCTTTTGAATTTTAAGATAGGTTAGTCGGGTCGATGACGTTTATAAAAAGAGGATATAGATTCCAAGGTTTTCATTATTTCTCAAACAGATTAACTTTCGCCTCTCTTCAAGTAGTAGGAAAAAACAGCATTTTCTGTGAAGAAACAAACAAAAATAGCGTAATAATATAAAAAGCATTTTAAAACTATAAATGTGCGTTTTTTTGTTAATACAAGGGGGATCCCTTCTTCCACTATTCCGAAAGATATAAACATAGATATTTGTATCTGATCGCTTTAAACAATGCGTTTTCTCTCATTTTAGTACTCAATAACCAGAAAACTTCCTGCATGCTCTATAAATATACAAACGCCGTCAATACTTTATATATTATCTACAAAGACATGAAAACTACAATTGGAAGATGTAAATTAAAAAAAAAACAAATTATAAGGTTTGCCGCAATTAAGTAACCATAGAGATATCTGCTAACAAAAGGTTGAAAGTAATAGAACTAGAACAAACTTCAACAAACTGTTTTACAACACAAATGAAAAGTTTAAACGTGCGAGACGGAGCATAAAAATGTTGGAGCATCTACGAAAAAGATTGAACAAAAACAGGTAAACTATATTACTTTTTACTTCTTTTATGCAGTTAAGAATTAAAATTATTTAGTTACAGAAGAGCATTATGTAACATGTAAAACTGAGGGAATTATATTTATCTAATAGTCATTTATCTCAAAAATTCATATTTTCTCGAATGCTTAAAAATCCTAGTTGAAGTACTTTTACCTATGAAGAATAAAAACAAAATGGAATCTCTGTAAAAAATAATAAAAGTGTAAAAGAAGTTTCCTCTGTCATAGGCTGAATAGATGAAAAAGAATCAACGAGTTATTTCGGAATCATCATTAAGTCTTCAGTCCTGGAACTGGTTAGACATGTCTCATTGTTTCCTATTCTGAACTAACCTACACATTTCCCTGAAATTTGCACAGTCTGCATCTACCACTATCTGCTTGCAAAAGTCTGATCTCGGTCACCTCTACTTCTTTTTTCCTGTCTCTGCTTGTAATATATCCCGTAGTATTCCCCAAAATGCCTTATAACGTATCCTGCCCTTCTATTTCTCCATTTTTTCTTTGTTTTCCACATATATCTTTATTCCTTTACTATTTCTATAACCTATTTGTTATTAAAGTTGTCTGTCCATACTATCATCCTTATACATCTGAAGCACAACATTCCAGAAGGATTCTATCTCTTTCTGTCTGCTTTTCCTGCTGCCCCTATTTCAAAGACGTACTGCTGTGCTCCACGCATATGCTTTGAACAATTTTCTTCTTGTCTGTATGTTTGTTGTCTTTGAACATATTTACTATTCTTTCTTGTTAGATGCAGTTCGCTCACCTTCTATTGTTTTACAGTTACATACCCTATTTTCCCGATATTCAGTGGTACGTGAAGGGAGGGGTGGGGGTTTGTGGCTCCGTGGCGTAGTGGTATGTATGCGACTACTACGCCCAAGGTCCCGGGTTCGAATCCTGACACGGTCCGCTTGAAAAATGTTAGGCGAGCATTTTTCACAAAAATACACCCTCGTTCGGATAAGAGGTAAAATGGAGGTCCCGTGTGTGAGTGTTGTCATGCACGTTAAAGATCCCTACATTGCTTGGAACAGCAAGGGTTCGGCAAAATTCCAAATTTTCCAGGTAAAAAAACTCGCTTCCTGGCCAATGTAGTACCTTCGGGTGGAGCATTGGAAAATCACATGTAAGGTACGTGAAGGGGAGCTAAGCAGCCCGTGGCTGCCAAGTTTCCTCAGCTTTTGAACATGTGTCGAATTAATAGTTTTTCCAATATATCATTTCGCACACTCAACATTAGTTGAAAATATTTTACAACCCACACCTGTAGGTGTTTATAATAATCATGAGATTTAAGTGCACTTAAATTAATACGAAACCAAAAATTTGCATTATTTACAGATCAAAAGTGAGGTCCCCATCCATAGTCAACTGTTGACCTTCAAACCGTATACATTATATAAATGCGTCAAAATTAATTTGTATATTATTGAAACTCTTCGTATTGTGCAAAAAAAACATGGTTTGTAAACAGATATAAAAAAATTCTCTAAACTATTTACATGTAATCAACTAGTGGAATATAACAATACTATATAGCAACAACGGTACGTCAAAATTAATATTGTAAGTTCATGTATAAAAAAAAAGGTAAATAAAATATAACATCTTGATAATGGCAATGACTCCAAGACTTAACTAAATTATAACTCGTAAACGAAAAGGTAGACAAATTACAACCGCATCATATATCAGCAGGGAGACATCAAAACCAACCTTGAGATTAGCTGTAACTTTCATATTTAAAACAAATAATTGCCCGTAAACGAATACTTTAAAGCTTTTAAAAATATACACACGCTACCATACGAGGGTCGTTTGAAAAGTTTGCGAAATGGAGCACAGATGGCATCATCAGTTCGAATAAAATATATGCAATTGATGGATCCAACTATCTAGGGCGCAGATTATTCTGTCAAGTAGTATCAATTTGGTGTTATATGAAGTAAAGTTAGTTTTATGAGTTTTCAAAATGGATAAAACTAAAACGCGCGCTGTTATCAAATATTTTTAAAAAAGGGTTGGAAAGCAACAGAAATACATAAAAACATGCAGGTACATTAGGAGACTCCGCTCCATCATTTACAACTGTGCACAAGTGGGTGACGGAATTTAAACGTGGTCGTGAGAGCCTAGAAGATGACCCGCGCAGCGGACGGCCAAAAACTGCCACCACGCCTGAAATCGTCCAAAAAGTTAATGATTTGGTTACGCAGGATCGTCGATTAAAGGTCTCCGAAATTGCTAAAGATGCAGGTATCTCAGATGAAAGAGCATTTCATATCTTAACTGCGGAATTAAGTATGAAAAAGCTTTCAGCAAGATAGGTGCCGCGCATATTGACAATTGATCAAAACCTTCAGAGGAAGAGAATTTGCCAACAGAGTTTAGACCGCCGTAACTCTAATAAAACCGATTTCGTCCGACGATTTGTTACGACAGATGAAACTTGGGTTCACTAATATACCCCTGAAAAGCAACAATCTAAACAATGGAGACATAAGGGTTCTCCACCACCAAAGACAGCAATGTCCGTGAAATCGGCTGGAAAAGTTTTGGCTTCAGTTTTGTGGGATGCTAAAGGTGTCCTACTAATTGACTATCTTCCAAAGGGCCAAACAATAAACGGTGAATATTACGCTAAACTTCTAGGCCAACTGGATAAAAATATTCGTGAAAAAAGACCTGCATTGCGTAAGAAGAAGATCATTTTCCATCAGGATAATGCACGTCCACACACAAGTGCAGTTGCAGTGCAAAAATTGAATGATCTGAAGTACGATCTGTTGCAACATCCACCTTATTCGCCTAATTTGGCTCCTTCCAACTTCCACCTATTTCCACGACTAAAAGTTTTCCTTGGGAGAAAACTATTTTCTACGGACGAAGAAGTAAAAGCAGCTGTCGACGACTACTTTGGAGGCCTTGAAGAATCGCACTTTCGTGATGGCATAATAGGTTTGGAACATCGCTGAATGGAGTGTATTCAACTTGACGGAGATTATGTTGAAAAATAAACTATATTTTAAACATAAATTTTTTCATTTTCCCCTTCGTTTCGCGAACTTTTCAAACCACGCTCGTATAACCTCTTCATTAATACTATTCACCAGTATCCAAGCGATAAAACTAATGTTAAAGGTAGCTGCAACCTCTAGACCGATCAAAATTATTTGATAAAAGAAGAAGGAGAAAATTTTAAAAATATTTAAGCGCAATCCTCCAACTACCCCTAACAATATTAGTCGCCGGCGACAGTGAGTCTAGGGCAATCATGGGAATGTGAAGTTGGTGGAAGATTTTCAGAATATTACTTATGGCTGCCGTTCGCACCACGGACAAATATCAAAGTCCGTACGTAAACAAACAGAATTTCTAAAATATGTCAAACCAATCCTTTAATAGTATATATTAATATAAAAATTGCATCCGGCAATAACAATAACAATCACCATAGACAGTGCGTCAAATTGATCTTGACGATAGCAATAATTCCAAAAGATATTCGAAAATTATCCTCTAATCGTTTATAAAGTATTGTATACCGGCATGGATGCGTCAAAGCTAATCTTGAAGTTAACGGCAACTTCTATTTTAAAAAATAATTGTTCGTAAACAGATAGATTAAGCATTTTCAAACTATTCAGTGTAATCCTCTGATTGTTTACATTAATATCAGGCACCAGCACCGGTGCTTTAAAACAAATTTTCAGCTGACTGCAACATTTGGACTGAAAAAATTACCTCCTACAAGGAAAAATAGATTTTCAAAATATTTACGTACGCTCTAATCATTTCTAACACAATTATTCATTAGCAACCGCGCGTCAAGGGCAACCTTGAAAGTGATAACAACTCTAAAGCTAATAAAAATTATTGCTTGTTATCGAATAGGCAGATATTTTGATTGGAATATGCTTGGGAACATTTGAAATATTTTCTATCTATCTGTCTGCAAGGTATAATCTCCAAGAGGGCTTTGGGGAAAATATAGTAAACAGAAGGGCTTGAATGAAAAATCATCACTTACGGGATCCAGGACTGGTAACATTGAAAATGGGAAGAAAGGCAAAGGAAAAAAATTACGCAAGTAGTACGTGGACAGGAAGTAACTGGCACAAAAGAGGAAGCTTTGAAAGTTACAACAAATCACCGAACTGGCGGATGATGAAAAAGGCTTTGATGCATAGTTGTTAATGGATGCTGTTGTTTGTAACACTTAGAGGAAAGCATATGAATATTTCGTAATTTCATCTTTGGCGATTAGAGGATTGGATGTGTAAATTATGAAACTTTCCATTTAACCGTTTACGAAGAATCATCTCAAGACTGATGTACGGTCACTGGTTAACGGTAGTAGGTAATTAGAGGACTTCTAGTGTATATTTTCTACATATTCGTTTGTGAGCCATAATTTTTAACATAGAAACTGAAGTCACATCTAAGATTGGTTTTGGCACACTATTGCAGGCGAATGGTAACGCCAACACTGACGAAAGTGGAGTTGTACTGTACTGGACGATTTCATGCACCACCACCACCTCCATATTATAAACTTTCCATTCTACGCCCCCACCGAGGAATTTTTGAACCACAAATCCAACATTGACCTTGCATTAGCTACTCCATCAGTCTCCCACCTCATAACCGCTTGGAAAATTCTTTATACCTTACAAGCTTCTGATAGGTTGAAAATGCCGGCAAACTGTTAATGTGAAGTTAAGATGCAAAAATGTTAAAAAATAAAGGCCGGAATTCACAATGAAACTCGCCTGTCATCAGAAATGTTGTAAAACTATAGGAATATACCCAAAAGTAGACTGAAAAATTCGGCAAACTGGCACCTTGTGGTGCGGTGCTACTGTTAAGTTTCAAAAATGTAATAAAAATAAAAGGAAGTATGAAACTTTCAATAAAAAAACCGAGTCGTCAGAACTATTGTAAAACTAATGGAATATAATAAACTATAGGTTGAAAATCAAGCAAACTGGTACTTTACTTTTGTGGTGGGGTGCTGATGTTTACTTCGAAAATGTTGAAAAATTGAAAAGTGGTCGAACGAAACTCTCAATAAAAGCCACCTAAGTCGTTAAAATTACTGTAGAACTATAAAAATATGGCAAAAATTAGGTTGAAGGAGCCGGTAAACTGGTGGAGCTGAAGTTAAGTTTCAAAAATGTTAAAAAATTAATAAAGGCCGGAACTTTCGATAAAAATCACCTATGTCGTCAGAATTGTTGTAAAACTATAGGAATATACCACAATGTAGACTGAAACAGCTTGCACAGTGTACTACAAACAATTGGGAGAAATGATTACGACTTTACGGAATCGGTTGTGTTTTTTCGAGAGAGTACGTTACCGCGTATGTCGATGTAGTACTTGAGATTCTCGTTCCTACACTTTCTTACCTTGAGAGCACTACAAGATATTGGACGCAATAACGTTTTTAAATTTGGAAAGACCGAATCACCACGAGCCTGATAGGAGTTCCGTAGCCAGAGGCTCAGAATCGTAAGTGCTAATAACTTTATAACTTGTTAGAAGTTTGCACGATTGAACCATAATAATTAATTAAGAATGCCGGGGGTAAACGAGCTATTTAAATTCTCGTATTCAGTATGATAAAAAAATTGTAGCTGTATATTATATATCTACTAAGTATAATCATTTAGTAAAGCTATTTAAACTGCGACATTATTAATATTACATATTCCAGAATTTCTTATAGAAATAGCATCGACAACGTTTTATTAAAAAATATATCGTTCATCGAGTTCTATAGTAGCACAACTTCAATAAAACGATGTTTCACTGACAAGTTTTGGTACCAGTTGCACAGCAATACCGGCACATTTTTAGTATACCCCCTACTTCTGAAGAATGTTGTGTGTTTAAGTGAAATAGTGGCATTTTTTAATTGTGACAGTGTATTTGGACCAGGTAAGTTATATTTAATAGAGATATAGTGACACATTGCTGAGTTATGCCGTTATTGAATTACTATAGATGCTTGATTTTCTAATGCGACACTACATTTTTAATAAATCGTTAGCTATGTTAATTATAAAGTGGCTCAACTAAATTTATGCCAGTATAGAATTCTTCTAATTGAAATATATGAATATTTTGTGTCGCTACAACTAAAATTAGGCCAGTAAAGAATTTTCTGCACATAAAGATTGCTTGCTAATTTATTCCAACAAAATATAGTTGTGTCCGAATAGATTTTTATTACATAGAAAATTCCGATTTAAAATTTTGTTTCTGAAACGATAATTCTAAAGGTTAAATTTGAATGTTTCTTTCTCTTTTTAGGTTTAATAACAATGACATCGTTCCGGACAGAAAAAATGTTTTCAGCGCTAGGAATTCGGTAATAACAATAAATTTAATAATGTTTATTTTTTGTAAAGTTTATTGGCCGTGCAATAGGGCCAATACGTTTAATAGCAAAAGAAAGAGTGGAAATTAAATTGCTTTGACACATTTTTTGTGAATTCATTGCAGTACTCTTTACAGATTGCAAAAAGATCACTCTAAATCGCAATGGAAAGTTGTAGAAGCTCACGACGGAATCAGAAGAAAAACAAAAGAAAATAGGTTATTATAATTTTTAAGTATTTTTACAATTGTTATTTTAAAAATTATGTCTGTTTGTACGTGATTCATATGCGTAACTTAACTTTCAATTCAAATAAATAATATTATAATAATTTTTTAGATTTTTCAATCGACAGTACTGCAAGTAATTTTACTTATCCAGAAATGTGCTCTTTTCCAGATATTGCTGACAAGGAAAGTAAGTATAATTATTTTTCCATTCTTTGAAAATAATACCAATGTGTCATCTCTTTTAGATTCTCCTTCAGTTCTCAATACAAACTATCCAAATTGTTTGAAAGTGTTTAACACTTTTCTAGAACATGTTGAAAAGCAACAAGACGAATTGGAAATGCCTTGCGTTTCAATTGAGACCGAAGAAGGTGAATTTTGTATAATTATTTACCTTCTTGATTACCTCTCGATTTACATCTTTCAGAACCGGTAATTGAAGCTCACAGCTCCCCTAGTTTATCCTCAAATTCTAGCAGCATGAATTCGGATTCCGACTTACCTTCAGATGATTCTGTTAAGGATCCCAATTCTTATAAGAAAGTCTCGTCATCGTCATCTGACTTAGAAGATCAGATTCAGACAAATTCAGGAGCAGAAGAAAATCGTGTACAATTTGTCAAAATTGTAAAAGATGGAACCAAAAAGAAAACGAGAAAAAGGAAATCGCAGCCCTCTACATGGGGTAAAAACCAAACGAAATGTCTTCAAAATTCTGGTAAATCTTATAAAACGTACCATAAAGAAGTAGAAGCGGCAGTCAAGATCAATCAAACCCCCTTGTGATAGTGGAAAATGTAAACATAAATGTACAACGAAATTTACAGAACCAGAAAGCAGCGCACCTACATAATGACACTGATGGAAGATCTTAATGCCGCAAAAGAGAAAAGAAGAGTTAACAATGATGCTTTTTATTTTTTGAAAGACGGGAAAAAGATAAAGGTGTGCAAAGTTTTCTTTATTTCGACACTGGGAATTACCACCCACAGTATTCGCACTATAGTTTCTAAGATACTTGGTGGTTCATTGGGAGAGGATCTTAGAGGAAAACATGACAATCATAGACAGGTAGTACAAGATATTAAAGATGGCGTAAGAACACATATTTCTTTAATTTCTACCATCGAAAGCCATTATATTCATGCGCATAGCGAAACAAAATATATTGAAGGCGGGAAAACAATAGCTCAGTTATATCGAGACTATAAAGATGATTGCCAAAAAGAAAATATGCCCTGTACTAAATTTTCAATGTACAGTGATATTTTTAATCATGAATTTAACATTGCATTTTTATACTAAAAAAAGATCAGTGCCATATATACGTGTCTTTTCAAAACTCGAGCGAAGAAGAAAGAAGAAATATGGAAGAACAATATAAGAAGCACCAAGAAGAAAAAACATTGAGCAGAGATGAGAAACTTAGGATAAGAGAATGATTTCGCAAAATTACCAAGTAGCATGTTTTGATCTGCAAGCGGCATTGTCAACACCAAATGGCCAGATCTCTTCTTTTTACTACTAGTCAAAATTGGCAACTTACAACTTTACTGTCTGCCATCTTGACCAAAAAGGGCAAGGTAATGTATACTGCTTTATGTGACATGAAGGAGAGGGAAAGCGAGGAGCAATTGAAATAGGAACTTGTCTGATCCAATTCCTAAAATTGAGAGCTGAGGAAACTAACTCTGTGAATCTGGAAATTGTCTTCTACTCTGATAATTGCACTCGGCAACAAAAGAGTAAGTTTGTTCTGGCTGCTTTTTTATACGCGGTGGCAAATTATAAAATAAAATCAATTACTCACAAATATTTAATAACTGGATATACTTAAAACGAAGGAGACAGAGTACATTCACTCATTGAAAAAAACATTAAGACAGCCTTGAAGTCAGGACCAATTTACACCCCTGCTCAATATGCTACGTTAGTACAAACAGCAAAAAAACTCTCTCATGATGACTTTCTGGATTTAAAAAAATTAACAGAGAGAACAATTCCAAATTTTAAAACCAATTCTGAAGGGCAAGACTTTAAGTTTAACGCCGTCTCGGTTTTAAAGGTTGAAAAGGAAAACCTAACCAGTTTCTCGTATAAGATTTCATTCAAAGATGCTGATTTCAAATCAGTCAATTAGTAACAGAGAGGCGAATAAGAAAACCCAATAATTTGCCATCGTTCAAAGGTTTTGAAATTGAAAACGTTTATCAGGAAAAGCTACCAATTTCTAAGAAGAAGTATGACGATCTGATGTTCCTCGTAAAATCAAACGCCATAACTAAATGCGATAGTTATTTTTATACTAACCTTAAGGTGAGTGAAAAATAAAATATCTTTGCAACTTCGTTTAACATTAACTTTTGGTTTTTCAAAATCTGTTTTTTAAAATTTCGATAGTGCATATACGAAATCTACTTTTAATAGGTTTTAGAATAATTCGTGTTAATTTTAGAGTTTTGTTATTTTTAAGTTTCTAGAGTAGTATTTCTAGTTAATATAACTACAAATATAAATTTAAAGATATTTTTATTCTCGATATTCTCAATAAAATACAAATGCCTAGCCATTATTATTCCATTTTTCTCCTTGTGAGAATAAAATTTTATTTAAGTGTCAATATTTACACAACACTTCGGGACAAAATCCAACAGCTAATGTATTCAATACTGGCACAAAGTACTCGAAATTTACTCAAATTAGCGAAAAATGTCACCTAACACTTTAATATCAAATTGCTGCTACCCTCTATCCAGTTACTTTACTGTAATAAGTTATTGAAATTCATTTGCAGTACTTTAAACATACAAAGCTAGTTATCTCAAAAATATTGTTTTCCTATTGTGGCACTATAGAATTCGGTGAGCGATGTGTTTACTATTTATTACGGAAACAGTCGATTGAAAATTCTAGCAGACGTTCAATTGACTTTAAAAAATCATATTGCGTCATGATGTATTGATGCCGAGGACCATCTTTTATGCTTGAGCAGTATACATCTGTCTTTATTAAAATTGCGTTCACTAGTTGTTACTGGAAAACAGCAGATCAACCAACTAATGCAAATTTTCGTAAAGGGTCGTGTATTTATAATAATAAAAAAATTGAAAATATTAACAATTTGCGTGCGTTTCTGGCGATCGCGAATAAATAATTCCATTAATAGTTAAATATTGAACTTTTCCTAAACCATTCTCAGCATCCCTCGATAACTTAGTATGTTGTTAAGATTCACCGGAAATGTCTATGCACCTACACTTTACTGGCTTCCGGGTATATGGGATACAAATGTTTCCAATAATTTACCAAATATGTTCATAAAAGTCTGACACATCTGGTCTTATTTTTAGACTTATTATTTCGGAAGCATCACTATTTAATGGCGCCTGAATAAAAGGGCACACAAGAATATTAAATTTCACGATAACCCGAACAAAATGATTACAGATTACAACTGTGTCTACAAATAAACGAACACTTCCTTTTTACCCTATGCTAAACAAGAAGTTAGGGTTAATTGCCCTATAAAGGGACCACACATCACCAAGTTAAAAATACAATATGAATGTGATAATTATATTTAGATACTGAATATGTATAAACATGATACTAATTTTAACATAAAGTAAATGTGGAAACAATATATTAGTTGTCAGGTTGTTACAATAGCTCTTGCCTTTAGGGAATGAACATCACGCCACCTGCACTTCGTTCTGTTATAATTGAGCTTCATTCTAAACTTTGAGCATTATCACATACACGCACCCCTAAAGCATACCAATATTGTTATCAGAAAACGTGCATGTTATCTACAAAACTGTATGAATATATGTTAGTTTCACTACGCCTTATGGTTCCATGATAAATATACCTACTGAAAAATCCTAAAATTAATACGCGCCCATTCCCTTTAGAATTTATGTTACTTTCCCCTTTGTTCGTATTCGTATCTACAACTACCAAATAATAGCAGAAATTGGATTATCACTTTATTATGTTTGTATTATGTTAAAATTAAATAAATATATAGTCACAAATAGTCGTAGTAGCATTTGTTTGATACGATTAGATAAGTGCTGTTGGCTATGATAGTGGTATTTTTGTTTACAAACGTTAGCGTGCTGTGCCAATTTTATACTGTGTACCTACCACCCTATTGCAATCGGATAGTAAAATAAACAAACACTACTTCAAATAATAGGCAAGTAAATTATTACACATCTTTCCATCGGAAAGTAAAAATGCATATCCACAATACTTTCCGCATACGCACAAAGCAAAGAAAATAAACATAAACGCACACACCTAGTAAGTGAATCAACAAAATACGACCAGTGACTAGAAACGATGTGGGGATACTTCCAACCAATAAGATTTATAGCAAGAACTCCGTAGCCATCTCCAACAAAAGCTAAAATGCCTTTATAAGCAGCAGCAGCACACGGAACCATAACCATTTCTTTACAAACTCGTCCTGTGATTATAATAAATAATTTCAAAATCTAGTGCCACGTAGGCACCCATGCGCGGGATAGCACCGAAACTGCCTTTGTTGTGCCATACTATACTATATGGTAATACGGAGTAAAAGCGCCTAAGCAATGACTCACCTAACGCACGAGTGACACTGCATGGTATCGTTAAGCTCCATCAACGACCCACCTCCCTACACATCATTTGACCTACAACTGCAATGGAGCTGGTTATGGTCGACACTTCATGCCGAACGTACGACAACAATGAGTTCCTAGGATGATTTCTCTCATTCGAGCGGTTATACAACTGTTCAAGATCGAGTACACCTATCACTGACTGCACCGGGAAACAACGATTTCTGTATTCAAACGTTTTGGTTTCTGTGCGCTCCAACAATTCTTGACGTGAGTTCATACTTGAATATATTAAGGTTAAACCTTTGAGTAATAGCGTGAACCTTCATTCAATATGTAATATCTCGTTTAGACGTCTTATCCCAGCAGTTACCAAAATCTATATGAAAAAGCTTGTTCCTTGACAGACAAATTTGTTACATATCTCTTTAATGCGAATATTAGCATTAACCAATGTTAAGCAATCCTTGCCAACGGTTTTGGCATTATCCAAAACTGCAATGCTGTGTCTTGTATATTCCCTCTGGTTAACAAAGTTAAAATTACTCGTTAAATATTAACCCCTTTGGCCTATTCATCCAATAAAATCGTGTGTTATATCCAGATCAAGTAAATTTACAACACACATTTTGGTTTTTAAAACGAATACAGATGCGTCGGACAAAATAGGAATTCGCATTTCATTCACATCTTGTCCTCTTTGGTAACGAAAAATGTCTCCAGAAAATATAACTGAAATTGCAAGATGATTTTTTGTCACAGCTCAAAGAATTATCACAGCCGAAAGTGCCTTTGAGCGCGTAGAGCATATACCAAGAAGAATTCTGATAGTGAGTCTCTTCATATTTTGGTCGAAAGAGTTCAACAAGAAGTCTTTCCTCAAGATATTTGTAATATAGCAAGTGGTAAACCAGTTAATAAATCGCGCAGACCTCTCACTCCCTCTGTGGATTCACGTGGTTTACTCAGGGTAGGTGGTCGCCTTCGAAATTCAGACCTACATTATGGGGTGAAATTTCCAATCTTACTCCCATCATTGCATCGGTTAACCGACTTAATCATTCTGGATTGCCATAATAAGCATTTACATCCTGGACTTCGTACTACTCAATTTTTGTCAACCCACAATTTTTGGATTCTATCTGCTAAAAGAGCAGTTCGTAAATGTTTGAAGCCATGCATCCGTTGTGTTCGCATAAACCCTATTGCTTACTGCCCTCCCGTGGACGATTTACCAACTTCGAGAATAACTTCCGGAAAGGTATTTTTGCATACTGGTGTGGATTATGGCGATCCTCTTGCCGTTACAACGAGTAGAAAACGAGGATCTAAATCATCAAAGGCTTATATTTGCTTGTTCATTTGTTTTAGCACTAAAGCCGTTCATTTGGAGTTAGTGTCTAGTCTTTTAAAAGAAGTCTTCATCGCTACTTTACGTCGCTTTATTGCTCGTCGTGGAAAGTATGTGACTATTGATAGTGATTGTGGCACCAATTTTATTGTATTGTCTCGTGAATTATCTGAAATAATGAAACACTCTGCGGCTGCAGAAGGTATAACATTTATATTCAACCGCCCTTCCGCTCCACATTTCGGAGGTTTATGGGAAGCCGGGATAAAATCAGTCAAATCTCATCTCAAAAAGATCATTGGAAATCAAATATTGTCGATATAATATGAAGAACTAGATACTGTTCTTGTTCAAATTAAATCTCTACTTAATTCAAGGCCTTTGTGCCCGTTAAGTACTATTCCCGAAGATTTTTCATATTTAACACCGAATCATTTTCTTGGTTTGGAACCTGTGTCTGTTCTACCAGATCCTGATGTTACTGCGTTGAAAATTTCTCATTTGGACCGCTGGCAGCTAATTCAGCGCATGTAACAAGATTTCTGGAAACAGTGGCGTACAAGTTATTTGCATACTTTGCAACAAAAAACTAAATGGTTCACTTCACCTCCACAAATCCAAATTGGGACCTTAGTTTTAAACAAAGAGGATCAAGCTCTTTCTCTGTCCTAGCGACTAGGCCGCATCGATTATTTATACTCTGGAAGCGATGGGGTTATTTGAGTGGCTAGGGTAAAAACTATGCATGGCACAATTAAAAGACCTTTAGTCAAGTTGTGTCCTCTACCTGTAGACAGCACAACTCAATAGTTTTAAGATGAATATTAAATGTAGCGTAGTATTCCTTTTATTTTCATTAGTACATAGTATAAAAATAAGTTAATCAATCTTATTTTGGTGGGCGGTATGTTAAGGCGTTTTAAAGATGCTTTTACAGTTAACCCTTCAGCATTTCTTAGTTCCGCTTACCTGCACCCTTCCTTTCATATATATATATATATATATATATATATATATATATATATATATATATATAGCGCAAGGTGCGGTATGAAACAGTGGCAGTCACGAGAGTGGTGTTCAACACTTTGGTCAAGCCGCAAAGTGCATCCGCACTCAAAGGACGCGCGTTCGCGGTTTCTTCATAGTGCGTGTGTGAAACAAAACATTGCACATCATCATACAGACCGCTATAAACACTTTTGAAATGGTTCATGACCTATGGTACATGTCATGGTAGCAGATAAAACAGTAAGTGTTAACATTAATTTATTACACGCTGTATATCGTACAATCGGAAAAGGACCTTGAAAAAGCTTACACGGTATCAATAAATATTGCGTGTTGTGAACGTCCTGAAGGTACCAGCGGAAGATATTGAAAACATTTGTGTTTCTTAGAAACTAAATTGAACATCATTATAAAAACATCACCCCTTACAACATCATAGGATAGAAGAACTTTGCCAAATTAGCATTGGGAAAAAAGTATCCCCTGGAGACTTCTATTCCAGCGTTCACTTAAAAAGCGGTGACAATACGTTTGAAGAAGCACAAGCCAGCAACACAATCCAGTCGTTGCCAGCAGTTTCACCTGACGTTGTTATTATACCGGTGGAAAGTACTATTCAAAATGAGGAAAACGTTAAAATAGAAATAAATACTATGAAACAACAATTTAATCGAATAACTAACATCCTGCTGACTGACTCATCTTCAAACAACTTAATGATCATCAGAAAATTAAATAGAGTTTAACATAACGCCAGAGCAGGCCAAAACCTTCGCAATCGAAAGAATTAAATTAAATGCATCAGGCAAAATAGGAATTCGCATTTTATTCACATCTCGTCCTTTTTGGTAACGAAAAATGTCTCCAGAAAATATAACTAGAATTATAAGATGATTTTTGTCACAACTCAGAATTATCACAGCCGAAAGTGCCTTTGAGCACGTAAAGCATACCAAGAAGAATTCTGATAGTGAGATCTGCAGAACAATATGTTGATCTATACTCGCAAGTAGGAATAGTGAACATTTTTGGACAAGATTGGAAGTTAGACAAAACATAATACAAAATATCAGATTGCAAAACATTTCATTCAACAGTAGCAAACTGAAAAAGTTATTTCAAAATTGTCACATAGTTCTATAGAATAAAATTTCACGACAGGAAAATGAAGAGACCAAATAATCAAGAGGATACTAATTAAGCTTGTTGATTAGGTAATGATATTCCACGTAAAAAATGAATGGCATGGTATCGAAATGGAATAATATTTTGAACGAGACTGGAAGAGAAGAAAAGATTTGGCACAGTACAAAAGCACTGTTATCGACTTAAGCCCAATGGAGAACAATTGCAAAGAGACGAAGAAAACGAGATCGATGGTTGACGATAGACAATTTTGTGATTGTCTTCACGAAGAGGACATCTAATAATATTCTTAAAGTTAGTAATGTCTTTGTTGATGGATGAAAATAATTCTTTTTTGAAAATTTTTGTTTACAGGCATATCCGGATACATGGTCATTTGGAGTAAAATTTAAATTACTTACTTTATTTTTATTGATATTAGTCAGTGATTCAATAATATAAAATATAATTAAAAATATAATTAAATATAATTAAATTACTAACATAAAAAAAAACTTTTCAAAAAAAGTGACAATCAAAGTGAGGTGTCATCAGTGCTTGAAGTAAGCAACACAGGACATCTACAGTATTTATAAATTTAAAGTATGTTTTTAATTCAAGAACGTATGTGGTTCTGTTTCCTCCTTTAACATAACAGTCTGGGATGCGATAGACCATACATCTGACTTTACAATGCACCATCCGAAAGCACTACGTTGGCGGCCAGAAAGTGAGTTTTTTACCTAGAAATTTTGAATGTTGCCGAACCTTTGCTGTTCCAAGAAAGGTAAGAATCTTTAACGTGTGTGACAAGACCCACACACGAAACATACATTTTACCCCTCATACGAACGAAAGCGTATTTTTTGTGAAAGATGCTCACCTAACATCTTTCGAGCGGCCCGTGTCTGGATTCGAATCCAAGATCTTGGGATCAGTAGTTACACTCGAATCACGTAGCCGCCAGGCGCGAAATAGCGTGCATTTACATTTCCAATGCTCCACCTGAAGGTACTATATTAACCAGGAGGCGAGTTTTTTGTTGTCTGGAAATTTAGAATTTTGCCGAACCCTTGCCGTTGCAGGCAAGGTAGGGATCTTTAAGGTGCGTGACCCACATACGGGACCTCCATTTAACCTCTCATCCGATCGAGGAAGGGTATAATTTTTGTGAAAAATGCTCACCTGTCATTTTTCAAGCAGTCGGCCGTGTCGGGATTCGAACCCAGGACCTTGAGATTCGTAGTCTTACGCTTACTACATTGATCCACCAAATTGAGATAATTGAGAGCATATATAATTATTTGTTTCGAATGAGCATTCTAAAAACTATGGCCGAAAACTACAAAAAGAAATTTTTTTGCTACAGTTGCAGATGTAAAACTTACGACCTTAATCATGCCGGGGCTGAGGAATACAGGATACCAAAGATTGCGATTCAAATCCTAAAATAGAAAACTGAATGGGAAGAAATTTAGCAGTGAAAGAAAAATAGTGTTTCCAACAAAAAGTGTGGACCAGTTTGTTGAATGTATTATTGCAGTGCCAGGCTTTGGTTATTTAACCACAAGTAATTTATATTAAACACTGACTAAAATGGTTTCCATTGTCACGCTTCAGTAATCCGCGTCACTGCTGCAAAAGAAGCTTTTGAAAAAGCTTATTGGTGGATCAAGCGTTGCCTACTGTATTATCTTGCGTATCTACTGAGTGATACTTTTGTCTAGTTAAATTTATTTAAAAAAGCAGCAGAAGTACGATGGACATTTATAAAAACTTGTGAAGTAACTGTTCATAAGCCATACTATAAGGGTTAGACGAAACAGATTCGATTCATTTGGTTTTTCTCGCGTGTTCTTAAAAATTTGAGAAGCTACAAATCTACCTATTCAAAGTACCCTTTAATATTTGATGAGCATTCAAGTCATATTAGTGCTTAAATTGTAGAAACTGCCATAAAATTTAAAACTGAGGTATTATAACTTCTATACACTTCACTGATTATCTTCAACCTATTTACGAGCATTCAAAACAGCTTTGGAAAAGGTAGTTATTGAGTTTGGCATGTGACAGCCTAAAAGGCTTAGTGTACTGGCTCTGGTTAATTCTCATAATAAGTCGGGCAAAGCCTAAACCCTGTACTAAGGCGTACAGGTCCCTCTTCAAAAGAGCATCAACGTTCTTCGGTTCTAACTTTGGTCTCCCGAATAGATGTTGTTTTCACCTTCCCAGCGTCTTGGAACTGCATAATACATGCATTGCAGTCGCCGGATCCTTTTGACAGAGTTCTGTTTACACATTCGCTATAGGCGAACCTTGATAGATGTGTCGCGTTAAGAAACCCGCAGTGATCCTGAGCTGTGCCTTGCTTAGGCAAAGCAGTTCCTGAGTTCTTCCCCCGCTAAGTCCCTTTAACAACGCCTTACAGTGAACCAGTGTTGGTCTATTTTGTCAATCTCTTTAACGTTGCTTGCACATTCATTCGTTATTATAGCTGTGAATGGCAAATTTTTTGACTCCTAAGACCGGTTTGAAACCAATGAACGACCCTTGCACACCCATTTTTTGCGAGTTCATCTGCTCCTTCACTACCCTTGATTCTTTTGTAACCTAGTACCTACTGTAGCCTCACAGTGTTCTACTGTATCATTCCATTAAATGCCTCAATACATTCCCATACCAGTTTTAATGACACCTTCTGGTTTGTTAGCGCCTTAAGTGCCGTCTGGCTGTCAGATACAATATAGATTTGCCATTTAGAGAAGGCTTTTCTTATATTTTCCCCCAAACTTAGTAGTATCGGGTATATTTTCATTTGAAAAACGGTGGCATAAACCCCTAAAAGGAAGCTTATTCGAGCATCTGTTCTCTCTCTAAAAAGATTATATCCGGAACCGGTCTCGCCTCTCAAGTCATCTGATACCGGACCATCCTGCACGTGGGTAGACTACCCCTTTTTTCCTCCCACGCCCCTTCCTGAATAACAGTTTCAAAGAGTGCATCCATCTGATATTGAACAGTCATTTGGTCCATATGTATTTCGAACAGCAATCTTGTATATTCCGTTCTTCCAATAAGTCTGGACGAAAGGTTTTTGATTCTGTACAGTCCTGGTCTTGCTTCCTCCAACAGGCGTAGTGGGGGAAGACCAAGTGGAGTCTTCATAGCAGCAACAGGTGTAGAACAATTAGACAGGCCAATCTCTGGATAGCTGTATTAGTGTTCATTTGCTCAGCCTTGGACCGCCACATCAAGACTAAATATGTTGTCGCTGGCTCACCAACCCATGATTCGCTGTAAGTGGGTCTAACTAGTGCTAAGGAGGTTTCCGCTTTGCGCATCGCCTTCTGGATCTGTTGGTTTTAGTTGAATTTGAAGTCTAGAAAGATCCTCACATACAACACCTCGCCGAACAGATAAATTTCATTACCGTTAAGGAAGATGGGTGCAATGCTTACAATATTCATTTCCCGCGTAAAGGACACTAGGGTGGACTTTTGGGGACTGACCTCGTTGCCTTCCCCAGTTGAACATCTCTCTACTATTTTCAGAGTTTCTTGTATACGGCCACTGATAACGCAATTGTGTTTACCCTTCACTAATATAAAACATTTCATTTTCCAATACTTTAACCGAAGGTAGTACATTGGCAAAGAAGTGCGTTGTTTTTATCTGGAAATATTGAATTTTGCCAAACGTTTGTTATTCCAACGTGCGTAACAACACTCACATGCTGGACCTATATTTTACCTCTCGTTCAAACGAGGGCGTAATTTATGAAAAATGCTCGCATAACATTTTTCAAGCGTTCCGCGTCGGGAATCAAAGCTTGGCAATTGAGCTTAGTAGTCACACACGAACCAACTAAGCCACGGAGCCGCCTCCTAGCGGGGAATACCTTGCCTAGTCGGCTTGAATAACAGTCAGTCTATGACGAGCTTTAACAACAGGAAAGACATAACTTCCCCCTAGAGGCAATCCTTTGTTACCCGGACCGCCATGGTATCATCCAACAGTTCTCTGTGTGCCATTCTTCCTCTTAACATGCAGTCTATCCATCTGCAGCAAATCTCCATTCCAACTGACTTAGTAACCAAAGATATGGAGCTGAAAGATATATTGTCAAAAGCCCCTCAATGTTCAGAAAGGCGCCTAGAAGGATTGCTTTGTTACCTGGAGCCTTTTTTGCCTAGGAAATCAGGTGGTGGATAGCTGTCTCTGTTGAAAGTCCTGCTCTAAAAGCAAACTGTTTCGGATCTTGTTGGTTGTTTGTCACCCCCTCCTGATGCGCCTGTCAAGCCGTTTTTGCACGCCTTAAAAATAACGAATATAAGACTGATGGGTCTATAGATTTTTGGTTTCGAGTGGTGCGCATGCTCAGGTTTTGCAATAAAGACTACACTAGTTAACCTCCATCTATGCGGGATATGGTGGTAACCTTAGCTAATCCTCAGAACTCTGCAGATCAAGCGCATCAGACGATCTGCTCCACTTTGTAACATGGCTGGAAAAATCCCCTTTGCACCAGGAAATCTGTTTGATTTGCTATTACTTACTGCCCATTTTGTTTTTTGAAAGTTAATAACTTTCATAGCTACAGCTTAATCTTACTGAAATACCCTCCCTTTAGAAGCGTCAGGTTCATGGACTTGCCATTCAAAAATTAATTGTCCCAACCCTGTCGAAGCAGGAAAGTGAGTCCGGAGCAAAAGAACTATCTTATCGTCTCTCTCTCGTTTCTGGTAAAGGTACCATCTCTCATAAGCAGTAAGCTGTCTTTCGAGAGACTCCTTTGGGGTATGGCATATTCGGAATATCCTTCGACATCTTCACAGTATCTCCTCAACGATTCTCTCTTGGCCTCTTGGCCAGTTACCTAATTTTGATTTCACAAAAATTAAATAGTTTTTATAAGCAGCATAACGGGAAGCAGTACCTTTTACCACATATCAAACTAAATTCAAGGATGTGAGTTATGGTTAGTTTAATTCTATTTACCACTAATCGTGTTCATTTTAAACTATTTGATGAGATGAATAGGAGCAGTTGTCCGAAATGGCTAAGTTAACTGTAGAAACATGTATAGTATCCTAAAGATAAAAAAATCTCTGTTAATGGTTTAATAAATATTTAAAGGACTTACACAAGTAAATTATTTTTATTAAGTAAAAGAAAGATTTTATTGCCCACTTGAACTTATCTATTTAGTTTTTAAAATATTTTGCAATTTTTTAAAATTGTTATAAATTAATCTAGTCACTTAATTAGTTCGAAGGTCCGGGTTCGATTCCCAACATAGACCGCTTGCAAAATGTTAGGCGAGAATTTTCCAAAAACCTGTGCTTTGTTCGGGCGAATAAATAAATACAGGCTTCATGTATGAGTAATCTCACACACGTTAAAGATCTTTACTTTCCTGGGGTTGGCAGGGTTCGACTGAATTATAAATTTCTAGTTAAAAAATTTGTCTCCTGGGTCGTCTAATATAGATTCGGGTGGGGCATTAAATAATTCGGTCTTCGCACCTGGATGCTATGGATTGCAAATTCGGTTCCTGTCAAGGGCAACTATTTTTCATTCGAAAGTTTAATTACCTGCATGTTTGCGAAGTCTTGCTTTAGATGCAAACCGTATAACCTAAAAAGTTATCACCCTAGGCCGCCTTTGAGAAAAAGATCCTACAAGTGAGCTCAAGATTTCCAGAAGCATATTCAGCAAAAACCGCTTGTTTAAATTATTTATTTAAGTAGAAGACAAGGTTTTGAACGTGTCGTAAGATCTATTTTTAACCTAAAATTGAAACATATAACGCCATAGATTTTGATCGCGGTCGATGAAAAACTGATGGGGTCTTGGTGCCTGGAAAGAGTTGCTTAATTGGTCCGAAGGTTGGGATTTGATTCCCGACACGGGCTGCTTGAAAAATATTAGGCTTGAATTTTCCCGAAAAATGTGTCTTGTTCGAGGAAAGAATAATTATATAAGTATTCGCAGACATGTTGAAAATCTCTACTTTGCCTGGATTGGCTAAGTTCGGAAAATTCTAAATTTTTGGGTAAAAAAACTTGCCTCCTGGGATGTGTTAGGAGCTTCGGGTGGGGCTTTAAATAATTCGTTCCTCGCACATGGATGTTATGGATTGCAAATTCAGTTCCTGTCAATGGCAACGATTTATCATCGGAAAGTCTCATCGTCCTGGATGTTTGTGAAGTATTACGTTAGATAAAAACTATATCCCCTAAAAAGTTATCACCATCGGCCGCCTTTGAGAAAAAGATTTTGCAAGTGAGCTCAAAATTTACAGAAGCATATTCGGCAAATGTCGCGTGTTTAAATTCTTTATTTAAGAAGAGGACAACGTTTTGAAGGTGTTGTAAGATCTATTTTTAACATAAAATTGCAATAGATTTTGATTGCGGTAGATGAAAACATGGGATCTTGGTACCTGGAGAGAGTTCTGTTGCTTAATTGGTTCGAAAGTTAGGATTCGATTCCCTACACGGACCGCTTGAAAAATGTTAGGCGAGAATTTCCCAGAAAAATGTGCCTTGTTCGGGGAAAGAATAAATATAGGCCCCGTATATAAGTATTCCCAGATATATTAAAGAACTCTACGTTGTTCGGGTTGGCAGGGTACGGCAAAATTCTAAACTTTTGGGTAAAAAAATTTGCCTCCTGGGCCATGTAGTAGTTTCGGGTGGGCATTAAATAATTCGGTCTTGGCATCTGGATGTTATGGATTGCAAATTCGTTTCCAGTCAACGACAACGATTTTTCTTTGGAAAGTCTCATTGCCCTGGATATTTGTGAAGCATTGTGTTAGTTGCAAACTACATAACCTAAACTGTTATCACCCACGGCCGCTTTTGAGAAAAAGATCCTACGACTGAGGTCAAGATTTACAGAAGAATATTCAGCAAATATCACGTATTTAAATTATTTATTTAAAAAGAAGACCAAGTTTTCGACGTATCATAAGATATATTTTTGAACAGAACGCATAAAGCAGCGTAACCACGATTGTAAACAAAAATTTAGCTGTTACGGCCCCATTTTGTGAACTATCATAATTATATTAAAAAAATTGTGCAAGTGTAATTTAATCGTATGCTTTAACAAGCATGCATGTTTAAGCCCAGTTTGTTAATTAGGACGCTAATAAATTAACATTTCCTACCTATAAACGAATTTAATTTATCCCACTAAATTGACCACATCCTGTTTTATAATAAATACACGCATACCTGAACTTTTAAAAATTAAGTTACACATGGGAAATTAAATATAGAGCATAATTTATCCCATGGGGATGTATGACAAATACCATTCAATACAAGGGTTAAGCGGAAATGCAAGCACTCATTGTAACGATTCACACTTTAGTAGCGTGGAATCTGGAAACGGAAGTATCTCTCATACCCCTTGTACGGAAATAGAATACTAGGAATATTTTGCCATATTATAGGTTACTCTGTAGGTTTTGATTACGAAGTACTATGTAAATTAATGGAGGAAACTGTAACGCAAGACTGATTTAAATTGAGGCACGGGCCAAAATGCTTTTGATTGTATAAAGGAAGCTTGTTTTTATGAGATCTCTTCACGGTTAAATGATAATAGTGGTACTTATTAGATGACCGCGTTTAATGCTCGGAGCGTTATTTAACGTTTACAATATCAAAATGTATCATTCACACACCTATTTCTATTCAACAACGAAAACTAGACTTTTATAACGGTGGTGAGCAACAAAAAACACAAATATTTTCCTGCAGACCATGTAAATATCGCAAAAATCTCTATGTACAAGCGCTATTTTGTATTTTTAGAACACGAAATTATATGCTGAGTAAGCAAAGTTTCTTTAAAAAAAATAACATTATTTTTGTAACCACGTAGGCACGTATTTGATATTACAACACTACAGTTCCAGTTCCGCTGGGATAGCACAAGAGGATATTGCGCCATTATATATATATATATATATATATATATATATACGAGGTGTGGCTATTAAATAACGAGTCTGACACTACTACAGAAGAAATGCGCATGCACCAAACGCCAGCGACCGACAGCTGTCTATCATGAAGTCTTCTCTATCGAATGCAGCGGCTTTCGCTTCTC
The DNA here is from genome assembly GCA_036346225.1 of Platerodrilus igneus. Lineage (NCBI taxonomy): Eukaryota > Metazoa > Arthropoda > Insecta > Coleoptera > Lycidae > Platerodrilus > Platerodrilus igneus. Next base: position 3,295,218 of record JARFIW010000831.1, read on the forward strand.
TAAACAAATTAGTATAGTCGTAGTCTTCGTTCGCATCAGAGCAGTTTTTTTGTTTTGCAGGAAAAATATTTAGTGTAACAATAGAGCAACGAATTGTTGTGAAATTTCACATGAAAGTTGGAAAAACCGCTACTGAAACTTACAATTTATTGAAAAACGTGTATGGCGATGAATGTTTATCACGTGCACGTGTTTTTGAGTGGTTTAAGCGTTTTAAAGATGGCCGAGAAGACGTTTAAGATGATTCACGCTTGGGTCGCCCTTCTATGTCAAAAACGAATGACAATATCGAAAATATCGGTAATCTGATTCGATCTAACCGTCGGTTAAGTATTCGTGAGACTGCTGAAACTGTAGAAATTGATAAAGAATCCGTACGGCAAATTTTACATAACAATTTTAAAATGCAAAAAGTGTGTGCCTAAATGGTGAACAACAAGAAACTCGTAAAAATATTTGTACTGACACTTTGGATACCATTGAAAATGGCCCAGACTTATTGGAAAGAATAATAACATGTGACAAATCGTAGTTTTTTTACTTATAATCCTGAAACAAAGCGCTAATCTATGCATTGGAAAATCCCATTTTCACAGAGAGGCAAAAAGTTCAAATGAGCAAATCAAAATTTAAAGCAATGATAATTGTTTTTTTCTATACTCATGGAATTGTGTACTTTCACTGGGTTCCTGAAGGTCAAACTATTAATCTCTAAAATAACATTCACCCCCTCTAACACTATCGTCTGTCACCCAATTATTTGTGAGATCCAATAATCTGTCTCCGTTCCTCATATGCAAGCTTCATCCGTCCTTGCAGAGAACAACCACTTCGACATATATAAAATACCCTCATCTTACTCTTATAAACGCGTAATCTAATACTTTTTCTCTATCTCTCATTAACAGTTTGTCTATAACCTTTTCTACGATATTTCTCACTCCACTTTGAAAACGATGTCTATACAAATACTCTGCCTCTCACTTGCACTCCAAGACTTTAATTTCTCCTTGTCCCACAGTTGCTTTCAAAGTCAAACGAACGCTTTAACATAAAAATCTTCATCTCATTCTAATACATGCCAAACATAATCTGTCTTTACTTTATATCGATCCTTGCCTGTTCATCTGCTAACTACCATTCGTAGAAACTAAATGTTTTGAACTTGTTTACAACAATCTTGAGCGTTACAAAGAAATCCTTGACAACTACTTTCCCCTTTTAAATTAATACCTGGAACTGTTTTCAACTATATACGTTAGCAACCACTTCTCTTTCGCTATGGTTAAACTTTTGAAGGTTACACAAATGATAACGCTTCCTACTAAACTATGATAAAAGATGCACGCAAAGAATATTTACATCTATAACTCCTGTTAATTCATAAACATTAATATCTCACCCTCCTTGATTATGACCTTAGAATTATTGATTTTTACGCTAAAAGAATCTGAAAAGTTTTTAACTACTATACATTCAATCTATAATTTAAGATGCATGCTTTTAGGGAGAGAGAACTATCCGTTACCACAGCCGAACTTGAGTTTGGACAAGTGTTACGTCTCTAAAGTGATTTTTAAAAATAACACCGGCTTTCTCTATGGATACTGATTATACAGACTTTCTGACACGCTAAGTCGTCATATAAATAATATACCCCTCGTCCTTTCTCAGTCGTTCGACATGAAAAATGGAAACATTTGTGCACAAAAATATCGGAAAATCTTTAAAACCACTGTATGCTGGACCATTTCAAGTCGTAAAACGAAAAGACAAATATTTCGCTTTCATAACTTGAGACAAAGAAAAAACAGTTCGTATTGATAGATTTAACCCGGTGCATGTATCCTCGAGCAAAAAGGATCCCCCGCTAAAACCGACAACAATAGCGTTAGAGAAGAGTTCGCTAACAATAAGGCACTATTTGGAAGATCGGTCAGATTTCCGGCGTTTTATCAACCATAAATCTTCGGGGGCACTGATAAGGGGGTCATAGGATTTTTGATAGAAAATAAAAATTAGCAAGCTTTGTTTATGATTGACATAAGTGAAGGTATTTGATAAGATAAAGAAAGTGATATGTAAAACCTGTATCCTTTATACGATCGAAGTAAAAAGTTAATTTGAGTGGTTTATGGGTATATTAAACTCTATCAATAACCCACGCTTCAAAAAAAACTTTTGTAGTAGCTACTTCAGTAGCAGCAGGGGCACTTGGTGTCTGCTTATTAATATATTGTAAATCTTCATTGTTGAGGTTGTAGATATTGTCGTGAGCAATAATATACCAATTTTAATTTTGGTCCCAAAGAGAGCTTCGTAGGATGCTCGTTTAATTCCGGAGTGAAATGTTCTATTCTTCATAAGTTGTATGAATTTATTATCCTGCATGTATGTGGTCAATATCTTCACTACATCAGGATTTGACTGTAACAGCTACTTTATATTTAATAATCATAAAGAAACATTCTGAACGGACCTGCACCTTGACGACGTTCTAAAATACTAAACCACGTAGAATGGCTTGCGTGTTTCAATGAGCAAAAAAGCGGAACTATAGGTTTAAGCAAATTAGTGGGGAGTCTTTAGTGAGGAACCAGACTAAGATAGGTCCCCGAAAGACGGCAGTAACTTTTTCGGTACTTAGAGTGGCAGAGACTATAGGGGTTGGCATGGCACTCTAAGATACACCACTGCGATGTGAAAGGCAATGGGAAACCACCATATTATCTCCCAAGTACACTGCGAACAGAAATTGTTATTAAAGAAGATGGCATACTCTGGGATAAAAAATTTCGGAGGTAAAATAGCCCCCCATTCGGATTTCGAGGAGGGCACTACTGCGGGGGATGTGATTCAAAAGTGTAAAGAAGATCCCTGAACATTCTGCGAGTTAGAACGTGGAATGCCAGAAGTATGAAGCAAGTAGGTAAGCTAGAGAACCTGAAAATTGAAATGGGTAGGTTAGCACTAGATATGGTAGGGATCAGCGAAGTTAGCTAGCCAGAGGCGGGGGATTTTTGGAGTGGAAACTTCAAGGTAATTCATACAGGATCGGAGGAAGGAGATTTGAGTGTAGGGATATAAAGCTTTGTAGCAAAAATATAAGAGACGTGGAAGGAACCGTTAATATAGAAAATGTAGGGAAAGTGATTAGATGGCAAGAATATATAGGGAATGTATATGCAGGAGAGGAACTAACAGCATTAGAACAGGAATCAGACATTGAAAATTATGACTTGAGATATCCTATACTTAGAAATGAGTTAGAATCAGCATTAAAGTGTCTGAAAAATGGTAAGGTGTGCCTTAACCCCATTAATTTTTAATTTATACATTGAAGAGGCAGTGTATACTGTCAAATGCAGAAAGACACTTGGAATTACTATGCAGGGACAAAAGATTGATATGCTTAGATTTGCAGATGATAGAGCGGTATTAGCATCTAGCAAGGAAGAGTTAGAAGCTGTTCTTTATGAAATGGAAACAGTTCTAAAAGAGAGATACGGTATGAAAATTAACAAAAATAAAACTAAAGTTCTAGTATTCAAAAGAGGCGAAAATAAATAAAAACCATGTATACAAATAGGTAACAAGAATTTACAAGAAGTTAAGGATTTCTTCTACCTAGGAAGCCAAATAACACAAGGTGGGAAAAGCACAAAAGATATAAAACAAAGATTAGCACAGGGTCGTGCTACATTTAACAAGAAAAAGCAACTACTGTGTTCAAAGACAACAAACATAGAAACAAGAAAAACATTGCTTAGAACATATGTGTGGAGCATAGCACTGCATGGATGTGAAGCCTGGACAGTAGGAGAAGCGGACAAGAAAATGTGGTGCTACAGACGTATAGTGAAAATATCGTGAACAGACAAAGTTAAGAACAAAGCGGTACTAGAAATGGTAGGGGAAGGAAGAAATATGCGGTAAACAGTAAAAAATAGGAGAGATAGAATGATAAGCCACATACTAAGACATGAGGGAATAGTGCGGAATAGATTAGAAGCAGAGATAGGAAAAAAGAGAAGTAGAGGTAGATCTAGGTAAGACTATGCACACGGATAGTAAAAGATGTAGGATGTGGGAATTTTAGGGAAATGTGTAGGCTAGCTCAGCGTATAAATCAATGGAGATATGCATCCAACCAGTCCCAAGACTGTGCTTAAACATGATGTTTGTTATAAACAGCTACAGGTATAGATAGGTCTTGCAATATTTTCAACTAATGTTAATTGTGCGAAAGGATTTACTAGAAAACTATTAATACGGCAAATGGCTAAGTGTTGGCGGATTCTTGACAGCCACAGGCTGCTTAACCCCCTTCACATACCACTGAATCTCGGTGAAATAACAAAAACAATAGAAGGGGAATCGAGTTGCATATAGGCTGTTGTGGGAACTTCAGGGAACTGTGTAGGCTAGCTCAGAACATAAATAAGTTGAGGTACGCCTTCAACCAGTTTCAGGACGGACACCCTAATAACGAAAAAATTAGAGCACTTAAATCTGATATAAATAAACAACTACAGGTGTTGGTTGTGAAATATTTTCAACTAATGTTGATTGTGCGAAAGGATATATTGGAAAAACTATTAATTCGACAAATGTTCAAATGCTGGGGGAACCTGGCAGCCACAGGCTGCTTACCCCCTTACACGTACCACTGAATATCGGGGAAATAAGGTATATAACTATAAAACAATAGAAGGTGACCGAACTGCATCTAACAAGAAAGAATAGTGAATATGTTCAAAGACAACAAATATAGGGACAAGAAGAAAATTGTTCAAAGAATATGTGTGGAGCACAGCACAGTACGTTTATGAAATAGGAGCAGTAGGAAACGCAGATAAAAAGAGATAGAAGCCTTCTGGAATGTTGTGCTCTTCAGATGTATGAGGATGGTAGCGCAAGGACAGACAAAGTTAATTACAAATAGGTTATAGATATAGTAAAGGAAGAAAGATATCTGTGGAAAACAAAAAAAATAGAAGATATAAGAGCACGATACATTCTAAGGCATTTCTGGGGAATAGTATGGGATATATTACAAGCAGAGATAGGAAAAAAGAGATAGAGGTAGACCGATATCAAACTTTCGCATGCAGATAGTGATAGATGCAGATTGCAAATTTCAGGGAAATGTGAAGGTTAGTTCAGAATAGGAAACAATGAGACTACGCATCTATTCAATTTCAGGACTGAAGACCTAATGAAGATGATGAGAGAAACATTTTAGTATTAATTCAGTTTCTAGATCGAGTATATTTGTTTTTAGTTTTATATTATATTTAAATACCTTCTCAAAAACTTCGTTTATGGTTGAGAAAAGTATATTTGTCAAATTTATAAATTTATTGTAAAATTTTTGATTGAAAAATTGTATTTGTACTTTTTAAGCCTTGCTTACTTTGAACTTAGCAAAATGGTAAAATACCACCTACTTATCATCATTTCATTCAAGAAAAAAAATTCTACATATTAAAAAAATTTATAACTTCTGAAACAGCTCAACTGTCACTTTCTAAAACCATTAGCTATCCATAATTACAGCATCACAAGTTAAAATAAATTCGAATCCGGTTCTAATACGCATTAAATGCTCTATACCTATTATTTCTCTAATAAAAAGCAATATTTGCTAGTTAATGCATACGCTCGTATCCGTATCTAGATTTACGAGGAAATAGTGAAATCGTCATGAACCTGTACTGTGTTAACAATAAAATCAAGGAATGATCAATAACAAGTTTATTAATTTACTATCTGAAATAGCAATGACTGTTCATCGAGATTCTACAGCCATTAATTTACTGTGTACAAATTACATATTTACGAGGGCTTTTAACTTCTCAATTAATGGAAAATAATTATATATTAATTATAGGTATTTTAATACTCCTTCAAGTGGGCTATTTAAAAATTCTAACAAACAATTAAATAGGATCCACAAAGTAGAGTACCTTCGACTTTATAAATACACTTTAAAAGTCATTTTTTAACTCAAATATTTATGAATCCAAAATGTGTGACTGAAACGCTCACTTTGGAGCAATAGCCGCCCTCTTTGTCTTCTATTTTTCTAGAAAATTTTCATCCACAATTACAAGATAATATGTTCAGTTCATTAAAGACACAAAAGGAAGTTCGTGAATACAAACACAAAGCGAAAAAAAATAATAAAGTAACAGCAAACTTAAAGACCTGAAATCTTTAACTAAATTTTGACACTACTTTAAAACATGCATGATGTTGCCCTACTACATAAAATTGACATCATCATTAAGTCTTCAGTCCTGGAACTGTTTAGACGCGTACCCTCATTGTCTCCTATTCTGAACTATCCTACATATTTCCCTGAAATTTGCAGTCTGCATCTATCACTATCTGCGTGCAAAAGTCTGATCTCGATCTACCTCTACTTCTTTTCTCCTATCTCTGCTTGTAATATATCCCGTACTATTCCCCAAAACTGTCTTAGAACGTATCCTGCTCTTCTGTTTTCCAATTTTTTTTTGTTTTCCACAGATATCTTTATTCCTCTACTGATTCTATTTGTTATTAAATTTGTTTGTCCATGCTATCATCCTTATACATCTGAAGTACAACATTCCAGGAGGCTTCTATCTCTTTCTGTTTGCTTTTCCTACTGCACCTATTTCATAGACGTACTGTGCTGTGCTCCACACATAGGCTTTGAACAATTTTCGTCTTGTCTCTATGTTTGTTGTCTTTGAACATATCCGCTGTTCTTTCTAGTTAGCAGCAGTTTGTTCACTTTCTATTGTTTTACGGTTATATACCCTATTTCCCCGATATTCAGTGATATATGAAGAGGCGTGTGACTACTACGCCCAAGGTCTCGGATTCGAATCCCGACACGGTCCGTTTGAAAAATGTTAGGCGAGTATTGTCACGCACGCTAAAGATCCCTACTTTGCTTGGAACAACAAAATTCAAAATTTTTCAGGTCAAAAAACTCGCTTCCTGGCCAATGTAGTACCTTCGGGTGGAGCATTGGAAAATCACATGTAGGGGTATGTGAAGGGAGGTAAGCAGCCTTTGGCTGTCAAGTTCCCTCAGCATTTGAACATTTGTCGAATTAATAGTTTTTCCAATATATCATTTCTCACAATCAACATTAGTTGAAAATATTTCACAACCTACACCTGTAGTTGTTTATAATAATCATCAAATTTAAATGCACTTATTTCTTCATCATTAGATTTTCCGTCTTGAAACTGGTTGGACTTGTATTTATGTTCTGAGCTAGCCTACGCAGTTCCCTGAAACTCCCACAGCAACCTACATACATTATAATGTAATTAAGGGGCCGCTATGCTTCCGGTTACGTTCCCAATGCTCCACTTCCCTTCTATTGTTTTCTAATTAAATGTTCTATTTCACCGGGATTCAGTGGTATGTGAAGGGGTGGCGGCTCCGCGGCGTAGTGGTATGTGTGTGACTACTACGCCTACGGTCCCAGGTTCGAATCCCGACACGGTCCCCTAGAAAAATGTTAGGCGAGCATTTTTCACAAAAATACACCCTCGTTTGGATGAGAGGTAAAATGGAGGTCCTGTGTGTGAGTGTTGTCACGGACGTTAAATATCCCTACCTTGCTTGGAAGAGCAAGGGTTCGGCAAAAATTCCAAATTTTCAAGGTAAAAAAAACTCGCTTCCTGGTCAATGTAGTACCTTCAGCTGGAGCATTGGAAAACCACATGTAAGGTAGAACGAATTCGTGCGTGTATTAATGAACAAGCCAGCCATACGTTATAAGACAAAATGTTGAGAATAAGTATATATGTTTATAAAAGTTATAACAATAATAAATAAATAATAATAAATAAAATACATTACAACTTTTTTGATGTGCTTGACTTAATGAACGCACTGTATTATTACATATACGCTTTCGTACATACCCATCACACCATTCCAGAGGGGTAGAGCAAGTCTTGTTAAATCTCTTTTTTAATATTAATTTTTAACTTTTTTGCAGAACCTTCGTCTTTGTTGACAATTGTCTTCCATACTTTTCTGTACTGCACATTTTCCTCTTTTTAACACCTATCAGTAGAATAATAAGGAAGCCAGCCCACTTTTGCTCATTGGCATTAGATAAAATTGTATACATGACCAGCCGGGATAAAGCTGGCGCAACTGTTAACATAGAGTTTAACCTAGAGAAATGCTCTTTCAAATTAAAATACGAGAAGAAGATCTGCATTAACAATGTTTTCTTTAGAGGACTTGAAATATGGGAAAACCAATCGAAACCTATGTGATGACTTCTATGGTGTTAGGAGCCTCTTGTTCCCCATGCGGTGTCATGTATGGCAGGAATAAAAATGCCTAGAAATCGACAAGTAGTGATTCCAAGTGGTGACCGCAGAAAGTCAATCATTACATGGACGACTTGGTCTCCAGTTTTGACAGTGAGGACGTGTAGACGACCGCGACAGAGATATGCACGCCAAGACAGGATTTGAACCTCGTGGATTTGTCTCAAATTCCAGCACAGAACAATCTGCTTTAAATGGCGATCAAAGTTCTACGAATACAGTAATTAAAATAAATCAAGTCGATGCCATAGACAAAGTACTAGGAATGTACAGGGATAGTAGCAGCGACGTGTTTAAAATTATACTTACATTGTGACAATGCTAACATTATCAATGCCGAGCAATGCTTGCGTGATATCGGTATATAATCCGTTTGGAATGCTGGCCAACCTTACAATTTATGGGAAGGTACTGTTGCAAGAGTTGTGACGTGTGGATGTCAAATGGGACGAAAAGATTCCCAATGAACTTTACCCGAAAGTTATACAGTTTGTAAGAGTTTTGCAAAAGGTGAAGAACTTCCAATGGAATTGTCATTATTCGAGATATGTAAAACGACCGGAAACTTTATCGAGTTCCATGTTTTGTTGATGCAAATGAGACTGCTTTCGCCCCAGTCGCCTACTGGCGTGTTCTTTGACGAGGTAACATTGAAGTTTGTTTTGTTGCGGGAAAAACCAATTGTGCACCATTAACGATATTGCCCATTCCTCACATAGAACTTCAAGCCGTATTACTTGGTACATGTTTGAGAAATGCGATTATAGAAAATCACAATATACAACCCACGAGATCGTACTTCTGAAGTAACACTAAAGAGGTAGTTTCTTGAATAACGTCAGACCATTATCAATTTAAGACATTTGTGGTGCTTTGAGTAGGCGAAATATTAGAGTCCACGCACAAAAGTGATTGGAATTAATTGCCAACAGAGTAGAATGTGGCCGGCGCGACAACTCGTACAAAATATCCGGAAAAATATTAAGTGAACAACTTATGGTTAATGGGACTTCAGTTTTTAAAACAAACGGAGTACTTCTGACCTAGCTTTGTCGACAAACATGTGCCTCTTGAATGTCTTAGCGAGAAACGTCAATGACATATGATAACCTTAGATACGGCTATAGATTTTAGTAGATACTCAAATTTTCTTCATTTAGTGCGAACAGTTGCTTGGGTTATGAGACCTCTTCGTGTTATTCGAGAAGCCAAGGTAAGTGGGAGCTTAAAAAACACATTATATACCCTATCCAACGAGGAGATCCAAGCCGCTGAGAAAATATTATGTAACTTAGTTCGATCAGCATCAAGTGTTTAGTAAAGAAGTTGCTGATCTCTAAACTAATCGTCCGCCTTCAAGTAGCAGCAACATATTTGCACTTACCCCTGGTTTTGCCAGAGTCTGCACATCGACCAGACATACTTCCTAAGAGCCACGCATTCACCGATCTGGTAGCCTCATGGTACCACAGTCGATTCCACCATGAAAACGACGACTTAGTGATTAATGAAATCAGGAGAAAATACTGCGTGGTGCATATCAGAGTGGTCATAAAGCGAATTAAAGCGAACTGCATCTAGTGCAAAATTAGAAAACCTACGCCAAAACGTCCTATGATGTGACAGTTGCCCACAGATCGTTTGGCGCCATTTTTGAAGCTATATACTACACTGGTATAGATTATTTTGGATCAATGCAGGTTGCCATAGCGAGAAGAGAAAAGATGTGGGTCATATTATTTACATGCATGAGCAGTGCACATCGTGCTAGCTATTGATCTATCCACGGATGCCTTCACACTATGTATAGGAAATTTTGTTAATCGTTGTGGGGTCCCTATCAAAATACGTCCAGATATAGACACTAATTTCGTAGGAATTGATGGTGAGCTACGAAAGGTTGAGGATATATTCGAGATGCCCTATATTCAGAACAAACTATCCGTTCGAAATATAAAATGGAAATTTAACTGCCCCGCTAATCCCAGCAGTGATTGATCTTGGGAAAGACTTGCCCAACCGACGAAAAAAGTACTTTGAATTGTGCTGAGGGAAGTGACTCAGCAGGTTGAGACACTACGCAGTATTTTAATAGAAGCGGAAAATATTATAAATAGCCGAGAACTTATTCACATGCCGGTAAAGATGACCCATAGCCACTTACGCCTAATCACTTCCTGTTTGGTACAACAAATTCGACTCAAACACCAGGATCAACTAGTAGCCAAAAGCAATATCAGATAAGCCAGCAACTGAAGAACTGTTTCTGGTGTCGCGAGTATTTACCAACTCTTACGAGCAACTAAACGATTTTTTCTCCAAAAATCGCTTAACAACTTGCAACGGGACCTCCCTCAGAAGTCAATGGCGAAAGGGCGTGATTGTAAATACCTTCCCTGCTAGAGATGGCCAAGGTCAAGTACGCATGAAGTTAAAATCAGCAATAGGGTTTTAAAACGTCCGGTATCAAAGTTAGCTAAATTAGATGTGGTGATAAATAAAGCTAAGCAGCTTCACGAGAGTGAAAGAGTTGTAGTTCAACATGAATACTTGTACTTGATATATTTATTGCATTGATTTACTTTTAGCTAGGTGTTTTTGATGTCATGGTTATTATTATGTAAAAAGTTATTTTTGTCAATGTAAAACATTATTTTAGTTTTTTGTATGTACAGTTCGATTTATATCTAGTCAACGTTAGTAGAAAGGAAAAGCATATCAGAAATAAACCTTACCCTAAACTACAAGATTTAGTTTTATTGTGTGCATTTGGTCTACCTGCACTTCTCGCCCAATCTTGTTCTATTTCATTTGCATTCCGATTGCCAATTCGAAAATAAGTCGACTGTCAACTTGTAGCAATTTTATTTTCCACCTAATATATATATCTGTATAATCAATCCTTTTATTAAATATTAAATAATATAATACATTATAATGTTATCCAATCCATTTAATTTAATAACATCTATTGTCCAATAAAGAACTAGTATTTAGTTCATGTTAAAAGTTAAATCCTACGGAGACAATATAAAAGCTTTTGTGTGGTATCCTTCTTAAAGCCCCCTCTACTCAATAACTGCGAGGTAATTTTGTTACTGGGCAGCAACAAGCTCGGCTGGTACTTCTAACACAGCTGGGGTTCAAGCAGGTCGAAAATTGTTCTTAGGAGCGATGTCCGTCATTGATTTTTGCTGTTGGAAGCATTCACGGTGGAAGATTGCACGTGTATGCTATCTTCATAAATTGTTTTGGATGGTCCATTTTTGTGTTGAAACCAGTCGTGAAGAACGATGAAGTTTTTGTTAAAAGACCATTAGGAACATGTAACTTTGGGAATGATTTATTTTAAAATATATTGCAACGTAAATTATAAATAAGCAACCTTTCTGAATGGTATTCATGCGAAAATTAAATGAAAACAATTCTATTCTAGTATAATATGGAATCACATTTATAATTTATTCAAGTTAATTACAAACAACATTTGCTTTCTTGTGGTGTGAATTACGCCTGGAACATCTGTAAATTGAAACGCAGATAATGGAAGCCAAGTGACGTGTTTTTCAGTATGCAGCGCAGCTGTTTGTTTGGAATGGAATTTTCCGTTGTTAATACATACGTCAGCTTTCAAGCAAGTATTTAGGTGCAAATTGGAGTTCTGGTATGTACAAAAATTATATTCGTATGTTGTTTGAATTGTCGACGTAGTAACGAGATAAATTTTACTTTAACCGACTTGTGTTAACTTTGAACAGGTCAAGGACAGACCTCAATTATATTTTACGTAGTCATACGATATGAATCTGTAATTTGTTCCTACAAATTCTTTTATTAACTCAATGAAACATCAGAAGATGTCACTACTAATTAGATAAAGTAAATTCTTATAACTTTGAACCTTTAGAAATTAAATTTTTACATTTGATATTTTATGAACAATTATCTGTAATTATCTACTGTGAAATTAAGGTAAATTTACCATAATTAACTCTTTCTATAAATAAGCAATTTTAGGCTTTGTCAATTTGTTATATAAACTTCATTAAATAGTAATTGGTACGGATATATTCAGTACCATTGTAATTAACTCTTCCTAATTTAAATTAACTTATAAAGGAAGACATATTTTTGTAAAAATTACTTTATTGGATACCAAAAGAATAGATTCTTATTTTCGGACTAAAGACTATCTTTTATTTAAGAGGAATGAAAGTCGATTCTGATTGTATTTAATTATTTTTGAGTTTGAATGCACAAACAGTGCTTTTCTTTGTTTAATCTGTTCACAGGTGCAGTGCAGGATTGCTAAGGTCAAGGTCGAGCCATAAGGTAAGACACTTTAAAGATTAGGTGGTCTTTAAAAATTATATAGCGGTTATAGGAGAAAGGTTTCCGCATTAGCCTTGTACAAGGGACTTGTATTAGGTCTTCTCAGTATAAAAAAATACGGTGGCGCCTTATTTTTATTATTAGTGGTTGCAATTACACCCCGACCCACAGCTCATTCTCTACCCAGAGCATATAGTTCGACTAGCCGCTTTGCCTTTGAGATTTCCTCAACTTAGAGCCACCTTCCATCTTAATTTGCCGTGGGCTCCATTTCTAATTATCGGAATTTCTCGTTAAACTAAATTGGAAGTAAAAAGGCTACAAACTTGTGTTAAAATTCGTGATCGGTACAGCCAAGTCTTACAATACATTAAGCAATTAAGACATTGTAAAAAAATCAAGGACATAAGTCATAGTGCAGTGCAAAGAATCGGTAAGGATGCAATTCTTAATAATATCGATACCCTCATGCATACTATAACATGCACACAGAGCAAGAAACACGACCTTTATACACAATTGATTAATAAAATTAGTGATGACAAACAGTACGTCATCCTCGGAATACGTCGACCTATCCACGGGGGCACAGAGATATAGATAAAGACCAAAACATAGTTTATGTATACATTAAGCTTTTTGTGTAAATTATGTATGTAGTAGTAGTAAATCCCTTTACACTCTTTCCTTCCCCAATCCTTGTACCCCCTTTAGCCTATTTGACAAGAAGGATGTTGACCTTCACGTAGTGTTCGACGATATATTAAATATTTTGTTACAGCAAAACTACATTATCCATTACATGTGATTTTCCAATGCTCCACCCGAAGGTACTACATTGGCCAGGAAGCGAGTTTTTTTTTACCTGGAAAATTTTGAATTTTGCCGAATCCTTGCTGTTCCAAGCAAGGTAGGGATCTTTAACGTGCGTAACAACACTCACACACGGGACCTCCATTTTACCTCTCATCCGAACGAGGGTGTATTTTTGCGAAAAATGCTCGCCTAACATTTTTCAAGCGGACCGTGTCGGGATTCGAACCCGGGACCTAGGGCGTAGTAGTCACACACATACCACTACGCCACGGAGCCGCTACTACATTATCCAGCCCTTTGTTTAATTTTGAGGCAAAGAATAAAACTAGAAGCTGGTGCCTTAGATTCATGGTCGTATATTTCAAGAAACGAAATATGAGCGTCAAGTGATTTTGGATTTAGGAACCGTAGTTCGCTCAGGATTTGAAAAATTCTTAAAGATTCCCCAGAAAATTTAGATTAAATACATATCTTAAACCAACAGAAAAGCCTCCGGGAACAGGGGAAAATGCCAGTGCGTAAAAGCAAGTCGACTAGATCCTTAAAAGGACCGTAGCTCCAAAAAGACTCGTCTTATTTCTAAAATTCAAGACGATACTGATTTCTCGTAACATTCTGCATTAAAATCATACCTTTAAGCCTTTGGAAATATCCCCGAGGGTTGAAAAACACCAATCAACAAAAATATGTCGACCCGATTCTTAAAAGGGCCGTAGCTCGGTAAGGACTAGCCCGACTCCCAAAATTCAGAAGAAATTCTGATTCCGCAGAAAATTCTGCATGAAATTTATATCTTAACCCTCGAAAATGCACCTGGACTGGGGGCAAACACCAACGCGCAAAAATCACATCAAGGACCGTCGCTCGTTAGGACTGGACTGATTTTAAAAATTCAAAAAAATTGAAATCTCCAAAAAAATCTGAATTAAATACATATCTTAGACCCTTGGAATTCCTCAGGAATCGAGAAAAATGCCAAAGGCAAGTGGGCTGGTTCCCCTATACTACTTCTATTTCTATGCATCACCTCATATAAGCCACTTTATTTTTGAACCTTTTCACATCCTTTTTTCCACTAAATTCAGCCACGACTTTCATGAGCCACATCTTCTTATCGAACTATTCATTCGTTCTTTGTACACTTTCTTCACTAAACGTTTGTTACTTTTTCTTTCTACATAACTAAACTATTTCAAAATCATTTTCATACTAATCTGTTGGTTTGATTTTTAAGCTACAGACCTTCATTATCCAATCATTGCTTACTATCTTCATCTTAGTCTCACCACACACATTTCTCAAAATTCCCATACTGATTGCATTTATTTGCCTCGTGTGCCGTTCATGACACACGTTCACACCTATGCAGCAACCTCGGAATTAGCACAATCCTTTGCACTATCATTTTTGCTTCTTTCAACACAGCTTCATTTCTCGACTGCTTTACCTGAAACATTCACCCTCTTTTTAATCTCCTTATCCAATTTTTCAAACCTGCTAAAATGCCTTTCTTAGTTACACAAAATCAACTACTTTTTCACAATCTCACGCCGCTTATTCTAACTTGACCTTTAAGATAACAGTTATTAAGAACAAGCACAATAGTTTTAGATATATTTATCGATATCCCTACTATAGTTAACGCCTGACCCATTCTATCTAACATACACGCTTCCATCACGATACCTACATTCATTCGACCGTACAATCCTCTGGTTTCCACCAAATCATACTTTCTGACATGTTGCTTCGCTTTCGTAATTAGAATTAAGCAGACACCATGACTTGATCTTGATTGCTCTTGGGTCACTAAAAAAATCTCCTTTTTCTTTAGTTTTACACACGTATAACATATCAATCTTTCTTTCACTCATTTCATACAATAAATCACTTCCAATTTTATATACCCCTCTTATATTGCGTGTTGCATTCCACATGCATTTCAAGTCGTCAACGTGTAATAGACTCATATGTTCCGACCTCAGCTGGCACAATAGCTTTTCGTAAAACTGCTTTTGGTGAATACAGTTAGTAGGTATGAAGAATAACCACCTCCCGAATAATACGCTTCTCTCTTGCGGCATTCCCTGCTACCAACTAGGAAACTAGAGCGGATCGGTGTTAACTATTTTTGCAGGTATATCACCAGTATAACCAATATCTCGAACATGCTCCATTATTCCTAACAAAGCAGTACCCCTACTATAATAATTGTCTTGAAAGCCCTCATACCGTTCTCGTATCCTTCCACTAAGAGGTTAAAAAGTAAAGCACTTATGTATCAGGATACTTAACTAAATCTCGCAAAAATTTTCTGAGAAAAGAATTGTTTTACAAGATAAGCAACATGCTAACAAGTGGCTGCTAGCTTTGCAAAAAAAAAATAATTTGATTGATTACTTTGCATCCTTCCATGATTTATTTCCGGTGCACTATACATTATTCCCAAAACTAAAGCAAAACAACCGAAAAAAGACAAATTTCGTTCAAATTATGAGATAACGCCCAGCAATGATTCCATATTGAATAACAGACTGTACTCATATTATATTTAGGTTGTTAATGTAATGTGTAGTATGTTTTTGACGATTTTGAATCAGTAGAAAATCCTTCTTAACCCGTTTGTTTAGCTGTGATAATAAAGTGTAACGTCTTTATTTCAGCAAAAATATGTTTATATGCCTGTACATAAATATTTCTTCTTCTATACACAAGCTTAAATCTCAAACACATTAACTTTATTTTCAAATACATACAAAAGAGTGAAAATCCCTTTGGATTTTACACCTGAGTATAGTAATTTACCAATAACTTGATCCAAATTTAAATATGTAACGTCCTCATTATCAGCAATAAAGTTGGTTTTGTCTGATCCTTGAGATTTCAAGAACACTACTGACAAACACTTACTTTTTATTTGAAAAGCTTCCTTGAGAAATTGGAGCATATATGTGGTTCCTCTTGAACCATTGCGACCTCGCAAGCTGGGAACTTCTATAAGCAAAGACATACCAGACTATATTTCTCTTGGGTCATCAATAGGAGACGTTACCGTAAGCTGGAAGCTGGTTAGATTGTCTTCAGAGTCCGAATCTGAGTATACATCATTGTAATGAAGACGATGCGAAGGCCTCGTTGACATCTGTACCAAATAATCAACATCAGATTCATAGTCGTTAATTTCTTTAATTGTAACTCTTGTCATCAAAAATTCTCCAAATGTCTTTCCAACTAGAATACTATTAGAATTATAGCCTCTGAAGTAACGATTTAATTGGATTTTTGAAATAGGTAAAACACTTTCTCAATAGTTATTTTGTAATATCTCATTTCTGATACCTCAGTTTTATCTTCATAGAAACTTGCTATTCCAGTAACTCTTTTATATACATGATCATCGGAGTCTCTCGCAGCACCGATGTAAATCTTTCGATTACCTTTCACTACCATCCAAACGTGTCGCTACCACTGTTGCACCGATTCCATCAACAGCTCCCTTTCCATGGCTTCTTGCAAAGAAGTTCCATTCATGTGTTAGGCCGTAATCTTTTTCCAATTTGCACATTGCAGACACTGCGTACTTACTTTTAAATGACCAGTACAGTTACCGCTAAATATTAGATGTTCACCAACCAAAGAAAAAAGTCTTAATGTTTTGGAAAATTTTGCTTAGGAAGGTAAACATATCATATTTACTATGAGTCACATCACTGCTTACAACATATGATTTTTTTTCATTTTTAGACAACCAAACGCAACTTGTAAAAATACCGACTTGTTGGAGGCTTCGATGAACTGGTTGTATTTCATTTTGATATATCAGTGAATAATTTTCTGCAAAATCTATTTGAATTATCGCAAATCTATAAAAAATCTTTCTTTTGCTGATCCAAAATACAAGTTTCAAAGCAGATTTCTTGAATTTTTTTAACATGAGGGTGAATCTTAAAATGGGAAATCTTCGTATCAAGATGTTTGATTAGCTTCAGCCATGTTTCCTCTAATAATGATGAACTGAATTCCACCTTCACAAGTCCACTGTTTCCAAATCAGCTCTGGATCTAGTCTAAATCTACTGTTGATTAGTGATCTTTCGGAATGAGCATGTTGGGTATTTCCCCCATGTGCAATCTTCATTACACAAAGCGCAACAAAGGTATTCTGGAAGTCCTTGTGGTTTTTCAGGAAAAAATCATTAGTTTTAGAAATACTATCGAGCAAAAAATTTATATTGCTATGATATTTACTCACACGATAATTATGAGGTATTTGAGGCAGTGGAAGATCATGAGGCGGATGGAGAGAAAAAAACACAGCTTTTTATGGGCATGTTTGGGTGTTTAAATTTAAATTTTTATAAAGCCTCTCTTATTGTGATCACCATGTTTTGTTTCTGGATGTGTATTCTCTTTCCAGTTTCAGCGCATTTAACCGACTTATTGTTTTGTTTTCGTTTGGTCCTGCCTGCTTACAGAGTCGTTGGCATAAAAGTCTCTTATACACCGAATATGTTTTTCATGTAAAACCCTAGTTCCCCTACGAGAACGTTTTACCTCACAGTTACTAAAATTTAAGCCCATTTCTAAAGCCAGTTTTGTAACTAAAGCAACCTTACTAGTTGGACTGTCAGGCAAATTTCTTTTTATTGCTTTCCCAAAAGATTGTGGACATTTGTAGCTTCCTATAGGAAAAGTTTGTTTATTACCTTCAACGGGGTATTTAAGTTTATTGCGATGTTTCCTCACTCTTTCCAAAATCATATTTTGTCTTTCTGCAAGTAATTTGTCATTTTCCTCTTCTTTAAGTTTTTCAATTCTCTTCTTCGTTTGTATCGTTCCCTTTCTTGTTGAAGGTGATGTTGCTTATTTTCTTTATCAGCCGTAAGCTTTTCACTAAGAGTTTTCTTAAGCAGTTTCTTTCAACTGGTGCTATTCCCTAAAAACATGATATAAAACTTTTAACAACAGAAAGCACAGATGCAGTTCTTGTAGCACCCCTACCATATTTTCAATCTTAATTTTTAATACTAAAATCATTTGATTATCATTAAATTAATAATGGACCACAAGCTCATTTCCGTAGAACATTAAGTGAAGAGGTATCATGGTTTAGCTATTAAATAAACTTTTGTATGTTCTTGATAACGGGTTTTACAATGAATACATCCAGTAAAGTTGAACTGTCAGTAAACTAATTTTGGTAAGTAGTGAGTTGTGCTTTGGCGCGTAAGGACATCGCATCACATCGTTCTACGAGCTCTCCTCAACTGCAGCTTAGCTTAGGCTAAGATTACTGTACTTTTTAGTACAAATTTACAAGAATTATAACTTACGAGAATTAAACATTGCTCTTCTCAGGGCGATGGACGGGACGAACCCGAAGCGTGCTTCGATGACGTTTACGGACAGCGACATGGACGCAGAAACCAATACGCTACTAGAAGCACTAAATCACAGCACTACGACAAGAATCCGGACCACTAACAGACCACGACTTCCTGACTACCTTAATGACATCAACCAACAGAAAAGGAAGTTAGTCCGGAGATGGCGGATAACGAAGACCCAGCCATCAAAACACAACTAAACGCAACACAAGCTGCACTGAAAACCCTACTGGACGAACACCATACCCAACAGTGGACGGAACATATCAACAATGTTCTCGAGACTGAGGGGAACTTACGCCGACTCAACAGAGGACTTATAAAAAAACATCAACAATCCAACGCACCACTAGACGGACAAGACGGGAAAATATACAACGCCCGTGAAAAGGCAAACATTTTCGCCACGACACTACAAGAAACATACTCACCGAACTCGACAACACACCATCAACATGAAACACACGTAAACAAAACCATGGACGAACTACTACAAATGCACCCAGAAGACCACATACCACTTATAACACCAAAAGATATCAAACAATCAATCCTCGGCAACAGAAACAGAAAAGCACCCGGAAAAGACAACATCACGAACCAAGCACTCAAAAACATCACAAAATGCACACTGGCATACATCACGAGACTATTCAACGGTATACTCCTACAACGACATTATCCCACAGCATGGAAGACTGCAATCACAGTAATGATTTACAAGACAGGAAAAACAAGGACAAACCCGTTACACCACCGACCGATATCGCTCCTCAGTGCGTTATCAAAAATATTCGAACGACTACTACTACAGAAACTGAAACTGCACCTACGAGACCGACAAGAACAATTTGGCTTCAGAGAAGATCACTCGACCACACTACAAGTAATACACGTCATAGACCACATCGCAGAGAACTACAACAAAGCTCACGTCACGACAGCAGTATCTCTGGACATACAAAACGCATTCGACAAGGTTTGGCACAGAGGACTCCTGTACAAACTAGCGGCTATACACCAAGTACCATTACAATACATACAGATACTCGACAGCTACGTCACAGACCGAAAACTACAAGTACGAGTAGACGGACAGCTATCGCACGAAATACCCATCACGGCTGGAGTTCCGCAAGGCGGATGTGTCTCAGCAGCACTGTTCAACGCCTACTTACAAGACATACCATGCAACGATAACGTCAAATGCAGACTATTCGCCGACGACACCTTATTCATCACAACAGCACGCCATCCCAGACTAGCGGCACAAAGATTACAACGCCAACTGGACACCCTACCCGACTGGTTGGGTCGACAAAACAGAAACCATACTTTTCTCATGACACAAGCTACACCGACACCCTCCGCCAACGTTTGGAGAGCAGCAACTTCCGTGGAAAAACACCATACGTTACCTCGGAGTGACCATCGACAGAAACCTCTGCTTCTACAAACACTTAGACGAGACGCTCAAAAAAGCAAGACAAACCAAAGGCCACTTACATCCGATGCTGACATTTAACAACAAACTACTGACAGAAACACGGACCAGAATTTACAAAACGCACATAAGACCGATTATCACCTACAGATCACAAGCATGGCTGACATACCTTTCAAAAACAAACTTACAACGTCTAGAAGCATTTCATTCAGAATATCATCCTTCGACTGATTACCGGTGCACGGTGGTTTGTCAGAAACGATACGATACGAAACGACTTAAACATTCCCGCAGTACACGAATACTGTAGAACAAACGCCACAAAAACATATCAAACAATAGGCGACTCACCACATCCATCCATACGAGACGTTGCACCGCTACGAGGCACGCGACAAACAATCAAAAAACGACCACGCCGACTACTAGATGTGTAACACAACATCAGACAGAAGCACATCAGACCGGAACTAGTTGGCTAAATAAAAAAAACAACTAGGACACAACACGAGATCCAGACCACTAGGTGGAAAAACAGACACCTAGAACACTCGCACGACAAACGATACAGACAAAACAGCAGAAACCACTAGGTTAACGCTGACTACTAGACGCACCCTGATAGGGCAGGATCAACCAGGATAAACTAATTTTATTATATCTTACCTTTAATGATCATACTAATGCAAAGTTTATACTTTCAACAATGAAACTGTACAAAAATCAAAAATGACAGCTGAGGGTCAATATTAAAGACAATGATGCCAAATTTGCTAATTACATTAAGGGTAGAGAAAAATTGATTCAGTAAAAAACAGTGAAATCATTAAAATATCTAAATAATTCTCTTTGATTATGAATTTTGAACCTTTTTCTGTAGTGATATTTAAGTAAATTTTGTTGAAAATTTTTTTAAATATTTTACCCTAAGGTACATTTTAAGATGGAATGGCGTTGGACAGTTAAATTCAGTTCTTTCTTAGTTTTCATGTTGATACAACCACGTAAAGATAATGAATTATTCAACAGACGCAGCAATAGATCTTCGCTACGAGTTAATAGTATTACTCCGATTACATATAAGGTATCATATTTTTTCTATTATAAATGCTTCATTTACACGTCAGGTCATATCGAATAATACTTTTTTCAAACTTCAGCTGTATTCTGCGTACAATGCACGTAGTTATATGTTTATGTTGCCAAATTGCCACGTTAGACGCTTCACTCCGTTAATTTAGGATTGCGAGTTTTTTTTTTATTTTAGGTGAAAGTTTTCACTTGCCGAAGCAACAGATATAATTACTAACGATGATATCGAAGGTGAAGTGTTCATAGATCCACGAACTGCAAATGTAGACATTGACGAAGATTTAGGCGACGAAGACTGCGGCAGATTAGTTGATAATCTTACGTCTTGTCAGTGACTGACCAATGCGGAGATAAGATTACCCAATAATGAAATAATGGGTGTCAATTACGCCGGAAATGATCTTCAACTCATACAAACCAAATCGGAAGTTTTGACTCAAACTTTAGAAGATACGATAAAATGGATTACTGATAGGGATGAATTAAAAACTTTGAACTCCACCGGAGTGGGTAAGAGGAGCCGATTTCAACATTAAAAGGCATTTTAATTTCCAGTTTCCGATTATTTTAGACACAAAAACATATTCAACTTTTGGTAGACGAAACACAGCGAATATGCATTATTTCTAAACTGTACAGATCTCAAGATAACAGCAGATGAAATGAGACGTTTTATAGACAGTCATTTTGTATGTTAGTGTGTATAACAACTTACCCTTGAAATAATATTTTTGCGACTTCGGTGATGATATGAAGAATATCGCGATATCTCAGTCTATGAGCAGATATAGGTTTTTACAAATTTGTCGGTTCTTACATTGCTCTGATAATACCAAAATTGATCTGAAAGATAAAACGTAAATAATCCACCCTCTAATGGAACTATTCAAGAAACGGTGTATAAAACATTATATTCCCGAAGATCACCTCGCATATGACGAAAGTATGGTTAATATTTCGGGAAACGGCTGTAAACAATTTATTCGAGGCAAACCAATCAGATTTGGCTACAGAATGTGGTGCATGAATTCTAAATTAGAAATTTAGGTTGTGAAGGGTATGTACAACTTTTTAAATTAGCACAGAAAAGAAAAGAAGTTAGAGCTACGTCAAACCGACCTTTAAGGTCGAAAACAAAATGATGATGATCAATTCTAAAGACGGCCATTTAGTTAGGTTTGAGCTATATCAGGGTAAGGCTGTCAGCCCCATTTTAATTCTACCTGATAAGATTCCCGGAAAAAAAATATCAAATATTTCTTTTGCATGGATAATCATGGATAATCTTTTTTCTGGATTAGCGCTATTTACGTTTCTCGGGTAAATAGGATATTCTGCTACAGTTACTATTAAAGAAGGCTGAGTATCAACGTAATTTTCTTTGAAATCAAAACAAACCTTTAAAACAATGAGCCGTGGCTATTTTGAAACATCTACCGAACGAAATGACGAGTTACTGTTGTGCGATGGATGGTTAGTGCGGTAGTAACAATGACTTCTTCAACACATTGCATTCAAGAAATAATCCACGTGAAAAGGTTTCCACAACAACAAAGACGGAATATTATGATCCAAGTACTAAATTAATTGCCAAATACAACACGTACATGTGGGAACAGATCAAATCAAGCAAAATCTAAGTGGCTATCGCACTGGAATTCGTGAAAAAGATGGTAATTAGCCCATAGTAACCTGAATATTTGATGTACCGCTTCAGAATACTTGGATATTATACAACAATAGGCTAAGGATAAAAATATCACAACTGGAATTCAAAAGGGAAGCAGTTAATGTGTATTTAAAAAATACACAGTTGAGTCTAAATGAGCTGCGTTTGAAGCGTCACCAGAGGCAATTAGGTTTGATCGAGCCTATCGTTTAGTGAAGTCGATGAAGAAAAAAAGGAGGTGTACACGTAAAACATGTAAATCTACTCCTAGAACAATCTATTCAAAATGAAATGTAAATTGTTTTACTATTTTTCATACGCGATAGTTTTTATATTTTAGTTTTTCTGACCATTATGTTTAGAATGATTTTTATGTATCAGTTTTTAGCCTTATCTTTATTATATATATATATTTGTTTTGAAGCCCGATGGTTATGTATTATAATAAAAACGTTTTGTGAATAACTTTTAACAATTTTGATCAACCAAAAAGGGTAGTTATCTGCAAAATCATAACATTTAGTCAAACAATATTTTGTTCAAGTACAGGTAATGCAAGCGCCTTATGGATACAGCAGATATCTCTTGAAATGTAGGTTCGACAAAACAAGTTTACATAAATAATTTTTCATCGCGTTCATCAGAATTTCTATTTCACAAAACAAGTGAAAAATTGTAATTCGGCGCTAAAGGTTTAAAATGCACAAAAAGTTGAAGTGAAAAATTAAAAATAAAAGAATTGACTCCGGAATCAATGGCAACATTTTTCATTAAAATAAAAAAAAAACGTTCGGAATTTTTAGTATCTGTTGCGGTTTTCCACCATATTCAAACTTCCGGATATGAAAAAAAAATACGTTGCTTTCATTTTTCAAACAGAAATAATAGTATAAAGGTTGTTTAATTAATTAGATCTGATAACTAAGCAAAACCAATTTCCTACACAGCATTGATTAATAAAATAGAACGACATGAATAGGAAATTACAATTGAATACACTGTAATAAGAATTCTACATATCGCATACCAGAAATAAACTTCTACGAATTGAAGATATGTAATTATTAATATTCATTCATGAATTTTGTTTATTTTTAACATGTGCCATTTGCAACATTTGCCAAAGATGAATTAAAAGAACACTGAATTGTGCATTTTATGTGCATTAGATTCAATGACCGCCAAAGTGGTCAATATTTATATCCAAGAATCGATACAACGGTCCATTCGGGATCAGGAGAGGCCTAAAGAAGAATGTATGAAAAATACATCAGTATAACCTACAATTAAAGTCTTAAACCAATTTTTAATATAAAATTCCATTGAATTAAACGAAGATTTAAGAAAAAATGCTATTTTCAGAAAGCTCGTGTTATTTGATATTAAAAATATATCACCAAGCATCCCCTCACCCAAAGATATAATAAATATAGTGAAAAACCTTTTACGAAAGAGCGTGAGACCCTACTACCAACTTAGAGCTATTACATTCGAAGAGCAAATTTTGAATTTAGCAATAAAATTTATATAGCAAAAGTAAGCCTTGTTTTGAAAAATCCATTAAGTCCACTATCAGCAACTACATTTTTTAATCATCTATAATATATAGTTAAAGAAAATTCGGCGTTTCATGGCTTTCTTTATTGGAAAAGGTATGTTAATGGTGAACTTTTGGTTCAATTGTATGTATGGATGGGCAATTTGTAAAGCGAGCGCGTTACTTTAACCAAACGTTAGGTAATAAAAAAGAATTTATTACTTTCAGTCAATTAAATGAGCTTCTATCCGTAAACAGTTTAAGATAATTATAGAAGCTTTGGCAGTGTACATTTAATAACGTAGCTATTCCCATATGCTATTAAATTAGGATAAAGTGTTGAAATAGTACAGCAACTAGAATATTTTTATTCAAGCAGAATAACGATCGGAACTTTACACCCCTCGTACTAAATTTAGAAAAATACAGCTAGATCTTGGTAAATAATCGGCTTAGAAAAGCTTATTTGTACACATTCACATGAGTTCAAAAATAAACCACTGAATCATAGACTTGGACGAACACACTCTACAATCCAAACAGTAATAAAATTCGCCATAGAAATTAATGCGTTAAATATACATAGTTGGAAGAATTAACAGCTCACACGGATTCAAAGAATTTTCAACCATGGCAGATTACCCCGATATTAATTAATTATGGTCATAAATAATGTGTCGCGAACGTAAATAAATTTTGCCGCTTTCAGTATTCAATTTAAAAATATGAGAACAAGATGACCGGGGACACAACGGAACGACATTGAACTCGATCTTAACACTAGCTAGACGCACTACCCCGTGAGAACGAGAAATAGCATGCAATAAACTTGGGACGTGCTAACTTATAAAACTCCCGGATATTAGAAAGAGTGATTATTAGACACCTGTGTGCAACCTCTCAAAACTCGATCGGGATGCGAGCGACAGGTACGATAAGATACAGGACGGTATTTTAAATGTCGAGACTGTCAGTGATTGGACAGACCCTCGAACACAATTAACTTCAAATACCAGTGTGAAAGAGCTTTTATCAACCACAACAGGTTGGGATTTTACCTGTGAGTTTTGACCGTTCAATTGCATGCAGTATTGAAGAAATGTTACTAAAACAACTGTAAGTTAAATTAAATTATAACCAACACATGCTGTTTGTGTGTCTAAGAATTGAAATTTATTGTTAATATTCATACTTGTGTGGAAAGAACTATTAAACTGATTCGTGCTTCTATACATTTAGAGCGCATTGCATCGAATCTGTCTATATAAAAGTTTGTCAGTTTAGGAGGAAGTTAGCCAGTAAAAATAACATTGATTAAATTGCGACGAAGTTGTGTTATTAATAATCTTAAGTTTCATAGCTAAACACGAATTTGGCCAAATTGGGTAGATTATAATTCTTGTTTGTTTTGTTGTTACTATTTACTGACTTGAAAGTCATGGTCGATAATATAGGTGAAGTTTACAAGGTGCGGAGTTGTTTTTATTTAAGTCTATAGTAGACTAGCAAAATGGTGTAAGAAAGGTGTAAATGAAAGGTCCATCAACCTCGAACATCAGTGGAAACCCCAACCGTCTCTCGGAATACCCATCTTCTAGTTTTTCATCTGCTGCCCTAGTAATTTCATAACTCACAATTCCTTCCCGCTCTTTTCAATTACTCCATGTTCTACCTTTCTTTGAAACTCTCCCTCAACTCTTGTTGTTTTAACTTATCAAGGTCCCAGCTATTCGACTTCTTACTTGTCGTCAATTTCGTTAAGTTTCAGCCTGCATCGCATTGCAAGAAAATTGTGGTCATAGTCTACATCTGCTCCCAGGTACATTTAACAGTCAAGAATCTGATTTCTAAACCTCTCTATAGCTATTATGTAACTATTTGGTGGGTCTCCAGGTTTCACCCGGGGCATATAAGCTTCTTTCGTGTTTCTTAAACATGTGTTGGTAATGACCAAATAGTGTTCTACACAAAATTCTTCATGTGGGATTCCTCGTTCGTTCTTCCCATCCAGGCTATGCTCTCATACTGTTTTACGTTCTCCTTCTATTCCTACTACTGCATTGCAGTCTCCTATTACAACCAAATTCTATTTCCCTTACTATATTCCATGATATCTTCCATCTCTTCGTATACCCTTTAAATCGCTTCATCATTGGCGTTACTGATAGGCCTACAGATCTGTGCTATTGTGGTGGGTTGTGGTTTTGTTTCTAACTCTACAATTCTTTCGTTGTGTATTTATAATAGCTTATCCTGTACCCTATTTTCCTGTTCATTATTAAACCTACTCCCGAAAGTCCCATGTTCGATTTCGTGTTAATGAATGTATAATCTGCTGACCAGAAATCCTGCTTTTTTCCAGCGTACCTCACTAATCTCAACAACATCTAATTTCAGCCTATCAATTCCCATTTTCAAATTTCTAACATACCATACGATTCAAACGTTTGACATTCCACGCGTCGACTCGTAGATTGTTTATATTTATCCTTTCGGAAGACATCTACTCGAGTAGTTCCCGCCCGGAGAGCCAAATTCGGAATATTTTACTCAGGAGGATACCACCATCATCAAAGCCTTACAAATAGAGCTGCATGTCCTTGGAAAAAGTAGCGACTATAGTTTCCTTTGCGTTTAGCCGTGCAGTAGTATCAACTACGCTAAGCCATGTTGGATAATATTATAAATACAAGTCCGTCAAAATCCAGACTATCGTCCTTGTAACTACTAAAAGGGCTGTTGCACTCCTTTCAGAAACCATTCATGAGCCTGCTTTTTTGCAGTGTCGAGATAGCTAGCACAAACAATAAAAGAGGGGTCAATCTATTTAGTTGTAAAGGGATCTGACTGAAAGCTGTGACTGGTGCTGCTCTGTAGACCTATGTGAACTTAGCACCCGACTACGCTAAAATATTTTTTTCATATATGCATTCGATTAAGCTCAGTTTGTACCCGTTTGTACCGCTTTTTATTTCGTTTGTACTTCAAAGGAGTGAAAGTTACAGGGGGGTAAAAAATCATCAGCACCCGACTTGCCGATACAGAAATTTTCTAAATGCCATTCGATTAGGCATCGTTTGTACCCGTTTGTACTGCCGCCTGTTTCGTTTGTACTCTTAAGGGGGTGTTTGTACCAAATTACTTTCAAAATAGAGGTAACACCTAAGTCCACCATTTTTAGAGATATCATAAATGCGCAGTCGAGTGCTGTTTCGTTATCGTTTGTACACGTTTGTACCACCGTCAGCTTCGTTTGTAGCATTAAGGTGTTTGCACCGAACTTTCAAAATAAAGATAACACCAAACTCCGCCATTTTTAGAGATATATTAAATCCGCAAGAGGGTCATGTTTCAGAACCGTTTGTACCACCGCCAGTTTCATTTATACCCTTAAGGGGGTGTTTGTACCGAATTTTCAAAATAGGGCTAACACCTGACTCCGTCCATTTTTAGAGATATCTTAAACCCGCAAGCGGGTGCTGTTTCGTAATCGTTTGTACACGTTTGTACCACCGCCAGTTTCATTTGTAGCCTTAAAGAGGTGTTTGCACAGAATTTTCAAAATAGGGATAACACTTAACTCCGCCATTTTTAGAGATATCTTAAATCCGCAAACGGGTGCTGTTTCGGAATCGTTTGTGCCAGTTTGTACCACCGCCAGTTTCGTTTGTACCCTTAAGTGGGTGTTTGTACAGAATTTTCAAAATAGGGGTAACACCTATCTCCGCCATTTTTAGAGATTAATTAAATCCGCAAGGGAGTGATGTTTCAGAACCGTTTGTACCCGTTTGTACCACCGCCAGTTTCGTTTGTACCCTTAAGTGGGTGTTTGTACCGAATTTTCAAAATAGGGGTAACACCTATCTCCGCCATTTTTAGAGATATCTTAAATCCGCAAACGGGTGCTGTTTCGTTATCGTATGTACCTGTTTGTACCACCGCCAGTTTCGATTGTAGACTTAAGGGGGTGTGTGCACCGAATTTTCAAGATAGGGATAACACCTAACACCGCCATTTTTAGAGATATCTTAAATTCGCAAGAGGGCGCTGTTTCAGAATCGCTTGTACCCGTTTGTGCCATTGCCAGTTCCGGTTGTACCCTTAAGGGGGTGTTTGTGCCGAATTTTTAAAATAGGGGTAACACCTAACTCCGCCATTTTTAGAGATATTTTAAATGCGCAAGCTAGTGCTGGTTCGTAATCGTTTGTACTAGTTTGTACTGCCGCCAGTTTTGTTTGTACCCTTACAAGGGTGTTTGTACCAAATTTTTAAAATAGGGGTAACACCTAACGCCGCCTTTTTTAAAGATATCTTAAATGCGCAAGCGGGTGCTGTTTCATAATCGTTTGTGCCCGTTTGTACAACCGCCAGTTTCGTTTGTGCCATTAAGGGGGTGTTTGTACCCAATTTTCAAAGTAGGAGTAACACCTAACTCCGCCATTTTTAGAAGTATCTTAAATTCGCTAGCGGGTGCTACTTCAGAATCGTTTATACCAGTGTGTACCCCGCCAGTTTCGTTTGTACCGCTAAGGGGGTGTTCGTACCATGTTACCCCTATTTAAACAATTCGGTACAAACACCACTGCAAGGGTACAAACGAAACTGGCGGCAGTACACACGGTTACAAAACAGCACCCGCTTGCGCATTTAAAATATCTCTAAAAATGGCGGAATTAGGTGTTACCCCTATTTTGAAAATTCGGTACAAACACCCCCTTAATGTACAAACGGAACTGGCGCTGGTGCAAACTGGAACAAACGATTACAAAACAGCACCCGCTTGCGCATTTAAGATATCTCTGAAAATGGCGGAGTTAGGTGTTACCCCTATTTTGAAAATTCGGTACACCCCCTTAAGGGCACAAACGAAACAGGCGGCGGTACAAACGGGTACAAACGACGCTGAATCGAACGGCATTTAGAAAATTTCTGTATCTCCAAGTCGGGTGCTGATGATTTTTTTACCTCCCTGTAATTTTCACCCCTTTGAGGTACAAACGAAATAAAAACCAGTACAAACGGGTACAAACTGAGCTTAATCGAGTTCATATATGAAAAATTTTTTAGCATAGTCGGGTGCTAAGATTCATATAGGTGCTCTGTAGCCTGAGTTAAAATAACCACCAAACAAAAAGTTCATTCTGTTCGTCACTCGAGAGATTAAAGCGCACTTAGATCCCTTTGCCTCCAAAGAGTGTACCTTTCTGGATCAGACAAGCGTTTTATATTGCTTTTATCAAAATCCTTACAATACATGTTTTGAGGAAGTGTTTGCATTGCTATCAAAGAGCATATTAATGATCATTTGTCTGAAAACTCAGGTAAGACTAATATTTATATTTAGTGCGTCATAAAAATACCTAAAACTAGTTCATAAAGCATAAATTATACGGGTTGAATTATTATTTTTGCATTATTCAAGTAGGAACGAACTATTTATATTTAAACAGTTTTTTAAAAGTAGCTTTTACTAATAAGAAATTCATTAAATTATGTAACCCAAAATTAAATTAATTATTTATTCATATCCACCTGACGACACTGACGAGAATAAGGAATTCGTACCAGAGAATTCTTCAGTTTAATCATCATTATTTCAAAAAGAGAACGTAACACCTAAAAGAACAAGAAAGGTGATAAGATACTGAGAAAAGTGGAGAAAAAAAAAGCAAAACTATTACGCAATTCAGGTCAAAACAGACCAAGATGTTCTTAAATGCGTGAAAAAGCACATAATTTTCTACATATAGTACCCACTACTCAAGACAAAAACCTAACAAAAAATACCTTAATTCTGACCTTAACATGCGTAAAATATACGATTTATAAGTTGAAGCATGCAAAGAAAATGGTGAAACGTTTGTTAAACAATCCTTTACTGCCGTATTTTAAAACAGACTACAATCTTAGTTTTAAAAACCCCTCACAGACACTTGCAATGAATATGACCCTTTTGACAAATAAAATACGGAGAAAATGCTCAGGATCTAGAAGAAAATACAACTAACAAAGAGCTTTATTTGAGACGAGAGGAAAGGCTGGGTCGGGCAAAAGATGTGCACAAGAGTTGGAAAGACAGAATCCAACCAGCATAAGAGCATTCTGCTTCGATTTACAAAAGACACTACCAACTCCGGCCTTGACATGCAACTGAGTGTATTATTATTATGCAAGACGTTTGTGGACGTACAATCTTACGGTTTGTGAACTTGGTGGTAATCAGGGTACCTCAAGAGGATCGCAAGAAATCGAATCTTATTCTGCCTACATATGCCAAACAACCACCCCTACAGTCAAGCATTTTATCATTTTTAGCGATAACTGAACATGGGAAGGGGGATAAAATTAATACATTGTTCGCTTTGATATGTATATTGTACAACACACTCGAGTAGGAACCGGCTGACCACAAACTGTTTTGGTGTCTGTCATATTTTACATGGAATACGACCAACATCTCGGTTTATGAAAAATCTAAATAAAACCAGCAGTATGTATTTGTCCCAGAACATTGTGTTACTGCAGTTGCAGTAAACCAAAAATTCCAAGTGGTCAGAATAACTAACACAGACTTCGTTTCCACTGAGTTTATGAATAAATCGTTGAAGGACAAAGTTAAAGGTATCAACAATTTCAGTGGTTAAGGATTAAGAAGGGGGAACTACAACCAATAAATTCGACACTTAATGAAGATTTTGAGTTACATCTTATGGCATGTACAAACCTCAATAGCTGGTCCGTCAATGGTTAAATTTACTGTGAGACCATACCGTGAATCACCACCACTGATCACAACAGCCAATCCAATCACCTGCAATCTTTAATTGCATTTGTGCCCAATCCACCAAGATTTTTATAAGAAACTAAAACATGGAGGGAAAGAAACAAAACACGAAAATGTGTCAAGAACAGAAAAATGGAAACTAGAAGAGGACGAGGACTAGCGCTTGGATTTACCTCATCGTATGAAGCAGGCATTGACGATGAAAGATTATTAGAATGTGATGAGAATGACAAGTTAAACAAGTTAAGAAGTAGAAGAACCTTCTAAGTTATAGCCTATAATCTATTTCACGAAGCAATGTATTGACGTCATATACACCAGCAGCTGCTATGTTGCCATATATTGCACAAAAATGCATTTTCTACGGTTCAACTAGGGCTATTACCGAATGACAACCGACATATGCAAAATGAAATGAAATTACCCAATGTGTTAATGTCAACAGCGTAAAATGATGTCAACTCATAGCATTTATTTTTCCTAAATATTACAAGTACATAATTTTGGATTGGGACTCCCAGTGTGCACAGAGATAATTCTGGTGTGGAGAGTACTTCTGGTATGGAGCCGTAATCCTAGTATTCAATAGAATAAAATTTCGAGTATATAGATGTTCCAAATGATACTAAAGATACCATTTGAAGCCGGAATAATTTAAATTTTGAATATTGTACATAGCTGGAAGGCGTCTTTAAAACTTTATTTTATTATTGTGCATGTGTTAAAGTGAATAAGATAAGGTCATGGACAGCATAAATGTTTGAAGCTCATACTAGATAACGAGCGTCCTTTTTAAAAATTTGATTTTCCTTTAGTTATAGCTGGTGTAAATTTTGTTATGTATAAAATAGTAGTACGAGCAGAGCCGGATTTACCACCAGGCTAGAAAGGCTAAAGCCTAGAGCGATAGATTTTAGGGGCGGCAAACGTTGGAGTTAAAAAATTAAATAACAAGTTAAATCTAGACAAATTAAAATAATATAAAAAATATAATATTTTTAAATAGAAATGTCTTTTTTGTTTCTCTATTACTACCTTCTATTAATTAAATTTTTTAATAAAAATGTTATTTTTGTGTTTTTGTATTGCCATCTTCTACAAATCAACTATTTAGTTCATACATGATTCGTAATTATTATATCATTCAATATAACAAAAAATGTAAAGATAAATTCATTTTAGTTTGCGAGTATATTAAATATTGTTTATAAACAGTAGAAACAAAAAGCGAAAATTATTGTAGATGAGGGGCGGTAAAATATTTCCAGCCTAGGAACGGCAAAGTCGTAAATCCGCCTCTAAGTATGAGGATTGTTAGTAGAGAGATGAATTTACTGTGAAGGTCAACACATTTTTGGATCATATATAATTTATTTGTACCAGTATTTTGCCACACTGATCAGTTAGTAGAATAATGGGCTTGTTAATGAAAGATTTAATAAAAATAGGCGTGGTGACTTATTAAATAATGAAAAATAATTAATTTAAGAATTTTGAGCACGCTGATTTATGAACTGAGTGAGATAAGGTATTTTTTTAGTATTTTGATAAAAGCTGCACATAACATTCAATTTGAATTTGTAAATTTATTGGTTTTTAGTAGATCAATTGGCGCTTTTTAACTGAGCCTCGTGTTTCTTTGTGGTAGAATTCTTTTTGTGATTTTATTCCAAGCAGGTTAGAGTAGCGTCTACCGAACTTGAGCTGACCTAGCGGAGAAGTGGTGTCCTTTTAATTTATATCAGGATTCATCAGAATTATTTCGTGTTATGGGGTTCTGAACGGACCTGCACCTTGAAGAAGTTCTAGGTTTCTAAAACGGGTAGACCGGCTTGAGAGTTCCAGTGATCTAAAGAGCCAAACTACAGGTTGAACCAAATTAGTGGAGTCTTTAGTGAGGACCCAGATTAGGACAGGTCCCGAAAGAGAGCAGCAGCTGTTTCGATGCTTAAAGTGGCAGAGACCATAGGGAGTCGGCATAGCATTCCAAGATGTGGAAAGCAACGGGAAACCACCTTATTACCTCCCAAGTAGTTAAATTGTTATTTAAGACATTGACGTCCTCTGGGGTAAAAAATTCCGGAGTTATAACCCCTTATTCGGATCTCCGGTAGGGGACTACTTCGGAGGATGTGATCGGATTTTTGGAGCGGAGACTTTAGGGTAATTCCTACAGGATCAGAAGAATAAAATCGGGTGTGGGGATAGTATGAGAAAAAAGATAAGACACTGTGTAGAAAACTACCTACAAAAAAACCAAAGAAAACTCATGGTTAGATTAGGATCTATACCGGTAAAAACAGTAATAATTGTTATTATGGTTATTATAAGCATCTACAGGTGTTGATTTTGCAATATTCTCAACTAATGTTAATTGTGTGAAAGAATTTACTGGAAAACTATTAATTCGGCAAATGTCTGTGTTGGGGGATCTTGATAGTCGCATGCTGCTTAATCCCCTTCATGTATATCGCTGAAATAGGGCATATATTTAGGGAACAATAGAAGGAAAACCGATCTGTACCTAGGCTGTAGAAATGTTAGAGAACTGTGTAAGCTTGCTCAGAATAGAAATCAGTGTAGGTACGCCTCCAACCAGTTCCAAGACGGAAAACCTAATGACGAAAAAATAATTGCACTTAAACCTGATGAGTACTATAAATAAATACAAGGTGTTGGTATTGCATTATTTTCAACTAATCCTGATTGTGCGAAAGAAATTATTGGAAAACTATTCATTCGGCAAATGTTCAAGAGTTGGGGGGATCTTGGTAACCAGAGGTTGCTAAATCCTCTTCACATACTACTTCATATCGTTGAAATATGATATATACTTACAAAACAATAGAAGGGAAACTGAACTGTATCTAACAAGAAAGAGCAGCGGCTATGTTCGAAGACAACAAACGTAGAAACAAGGACAAAAGTGTTGGAAGCATGTGTAGAGAACAGCACTGTACACCTATGAAATCAGGACAGTAGCAGAAGCACACAGGAAAAGGAAGAAGTCTTTTGGATTTTTATGCTTCAGATGTATGATGATGATAGCATGGACAGATAAAGTTAATAACAAAGAGGTTATACAAATAGTAGGGGAATAAAGATATCTGTGGAAAACAAAAAAAATTAGGAGAAATAGAAGGGCAGGATACGTTCTAAAGCATTGTTGGAGAATAGTGCGAGCTATATTACAAGCAGTTATAGGAAGAGAGCGAGGTAGCTGTAGATCTAGATCAGACTATTGCACGCAGATAGTAAAAGATGCAGACTATGGGAATTTCAGGGAAATGTGTAGGTTAGCCCAGAATAGGAAACAATGGAGGTACGCGTAGAATCAGTTCCAGGATTGAATACTTAATGATGATGATGATGGGTTTTAGCCAAAA
The DNA here is from genome assembly GCA_036346225.1 of Platerodrilus igneus. Lineage (NCBI taxonomy): Eukaryota > Metazoa > Arthropoda > Insecta > Coleoptera > Lycidae > Platerodrilus > Platerodrilus igneus. The sequence continues at coordinate 3,330,021 of JARFIW010000831.1, forward strand.
AGCAGAAATTTCATAGCAATATGTGTGTGCGTGTACGTGCGTATCTTCGTGCGCGTGCGTTCGTGCGTGTGTGTGCATGAGTGCGTATGTGCAAGCGCAAGCGCGCGCGTGCGAGAGCGTGCGTGCATGTGTGTGTGCGAACGCGTTGCATGCATGTATGAGTGCGCGCATATTTGCGTGCGTGTATGTGCCTGCGTGTGTGCGTTCGTGTGTGCGTGTGCGTACGCGACTGCGTGTCTGTGCATGGTGTATTATTTGCTGTTTGTGCGTGTGTGCATTTGTTGCTGTTTATATCTAGTAGCACGCTCACGTGTTTAGTCTTGTAAATAATTTATTGGTTTGGTAAGAAATGGTTTTTATTTTTAATCTCGTAAACGAAGCAGGATACGACGAAAATTCAAGCGACAAAAAACTTGTGTTTTTATTTGCTTTATCTTAAAAGAAATATCAAAATTAAATTAAAGTCAATGGCGTACATTTTTGTCAATAATTTTGGTTAAAGTGTCCCCTCTTACGCCAATGGACTTAATAGTTAGGGCCAAATCAGCCCCTTGTAACTACAAACGCCGTCAAATTTCAAAAAAATCGGTCAGAGGATATTCGAATTCTTTTTAAAAACTGGTATTTTAAAAAAACTTAACACCCTATATCTTGGAAACAGTGCTTTTTCCGGACTTATGTTTATGGAAACTGTTTTTCATAAAATGACCTGAGAAAAATCACCCTTAAATATGCCGCGTCTTTTTTAAACTCCGTGTATTTTGACATATGCTGCAGTAGTGTGTCCTGCTAGATACCACTAATCGCACCGGTGTTATTAAAAAGTTACATTTTACAGAAGTATATTGTTTTATCAGAATTTTAGTAAATGAACCAATCAATTAACTAATTGGAAACAAGGTGCAAAGAAGGAAATAAAGGGGTGTGTAAGTGGTAGGTAAGGCTATTACAGCTGGAAGAAAAGGGATGCAAGTGCATGCGTTGCAAGCAAAGGGGTCAACTGTCTAAATGTATGTTTTAAGAAATTCCTGTGCTATAATATTAATTATTTAAATAGCTTCAAAATACGTTTAGAAACAGGTAAATTTGTATATATGTCAGACATACCAACAAATCATGTGTACAATAACCACTGGAATTTTTAATGTGTTTTCAGCTTTGAACCCGGTTTCTAAACAATTTTACTTTTAGCACTTGAACCCCTTTGCTTCCAGGTTCCTATTTTGTAGTATTAGTTACAAGACTATTGCTTTCGGGTGTACACCTAAAATTTAATAAAGTTTATAGGAGGCAGATTGACTGACCTTGAAGAACCTCCCCTTTACGTATTTTAAGCCAAACTTATTTACAGATAAAATTGAGAAATAACGTTTTAAGTTTAGGCTCGTAACTTTTGTGTTTAAAACAACATATTAAAATGTTTTGTATACAAACAGTATTCGATTTAAAATAATGATTTTTTGTTAAGTACTCAGAAAATTGTTTTATATTTGTTTTGGGTATTTTAATTACCATAAAAATTTCTTGAATTTACGAAATTTAATCGTTGTAGCTTCGATAATAAAAAATAGCAATAGTTGTACACTTTACTATGAACACCTGTATAGATCAAGTCCAAGTGACCTAATAAAAAACATATTCGAACACACTGCATTCGATAATTACATATATAAGGAATATATTTTTAATTTTGAGAACTATTAAACTAGAAAATACCAATTTAGATATATATCAGAATCTTAGAAAAGGTTCAAAGTGCTTTCATAATTCCAGTTTTCCTTCTCTCCAATTTTTTAAATATATAATAAATATACATTTGTTAGGTTTAAATTCGAATAATAATGCACAAACAATATCATAGAAATCCCAAGCAGGATAATGATTAATCTTCAAACTAATTTACATAAACAACTTTACAAATTATAATTTTTTACATAATTGTAGACCCGTAACTAAGACAATTCTAACTTACCTTGAGAAGGTGTAAAAAAATTCCCAGTGATCAACACCAAATTTCAATCGCACATAACCAACATTGTTTACGGCACTCAAAACAACGAATACTTTACGTCATACACAACCGTGAACACACTTCAACGTTTCCGAGCGCACTAACATTTAAACAATACCTAGCGTTAAAGAAGTGGGTAGACTTGCGCTCATGTGCAATAAGGCTAACAACATACATGGGCGCCGCTGATCTAGTAGCTTCGGGGGAGGACGGTCACTGACGTTTTAGACTGTCGTGGCTTACTTGTAAAAACTTAGTACGATGCTACGACAGATTCAAAATATTTATATTACCAATTAAATAAAATACTACAAACCGCATCAACCGGTTAAACACTACATATGCATATTTAAGAAACTTTAGACATATTTTCAAGCAAGGACGGTTGTTAAGATTGTTAGAATAATAAGTACAATAAATATCAAGGACAAACATAATAATCACAATAGAATTAATCAGTTTTTAAATGATTCACCTGCACTTCGAACTTGGAATTTATAAATCAAAAGCAGATTGTACAGGGTGTAAAGTTTAAGCGCATATCACAGCTAGCTTGTTTATTATACAAAAAACTAGAACAATTTTTTTTGTGCATAGGATTTTAGAATTGATTTTAGCCGTATTTGGGGTCTTGAATTTAAATATGAAATCAGTTTTCTCTATCTGCTTTACTTTTTTAGACCAATTGTTACTAGTAAAAATGACGTTAAATTACAAATTTCGACTTGCCAGAAGGGGCGGGAATCTCGTAACAATCTTAAGGGTGCACCGGCTAACTACAGTGATGCGAGAGTGGGCACCTATGGAAAAGATAATAAACCTATTAAAAATAAGGCTGTGAAATGGTTGAAATATCAAACTACTTTCAAAGTACCGCTTTCCTCGAAAGGATTTACTGATTGTCAGTCTTGTCCCAGCAAACCTTCAAATTTTCGCTACCCGGAAGACGATTATTCCGAATAAGTCTTCATACATTCAGCGTTTTAATATTTAGCATTTCGTATTTTACCCTTCTCTACAGTGCATTAAAACATTCGTTAACTTTTGATTAAAAGAAAGAAATTTTTAACATATAGGCCTCTCCTAAGTATGACTTCATTTCTGGGGTAGCTGGATATCCATTCATAATTATCATCGTTACCTATACTACAAATAACTCCAAATAAAAATCTAAGCTTAAGCTCTATTAACAGTAGCGTAAAATGGGGTGAATTGATAAAAGATTTTACCTTTAAATGGCTGTACCGTTCGCATCAGATGTATTTTTATTGAAATAATTTTTTTTTAGATTACTTTAGGATAGCAAAGAAAATCTGTATTTCAGGTGAAAACCTGAAATACAGATTCATCATCATCATTAGGTCTTCAGTCCTGAAACTGGTTTAACGCGTACCATCATTGTTTCCTATTCTGAACTAACCTAGACATTTCCCTGAAATTTGCACAGTCTGCATCAATCACTATCTGATCTAGGTCTACATCTACTTCCTTTTTGCTATATCAGCTTGTAATATATCCATCCCATACTATTCCCCAAAAATGACTTAGAACATATTCTACCCTTCGATTTCTCCTATTTTTTTTCCACAAATCTCCTTGTTCCCCTACTATTTCAAGAACCTATTTGTTATTAACTTTGTCTGTCCATGCTATCATCCTCATACATCTGAAGCACAACATTTCAAAAGGCTGCTACCGTTTTTCTGTCTGCTTTTCCTACTGACCGTATTTCATAGACATGCTGTCCTGTGATCCACAGATATGCTTTCAACAATTTTCTTCTTGTTTCTATGTTCGTTGTCTTCGATCATAGGTGCTGTTCTTTCCTGTTCGATGCAATTCGGTCCCCTTCTATTGTTTTACAAATATATGCCCTATTTCTCCTACATTCAGTGGTTGTGAAGGGGGTTAAGCAGCCTGTGGCTGCCACGTTCCCTCAGCACTTGAACATTTGCCGATTTAATATTTTTTCCACACAGTCAACATTAGTTGTAGATATTTCACAACCAACACCTGTAGTTGTTAATAATTAATAATTATCAGATTTTCTGCGCTTATTTTTTCGTCATTAGTTTAACCATCTTGGGAGTGGTTGAGTGCGTACCTCCATTGATTTCTATTCTGAGCTAGACCACACATTTCCCTGAAATTCCTAGAGCCTGCATCTTTATCTATCTCTGTGCAGTAATCTAACCTAGGTCTACCTCTACTTCTCTTTTTCCTATCTCTGCTTCTAATATATTCCGCACTATTTCCTCATGCCGTAGTATGTGGCCTATCATCATATCTCTCCTAGTTTTTACCGTTCTCCACATATTTCTTTCTTCCCCTACCATTTTTAGTACCTCTTTGTTCTTAACTTTGTCTGTCCATGATATCTTCATCATACGTCTGTAGCACCTCATTTCAAAGGCTTCTATCTTTTTTTATCGGCTTCTCCTACTGTCCATGTTTCACGGCGGTACAGTGCGGTGCTCCACACATATGCTTTAAGCAATCTTTTCCTTGTTTCTATGTATGTTGTCTTTGAACACAGTAGTTGCCTTTTCTTGTTAAATGTAGCACGACCTTGTGCCAATTTTTGTTTTATATTTTTTGTGTTTTTCCCATCTTGCGTTATTTGGCTTCCTAGGTAGCAGAAATCCTTAACCTCTTGTAAGTTGTTGTTACCTATTTATATTCTTATTTGCATACTAGTACTTTAGTTTTATTTTTGTTAATTTTCATACCGTATCTCTGTGTTAGAACCGTTTCCATTTTATTAAGAACATCTTCAAGCTCTTCCTTGCTAGATGCTAATACCGCTATATCATCTGCAAATTTAAGCATATCCATTTTTCGTCCCTGCATAGTAATCCCAAATGTCTTCCTGCATTTGACAGTATTCATTGTCTCTTCAATGTACAAGTTAAAAATTAACGGGGATAGGGCACATACCTGTCTCACCCCTTTCCTAATATTTACTTCTCTACGTTTTTGCTCTAATTCTATTACTGCTGTTTGCTCCTTGTGCAAGCTATGCACTATTCGTCTATCCCTATAACTCATTCCAATCTTTCTGAGTATTTCGAACATTTTTTTCCATTTTACATTGTCGAATGTTTCTCCAGATCTACAAACCCTATATACACGCTTTCCCCTTTTTGTATTGTTTTCTCCATTATCACTCTCAGAGCTAAAAAAGCCTCCTGTATTCCCATGTTTCGCCTAAACCCAAATTGATATTCTCCTAGTATTTCTTCAACTCGTTTTTCCATTTGTCTTTGTACAATTCTAGTTAATATCTTTGTCACGTGTGCTGTCAAACTTATTGTTCGAAAATTTTCATATCTATCGGCGCCTCTTTTTTTCGGTATAGTTACTATGATGTTATGTTTGAAATCTTTGGGTATCTCGCCTGTTTCATACATATAGCTAACAAGTTGGAAGAGACGTTTTGTTACAGTTTGTCCAACGGCTCTTAGAGTTTCTGCTTGCACCTTATCGGTACACGGCGCCTTACCATTTTTCAAACTAATGCTAATTTAAACTCATCTCTAAGTATAGGATAGCCCAAGTTATCATTTTCAATGTCTGATTCCTGTTCTAATGCTGTCAGTTGCTCTCCTGCTAATAAATTCACTGTACATTCCTGCCATCTACCCACTTTCACTACATTTTCTATAATGATGTTTCCTCCGCGTCCCTTTATAATTTTGCTACCTGGTTTTATATCCTTAAAATTGATTCTACTTAGTTTGTATGCTTCATCTGTCTTTCCTATTTCCATCTTAGTCTGTACCTCTTTGCACTTTTCATCAAGCCATTGTGCTTTAGCTTTCCTGCATTTGTGAATAATTTCCAATTTTATAGCTTTGTATCTCGGTTTTCCTGTTTCGTCTGATTTATTTTTGTATTTTCGTCTTTCTTCTATTAAATTCAGGATATCTTTTTTTATACATGGTTCCTTATTTTCTTTTTGTGTATACCCCACAATATCTCTGGCCGTCAAGTCTAGGCTGCATTTAATGTTATTCCATTCTGTTTCTACTTCCTTAGTAACAGTTATTTTCTCGATATCTTTCAGCAATTCATTTAACTTTTTTTTCGAATCTTTCTTGAATGTCTTTATTTTTTAGTTTCTCAAAGTCAAAGTGCTTTTCTCCGTTTCTTTCTTTCAAATTTTTTAATTTAAGTGCGGCTTTCATAATCACGACGTTGTGGTCAATGTCTATATCTGCTTCTGGATAGCTTCTACAGTCTTTTACTTGATTCCTAAACCGTTGTCTAACAAGAATGTAATCTATTTGATATCTTCCAATATTTCCTGGCATCTTCCATGTATATCGTCTTCTAGCATGATGTTGTTTATGATGATTAAATTGTTCTTGTCGCAAAATTCCACCAGCTTATTTCCGCTATCGTTTCTCGTGCCTAAACCAAATATACCTACTACCGCTACTTCCCTACCCTCACCTACCACCCGTAATTATTAAATTTTCATGTCCTTTTACGTATCTTATTATGTCTTTAATAGCTTTGCAGATCGCTTCTGCCTTTTCGTCACTGTAGCTAGATGTGAACATGTATACTTGTATTATTACTGTGTTCACAGGTTCTAATCTAACCATGAGCACTCTTTCGTTCTTTTGTAAGTAATTTTCTACACAGTATACTGTCTTTTCGCATAACTATCCCCCCACCCAAATTTCCTTCCTCTGTTCTTGTAGAAATTACTTTGAAGTCTCCACTCCAAAAATCCCCCGCCTCTGGCCACCGAACTTCGCTGATCCCTACTATATCTAGTGCTAACCTATTCATTTCAATTTTCAGGTTCTCTAACTTACCTGTTTGCTTCATGCTTCTAACATTCCACACTCCGACTTGCAGAATGTTCCTGATTCTTATTCTTAACTTTCCGATCGCAGCCCCCTAAGTAGTCCCCTCCCGGAGATCCGAATGGGGGACTACGTTTACTCCAGAATCTTTTACCCCAGAGAATGCCATCATGTTTATTACAATTTAAGTACCCTGTGTACTTTGGAGATAATGTGGTTGTTTCCCGTTGCCTTCCGTATCGCGGTAGGTGTCTTAGACTGCCATGCCCGACCCCTATGGTCTCTGCCAATCTAAGTACCGAAAGAGGCGCTGTCCAATTTCGGGACCTGTCTTAGTCTGGTTCCTCACTAACGACCCTACTACTTTGGTTGGACCTGTAGTTTTGCTCTTTAGTCCATTAGAACTCGCAAGTCATTTCACCTGTTCTAGTAATCTAGAACTTCGGCAAGGTGCAGATCCATTCGAAATAGCAGGTTTTCAATATGAAAAATTGTTTTTAGTCATATATTTAAGTCCCTCAAGTTCGGGGTGACTTGAAAATCGCATTTATGGTTGTCTTATATTCATGCTAGGAGTATATTGGGGTGACTTGAAAACGAAAATAACAAAAAATTATTCTACTAAGTAATTTGAGATGCCTATGATAAATATTTTTTGCGATAAAGAAGCATTTTTATTTGATAATCGTTTTTATTAAAGAAACATTAGTCCCTATATTTTTATAGTTATAGAAACAAGCATGTAAACATTAAAAAGTTATTAAAACTAAAGAAACAACAGCATAGAAACTATTATTTAGTGAATAAGTTGCTAAATGGTCGAAAAAAATATTTTCCAAAGGAAAATTTGGAGCCTCTTTAATCATAATAAAGAGTAAATGTAAAGTTTCCATTATAACCATCGGGCTTGAAAATTATTGAATTGTAATTGTCCACGTCTCATCACGGCAACGTCTACCAATAATCTTACTATTTCATACTTTTCTACCACTCGAATGTCCTATATAGTAGGAAAAAAAATGCGAAAACTCCCTGTATGTTTGTTGTAGTTTGTTAACTATTATTTTTAATCTTTCTTGGGAATAAAACCACTTATATTTGTTAAAATGATCTTTATTTACGTTTCGATCCATGACCTAGAATCGTTGAATTAATAAAAAATTTTAAGTTTGACATTTATGACACAAATTGAAGGTGACTTTAATTTATTAATTTTTTATTTGAACGATTTGGACAACGGTAACAAATTATAATTTTGATTAAATTCTCGTTAGTGCAGAAACCTACTACGAATCAGAATTTTCCAAACAAAAGAAATCCACATAAAGAAATTTAATAATCTATTGATAAAGAAAAACAACACGCAAACTAAAACGTTATAAAACGACAACGCCATGCTAAACACCGTCATAAATTTATCAAACAAAAATATTAACGACACAGAAAAATTAATTTTTTCAAAGGCCTGAACTTTTCAGTAACACCATAATTAATATCAACATTTGAAATAATCAGCTGTATTGAAAAAACAGCAAACTAACTCGAAGAAGATCAAGCAAACGAATTTAGAGTACGATGTAAAATTGAAATAGAAAAGAATCACAAAATAAAACCAAATGTAAGCAGTAACGAAATAAAAGCAATTCGCTATCTAAACGATAATTCAATTATAATTCTACCTGCTGGCAAAGGAAACGCAACAGTAATAATGAATAAAAACGATTACCACACAAAAGTCAACGAAATGTTGAACACTGAGAATTACACCAGTTTAGAAACGGACCCAACAAAATCAATTCAAAATAAAATATACAAAACTTTATATAAATTTAAAAATGAGTTCGAAGACAAAGAAAGAAGCAAACTGGTCCCACATTACAGTAAACCACCCCACTTTTACGGTATACAAAAAATTCATAAAAGAGACATTCCTTTAAGACCTATCGTAAGCTCCATAGATTCACCATGCCATAATTTAGCAAAATTTCTCTTAAAAATTATAAATCCATTAGCAAGCAAAACGGACTCTTTCATAAAAAACAACCAACACTTTTTAGAAAAATTATCAAACATAAAAATTGAAAATACACACACAATGGTAAGTTTTGATGTAGTAAATCTCTTCACAAATGTCCCTATAAACAAAAACACCTAATATTATAAAAAACAAACTAGAAAAAGATGACAACCTTAAAGAAAGAACAAAACTAAGTATATCATCGATTATGGATTACTTGGTATATGCGTCAATACCATATATTTTCAATTAAATGACCAATTCTACAAACATAGCTTCGGAATGGCAATGGGAAGTCCACTATCATCAATTTTTAGTAATATATTCATGGAAGAATTCGAAAAAGATGTAATAATCACACAAAAATTGAAACCACTAATTTGGTGGAGATACGTAGAATTCCGACACGGTCCCCTTGAAAAATGTTAGGCGAGCATTTTTCACAAAAATTTACCCTCGTTCGGATGAGAGATAAAATGGAGGTTTTGTGTGTGAGTGTTGTCACGCACGTTAAAGATCGCTATCTTGCTTGAAACAGTAAGGATTCGGTAAAATTCCAAATTTTCCAGGCAAAAAAAAACTCGCTTCCTGGCCAATGTAGTACCTTCGGGTGGAGCATTGGAAAATCACATGTAAGGAAATACGTAGATGACGTCTATGCTATTTGGTCTCATAATACAAAACTGATTAAAAAATTTGTAGATTCAATTAACAAAATAGAACCAACTATTAAATTCACTTATGAATTAGAGCAACAAGGAAAACTTCCATTTTTAGATATTCTAGTTAGCAAAAACGGTACAACAATTAATACATCAGTATACAGAAAACCAACACACACAAACAGATACTTAAACTTTGATTCACACCACCCACACTGTGTCAAACGAGGAATTATCAAAACTATGTATGGTAGAGCAAGATTAATATCATCAAACGAAGAAATTTTAAAGAAAGAGAAAGATCTAATCAAATGTACACTAATAAAAAACAACTATCTTAAAAGAATAATAGAAAAAGAAATGAATAATATCCCAAAAAATAAAAAAGAAGAAAACAGAAACAACGATACGCATGAAAAATGGCTCTCAGTACCATACATATAAGGATTCTCCGAAAAAATCCAAAGAATAAGAAACAAATTTAAAATCAAAACAGTATTTAGAACCAACAATACACTAAGAACACAACTAACAAAACAAAACCCAAAAACGCAATACAAAGTTCAAAAAACTGCATCTACAAAATACTGTACGAATGTAACAACTTTTACATAGAGGAAAGTTCCAGACCATTTGAAGTCCGATTAAAAGAACATAAATCATATAGAAAAATAGAAAATTTGAAAAACCTATGATTTGCCAACATGCAGGACTTCAGTCATAAAATAAAATGGGAAAACGCAAAAATTATTGACAAAGAATACCACCAAAAACGAAAAATCAAAGAAGCTGGTTATGCAACCCTACATAAAAATAACTGCGTAGCAAACAAATCTGTAACTTTTAGTAAACAATGGATTCCATTACTAAAAGAAATAACGAAAGAAATTACAAATAAAAATCAAATGCCTCCAATATCTATGTAGCATTGCAAGTTTTCCCTGGATTTTCCTTGCGATATTAACATGAAATACAGCCTACATACATGATATCTATTTATACATACAACAATTAATTACATAAAAATAGGCATATTAACAGCTCTCGGCTGCTTAAGCCTTACGGTAACGTAATCACAACACACTTCTTTAATAACCACTCCCTCAACCGTATAAATAGGAACATGTTAAAAAATGTTCCAATCATCAAAAGTTATTGAATTTATATGAAATTTGACTATATAAAAATTAATCAACTGATTTCACATTGAACGTATTGGCTACCTTAAAAAGCCGTTCCCAGGATGCAACACAAATTGAAAGTACTCATTCTTCTAAACTTTAAAATTTTCACTTAATGTATTCAAATCAAAAATTAATAAATCAAAGTCACCTTCAATTTGTGTCATAAATGTCAAACTTAAATTTTTTTATTATTTTGACAACGATCCTAGGTCATGTATCGAAACGTAAATAAAGCTAATTTTAACAAATATAAGTGGTTCTATTCCCAAAGGCGTCGCCGTGGATCAATGTAGTAAGCGTAAGACTACGGATCCCAAGGTCCCGGGTTCAAATCCCGACACGGCCGACTGCTTGAAAAATGGCAGGTGAGCATTTTTCACAAAAATTACGCCCTCGTTCGGATGAGAGGTTAAATGGAGGTCCCGTGTGTGAGTGTTGTCACGTACGTTAAAGATCCCTACCTTGCCTGGAACGACAAGGGTTCGGCAAAATTCTAAATTTCCAGGCAACAAAAAACTCGCCTCCTGGCCAATGTAGTACCTTCAGGTGGAGCATTGGGAATGTAAATGAACGGTTCTATTCCCAAGAAAAATTAAAAAAAAAATGCGTTTCCAACTTTGTTGCTCCTACTAAGAAAATTGCACAAAAACATGCCATCATTTTTACAGCTTATTATTTTTGCAACATATTCTTTTATGTTTCCTGTTTCTGCGTTTAGCTTAACATGAATAAAATCACCAGAAGAACTCTTTTGTAACATTTACAGCATTTGAATCGTTTTCATTAGACTCTTCAGCGTCTGACAATGTTTCAGAGTCAACACTGCTGTCAGTGTCAGCAGTTATTACTTCCGTGTCTTTATCACTATCACAAGAAAAATCATATTGTAAAGTTTTCTTAGATTTTGTTGTTCTCTTTAAAACATTTGATGTTGTTGGTACTAATTCATCTTGAATAACTTCATAGGTCTTGAACAATTCTGAGCCTTTGAGGTTGACAAAATGTCAGAGTTTATTTTAAGCAAGCCTTTTTGCGTAACACTTTGCCCAGGTTCAACAACTAGTTTGCGTTTTCGTCCAGCAGTTGCAGTAGAATATTTAAAACAAGCGCTTTCACATATTTTTGTAAGAGGTTTAGTTCTATGACCTGACTCTTGTATATGATATATTTCTGTTTGCGGCAGTTTTTCCAAAATTTTGTTTCTATTAATAAGCAGAATTCCAGTGGTCCTAAATCCAGATTTTATGTTGCTCTCATTTTTTGCTTCATCTTTTCGTATAGCGTGATTTAGAAGTCTTGGAAACACGTCCTTTCAAATGCTTCTTCCTCTCTCTTAGAATATTTCTCCATGCGTTTTTAATGGGTCGAAATACACTGACGTCTAAAGGTTGTCATATGAGTGCTGTTCGGTGAGAGAAATGTGAAGCGGATGTTATTTGCTACACACAAATTTACTAGTTCTACTGAAAAATGGCTGGTTAAGATATCTCCCAGAAGAACTTTTGGACCCTGTGGTAAATTTTTAAAATACAGAAGAGCAATATTAACAAACCAGTACTCAAAAGTATTGCCATCAAACCATCCAGAACGACTACGATGGAATCTAGCACGTGTAGGCCCATTCTCAGTTCAAGTCGACCACAAATGGTCTGCTTTATACACTACATAAGCCGAAAGTAGATATTCCGATGCAGAACATAAAAACATTACTGATGTAGCGGTTTTCAAAGTATCCATTATTTTTTCAATTCTTTTACAGTGTTTGGTCTCTTTGTCGCACGTTTTCGTGTTTAATTTTAAGTCGTAGTAAATTTACAGGTGTAATTAAAATAGCAAAGCTGTCATCCCTTATCCTGTTATATCCTTTTTAAACCCCCTTTGTTCCGGTGGAAATTAAGTTGGACTAAAGGGGTAGTGATCGACACTTGCTCGTAGACATCGAAAAGAAACGTTTGTTGTGTCGGTAAAGTGAGAAGTCATTTGTGTCTCCGAATGTGATTTTATGGATAACCCCTAAAAAACACAGTGATAGTGCGTACGTAACACGTCCAATAAGTAGCTATACAGTTCACTTCGTTGAAGAGTAGAAACGACACTTATAGAACAATAGAATACGACAGAGGTAAGTTGATATATAAAATTATAAGACTCCTCGCGTTAAACAAAATGGCTTTCGTAAGCCCGATTATTTGATTAATTAATTAGTTCCTATTCCTGTCGTTCCTTATTAATACTTATAATTTAATAATTGTCGTAGTTTTGATATGTTTGGGCGTGTTGCAAAAAGGCTAACATCTAGTTTGTACATTTAATAGTAGGAACATTAGGGTATAACGGTAGATTAAATTTGTATTAAATACTTCGCATTCAGCAAAAAATTGTAAGTTGGATTGGTCGTGTAGAAAATGTGAACAGTCGCACAATTCGTTACTTCACTGCGATAAACGAGAAAAATCGGTGTCTTCGCGCAGACAAACTCATCGTCAAAAGTCAGCGTCTCCTCGGAGACTTACTGCTGCTAGTAGACCTAGTGAAGACAATCTGTCGTCGGCGGTTGTGCATGAACAACCTGCCACTAGCTTGTTAATTTCCACGTCATTAGAACATACAACCACGCTATTAGCTACGGCAATGGTGTCGGCACTCGATCATACAGGAAAATTGCAACCTGTTCTCCGAATGTAATTTTATGGATAACCCCTAAAAAACAGTGATGGTGCGTACGTAACACGTCCAATAAGTTGCTATACAGTCCACTTAGTTGAAGAGTAGAAACGACACTTATAGAACAATAGAATACGGCTGAGGTAAGTCGATGCCTCAAATTATAAGACCCCTCGCGTTAAACCTACAGGATTTTCAAACAATTACCTTTTCACGCCCGGGGTCATCAGTAAAGTTCGTCTCGTCATAGTTTACCATTGCTTCTGGGGGTACATTTTCTAGGGTCTTCGAAAGATTATCAAAATATTTATTACTTGATTCTTTATTTACCTTAGCTGGACTTTCTTTAATACATTGTGAAAGTCTTTTTGAAAGTTTATGTATGTTCAAAAACTTTTCCAACCAACTTTTGCCGGGTCTGTTTTGTTTAAACTGTTTTATGATTTTACCACATCTATTTAAATAGTTCTGAACTAAATCTTTTCTGCTTCGAATGGACCCCCCCTCCCCCTCAGTCTGAAGCAATGCAAACTACCTTAATGATATTGTCCTCTTCATTATTCGATAGCGCTGTTTGTTTGACTCGACCTCCTGTTTTTTTATATGAAGTCCTTTCAGTTTTGTGTATAAAGTTGCGAAAGTATTTGATACTCTTCGCTGAGACGTATTAAGTTGCCTGGACAATATCTTAATAACGCAATGTGCAACACCTCGTCACTATAATTTCTATAGTTTCGACTACCAAGTTTTTTCTTGTATGTACGAACCATTTTCAAGGCACCCCGCGTAATACACAAAAAAATAAATTGCAACACCACTGATCGGCAACACCTAAATGCTAGTTTATAATGTATGGTTATGGTTAATAGAAAAACAACCTATCCCAAAAAAATGTTTACTTCAGTATCTACGTAGCATGAATAAATAATTAAAGAAGCCTTTTTTAGCTTAAACTTGAAATTTACGTATATCATAAGCAAATACTCTAAACTCATCAACTGCACTCTTATAAACAATGATGTAGACTGACGAGTCTGCTAGTAACTTGTGAAGCCTTCAGTTCAACGTATTTGGAAGTAGTGGGGTAGGTAACTGACTTACGTCTTGATATTCAAGCGACTCCGGATTTTCAAGTTACCCCATTCTACGGTATATTCGAGAAATATAAATATACGTAAATTGTCATAAAAAGAAAACAAATGTAATGCCAAATTGAACTGGCCAGGTAGTATGGTAACGCGATGCGTTTCGTTAAAAATAAATTAGGTGTAGAAGAAAAAAAATTTAATTCTGAAAGGACAAAATATATGGACGCCCTTTGTATAAAAGATTCGTAAATAATTATTCTCAATTAATCAGGATAGTTCAAGTTTAGTACTATAAAGAAAAAACAATTCCGATAGGACAGTACAAATTTAATTTTATCTACGTTGTATGGTAAGAGTGAAAAAGGCGATGACCTTAATAAAACCACAAAATAAACATCGAAATGTGAAAATCCGCGAGAATGGTAAGATTAGCATAAAGTTAATTCACATTGTATTAAGCAAACACTGACTGTAATAAAATATGAATTACAGTGGAAAAACGACGGGTTTGTTAAACGCAACGGAAGTAGAATTAGTCAGATATATTGAACTCGGTTTCCACAAAGCATCAAAATGTAGAGATACGCGCGAATATAATGGGGGGTGGGGAGTTATATAGGAAAAGTTAGCTTGAAAAAATCAATTATGTAGGAGCACGAGAAGGTGTAATCGCGGATGGAGGGAAACCGTTCTATATGAGGTTATAGACAAGTTAGTCACTGCAAATGTATCCGTGCAAAATTTCGGTAGTGTATCAACAGAAAGACACAGATTACCCGCGCGTGTGAACTTTTGCAACTGATTTCTGTCCTTCCTGCAGGACAATGGTTTGGGGATTCTTGACAAAACTTTTTCACCGACGAGGCAAATTACTTTCTGTAGGGTACGTTGAATGCAAAGCCTTTGGAGACAATCTACACACAATTTAGAAACTGCAAGATGCATTGATCCATCACATTCAGGACATCACTACAAATGATTTTCACAACGTGTGAATCTGTGTCTCCAAGTACTTCGAGCATTTCTTCTAGTTCACAAATCACCTAACATTTAACCATTGTCATATAAAATCGTACTTACTTTATTAACCACTGTATATTTACGTTTACAGAAAGTTATGAACCACTGCGTAGTTACTTTATGGAAACCCGGTAGATATTAAAGTCGTTTAACACGTTCACTGCGTAATAGATAGTAAAACCTTTGCGCCTGTGCGTAATATGTTTTTCTAAAAACTAAGTGTTTTTGGGGTTGTGAATGGTTTTGAATGTATTTTTAGCAAAAAAATATTAGTTAATACTAATTAAAAAATATCAGGTTTGGACGCCTAATGGCGTCATACCCATAGTACCAAATTTTCAAGAAAGTATGCGGATGACGCCATATGGCGGCAGTTACAATATATTGCACACCTCAAAATAAAAAGGGTTAGCAAGAAATAAAGAAGCAACGATATGCAAAGGAACGTATATTTTACAAAAAAAAAGGGGTTACAAAATGTAATACTACAAGCTAAAGAGTAAAAAAGTCACTCAGTTAATTTTCTAGTGAAAAAGAACAAAACACGCTTTACATTTCCACACAGTGTCCTTTCTGTCTTCTTTTGGAAACTAAAACGACACCTTTTTCATGGAGTTCTCTTTGTTGCGTAAATTGCTTCAATTTTGCTAGGCACTTGAATAGAAACATTTTTCTTATCTGCTTTACCTGGTAAATCTGGCAAAAACTTCTCAATTACAGCTAAACGGTAATTATAAAATGTCATTTTTTACCAGTAAAAGTTGAACAAGAGTAGCAGCAGGCTATGAACAGTAAGTTTTTTATACTAGAATAATGTTTTTCTTAGGGAAGGGTAGTAAGACGTCATCTAGTCCTGTCTATCTATCCCACCCATGTATTTGTTGTATTCCACGATCGGTAAAGGCTTCCGTTTAGTATCTCCTTTTCTGTTGGTTGCTTCTACTATTTGATTTTCAAATTCTGTAGATATATAGACCTCTCTGGTACTTTTCCACTTTCCTACCATTATACCATCTGAATATTAAGCTTTTGTTTCGCCAACTTTCAGTTTCATTTTCAAAACTTCATCATTACCACCTTTCCTGTCACTGCGTAGGGTTCCAGTACAGTATGTTTATTATTTATTAGGGTTCTAGCCAATTGGCAACTATTATAATAGTTGTCCATGTATATAGAATGTCCTATATTGAGGAAATCTTTAGCTAAATGCTGAACAACTTTCTGTGCATGGCCTTTACCACCCAATTCATCCAGTTGACCGGTGTATACTGCAAAATTCAATATAAGTCCATTTGGTTCCGTCAGCATGTAAAGCTTTATACCATATTTAAGTCGCTTATTTGCGATGTACTGCCGAAACACTAGTCTACCACGTCACAAAACCATAGAATCGTCTAGGGAAAGGTTCTTGTCTGGATAATATAACTCTTTCATTTTGTTATTAAAATAATTAATAACTGGCCTAATTTTATAGAGCCGATCGTCTGGCTTTGGTTGATTTGGTTCCGGGTTCGTGGAAAAATGCAAACATCTAAGTATTATCAAAAAGCTATCCCTGTTCATATAATCTGAGAAACATTTAAAATTAAATAGCCGACTGGTCCTCTTGAAGATTATTCAGTCGTATATTGCCCATATGCTACACCAGTCCAAGAAATATCAGAAGCTCTTTTTGTGTTAGATCTTTCCAATTAGATATTCTAGACCTTTCATTACCACTTCTTGACAAAAACAAATTTTCTGTATACTTATTTGTTTATGTTATTATACTTTCAAGAAATGCATTAAAACTTTTACTTGCCCCACGCCTTGGGCGTTAGTACAACTTTCTTAAAAAGATCTTTTATTTTTCTCACAAAAATCGTGCAGAAGATGTAGTTTTATCCGTATTAACACAACTGACTTTTGTAGACTTCCACACTAACTCTGAACTCTATCTTCAGCGGTTTAGAGAGACTATCAGGGGGGTCGTTAAATAAATACGGATGGGTAGGGCACCACTGTATTTAGGTAAGGTGTAAGAACAAGAAATATCGCTAAGAAAAATACAGGAACCTCAACGTATATTTTCTATTATTGGAATACAAGATTTTGTATTTTTAGATGGTACAACGTTTATCCTGAAATAAAATAAAGTAAATAAAATAATATTGGAGACAAAAATCAATAAATCAGACAGGTTTTGTGCATCTATGATATTTTTCTTTCGTGTATTAGTGCATGGACACTCTACTTATTGAATTTATGCACTTCTGGTTTATATATAATTTATAGAATCCAAAGATAAGTATGGATAGAATAAACATTATTTCTTAAGTGCTTCTTTGATTGTAATTAACTTTCTCTAAGTTTATAAAGAAATCAAAGCTCTTAAATATCAACACATATTAACTGAAAAATATTTCTGATTTAATTTGACAGATATGTACTATAAGTTTTCTGAATGCTCCATTAATTTTATAAATTTATATTAATAATTTTGGTCATTTAAAAAGCCTCTACATCAAATAGGCATTATAAATATCATTAACAAAATTATGAGCTTTTTTGTCATCTTTTCAGTATTGATTAAACGACTCACATATTTACAAAATTAGTTTGATAATAAGATCTTTTAATTTAGTAAACTTAAACTTTGTTAAATAGTTGTCATGTATAAGCAAGTACTCTGCTACATTATTCATAATGTAAATTCATGAAGAGTTTGTTAGGTAAACAATTTTATAAAGCATGATTTTAATCTAGAGCAAAGTTTGAAAATCTAAATTCATAATTAAATATTATCATTAAAGTGTTAGTTTCCATGGGTTCAAACTACCAAGGTTACGGTCTAAACACGAAGTTGTACGTCAACAGATGATTGTCTCAACAAATAAAAATCACTTACCGACCTTGAACATATAGTACGGCTGCTTACAATCCAATTAGCAAAACAAACTGGACACATATGTGGATTTTCAACACAGGAAAAAAGCAGTTGTCTACATTGTTATAACAACGCTTCCTAAATTAGAACCATAAAGATCAAGGATGAAATCCTTGTAAGTTTCCAATGTGTAAACGTTTTATACGCCGTAAATTAACTTCTTATAACCATTAATCAGTTCTTTAGGGTTGTTTTTGAAGTAAAACAAAGCTTCCATGTTGAAAATAAGGAACGTATATATCTTATACACAATAAATTAACGGTTTTTGTACAACCATTATTGCTTCAGTTCTTTAGTGTTGCGCCAAGGAAAACCAAATAAAAATTAGTTTGAATTATTTAAAAATAAAAATTACAAACCATGATAAGCTTACAGATCGATGGACTGCTTGAAAATAGATTGCAACTCGCAAGTCGCCCTTTGATATCAATTTTCCCATGTTGAGGAACAAATGATAAAGGGCCGACTGGTTCGACTCGACAATAACTGCGACCTCAACAGCCAGAAGCGCAAAATCACGCTATTTGGTATTACCTTGAAGATACTTTATGGAAATTCTGAATAGCTGATTCGAGTTTTAGCATGGTTTCAAAATACAAACTGGAACATTTATAACTATGCACTTTTTCTATTTACTAGATAATTAGGATAAAAGGACAATAATTGGGGTGTTTCGAAATTATGATACCTTCTTTTAATTTTGTATTAGTTGTAGATGTACGATCATATTGAATTATAAAAGTAAATTTAAAATTTGTAACATAAACATATAATTTTTATGCGTTATTTTACAAGAGGAAAAACAGACTGTTACAGCATTATCTACAAATAATCTAAAATATTCGTAGGGTTCAGCTTCTGCTGGAAGTTCAACAAGAATTTTGTTGGTTCCAGTAAATGGGATATTCTTCATACCGGAACAAATATCTTGCCAACATTCTTTTCCATCATTACCTGTAACCTGCTCTTTTTCATCGAAAGTTTCCTCCGGCGTATCATCTAAGGCAAAAGAAATACAATCTAGTTTTGTTAGCAATCAACTATAGTGGTTCAGAATTGTATAGATTATAATATTCGGTAAACAAATAAAACAACAGTACAAACAAAAATTACTATTATCATTTCTTACGGTTCCCGCGTTTTATAATATTGCGCAATTGTATATTATAACATAATTACGCGGCAAATTGTATCAAATACCAAACACGTTTAAAAGTGATACAATGGTTAAAGTACACTATAAATGAACGAGTACTCACGTGTATTTCTATTACATCTCAGGGCCTTTGTTGTTTCTGGGTGTGGGTTACATCACGCCATTGTTGAGTCCAAATTCTATTTGTCCTCCCTCTTTCCTTCGTTTGCAGGTAGGGAGAGAAGGATACAGGTAGATGTACGATAAGTTAAGATAAAATACGGGAACCTACATCCTAAAAAGGAGAAAAGACAAACACCACGACACAGGTAACTGTTTTCGGCTTCAGGCCTTGTAGTCTAATAACGTCTCATCACACCGCACGCACTTGCGCCGTTCACTCCGCGCTCGCGCATTCTTTTGCGCAACCGCAACTGTCCGGAATGACGAAAATGGACAAGTTTATTGGAAAATATTCGCGGAAACTTACTCACATAATTTATACTTAATCTAAAGGTGATACATAGCCGATTTTTGGCATGTAACACATTTTCCAATTCACTTTCTGAATGAGTCATCATTAGAATTCGGCACACAAGTTAGATCTTCATTGTCTGAACAGTCTAACAACTGCATCATTTCATTATCAGTTAGTTTTTCAGGATTTTTTATTGTCACTTTGCGTCTTTTTACACCTGAGTATCACCTGTATCGCTTATATCTAAATAAATCGTAGAAAGTCCAAAAGTTTGCAAAATTAAGAAGGACCTCGAATATACCTGAAACGAAGCTATAACAATGTGCGGGACACAACACAACCGATTTCGTCCAGTGCGGAATGAATACTGCAGCCTGAGATTAGAATTAAGACAGGCGCGCCATATGGCGTCACCCGCACATGGTGGGGGAGGCAAATGCCGCCAATTAGAGTCATACGCAATGAATGTGTTAAACAGGACTTGCAGATTTGAGGTTGTAGTTTTGACATCTCTAGTTATTAGGAATACGAGGTGTGGCTATTAAACAACGAGACTGACGCAGTAAAACATTTTATTTTGATTTCATACATATTTACCTATTACCTTCTTAATATACACCCCTCTTCTATCCCTACAACGCTCCATCTTCCATTGTTCGAAACAGTGCTGCCGCTTTCTTTTTCACAGCTTCAACAGACTCAAAATCTTGTTCCTTTTAATGTAGATTTTACCTTAGGAAACAGATAGAAGTTGCACGGCACAAAATCTGGCGAATACGGCAAATGGTCTAACAATGGGAGGCCGTACTTGGCTAGAAATTATTTATATTATTTAATAGCCACACCTCGTATATTATATCTAGAAATGAACTCGGGCTCGGGCTTTCGGGCCGGCCCGGCCCGGGCCCGGCCCGATTTCGAGCTCGAATCCGGGCAGGGCCGTTGACAACTTTATTCGGGCCGGGCCCGGGCCGGGCCTATCTTTTTTTGGGCCGGGCAGGGCCAAACGATTTGGGCCGGCCCAAACTTTTCGGGTCGAAAAACGCACGAGTAGATACTCCACCGACAACCGTCCTTTCACTTCTATCTCATATTGAGCAAGTAAACGTTCTTAATAATATTTTCACGTAGTGTCTTCATGAATCCATTAATAATTAGTTTTTCTTCTTGTTTAGTGTAAAGGAGACGTGATGTTATAACTCACTTCTTATTCCGAATATTTTTTAGTCCTATTTAATGTTCCTCATGTTGTACGAAAAAACAAGCGCAGATAAATCTGATGATTATTATAAACAACTACAGGTGTGGGTTGTGAAATATCTGCAACTAATGTTGACTGTGCGAAAAATGTTGAATAAGTAAATGTTCAAGTGCTGGGAGAACTTGGCAGCCACAGGTTGCTTACCCCCCTGGACAACCAGTGAATGTCGAAGAAATGGGGTATATCTTTGTAGAACAATAGAGGGAGACCGAACTGCATCTAACAAGAAAGAACAGCGGATATGTTGAAAGACAAGAAACATAGAAACAAGAAGAAAATTGTTGCAAGCATATGCGTGGAACACAGCACAGTATGCCTATGAAATACGGACAGTAAGAAAAACAGACAGAAAAACGGTAGCAGCCTTTTAGAATGCTGTATGAGAATGATAGCATGGATAGATAAAGTTAATAACAAATAGGTTATAGAAATAGTAGGTGAATAAAGATATCTGTGGAAAAAAATGAAAGAAATAGAAGGGCAGATTACGTTCTAAGGCATTTTTGGAGAATAGTATGGGATATATTACAAGCAGAGATAGGAAAAAGGAGGTAGATGTAGACCTACATCAGATAGAGATAGATGCAGTCTGTGCAAATTTCAGGGCAATGTGTAGGTTAGTTCAGAATAGGAAACAATGATGGTACGCGTCAAACCAGTTTCAGGACTGAGACCTAATGATGATGATGTCGTACTTTAGGATAGTTAAAAATGCCCAGGAACATCAAACTAGGTGATTTATTCATAATTCAAAAGTTTGCAGGATTTATATTATGTATATGTATATACTTCAAATTTCAATCATGCGGCGAACGTCGATATTATCAATCGCGTGTATAGTTTATGTCTATCGCCTAAAACACTAGAGAGTTATTGCCGCGTTCTTTTTATCAATTTTTTAATAAAGTTTTATTTTATTTGACATTTACACATGCTCAATTACACTTTTAATGTTTGTACTTCGTTAAAATACAGGACATCTTTATTTAATTTAAATACAGGCAAGGAATGCTTTTATTTAAGGCGCCTTAATTTTGACATATACCAAATGCCTAACGTACATTTAATTGTCTGCTTTCTGTATAAATATTGTGAAATTAAATGGTTTGTCGTGGTGTTGTTTCCGTAATTAAATTTAGAGATAGAATGTCCAAGTTTATTACACGAAAAAAAATAATAAAACATTAACGCTCTAAATACGAGGATGCTGTTTTGTAATGCTTTTCATAGAAGTAAGGTGTAAAAATCTTTTTGAAAACAGATATGCTATATGATTGGGAAGAAGTAAAAAACAGTGTCTTGAAGTAAACTCGAAAAGTATTCCGTGAAAACACTTTGACAACATACAAATGTTATCGAATCATTGGGAAATGAAAGACTAAAATAATAAAAAAAAGGTTCATCTTTGTGCGAATGCAATTTTTTTGATCTTTTCCAATATAGTTAAACAAGTATTATAGGTCACCTTATCACAAAAGAGATTAATTCTTTATTCATTTTTAAAGTATAACCTACAGATATAGAATACTAAACATGTATGTCAAAATAAAGAGTAAAGGAAAAAACACTTGCAATAACACTCCTTTAAGTTGGATGCAAACTTTTAATAAAGGATATTTTATTTGAAGATTCTTTTAATAAGGTCTGCTTGGAATGAGTTTGCAATAACTCTCTAATATCAAGTAGGTAATTTTAGTAAAATTCTTTGAAGTAGGAACGAGAAAATAAAGCGGACACAAATTTATGATAAAGGTTATAAACTAAACATTTTGTACTTTTGTTACATATTTCTAGGATTTTTTAAAGAATCATAAATCAAATGATATACTACGGTATGTTCCACAAGTATCTTGATTGTAATTCAACATCATTATACTCTTAAATCAAACAAAAGAGTGATAGTTACTTGTTGAACACAACTGAAAAAAATATCTTCTCATTCGCTGAATGAAAGTCGGGCCGGCCCAAAATTTGGGGCCGGCCCAGCCCGGCCCGCCGGACCGGTTCGTCAGTTTTCATTTTGAGTCGGGTCTCAGGCCGGGCCGGTCACTTTTCTGCGTCGGGCCGGGCCGGGCTTATTAAAAGCCCGGCCCGAGTCCATCCCTAATTATATCAGAGGAACGAAACCAATTATTAAGTCGCTGGAGAGCAAGTGATCAACTTCAAAATTTTTTATTCTGTGACAACATCATACAACTTCAACTTTTCAATGGTAAGGCACTTATTGATATTCCATCACTACAGAAAACCTCGGGTATGGGTAATACTGGCGTTGTGCATGTTCGTATAAAGCGTTGCTGGCGTCCATTCAATTTAGTTTATACGCGACAGATTTAGTCATATACTCTTCTAAAATCGCATCTAGGTAAACTAAATTGACTTTTTTAATATAAATAAGTAATATCCCGGTAATTGCTATCTTGCCCATAATCCTAATAAATCTATTATTACTCTTAAGCAATTCATTTCAAATCCAGGATTTCTTTGGATTGACACTTTTTTTCTGAAAAATTATATGTACAAATCCTTAATTTATTACCAAAAATGGTGCATGTGTTTCTACAAATAAGTAGTTTATCTGTTTACTTCTAAGTTAATATAATTAGAATCTTTCACCTAGCTTTGCGCACATAAATCTTCCAATATAATGTTTTAGCTCTAATTTACATTTCCTGCAGATATTGTGCAATTAGGTCAATGAATAATTAATTATGCATTGTCATTTGATCGTTGCTGTAGTACGTCATTTTAATAGTGATAAAAATGTCGTGTGCTGTGTAGGTAATTTTGCAGTGTATAAAGATTTTTATCGAAACCATCATTCATGAAGTACTTTTTATACATTTGCAAGGTTGTTCATTGTGGTTAAACAATAATTTTACTCTCGGTTATCTTTTGTACAAATATTTGTGGTTCGCAAAATAGGTGTTTCTCTGGCATAAAATTCTACCAAAATACATTAAATAGCATAAACAAATTAATTATTACCAATACAAATGTTTAAAAATCATAAGCGGCGGTGACACACGTGGAAAATTACTGGTAATATAGGTAGGCTTCCGATATACCACTAGCTAAGAATAGATTTAAGAATGAGATAAAAGATTGAAACGGTTACCTAGGTATACAAGCAGATAGTGTCCATAATTTAATAGTGACAAAATGTGATTTAAAGTTAAAGAAAATCAAACACAATACAAGATTGTCCAAATTAGATATAGGTAAACTACGACACCAAAATAAGGCAGAAATATAAAAGTGCGGTAGGTAGGAAAATGGTTCAACTTGGAAAAAAGATATAAGAATACTGTCTGTTTATTAAGGAAAAAATATTAGAGATAGTTCAGGTTTTAACAAGATCTAAGAAGTATGCAGCCAGGAATGAATTGATTACGTAAAACATCACATGTTTAATATAAGAAAGGAAGAAATATATGTTACAACAAAAGAAGGAAACTTTAGAATCAAATAAAATTGTGAGGATAGGTTAACCAGAAAAAGGTGCAGAGTAATTGTAGGGAAACGGAATCAGCACTTAATAAGGGTTGTGTTGAAAATGCATCTTTGTTTATTCTTATTGCGGGCGTCTTTTCCCGCTCTCGTAATCTTACAAGTTTTTTATTTTTAGGATCAAAAAAGTCAACGACAAACCTTCCGTGAATGCTGTTTGCATTTACAGCATGCAAAACGCTAGTTTATTCTGTTACTTGCGTGGGTACCTGTAGAAAACAAATATACTCGTGCTTGAGCTAGCAATGTATATTGTAACAATCTACAAACGAATTCAACTGATACATTATCGATTAGTAACTCATACATTAGAGACAATTTACAAAGACACCAGAAGAATGCGTATACTGTCCCACCAATACAGCATGCGTACTTAGAGTAGAAGACAGGGGGCGTGTCTAACGACATACAATTATTTGATGGACGCTGCATTCCAGACATAACACCTTTCACGGATAACTAAGCCTAATTGAGCATGATATTTCAATATTTGTTTCGATTAAGGTAATACAGTTAACAAACTTTAAATTCAAAAAGTGTAACGTTGTTTCTCTTAAATACATTGTACGCGTAGTAATCTAAGACGATGACAAATTAAAACCGCAAAATAGACAAGTATCGTCCATTCCGACCACTGTACAACAACACAATACAAATCAAAGTAACGTGACAATAATCCTGTACGTTAGCATAAATTAAAATATATTGCATCGTGAGTACACATTTTCGTATTGAGAGAAATTAGAAATTAGTTAGACCTGACAAAAAGAATGAATTAATTATTCACGGGCAGTTAATTAGAAAACGTCAAAATGTAGTAATACGAGCAAGTAGTACCGGGTGGGTTGAAAGTAAACAAAATACAGCTTCAAAAAGAAATATGATTGGATTTCTCGCAGAGAAAAATACATGGCGGACAATATGAAGTTGAAATACGCATGCAGATGCAGGGTCAAACACGCGGCGGGCGTAGATATAATAGCGACGACCTAGGATATAAGCGGCTTAGAAACTGGAAAGTCTACTTCTCCAATAATTTGTAAATTTGTGTTATATTGTGTTAAGGGGACTGACTGTCTTAGATGGAAACAAAAATTGGAAAATACTGATGGTTTCTGGACATTCTTGACCTTTTGAGGGATTATTTAAAACAGTGAGTAAGTGTGAGCTTTTAGATTTATATTTTTTAGCTATATACATGTGATTTTAAAACTACGTCGTAAATAAATAGTATTTATGTAATAAAAATTAATCAAAGCGAAATAAATTATGTTATTGTACTAAAGTAGCGACGGAATTTTTGAATACTGATTTCAAAAGTAGGCTTTATTAGTAAAATTAATGTTGGTAAAACAGTGATATTTAGTATTTTAAATGAATAGTAGAATGGTAAATGAAAAGGTGGTATATAATTGTTTTCTATGTTTGCTTTTAAATGTATTTCCAGAACTTGGGGCTTAGGATGTTAATTAATTTATTAGGTGAAACGGATAGATTGAAGTGATAGTATTACTGCTTGATTTAATTTAATGTTCCTTTCTTAGAATTTCTTTTAATTATACCTGGTCAGAGTAAGGTTAAGAATTTGGGTCTTTTTAAGGAAAATGTAAAATAGAAAAAATGTTCTAAATACTCAAAAAGATTGAAATGAGTCTTAAGGATAGACGGATAGTACATAGCTAGTAGAAAAAGCAAAGAACGGTAATGGAATTAGAGCAGGAACGTAGAGAAGTAAATATTACGAAAAGAGTGAGACAGTTAATTGTCATATCCCTGTTAATTTATAAGTTGAACATCGAAGAGGCAATAAATACTGTCAAATGCAGGAAGATAGTTGGAATTATTATGCAGGAACAAAAAATTGATATGCTTAGATTTGCCGATGATATAGCGGTATTAGCATCTATCAAGGAACAGTTAGAAGCAGCACTTAATAAAATGGAAACAGTTCTAACAAAGAGATACTGTATGAAAATTAACAAAAATAAAACTTAAAAAGCTAGTATGTAAATGAGGGGAAAATAAATAAAAAACTAGAATACAAATAGGAAACGAGAACTTACAAGAGGTTAAGAATTTCTGCTATCTAGGAAGTGAAATAAAGCAAGATGGGAAAAGTGCAAAGGATATAAGACAAAGATTAGCACAAGGCCGCGCGGCAAATACTATGTTCAAAGACGACAAACAGAGAAACAAGGAAAGGATTGCTTAAAACATATGTGTGGAGCACAGCACTGTGAAACCTAAAGCGTACAGGAAAAAGATAAAAGCCTTTAAATTGTGGTGCTACAGACGCATGTTGACGATATTATGGGCAGACAAAGTTAAAAACAAAGACGTTCTAGAAATGGTAGGAGAAGAAAGAAATATGTGGAAAATAATAAAAAATAGGTGAGATAGGAAAATATGTCACATACGAAGGTATGAGAAAATAGTGCGGAGTATATTAGAAGTAGAGGTAGGAAAAAAGAGAGGTAGAGGTAGACCTATGTTAGACTTTTGCGCACAGATAATCAAAGATGTAGGCTGTGGGAATTTCAGGGAAATGTTTTAGGCTAGCTCAGATTAGAGATCAATACAGGTACGCGTCCAGTCAGTTCTAAGACCGAAAACCTGAGGACGAAAAAAAATTATTGTACATAAACCTGATGATTATTAGAAACAACTACAGGTGTTGGTTTTGAAATATTCTCAACCAAAGTTGATTGAGCAAAAGGATTTATTGAAAAACTCTTAATTTGGCAAATGTGTAAGTGTTGGGGGATCTTGGTAGCCGCAGGTTGCCTAACCCCCTTCACATACTCTGAATATCGGTAAAATTGAATATATATATTTAGAAAACAATAGAAGGGGAAGCGAGCTGTATCTAGTAAGAAAGAGCAGCTGCTATGTACGAAGACACCAAACATAAAAGCAAGAAAAAAATTGTTGAAATCGTATGTATGGATCACAGCACGGCTATGAAATACGGACTGTTGGAGAAGCAGACAGGAAAAAGGTAGAAGCCTTTTGAAATGTGGTGCTTCAGATGTATGATGATGATACCATGGACAGACAAAGTTAATAAATAACAAAGAGATTCTAGAAATAGTAGAGGAAGAAAGATATCTGTGGAAAACAAAAAAATAAGAGAAGTAGAAGAACAGGTATTTAGAGAATAGTGCGAGATATATTACAATCATAGATAGGAAAAAAGAGAGGTAGAGACAGACCTAGTCAGACTATTGCCGATAGTGAATGATCTAGGCCGTGGGAATTTTAGGGAAATGTGTAGGTTAGCTCAGAATAGGAAACAATGGAGGTACGCGTTTAACCCGTTCCAGGACTGAATACCTAATGATGATGATGTTGAAAGAATATATATTTGTATTTCATTGAAATTATTTAATTTCAATAGATGCTAAGTATAGGTTAAATTTTATTTGCGTTTATTTATGAAGTAGCCAGGGACTGGGAGTAGTATAACTATGGAGAAGCTGGGACAGCCCTTTTTAAAGGGTCATAAATATCTTGTAAAGGGTGTGTGTATTATGGAAAAGAGAAGTATGTATGTGTGAAGGTCATGTATGTGTAGGTGTGTGTGTTGGTATTAGTTAGGTTTGAGGATAACAATAGTATGGCTATGGAGAAGCTGGCCGGCCCTTTTTAAAAGGATCATAAATATCTTGTAAAGGGTGTGCGTATTATATAAAAGAGAGGTATGTATGTGCAGGTGTGTGCGTGTAGGGTGTAGGGTATGTATGGTTTGTCGGTGAAGTTAATGTGGAAGTCGTGCCGCCCTCATGATAAAAGTGTGTGTGTAGATATCGATCGGTGGGGGGGTGTGTGTGTGTGCGGTGTTGTTGTTGTTTTATTTTCGAAGAGAAAGGTATGTATCGTTATGCGTATAGGTGTGTAGGGGGGCGTGCGTGTTTTAGTCTAAGACGAAATATCGTAAGGGGCGCGCAAGTGGTGCGAACGTGTTTTTGTTTTAAAAGCGTGTTTTCGGGGGGGGGGGGCGGTGGTCGCGTTCGAGAATAAGTCTGGGTAAATAACCGCCCTCCGAGAGAGAAGATGATGAAAGTGCGCTATTTAATTCGTATACATTGTATGGACGAATGCATAATAGAGACGATGACGGGTTTGTAGTAATTTAAAATAACTAAAAAATTAAAAAATTAAATACTAACCAACTTCCCACCGCCCGGACGTGTCGGGGTAATAAGAATCGTTTATTTATGAGAGGTCGATGTAGAGGTCAAGTATGTGTGTAGGCGGCGACTTCTTTGTATGCGAGTTTGTAAAGATTTACAATAACGCAGAGATTTCAGATCGTCGGGCAAGAGAAAAAAACGGGGTCACGATTATCTCATCGGACACGTGCAAGACGTTTTAAGTAATCTTTTAATAATTTGAAAAATGTTACGCTCGATATGTCGTAGGCAATTATGATGAAGTATAAGGAGAATAAGGCTGGGGGGAAAATAACCGCAAGGGTTTTTTTTTTATTACAGGTGTCAATAAGAAAAAATTGCGTGCTGCGTGTGTATTTCAAAAAAAAAATTTCTCCCCTACTACGAATAATAGTTTCGTCGTCTTGGTAAAAAGAATATCCAAAATATTTTTCTATTTATTATTGTGTAATTATTCGAACGGTAAACATCGTGTGTCGAAAGTGCAAAAAATGTCTCAAGCTTCGGACGAATTAAAAATTCCAGACGCGCCTACCTCAACGCGTGCAATTTTAAAACAATTGAAAAGTGCTTGCAACGTAGGTCGAAAACGTCACTACGAATCGATGCTGCTAAATCTGAAATGTAATCAGATTGTTTCTAATGCAAAAAGCAAGCGTGATAGGGGCAGGTATTAGTAAAAAGAATGGATCCGGCGATAATACTAGTGCGAAGGACGACGACGACGAGGGTTATGCGAACGACGTCGAAGTCGACGATCCTGCTGAAAATTTCGATAGATTAACAACAAAGAAGAATGTCAAAAGACGTAGAACGTCGAACAATATCGTGTGGGTCGATTTGAAATCGGCTTTCGCCCGCAGGATACGTTCGAGTGCTGTGGTCAATTTATATCACATAGATTCCATGCAATTTTTAGAAGATGCATTCGCCCTAATAGAGCGACGTTTGAGAAAATGTTTGAGAAAATTCGGCTCTCTTAAAATTAATTTCGTGTTTAACGGTGAATACGTAAAGCCCAACGCATCAACATCATCATCGTCTTCAGAAGCCGTGGATACATCGTCATCATCATCGTCGTCATCGCTCAGACATTTTACTACTAAAATTATAAAATTTTAAAAATTGAAGACTTTCAAACTCAAGTTAAACCCGAAGCCATTCAGGAATTGAACAATAAACTGGGCGAATATACCGAAAAGCAGAGCGGGTTAGCTCTTTCGAGAATATTAAATTTAGGCGTCAATATAAATCATGCAGGAACATATAGTATGCATTCTTAAGGAAGGGGGATAAGAAAATTGTCTACGAGATGATATGTTTATTTTTAATCATATACGTTTGTAATATAGAAGAATGTTGACGGTCGAGGATCTTACGAAATTACCGCTCGAGTATATCGAGAGGCATGCAAGTAAAGACGTCGCCAGAAATTTCGATAAATTACCGGAGTATTTGCAAAAACAATTATGGACGCATCGCTATTGTTTAGCGCATGGCTTACAATCGTCGTCGTCGCATGCAGATCAGATAGATGGACCTCCTCTGCAAATAAAATCGTGTCCTGAATGCGCATGTTCTACCCCATATGTACGCGCGCACAACAACACATCGCAGCCCTGCAACAAAACCTATGAATGCAATTAAAATGCTCATTGTTCGAAATGACTCCTAAAGGACCGCCCGCAGCCGTCGCAGCATATCTCGCCTACTCTTTAATATGTAATAATTACCTATACATATTTAAACCGAGCGTGCCCTCCTGGCAAAGAAATCCGGTTCCGTAGATCCTCCGAATGCATTCGTATGTTTCGAGGTTGTTGAAAATAAAGACGTTTTGGCATTGTCGAAGTCCGAGTCGTCACAACAACAACAACAAATAAGATGCTCTCGCTCTAAAGATTGGAAACGTATGGAATTAATTACCATGCAGCTGCAACAGCAATGGCAGCAGCAGCAACAGAACCATTCGGAAGAGGTTCCCTTATCGCCATCATCAGAGACGTCGTCGTCGTCGTCGGCGTCCGCGGTATCGAGAGACCATTTAATTTATAAAAGTTATCTAGGAGGAGGAAGAGGACGCCTTCAACGACGACGAGAAATAGAAAACGTAGATGGATCCGGCGACGGCGAGGACGGCAACGACGACGACGACGACGACGGTGCCGAATGGGTGAACAATGGATGCGCGGGCGATTGTGTCGGAGACGGAGTTGGCATCGATCCTTTTCTGATGTTTAAAATAAGATTTAAATATAATAGCAGTTTTACGGAGACCGAATGGTACGTCATGCCATGGAATCATAAACGAATCGCCTTCGAAAGAGAAAGAGAGCGAGAAAAAAAGATCGAGAATTTGATAGTTCAGATGGTGTATGGACGTATTTAGAACACATCGTACTTATGCAATTAATAGGAGCGTGGGCATACTACATCTATTACAAATATATAAATAAACTATGCACGCATGAGCAACATCGTTTGCGCTCGAACGAAAACCTACACATGCAAAATAATTTTCAGTTCTAACCGGGAGGTATCTTCGTTCAGGGTGTGTATGTGCGCGTGAAATTTTGCACTTAATTAAATAGCAATTATGGTGAAGTATATTCAAGACGAAAATAATCATACAAGTGGTGAAGACAGTCAAGTATTTTTAAATAACGATGATGATGACGTAATTTCGTCATCATCATCATCATCTACGTGTGCAGTATCTGGATCGCCGCAAGTTTTGTCAGGTATTCATGTCTACGATAACGATCAGGCGATGGATCCTCTGATATGTAGCACCGAATACCGATTGAATTCCTCCAAGGAGAATGCGCAATGGTGCGCTCACGGTCATACGATCGAAGTGGGCTTAACCAAACGAAAGAGCAATATGGATTTTAGCCCTGTTATCAGACTTATATGCCCCAACAGATTTTGTAAAGAAGGCGAATTGCAAATGGACGAAAACGAGTGGAAAGATTTGTCGTCTATCAATATCGAACATAAATTTAGAAAATTTTTTTCCAACCGCTCGGATACTGCCAAGGTTGCATCTGCAGGCGCTACCGCCGCCTCCGTAGTCGCAGACGTATAGCACTGGAGGCGTGAAATGCATCAGACGATCGACGGATACTTGGAAGTGGAATTTAAAGACGAATACGAGTCCATTCATAGAGTCGAGGTGCAAAAAACTGCTGCGGCTCTCGCCGCATTAGAATCAACAACAACAACAGGATCCGGATACAATGTTGCGCGAATTTCTCTCTCCCGCGAAGAATTTGCAAAAGTGTTTACTCTAGCGCCTCTTATAATGCTCAAATTAGAAATATTGAAAGGACAAGATTTTCAAGAGTTCTACGATAGAAATATAGAGTGCGTCGCCACTTGCCTTCCCGAAGAGTTCGGAGCTTACGCGTATAACAGGTGCAAGAGCAGTAGCGGCGACGGCGACGACGATGGAGGTGAAAGCGGGCCCCTCCTCGAGGATGCTGGACTTTATTCGAACGTGCAGGATCAAATCTTATGTCGAGTCGAGATGATAAGCGAATACGTATTTGGAAATCCATCCCTAAGTACCCTAAACGTTCTTTACGACATCAACAGACTCGGCTTATTAGAAATCACGCGCCATTTCCCTCACAAAATTGTCGATGACGTATTATGTTTATATCAAAAGAATTTAAATGTCGAAATGAAACCTTTGTATTTTAAAGATAGTGTATGATCCTTTTTTGTAAATAAAATTTATTCTGTATGCAGTTATTTTTATATATATATTTAAATTGTTACGTTATTGCAGGAGAGATGTTAGTCAATGTTGGTACACGGGGTGAAGGTTTGTTCAACAACCTCTTAAATAAATTGCCCTTCGAACTGCACCTTCCTGGTCATAACTTCTGCGGTCCCGGAACCAGGCTACAAGAGCGTTTAAACCGCGGAGACAAAGGTATCAATCCTCTAGACGAAGCGTGCAAGCAGCACGACATCGCGTATTCGCATCACAAAGACGTGGAGCGCAGGCACGAGGCCGACAAGGTCTTGCAAGAAGCGGCTTGGCGGCGAGTCAAGGCCAAAGATTCTAAGTGGTCCGAGAAGCTCGCAGCGTTGGGCGTAACGGCTGCAATGAAAGCGAAACGCAAACTAGGAATGGGAATAGACAAGAAAATTGCCGTGAAACTGGATCGTCGACAGCGAGGACGACGACGACGACAAAAACGACGACGTCGAGTACGTCGATGCTCGGGTAAATTCAAAGACAATAACGGCAACGTCGGCAGAAAATGCTCCTTCAGAGGCGGTCTTATAAGTAAAATATCTAAAGAAATCAGAAAACAAAGCATCAAGAGTAAAGGACACGGAGATGCTTCGCATAATCGTCTCATTTCGAGCGCGATGAATGCCGCAAAATTATAGTCAACAGGATGGGAGGTCGTTCGAAAATTAAAGTACCGCGCATAATACCGGTGCCCAAGCGAGGAGGCTTATTGCCCTTGATTCCGATATTTGCGGGTCTTTCGGCGCTCGGAGCACTGGCCGGCGGAGCGTCGAGCGTTGCAAACGCCATCAATTCGGCCAAAAATGCAAAGAGGTATTTCGACGAGAACGCGCGTCACAACAGAGCCATGGAAGAGAAAAAGTCGGCAGCGGATTGTATTTAAAGCCTCACAAGAAAGGTAGCGCCTTGTACTTGAAACCTTATCCGGGGATTCAAAAACGGATGACTTCGACGGTGTCGAGGAATGCTAAGCTCGCCACCACCACCACCACCACCACTTACACCTCCCATGCGCGCATTGACCGATCTCGATCTGCACAAATATGCTAAAGGTGTTCCGTATTTTAGAGGCGTGTACATGCGAGACGAGTTGCCGCTAAAAGACGCGACGGAAGCTTAGCACCGCCGTGGCGAAACGAAAGTGGTATTATAAATTTAGACGATGGATCCGGTCCGGGCACGCATTGGGTCGGTTATAAAAAGGGCCAATACGGTGATATACTTCGATAGTTTCGGAGACCTGAGGCCTCCCGAGGAAGTCTTAAGATATTTTCACGGTAGCGATATATATTATAACGTGGAAAGGAGCAAGACTTTAACACGATCGTGTGTGGTCATTTAGTGTTGAAATTTTACATAAAAGAACCATAATGCCCTCGGAGCGCTACAGTCATGTCTAGGACATTCACGATATTCGGGTATGGAAATACCATCAGCAGCGGTACGCTATACCCACCTGTGAGACTGAACGATGGCGGCACGTACACCTGCGGCTTGGTGGGTCTTTACACGTGCAACACCGTTCGAAATATTTACGAGGGAAATAATAAGTTCTATTACGATAAAGATAAAGAAATCACCATCGACGAGGGATGCTACGAAATAGACGAGCTAAACACGTTCCTGAGAAAAAAGATATTGGAGTCGGCTAAAGCCCACAAAGAAATTAATTCGTCCGTAACTTTGGACGACGACGGATTGGTCGACGGCTTGTTTTCTTTAAGAGCTAATAATAATACCCTAAAGTGCGAAATAAAATCGAAATACTCCGTAGACTTCACGAAGCGCGGCAACATCGGTCGAATGCTGGGATTTCATGATCGAATTTTAGAGGAAGGTCGTTCGCATACGTCTGATCGCGATGTGGAAATAATTTCGGTATCTAATATTTTCGTAGATACTAACATTACGACGGGAGCGTACCGCAATAACCAACTTTGTCATAGCATTTACGAATTTGGCCTAACCGTGCCCCCAGGTTACAGCATAGAACAACAACCCAGCAATATAATTCGTTTCCCTCTGTGCGTGGACGAATTCGATAACATTACGTTGAGACTGGTGGATCATACGGGTGAAGCGGTTAATTTTTCGAAGGATACGTACCTTTGCGTTCGCCTAGAGCTAAGACGCGAATAATAAAATTATTATTAAGTTAAAATGGGCGTCGTTTACGATGACGAGCGTCAGCATCAGCAGCAGCAGCAACAGACGTTAGCCGCAGTCGTCAATATACCTAAGAAAAATCCGCGCGTTGGGCATTGTTATCGTCGTTGCTGCCGAAGTCTTCTTCTTCTTCTTCCTCAAAACAAACCTATATAAAACGCAAAAACGTTCTCGAAATCTGCAGTCGCACGCAAATCATCGTTAGGCCATAACGAAATAAATAGCGGAAGAGGTGTGAAAAAGCGACATCATATTAAAAAGAAGAGGAAGAAGAACCTCGCTCTTAGTCGCGCAGACGCAAGTTTCTTAAAAGCGCTCGGCTACAAGCTTTTGAATACGAGAAAGAAAAAAAGTACTAGAAATGGCTAAACGTGGCGGTAAAATACGTGGTGATTTTGGTAGCACGAAAATGGTCGCAGATCACATCTCGTCGGTGATTAGTTCTCCTTTGAAGAAATTACGTTTCGACGAGGTGGCCAAATTAGACGTATTCAAAAGGCCTCGCTACGAAGAGACAATTTCGAAAGAAGATTATTATTCGTATTTACCCTTCACGCGAAACACAGACCACAGCGATAGAGTGATTATAGAAATCCAAAATTCCGATGCTATAACCGCAACCTACGACAGTTACATTAATATTAAGGGAACGTTTTCGGTGAAAACCGAAGGTAAACCGTATACGATAACGAACAACGCAATATTATTCTTGTTCGATGAAATACAGTACAAAATGGGGAGCACGCATGTGGTCGACGTTTGTAAGCAGCCTGGTATAACGTGCACGATGAAGGGTCTCGCTTCGTATCACAAAAAATTCAACGGTTTGAGCAATAGCACCTGGGACCCTCGAGGAGATACAAACGCCGACATTTTTAAGAACGGACGCTTCTCGTGCAATGTGCCTCTAAAGCATATTTTTGGATTTTGCGAGGATTATAAGCGAGCCGTCGTAAACATGCCGCAAGAGCTTGTTTTAATTAGATCCAAGAGCGACGTCAATTGTTACAAGAGCGACGAAAACGAGCTAACATTTAAAATTACTAAAATATCGTGGGAGGTTCCGCATTTAAAGCTTAGCGATGAATCGAAATTAAATTTATTCCATCATTTGCATAAAAATCCCAGAATTGTGGTTTACTTTCGTCGCTGGGAGCTTCACGAGTTGCCGTCCTTTCCGTCTTCGAAAATTCACGTTTGGCGTATTAAGAATTCGAACGAATTAGAAAATCCTCGATGGATTCTATTTACTCTTCAGCATGGCAAGTATGATAATGCGAAGCAATCGGCATCCCAGTTCGATCACTGCAATCTGACAAATTTAAAACTATACCTTAATTCCCAAGAATTTCCACTTCAAGATATGAATTCTGACTTTGCCAATAACGATTATTCGACCCCGTTCATGCACTATTCGAAATTTACGGAAAACTATTATGCAGGCGCGAGCAATTTGAGCTACGCTCTGTGTTGTTTGAACGACTATCAGCAATTTGGCAATTGTCCCGTGTTCGTGATCGATTGCAGTCGTCAAGAAGAATCTATTAAAAATTCGGCCGTCGATATACGTCTCGAAATCGAATCCAGCAACATTTTCGATCAAACCACTAAAGCATACTGCTTAATTTTGCACGACTCTATATTCGAATACGATCCGTTTACGGAAATCGTTACGCGTCATATTAGCGAATAATAGACATGAAGGTTATTAAACAGAAACAATCTCTACCGGTTGCAAATATGGATCTAACGGTCGAACAGGATGATCCTTATTCCTATTTTGGAACGCGTAAAAGCACGGAGATCTCTTACCGGCCAGCATAAGATGCATCGTATGCGGACCTTCTGCGTGCGGTAAAACAAACCTGATTTTGAGTTTGTTACTGGCACCCAACGGATTGGAATTTGAAAACGTTTACATTTACTCCAAGTCGCTATTTCAGCCCAAATACGATTTTTTGAGTCGAGTTTTGAGACCGATCAAGGGACTAGGCTATTACGAATTTAGCGAAAATTCCGAAATAATTTCACCGCAAGATGCTAAGAGTAATTCGATTTTCATTTTCGACGACATTCAATGTCACGAACAAAACGCGATTCGTCAATATTTTCAATGAGCCGTCATAAGAATATAGACGCGTTCTACCTCAGCCAATCGTATGCAAGAATACCGAAGCATCTTATTCGCGACAATACAAATTTAATTATAGTTTTTCGCAAGACGAAATGAACTTAAGACATATCTATTCGGAGCACATTAATACCGACATGAGCTTCAAAGATTTCAAAAAGATGTGCCGTCTAGCGTGGGAAAAAAAAGACGGCGATGGCAATAAAGCCGGATACGGATTCTTAGTGGTAGACAAAGAAAAGCCATAAACGAGGGCCGCTACCGTAAAGGATTCGATCATTACATATGTATTTAAAATCACGACGTTCGAGCGAACTTTCATCAACGCAATGTCTGCGGCTGCGATGAGACGAGGACGACGACGACATCACTCTACGAATTTAAATCGAGCCGTAGTGCAGGCCACTAAAACGATAAGAAAAAGTTTTAGATTTTAAACGAGATCAAAATCGAGCTCAATTAAAATACGGAATGAAGCATGCTCAATTACTAGAACCGTTAAAATCGCTATCAAAATTCTCTGCAAGTAAAAATCCTAATTATATTCGACGTCAGAATGCGGAGCACGAATCTGATAATGTCGGCGACGGTTCAGATGTCTTACTTAAAAAGTATGCCGACATCCTGTCCAAAAGCGAGGATCCCAATATAGACGATACCGGAATCGGCATTCAATACGACGACCTTTCGAATAAATGGTCTATGGGCAATTCAGAGTTAGCTATTGCAGACGACGGATCTACGATTAATATTAGAAATAAAAATATCCTATTACGGAGGGCTTACTTCGATTGTTAACTTATAAGAAAATCCCTTCGAATAAGAAAACGCCTGCTGGCAATCCTTCCGAGCTAGATGTAAAAAATTACATCGATATTTTGAAGAAAACCAATGCATATAATAAACTGTTTCGCAAGGATCTGCCTAAAACGCCCAAATATAAAAATTATATCGTTCCGAATTTAACACCGTCGCCCGTGGCGACTACAATATCTACGCCTCCTCCTCGCCGCAGCATGCTTCGTCGCCGTCACCGTCGTCGTTGTCGTCAAGAGAGATGAATACAGCATCGGCGACTCCTACGATTCCCATGCAATTACGATCCAAAATAACGAAGAAAAGAAAGGTCTCGGTATGGATGATTTATCGAAAAAAAGACAGCCATCGAGTAATATAAGCAGAATTTGGCGATACAAAAAATTCGATAATTCTAATCATGAGATAGAATACGTTCATTGGGACTCGCCGGCCGAGCTGGTGAGCCGGCTTCGTTTGTTGATGGCCGAACGTTCGGCGGGCAACAATAGCTCTCAGAATCAAAACGAATTTCTTTCTATTATATCCGAATTAAAGGAGGCGAAATTAATCGCCTAATAAAATATACACGTCCTATAGAATAGTCTCAGAAATAAAATGGTCGTCGATAAATTTGGAAGAGCGTATGTTGCCAGAGACTCTGGAGGCGGAGGGTTTGGTAATACCGCTGCGCGCGGGCCTCCTGGTGTAGGCTTTAAACTAACTCCGGAAGGCGATTTCAACATAGAAAATAGAAAACTTTGCAATGTAGGCAATCCCGTGACCGGAACGGATGCGGTAAATAAACGAAGCGCCTTGGTATTGGACGAGGACGAGAAAATAGTTAACTTGAAGGATTTTAGAATAGTGAATTGGGCCGATCCTAAAAAATCAAACGACGGCGTAAACTTAAAATTTTGCAGCGAAGAACTCAATCTGCGTATAGGCAAAGCATTGGAAATATGTTTGACCGCTTCATCTTCGGGAAAAACGCATGCTAATAAGAAACTTAAATTTGACGCCAAGTCGCGATCCATTGTAAATTTGCACGACCCCGCAGAGCTTGGCGATGCCGTTAACAAGAGATACGTGGACTCGACGTTGTCAGAAAAAGCGCAAAATTTTATGAAACTAACCACGATCGACGACGGTAAGGCCAAGAACTTCGACTCTCGAGGCTTGAGAATTGTCAACATAGGCGAGGCCGAAGATGAGCACGATGCCGTTTCTAAGTTCTATGTGAACGGGAGAATACAAAATCTTATCGAAGGTGTCGCCATTCACCGCGATAACGTGATCATTCGAGATGTATTGCAATCGGTCGTTCAAGTGTTGAACGAAGTTGTTTTAAACACGAACTTCCTGATTTTCAACCACTTGAAATTAGACGGGGTCAAGACGTCTGCTGGAGACGATTTACAATTTCACAAAATTAATACCGACGTTATAAGACACCTGCACGTGTTATTGGAGCAAGATAAAGCCTCGTCGTCTAACTCTCATACTCGTGTCAAACCTTAAAAATGCCTAAGAAATATAACGATAAGGAAATACTAGTGGATGAACTGCACAGAGGGGTTAGAATAAATTTTCCACGTCGAAGAACGATCATCAAATCTTATCACGACTTATTCCAAGCCGATATTGCTGAATTTATTCCATATTCGAAATATAATAAAGGGCATAAGTATATTCTACTCGTGATCGATTGCTATTCGAAATATTTATGGACGAGACCGCTTAAATCCAAGAATGGCCATGAAGTCACATCTGCGATGCGCGAGATTTTAAATGAAATTAAAAGATCGCGGCCTCCTTTACCGAAAAATCTGCAAACAGATAATGGTACAGAATTTTATAACGGCCAATTTGCACGGCTGATGAAGGAATATGGCGATATTAATCATTACTCCACATATAGCTCAATCAAAGCCGCCATCGTAGAACGTGCAATCAGAACGATAAAAACAAACTGTATAAAGCTTTTAGTCTGAGAGGCAAATGGAAGTGGATTGATATAATCGATTCGATTGTATCGAAATACAACGATACGGTGCATTCGGCCACTAAAAGAAAACCCAAAATGTGACCGCGAAAACGCGTCTGAAAGTTTACGATAAATTAAAACTGGCGACTAAAAACCTCGTTATGCCGTGGACGACTTTGTACGCATTTCAAAATATAGAAGTATTTTTCTAAGGGCTACAATGCAAACTGGAGCGAGGAAACGTTTAAAATATGTAAAGTGTTTCGAGCAAATCCGACTACTTATTTACTCGTCGACATGCATGGCGATCCAGTATTGGGACAGTTTTATGAAGCTGAGCTGCAGAAAACGAGAGTTCCAAATATTTACCTTATCGAGAAAATACTAAGGCGAAAAGGAACCAAAATTCTCGTCAAATGGTTGGGCTTCCAAGAGCCTTCCTGGATTCAAAAGCTGATCTTATATAGATTGTTACATTTAAAAATAAAACATTTGTTTTTATATTTTTATTATATAAATATGTTACGTTTCAAAAATAAAAATTTGTTTCTTTTTTGTTGATTTTTATTATACATTTTTTGATCTTGTAAAAAATAAGAAAGATAGAGACGCTACAACTGCGATACTTTGACATGCAGCAGCACTTAAAATGTATTATTTTAGTTTATTTTATACATAATATAAAATAATAAAAAATACAATGCAGTTTTTTTATCTTGCCTTGTTACAATATTTTAATTAATTTGTATAATAAATATAAAAAATAACAAAATACAATGCTGTTTTTTTTTCTTGATTACAATATAACAAAGAAAGCCTCTACAACGGCGCTTAAAATATATTTTTAAATTAATTTTATACATAATATAAAAAATTTTAAAAAAATACAATGCGGTTTTTATAATATAAAAATACAAAAAGACAATGCAATTTCTTTATCGTTACAAGATTTTAATTATTTTTTTATAATAAACATGCAATTCACAAAATAAAATATGGTTTTATTCAAAGGTCCTTTATTAGATAGTGCCCATGAGGCAAAGTATCTATTCCGTTAGACAAAATGTATCTTTTATCATCTTGATAACTTAAAGCAATTTTCGTCTGACGTATGGAATATACCTTATGCAAATATGATCGTATGCTATTTTGGTCTCGTTCTATGACTACTTTATTTCGTAACGTATCGAGATAGTGATCGAAACAGATTTGCCGATCGATAATGTACTTTTAACACCCTTAGCCTTCTTTATTATCTCACGGCCTTCTATTTTTAAAGAGTACATTTTCGATCGAAGGCCTACAAAGTGCGTTAAAATACGGCCTCTAGTTTCGTCTTTCATAAGACCAATGACTTTTTTATTAATTAAAGGAATTTTATAGATGTTATCGGAATCATAAGCGCTCGTATCAAATTTTTCTAGATTCGTCTTTATACACTCTTCATAGAAATCATTGCACGTCACACTATACAAAAGGCTGTCGGTGTCCATGTAGCATAATTCGCAATTATTTGCAAATTTTGCCTTCATGAAATTGTAGTGAAAATCATATAATTCAATTTTGATAATTCTAAGATGGCCATACCTATGTAGATAGGTTTGTTGAACTCTATCTCTGTTTTGCTCAAT
Source organism: Platerodrilus igneus (assembly GCA_036346225.1). Taxonomy (NCBI): domain Eukaryota; kingdom Metazoa; phylum Arthropoda; class Insecta; order Coleoptera; family Lycidae; genus Platerodrilus; species Platerodrilus igneus. The sequence goes on from JARFIW010000831.1 coordinate 3,371,446, forward strand.
TCGATCGCGACCAGATTTTGTCAAAATCGTCGCCGAATGGAAATTTGGTTTGAAATTAAAGATAGAGCGCCATACCGACCGCTCCAATGAGTCACTAATTTTATGACGCGTCTTTTCCTAACATTCTCCATTGTTTTACAAAAAATGGAATTGTTTGCAAATTTATATAGATTTTGTGCAAATTCCGTTTTAGCCTCCGTGCGCATTCTTGTATTTAATTCGACAAACGGTCTCAACCAAGGAGACTGACCGAATTCTAAAACCTTATGAACGCGCGTCATAACTACGCCCGCAGATAAATAAACCTGGAGATTTCTGTAATGCACAACGTAGTTGCACTTTTTCGTGAGAGTGCACATTAATTTTGAAAATTTCGAGCCCGGAGGCGTGCCCTGTTCTGGGCACATCGGCAACTCTTTCTGAGCGTCGTGAATGTCCGTAGGAAATTCCAAGTCGCATTCAATAATATAACCTTTATCGCTCGTAATGCTCACCGTTGTAACATTAAATTTTAATATTTCTTCAGGCGTTAGCCATTTGAAATCCCGTAAGGCAAATAGCAAGATTCGGCATGACCATAGAGATTATTAATATCTCCGTAAAATAAAAATTTATTCGGCTTGGATGGATCATGCGTTGGGGGATAATATTTATTATTGGATTCCACATATCGTTTTACGACTTGAGTAAGGCCCCCCCGAATGCCTCTTTCGATCATTAAAAACATGTCGACGTCACAAATTAGTTCTAGCCTGATTTTAGTATATAATAACATGCTAGACCACGAGTAGCTCGCCAAAGTCACAAAATTTAAGGGATCCAATTTGTATGTTTCAAGACAATTTTTCTAAAGTCTTGGAATATATCGCAAAGTAAAAGAATGTCGCATTTTAAATATAGGTCCGCGTAGTCGCCTAAATTTTGCATTTAAAAGTGCTCCATACGGTTTGCGCATGAATATATTCCGATTCTTCAATATGTGATTCATTAAGATTGCTATAAAAACATTCTATAGGAGGAAGATTTTCTTCGCTTAATTTCAAAATGTCATCCAAATACTCGTAGGGAAAAATACCCTTGCGGATTAGCAATTTAATGCGATCCGGGTTTAGTGAACTAAATTCCTTTTTTAAAACTTTAAAGTCATCGAAAGACAACTCGCATGCTAATTTTTCCAATGACATTGCCATAAAGCGAAAGGAATCTATGAATCTGAACGTCACATTTGCGTCGTTGTATTTTTTAGAAAATGTTATGTATTTTTCATTATTCAAGGGTATTATATTCATGGGGCCTTCGAAAGCGTTAGCAAGCTCTTTAATAATAAAATGAGCATCATAATTGCTCAAATTATGATAGACTACGGAATAATTGGAAATAACCTAAAATTTAAATTACAGCTGCTATGCGCAACACCTCTTACAGAACCATTCATGTGATCGTGATCGATAACCTTTTCGTCGTCCGGCAAGAAATCGACCTCGCAAATAAAGCACGTTTTTGCCGTCGAGGCATCTATAGAGGACGTAGCAGGCTCGTTTTTTTTAAAAAATGCGCTCCCATAACATATGGCAATATGTTTTAATTGTCGCACAAACCAAGAAATGCAGTCTGTGCCTGTGTATGAGCTGTAATATGAAAGAGATTCGTCATATCCACAATAAAAATAATATCCTATTGAAAACGGAATATGTTCCTGGTATTTGAAAGTGCGTTCTGATTCGGAAGCTCGATCGGTTTTTTTAATAAGGCATTCTATGTCGGAATAAACCGCCATCGGCACAGGTATTTTATACCTAAAATCTTTAAATTGTAAATATTTGTTTTTTTCGGAAGGTAAAATAACACGACACTCGTTAAGTTTTTCGCATACTTGCTCGTGGACATCGAGACGTTTGCGATCGTAAAAATAGGAGAGACATCTATCGCATACGTAAAAGTGGCCCGTATGTTTAGTTAATTGGCCTCTCACAAGTGAGGCTAATTTTTTTATAAGACAATAATGATATCTAACGCCCCGTTTATAATCTTTAATATTTTTTTTTAATTCTTCCAAACTTTTTCCAACTTTATCGGCCTCGTCGCCGCCGTCGTCGTCGTCGTCGTCGTCGCCGTTGACGTCTTCGCCGTCGTCAGAGTTAAATTTTGACGACTCGTCGACATACGCATCTTCAACAATCAACAGATTAACGTGTTTATCTCGTTTTTGTCTAGTTAATTGTACCGGTGTTACGATGTATCGAGCGCGTTTTAAAATAAGAGCAAAAACATTTACAGAAATATCATTCTGCTTTTCGAATTTCGATATATCCGATATAGGCATGGGGCTGACCAAATTTTTCATATTAAAAATTTCTGCAAAATGCGGATACGAAGTTGTGCGATTAGCATGCTTACCTGCTGTAGGCTTGATTATTCCGGCTAAAACGCTCCAATAAAAGCATGAAAAATCATTGTTTCTAATGTTTAAACAGGCCTTTTTGTTTTGAATTGCGATAGGAAGAGGCATGAAACAACTCGCGTGAAACATATCATAGCATTTATTAATATTAACATTTAGAAATAATATTTCGGATAGCGTGAATCCTGACCCGTGAATTGCGTCGTTCTCTATTTTATCCAACAAGCGTGTTGCGATATTGCACGCAAACCACTCGTTAAACTTCTCTAAATTGCCGAAACAGATTAAAAAGTTGGGCGTCGAAAATACCTAGTTTGAAACTCATTTTCGTTACGCGCGACGGAAAATTTGAAAAATCGCACGCTAACACGACATTAATTTTAAGGTTTACCGAGTGATTTTAAAAATCGTATACAATTTGGATAAAATTAGTTTTTACAATCTTCGATAAATAAATTAAGATCTTTATGTGCAACATTAATAATTTGAGCTGTTTGAATTCTCGATTTAAACGCAGACACGATTGGCTTCCAAACCAATTCAGAATGTCGAGGCGTGCTCCGAGAATACATCCATTGTTTAGGAACATTCTGCCGCAGTAGTTTTTAATAGATTTTAAATAGCATTTTATATCTTTTCATATGGCATAGAAGATTTTCGAATAGATTCAGATAACTAGCCGAGAGCGAAGAAGAAGTTTGTTTCACCGTTCTTAAAATCGATTCGGTGTTGTGAATGTGTGATTTTAATATTCGAACCCAATTGCGAAATACTTTAGTTTTACGACATTTCGTTAAAATTGCGTGCACTTTTCGATACAACTGTAGCATCTGATCACAACACATCGAAACGCCCGCGTCCGCTTCGATTTTTCTGTTAGTTAACATTTTTTTTTTCGTATTTCAATGCCAACTTTCTGTATTTTGAACCGTGCAATTTTACTAATACGTTTGGCGTATCGTCTTTGGACGATAAATCGCAGGACCATAAAATGGCTTCTAATTCGGCATGCAGTTCCCGTTTTATTCTAACAATTTGTACGAGTTTAAAAATCTTATACAAAAGGATAAGTCTATAGCATATTTTTCTGAATCTGTAATTTTAGATGATTTTATAGAAAATACATCTGTCGTTCTAACACATTTACTATAGACAAATAAATCGCCAATTTCATGCAAGCGCATGCGGAGGGTTTTCTACAAATCAACAAAGAATTAATAAATTGAGTTGAAAACACGAATTCTCTATTTTTTAAGTCCACGTATAGGCAATCGGTTCTTAGAGTTGCATAAAAGAAAATGTCACTTTCACATTTATACTGAAAATTAAACACTGTTTTTAATGGCGATACGGCAGATTGATCTACAAATCTAAATAACCTAATACCGGCCGAGATGCTTTCGCTAATATTATAAAATGCCTTTCGGTCGTAATTACATAAATTAAAAAGCTTTTCTTTCATACGAGACACGTCGGTGAAGCAAAACGCTATTGTGTTAGAATACGAATCTTCTAAGCACGTTAAATTGTCGAACAAATTAAACTGCATGCAAAATAGAAAAAGGGCTCGAGACCCCATCAAAAAACCGTCCCGATATTTAAAGTCTTTTAAATAAGCAGGCAATTCCTTGCATGCGATTCTATAAAAATTATGTGGATAATCCGCAATTAGCATATCACGATTGTAATGGGTTGCTGATCTAATTCTATATTCAATACTCATAACTTTAAAAAATCAAGATGTAAAAATACTAAAATTATAAAAATTAATTACCATGTATAGGTAGGTATTCTAGTGTGATGACGATACGGATGGCTTTTTTTGCTCTTGCCATTCTTGATTTTCCTTGGGAGGATCCGTGAGGGCCGATGATGGATCCTTTTGTTTTTCGCCCATGCAGCAGAAGGAAATGCTCGCAGCAGGATTAGGTTTACCTTTAAAATAAACGAATTTCGTATTAGTTTTTTAAATAAAAAATTAAAAAATTAAATACTAACCAACTTCGAACGATCCTAGGTAGTGCAAACAAAGGCATTCCTGTTTATTCAGCTCTTCGATATCTTTGTCGCTAATTACGTCCGCGATTCTCTGCGGAAGGAACACAACGCATTCTTCTAATTCGACGAGAATGAGCCGAGAATTCTTCTTTGACTGAAGAGATTTGATGCTTAAAACCGGATAAGGGCGCTGTAGCTCGAGATCTTTGACTTTTACGGTCTTCTTCCTATCGATGCGGCTTACTGAATTGATTTTTAATTAACTCCATATTTTATTTCTAATTACGAATATAATTACATAAAGTTAAAAAATATATTTACAATTATTACCTGTTTTTTAATGCAAGCTGCACGATGACAAACACGTTGTACGACTCTCAAACTTATATTTTACAAGATAAAAATCCTTACAAGGGGCCCTCTATTTATATCGCTCCGAATGACGTACAATTTATTACGCATCTAATTTGCGATCCCAAGCACATACACGATTATGACATTAACGATAGCAATTTATTAGAATTAAATAGCATTGCCCTTGTCTAAACAAAAAAAAAAGCGCTCATTCAAATTAAAACGCCATCTTTTATTATGCGGATATTGAAGTTGCATAAAAATTAATGAGGCATATTTTTTATTCAAAGATGTAAGTAACTAAAACATTTTCCCCGACTCGGCATCGATAAAGAATATAAAAATCCCAAACGTCTATGTTTCGAGGATTTATGAGCCCATATTTGTTAAAAATAATGGGTTCCTATATAATTAATGATGCAAAACGATGTGTACTGAAATTAAAACTTACTCACGAATGATGTAATCATGAAACTACAGTATTTTCTTTACGCGTTCCAAGAAGCGATCTTTTATGCATACAATGTTTTAATCAAAAGCAATTCCCCGACTTCGATAATAAAAAATAATTATACAAACATACTCGATCATTTATATTTTAACTTCCTTTTCATACAATGAATGTATACTATACGAAATTTACGACCACTTTTTATTTCTCGGCAAAAATACGATTTCGTCATCGTATATGCTTTGGTTCATATAATGCACTCAAATTATTAAAAGATTACTTAAAACGTCTTGCACGTGTCCGATGAGATAATCGTGACCCCGTTTCTTTTCTCTTGCCCGACGATCTGAAATCTCTGCGTTATTTTAAATACTTCATCATAACTGCCTACGACATATCGAGCGTAACATTTTCAAATTATTAAAGATTACTTGAAACGTCTTGCACGTGTGTCCGATGAGATAATCGTGACCCCGTATTTGTATACGAATTAAATAGCGCACTTTCATCATCTTCTCTCGGAGGGCAAAAATACACGCACACGTCATCGATCGAACCATCTTGAGCAAAAATACGATTACGTCAGTAGTATAGCTATGGAGAAGCTGAGACAGCCCTTTTAAAGGGCCATCGCAATTTTTTCTTATCGACACCTGTAATAAAAAACCCTTGCGGTTATTTACCCAGACTTATTCTCGAACGCGACCACCGCCCCCCCGAAAACACGCTTTTAAAACAAAAACACGTTCGCACCACTTGCGCGCCCCTTACGATATTTTGTCTTAGACTAAAACACGCACGCCCCCCTACACACCTATACGCATAACGATACATACCTTTCTCTTCGAAAATAAAACAACAACACCGCACACACACACACACCCCCCCACCGATCGATATCTACACACACACTTTTATCATGAGGGCGGCACGACTTCCACATTAACTTCACCGACAAACCATACATACCCTACACCCTACACGCACACACCTGCACATACATACCTCTCTTTTATATAATACGCACACCCTTTACAAGATATTTATGATCTTTTTAAAAAGGGCCGGCCAGCTTCTCCATAGCCATACTATTGTTATCCTCAAACCTAACTAATACCAACACACACACACCTACACATACATGACCTTCACACATACATACTTCTCTTTTCCATAATACACACACCCTTTACAAGATATTTATGACCCTTTAAAAAGGGCTGTCCCAGCTTCTCCATAGTTATACTACTACTGGGGCATTGTCAATGGAATCCAGTCATTCCAGTGTTGGAATCTTATATGGAAAAGGCCATCTATTTTACAATTTTATGTAATTGTGACAGAAGAATGATTGTTTTTACGGGATTGTAATTAAAGGTAAAGCATAATGTGATAAAATTTAGGAACCATTCAAAGTAGACCTATGCGTAATAACCGTTTTCCTTTAGAGATAATATCGAAGGGATTGTTGAGACAGACGGTTTGGCGCCCCTCTATCGTGACAAGACAAAAAGTCTTTGAGAGTAAGTGATTAGTGTAACAAAAATTGTTTGCATCTGGACATACTTATTTAGTCTTTTTATATTTTCTTTGTATTATTATTATTTGCTCCATAGAAACCCGCTCTCGCACCACTGTAGTTAGTCGAAGCACCCTTCAATTGTTACGGTGTCCCCGCCCCTTCAGGGCAAATCAAAATTTATAACGTAGCGCTCAACGCTCATTTTACCCGTAATGAACACTTCTGCTTCTTTAGGAACACTTTTCCGACCAAAATCAATATGCTTTAGTTAAGGATATCTAGATGTGAAAATTTTCGAACAATAAGTTTGACAGCACACTCATCAAAAATATTAACTAGAATTGTGCAAAGACGAATGGAAAAACGGGCTGAAGAAATACTAGGAGAAGACCAATTTGAGTTTAGGCGAAACAGGGGAACACGGGAGGCTATCTTAGCTCTAAGGGTGATAATGGAGAAAACAATAGAAAAAGGGGAAAGCGTGTATATAGGGTTTGTAGATCTGGAAAAAGCATTTGACAATGTAAAATGGAAAAACATGTTCGAAATACTCAAAAAGATTGGAATGAGTTATAGGGATAGACGGATAGTACATAGCTTATACAAAGAGCAAACAGCAGTAATAGAATTAGAGCAGGAACGTAGAGAAGTAAACATCAGGAAAGAGGTGAGACAGGGATGTTCCCTATCCCCATTAATTTTTAACTTGTACATTGAAGAGGCAATGAATACTGTCAAATGCAGGAAGACATTTGGAACTACTATGCAGGGACAAAAAATTGATATGCTTAGATTTGCAGATGATATAGCGGTATCAAAAGTAAAACTAAAGTACTAGTATGCAAAGGAGGCAAAAATAAATCAAAAACAAGAATACAAATATGTAACACGAACTTACAAGAGGTTAAGGATTTCTGCTACCCAGGAAGCCAAATAACGCAAGATGTGAAAAGCACAAAAGATATAAAACAAAGATTAGCACAAGGTCGTGCTACATTTAACAAGAAAAAGCAACTACTGTGTTCAAAGATAACAAACATAGAAACAAGGAAAAGATTGCTTAAAACATATGTGTGGAGCACAGCACTGTACGGCTGTGAAGCCTGGACAGTAGGAGAAGCAGACAAGAAAAAGGTAGAAGCCTTTGAAATGTGGTGCTACAGACGATTGATGAAGATATCATGGACAGACAAAGTTAAGAACGAAGAGGTACTAAAAATGGTAGGGGAAGAAAGAAATATGTGGAAAACGGTAAAAAATAGGAGAGATAGGATGATAGGCCACATACTACGGCATGAGGGAATAGTGCGGAATATACTAGAAGCAGAGATAGGAAAAAAGAGAAGAAGAGGTAGACCTAGGTTAGACTACTGCACACAGATAGTGAAAGATGTAGGCTGTAGGAGTTTCAGGGAAATGTTTAGGCTAGCTCAGAATAGAAATCAATGGAGGTACGCATCCAACCAGTTCCAAGATGGATAAATTAATGACGAAGAAAGTAACTGCACTTAAACATGATATTTATTATAAGCAACTACAAGCATTGGATGGACAATATTCTCGAATAATGGTAATTGCGTGAAAGCATTTACTGAAAAACTATTATTTCGGCAAATGTCTAAGTTCGGGGGGATATTGGCAGCCACAGGTTGCTTAACCTCTTTCAATAAATCTCAGTGAAATAGGTCATAATATTAGAAAACAATAGAAGAAACTTGATATTTATTATAAGCAACTACAAGCATTGGATGGGCAATATTCCCGAATTTAGTAATTGCGTGAAAGCAATTACTGGAAAACTATTATTTCGGCAAATGTCTAAGTGTTGGGGGATCTTGGCAGCCACAGGTTGCTTAACTCCCTTCAATAAATCTCAGCGAAATAGGGCATTATATTAGAAAACAATATAAGGGAAACCGAGCTGTATTGCTGAGTGAGAATTTCAGGGAACTATGTAGGTTAGTTTAGAAAATAAATAAGTGCAGGTATATGTCCAACTAGTTTTGAGACGCGAAATCCAATGACGAAAAAATAAGCGCAGATAAATCTGATGATTATTATAAACAACTAGTTGTTTGTTGTGAAATATCTGCAACTAATGTTGACTGTGCGAAAAGATACATTGGAAAAAATATTAAATCAGTAAACGTTCCAGTGCTGGGGGAACCTGGCAGCCACTGGCTGCTTACCCCCCTTCGCAACCACTGAATGTCCGAGAAATAGGGTATATAATTGCAAAACAATAGAAGGGGACCGAACTGCATCTAACAAGAAAGAACGGCGCCTATGATGAAAGACAACAAACATAAAACAAAAAGTTGTTGAAAGCGTATGTGTGGAGCACAGCACAGACAGTATGCCTGCGAAATACGAGCAGTCTGAAAAGCAGACAGAAGAACAGTAGCAGCCTTTGAAATGCCGTGCTTCAGATGTACGTAGATGGACAGACAAAGGTAATAACAAATAGGTTATAGAAACAGTAAGGGAACAAGGATATCTTTGGGAAAAAAATATGAGAAATAGAAGGGCAGAATACGTTCTAAGGCATTTTTGGGGAATAGTGTAGGATATATAAGCAGAGATAGGAAAAAGAGGTGGATGTAGACCTAGATCAGATAGTGATAGATACAGACTGTGCAAATTTCGGGGAAATCTGTAGGTTAGTTCAGAATAGGAAATAATGATGGTACGCGTCTAACCAGTTTCAGGACTGAAGACCCAATGATGATGAAAGGATATCTACGACTAAATTGTTCTTATATTTTCCACCAAACTATTTTTTTTTAATTTCTGAACAATCTAATTGATATTGCTTTCAAATGATCGATTATACAGTAAATATTACGTAATTTTGTAAAAGCATATTTCACACAGCGTCCGTTTTCATGAATTAATTCAACACTTTGGATAAATTGTTATGTTTTATACGGCTCCATTACTATTAATGTCTGACCTTAAACTTCTCAGATGTTACAAAACCCAAGCAAATTCGCATCGCCATCTGTGTTTTATCCAAAAATTAAGAAAAGCGATTAATTTAAAAAGGCTTTTAAAATATCTTCATTAAAAGTTCACCAAAAGGGCACATTCTCTAGATTTTAGCATTTTCTTCTGGTTTGATTGATGATTTACAAAGAAATTCAGCTCATTTAAACTCAAATCAATGCAATGTAGTTTTGGCAAGTAATTTTTTTCAAACTATTTGAAATGCTTTTAAGAAGCACAAAAGTGTTATTGGTAACGTTCCAACTCTGTAAATATTTCAGAATTGGTTTTAACTGTCGACTTTTTAAAGACCAGATTGATAATTTGTTACGTGCCAAAAATCGGCACTAGACATTTTTAAATAAGTGCGGGAATTTCGCGCCTTAAATTTAAAAAGACTTGGTGCGCATATTTCCGTCACTACAGAGTGCGTTTGCGCCAGATCGCGCCGGCATGTGAGAGAAGAAAAGTGGGGAGTTTCCGCAAGACGCTGGGAACTGGACTTGCCTTTGAAACATCAAGAAGAGTGGTTGGGTCTGGTATCGTATCTTTATCTTTTATTATGTAGATTCCCTCTGCCTTTTGATTGTCGTCCCTATAAACCTGTTCCTGCCGTTACCTACATATAGGTAGAAGACCAACCTAATCTGGATACAACCTGGCCCAGCAGCAGTCCACGCCCTGAGAACCATCGTTAAATAATCCGGAAGGGAGTCCTGCAGTCGCTAGCCTGGAGCAATCCCGAAGGACGTCTTGAGAATCGTCTTTAAATAATCCGCAAGTGAGCCCTGCAGTCGCTAGCCTGGAGCAATCCCGAAGGACGCCATGAGAACCATCTTTAAATAATTCGGAAGGGAGCCACGAGCAACCCTGAAGGAAGTAATTCTGTGAGACGCTTACATATTCACGTACGTTCCCCGTGTGTGGGTTTTTTTATAATACATTTTATAAATTTTGCATATTTCGTCATTTACGTGTAATAATTTGCATAGTGTGTGACGTCATTGACAGATGGGCGCGCTAATTTCCACATTATAGATTAGCGTTACCAACTGCCTTTGTGTCTCATATACCTCGTTAACGGTAATGTAAGAAATTTGATAATTATTTTAAATTTATCTAGATCTGTTAATACCTAACAGTCGATAATTTTTCATAAATTTTAGTTATGGATTTTCTACTATGAAAGATTTTACTTATTAATCAATATACAAAATACTAAATTTTAAGAGAATCACGTCTTATAATTCGCATCAACATTTATAAAAATTCATGGTAGGGAAATTATGCGATAACACAACTTAAATTATGTTTTAGATTGTATACTCTGCAGGAAGCCCGAATTGTACGCTTTGATTTGGTTTCTAAGTAGCACAATTATTACATACTTATGTTATTTTTAGCAAAATATTTTATATTGAGGTCACCGACCACGATCATCATGTAGAATAGGAACATCTGGATTAGCTTAGATAGACAAAGCATCTATTAAATTACTAAACAGTAGGATGTGCAAATTCAGAATCTGGCATTTACGATGTAATTACAAAAGCACAAGCGAAGAATTTAAATTGCTTTAATAAAATTAACAAATATTTATTGAGGAAGCTAAGTGTAAACGTTATTATGTAATTAATATGGAATAAATCGTTTGCAGAGCGATGAAAAGTTTAGAAATTAAACAATCAGGTAAAAAATTAAAATGCAATTAATTTAAAAAAAGTTGTATGCAATAAAAGGATACTTGACGAAATAAAGTCCTTCTTACTGGAATGAATAACGAAAAGCCCAACAGTACATAAAAGAACCGATGAATTGAAAAATAATAATTTATAAAACACTAATGATCTCCTCCCTTCTTTGTGTCTTGGCTACAATTTCAAAGTTGGTTTAACACAACTCTCTCCACTGTTTCCTATCTTGAACTAAGTCTTCAGTGCCCTCTGTCTATCTTTATCCTAATTTTTCTCAATGCGGTCTACGTACTTCACGTACTTGTGTTTTTTTACTTCTTCTGCAAATTTTAATTTCTGCTCTGCCTTCTATCACTGTTTATGTTCCTTTATGGCTTAAAACTATGCTATCACCTTATCATACATTTTAGTTACAATAGTAACGCTTTTATTTCTAAGACACAATCGTTACTAATTTTATATATCCATCTGATCTTAAAAATTTTCTTCCATATCTCGAAAGTTTTTAACATTATTTGTTCTTTGCGTAATATCTGGGTTTTGTAACTGCATTCAACAGTGTTTTCTTAATATCTAGAACTATCTTAAGTTTTAGCATTGAGCCATGTACCTTCAAGGCTTTTCTTCCTTGAGCTATTCTAATTTTTACATCTCTTTTATTTCTATTATTATTTAAAATCAACTTCATTAGTATCAAAACTCTGGCTACATTTACTATAATTTATCTATCGTTATCTTGGTTGATATTTATGCCTAAATATGGATTTAATATTGTTTCCATTTCATTTAGGTCTATTTTTAATTTCATATCTGTATTAATCCATTAGTGACCAGAACTAAAAACTGTTTCCTATTCAACTTATTCTTTGCATATATAGGTTCAGCACAATAGACATAAGTCTAAAAAAATTATAAACAAATTTGGTGCCTTTGGATTTTTTTGGAAATGACTAGCAACTCAAGTTGCCGCTGGGTATATACATGATACAATTTATAAAATGAAACTTCATAAGGTATTTGGGAGTAGATAAAAACCTTCTTATATTTTTTCAAATATGGTAATAAACTAATAACAAAAGCAAATCAGAATCTAATAAAAGGTTAATATGTTAAAACATTTTTACGTCAAAACTAAAACTGAACAACATTGATAAGGATGTATCGTAAGATTTCCTCAAACCTGTTCGTCGAATTAAATTAGATACGAAAGCTATATTACAGACAGGATCTATTTGCCAATGCATTCTTTTGCTTGGTAAACGATGATATCCAGAAAATAATAAAATTCCTACAACTGGGCATATCTCATCATACTTCAGATTTAGGTTATGGATACCTTTCTGCGTAGCATATAAATTAGACTGAGATAAAATATGCTGAAAAAGCGTTTGGGATAGAAAAGTACAAAAGCACTCCAGCGGTAATTCAATTGTATTTTTTAAAAAGTTTATTGTGTATGGACTTATTTCTGGAAGAGAATCTGACAAAACCCAATCATTTTTTTAATTTTCCATCCATGTTTTATCTTCTGTTGTTTTTCGACCTCTTATAGGAACTTTTCTTGGCGGCTTTTATATCTAGACGTTAAATGTTGAGGTTCTTCAAATATCTCGGTGAATTCTTCTGTATCTGAAAATTCAATGGTGGTTTTATTTCAGAGAATTTGTCTTGGCAAGTGCATAAGTGTTCCAACAGCTTCGTCTGACAAATCAGAATCTTTATCAGTATTTACATTTGCATCCTCAAATGGTGGCACAATCCCTGTAGACCTTATATTTGGTACTTTATGTTCATAATATTCCTCATGCGCATTCAATATTTCATCCATATTAAAGAAGCTGGAACATACAGTCCTGAAACCAAATAACAGTAAATTAGCCCCTTTATAGCTTATCAGCAACTATAGTTGCTTCTGAAGTTTACACATTCCTAAGAAAAATACTAAAACCTGTTTTAGTTTTATTCATGAAAACATTTGGTACTTGATAGGTAATGCACACTACAGTTTTAATATGAACATTATAAATTCATAAAATTAGCAAATACTTACATTTTGATTTCACCTTGCAAATTTTTTCAAAACACGTACCAGTAAATTCAATTCTATCACTCACAAATGAGGCAGTGTAATGACAATAACCTCATATTCCTGAAGTAGAAGGTTCATTCTGGGAAGTCTTTTACATATCTGGATAAAAACCTGTGTCAAGCATGCTCAGTAAATTGACATTCACTCACGCACATCTATAGTTGCCTACGGGCACTAATGGACTAACAGATCTCAACATTTGAATTTTTTCTTCTTCAATTATGCCACTTGTTTCTTCATATGAGGACATGTTCATCATAAGTTGCTTTTGGGCAGAGAGCAATACGAGTTACATATCCCCCAAATCAAATATATGTTTAATTAAATGGGATTATTGAATCTTAAGTTAACTTGCAACATTGTATAATTCAAGGATATAGATAATAAAAGGTTAATAAAAGTCAGACAGAAGACATGAGAACAGGTGTGAATACAGTGTATTCCAGACGCAACGTGACACTGCAGGTGCAGGTCACAGTAGGTTACAAAACCGCAATTATTAGAATTAAGGTTGTTACTTTGTATTGTATAAATGAATAAAGAAATAAGCAGGCATGAGCTCTGCATTTCCCACAAGCAATGTGAAGGGCAGCTACGAAATTTAAAGATACCTCATTTCGGTTAATGAGTCAATATTTTTGGTTGAGGTGGTATCTTTTCCTCAACACAAAGCAAGTTTATGTTCTACCATGTTTGCAAAGATAAAATTCTAGATTTTAATAGGCACAAATGAATGACATTATCCACAGAAGGTATTACGGATAGTTTACAATGCAATCAGTAAATTTTATTATTAATAGAAAAACCAATATAAATATTTTTATATATATATATATATATATATATATATATATATATAGTGAATAAGATGAAATAATAACTTAAACTTTTATGCAAAGCACAAATGATCATTTCAAATCGAGCTAGTAATTGAAAGATGGAAAATATAAGGTCTTGGACAGGACTTGTACCTGTATCTTGGTTTTGCCGGAACCATTGAAATGATCATTTGGGCTTTGCATAAAAGTCTAAGTTACTATTTCATCTTATTCACTATATTACGATAGTATTTATCAACTTACCTTGTGTAATTAACTACCTAAAATATTTATATATGTGATATATATATATATATATATATATATATATATATATATATTGCCGTGTAATCTAGGGAATTTCAGTAGATTCAAAAATTAATTTATTTTCATTTTTACAAAATCGAAAATTGCACACAGTAGAAAAATTTAAAAAAAATTAATCTCTTACCCAGATTCCTCTCTTCATCACCTTAATTCTTCTTCAGTTCCCAGGCTAGCTCAGTTGGACTTCCTCTCGGATACCTAGATTCACTATTATACTCGGTATCGTTCACGCACCCTCTCAATAAAACCACAAAATAATACAACCATCATACAATATTTATTTACCACTATTTACAAATAAAATTCAAGATTATCCACTTTTCAGAGATCAAGTTACACCTCAATAAATCCTATTTTTGTACTGTCCTGGATTTTAATTTAAAATATCAAACACATTGAATATACCCGGAGTAAATGGGCCCTGAATAATACCTTATTTTCTTTCTTTCTTTATAATTTATTTTAAATTAGTATACTCTGGAGGATGGTGAGCTCATGATAACCCAGTTAATTATGAATAATGTATGCTTTTGTACTTCGCATACTCTTACAACAAACAAAAACCCATGTACTCGTAACAATAAAAATTTTAAATTCCTGATGGAACGTTAATAAGCTTTATATACACCTTTAGATTTCTATTTAAATACCATAATAAAGTTAGTTATACGTATTGTTTTCAATATGCAAAATAATGCACAATACCTTCAAAATTCACTCTCATACGTCACACAATTTTCATAGTTTCATAGTTTATAACAACAACAATTTTAAAGCGTTACCTGGAATTTCTTGAAGATCTCTACTCCGTTGATGATGCCGTTAAGTTGTTTCGCTCTGCTCTGCTGGCCGCCTCTAGCTATTTGTAGAAGAACCCCATCTAGGTTGTGCTGTTTGCTCTGCCATTACGGTGCATCCAAATCCAAATGAATTACACTTCTTTCATAATTGCGTACCTTAGTTTAATTTAATTTAAATTTACGTTACTTCACGTCACTTCACAAGCTTGTTTAAGATAAATGTTGCACCTCAAATTAAAATTTTAGGCTCGACACTATTCGCGTATCAAATTATGAGGCCAACACTATACTATTTAATTTAAAAATATGTATACTTACAAACTCGTATTCTGAAGCGGTGAAAATACTAAGAGATCGAAGTTAAAAGAGAGAGCAATGCTAATTCTCTTCAAGTATTTATATGATTCCGAATGCCACTTCTAGGCCACTCTTCCCGTGAAAAAGCTAATTTAAAATAACACTTCCTCAAATTTTGTTTCAACCGTTTCCGAAATCTCCGAAATTTAGCGCGTCGTTACGATATTTTCCAATAAACCCGACTTCAAATATTCTCGTGTTTGTCTGTTCTGGAACTAACTATATCGACCAATAGTATATCCAGTGACGTCTTAAAAATCCCGCCTATATTAACGCTGTCGCTTTCTTATGCATATTATATGTTTCCTTCTAACCTTGTTTGAGTGGTAGAGAATCGATATTACTGTCCGCGTTCTTTTTACTCCATGTGGATTTGTATACGTGCTTTGCGACTGTCGTTTAACCAATATTCTTTGAAACTTGCTTGCTATCTATAAAAATAAGGGGAACCTGACATTTCGAAAACATGCAGGTGTTCAATTAACCGACGTTTTAACACAACATTTCTAAGAGTTAGCTTTTCAAGATATTTTATATTCAACGGCTGTTTATGTGTTAGCAAAGCGTTTCACCTTGGTATTACCGATTTTTCATGCTTTCATGCGTATTATACGTAATTACTCGTTCAATTAAATTCCATTAAATTAATAAATAAATTGCATTGGCTTCTAAAATTTATTTTCTTTACGAACCTATTTAAATTTTAATCACTAATTGTAAAATTATGTTAATACTTGTTACTTTAAAATGAACTAAATGAAATAAATTTTGCACGTAAATTCTGGTTGTTTCCTCTATACAGGGTGTTCCAAATTGCTTTGTTTATAGTTAAATTTAACCTTTTAAAACCACTACAATATATATATATATATATATATATATATACATATATATATATATATATGTCTTTGAATAATGACCTTGCAATAAGTATAATTAACATTTTCAATTATGGGTTTAAGGTCGGCTGGTAGGATTTAAAAGTAAACCATTTTTTAAATCCTAAATTTTCGGATCTTTATTTTATCCTTGATCACAGGATTTTCTAAAATAATGTTAACTAGGCTAAAGTTTACATAAAATAAATATAATTTACAAATTGAGAAAAAGAAATTGACTTCTAAATTAATGGATTTTATATTTAAAAGTTTTAGAATTTTATTGCTTTTTGAAGTTGTAGAATTGTATAATTTGTAAAAGTATTAAAATGGCAAAAAAATAATTTTTGTTTTTAAATTGATGGACTGTATGATTTTGTATGTGAGCATGCGAAATGAAAATAAATTTTATTCTTGCATTGAAAAATAGAATTAAAGAGATATCACATCCTACTTTTTATTATAAAAATATCCAAAAGCTAAAACGTATTTTAATAACTAGCGATTATCTACCTTCATTAATAAGGAAATTATTATATAATTCCCAAATAAATATAAATACAAACCATAACACCAATAATAATAACAATATCAATCCCGAAAGTAACCATATACACAAAACCCTGCCACACATCGAACACTTAACTCAAAAATTAATCTAGGTCTTTAAAAATAATAATTTTGAATTTGCTAAAAGAAATATATTAACAATAAGTACTCTTTTCTCAAAATTAAAAGATAAAACTCCAACAAAGAAACATTGTATATCAAATTAACTGTTTAGGTTGCGATAATTTATACATTGGGCAAACCTCACAATGCCTAAGCCAACGTATAACACAACTAAAAGCGACATTAAAGTCAAGCCAAATTCCGGTGCTTTTTGCCACATTTAATTAATTTAATCATAAAATGGATTTTGAAAATCCTCAAATTTTAGAATTTGAAAAAGATAAACAGAAAAGATTGTTCTTAGAAATGTGTCATATCTTTCGAAAACAAAATGCAATAAATAAAAGAACTTATATTAATGGCTTAAGTTCGATTTATATCTACTTACTTACCTTTAGAGCAATAGTTAATAAATAGTTAATGCAAGAATTGTTAGTACATAAACACATTACTCAAGTAACACTCACATGCACATGTACACTCATTCTCTTTCTCTCTCTCTCTCTCATACACACACACACCCACGCATGCATGTACACACGCTCCCACCCACACACACGCGCGCACACACACACACGCAGACACACACAGAAACCAACAAACATACACACACCACGAGTAAACATGCGCACAAACACTCATACAAACAGAAATTCGCATGCACACATACAAAATCATACAATTCATCAATTTAAAAACAAAAATTATTTTTTTGACATTTTAATACTTTTACTAATTATACAATTTTACAACTTCAAAAAGCAATAAAAATCTAAAACTTTTATATACAAAATCCATTAATTTAGATGTCAATTTCTTTTTCTCAATTTGTAAGTTATATTTATTTTATGTAAACTTTAGCCTAGTTAATATTATTTTAAAAAATCCTGTGATCAAGGATAAAATAAAAATCCAAAAATTTAGGCATTTAAAAAAGAGTTTACTTTTAAATCCTACCAGCTGAACTTAACCCATAATTGAAGTTATTAATTCAACTTATTCACTGTAATACGATAGTATTTATCAACTTAACTTGTGTAATTATCCACCTAATAAATATATATATATATATATATATATATATATATTGCTGTGTTACCCTGTATAAAATCGAGCCTCACGAATTGGGCGCCAAATTATGCTGTGAAACCTCCATCATCCGTGAACTACGCTTTTCGCCTCGGCTGCTCACCTAATTTTATAAACCTCCTCATTCATAAAAATTAAACAACACATTCCTACCACAAACATCAACGTTAACTCTATTTACATCAATATTCAGAATACATTAAATTTTCAAATTAAATTTCAGCATAAATTTTTAATATCGGAAAATTTCATAATTAAATTTATTATCATTTTAATGTGCATCCAGAATTAAAGTCCTTGTTGGATGCCTACTAATTAATATAACAATATAAGCAGACCGAGTCTGAGTATAAAGGAGCATCTACCACCCCTTTACGTTAATTAACCAGGTTCGTCTAATTGAGCTCAAAGACATACCCAAATTTTCATCATATTCCCGAACATCAAAACAAAATACCCTTTTACTTAAACAAGCAAATTTCATCTTAAAATTAAACTTTTATGGTTAGAACAATTTCACTAATGTCCATTTAAAGTAAATCAATTATAAAGTCATTCACTACACACAAAATGTCAAACAAAATAGTATAATTTACCTGAAGGTTACTGTCCTCGTAGCTTCAAAGTATCGTTTCTTTTGTTAATCACACCATTCAACAGGACTATATTTACGGCTTCTGATTCTCTACGCTTTTAAATTTTCTCCATCACCATCCATTCAAAGTCGTTTCTGGGCCTTTCCGGAATTCATCTGTGTTTATCTGACCCTTGTTTCATGGATCCAGACACGTATTTGAACCATTTAATTATTAACACCCCAAAATAGCAAAGAAATTCATGCTTCTGAGCTTCTGTCACCAATATACACCAAAACTGCCTACTTTTGTGTATACATTCGTCGTTGTAAATTTTGCTAATTGGTACAGTGAAACTAAATTTTATTACCTTGTATCTAAGTGCACTGAAGTACATTCATGTTTAGCACGTAAATAACAAGCTATGTTGAATCACTAAATTATACTAGCAAACTTTAAATTATTTAATCAAACTAAAATGCACGGTTTAATATCTTCAATCAAGTCGCGTATGTACGAGCTTTTAACGCATCGAATCGTCAAAAGTCTAAGAGGCTTCGTTTATATTCATCTCGGTATATATAGCAAAAAGCCTGTCTGTCGGTCGAGTCTCTAAAACGGGTAATTCTAAAGAATTTCTCATGCCATGTGCCCAGTCTGCCGCTCGCACGTCGATTTTTACGAATTTTCACTCGCCCCATTTAAATCTCAGAAAATTTCCACAGCACGCAAACCTGTCCGAGAAAAACTAATTAATTTTGTACCGAAATTGTTGTTTCTACCTCTGATATTTGCATTCTATTTTCAACCAATTGTGACCCTCGTGACGTTGTTTAAATCACGCCTTTTACTATATGTGTCTTATAAATAATTTAAATTTCTTATTTTTACTGAAACAACCGAGTTTATTTATGTTTTATGGTTTTAATAAAGCGTATTATTTAATGAAATTCCTTATACACGGTGATTAAAATTATTTGATGTGATTATTTAATTTTCTACCCTGGTCTAAATATGAGTATTTTCCCCCTATTTGAATACAAATAATCCCACTTATTTGACTTCAAATATAAAACATTTAGACAAAAAAAATTACAAAAAAAATTGCCTATCTCTCTCTACCCTTATCTATCTAACTTACCTACTTTGTTTCCAATCAAAAAAAAATATTTACACCTATCCTATATCCCTATCCTATTCCTAACTCTCACTTAATTTTATAAACTGAAATTATCCCTAACTTCATCCTACTTATCCATCTAATCCTATATACATCCTATCTACCTATCCTATTCCTAACTTTTAACTAATCTTCACTATACTTCACTTCCCCCTACCTAATCCTATATACCTATCCTACTCTTACTCTATTCCTAACTCTCCACTAATCTTATATGAAATATCTATACTTAACCTATCTTATTTTCTTCCTACATTTACTCTTTATTCTCATCCTAAACCTATTTCTAATTATCTCCCATATTTATCCTATACTTAGCTTTATTTTCCTAAACACTTACTTCTACTCTTCTATCTACACCTATTCTATCCCTATCCTATTTAAATCTAACTCTCTTCTTGACCCTCCAAGTCTTTCTTCTTACCATCCTAATACTTTTCATCCCTATTTCTCCCCCTTCTATATCTATACTTATCATCCCTATTATCTCACATACAATAAACTTATCATCCCTATTATCCTGACTCTTAAATATTGCTTCTTCTTTAATCCCTACACTTGTCTGTTTCTCATTTACTATTTTTTCTTTCTGCCGACAAACCAAACGATACTACTTTACAATTATCGATTTTTCCTCTATAGAAAATCCTATGTACCTTCTAGAATTTTGTGTAATGGAATCCGCCAGAATGAATTCCTTAAATCTACTTTATTAAAACAAACTTGCCAATTAACCTCGTCAAAATAATTCTGCCTTCACCTGCTCCCGATATGCTGCTTCTACCCCACTACTTCTGCATGTTTTTGTATTAAAGCTTGAACCTCTACTATCCTCTCCTCTGGACATCTTATTGTGTTGATCTGTTTAACTTCATCATCCTCTACCTCTACTACATTAATACTAAACCCCGTGTCATCCTCTGTGACTTCATAACTGCCCTTCCATGGCACTACCCTATCCTTAATCCTTATTACCTTCCTTTCCATATCTATCAAAACCCTAACTTCATCATACAGTCAACACCTAAAATGCTCTGAAACTTCAGTCCAGGTACAATTACAAACTCCTGTTCACAGCTTAAATCTCCTATATCTATCCTAAGCACCACAACACTATTTACTACAGCAAACTTCTTTTTATTTGGAGCTACTAAATGGCTACGTTTTATAGGCATAATTCTATCACAAACCTTATCCCTAATTTTGCTGACGAATTCCTCCGATATTAAACTCGCCTCTGCCCCTGTATCAAGTAATACTTCTACATTATTTTCAAAAATTTCTAAATTAATAATTGGCAAACATAATTTTCTACAGTTTCTGGCTCTACTTCCTCCTCAATTTTGAAAAATTCACGTGGATGTTCGTATACATTTACACAGAAATCTAGTGGTCTGTCACGTTCTAAAAATCTTGTCTCATCCTGTTTTCCGTGCTTGGTCCTGGTTGTCCTTCTACAACCTGTGCGTACGTCCTCCTCGTGTCAATATCCGTGTCCCTGTCTCTATTCGGCGTGCTGGTAACAGTCCTGTTTACTTCCGGTAAACTGTTCTGTCGCGTGTAACTAGGTCTTGGCGTCGGTCCCCTAGTCGCACTATTACTTCTGTATTCCTGTCCTCGTCGTTCCCAATTCGGTCGAAAATTTCTGTTGTAGTCAGGCCGTCTCGGATAATTCGGTGTCCTGTTGTAAAACCTAACTGTGTTAACGTTTCGTTCTCGTATCTCTCTTGTCCGTCCTACACATACATCGTCATATCTCTGCAAATACTCTAAAATGTCTCCCGTTCTGTGATGTTTTGTAAGGCCACGTGTTGTCTAATTTCCTGTTCAAAATGTCGTGATAGGTACTTGATAATCTATCTGTCCGTCAATGGTGGATTCAGTTGTTTGGCCACACTGTACTTGCAGATGGCATATTGCTCCCTGGAACCTGCAAACTCTCCCTTAAATTTTCCTGTAATCAAGTCGTCCCTAATCTGATCCTGTTTGTGATCACTCCAGTAATGTTGTAAAAATTTGTCTTCAAAGTCCTGATACGTGTCTATGTCCTGTCCTACTAAATTGTACCATGCTTCCGCGTTGTCCTTTAATAAAGCCTTTATCGTATTTAGTTTAGTCTGTTCGTCAAATAAATTTCCCACTAGATTTCTTACACTATTAATAAAAATTTGTGGATTTACCCTGTTATCACCATAAAACTTCATGTGTTGGTCCAATGATACTCCACCTGTATAAAATCTGGGACCTTCCCCCGTTAAATTTGATATGTTGTATTTAATACTACTAACTTCGCGTTCTACCCTGCCTAACTGATCCCTACATGAGTCCGTTACTTCAGTCATTTTACGTTTATTTCTTCTTCACAGAAAATGCGTACTTCGGACCTTAAATGTCCCATTTCCTGTCGAAGACCTGTAATGTCACGCTCATTTTATCAACCCTATTTTCAACTTCCCCATTTTCACGGTAAGACTATTTTAAATTCTGAAACTTCTTTATTCGTCTTATCTATTTTCTCACTTAGGGTTTCCCTAACTCCTGTTAATGTCTCATTCATTCGGTCAAATTTCTTATTCGCTTCTTCCCTAGCTCTATTAGATTCATCGCTTAACTGTTCTAATTTTCTATTGGATTCTTCACTCATCCTCTCTAACATTCTCAATATCATCTCGTTTCCTTGATCCCTGATTCCGTTCTCGACTGATCTCTACTGCCTCCAGCTTCTTCCATTTTAGAAATTTTCTCACACAATGCACTATCGTCACTTCCAATTTCCACTCCTTGACTCCTTAACCACTCCTTTCTCTGCATACGTTCCAATCACTCACACACACTCTAAAATACTCTTAAATTTATACCCACACAAAAACTCTCTCTCTCAGATCGCCAGTTTCCTGGAATAAAATAACAAAAATTTTATTTGGAATTCGAGCCCCACGTTGGGCGCCAAATTATGCTGTGTTACCCTGTATAAAATCGAGCCTCACGAATTGGGCGCCAAATTATGCTGTGAAACCTCCATCATCCGTGAACTACGCTTTTCGCCTCGGCTGCTCACCTAATTTTATAAACCTCCTCATTCATAAAAATTAAACAACACATTCCTACCACAAACATCAACGTTAACTCTATTTACATCAATATTCAGAATACATTAAATTTTCAAATTAAATTTCAGCATAAATTTTTAATATCGGAAAATTTCAAAATTAAATTTATTATCATTTTAATGTGCATCCAGAATTAAAGTCCTTGTTGGATGCCTACTAATTAATATAACAATATAAGCAGACCGGAGTCTGAGTATAAAGGGAGCATCTACCACCCCTTTACGTTAATTAACCAGGTTCGTCTACTTGAGCTCAAAGACATACCCAAATTTTCATCATATTCCCGAACATCAAAACAAAATACCCCTTTTTACTTAAACAAGCAAATTTCATCTTAAAATTAAACTTTTATGGTTAGAACAATTTCACTAATGTCCATTTAAAGTAAATCAATTATAAAGTCATTCACTACACACAAAAATGTCAAACAAAATAGTATAATTTACCTGAAGGTTACTGTCCTCGTAGCTTCAAAGTATCGTTTCTTTTGTTAATCACACCATTCAACAGGACTATATTTACGGCTTCTGATTCTCTACGCTTTTAAATTTTCTCCATCACCATCCATTCAAAGTCGTTTCTGGGCCTTTCCGGAACTCTGTGTTTATCTGACCCTTGTTTCATGGATCCAGACACGTATTTGAACCATTTAATTATTAACACCCCCAAAATAGCAAAGAAATTCATGCTTCTGAGCTTCTGTCACCAATATACACCAAAACTGCCTACTTTTGTGTATACATTCGTCGTTGTAAATTTTGCTAATTGGTACAGTGAAACTAAATTTTATTACCTTGTATCTAAGTGCACTGAAGTACATTCATGTTTAGCACGTAAATAACAAGCTATGTTGAATCACTAAATTATACTAGCAAACTTTAAATTATTTAATCAAACTAAAATGCACGGTTTAATATCTTCAATCAAGTCGCGTATGTACGAGCTTTTAACGCATCGAATCGTCAAAAGTCTAAGAGGCTTCGTTTATATTCATCTCGGTATATATAGCAAAAGCCTGTCTGTCGGTCGAGTCTCTAAAACGGGTAATTCTAAAGAATTTCTCATGCCATGTGCCCAGTCTGCCGCTCGCACGTCGATTTTACGAATTTTCACTCGCCCCATTTAAATCTCAGAAAATTTCCACAGCACGCAAACCTGTCCGAGAAAAACTAATTAATTTTGTACCGAAATTGTTGTTTCTACCTCTGATATTTGCATTCTATTTTCAACCAATTGTGACCCTCGTGACGTTGTTTAAATCACGCCTTTTACTATATGTGTCTTATAAATAATTTAAATTTCTTATTTTTACTGAAACAACCGAGTTTATTTATGTTTTATGGTTTTAATAAAGCGTATTATTTAATGAAATTCCTTATACACGGTGATTAAAATTATTTGATGTGATTATTTAATTTTCTACCCTGGTCTAAATATGAGTAATATATATATATATATATATATATATATATATATATATATATATATTGGACTATTGTACACAGATAGTGTTAGATGCAGACTGTGCAAATTTCAGGAGAAGGTGTAGGTTAGCTCAGAATAGGAAACAATGAAGGTACGCGTCCAACCAGTTCCAGGACTGAAAACATAGTGATGATGATTTAATCTGTGCAATGACGAAACACTTTATACAACACAGAAAAACAAGTATATTCAGAGAAAAAGATACGTTAATTAATGAGTAAAAATTGCAAATATTTATTATCAAATTTTTGCAACTGTCGATTAATTTGTTCTTAATTAAATTTCGTTTGTTAAAAAAAATTCCTCCACAAGCAGTCAGTCGAGTATACTAGTGGCTTTTCTCCTATTAACAGATGAGTTATAGGTCAGCTTGCACTTTTCAAAATTAAAATTAACTAGTAACTAATTTTTGCTGCTATAAGCTACAAAACGAACGGTTTCCAGCATAACTTGAAGTAAAACGAGGTTGAAAACAATGTGCCCAGAGCTATGCAATCAAAGTAAGATCCGTTTCTGTTAAATAACATTTTCCCAAGAAACACTTTTACTCAAGGCAATTAACGAAATCCACTTGCACTATAGGTTGGTGTAATAAAAGGTGAAGAAAGACATTAGCAATTGACGGTTTACAACTCATATGAAGCATAATACTAAAGTCATGAATTATTTATGAGTTGTACAAATATTTATTGTAGCTCATCAAATCTAATAATAGAACCATACTCATCTTTAAACTACAAGTACTGCAAGGCTAGACCATGCTTTTCAAATGTTTCCGTTTGTTTGTTCATATTTATATAAGAAAGGTAAATTGAATAATGATAATTAGCATATGCGAAAATAAAAGCCTCAACAAAAATTATGCCGAATTTCTATGACAAAGCTTGAAGATATTTACCTACTACAAGTTCTGATTAACCAATAGCTTATTTATCTGGTAATTCCTTAGCATTTCGACTGTAATTTCGTAAACATTTATGCACTTGTTGACTACAAAGAATTCATTAGCTTCGTTAGCATGCAAAATAGCTAAAATAATTCTTGAAATGCCGAAGTAATAAATGCTACCAGGAAAAATTAATGTCTGCTGGTGCTGGGCAAGGTGATGTACTATTTACTAATTATGTCCCCATTCCAATGTTCTTGAATGCCTTCGGTTAATGAGACCAACGAAAGTAACCGTTAAACTACTGATGATTCTGTAATTGCTGATCTAATACGGAGACAAAAATATACAGAATTTTCTGTCATGCAACCTTTTTTATAATTTGCAATAATTGTATGAGAATATAGAGAAGAAGATGATACAATTATAGTGATTGCTTGGGCATTATTAAGGTTGACTTCTTGTGTTTGTTTGCATGTTCGAGTTGACAAAATTACTGCATATTATTTTTCCACGATCAACGCGATATATATTCTACATGAATCAATTTCGTTCTCAACCAATTAAAATTGATAATTTAAAGTACAGTAAGCTGTTAAAAAAGAAATCTGTTATGGTGATATTAAACAGCTTAAATTATAATTCCGTACAAGAGAATGGGCGTAATCCCACTCTTAATACCGAAAGCTTGATTGCAGTAAACCAAAAATTATCGTCATTAGTATATTTTAGATAAATTTGACGTTATTTTCATACATGTATATTTTGTTAATCCCATATTCCAATACTAATCTGGGTACATTCAACAAAAAAATACTTTAGTTTAAAGAACCAATTGTATATTTTAGTACATTCCCTTAGATGTTTTCATATAAAGACATTTTTTAAGAATTTTGAACGATTTGTAAATCTTTATGTTCGTTGGCCAAATTTGTATATGCTAGATTTTCTTAGCTCTAACAAGTTTACGTAAGATTTGAGAATCTTGTCAAAATTGCTGTTAAAATTTCATATTTATTGAGATATTTGAGGTTATTTGGATTTAATTTTAGGTTTTATAATAATAATAATAATTTCCCAGTAGTTTTCTGAATTTTTATATCCAATTAGCGTGAATTCTGTCACGAATATCTTCAAGTTGAGAATAGTAGCCTTCTTAAAGGCATAGTTAATTGTATATTTATTTTTATGTAATTTTTTTTAAAATTTACACATTTAACACATTTCCTGCTACTATAAAATTATTAATATACCTTTGTAAACTAACGGTATAAAATGTGGAATTTATAATGAGAGCCATTTAGTATAAATAAACTGATACTATAGTCTGTTACAGGTAAAACGAGGCTGAAGTTAATAAATTTAGATTTGCCTTAAAGGGGTGCGAACAGCGTAATAATTTAAGGGTGGTTCGGCTGACTACTGTGGTGCAGGAGTGAGTTCCTATAAAAGAAAATATAAAAATAGTAAAAATAAAGAAATAAAAATAATATAATGCTTAAAATACAAAGAAACTACGTTACTATATTCACTTACCCTGAAAGGCTTTTATCCTGTGATAATAAATAAGGGGCGCTAAACTCTAATTTTCCCGTTACTCATATTAAATTATATGACATTATAAATTCTTATTTCTGGAAATGCCTTTAATAACAATATAGAGAACAGCTAAATAGCACTTTTTCTTTTTATCATTGCATTGTCCATTAAAAATATTAAAGTTTTATACTTTAACTAATACTAAATTTCGCCAAAATCCTACTACATAAATACCAACCCGCTTACATTTATATTTCACACACACGCGAGCGCGTGCGCATACTGTTACTGTTTTTTTATTGTTTAGCTTATCATACATATAAATTAGTCTATAATTCACATACTCACAAATACAACCCTGATTTGTACATACTTCCCCATCCCTATTCATTCCAATACGAACTAATCCGAACCTAGTTTCCTTTGGTTCCTGTTATAACTAATCAGAAAGAGAGTCGTTCAGAGTCGTTCGTCAGCTGTCGTGCAATACAGACACAAATATAGACGCATTAGTCGTTGTTATTAATTGAACCTTACAAACAGGTGCACATTGTCGCCCAAGTGCGGGAGTGTCGTTTCATATTTATTACAATTAGTGTTTACAACAAGTAACATTAATTTCGGTAGTAAACATCTGTGTCGTCATTAACCACTAGTGACCGACATGGAAGCAACCTACAATACAGTCCTAACAAAGATCCAGCATTGTTATCTATTAGCATCACCAGCGTGGTCGAATTACTAGTAACTAGAAAATTATTGATTTAATTTCTCTGCGTAAGCGTAATAACACACACAAGCACGCACGTACGCACGCACGCACGCACGCACACACACACACGCATGCACGCACGCACCTACACAACACACACGCACGCACACACCACGCACGCACGAACGCACGCACGCACAAGTGTCTAGGTGGTAGGGGACCTTGGTAGCCGTTACATTGCTTAACCCCCTTCGCATAACATTGAATATCGGTGAAATAGGGCGTGTTTTTAAAAACAATTGAGAAGGAAAGGTGCAAAACATAAAAAAAAGTAGCACTAGGCCGTCCTTTATTTAACAAGAAAAAGCAGCTGCTAGGTTCAAAAACAACAAACATAGAGACAAGGAAAAAATCACTGAAAGCATATGTGTGGAACGCAGCACTGTACGGCTATGAAATGTGGACAGCAGGAGAAGCGGACAGGAAAAAGATAAAAGTAGAGAAGGAAAAAGGAAAGGTAGAGGTAGTTTTAGGTTAGACGATTGCACACAGATGGTAAAAAATGTGTGTTGTGAGAATTTCAGGGAAATATGCAGGTTAGCTCAGAACAAAAAAAAAATGGAGTTACGTGTCCATCCATTTCTTGAACCTAAGACCTAATGATTATAAATAACTAAATTGTTAAATAAATGTTTTTAATAATTTTCGCTTTTATTTTATATAAGAAGGTATTATTACTTTTATCATAAAAAACTCGTCACTAAAATTTTGACTAAAACGATTGCGTAGAATTTACTCCATTGATTTCTTTAATACTTATGGGAAAGGGAAGACAAAAGAAAATGGACCGGCAAGATCCACAATATTAATGATTGACATTTTATGGGATAATATCAATTCATAAAATGTGGTCCGTCAGAAATTCAAATTTTGACAACCTCAACGATACTGATTTTGTTTGGTACAGCCCTATATTTAGTAAATTTCAAAGAATTATAGTACACATTTATACTAATAATAAATAAATAGCGATAAATAGTGGGGTTCTGTTGGATGTGATTGAACAAAGCAATGCAACACGTAATGAAAGCCAAGAAAATTCACAAATATAAAGCGTTTTAATAAGAAAGAGAACTTAGGTTAATATACGAATCAATCAATAAAATAGACAACTTAAATATATGTATGAATACTAACGCAAAACATCGTGTTATGGCCCGTACACGTCTATTGTATGTCATACTCGCGACGGAACTGGCGACAGCTATATACTGGCTAGTTGTAAAACGAGCAAGGCAGCAATAACATAACCAGCGCGTGGAATATCACTAGCACTAACGCTATTACAAACAGGTTCACATAAGATTTAAGAAAGATCAACGTGCTAGTCTGTTAATAACCACTGTAAGCACAAACATTTTTGTAGGGGCCCATAAAACATTTTGCGTAAGAACCCACTTTTCTAGTTATGCCACTGGTAACGTATGTTAGAGTTGCAGTATTGCAGTTCATGTTGAAATGGAGATCTTTGATTTTTATTGGATGGATTGTGAAATTGCACACTTGTATGCAAACAATGAATTGGTGGGTATAATATTACTTCACATCGAATATCGACAGCTGCTGCAGGGCGGTTATATGCGAATCGCTTTCTTTTAAGAAGACATTCCTTACCCCGATCGTTTATTAATCTGATTCAAAAGGCAAGGAAATACCGTAGAATTACGGGACTATCGCGTTAGGCACACTGGGCTTTCTAAACTACACGGAAACGTGGATAATGAAGAAAATATTTTAAATATTATCGCAAAAGATCCAACAAGTATTAGAGTAGCTGCACACCAGGTCGCGGTAGGTCACATGAAAGTGTGAATAACACTGCGCGAGAATCAATTTTAGGCTTTTCACATTCTGCGCCTCCAAGCAGTATAACCTGGACACCATACCCCGAGAGTGCAATTCCGTGAATAGCTCTTATAATAACAAGCAAACGTGAAGCATGTTTATTTTCTAGAACCCCTTTTAATTAAATACTTTTGATTTACAATCATTTTTAGTTCCACAAATTTTCGTTTGGTAAAGTATTTAATCATATAAATTGTAAAACAACCGGTATATTTTTGTCCCTCATAAACAAAGTTTCACTTTCGTAAAACCTTCAATTTACGATAACTTTGTGTCCAAGTTCAAATTAGGTTACTATAGAAACCGTGTAGTTCATACAAGGTCGCGCCTGATGTTATTTGTTTCACTACACGGCAATCCACCTGCAACTTTCAAAACTAGTCAGTTGCTTCTAATCTGTCGTAGAGGAAAAACATTAAAATTTCAAAATTAACTTTCAGCATAAATTTCAGTATCATAAAATTTCAAGTTTAAATTTGTCATCAGTTTTAATTTGCATCCAGAATTAAAGTCCTGGTAGGATGCATACTAATTAAGTTGCAATATGTGCAGACCTAAGTCTGAATAAAAGGGAGCATCTTCCACCCCTTTACGTTAATTAAACAGGTTAGTCTAATTGAGCTCAAAGACAGACCCAAATTTTCATCATAACCAAAACATAAACTGCTAAATACTCCTTTCTACTTAAACAAGAAATTTTTACCTTAAAATTAAAAGTTGTTGTTCATACATTTTCACTACTGTCCATTTTTTATCAAATAAATTATAAAGATATCCCACATACACCAAAACATCAAAGTTTGAACAAAATTGTATAATTTACCTGAAGGTTACTGCACTCGTGGCTTCAATGTACATCGTCCTTGCGAATTTCACCATTCCAACTGGGTTATGTTTACGTCCTCAGATTCCTGGTCGCCTTTTAAAATTCATCTACAACACCATTCGTTTAAAAAGTTTCAGGGCTTCTCAGGAACGCATCTATGTATATCTAAATCTTGTTTGTAGATCCAATCACGTTTACTAATAACATTTGATTATTAACACCCCCGAAAAATAGCACTGAAATTCATAATTCTTTCACGCTATGCTCAAAACTGCCTACTTTTGTTTATTCATTTATCGTTACTAATTTGGATAATTGGTACAGTAATACTCGCAAATATAACTAGACTTTATTACCTTGTATCTTCGTTTCTAAGTGCACTAATGCATAATAACTTGTATCGTAGCACGTATTCTGCTTGAAGTATGGTATAACAGCAAAAATAAAAAGCAAAACTGTTTAAAGTATTGAATAAAAATCGAAAATCTAAGAGAGCGAAACTCCTATAAACACGGGTTTATATAATAGCTCGCCTGCACGTCGGTTTTGTCCCGCGACGGCCAGTTTTCAGAATTTCGCATACTATGTTCCCTTTTCGACAGTCCGGCACAGCGATTCTATTAAATTTGCACACGCGCCAGTTGAAAATCTAAGAAATTTTTCACACGGCACGCAACGCGTCTGCAAACAACTAATTAATTTTGTATAGAAATCGTTACGTTTACATCTCTCATATCTGCATTTTATTTCCACCAATCGCAAACCCAGTGACGTTGCTCAAATCACACCTTCTATTATCCGTGTCTCGGCTTTGCGCGTTTCATCCATCTCTTTCTACCCTTATCTGAGTGGTACAAATCGATATTCTTTATTATGGGCTATTTCAATCCACGTGGATTCGCGACGTGACTTACTTGAGTTAAATACCCCCGTATCTAGCCTTTCCGTTAATATAAGCTACGGTTTATCCGACCGTTTGCAATATACGCAGAATTTTCATGTTTATCTATTCAAATTTATTAGAACTTTGATATTTAAGAATACGCAGGTATTCAATCGTAATACTTCTACGTATTTTAACCTTCTTGATAGATTTGTATGCTAGCAACGCGTCTCATATTTGGTATTATTGGGTTTTTGAAAGCTTTTATGCATATTATGTATTACTAATGGTTCAATTAACTCCAATTAAAATAATAATGAATGGCATTGACTTCTACCCTTTAATTTTTAGTGAATACAAATTAAATATTAATTATTATTTGTACACTTTGTTTAATACCCGTTACTTAAAACTTGAATAAATTAATATAAATTTCGCACGTAATTTCTATTTGTTTCTTTATACTTGGAATAATTAAATTACATACAAGTTGAGCATTTTAATTCTGCTTCTTTTTATAGAAAGCGTCTAGTGAATAATTTAAATCCCTTATTTTTAATGAAACGAATAAATTTTTATATATATATATACAGGCGATTTTACTTGTGAGTGCAAAAATGTCCTTTTAAATAAGCGACGTTAAATTAAAGATTCAACGCGTTAGATTTTAGGGTTGACCAAATTCTTAGTAGAAATTAATTAAATATTTAATCTGATTAACTTTTGATCACGTAAATTTTATGTACTTTATTAATATAAAAAAGTCAAGTACTAGTGTAAATCGAACATACCAGAACTGCTCTCTACGATAATAAAGAACAGTGTCAATAAAATTTTATAAAGGCCCAAACATTAATTAGGGGTGATCCAGAAATTCAAATACCAATTAAAGTAGTTCAGATATAATAGATGTATAAATTTTGGTGTTAACCTTTACTCTTGTTGTCCTAAACGACACGAGGGATTCACGAGTGAAAGTTATCCGTCATAAATTCTTTCTAAAAGGAGTTGAGTCTAGCAAGAAAATGTCATACCTATTTTTAACAGTATTTACAGAACTAGAAGGTGTATAAAATTTAGGTCCGATACAGCTGCGGACAGAGGTATATATTTTTATATTTTTGATATGTTATACAGGGGCGCAAATAGCGGCCCCTTTATTTGAAATATTTAACTTTTTCTTACAGGTACTAGGTTATATGTGTTAGAACAGAACTTTTGTGCTTATATGCGTTTATACACTAAATGGTTGCTACATTTTTCTATCAGTGCTTTCCCGTTAGAAATAAAACTTAACAAAGTAGTGGCGCCTTGATATTATTCGTTAATATATATTTATTTATTTATTTATTTATTGTATCTTGGAAATATATAGGTCTAAACCTAATTACATATTTCCACTAAAAATAAACTAACAAAAAGAAAATTTTAACTTAAGATATTTTTTTCCTCATCATATTGATGAGAATGCATTACAAATTTTAAATAAACATGTTTGATATAACTAGACAGTAAATTCATTTTATACTATAATTCTGTGTTGTGTGTGGGTGTATGTGTTGGTGTGTGGATGGATATGGGTGTGTTGTTTATGCGTAAATATGCGGGTATTACATTTTATATAACAATTTTACACAGGTTTCTTTTAAAGCTCCGTAAGGTATTTCCAAACAATGGTATATTGGTTTGTTTAGAAATATTATTATAAATCGACAATGTTTTTATAAATGGTGAGTTCTGCCTTAGTTGAGTACGATAGTATGGAATATAAAAGAGATCTTTTCTTCCACCAAAGTGGAGCGGAGCATAAAAACCAATTTTACATACTGCAACTCGACAGTCAATATAGTTATTAATTATTTTGAACAAAAACATGAGTGCGATCGCTATCCTACGCCGCTCTAATTTTATAATATTTAACAATAATCTAGCTTCCACATATGATTGGAACCCAATAAACTTCCCATATTTTTTGTAGTAGATATACGAGATAAACTTATTCTGTACAGTCTCTATCATTTGCGAATGCTTACGTGTGTCAAGGTCCCAGACTGCAAATTCTAATTTTGATCTTACCAGTGTATCATATGTATACCCCCCCGATAGTCTCTTGAAACAATCGCGTAAGTTAGAGTTCCAAGTTAGTTCGGACGATTCCAAAGATCGTAATTTCAAACGAATAAAATTACAGCTCTTTCGTGGCCTTTGTGAATGCAGAGGTGAGTTGTATTTTTCTTGGCAATTACCCCAGGTTTAATGTTTCGACTTGTAATTTTTTAGTCCAACTAGATCAAAATTATTCTATTTACAGTCGGACAGTTTATGATAACGATCAACCTAATACAAAATAGCGCTTCAACCTGTAGGGCTCGAATTTTTCTGTTTACTTTAATCTCGTTATAGAACAGTTTGTTCCTAGTTGTTCCCCAAGAATACAAATTTCAAAAAATTCGTTCGTATCTCGAACCATCAACTAATAATGTTATACACGTTGTCACCGTCGATTATAAGGCCCGAATTTACTGCCGTTATTACGTTATAAACGATTCTAATTTTAGAAAAAATATTTTGGTTATTGACGTAACATTGTTTACTTGAAATGGGATTAAAAATTCTCAGAATACCCACGTTCGGAATATTGAAAATACACATTGTGTTTCGACAATAAAATTTTCAACACTAGTTTCAGTCAATGTGTGGGGAGCAATTGTAGATGGGATACTCGTTGGACCTTATATTCTGCCAGAACGTTTGACTGGCTAAAGCTATCAAGGCTTCCTGCAAAATACTCTTCCTGGGCTGTTATTAGATATGGGTGCCGTTAAATATTCGCCAAAGTCTGTTGGTTTTTGCAAGACGGGGCATCTCCTCATTTTAGCCGGCCACTGCAAGCGTTTCTAAATAATAGCTTTTCCAACAGATGAGTGGGGCGGGGTGAAACAGTTAGCCAACGGGTTCACCACCTCAATCTGTGTGTTTTGTTGTGGAATCTTATGAAGAACTTAGTATAAAACCTCAATAAGTTCTCGAGAGGATTTGGTTGCACGAATAGAGGCAGCTACAGCAACAACTTGACGTAAACGTGTTTCACTATTATGTGCTGATACTGAATCGTGGATACGTCGAGCACAGCTTTGTGCTGATAGCAATGGCGAGAATTTTGAGCAGTTTTTATAGTTATTGTGTCTGCTCGCATTCTTTAACATGCAGGGTTGGACTTACAATTATAGCACTTTAAAGGACCCCAGCTCGTTTATTCTTGAGGTAAATCTACAAGTTATTTGAAAAATTTGTTTAGTTTACCGAGTGCTATACTCAGTTGAAAATAAAGTATCAACTTATGATGTATCCTGAATTTTGCACACCCATTTCCTCCCTGCTCCCGGTCTTAAATTCGATTACATCTTGAGGCCATTACGTTTGTGGAGTACAAATCCTAAGTAGATTTATTTCTCTACGCTGTTTCTGCAGGATCAAAATTCACATGAACTATTAAGATCCGGCTATCTATCACATAATAATTAATGTAAAAAAAACACTGAGCTGTTATACATGTAAGTGTAAAGTAGTTAGTGATTACCAACAAATTAAGCATGATATATTGCTAAACCACCCATCCAAGACGTGTATTGTGATTATTTTAAAAAATAGTTCTTGTCTCGACAAGCTTGCCATAGCACATCAATAAACAGGATGATACTATACAATTGAAAATTGTAGTATATTATTACTTCCGTTGACCAATATTAATATGACAATTTACTACATTCGACAAACAACCTTGCAAGGTTTTCCCCATGTGTAAGATTCCGTGCGTAACTTCTTATTTTGACTAATGAGTTTGACGGTTCAGAGGATTTATTCAGAAACGTAATTTGTATCTAACTGAAAATAATAATACTAATTTCAGGATCATAATTACATAACTAAAGATAACAAATGAAAATATTTGAAGGATATAAAATTAAAATAAAGAATACCAACAAAATTTATAGAAGTGGTAACCTTATCACGAAGAGGGTTTCTAGAAGTTAATCTAGTTCATTACACACAAAGTGAATATTTATTAAATTTTTAGAGAACAAAATATACGTCATTTCAACATTCAAGGTCCACGCAATTTACCTAAACTCAAAATAAGATAAATAGTTCATAGATTTCAACACCAGTGACAGATATTCTACACATTCGTTCTTGTTGTTGGGATACGCATGATTAAGAAGTTCTGCAATAGCGCGCTACTGTTTACTATAGTAATTGTTATGAATGAATGAGTTTAATTACTATACTTGGAATTGCCCAGAACAAGTGGAAATTCTGTAACAAATTAAGGGGGCACCGGCGAACTACAGTGGTGCGGGAGTGGGTCCTTAGAGAAACAATTAAGTAAATGGTACAAAAATCGAAAAATTTACAATTAACTAGGTGCAATTCAAGCTACGTTATTAATAACACTTATTTTGAAAAGCTTTCAACGCTGTCAAATTTATGGACACCAACCGGTCTAGTCATAATCCTCTGGACTACGAGTAATCCTTAGACATCGTAATTACGTCGGCTTCCTGACAGAATTGAGTTACCCTTACAATGAATCGATACATTCAATCAAGAAAAACACAGTCTCATTGCGTCACCTAAATCTATTTTTAATATAACATTATATTATTATTCCTAAAACGTACAAAATTTTTAAAGTTACCTAAACAAATTTCAACATATGTTGCACAACAATATTCCTAAAAACATGTACAAAATTTAAAAGTTACCTAAATCCATTTAAATACGAGCTGCATAACAATTTTCTTGTGAACCAGTACTCGTACAGCTTTGAAATTACTAAATTAGGCATTTTTTATTGGCCACACTTTTTTTATTTACCTATGACAATTTAATCACATCCTCTACTTTGTTAACTTTAATTCCACTGTTCAGGCTTCGTAAATCAAATAAAGCGAACACTATAACATACAACATGGGTAGATGTTTTACACTATTAATGTCAAACTAAACAGATTTTATAAATATATGCCACCACAAAACAACAGAACAATTTATAAATATCTACTAAACTTACAACCAACTGCCAGTTTAATTAATGTCAACCATTTTACTAGCTGAAATCTACGTAGAAAAAATTTTCCACCAAGATGATATAAAGCTAAACTGTTCAAATTAGATATAAGGCTCTTGTCAATTTATCCGCAGATCCGCCTGGTTGCTAATCCATTGCCAATGGGGTTTTTCGACTTCGCTTCTTTATTCACATCTCTATTTGATACTGGTTCACGAATAATTGATTTATTGTTTCCTGGCGGCTGTCTAGCTTTTGTCATTTCTCTCACTCCTCATACATTCGGAGGGAGGGGGAGGGGGGGGCATGGTACAACCTTCCACATTGAGCGTGTGAAATAAAAAACGTTAAAGGCGCGTCATATATAGTTTACCTATATTGACGTCACGTGATCATGTCTTTAGCAATAAAAATGACATTGTATTGTATGATATATTAAATTATCTGTAACCTAATGCTTGTGAGTTTCACAAAACGCCTGTGTTTTAAGTACTTACTACATTTTACCGATATACTTATTATATTATCTGGGAGTGTACCTTGTATTATAATTACACGTATTCCCATGTAACATTAATTTTTCTCAATCCTACTACAAATTGTAAAAAGCTCTCCTTTATTCGGGATATGCAAAATGCATATTAATAATTTCATGATTATTTGCTGCTTTATTCTAAAAGCTTTTTTAAAATGACATAACCATGCTATGAAAATTTACTGTTTAAATTATTCTGTTTACCCCTTTTGTGGTTTTGAAATAATTTAAGACATGAGTTACGTTCAAATATGTATTCCACAGAAAACAACTATGTTTTTGTGATTTTAAATTTATTGCCTGAATTTTCTTTAATAGAACTAACAATTTATTGAAATGCAAGCTTAATAAACACTACTCTTCATGAAATCAGAATATACTGGGTACTCAATATTAATTTTGTCCGTTTAAGATTAATTTACTTCATTTCCATCTGATTTCTATTTAACGTAACGCCAACGCGTTGCGTGCTTTATCGGCTAGTAGCTATATTTCCCACTTATTAGTTTAATAGTTAAATATAAAGTCTAGAACACAAGCAAACGTTTTAGGTCTTTAATGTTTAGTTAACTTTTCTTTTCTTTAAAAAAAAAGGTACAGTATTTTATAATAAAAACCACGCCCTATTTTGTAATAAAATCTCACCGTTAGATGTGTTAATCTTCGCATTCTATCAGCGATGATTATGAAAACTAATGTTGAGATATTTCAAAATGCATAGTGTTTGAGTTTCGTATGAAATACCCAACTTTAAATCACTTTTTATTTTACGCTTGAACAAGATGAAATCGCCTTTTAACTCTCACAATATTCGGTTAAAAACTTCACATCACCCTTAATGTAATAAAACATGTAAATGTTAACACTTAATTGCCAGTGTCTGACAGTTTCGTAACCGCTATAAAAATTAAAATAAATTTTTCTAACCGGTTAAAAAATGTTAATCACTTGTAGGTATGCAATTGCAACTCTAGGAAGTGAGTTTTCTATAGCTTACGTGTGTTTCAACGCGATGAAATATTTCTTTGGGTATAGAAGTTAATATAAGACCGCCGAACTTGTCCTATTAGTTGATCTTGTTTTATTATTGTATATCAAATTAATCTCAACAAAATTAATATCTATCTTGAAGACAATACATAAACCGCCCGATTCCGCTCAGTCGTTCATTCTATTCAAGTCTAGTAATCTATTCGATTTTGGTTCTACAAGCACAAGCTATTCAGTCTTGCAATTCCAATACGGTACAATTTTTTTTTGCTTTCTTCTTTCTTTGTCTAAAGTTTTTTTGTTCGCGATACAGTTCCAGTTTCTAGTACTAAACGAAATACCATTGTTCCTAACGCTTTCGCAGACAATTTTTGTTCCTTTCTTTCTCTTTTGTGCATTTTTTTGTACAAATTATTCTAAACATCACTGGTAAAAACTTATGATTTCGGCGTTGAATAAAATTACTTCAATAAATTTTTCTAACAATGTAAGTGTGAGCTTAGTCAAGAAATGAAAACTACTGTAATTTTAGTACTTTTACCAGTGTAATTACAAAATATTTTCAATACCTTTGACGACATTAATGTAGTATTCTTTAGTTTTCGCCACATATTGTATTTATTTTGACCACTCAAAAAAAAGATTATAACAAATTGTTATTTATTGAACTAGCGTTTCTGGTACTTAGAAGATTTTTGGTATCTTCTTCCACAGTTCCACCGAAGACGTACGACGAAATCACTGTGACTTTGCCTGCACTCCGCTCCACTGGACCTCACTATTTTTCTCCCATTTGCGGATAGTTCAGACGTAAGGTTTTAGCTATAGAATTGGCTCGAATTATCAACATTTTTGTTTTATTTGGTTCTGTTTTAGATAAAGATCAAAAATTATTCAAAGGTCCGATATTCGTTATTTGTTAAACAATTTAAAATTTATTTTTATAATTTTTTGCAAATATCTTTGAAACGTCCGATCTTATCGCTTTTGTGTTTTTCATTTTGTTGTAAAAATATAGTTTTAACGGTTTCAGTTGAAGACTTTTCATATCTGGAGAAGGGGTGAGGGCAATGAAGCAGGTATAAAAAGTCTACAATCAAGGGAGTCGCCACAGGGTAGACTAGTATGTCGTAAGCTTATTCACCGCACTCTATATTGCAATAATTTTGATTTAATCGTCGTATTTAGTATTTCAAATTGCTACGTGTATCGACGTGGCCTAAAGAGAAAAAAACCCAAGAAAGAAGATGGCCAGGCTCAACCGGTGAGTAGGCGGGGTCTTAGACATGTAAAATAAAGAGAGGCCTGAAATAAAAATATACTCACTCATGCACAATTAAACATATACAAACGAAAAACCTCTAATTAAAAAAAAATTTACGTACAAAAGCACAATAGCACCAACAAAGGAACAATCCATGAGTACAGGTTATATATATTTACAAAATCAAAAAAAATAATTTGTAACATGGCCAGCTGCCGTTTTTAGGTACCGCCCTTACATTATTTAGCAACAATGCAACAAAAAAAAACCTAACTGCAACAATAAAAACCACAGTTCTTAATGGTTGTAAATATAAAAATTGGCAGTACAATTTCTTAACTAGTAAGGAAAATCATAACTCAGAAAAAAAAGGAACCAAGATAAACTAACAGTTATCAATCATCATGCAATTGCCGACATACAAATAAATGAAGGAAATGATCCCAATAAGTAAAATAGTACTACTTTCGACTATCTCACATCACAGTAATCAGTTTAAGGTCACCAAGTGTGGCCACCAAATGGTGTCAATTATTACATACACTCACCCTCGAGTCGTACCTACTTCTACCGCCTCTACTGATGGGTCGAGACAGAGGGCGCATAATCCCGCCTTGGTGCTGTCCTCTCATAACAACAAGGGGCGGCAATCCATCGTAGCTTTAGGGCCACCGGAAGAAGCTAGAATAGTTATAGGCGAATTAATTTACTGTTGCCGAAAAGTATAGTTTTGTAAACCCATCATTACTTACCACGCTGTAGTGCGTGCGCGAACTTTCCACAAGGACAACGGAACCAACAAAAATATGGTAAATGCTTTCCTCCTTGTTTATCGAAAAGAAAGTGAATATTAATTTTGCTACACCAAATAACCAGAACTCCTAGTCATATTGGTGTTATCAACCGTGGTTGGCAAACTTAAAACACGGTTTTATCGGATAGTGCAATACCACATTTCAACGAGTTTTAAATTGAAACCATAGAGAAAGTAATTACATGCTATCGCAAGGTATAACGAGTTCACGGATACCTAAAACAGGGTGTTGACTATTTAATTTATAGCTTAAACTTTACGTTTTAAGGCAACTAAATTTGAAATTGAAAATTTCTAGCAAGCGCGCTTATTATCGGAAGGTCTAATATACCGGGTGTTGTTGTAGGATCTGAGCAGAATCTAAATTAATAAATAATGAAGTAAACGGATGTAGGTTTTTAATTTCTCGACAGTAAATGAACGTAACAAAATCTTTTAATAACAATAATAATAAATTGTCTTTATTGCATGAAAATAACAAGAAATTTTCTAATGTAGAAAAAAAATGAAAAAAGAAAGTAAACATGCTAGGTAGTGTCCTAGAAAGAGGTGAAGTCTAGCTACAAGCTACTGTTGCACTTAACATCTTTCAAGGGTAAACGTATATACAAACTACGTGTTCTAATTCACTCAATCATATTAAATAATAAATGTCAAAGACAGTACAAGTAAAGTGTAATAAACAATAGCGAAATAGACTAAATATGAGTTTACCGATGAAGTTGGTTATATAATAACAGATTTAAATTGTTGAAAACTAGTGAAGCGATGATCAAAAGGCATGCCGTTAAATAAGTATACAGCGTTATAGGTGAAGCATTTCTGAAACAACGCAGTATTATGTTGACGTACGGTGAACAAACTTTTGCACCTCACATTCATTGAGTGCACCAATGTCCTAGGAACAAGTTTACTTTTTAGTATGTTTGGTCGATGGTTCTGACAGCAACTTAAAAACGAAAAATCCTAGATGTAACGTCGTACGATCTTCCATTTTTAGCCACTGAATTTTATCTCAAACATGGTCAAACTTTCTTAGACCAAACATAAAATGACAGCACGCATTTTGTAAAATTTGAATCTGTCTATTAGCAGCCTTGTCAATACACGCTCCTATTATAAGCAAAGAAAGGTTATAAACTTTCAAATAACC
Organism: Platerodrilus igneus; assembly: GCA_036346225.1. Lineage (NCBI taxonomy): Eukaryota > Metazoa > Arthropoda > Insecta > Coleoptera > Lycidae > Platerodrilus > Platerodrilus igneus. The sequence goes on from JARFIW010000831.1 coordinate 3,412,809, forward strand.
CCCGATACCCGCGAGCATGACTATACTCGCAAGTATTGTGGGTTGTGTAAATTGCAGGCGCTAAAATTCATTATTCACATTTCTGAGTTGTTTGATACACCGTGGAAGGAGTACCTTTCACACTTACGTCCGAACTTAACGTTCACTTTTTACGAAAATTTATGAGCAATAATGTGTCCTTTTCAAATCCCGAAGACATGTTCCACTTTAAAGAACAAGGCAATATAAGAATTGCCCTACGAAAATTATGGTTAGCAAATTTGCCTTTAACTATTAGTAAGACGATTTATTTGTAAGGCTAAGTTGTTGTGTTCAAAACCTTTCAAGTAGTTTTTCTGCGTGAATATTGCTTCATCTTTTATTTAAAACGCTCTAGGATTTCTTACCAAGCTCGGTTTCCTGCCATTTTAAATTAGTGTTAATTTAAAAACTTCTCAAGTAATTACTCTACAAAATTTTGCCTTATAAAATTAAACAGCTGCTTAGAAAACTTTACGTTCTGCAGTGACTACATTTTAATTACAGTTACACATACATACACAGCTTTCTTTTAAAGGATAAGGCCATTTAACCATCTGCAAAGTAAATGAACACTTGCAATGGGTTTGTTATCCGCTATCCTGCAGCTGTTAAGATGTTTTAAAGTAATAAGATTGATTTTCTTTGTTTAAAAATCCTTTGTTAATTGCGTTATCTCCTTGTTGGCAAGTTGTAGATTTTTGCAGCTACTGTCTGAAAATTATGCACACTTGATTCTTCGGCGATATCTTTGAAAGCCAAATATCTACCCCATACATGGTTTTTGCCTTATAAAATAAAGACCGTGCTTTGAAAGGTACATTGAATACAACATTTTCTTACCGAAAAAACATGTTATAAAGTCGCGCTATTACACTGCTTTCTGTGCTAGCATTTTCCCATCCATAAGATGATACCAGCAAGAAACCGATAGCTCAAGATACAGTTTTCTGTTTTCGTTATTTTTTGATGCTGCTGTGAAGAATAGACATTTCATTTGCTGTTCATAATGTTATTACTCATGATTATCCAGTAAATTGGCAACGTAACGTTACAAAACTCACGTTCACAATGCACGAGCGACTATGTAATCATTCTTCAAGTTAAAAATTAGTCAATCAAAGTTTGTGTTAGAGTCCGTTTTATTGTATCTTTTGTTTTTTTGCATAGATATTAACGTCAACAACTTGCGCATCAATTTAAAAGTAGTTAACACTTGATTAATTTAAGTTAGGGTGTACACTATTTCTTGGGGAAGTGCACTTCACAATGCAGAATATATAAATTATGTATATTTCTTTTCCTAGAATTATTGTAAAGTTTTATGTTTTATTTTCTTTTGTATATATTTAAGGTGAAGCATTAAGTAAGTATCTAGATTCTAAGATGTTATATTTGCTTACCAGTTTTATATTTTTGTTATGTCGCTTTGTTTACCATCACGCTGTAACAAACGATTACGCAAATTATTGGTTTCTTTGTTGTTTTGTAAATAGCCTTTCAAGATTGTATGTTTGTTACATGCCAAAAATTGGCTTTGCACACTTTTTAATTTGTGAGTGAATTCGCGCCAATATTTTTAAAAATAGACTTGTGCATTTCCGTCACTTCGGACAGTTGCTTCGGCGCAAGAGAATGCGCAGACGTTGAGTGAGGAAGTAAGTGGCGTTTTCCGACACGATGGATTAGCCAACGAGACGTCGAACCGTGAGGTTTATCTGTGACGTCCCTTTTGTCTTTTCTCTTTTAGGTAATGTAGGTTTCCTTTTATCTCTACCTGATACCGTTGCCTTGACCTTATTCCTATCGTACCGCTACAAACAAGAAAAGGGAAGACAAAACAAATCTGGATTTAACGAGGGCGAAGCCCGACCCACGCCCAAAATGAAGATGAATATGGCTCCTGCCGCAAGAATAACCTCATGGTCGTGAAGAGCTCCACATTATTTTGTGAGTACATTTTATCTTTTTCTTAAAGGCGCCTCTAGTATCACTGTAAACATTTTTGGTATGTGATACAATTTGAGACGCAATTATGACGTAATATCTTGTTGCGCAATAGTATGTACGTTTTAGTATGTATTGCCAACTATTGTAGTGGCTCCGAACACGCGTGCGCGGGACTTTAACGGTTATACCTTAGACTATAAAAGTCGCGCATGCTCTATAACAGTGGCGCATGAACGTTTTGCGTTGAAATTTGTTCTCACCTCTTGTGTATCTTATAAGGTGTTAGTTTTGAATATATTGGTAGTAATTGGGTGTTGTTTACTCAAAAATAATAATAAAAAAATTTTTTTAATTTTTAATAACTTTTAAATAGAAAAGATATAATCTGGCAACATTGCAATGTAGCAACATATTTTATGTTGGCATGACATCAAATGCAGTTGAAATGTCAGTCAGCCATGTTTGAAACAGTGTTTGTTTACTTCAAATATGTTATTTTAAAATTTAATTAATTGGCTTTTCCTTTATAAAAAGTGTATTTGTATTCTAAATTCTCTTAAATAATTACTTGATCTGATTGACAATGAAACTGAAGCATATACCTTTTAAATGTGTTTGGTAAATTATATAACCTAACTTTAGCATGTGCTTTTGGATTACTAATTCTTTATGTAAGTATTCTAGTTATAGTTAAAAAACTTTTATTCCATTCATTATGATTAAAAAAAGGAAAAATCTCTTAAAATGACACTAAGTTTAGTTAAAATAATTATTTTACTTCTGAATTTTTTTTTAGTCTATTCTAACTTGTTTTTTGGGTTAACTTTTTTAAAAACCGTTGTTTAGATAACTTATATACTATCTTACCTTACTATGATTTTAAAATGTTCCCTTAACAACCCAAATAATCAACTATAACTTACGAAAACCTTCTTAAAGAAAATTTTGCTTTTAAATACAGCTAACGCAATTAACCGAGTTCTTAGTATACGTTTTACCTTCTAAAACGCTATAATAAACTTGATTTCGTTATATCTGCTTCCTTAAACATTACAATAATGAGCTTGATGATAATGTTTTGCATTTAACTTCATTTGCTATCCTCTTTCGCTACGATGGTTGTTGATAAATTCTCTCGATATAAAACGAATAGTTTAATAATTTGGAATACTGTTTTTTTTCTATACATGTATCGTAGAATATTGTTTTTGTGTAGTGAGTATGATTTTGTTTTGATACCATATTTTTTAGATATATCGATATTGCAACGCAACATTTTAAGATCTTTTTGGTCTAGACGAGATTTGCCGTCGAAGTTGGTCGCTCAGAAGTATGTTAGTCTACACGAGACTCGTGAAAAGTTGGTCCCTCAGCATTACATAAGTCTAGACGAGACTCGGGGTAAGTTTGTCGTTCTAACAATTTTCGAATAATTTTTTTAAGAATGATGTTGAAGTTTTTCTTTATTAGTCTAGGTGAAGCTCGAAGGAGGGCTCGTCGCCCTAATAATTATATACGTTGTAAAATATATATTTTTGTTCTTCAACAATTTTATCAGTAAATCGAGTTTTAATTACTGCTATCTCTTCATATATTGATTCAGACCACACTAGGTTGTATGAAATTATTTTTAAAATCGTTAAGCTTTGCGTAGATCCAAAAATTTTCACGTTTAATTTCTTTAACAGTTTACGTAATGTTTCTGTCCCTACTATAAATTAGTTAACTTCATTTACTCATTCCTTTTCTTATACAGCACCTACCTTCTACACGGTGGCTTATTTATTTTAAACTAACTATCTTCTTCCTACTTCTTTACTTTCCCTTGAACTTATTGTTAGCTACATATCTGTTTATTGTCATGGTCCCCCAGTATAACTCTGTCGCTTTATTTAATTAATCCTCGCACCTTTTCTACAACAGATTATTTTGTTTTCAGCTTTATCTTACATTGTTTAATTTTGTGGTGATTGTCGTAACTTTGATTGCAATAATTTATTGAATTTTTATGATTGGTTTTAGCTGATGTTTTGAGTGGATGCTTTTTACTTTGGGCTCACATAGGAGCCGCCGCCTATGCGATTGTAAGAAATAGTCCATATTCGCAGTTGCCAAAAACTAGGAGTTCCTATTCCATGCGTTTTTCTTCTGAATTATTACAGTCGCCCACTTTATCCTTATCATTACTTGTTTTCTTTTTCTATGAAGTTACCATAACATATAATCATTTTTTTGTTGTTTTTTATTGAACATCGTGGTGGGTGCTATCGCTTTTTATTGATATCTTATCGAGTTCTCGATCGTTTTAGCATATTGGGACAATGTGTCTGTATCTAACTGTTTGTAGTTAGGCATTCTTGTGTGTTTATGGCGTTACCGTTTTTAAAAAATTACCTTGCAACAGTTGGTTTTTTGTGTGGAGGTATCTGTAGTGATACTTTTAAGTTGTTGTTTTAACTTTTGTCTGATTTTCTTATAGTAGTGGATGCACTCGTTAGGAAAATGATTGTATTAGTTCTCTTAAGAGTCTAGTAATTTTTTTAACTGATGTATCTTAACTTGTCTGATTAATATAGCAGGTGGTCCTTCAGACCGACCTGTGTTTAATAGAGACAAATCTTTACCTTCTCTCGGACGCTTGTCCAAAAACTCTACTTTTTCTTATCCAGCTGTCTACGTGTCTGCATTATCTTTCATTCGGTAAACCTGTTCTTGTCCCGGAACACCCGTCTACCACATGCCTTTTTCCGGTCCCTCGTACCGTTTATATAAACGGGCTTGCCTCACAGGTCGCTCTCTTTTAGGGGGTACGAGTATTTTTCCTGCATAACCGCTTTAAGGAACCACTCTATCTTATATCTTTGGGATGGGTGACGAAACGGCTTGGTGAGCTGGGGAATTCTACGCTATATCTTTAATGTATGTAGTCGTAGCGTGCCTTAGCGTGCTGGGACGTTTCGGATCCATCTATTGTTATCTAGTTTTACCTTAATATCGTTATTTTACCTATTATTTTTGCTAATAACTTAAGCTTAATATCGTTATCTTATCTATTATCTTCGATAATAACTTGAGACTTTGTCTTATCTTTTTTATCTTCCTAACGTTTGGTATTTACGATCAGACGTAGGAATTATTTTTTGAATATTGAGTGAAGAAGCTAACCTGATGATAGCAATGTAATTTGTTAAGTTAGTAATGTAAGAAATCAGTAAGATGGTACTGTTGGTAAATTTGTTAATTCGCAACCATGTCATGAACAAGTTTTATGCGTACTGTTTATTAAACCAGAGTACCAGTACATAAAAAATTTGCTAAGGTGTATAGTAAATTGCTCTTTTGGACATTTTGAAATATGGGCATTTTCTTGCCAAAGAAGAAACAATTTAGATGCAATGCTTATGTGCGTATGCACTTAGAAAACTGTAATGTTCGCTTTAGTTATAGTATATATGTTAGGCGACTTGTCGCATTTGTTCTAGTTTTAGTAGTGTTTCGTGCTCTCCGACAAATTTGTGCTGTCGATTATAACTGCGCCACATTAAAGACTCGTGTGTGCATTTACAAATGTAGTTCATAAACAATGGGGCTACACATTCCGTTTCCTGGTAAATCGTAAGACGTGTTATCGGTTGAAAAAACCAGGTGGCGCCTAAAATAAACATTTTCTAGAATTTAAGTTAGGGTCTATGTAGGTTAGTTTGGATTTAGATTTTAAGCTTTTACCGTGCTAACAGTCATTTTCTTTTTTTAAGATTTTTTTCTTTTATGGCTTTGTCGCGATTGTTACATACCAAAAATTGGCATTGCACACTTTTTAATTTGTGAGTGAATTCGCGCCAATATTTTTAAAAAATAGATTTGTGCATTTCCGTCACTTCGGATAGTTGCTTCGGCGCAAGAGAATGCGCAGACGTGGAGTGAGGAAGTAAGTGGCGTTTTCCGACACGATGGATTAGCCAACGAGACGTCGAACAGTGAGGTTTATCTGTTCGTCCCTTTTGTCTTTTCTCTTTCAGGTAATGTAGGTTTCCTTTTATCTCTACCTGATATCGTTGCCTTGACCTTATTCCTATCGTACCGCTACAAACAAGAAGAGGGAAGATAAAACAAATCTGGCTTCAACGAGGGCGAAGCCTGACCCACGCCCAAAATGAAGATGAATATGGCTCCTGCCGCAAGAATAACCTCAAGCTCGTAAAGAGCTCCACATTATTTTGTGAGTACATTTTATCTTTTTCTTAAAGGCGTCTCTGGTATCCCTGTAAACATTTTTGGTATGTGATACAATTTGAGACGCAATTATGACGTAATATCTTGTTGCGCAATAGTATGTACGTTTTAGTATGTATTGTCTACTATCGTAGTGGCTCCGAACACGCGCACGCGGGACTTTAACGGTTATACTTTAGACTATAACAGTCGCGCATGCACTATAACATGTTGACAATATAGTTTCACTGAGGTTTCCAATGAGTTCCTTTTTATCACCCACGACACTCTACAACGTTTTTGAGCTAGCCCGATTTCTAATTCAATTCTACCACTCTGTCCCTGTTTTGTTACGGTATTCGGCGTAAACGATTTCTTTACTGTCTCTTACTGTTTTCTTTCGTGTTTGCGCGGAATACCATAACAAAGTATTTAAAGTAACAAATTAATTAGTTGTTATTGAAACAGCTGCTACAAGTACAATCGCATTAAAGAATACACGTGGAATCTCAAATATACGTTTAATATTTAAATGAAAGCCAGGAAAGGCGGGTAGTAAACATTATTCATTACTAAGGATTTGGGTCTGATCTCTCATCAATACGGTCTGGTAATGTTATTACAACGCTTTTCACTTATTTCGATCAATAAAGTAAGCAATATTAAATTTTTTTAGCTAATAATATTTGGTTTATGGTAAGGACTTGTAAATATACTGGCGCAGATTTAGTTCCTCACCACCTTAAATATTTGCATAACATTTTTAGTACAAAATAAAATTTCCAATGTTTGGAAGTTTCATACACAATTGATTATTAGTTATTTGACGAAATATATTGTTAAAAGTTTCAAGATTTCCCTTTTGTAGAAAGTACTGTGCAACGTGGAACCATTTGTTCTCATAAAAAGTGTTCCAATAAATATTGGATTTAATTGAAAATAAGTCAGATTATTTCGACATGTATGTGTTTAAATGATTATCTTCGTTACCAACTTCATACCAAACGAAAAGTCAATGCAAATAATTTATAGATGTTCAATGTTAATCTTAAGAATTTTAAAGCTTTAATAAAATCTGGAGTGTATTCAGCTCAAAAAGCTATTAGGGTTCATACAAACGATATGCGCCTCCTTATTGTTCCAAGCAAGATAGAGATCTTTAACGTGCGTGACAACACTCACCCACAGAACCTTCATTTTACCTCTCACGAAGGCGTAATTTTTGTGAAAAATGCTCGCCTAACATTTTTCAAGCGGGCGGTGTGGAGATTCGAACCCAGGACCTTAGGCATAGTAGTCACACGCACACCAACTACGCCACAGAGCCGCCAACGTATACAGGTACAGCAAAAATTCGTAAAACCGTGCGCTGGGAATATCGATTGCAAACTGTATGCTTAGTAACATGGCTTTATAAATGTTAGATTCGACGTCCAATTTCAATTAATAAGTTCGGTATTGAAGGCATTCCAAATATTAGCTTATTATTATTTAATTTGCAAAAAAAACGTTCATTTAAAGTCCGTATTTTGTCCAGGAGAAATTTTTCTATTCATTTTAAACTTTTTCTAATGTAATGTTAGTTAATATTTTCTGTGTACAAGGAATTTTAATAATTCGGTGATTATTTTCTATTGAGTAGAACAACCTACTCGTTAGGTAAGGCGTTATTTGATACAGAAAAGCTATTCAAGATATTTAAATTATGGACCTAGCGAAAGCTATGCTGTTCTTGGTATTTGAATTGCTTCTGTAATCTATTCATCTTCCAGGTTAATTAACTAAGTTTAGAAGCTTCCATTATTTGATTATTCTAGAAATTGCGCTCGATATATTTTCCGCCGCCGCTTACTTCATCTTGCCATTTATTTTAAGTGATAAACTACTTCTCACGGTCTGTCTGCTAAATTATAAATGTTTATGTACGCACATCGTTTAAAACAAGATTTGAAATATTGTATGCAAGTGAGAAATAGCGATAAGAGAAAGAGATTTATTTGCTTCAACCATTTTCAAGTGTTGGCACGATCGTGACTCGTGTTGCCTGCAGTTTGAGATTCGCGAGCACTTTTTCTGGAAGGCTATTTTAGCTCTGAGAGTGATAATGGAGAAAACAATAGAAAAAGGAGAAAGCGTGTATATAGAGATTGTAGATAGATCTGGAAAAAGCATTCGACAATGTAAAATGGAAAAAATGTTCGAAATATTAAAATAATTGGAATGAGTCATAGGGATAGACGAATAGTACATGGCTTATACAAAGAGCAAGCAGCTGTAATAGAATTGGAGCAGGAACGTAGAGAAGTAAACATTAGGAAAGGGGCGAGACAGGGATGTTCCCTATCCCCATTAATTTTTAACTTGTACATTGAAGAGGCAATAAATACTGTCAAATGCATGAGGACATTTGGAATTACTATGCAGGGACAAAAAATTGATATGCTTACATTTGCAGATGATATAGCGGTATTAGCATCTAGCAAGGATAGGTGCAACTCTCAATAAAATGGAAATGGTTCTAACAGAAAGATACGGTATGAAAATTAACAAAGATAAAACAAAAGTACTAGTATGCAAAGGAGGGGAAAATAAATCAAAAACAAGAATACAAATAGGTAACAAGAACTTACAAGAGGTTAAGTATTTCTGCTACCTAGGAAGCCAAATAACGCAAAATAAGAAAAGCGCAAAAGATATAAAACAAAGATTAGCACAAGGTCGTGCTACATTTAACAAGAAAAACCAACTAATGTGTTCAAAGACAACAAACATACGACTGTAAAGCTTGGACAGTAGGAAAAGCGGACAAAAAAAGGTAGAAGGCTTTGAAATGTGGCGCTACAGACGTATGATGAAGATATCATGGACAGACAAAGTTAAGAACGAAAAGGTACTAAAAATAGCAGGGGAAGAAAGAAATATGTGGAAAACGGTAAAAAATAGGAGAGATAGGATACTAAGCCATGGGCGGAATAGTGCGGAATATATTAGAAGCAGAGATAGGAAAAAAGAGAAGTAGAGGTAGACCTAGGTTAGACTACTGCACACAGATAGTGAAAGATGTAAGCTGTAGGAATTTCAGGGAAATGTTTAGGCTAGTTCAAAATAGAAATCAATGGAGATACGAATCCAACCAGTCCCAAGATGGATAAATTAATGACGAAAAAAGTAACTGTACTTAAATATGATGATTATTATAAGCAACTACAAGTATTGGTTCGGCAATTTTATTGAATAATGTTAATTGTGTGAAAGGATTTACTGGGAAAACTATTAACTTGGCAAATGTCTAGGTGTTGGGGGATCTTGGCAGCCATAGGCTGCTTAACCCTTTTCACTGAATCTTGGTGAAGTAGGGCAAAAAATTAGAAAACAATAGAAGGGGAATCGAGCTGTATACAGGCTGTGTGAGAATTTCAGGGAACTGAGTAGTTTGGCTCAGAATATAAGTAATTGCAGGTACGTGTCCAACCAGTTTTGTGACGGAAAACCTAATGACGAAAAAATAAGCGCAGATAAATCTGATGATTATTATAAACAACTACTGGTGTTGGTTGTGAAATATCTGCAACTAATGTTGACTGTGCGAAAAGATATATTGAAAAAAATATTAAATCGGTAAATGTTCAAGTGCTGGGGGAACTTGGCAGCCACAGGCTGCTTACCCCCCTTCACGACCACTGAATGTCAAAGAAAGAAGGGCATATAATTGTAAAACACAGAAGGGGACCGAACTGCATCTGACAAGAAAAAACAACGCCTATGATGAGAGACATCAAACATAGAAACAAGAAGAAAATTGTTGAAAGGATATGTGTGGAGCACAGCACAGTATGCCTATGAAATATGGACCGTAGGAAAAGCAGACAGAAAAACGCTAGCAGTCTTTTGGAATGCTGTGCTTCAGATGTATAAGGATGATAGCATGGACAGACAAAGTTAATAACAAATAGGTTATAGAAATAATTGGTGTAGAAGGATATTTGTGGAAAAAAATAGGGGACATAGAAAGGCAGAATACGTTCTAAGGCATTTTTGGGGAATAGTATGGGATATATTACAAGCAGAGATAGGAAAAAGGAGGTAGATGTAGACCTTGATCAGATAGTGATAGATGCAGACTCTGCAAATTTCAGAGAAGTGGGTAGGTTTGTTTAGAATAGGATACAATGATGGTACGCGTCTAACCAGTTCTAGGACTGAAGACCCAATGATGATGATGATGAATGATGAGCAATTTTTTCAAATTTGTCGAACTGAAACATATCTCAAACATATCTTCAAAAAAATTTAACTAGGCCTAATTGGAAGATTCAAATAAACATAACTGGATTTTGAATTGTCTCTCATGTAAAACTAAAATAAGCCCAGTATGTGGACAGGATAAGATGGAATATTAATAATAAGTAACATCCAAGGAGGTTTGTGAAGTTTTGATCATGTAAGATATCTCCGATCGTTTTATGCCAATATAATTACAGCAACGCAAATATTAATTTTTTCCATACATTTGAACGGTTGCAGTAATCCAAACATTTTTCCCTTTATGCATTAACTATGTACTAATTTAAAGGACGTTGAACTATTACAATTTCAGGTGTATTTATACGCTAAGGTATACAAGTAAGCTTAATTTATTCGTTTTCACACATAAACTTGTCTTGGTATAGGTTAATGCAACATTCCCAGCGTATGGCTAATTTTTAATTTTAATTATTTGCGAAATGTGTATATTGCAATAATTATTTGAACCTAGTATTGGTAACTATAACATAGGCCATATTGTCGTATAGAATAATGCATCAAAGACAATCATTTCGTTTATTCTCAAGGCAAATACGATAAAAGTCCTGAATACTCACTTCAAAGTAATTTAAAAGATTTGATTTGATTCATATCAAACCGGACTCTTATCTTTCCTTACCACAAGATGATTTAATATGACCTTGCTTTACATCGAATGCCTTAAACGGTTATTGAACAATTTACTTTCGCCGCATTCTACAACCTACATACCTAAATATTGCATATTTTTATACTTACAAACGTAATGGAGTACCACCAGATTTACTTTCCTTATTTCTTCATCTTCCTGCTGGGGATACCCTAAAAAAACCCTTACGCTAAAAGAACAAAATTATCAACTTCGACCAGTATTCTTGATAATAATGCTTAAGCCCTGTTCAAAAACATACTCTTTTCTACCCCCTGAGTTCGCTCGCAGGAAATACCTTATTGTTTACAGCAGAGTAAACGGTAACTCTCCAAATTCTAGAATTTTGGACGAGGCTTTACACCGAGCTTCTGCATGAAATATGTACTAGTTTTCTGAACCGAAACTGTATGAAACAGTTTGAACGAACATCTATCGACTGTATTGAGAAAATGTAATTCTTAGTGAACGACAAAAAAATAAGTTGAATTATCCGCAAATATTACACAAACAAATTTTTGTAACGCGTTGCGCTACGCTAGATATAAAAATTAATTGCTTAAGGAAGAATTAATCTTGAATGGACAAACTTATTATTGAAGCACCCAGTACAATTTTGATTTCATATATAAAAGTGTTTAAAATTAAAATATTGCAGAAAAATCGGTAGTTTTATTCAAATCATAAACTTGAAACCACAAAAATAATTATTTTCTCTCTGTTAAACACATATTGGAACTCAATTCATGATTGTAAATTATTTTAAACGATAAAATGTGAATAAAAGAATTATAACTGTAAACTCTGCTTGCGCAAGCATGTCATTTTTTAGAGAAAGCTTCTAGAATTTTGACAAAATAACAGTGAGTTTATTAATATGCATCTCGAATATATCAGCTTTTCAAAAATTTTAGTTAAATAAATTAAATGCAACTATATAGTTTCAATATTACATAGTTGCAATTATCATGAATCAAACTTAGCAGTGACTAATGAAAATTCGCGCATGTTAGGTTACAGATATAAGTTAATTATTTCATACAATACATTACAATGTATTCATTTTTATTGCTGCAGACAAAGAAACACAAATGTAAACCTATGTAAATCGCATGATAACACGTGCTTTCCACGTTTCATTTCATAAATGCAATAAAAAGATTGTGCAATGACAAAAATTTCCAGATTGAACATAAGAAGTAGAGTGGGGAAAAATACCGGAGTTAGACATCTGACGATGATGATTAATCAGTTATTTGTGAACACTCGACAATACATGTATTTTCCCCGGGTTTGATTCACTATCAATGGGAAGACAGTACTATGACAAAATATTCCGACAACATAAGAAAGAAGAGTGGGGAAAAGGTACTGTAGTTAGACATCAATTATTTGTGAACCGGTAATAAGTCAACATCAAATTGTAGGGATATGCGAGTTACGTATCCCCCAATCTTTATATATATATATATATATATATATATATATCAAAATAGAAGTTACTAGGAAATATTAGAAATTGTTAAAGAAATTATCAAGTCAAGTGCAACAATGTAATTCAAGGATAATTAAATAAAGGTTATTAACAGCTCATGAGAACGGATGCAATACAATGTATTCCAGACAATAGTGATACTGCAGGTAGCAGGTCACAGACGGTTAAGAATCGTGATTACTTAGACAGTAAGATTGTTACATTGTATAATGAATAGAATTAAGAAATAAGCAGACATGTGCTTTGCAAGTTTCCACAGAATTATGAGGAGCAGGACAGCATAAATACCCCGGGAGCCTCAAGACCAGTCAGTCAGTCTACAGTATTTCAGCTTTAACATTGCAGTTTGCTTAGGCTACTCAAAATATTAAACTCCAATTATTATTTAAATTTCGACGTAGAGTATTTTAAACCAGTTTGTCAAAATTCAATTGTAATTTCTGTTTAAGTAAATAAATGTGTTTTAAAAAGACAGCTCCCAAGGCCCGAAACGTAACTTGCGCGAATAGAAAGGAGCGGACGTATCCGCGTGGCCGAGGGTAATATATGAGGTTAGGCTAGACGTAACGTTAATTGAAACCAGCTTCAAGATGTAACTTCGCTTTCTTCAAAGGAAAATTTAAAACGAAGCGTGAGTTTTTTTAAAAGCTTTGTTTGTAGTTTTGGTAAGGAATGTTTCTACATGCGTGAGATGATGAAAACTCGTGTGTACCGTAAGAAAAAGGCTACCTGCGTAAATAGTTCAAATATGTGAATTGTTTTGAGTTAAGAAAGTTGGTTAGCTGAAATTAAAACAATAAATGTCTCTGGACAACCTGGAAATTTTAAAGATTCAAATTAAACTGTGAGTAGAATGAACTTTTGGTGAATTATGAAATATGCATTTGTGAACTGAAAATGTTTATTGTTTGTATTTACGTAATAAAAAATTAATCAAGTGAAAATAATTATTTGGTTGGACTAATTAGTGAAGGAATTGTATATATTAAGTCTAAAATGAAGGTTTTATTGGTGAATTTTAATGTAAGTAAAGTCATAAAAGTTTAGTATTATTGGAATGGGCAATGAAAGAATACAACGGAAAAGTTTTCTGTGTATTATTAGGTGCATTTCCAGAGATTTATAATGTCACATAATGCATATGGGAAACGGGGATAGTTTGGAATAAATTATTATTGTTGAAGTAATTGAATGTTTTATCTAATAACTATAAGTTTTGTATGCCCGTCTTTGTGTTAAAGTTGAGAGGCGCGAATCGATCGCTTATTGGGATTTGCGTCCGAGGGTTTCGGAGTTGGGGGCGCGGACGGGTGGTGGTTAGGTGGAGAATTTTTGCATGCTTAGGATAGGCCGGTTTTTATGGCGGAAAACCGATAACTTGCGGAGAAATAAGGATTTTCCGGGAAAAGATTAATTTGAAGCGCTAATAACTATAAGTTTTGTATGCCCGTCTTTGTGTTAAAGTTGAGAGGCGCGAATCGATCGCTTATTGAGATTTGCGTCCGAGGGTTTCGGAGTTGGGGGCGCGGACGGGTGGTGGTTAGGTGGAGAATTTTTGCGTGCTTAGGATAGGCCGGTTTTTATGGCGGAAAACCGATAACTTGCGGAGAAATAAGGATTTTCCGGGAAAAGATTAATTTGAAGCGACGTATTCGTTAACGTGTTAAAAAAGCTTGGATCCCTCAAAAAATTCCGATCTAAAAACCGAACCAGTCGTGCGACGAGGTCGGGAACTGTTCCGTTGACGTTAGTACGAGAGAGAAGAAAGATCGAGTTGGTTTGTAAAATTCGTATTCGGGCGTTAAAAAATTTCTAATATATGCCCAACAACGCTATTCGTATTCTAAAAACTGAATAATTCAGCATTTGCGGGCTACCACTGCAGTTTTTTCTTAAAACACTTATTAAAAATTGTTTAATTTATTCGATAAACGTCAAAATCAGGTAACGATCATCAACGGAAAATTACGAGCGTATACCTTCAAAATCTATGGTAACATACTTCCTTTCAAATTTCTGGAATTTTCCATTACAATTCAACTAATATGATTTAGAAGTACCGTTACTTGATTTAAATTATAGGAAAACGTCGCTTTTTCACATACGCTGGCTATTTATTTCAAAAATAATAAATTTTTCATTTTGGCGTTTCTTCACGATGATAGCCGAGCATTTTCAATAGACCGTGATTTGGTCAGAATTTGGTGTATTTCGTGTTTGGTCCACTAAATTGAAAGTAATTCCCGGTAATTTAAAGTAATTGAAAGTATACTACTAACCAATTTACAAATACTGACACCTCCATAGCGCGATGCTATGATATCTGGCTACCAAGCGTAAGTTTAATGGTTCAATTCCCAGTTCCATTTACTTTTTTTAATTTTTTCGTCAACTTTATAAACAACCATCTGCATTTATTTTATTTATTAGTATGCATAAAAAGAATCAGATCATTTCTCATACGCTTTGCAACGGTCTATAATGTCTATAATTTATAAAATCTAACTTACACTTACTCTGAAACTGTTTAAAATAAAATCTGGCTTTCCTGGAATTGTCAAAGTTATTGGAAAAAAAATAGCTTATGCATTACATAACGTACGAACAATTGAAACAAAAAACACGAAGCGCGTTCACCGGCAGTAACAACATGTCGGTTACCGTTGGTGCGAGAAAGATGTATCATCCAATTAATTTTCTAAGTTACTCTTACGCCTTTAAAACATTTCTAATATACATCATTAAACACTAACCGTATCCTACGACCTGAATTCTTAACACTTTGCAAGCTGCTACTGTGCTATTTTCATAGAACTTTCATTAAGATTGGTACAATTGTTTCGGGATACGCAGCAACAGATTCATCTAACACACACATACATACTAGATTCAATGTGTAGTTTTCAATCTTTTTCCTTACTTAACATACAACATTTACTATATATATATAAAAAGCTGGATTAATTTAAATTTAATTTTAAATTTAAATTTAAATTTAAATTTAAAATGATACCCACTTTAAGAAAAATTACATAGTCCATAACGTTAACGTCGCTTTATCGTTATTTATTTAACCGAGTTTTATCGTAATGCAACAGCAAATTTAACATCATAAATTGCAGTTCATCACTTATACATATTACATACGCAGAACATATTACATACACAGAACATATTACCTACACATAACATATTACCTACACATAAAATATTGCATACACAGAACATATTACATACACAAAACATTCCAATAGTAGATTCACATCTATTCAAATATTTAACATACACTGTTTTCTGTATCTAGAAAGCTGGACTAAAATTATCTCTATCTAAATGTCCCCTTTAAAAGAATACATATCCTCTATAACTTTCACTTTGTAATACATCAAAAAACAAACATAAAAACCAATTCGCAAGAATCCGTACGCGTATTCAACTTCAACATTTATAGTCACAAATACAAGTACATATACTTCTTTAATTATCCACTAACAAAACCTCTACGAATGGAAGAGCTTAACACATTTGCTTCTTTACTGTACGAACTCAAAAAGATTTACAAGAATTTTAAACTTACTCTAACATGCTATTCCGGGAATTGTTTTCGTTTCAACTTCTACTTAAGCGCCTATATTGCTTTCTGCTTTTTAGAACTATTGCTGCAAACAACCTCACGTATTGGTTATTAATTTTGGATAAAAAAAATTTGTTGTTCTAATTATTCCAATTGGCCTATTTCAAAATTAACTACTCTTAAACGAAACGACAACTACCAACCGGCGTTATTTATTGGAAATTCAATAATCCTTCGAAATTGTTCTACTCCATTCTCATTTGTTCTACTCCATTCTCATTTGTTCTACTGCATTCTCATTTGTTCTACTACATTCTCATTTGTTCTGCTACATTCTCATTTCTTCTACTACATTCTTATTTCTTCTACTGCATTCTCATTTGTTCTGTTCTTTCTGCATTGCTCTACATTGTTATGCATCGTTATGCTTCGTTATGCATCGATATGCATCGTTATGCATCGCTATGCATCGTTATGCATCGTTATGCATCGTTATGCATCGTCATGCATCGTTATGCAACGTTATGCATCGTCATACGTCGTTATGCATCGTCATACGTCGTTATGCATCGTCATACGTCGTTGTTCTACTACATTCTCATTTGTTCTGATTCGTTCTGCATCGTACTGCATCGTACTGCATCGTACTGCATCGTTCTAAAACCTTCTAAGTCGTTCGAAATTGTTTCAGCACCTTCTGAATCGTTCTACAACCTTCTAAAATCTTCTACAACCTTTTTCACCCTTCCGCACCCTTTGGCAACCTTCTACAACCTACTACAACCTTCTACAACCTTCTACAACCTACTGCAACCTTCTACAACCTTCTGCAACCTTCTACAACCTTCTACAACCTTCTACAACCTACTGCAACCTTCTACAACCTTCTGCAACCTTCTACAACCTTTTACAACCTTCTACAACCTTTTACAACCTTCTACAACCTTCTACAACCTTCTACAACCTTCTACAACCTTCTACAACCTTCTACAACCTTCTACAACCTTCTACAACCTTCTGCAACCTTCTACAACCTTCTACAACCTTCTACAACCTTCTACAACCTTCTACAACCTTCTGCAACCTTCTGCGACCTTCCACAACCTTCTACTACCTTCTACAGCGTTCTGAAACCTACTACAACCTTCTACAATCTTCTACAACCTTCTAAATTGCTCTTAATCGTTCTAGAACCTTCTCAGTCGTTCTTAATCGTTCTACATCGTTCTACATCGTTCTACATCGTTCTACATTGTTCTAAATCGTTCTAAATCGTTCTAAATCGTTGTAAATCGTTCTAAATCGTTCTAAATCGTTCTAAATCGTTCTAAATCGTTCTAAATCGTTCTAAATCGTTCTAAATCGTTCTAAATCCGATCGATTCTCCAAAGTAATTTTGACAAACCCTACTTGAGCAAAGTGGTCTTCATCCGATTGATTCTCCGGAGTGATTTTGACAAAGTCTACTTGAGCGAAGTGGTCTTGCTCCGATCAATTCTCGCAAGTGATTTTTAAAAATCTACTTGGACGAAGTAGTCTTGATCCGGTCCACACTTCGAAGTGATTTCAAAAAAGTCTACTTGGTCGAAGTGATCTTGATCCAATTGATTCTCCGAAGTGATTTCGACAAAGTCTACTACAGCAAAGTGGTCTTGCTCCGATCAATTCTCCGAAGTGATTTTGACAAAGTCTACTTGGGCGAAGTGGTTTTAATCCGATCGACACTTTGAAGTGATTTTGACAAAGTCTACTTGGGCGAAGTGGTATTGATCCGATCGACACTTCGGAGTGATTTCGGCAACGTCTACTTTGGAGAAGTGGTCTTGCTCCGATAGGCACTTCGAAGTGTTTTCGACAAAGTCTACTTGGGCGAAGTTGTCTTGATCCGATCGACACTTCGAAGTGGTTCCGGCAGTCTGCTTTGGCGAAATGGTCTAGATCCGATCGACACTTCGAAGTGACTTCGAAGTGATTTCGGCAAAGTCTACTCGGGCGAAGTGATCTTGATCTTGATCTTGATCTTGATCTTGATTCGATCGCCTCCTAGGAGTTATTTCGACAAAGTCCATTTTAAACGGAGTGATCTTGGTCCAATCGGCTCCCAGAAGTTATTTTGACAAAGTTTGCCAGGCTTTTGTGGCAAGTTTCCAGACTTTTGTGGCAATTCTCTAGGCTTTTGGGGCACTTTTTTGGGCTTTTGTGGCAATTTTCTGGGCTTTTGTGGCAATTTTTCTAGGTTTTGTGGCGATTTTTTAAGCTTTTGTGGCGATTTTCTAAGCTTTTGTGGCAATTGTCTAGGCTTTTGTGGCCATTTCCTAGGCTTTTGTGGCCATTTCCTAAGCTTTTTCGAATACTATTTGCACTTCTCCAAAGATTCGTCTATAAACATAACAAACATAGAAACTTGGTGAAACCGAAATTCTGGCTCAATGTTACCAAAATTTAAATGTCTTTATTAACGACTTTTCAAAACCATTGTCAATAACATTAAATCTTAATTGCCGAGATATGCTCTAAACTTGAGAGAGAAGGGCGCAGAGAGTGTAAGGGCGCAGAGAGTGTAAGAGGGCAGAGAGTGTAAGAGCGCAGAGAGTGTAAGGGCGCAGAGAGTGTAAGGGCGCAGAGAGTGTAAGGGCGCAGAGAGTGTAAGGGCGCAGAGAGTGTAAGGGCGCAGTGAGTGTAAGGGTGCAGAGAGTAGTAAGGGCGCAGATAGTGTCAGGGCGCAGAGAGTGTCAGGGCGCAGAGAGTGTAAGGGCGCGGAGAGTGTAAGGGCGCAGGGAGTGTGAGGGCGCAGAAAGTGTGAGGTCGCAGAGAGTGTGAGGACGCAGAGAGTGTGAGGACGCAGAAAGTGTGAGGACGCAGAGAGTGTGAGGACGCAGAGAGTGTGAGGACACAGAGTGTGAGGGCGCTCAAAGTAGTCCCGTAGGGACTACAAACCGCTTCTAGTTTTATTTAGGTTTTGCTTAATGATACGGCGCAATTTAATGCTTTTCCTTAGGATTTATTTCAGATTTAAGGTTAAGAAATTGTTTTTAGGAAAGTATATCTGTATTTATATTGAACGTTTTTATGTTAATAGAGCTATAGTTTAAGTTGGATTTTTATTTGAATTCGTTTCAGAAATAGGTAAGGTCAGCTAATTTTATAGGATATTCAACTGCTCCAGTGCTGGAACCTTATTTAGAAGAATCATTTTATTTTGAGAAATTTGTTTAATTATGACAGAATTAATATGTATTTTTAAGGGATTTTCGAGAAGGTAGGATAAAAGGTTATAAAGTTTAAAATGCCGAAGCAAGGAAGATTTATGCGAATAACCGTTTTCCGTGTAGATATAATATCCATTAGAAATTGCTGTGACAGACGGTTTGGCGTTCCTCGAATATGATCAAAGAGGAAAACTTTTCAGGCTAAATGCTAACGTAACGTAGTTTTTTGAATTCAGTTATTTTATTTATTATTTTTATTCTTTTTACTTCAAACTTCTATTTTCTTTTAATCGGAACCTACTACCGCGCACCACAACAGTAAACCGACGCACTCTTATATTATTACGGGGTCCCCCCACCCCTTCAGCGCAAATCAAAATTAATTAACTTTACGCTCATTGTACCCATAACATCTTCCGTAATTCGAAACTGCCCATTTGCTGACCCATTATCATTTTGCTTTCCTCGCATATTTTGGGCCAATTTAACACTCGCCCTCAAATTTGTGATATTTATTTTTAACATCCAATGTTTAGAAGCAGAAGCGGAACTAACGGGCCTGCAGGACCCGTATTGCGGAGGGTCCTATGATTCTAGGGGGCCCATAAACATATTCTGTAATAGGTCACATGCTACTATATTTACTATTGATAATTTTTTATTTAACAAGAAAATTCTTTTTTTGAAGATCTTATTATAAGAAAAACCAACAAAGAACGTATACCATGGTGATCCTTTTGAAATCATTAAAGACACATTTTCAGATTGTTTAGCAGCTTTAGGGCTTAATAATACGTATTTATATTATATATGATGCAGTAGAAAGAGATAAAGTGTCCATGATGATTAACTGCTTGAAAGTGTTATCTTGTAATTCCGTGGGCCATGAGCAGGTATAATATGTTCATAATATTTGTTTTGCAAGAATGAAAGATAGAAAAAGTCGGATACTGGACAATAAATTGCTTTGTAAAATCCACGAGGTTTCAAGAACGTGTTTCTTTTAAGATTTGGCTTGCTTCCTTTCCTTCTGAAGTTCAATCACTGGTCATGATAGTCCTTATATTTGTCGTATGACCGTATTCCAATGTTGTACGTTATATGCTATCAGAACGAAACCCAGAGCGTTTGTAGTTTCTGTTTTGTGCCTTTGTTAAGAATACCTTGCCACTGTTGAATTACATAATTTGGACAACTTGTCGCGATTTTAATTTGTTTAAAAATATCGTTTTTGTTTTCCTATATTTCAACAGTTTTGGACAGTTATTAGGAAATTATTGAAATAAGTTTAAACAAGCCAAAATATTTAAGTGGTGCTCAAAACGTAAAATGGGTTGTGAAAAAGAACAATCTATTAGAAAATTACCGAAAATTGAAGTTTTCATTAAAAAGGCAAATACAGATTTGGTACCCAGTTGTAGTGGTTGGTATAAGTAATAGTAGTGTCGATGTTTATAGTGATAATTACGACTTGACACAAAACAATGAAGATGTCTCTGTTTCAAGAACTGATGATCACTTGTTATCTCTCAAGTGCTTGTGTTATACAAAACGATACCTCGTACGTACGTTGAAAGACCGAGTTGAATGAGTACCTATTGGGGTGGTCTAAAGGATGAGATAGGATGCTCCCACCACGAGCACATACTCTTGGAGAAAATACCATTAGATGGAGGTTTATCATTGTTGTTAAAATTACCTCTTCAAAGTCTTCGAACTAGCTCTGAATTTTTAAGTTCAACGGTATTGTGGTGAGACCTGCGTGAATTCGTAATGTACCAATAATCTCAGGCGCCACTGCACCTATATAAATAAAATAAACGAGAAATGTTAAGAGGGAAGGGGTAGGAACCCTCAGAATAAAACACGTTAGTAGATAAGGTACCGCCGTACGAGCACAAAAAAGCGGTTTTCTTATGGGATTTAACATGGAAAATTCTAATGTGCAAAAGACCATTTTTGTCAGATACAAAGGTCATCCACCCCGAAGTCGTCGCAAATATTCGCACATCTAATAACAAAAATCTGCACAATAGTTTTCTTCAACTAAACATTTTTTAGCTCCAGGCATGGATCGTTCTCTTGGCACCCTGTTCTGAACCGTCACCACACCACCACCACCACTATCACCACCACCACAACTACCACCATCAACACCACAACCACCACCACCAACACAACCACCACCACCACATCAACTACCACCACCACCACCACAACCACCACCACCACCTCAACTATCACCACCACCATCACAACCACCACAACCACCACCACCACAACCACCACCACAACCACCACCACCACCATCAGTAGTAGAGAGAGGAATTTGCATCAATTTGAAAGCATCAAGGACGCAACTGTTGATGTAAGAATGGAATTTGAAGTTTCAAGAAATTTTGAACCGTTGATGAAGGCTTATGCTTTAATTATACATGACTCTATGTTTGAATATAATCCGTTTAGGGAAATTGTTAATGGATTTATTTACAATTAACTATTTTGTATATATATTTAAAATAAATAGTATAAAATCGATAAATTAAATTGTTTCAGTTAGTTTTCTTTTATCTGTCGAATAGTGAGCATCTCCCACTCTGTAAATAATTTATAGTTATTTTAGAGTGAATTTATCTCCATCAGAATAGAGTGAAATTGTCTCATAGGGTGAAAGTGCCTTATAGAGTGAAATTGCCTCATAGGGTGAAAGTGCCTTATAGAGTGAAATTGCCTCATGGGGTGAAAGTTCCTTATAGAGTGAAATTGCCTTATATGGTGAAATTGCCTTATAAAGTGAAATTGCCTCATAGGGTGAAAGTGCCTTATAGAGTGAAATTGCCTCATAGGGTGAAAGTGCATTATAGAGTAAAATTGCCTCATGGTGAAATTGCCTTATAGAGTGAAATTGCCTCATAGGGTGAAAGTGCCTCCTCCGGTATTGGTTAGCATGGTTAGCAATTACATAAGAAAACGAAGTAGTGGATACAGTTAAGAATCTTTAGAAAAAGCTATAGAAGAAGTTTGACTGGGTAAATCGAGTATTTACTCCATCAGTAGAAAGTACAACATACCGAAAGAGACGTTAAGCTATCACCGCAAACAGCAGCAAAAGCGGGTGCATGCTCGAAGTAATATGAAGACTACAAAACAAAAAATTACAATACCTATACAGAAATATGATAACTTTGCTATTGCTAGTAAAAAAGAGGATGGTAAAAACATGGACCTTTGTTCCCGTCTAATATACGATCTATAATTGCTGGGCCATCAAACTGTGGGAAAACCAACGCTTTAGTATCTCTGATCTTGCAGCAGAATGGGCTTAGATTTCAAAATGTCTATGTATTTTCGAAAAGTTTATATCAACCGAAATACGAATTGTTACGAAACGTATTTACACCATTAAAAGAAGAAGTTGGCTACCATGAGTTTGAAAATTACAACGAATTGATTGAATCCGGAGATATCAAAGAAGATTCAATTATTGTTTTGATGATATACCTGCAAACGAGCAAAGCAAGATCGCGGAGTTTTTTTGCTTTGGTAGACATAAAGGTATTGATTCCTTTTACCTATGTCAAACGTATGCCAGCGCAGTAAAGCACGGGCTTAGAGATAACGCCAATGTTATTGCAATCTGGAAGCAGGATGACACTACCTTCGCCTTATTTTTTCGGATCACATAAGTGGTGACATGCCATAATCAATATTTAAGGAAATGTATTTACGGTGTTGGAATTCTGATGATTCGACGCATACTTTTATAACTATTGTGAAAGATTTTGATATTGATAAAGAACGCTATAGGAAGAATTTCGACGAGTATATAAATATTTGATATTATTAAAAAAAAAACAATTAGTTACCATCCAGAGTCTGATGATGACAGACGTTAAGAATTTTATCGCAAATAAACAAAAATTTGTAAAGCCAATTATTTATATATTTAAGTATGCCATACCGATGGATGCAATTGTCATATTGGTACTTAGTGCCGTTTTGGTTTTTAATGACAACTTGAAAATGGTGCAAAATATAAAAAAATTGTAGAGGTGATTATATCATTATTCTAGTAATACACATCGATTGATGTAATTGTTTTATTTATATCTACAGCCTTTTTGTTTTTTTTTATAATTTAAAAATGGATTATATTTATATTTTGTATAGACAATTATTAGCATATTTAAGTATGGTTTATCGATTTGTGTGATCATCACATTCATGATTAATAACATTTGATCGAGATAGTGTTGTAATTTTCGAAATATACATCAATATTTTGTTTAGTAAAAACAAAAGATTTTGCTATGGTTAACTATGTTGTTATAATTACACAACATGCAACGATAATTGCGTGTGTGGTTGCCTTTGCATGTGCTTCTGACCAAAGCTAGATCCATGGTGCTTGCGAGACAGTTCCAACTCAACATCTAAAGTCTAGCGACTGGAATATGTGGTAAACGTTAATACCCTGTGCTACCTTGCATTCAAATATCATGACAATAAGCAAACACATCGTTTTTAAAAATAGCGTTATGATCGGGTATAAAGCTACTGGGAAAATGAATTGAGGTTTGAACTGGTGATCGGCCATTCTTTATACGACAGGTATCTGCGTTGGATGATTTTTAGCCCTGCCTACAAACCAAGTTGCCATCCGCTAATATCAGGTATATACAGTATAGAGAGAATGCTGCCTGGTGGCTATAAAGAACTACCGGATCCCCTACACTTCATATTGTTGAATACTCTATTATAAGTAAACATGTTTTAACATATAATAGGAATAAAATGGGTGTATTATCCTTCTTTCTATGCAACTGTGTAGATTTGAGGGCTGGATAGTGAATCTACTTAGTTGGGTTACTTTCTACGAAGTCCTACCTTTGAGTTGGTAGCTTACTATGATGACTCTGCGGTCAGACAGGTCCAACCCCATCTGTTGGGAGTCAGAGCTACACCAATTCACATCGATTTTGTCCTCATCATCACCTTAATTGCACTGTTTCTCGGTTATATAGTACCACTGTAATGATAAAACTTAGTCATAACATCCATTTAAGTTTCAAAGTTAATTGCCTATAACTTGTGTGATATTACAATAATATTAAACTTTCCTTTATTTGCTTTTAAAACTGAAGATTGTTTATTTGCGATAGAATTCTTAACGTCTGTCATCATCAGACTCTGGATGGTAACTAATTGTTTTTTTTTGAATAATATCAAATATTTATATACTCGTCGAAATTCCTCCTATAGCGTCCTTTATCAATATCAAAATCTTTCACAATAGTTATAAAAGTATGCGTCAAATCATCAGAATTCCAACACCGTAAACACATTTCCTTAAATATTGAAAATGGCATGTCACCACTTATGTGATCCGAAAAAATATGGCGCAGGTAGTGTCTTCCTGCTTCCAGATTGCAATAACATTGGCGTTATCTCTAAGCCTGTGCTTTACTGCGTTGGCATACGTTTGACATAGGTAAAAGGAATCAATACCTTTATGTCTACCAAAGCAAAAAAACTCCACGATCTTGCTTTGCTTGTTTGCAGGTATATCATCAAAACAATAATTGAATCTTCTTTGATATCTCCGGATTCAATCAAATCGTTGTAATTTTCAAACTCATGGTAGCCAATTTCTTCTTTTAATGGTGTAAATACGTTTCGTAACAGTTCGTATTTCGGTTGATATAAACTTTACGAAAATACCTAGAAATTTTGAAATCTAAGCCCATTTCCGTGCAAGATCAGAGATATTAAAGCTCAGACGTTGAAGGTTTGTCCTGTTTTGTGGAAATAGTTTAGCAAACGTTGGATGAAGATGCGAGTTAAAGTTCGGGCCTTTGGAGGTGGTTTTTTTAAAAACACTTTGACTTTAACAAAAAATTTATTAGTTAAAATTTGGATAACTTGTACATAATACTAAAAATAATTATTGTACTAGTGAGTAGCTTGAACAACGAAGTATGGAGTTCGAAGATTGACTCGGTTGAGTAGCTCAAACAACGAAGTATGGAGTTTGAAGACTGACTGCCGGGCATTGATCTCCCGGGCCTTTTATAATAACCTGCCCCTCACACGGCTGTGAGAACTTGCAGATCTCATGTCTGCGTTTCTCTTTAATTGTACACTTTATTACAATGTAACGACTTAATTCTAAGTAACTGCGGTATGTTGACCGCCTGTGACCTGCCACCTGCAGTATCACTGCCCTCACGGATGCAAAGCTGCATTCCGTTCTCATGAACTGTCGATAACCTCTCTGGGTTATCCTTGTGTTACAATGTTGCATTGAACTTATACTTTTACTTAATAATTTCTAATAATTCATATTAGATTCAATACATCAATATATATATGTAATTGGGGGATACATAACTCCTCCCACCGTAAATGAAAAATTAAGGTTTTTCTTAATTTTTAAATACATAAAATACATTATTTAAATTCATTTAAAATTAATTGTTTCTAAGGGTATACTTATTGTTTCCTTTTTTCTCTTTGTTTCCTTAAATCTAGTACTGTTTTCTTCATTCTTATATCTAAGGTACATTTTGTATAATACATACATGATTACAAAAATTACTAAAATGGTTAATACAATTGTCCAAACACTTATATTATTATAATGTAACTTTGGCGTTTTGATTTCACTTAATTGTTCTTTATAACTTTCCACTAATTTCACGGCGTGGTTGAGATCGTCTAAGTCTAGATGCTCTAGCTTCATGGGTTTCTTGTTTATTTCTTCGTCTTCTTGTTGTATCTTGAACTGTAGTTCCGGTAGGTTTGCAAGTTTCTTTGTTGCTATGAGGTCTTGATAAACTCTGATAACTTCATCTTTCAATTTCACATAACAATCTTCTTTGAGGGTAATTAGTTTGCTTCCGATTAATGCTTGGTTATTTTCATCTTGGTTGCAGTGGATGGTTGCTATTACTTCTGTTGGGAAAATGGCTATCCATTTGTTATCTGTAACTTTTTGAATTTTCATATTAGTTATTTGCACTTGTTTAGTTTCACAGTTTTCGTAATGATTTGAGAATTTTAATAGTTGTACTTCACAAGGGCTGTCTTCTTGAATGGTTGTTGTCGTCATCGATTGACATAAATATTGATTTGGTGTTACTTCAGTACATTTTTCGTTTGTATAACCATATCTTAGTTCATTTAGGGATAGGAATTTGGTTTTGGGTATGATTACTTGGTATGTGCTAGTAACCTTTGTTGGAAAAGCAAATAAATGATAATATTGATAATTGTTACTTTCTACTATCGGGATTTCTATTAAAAATATTATTTCATTATTCTTAATGTAGCCTTTTACTATAGCTATCTTTTCAAATATTAGAATGTTCGATTCGGTTACATCAAAAGGTAATTTACTGTTAATTATAAGTGATCTAATTTTTATTAATTCGTTTAATAAATCGGTTGGTTTAATAATACTAGGGTGTAAGGTATTTAGTTTTTTTTTTTTTAAATGTTATTTGGGTTTTGCATACTGCCTAATTTAATTGGTAGTATACCGGGGTTGTTTTTTATATTTATATTATTACTTGGTTGTCCGTTCTACCTGGGTGGAGGTTGACGGTAATGGTGATGATTGTCTATCTGAATTTACAGGGTGTCTTAGGTTTTTTAAATGAATGTATTTAGTTATTTTACCGTTGTCTACTACTGCTATGTTTTTATCTGATATTTTCTTAATTTTAAATGGTCCTAAATTTCTGGGTGCTGTTTTATGTCGCTTGCTTTGAAAGTTTTTCTCGTATACGGTTTGTCCTATTGAAAATTTATTTGAGTCGGTATTTTTATTTCGGGTTGTGGTGATACGTTCTTTATCGTTCTCTAATTTATCTTTTACTTTGTCATAAGTTATTTTTAATTTTTGTTTGTGGTCTTTCGCATATTGTTGATATACTTCTTTATTGTAGTGTATGTCATAGGGATTTCGTGAATCTGAATGTCCTAAGGTTAATTCTAAGGGTGTAAAATTTGTTGATGAGTGAATTGTGTTATTATAGGCGATTAGTGCGTATGACATTAAATTGGTTATATGTTCCTTTTTATAATTTATTCTTAATAATCTAATTTGTTCTAACAGGGTTAAATGTAATCGTTCAATTAGTCCGTTTGATTCAGGGTGGTTTTCCGTTATGAAATAAATTTTTATTTTGTGAAGTTCTAAAGTGTTTTGTATTGTCTCATTTTTAAATTCGCTACCATTGTCTAAAGTGATTGATTCGGGTGTTCCGTAAAATGTGAAATATTGTAAAAATCCTTGGGTCACGTCAATGCTATTTTTGGATGTGATTGGTATGGCTTGGCCTATTTTTGTGAATGCGTCTATAATTGTTAGATAGTTTTGCGCTTCTACTATTAGAGTATCGGCATGAAGTTTTTGAAATGGTTTGTCGGGTGTTTTGGTTAACATTAAGGGTATCTTTGGGGGTTTCCTATCGTATTTCGCTCTGTCACATAGTTCGCATTGGTTAATAAAATCTGTGGTCAAGTCCTTCATGTCTTTAAAATAATAACGTCTTATGAGTTGTTTTATTGTTTCGTTAATTCCACGATGGTTGGTTTTTCCTTCGTGTTGATTTCTAATTACATCGTTTATTTCGTCAGGGTCGTCTAGTGTTATTAGTTTTCTAGTACATCTGATGAGTTCAGGTCCAGAGTTATTGAATAATTTAATGTATAATTCTGAAAATCTTTGGTATAAATGTTCGGTATTGAAATAAAAATAAAATCGTTTTTTCTCGGGGGTGTATTCTTTTAAAATTTTAATTATTTGTTCCTCGTTGTCGTCTTTAATTATTTGAATGTGGTATATTTTTTTATTGTCTACTTTTGTATATTTTACTGGTTTGGGGTTATTTAAAACTTCTGTTATTATAAATTGGTTAGGTTTCATATCGATTGCTTCGTTTAAAATTTTAATCGCGTTTTTTGGTTCTTCGTTTTGTGTCGAATGTATAGTGTCGATCTCGTCTGGATCTTCCCTTATTTCTGTATCGTCTACGTTTCCTATAATGGATTCCGTTTCTAATGCATTGAGTTGAATTCTACTTAAAGCGTCTGCGTTGTTGTTATAAATTCCCTTTTTATATATGATTTCGTAATCATACTCTTCGAGTCTGATTCTCCATCTTTGTAATTTTGAATTTGGTTCTTTCAGTTTGCATAACCATACTAGTGGTCTATGGTCGGTATATATGTAAAATTTTCTTCCGTATAAGTAAGGTCTAAAATATTTTGTTGCCCAAATTATGGCTAATAATTCTTTTTCTATAGTGCTATATTTTTGTTCGGTTTCATTTAGGGTTCTGGATGCGTAGCTGATGGGTTTATCGCTACCTACTTTTCCTTGGCTCAATACTGCGCCTAATGCTACATTTGATGCGTCTGTCGTCAGTATAAATGGTTTTGTAAAGTCTGGGTATTCTAATACAGGGTGATTCGTTAATATGTTTTTAATTTTGTCTACAGCTTTAATAAATTCTGGGGTGTGTTCAATTTTGTTTCCCTTTTTTAAACAATTTGTCAGGGGTTTGGTTATCTGAGCGTAACCTTTAATGAATTTGCGGTAGTAACCACTAAGTCCTAGAAATCCTTTGATTTCTTTGTTTGTTTTTGGTAATGGGTAATTTAGAACTGCATTTGTTTTGTCTGGGTTTGGCATTACTCCTTGGGGTGTTATTACATGTCCTAAAATGATACTTCTTTTGTAAAATTCGCTTTTGTCTAATTGTACTTTGAAATGTGCTTGTCTAAGTCTTTCGAATACTTCTGTCAATCTTTCTATGTGTTCTACCAATGATGTGGAATAAACTATGATGTCGTCAAGGTATACAAGGCATTTTTCATTGTGTATTCCTCGTAATATATTGTCCATGACTCTCTGGAAAGTAGCGGGTGCGTTCTTTAGTCCAAATGGCATTCGTTTGTATTCGTAATGTCCTCTAGGTGTGCTGAAGGCTGTTTTGATATGTCTTTTCTTCCATCTCTACCTGATGGTATCCTGATGCTAGGTCTAATGTTGTAAAATATTGGCATTTGCCTAATTTGTCTAAAATTTCGGTTATATTTGGTAGTGGATATTTGTCATCTACCGTTTTTCATTTAACTTTCTATAATCTATTACCATTCTGTACTTTCTCTTTCCGGTTGCGTCTAATTTCTTAGGTACTATTAACACGGGGCTGCTCCATGGTGAATTGGAGTGCTGGATTATGTCTTGGTCTAATAAGTCTGTTACTTGTCTGTCAGCTTCTTCTTGGCTTGCATGAGGTAGTCTGTATGCTTTTGTAAAATTGGTTTATTGTCTGTTAACTCGATATTATGTTTTACTGTGTTGGTGAATGTTAATGGTATTCCTTCACAATGGAATATGTCTCGGTATTCAAAACATAAGTTCTTAATTGCTCTTTCTTCTTCTTGATTGATGTCGGTATTGAAGCGGATGTTAGTTAAATTTTCTCTTAACATTTCGTCATGTTCTATTGGGTTGTAGTTATTTTCTAAATTCTCGTCTATTTCCATTTCGTTAAAATTTAGTTCTTCTATGTTAATTGGGTCTGTCAATGATAATTCTACGGGATAGTCGTTTGAATTTAATATTGTTGTGGTTGCAAAGTTATCTTTTATTTGTACTAAGGCAGTTGGGGTTTCTACTCCTTGTTGAAATGTCATATGATTTATTATTCCTAAATTTTGTTAGATTTTACTGGGATTTTTATTTTTCTTTCCGTTCGGGGTTCTATAGTGTATTTTTGTTCAACTTGTGTGTTTTGAAATTTAATTGGGATTTTCCGTATTTTGTCCTTAATAAGCGATTTTAATGTCAATGTTGGCTCCTAATTTTCTTAGAAGGTCCATTCCGATTAATCCGTCATATTTGTCGTTAAATTCGAATACACAAAATTTATGTTTCATTTTAACATTAAATGTTCTCGGTAAGGGTATATTGGCTACGAATTGGTGTAGTGTTGTTTGATGGGCTGTTTTGATTTTAAATGGTTCTCTTTCTACGTAATCTAAATAGTGTTTTTGTACGGTTCTGGGGCTAATTAATGTTTTAGAGGATCCGGTGTCGATTAATAGTTTGAATTTGGCGTGGGGTATTTCTATGTATGGTAATACTAAGTGATTTATATTATTTAAGTTTATTAAGTTTGGTCGGTTATGAATTGGTCCATTTGAAAATTTGAGTTCGAGTTTTCGTCGTCGTACTCCTCGTAAGTTTCGTATTGTTCGTCACGTTCATAAGTTTCTGTATGATTTGATTCATTGTTCGTAGGTGTCTCAATGTAATTATTCTGGTCAGTGTCAAATTTTTCTATTTCTTGATGAAATAATTCTTCCGATGTAAAATTACGTTTCTGATGGGGGTTTGGTCGGATATGTGTTATTTTTGTATTTTGTCTGGTGTTACCAGATGAGGTGTCCATTGGTGTTGGTTTGTAATAATTGTTAGGGTTGTTATGAGTATTAGTCATTGGTGTATTTCTATTAGGGTTTGCGTTGAATGCTGGTCTTTGTTGGTTTAGGTTTTGATTGAATCTCGGTTGGAATGCGGGTTTCGTAAAAGTTGGGTTGAATGTTGGTCTTGAAAAATGTTTATATTGATTATTAAAATTGGTATTGTTAAAACTTGGGTTGTTACTTCGCGGTTGATTTGTTTGTGGGTTAAAGGGTGTGAATTTTGTTGAGGGATTGTTTGTCTTGTAGCTTGTATAGTTTTTGTTGGTGAATAACTTTTATTCGCGTTGGGGTTGTATAGTCTGTTGCGGTAATACATTACATTTTCTTCTTCTATTACTAGGCTCATAGCTTCTTCTAGATTTTGGGGTCGTTGGAATCTGATTTTATCCGATAGTCGTTCTGGTAAAGCGTTTATGTATGTGTCTAGTGCCATTTCGTCGTACATTTTTGTTTTTAAATGTCTAACGTTTTGATCGGGTTCTTCGATTTTTAATTTTGTTAAAATTAAACTTCTCACGTCTTGGCATTTCATTCCGAATTGGTAGGGGGATTGATTGTGTTCCATTCTAAGGTTTATTAGGTCTCGTACCAGGCATTTTATATTACGTTGGTCTCCGAAATATGCAATTAGTAGCTGTTTAAACTGGTCCCATTCCGATAAGTCGTCCCTACTGGCGATTAATGTTAGTGCCCTTCCGGCTAGTTTACTTATTACTAAGCGTATAAGCAATGAATTTCTTGCGTCATCTCCGGGTTTGTAAAAGGTTTTTAGGAACATTTCACATGCTCCAATGAAATTCGAGAGATGGGCCTGCGTGCCATCAAACGTCTGTATTGTCTCTAAATAGAGACGTAAGTCTGTGTTACTCATGTTGGTTAAGGGTTGTTTTCGATTTTTGGGAAATTTAAAAATTTTTTTTTTTTTTTTTTGAATTAAGCTTTATTTTGCTATTTGTATTGTTACTTTTGCTTTGGATTTATTAATTTTCCGTTTGGGTTGTGAAATTTCAAATTTTGTAAAAATTGGGGTTAATTTTCTATTTGTAACGTTAATTATGCTTTGGATGTATTAATTTTTCTTTTTGAATTAAGTAATTTCGAATTTTGTAAAAATTGGGGATGATTTTCCTTTTTATGACGTTATTTTTTGCTTTGGTTTTTTAAATTTTCCTTTTTAGATTGGATAACTTAGAGTTTTGTAAAAATTGATGTTGATTTAGCTATTTGAAACGTTAACTTCGGTTTTGGTTTGTTAATTTTTCAATTAGATTAGGTAAATAAAATTTTGGTAAAGGTTGAGGTTTATTTTGTTATTTTTCGGCGTTATTTTTGATTTGAATTTGTTAATTTTCAGTTTGGATTGGGTGGATAAAAATTTGGTAAAAATTTGAGATTAATTTCGTACTTGTAGTATTAGATTTATTGATTTTAAGTTTATATTGCGTCGAGTTATTTTTAAAATCGTAGTCGTTGTTTATTTATATTTAATTACACAATGCGGTGATGTATTCACGAGATTTGTATTCAATAATGTTGAATTTATTACCGTAGTCTTGGATTAATTGTTTTTATGCAGCTTTTAGTTCGTCTTGAGTTCCTGTTTCTTAAGGAATCTTAAATGGATGGATTTATTCTCGTTTAGCTTTGTTTTAGTTCAGTTCGGTTAACTCGTAATTGATACTCTTCCGTGGGTTTTACTGAGTTGCGTAGTTATGACCCGAGGTTACTTACTTTTGTATTTTATTGTTGAAATTGAATACTAAAGGATGTAATCTTTGTCACGTACGTTGAGTTAATTGCACTTACAGGTGTTAATAGAAATTATAGGAATTACTTTCCGTACTTTGTATAAAGTGTTACGTCTATTTATTTTTAGATCTCTTGGTATTATAATGCTTGTTGGTAATTGAATCTCTTTCCGTAATGTAGGTTTTCAGCGTTTTAATTAAAGCTTCTTATGATGACCGTTTTACTGCACTATATAATGCTGATTTTGTACTGCAAATTATTTATAGAGTGTTGTGGTGTAATTTTCATGCGCTTCTATAATTCCGTGATGTATTTAATTACTTATAATGCTGCTTTTATGGATTGTAGGTATTAATGTAGAAACTGCGTCGCTTTTATTATCCCGTGTATGATGCAAATTGCTTTAGTACTAAAAGTTGAAAGTTTAGTTCTGAAAGCGATTTTCTCTGAGGTTTAAAATGTGTAATAAAGGTGCTTCTTGCTTTCTTCGGATGGCGTTTTAGATTACAGCGGTTTTAGGTTACTGCAGAGTTCTTGCTGTGATTTATTCAGTATTATAGAGGTCAATGGTTTAGTTAATCGTTCTGTACAGTTTGTTCGAATTAGCTTTAGCTTTGAAATTAATTTCGCGTTAGTTTACCGGTTTATAAACGTGCGTTGAATCGCGGTGGTTGATGTTTCTTATTTTGGTGTTTAGTGAATGTGCGCCCGTTATTTTTTGGATTATTTTTGAGTTCGTTCTATTAATTATGGTAAGGATTTCTTTTTAAATTCAATTCTTATTTATTTTAAAAGAAAATTTCTTTTAAACTTCAAGTTTCATTTGCTTTTTAAAGAAAAAAATTTTTCTTTAACATTCGTCTCATAAAATGTTATACAGTCTCGTTTTGAAAATAATTCACTTTGAACTATTTTCAAAAAAAATATTCATAATAATGAAATACATAAAACAATAGTAATCAATAGTTATAATACTAGCATATATCAATGATAGTTTTTGGTTTGAAATAAAATTATGGAAATGAACTTACATTAATTTCATCTGTTTCTTTGGTGGGTTCGATCGATTCTGTATCTTGTCCACCTTGGTTTGTTTGTTGGCCTTAGACGATTCTTGTTCCTTGTCCAACTTGGTTTGTTGCTGGATTCAGACTATGCTTGTTCTTCCTCCAACTTGGTTTGGGTTCTGCCAAAATTTCGAATTAAAATTCTTGGTCACCAATCTTCCGATTTTTGGATTTTCAGTGCCCTTTTGACATCCTACCGACTGCGCCAGTTAAAGTTCGGGCCTTTGGAGCTGGTTTTTTTAAAAACACTTTGACTTTAACAAATTTTTATTAAGTTAAAATTTGGATAACTTGCACATAATACTAAAAATAATTATTGTACTAGTGAGTAGCTTGAACAACGAAGTATGGAGTTCGAAGACTGACTCGGTTGAGTAGCTCAAACAACGAAGTATGGAGTTTGAAGACTGACTGCCGGGCATTGAGCTCCCGGGCCTTTTATAATAACCTGCCCCTCACACGGCTGTGAGAACTTGCAGATCTCATGTCTGCGTTTCTCTTTAATTGTACACTTTATTACAATGTAACGACTTAATTCTAAGTAACTGCGGTATGTTGACCGCCTGTGACCTGCCACCTGCAGCATCACCGCCCTCACGGATGCAAAGCTGCATTCCGTTCTCATGAACTGTCGATAACCTCTCTGAGTTATCCTTGTGTTACAATGTTGCATTGAACTTATACTTTTACTTAATAATTTCTAATAATTCATATTAGATTCAATACATCAATATATATATGTAATTGGGGGATACATAACTTGCGTGCCCATAAAATTTTTATGGCCGTGCACATTATTAATTTATTGTACACGTGCATGAAAATCAATAAATAAAACTCCTATATTATTTCATTCATTATGCAACATCTTTGATAGATCCTGCCGATGCCAGGTTCTGTCAAATAACCGGTAGTATCAGTTTTTTCACTTCATAAACGATTACTTTAATGACAAATAAATTTTCAGTCATAAACATTTGTAACACTGATATATTTTTTTCAACATAATCAAGTCAATGGCAGGAGTACATGGGTTTGCGATAAGAATAGCAAAAAGTTACATTAGAACTTAATAAGATGTCTTTAAACAATAAAAAAATTTTAAACTATAAACATTTATCACAATGACATTTTTTAAACATAATCAATATGCTCCTGTTAATTGTTGTCCCGCTAACGAGGTGGCGGGAGTTGATTTTGTTGACAGGCAAGATTATTAGAATAATAAAAAGAATAAACAAAACTTAAACAAATGTAGCAACGAAAAGTTATGCTGGCTCCCGGACTATAAGTAAATTCCTTCAAGTTCATCGTGAGTCTGGTTTTCCAGTGTAAAATATTACAATCGACTAACGTAATTTAATAATATTTACAACAACCTTCAATTGATTTGTTAATAGCCGCATCACTTTTACGTAGAGTTTAAAATAAGGTGATCGAATTAAAAAAGCAAGTTTTCAGCGATATTTTGAAAAAAGCCGAACATGTTGCAAATACTTTAAAAATAACCCCTACTTTTGTAACTAAACGACAGCGTCACACTAAAATTTTTTTGATGAATTGGTGGTAGATGAACACATAAAAAAACCAGAAGAAAAGTTTACAATAACTGTGTTCAATATAGGTCTAGACGTCATAATTCAACAACTGCCAACACGTTCTGTTACCATGGACGATATTTCGACCAAATTCGCAACCAGATCATCTCAGTGTTTGGTCTGATGAAGAAATTATTAACAGAGCAAACAGATTGTGAATTTTATCCAGATGTCTTCTATATTTCCTCACCAAATTCTTAGTTTTCGAACTATATTGAAAGAGAAAATTAAAATCTTGGTTTAGTAAAAAAAGTGGCTGAATTAGTGATGGTAGAAAACTGTTCTATCGCTAGTAGCGTGCCGGATTTGTGTACGGTATTACAATTGTATATAACTTTGCCGGTTATCACCCTTCTCCCGAATGGTCGTTCAGTAAGCTTAAGCTCAATAAGACCTACTTGCGTAGCACCATGTCCCAAATGAGACTTTGTTCATTGGCACTTCTTTCTATTGCAAGTGAGCGAGCTAAAAACATTGTAGTGGAAAGTGTAGTTCAAGAGTTTTTATCGACAAAAAAACGTCGTTTTGGAAAGTTATTGTGAATAACTCTGCATCTGAAATTTACGTTTAGTTATGTTTACTATGTCTTATATTATAATTAGAACCTAAGCATTTGGTATGTATAAAACTCTATAGTATTTCAAGTATTGCATAAGTGTTTTTTAAAATTTTGCAAGTTAACCAAAGGGGGTCTATTTAATATTTCTTGCATGGGGCCATCAATTCTTAGTTACGCCAAAAAGTTAATTCTATGCAAATTAGCTGCTAATAAATAAAAATACTCTTTGAAAACTCCCAGAGAACCAATTTCAACTAACTTTTTAAGCTTTGCAGACTATAAAATATACTCAATGTTCCGAGCAACTAAACATGCAACTTTAAGTACCGACTGCGTTAATAACTTATTAGTAAACTTGTTTATTGCATATTAAGCTAGAATGTAATATAATTTTCGCGGAATATAAATTTTGGTAATTATTATGGCATATTAGCATATTTATACATTATATTTAGACCTTTGTGCTCATGCGAGTTTATTGAAGTCTTTGTAATCTTTAATAAAATTGGAAATACCCAAAAGAGCTACTTAATTATTTAAATAGTTCATCCGGTAGCTTCACTAGTGTGGATGGAATGTTAATATGGAGAAAAAACAGCTATTGTCCTTGACAATTTCCAAGCAGTTGTTTAAAACAAGTTAAAATTTTGTCTTTCTTCGCTTAGGTAAGAGTGTATGAATGGCACATTTTTGACAATAATGCATAAGAACCAGTAGATGTTTTATGCAATGCAACGCTTGATGGAGACTATTAGTACTTGACACGATTTCCAAGAAGCTTGAATCACTTAAACGACCACATCGATTCTATCAATTAAAAGCTCGAAAGCAGGATCTCTCTTGATTATTATTGACTCACGCATATAGAAGAATGTGATCTTATTATTTCAGTAACTGGTCAATTGCCTCACCTTGCCTTTGGGGCAGGAAGTTAACGCCACTCAATTGATTGAATTTCCGGTAATCCAGTATTTTCTAAACTATTTAATAATTAAAACTGCCAAATTTGAGTATCATTAATATAATAAAGAACGTCAAAAATAAATGGGAATATATCTTTTCCGTTCTTCTTGTCTTTGAAAACTTCAAAGTAACCTTGGAATTGTTATTATGTTAAATCTCTTTAATTATTTAGTACATGACTTGTACAATGTAGAGTATAATAGGTCTCGTTCTTGTTCTATAAAGAATATTAAAAGTCCCAGCGGTCAGCGTACTTTTCTCCATGGTCTTTGAATGTCGTTTCGCTTCATAGACTTTCTTAGCGAACAACACATATATTGAATCTCTTTAAATGTTTGAGACGAGGTCTTTCGCCTCCAATTTCACCAAAATTGGTAACTGAAATTTTTTGCGGTTACACCAAACTGTTCCTAATTTTACTGTTTACCAATGAGTAACAGTTATATGGAAGAAAAAGTTCTATATGGAACAACTGGCTATTGTGTAACATTTAGATGCAAACGGTATGTAAAATGGTAGTACTAAGCTACATCGGCGATTTACTTAGCTTCACGTTAAAAATGTAAAAAATTAATTCAACCAAATGGTAAGAATTTTAATAGTGCATTTTAGAACTAAAAGAATCGAACTTAAATCTAATAAAAACTGCACCCTTAATAGTATAAATACTAGATCAATTCCGTAAAAAAATCACTTCGGCTGAATTAAAAGCAATCATTAGATTTTTCCCACAAATTCAAAATCATTATTGACTTAGTTTTCTATTGAAATTGCCGTTGATTTTTGACGTAATTCGACTTTTACCTAATCTAGGTTGAAATACGATCATTTGCTCACCACTCTTGTCTATTCGAAATACGTTTGAAAGTTCTTGACCCGGCGCAGAGATGGCGCAAGAATGACTACATTACTAGAGTGTCTATATAATAAGAGTGTGGCCATACAGTGTCGCGATTTTCTATTGGTTATTTCGTAAATCTGCCTTTAGTGCACCAAGTGTGTTGTTTCTTATATGGGTTATTGAGATATAATTTTAATATTTAGACATTGTTCCATTACCTTAAATTATTTACTAACACGGGTAAGTACAAAAAACCTTTCTGTAGTATTTATTGCAAGAATGCCTAAAATATTTTCCTGCAATATCATGGCGCAAATAATTCTTATTTATATTTGTTTAAGTAACAAGTTTGTTACGCTTATTTTTCAACATAAATTAAATACCCTTTTTTCCCTGGTTAAGTCATTACCCGCTCGAATAAGTTCCATTTCTATTCTTAAGTTCTCAAATAATACTCTATATGGTGTACCTGTTCAGAATAAGTCCGCTTTAACATAATTTTAACTCAAATCCATTTTACTTTTAAAACGAAAATTTATTCGATAAATTAAATAGTCAATACCTTGTTTTAGGTATCCGTTAATTTGTTAAACATTCCGATAACTTATAATTGCTTTTTCTTGTGTTTCCCACCTAAAGACTTGTCGAAATAATGGATCCTACTATTACTTGATAGCGTGTTTTCCAGTTTGCTAATCGCGCTTTGATAACGCGAGGATTGCAGTTTGAAATCGTGTTATTCGAACCAATTTTTAATTTGATTCTGCAGCTTGTGCGTTGAAATATTTTCTACATTACTCGTACCAGTACTTCAAGAGCGATGCACGTTTTTTTTTGTTGGACAAGTAGGAGGAATCTTGCGTATATCGGCGAGTTTTTCCGCGTTTACCCCTCCTAATCAGATTCTCTTTTTAGCTCTTAGCTGAAGGCCAAATTGGTTCTTTTTCATGTAGGTCCAACTGTTCTTTGCCACAATCAACTGTCGCTAGTGCCGTTAAGGTAACAGGGTAAATAGATCCCGACGACCGTGGCGATGCGGTGCTGATTCACTTCTGAGCTAAGTATTTCGACACATCAGGTATACAACTTGTTTTCTTTTGTGTATATCATGGGAATATTCCTTATCAGCGTTTGGTGTAGTTACGTGATAAGAAAGTGACACTGTAGGACTATTGTATTTTGCTGCGAATCGATATTATTGCTCTACAGGTGGAATGGACCATTGTTAAAAATGTTTGACAAAAGTTCCTACACGCTTTTCTACTAATTGGTTTATTTTACAAAAGGTAATATGTGCAATTTTAAAAACGCTTAACAAAAGCTCTCACATGCTTATTTTCTACCGATTAGTTTTATTTTGTGTAAAATACAAGATGCGCACTTCGTATCTAAAGCACTAAATTGTCGTATCACATAATTTTTTGTTTTTGAAATTGTAACGCTTAATTAATTTCTTTTGCTTGTTTGTACAGAATTCTTTATTTATTCTTATTGTTAATAGATAATCGTGGGCGACGTGCTTTTTTGTTTTGTTTGGTATGTAGGTAAATCCCCCCTCCCTCTCCGCGTTTGGTAGTTAGCCTGGTATTTACGTTTCTTCCGGCTATGTCTAGGTACGTAGCAAGTTTAAGAATCTGTTATTCATTATTATTGTTGTAATTTATCAGCATTCTATAATTGAAATCAATCCTCTGATTCACATTCATAACCTAAGTTATTTGATTTTGATTAGGATTATTACATAATCCAGCTGTATTTTATAATAATTTCGTAAAAAATGTCAAATTGTGTTTTTTATAAAACGCATTGTTGTTGTTTCAGATAGAAATATGATTAGATGTTCAGCATATGGATGTACAAACAGAAGTGAACAAGGGTTTACATTTGTTACATGCCAAACTGGTCATGTATCATGTTTTAGGTTTAGAGATACCTTGTAGGTTAACTGCCGCGTATTTTTGAAATGATACGTTAACTTTCGCCGAGTCGGTCGAGTCTGCGCAGAAGGAAGGCGAAAGTGCGCGTGTCGAGAAAACGATATTAAGCAACGAGACATGGACTAAGCAACAAGTATCTAAGTGGGGTGTGGTTTTAAGGGATAACAGGTATGCAGTTTTTCTTTGTCTCCCATTATCGTTTCTCTACCTATTTCCTTTCAAACCCCTACAAGATGCAATAGCAGTTCAGTGACGGATAATAATTTGATATTCAACAAGGCGCAATCACAACCCTTACCACGTGCTGAACCCTGAGATAAAGTTCCGAGAGATACACATCGCGTAAGTAATTTAAATTTTACCGAGAATGTGCATGAAAATTGACTTAGACAGCGATTGCATTATCCGTAAAAAACGTGGTCTGCAGATGTTATAACAAAGGCGTTAGAACCACGCCTAAAGTGTAATAATAGCGCGTAAATTGAAACGCGTTAAATGTAACACATTAAAGGTATTTACAAACCATTCAAGTAGAAGAAAAGAGTGAACTGCAAAGGTGCGAAGAAGTAATTCGATGCCCACTGATAGATCGTAAAAACGGCTAAACATAAACTTTACGCTGGCACTTGTGTACTTGCACATTGAAATACGCTTTATCATGGACAAACGCAGTTGGTTTTGCAACTTGCATTGAGTTGATTTTCAAGATTCTAACTTTTGTAGTACAAACATTCTCAATGTTTCAATCAATATAGTTGCAGTGTACGTTGCCGACAAAAACATCTGTGAAAACTACAGTTAGAATGCAACACTAACGGAAGTATATAAATGTATTTACCAAGTGCAATGTAAGCATTAAATTGAAGTCAATTTCCACAACCCCTACAATCGAAATTTAAACTTTTTTCTACGTCATTCGTTTGTGCATCGTAGGTGCACAAATGTGCACAACGAACGAACGTTTGTGCACCTCTCTATACAAAGATACGAAGAAAATTAATATGGGGGGCTGTGGAAACGACAGCCCCCCCCCGAAGACATTTCGGATTTTTAATAGCCAATCGTTTGTGCATCGTAGGTGCACAAATGTGCACGGTATATGAACGTTTGTGCACATCTCTATACGGAGATACGAAGAAAATAAAGTGGGGGGAGGCTGTAGAAACGGAACCCCTCCACCAAATAATTTGGGGCTTTTTTATAGCCAATCGTGTATGCAACGTAGGTGCACAAATGTGCACAGTATACGAACGTTTGTACACATCTCTATACGGTGATACGAAGAAAATTAAGTGGAGGGGCTGCAAAAACGGCAACCCCCCACCAAAGAAATTCAGGATTTTTATAGCCAATTGTTTGTGCATCGTAGGTGCACAAATGTGCATAGTATACGAACGTTTGTGCACTTCTCTATTTAGAGATGGAAAGAAGATAAACTGAAAATATCAGAAATTTCATGTTAACCTTGGAGATCAAAATATTTACCTGTATGCCTTCGTATGGTGGACAAAAGCGCATCAAAAAAAGATATATGTTGTTGTTATCGCGGTTTGAAGCATCCTTCAAAATTGTAAGTTCTATTTACCATGATCAACATATAATTCTTCAATCGCTGTACGTCTCAATACATTTACTACAATAACTTCTGTTTTCGTTCGATTTCTTGAAAAATTTAACATCGAAAAACTCGAGCGGTGGCACAGTCGACACATTTACGTCTCTCAGACTGAATTCCGTATGTTTGCTTAATAAACAGGTTGCTTGTAAGCTAATACTAAATATGGACTTGCATTTCGGCATAGTAAAAATGGAAGTTTCCAAAACAAAACACTTCGAACGCGAGCATTAGTGGAAACAACCGACAATTGAAAAAAACGATAATTAGTAAAAAGTACTCAAGGCGTGGACGGTAAGCAAACCAAGACGCCCTTCCTCTGTCCGCCCATTCCTTCCCGTCCCACTTTGCATTATCTGTCCACAACAAAATTTTTGTAAGAAAACGTCGTTCATTTGATGAGCGCTGACACTTCGGCAGTTCTAGTTTTTTTTTGGTTTGAGAAAGTGTTCAAACACTACGCCTTAACGAACAATTATCCATAAAGAAGAGAAGAAACTTGTTTGGTAAGCAAGTTACCATTTCGGCGCTCTCCGGTCTCCGTAAATCGCTTTCCTTTTACCGTAGTGTACGAAAGTGCACAAACGTTGATATTTTTCCCGAATTTTGCACAAATGTGCACAGTGAACCAACGTTTGTGCACTTCTCTCTACAAAGATACGAAGATATTAAAATGGTGAGGCTATAGAAACGGCAGCCTCCTCACCAAAACAATTCTGAAATTTTTTATAGGCAGTCGTTTGTGTATCGTAGATGCACAAATGTGTACAGTGTACAAATGTTTGTCCACTTCTACATACTAAGATATGAGAATATTATTTTTGGGTAGCCCAAACATAAGCGGCGACGTACCACCGATGCAATCCCATATTATCTAAAAGCCAATTGCTTTCGCATCGTAGGTTGACAGCAGTGCAAAACGTGCAAACATTTGTGCACTCTCGCAACCGATGTGAAATACTAACCAATACAGGTACGTGAAGTTAGCCACACTTTTTTATTATACAAAAAATTTTGTGCTATATAATTAGGTGCCATTTTGCGCGGTTAAAACTAAATTTTGCGCTCCATAGCATTCAAGTTATTTAAAAAAAGTTTTTCTGGCCTAGTATACGCGACCATGCTGTTTTCGTTTTTTCAAAAAATTTGTACCATAAGTAGGCGCCAATTAGGCGCTATTTTTCGCCATTAAAACAAAATTTTGCGCCCACCTGGCAAACAAGTTATATTAAAAAAACTATTGCTCCGGCCAAGTTCAAGTAGCCGCACTTTTTCTGAATTTTGACTTAAAATTTTGTGCAATAATTAAACGCTCATTAGACGACAATTTGCATCCTTGAAATAAAAGTTTGCGTCCTTGTTGCAAGCAAGTTATTTAGAAAACCTCCAGTAGGCGCGGTTCACGCATCAACGAAAATTTCTTAAATAACTTGTTCGCAATAATTTTTTTAATATAACTTGTTTACTAGATAGACGCAACATTTTGTTTTAACGGCGCAAAATAACGCTTAATTATGCCACAAGAAATTTTTGAAATTCAAAAAAGTGCTGTTAACTTGAGGCACCTAACCAATACTAGCTATGCAGAAATTAATTTGAATTGTCCACATAAACAGCAACACTTTTCCTACGCGCCATACTCAAGGTTTTTAGTGATTTTTGTTGGCGTGTATTGCGCAAACATAATTCTGCAAAAATATCAACGTTTGCGCACTTTTGTACACTAAGGTAAAAGGAAACCGATTTGCGGAGACCGGAGACCGCAGAAATGGCAACTTCTTTACCAAACAAATTTCTTCTCTTCTTTATGGATATTTGTTCGTTAGGGCGTAGCGTTTGTACACTTTTTCAAACTATAATATAAAAAAATAAACATAGAACGGCCGAAGTGTCAGCGCCCATCAAATGAATGACATTTTCTTACAAAAATTTTGTTGTGGACGGATAATGCAAAATGAGACGGGAAGAAATGCCCAGACAGAGGAAGGGCGTCTTGGTTTGCTTACCGTCCACGCCTTGAGTAACTCTTACTACTTATCGCCTTTTTCAATTGTCGGTTGTTTCCACTAACGCACGCATTCAAAGTGTTTTGTTTTGGAAACTTCCATTTTAACCATGCCGAAATGCAAGTCCATATTTAGTATTAGTTTACAAGCAAACTGTTTATTAAGCAAACGAATACTCTCTAAGAAGTCATGTGCGCAAACGTACAGAATTCAGTGTGTCTCATAATATTGATCAGAATATAAAGTCTGAGAGACGTAAATGTGTCGACGGTACCACCGCTTCGAGTTCTTCGATGTTAAATTTTTCAAGAAATCGAACGAAAACAGAAGTTATTGTAGTAAAAGTATTGAGACGTACAGCAATTAAAGAATTAAATGTTGATTTTGGTAAAAGGAATTTACAATTTTGACGGATGCTTCAAACCACGATAACAACAACATATATCTTTTTTTGATGCGCTTTTGTCCATTATACGAAAGCATATAAGTAAAATATTTTGATCTCCAAAATCAACATGAAACTTCTGATATTTTCAGTTTATTTTCTTTTGATCTCTGAATAAAGAAGTGCACAAACATTCGTATACTGTGCACATTTGTGCACCTACGCAGGAATTT
Source organism: Platerodrilus igneus (assembly GCA_036346225.1). Taxonomy (NCBI): domain Eukaryota; kingdom Metazoa; phylum Arthropoda; class Insecta; order Coleoptera; family Lycidae; genus Platerodrilus; species Platerodrilus igneus. Next base: position 3,456,655 of record JARFIW010000831.1, read on the forward strand.
CTTTGATGGGGGGGAGCTGCAGTTTCTACAGCCCCTCCACTTTATTTTCTTCGTATCTTCGTATAGAGATGTGCACAAACGTTCGTATACCGTGCACATTTGTGCACCTACGATGCACAAACGATTGGCTACTAAAAATCCGAAATTTCTTCGGGTGGGGGGCTGCCGTTTCCACAGACCCCCATTTTTGTTTTCTTCGTATCTTTGTATAGAAAGGTGCACAAACGTTCGTTCACTGTGCACCTACGATGCACAAACGAATGACGTAGAAAAAAGTTCAAGTTTTGATTGTGGGGGGGCTGTAGAAATTGAACCATTAAATCGATGGTTTTGTTTAAAATGTTATTGCCATAATGTATTAAGAACATAATATACTCCGGTATTCTCCAGTATTCTGTGGAATGTGAGGGGGGTTAAGCAGTGTGCTGCTACCAAGATCCCTCAACATTAGAATATTTGCCAAATTAATAGTTTTCTAATATATCATTTTGCACGTTCAACATTAGTTGAAAATATTTCACAACCAACACCTGTAGTTGTTTATAATAATCAATAGATTCAATTGCCATTATTTTTTTCGTCATTAGGTTTTCCGTCATGAAACCGGTTGGATGCGTACCGCTACTTATTTCTATTCTGAGCAAGCCAACTCAGATCCCTGAAATTCCTACAGCCTAAATGCAGCTCGGTTTTTCTTTTATTGTTTTCTAATTATATACCTTATTTCACCGAGATTGTTAAGGGGGTTAAGCAACCTAACGGCTACAAGAATCCCCCAACACTTAGACATTGCCGAATTAATAGTTTTCCTGTAAGTACTTTCACGCAATTAACATTAGTTGAGAATATTACAAAATCAATATCTGTAGTTGCTTATAATAATCATCAGGTTTAAGTACATTTATTTTTTCGTCATTGGGTTTTCCATCTTGGAATTGGTTGGATGCGTACTTCCATTGATTTCTATTCTGAACTAGCCTACACACTTCCCTGAAATTCCTACAGCTTACATCTTTCATCATCTGTGTACAATAGTACCTAGGTTTACATCTACCCCTCATTTTTTCCCATCTCTGCTTCTAATATATTCCGCACTATTCCTTCATGCATGTGACCTATCATTCTATCTCTCCTATTTTTACTGTTTTCCACATATTTCTTTCTTTTCCTACCATTTTAGTACCTCTTTGTTCTTAACTTTGTCTGTCAATGACATTTTCATCAAACATCTGTAGTACCTCACTTCAAAGCTGTTTTTCCAGTCCTCTTCTCCTACTGTCCAAGTTTCACAGCAGTACAGTGCTGTGCTCCACACATATGTTTTAAGCAATATTTTTCTTGTTTCTATTTTTGTTTTCCTTTGAACACAGTAGTTGCTTTTTCTTGTTAAATGTAGCACGATTTTGTGATAATTTTTGTTTTATATATTTTGCGCTTTTCCCATCTTACGTTATTTGGCTTCCTAGGTAGTATAAATCCTTAACCTCTTGTAAGTTCTCGATACCTATTTGTATTCTAGTTTCTGATTTATTTCCCTTCTCATTTACATACAAGTACTTTAGTTTTATTTTTGTTAATTTTCATACCGTATACAACTGTTGGAAGTTTCCATTTCATTAAGAGCAGTTTCTAACTCTTCTTTGCTAAATGCTAATACCGCTATATCACCTGCAAATCTAAGCATGTCAATCTTTTATCCCTGCATAATAATTACAAATGTCTTCCTGCATTTGATAGTTTTCATTGCCTCTTTTATGTAAAAGTTAAAAATTAATGGAAATAGACTACATCTATGCCTCACCCTTTTTCTAATATTTACGTCTCTAGGTTCTTGTTCTAATTCTATTACTGTTGTTTGCTCTTTGTATAAGCTATGTACTATCTGTCTATCCTTAAAATTCATTTCAATCTTTTTGAGTATTTCAAACACTTTTTCCATTTTACATTGTCGAATGCTTTTTCCACATATTCAAACCGTATTGTATAGAACTTCGATAGCTAGAGCAAGGGGCTGGCCATTGTAATTAAATTTACGCGAAAACGGTAGATATGCATACGTTACAATTCAGATATGACAAATGAAGGCTGTACTTATCTACGTTCCAGTACTGGTACACACTGTAATTAAGGTAGAGAGTTTAAGGAAGAAAAGAATTCAGGAATTGTCGGCAAACTTTAAACGCTTCACCAGACTGACGCGTATGGTAACGTACCTGAACGAGCGCTTGAGAGGTACCACTTGAAGGTTAAGCAGTGAATCTAGATTGTGTCTATAGACCCATAAGTGGGGAAATAGATGGAATTGAATGGCAGGCGTGAACACCTATATACATGATTTTTCTTTTTTCTATTGTTTTCTCTATTACCCTCAGAGCTAAAATAGCCTCCCGTGTTCCCCTGTTTCGCCTAAATCCAAATTGATCTTCTCCTAGTATTTCTTCGGCCCGTTTTTTCATCCGTCTTTGCACAATTCTAGTCAATATTTTTGACACGTGTGTTGTCAAGCTTATTGTTCGAAAATTTTCACATCTATCCGCGCCTCTCTTTTTTGGTATAGTACTATGATGTTACGTTTGAAGTATTTGGGTATATTGCCTGCCTCATACATATGACCTTAAAAGAGACGTTCTGTTACTACTTGTCTAGCGGCTTTCAGAGTTTCTGCTTGAGCCTAATCTGTAGCCGGTGCCTTACCATTTTTCAGACTCTTTAATGCTAATTCAAACTCATCTCTAAGTATAAGATATCTCAAGTCGTCTTGCTCAATCTCTAATTCCTGTTCTAATGCTGTTAGTTGCTCTTCTGAACATAAATGTCTTTCCTATTTCCATCTTAATTCGTACCTCTTTACAGTTTTGATCAATCTATTGTTTTTAGCTTTCCTGCATTTGCGAATAATTTTCCATTTTATGGCTTTGTATCTCTGTTTTCCTATTTCGTCTAATTTATTTTTAGATTTTTGTCTTTCTTCTATTAAATTCAGGATACCCTTTGTTGTCCATAGTTTCTTATAATCTTTTGTGTATACCCCAGCCCCAGAATATCTCTGGCCGTCATGTCTAAGCTGGATTTAATGTTATTCCATTCTGTTTCTACTTCCTTGGTATACTGAATTTTCCCGATATCTTTCAGCAATTCATTAGACTTTTTTTCAAATCTTACGTGGATATCTTTATCTTTTAGTTTCTAAAAGTCAAATTGTCTTATTCCGTTTCTTTTTTGAAATTTTTAATTTTAAGAGCGGCCCTCATAATTGCGATGTTGTGGTCAGTGTCTATGTCTGCTTCTGGGTAGCTTCTATAGTCTATTATATGATTCCTAATTGTTTAACAGAATGCAATCTTTTTGATATCTTCGTATATCTCCTGGCATCTTCCATGTGTATCGCCTTCTAGCAAGATGTTGAAATAATGTGTTAGTGGTGATTAAATTGTTCTTGTCGCAAAATTCTACCAGTCTATTTCCTCTGTCGTTTGTTTCTATTGCATATACCAAATAAACCTACTATTCCTCTTTCTCTACCCTTAACTACCACAACATTGTAATCACCTGTAATTATTAAATTTTCATGTCCTTTTACATATCTTATTATGTCTTCTATATCTTTGTAGATCGCTTCTACCTTTTCCTCACTGTAGCTAGAGGTTGGTATGTATAGTTGTATTATTACTGTATTTATCGATTTAGATTCCAATCTAATAATGAGTACTCTTTCGTTCTTTTGCAAGTAGTTTTCTACACGATCCTATCTTTTTTCGCATAACTATCCCCACACCAAAATTTCCTTTTACAAAAATCCTGCGCCTCTGGCCACCGAACTTCGCTAATCCCTACTATTTCTAATGCTAAACTATCCATTTCAATTTTCAAGTTCTCTAGCTTATCTACTTGCTTCATATTTCTGACATTCCACGCTACGACTCGTAAAGTATTTCCGATTCTTTTTCTAAACTTTCCGATCACATCCTCCGAAGTAACCCCCCATCCCCCCTCCCGAGATCTGAATGTCGATTGTTTTAATTACGGAATCCTTTATCTCCAGAGGGTGGTAATGTGGTGGTTTTCCGTTGCGTTCCACATCGCAGTAGGTGTAGAATTCCAACCGATCCCCAAGGTCTCTGCCACTCTAAGTACCGAAAGAGCTGCTGCCCTCTTTCGGAGACCTGACTTAGTCTGGTTCCTCACTAAAGACCCTACTAATTTGGTTGAACCTATAGTTCGGCTCTTTAGCTTACTGAAACATGTAAACCATTCCACCCGAAATGTAAAGTATAAGCATTACCTTTTTTTTACTACTGATCAGTTTTGCATGTTGTAAAACAAGATGCGAACTTCGTATATAAATTATTCAAAGTTATTAGTAGAATATATTTTCTTTAAATAGAAATTTTTTTGTTTATTGAAATAAAAATTCGATGGAGATGTTCTCTCCTAGTCTTTGGATACTCCCCACTTGCCTTTGTAGTTAGCATGACGTTTCTACGTTTTTTTATCTCTTTATATCCTGTGGTGATTTGTGCTATTTCTTTAAGTCAATTCCCATTAGTTGATAATTATTGCAAATATTATAGTGTATATTTCGATATTCGAGAGTATTTTTGAACAGCACGATAACCACTTCCAGGTTTCCGAACTCACTCCGTGACGTCAGAACTTGGGGTTGTAGGGGCGACCGATATTTGTTTACAGGCTTTTTACGGGGACTTTTACTTTAGATTTTAAAATGGAAGGTCGAAAAAGCTTCACTGGCGGTTTTATTCGGGGTAATGTTAATGTTAGTTGGTTGTGTTTTAAGATAGTAATTGAATTAACCACAAAGTTGTTATGTATATTTTTGTTTGTAAACTTAATGCCACGACGTGTTTAATTTTTAAAAAAGGCACGTTTTTAGCCGATGCAATCGTAATGGATAATTCTTAACTTCTGCTTACTAGATTGAATATATTTTGTTAGCATGCATTTATATAAAGATTTAGCGCCTGATTCTGGGCTTGTAATTTCTGTAGAATTTTTGGTATGTATTTGTTATAAGCATATTCTATAATTTGTTTTCAGTGTTTTAATGATTTGTTATGATTGTGTAAATGTTTATTTCAGTTTTAGCTGCGCGTTTATAACTGCATAATCCATGTCCCGTTTTTATTACCTAACCATATGTTAGTTTGAAGGGTCTAACGTATTATAACCTGCAATTCTATCGGTAACTAATATTGAGATTTATTATTTTTGTTATGATGTGATTATAACAAACCTCTACTATGACCCTGTATTGACGCGTTTGCTTTATGACTATGTAGGAGATGGTCGATTCAATTTGTACTCTTTGTTTCGTACTATCATAGCATACGTTCATGTTTGTTTATAAATATTTGTTTTGGTAATGTATTTGTAGTAATGTTTATGCAACGATAGAATGTAGGTTAGCCATTGTGAACCATATTGCCAAACTGGCTAGAAACTGTTAATTGTATGTTCAATAAACGTGTATGTTTGAGCCTTTGTTGAATTTATTAATATTTTATGACTGTGCGGGGTGGAACATTGGTAGTCAAAGTCCTTATCTTCCCGGTGTTCTTCCTTTTTAACTTTAGGCAGATAGTAATTGCACAGCCGTCTCTGTACCCTTCTAGAAAATATTAGCTACGCTACATTAACATTTCTTCAGTCTCATACGTAGAATGTCTGAGTAGCGGTTAACATCCCGTAATATTAAAGCGAACAGGGTGCTTGTTCGCCGTTCCATCCTTGGAGAAGTGAATTTATACAGTTAAAAGCGCAGGGTCGTTGATGTTTTATCTGCCGATACTCTTTACCCAGGGAGTCCGGCGCTGTTTTCTCATGTAATTCATGTTTAATTGATGGTTACTTAATTTTAAGGTTATCATATAATAATTAAAGTAGGGTCGTTAAATATTGCAGTTTTATTTCAAACCTTCCCACGTTAACGCCATCTCAGTGTGTATATTTGGGTTAAGTTACGGTCACACAATGTAGGTGTCACTAGCCACAGTCATAAACGACTAGATCACGAGGCCAGATATTGTCAAGAGAGGGCGTTCGTTCATCCGCAGGTAGGTTAGAGTACAGAATTGTAGCAGTTCCCAGGCAGGTTACATTAGAATGCGTTATGGCGATTCGTGCGGGTCCTTACTTTACTTTCCTTTCGGTTTCTGCTTGACCCGTTTGTTCTACGGTAACAAATTGGCCCCCACGTTGGGCGTGTAAAATTGAACGTAACAATATAAAGAAAACATTTATTGAACATCTCGTGCTTTTTGCCTGGTCGAAACTTTTTGAAAAAGCTTCATTTGCTAAATTACCCATAGAGGAATGTACAACAAATAAAACAAATAAAAAAAAAGATTATGTATGTATTTATACAGACAGAACTCTAAATGGCATTGCTAAATAATTAAACGTAAGAAGAGCTGAAAATGTATGAAAAACTATAAAATATGACTTCTATGGAAATGTGGAACACATTTTTCCATAAATCTTTCACAATTAGTTCTTTTAGGTAAGTGTTCAAATTTGTTGTTTTAAATTAGATAAGCCCGTTGTAAGTATAACGAAATGACGTAGGTATTAGTGATGTAATTGTAAATTTATTTTAAATGTACGATAATTGCCTAAATATTTCATAATTAAACCTCAAATTTAAAACCACAAGTCCACAACTTTAATAGCACATGAAAACCTGGATCTACTGATAAAACTAATGTTATGCAATTATAGACTAGAAGGCACAAGACAATAAAACAACGGAAGTGGCGTTAACGGAAAAGGAGAGCTGAGAAACAGATGTGTGTGTTTGAACACACAGTATTAGAAACTAATTATTTTAGAACGCGCCTGTACCAGGTAGACAGTGTAATATTATTGTGTAATAATAGTAGAGGAAAATCAGGCAAGCCACCCCCTCATTTCCTCCAGAATCCTCATTTCCTCACTCATCTGGACCAAAAGTTTTCTTCGACTAACCATTTTTATCTTTCGAGATAAATATCTTAAATTTTTCATCTTTCGAGATAAATGAGCATCCTCATTTCCACACCGAGATAAACCTATTTTAAGATTTTTACCGCTAACATTCTGGACCAAATAGTTTTCTTCGACTAGCCATTTTTTCTTTCGAGATAAACCTATCTTGTTTGGTATCAATTAATATTAGAATTTTCTCAGCTACCCGAATCTCTAGAATTTTCAGATTGCACCATCCAAGGAGCTACCCCAATTTTAAGATTTCTTACCTGTAGCGACTTTTGAGCGTTCTTATAAAATTTTTTAGTCATGCGATACATCTTGTTAGCTTAGAATTTTATGCAGAATTCGAATCTGCAAACAGATTTGAAATCGGACCACGCCCTGCAAAGTTATACTTTAAGCTCTCAAACCTCTAAATTTCGCCTTTGCTCGTATATATTTAACTCCATTTTTAAAACCTTTTTCGCTACCCAAGGTATATGCTTTAACCAACACAAAATTAAGAACACAAAAGTTTAATAATTTATTTATCAATTTACAGTTTAATAAACTATTACAATTTTTACAAAGTATAGCATTATTTCCTATGCGTAGCCGAAAGTTTAACCTGTAACAAAAAAGATTAATGGGTTGTTTAAAATAGACGTGTAACAAAAAGATTAATGTAAAAAGAGGAGACGTGTTTTCAGTCAATAAGACATATTGTCGTTAACAATATGTTTTACCGACCAACGACACCACGTGGAGGTAAACACATGCCGCCGGGAACAAGGAAATTTAATTAAAAGCAGAAAGTTTTGTCCGGAAACGCTACTGTAAAATATATAGAGCAAATAAATTATTCCCTGAATGTGTTTTCAATTGCAATAACTGACTATACAATCACAATTTAAATTACACTTTATTTAACTAAGTTACTTTAAACAAGAAATTACCGCATTCAAAATTCCAATGCATGCTTAACAATAATGTAGAAATGGCAAGGTCGACTTTTGATGTCCAATGTAATGTGTTTTAAATATCTAAAAAAAGCGCATTTTGCTGGTATGAAATCTATGGAATTTCTCCTGTAATGAAAGAAGAATGCATTCGTAATTGAAAATGCGTGCTACAACTTTCGCTAGATACCAGCCATGTATGTTAATTAGAAATTTTGTGTATGACATCATTAACTACCTAAATTCCAGAATTAACAAAAATGTAATAAACCAGATTAAGTACTGAAAGTAACTCGTAATCCAACAAATATTCTAGATTTCTTAACGAACATTTGAATGCTGTTTTATAATTTCTTTTCTTGGACTTTCTATTAATTATGTTGAGAATATGTTTCAATGACGCGCATTTCAAATCGAGATATAATTGTTTGTAGATTACCAATACCACGAGGTGCTGAAAAGTGCGTATTTACGGAAAATACAAACCTCATTTAGTAGTATAATTAACGGAGCTTAACAGTGGACGATGTTACACCACGACATTAAATGACGTGCTTGAATATTTTCTTTGGAAACAATCGAAGATTGCCGAAGACACTCGAAGAGTGCACAAACGCGTCACTAAACCACAATTAATAATCGCCTTTATAGGTTTAACATTTTACCATTACCAATGACTTTAATTTCTTATTGGAGAATCCTTATTCTCCCACGCACTGCTACGTAGTTGCATGTCCATTCCTTTTGAGGTATATGCTCGTTATAGGTTGTAAGACCCTCGGTTTTATAACTACACTTTGAGATCCCTTTAATCTTTTTTAATCGTGTCCTTCTCGCGTACAATACAGTAGGACTTAGCCTTACTACCTACAAATTCAACACCAAGTCACCGTAAAACTCGTCTTTAAATTTCCCCACAACTTTTGTTAACATGCGGTATATTGTGTTTATTATTTCCGCGTACACCACTTTAAACCTAAAAAATAAAAACAGGATAGTTTAATACGTCTATTAATAATTTATGGTAATGTTGGCGATACAAATATGTAAAAACAAACTTTATCAAGAAATATGTTTTAATAGAATACATACACGTATTGATAACATCTATAAACCGCTGTGGTAACCAGAGTCTGGCGAATCTGGGATAGCCAAATCTCTAAACATTTGCGCAAGCGATTGCCTTGCAGTTGCATCTTTTAAGTACTGAATGAAACATTTAATAAGTTCCAACACTGTCAAGTAATTTAAATTTCTGCAATCATTAGACAGAGAAATAATGGCACTGCTCTCTCCCTCTAATAACGTTTGAACCCTTTCTTCCTCCGTCGTATTTCCACATACTTTTTTTATATCACCAACAAATTTTCGTAAAATTCTGGAAAGTTTCTACACCTTAACTCAACCATTTTAAAACAGATCAATTCTCATAAATTTAATAGCTTGATGCACTCGTACGCAGGTAGGACAATAACATTCCCATCTTTCGTAATCTCCATATTATATAAATTCTCTTTTTCAAAATTGTTCAACAACCATATACTTCTATTAAAGGCTGTGCTCAGCTGCAATTTGAAATCTTGATCCAATTGTATGTCAACAACATCGTTTCCAGTAGTCAGACCATTTAATCGTACTTGTTTTGAGTCTTGAGCAAATTGGTGAATTTGAAATTCCACTTGAAAAGTACACAATTTCTTCCAATCGAAGTAAGAGAATGTTATCGTAGAATCAGCACACATACCACTACAGCAAATCACTTGGATGACAGGTTGAAGACCACCATATAAATCAAAACCAACTTCTAATATATGGTGGTGATAATTTGGAGGAAATTCGCCTAACCTATAGGTTGACTTACCAACTAGTTGGTTGATATTTAATTGTGGTACTCGCACATCACTTGTAACGTCAACACAAGAAAAATCCATCTTTAATTTATAATTTTAATCAAACTCGATGATACTTTGACGACTAATGCACTGGAACATAGCTCTCGCCTTTTATGCCGATGGTCGAGCGTGCGCAGCTCCTTATTATATTAGTTGGCGTTATATGCAAGTCTTGACTGGAAAAGTGACGTGTATAATTGTTTATAGTGGGTTTTACCTGTATGTATTTAACCACCAACGCCATTTTAGAATTATTAAACAAAATTACTCTTAGCAGTATTTTTAATATACCATCGTGTAAGATTTCAATTATTATTGTGTTTTCCTCAGGTTCTCAAATCCTCGGAATTTTTTCAAAATCGAATGACCCTTACTGATTTGCAGATTAACCTTTTGCAAGCACCGTATATAATTCATCTTTAATCTATTTCTAAACCGTATCGCTCTGTCTTTTGAGATAAACCCCTGGTGTAACCCATAAAATTAGTATAGAATTTTCCTGGGTAATTGAAATTAATTATCAGGTCTTTTAAAAATAGTTCCAACAAAGACCTGTATATATTGTATTAATATTCAAAAACCTATCATCAAAACACCTTTGCATTTTTATTTAGATTTAGCTCGATAATAGAGTTAAACTTCAAAAATATTTATTAGTGGTTAGAATTGTTAAAATTTTCAATTAGTGAATCCACATACAAATGATTAAACCAAAAGGTATAATACATACATTAATTCTGCACGGTGACCTAGAAAGTGGTTGGATAATTTATTTTAAATGTAGTTCAACATAAGACGTAAATTCTAAATAAATTTGGTGAAATGTATGATCATTAGCCTTGCATTGTTTGTCGATGACGTCTGACTAATAATTTAATAAAAGCACTTTCCACAATTCTAGTTAATATACGAATACACATTCTATAATTTGATTTAAATTGGGTTAATGTAAGGACAAATTATACTTATACTTTCTCTATGTACATAAATACGGAAATGATACCAAAAGTTCATTTTAAGTTTATTTTGTAAAGCGTAAAGTCGTTTATAGTGTAATTAATAGTAATACTGAATTTTCAGTCTTTGGTTTAAAATTTCGTGTGAGGACTATCGACAAAGAAGAGTAAGTCTTAGTTTGAATTTTGCAAACGTAGAAGAAATTAATATTTACATGTATAATTCAAAACTGTTAATCAACAATTTTTCTAGAATGAACATCTTAAGTATTGCGTGCAGTGTGTGCGAAAATGTTTTACTGGATGTGATGCCATAAAAACACAACGAAAGGCACATCGAGATGGTTTATTTCCAGGAGGAACTAAAATTACAGCCAATGAGTGGGAACAAATTAAGGATTTGGAAAACCAATCGACCGCAGCGCATAAAGAACGTATAAACACCGCAATTCAGTTAGAACGAACCAAGTTACTATTTGAAAAACCATACACCATAACAAAATCTTCTTCCAAAATCATAATTGTAGGTCTGAACCCATTCGACGATTACAAAATAATTTTTAGATTTGTTGACACCATTTCAGAGCGTACTTGATGTATCCCTCAACGTATTTAGGAAGTTTATATCAAATCTTCCACATTATACGCACTATGGAAGTTGGCATGCAAAATCAGATATGCAAATTCGACAACTTGCGTTTTATTTAAATAAATTGTTTAGTGAAGATGATGACATTTGATGGGAATTATATGATATTTACCAAAGGAACTTTAGAGCACTTTTTAGGGGTATCACAGATCGTTCTCAACCATGCTAATACTTTAAAAGAACTAACGGAAAAAGGTACTCCTAATATAGATCTGTTTCTGTTAGATGTCGCAATGGAAAGATATAATAGGAATGATATTCCACAGAATCTCGCACATGACGTAATTAAAAGCAAATACAGTAATAGTGATATTGGGATCATATTATACGAATTTATAAGAACCTACCCAAGATTGTTTGAAAACAGTATTTGTAAACAAGTTGAGTATATGGAAGAATACAACAGTTTTCCATTCCACGCATTTACGAGCGATGTTTAAATTTTAAGCCGAAGACTGAAAATTTTGTAACACTTAATTACACTTTGTTTTCTTATACGTTTCTAAATTGTTGTATTTCAACTACAGATATTAATAGATGTCAATAAAATTATGTTATAGTTTTAAATAAAACGATTCTGATTAATAATTTTGTAAAACGTTTATAACACCCTTTTAATAAATAATACACATCTTTGTTATAATTCTTTTATAATTACTTAGATACCCATTTCAGTTACGTGAACATTTGAAAAATTAAACAATGCCAATGTATGCTTTATATTTTAAAACGTAAACAAGCTAATATATACAAAAATAATTTCTAAATTCACATCATTCATTTCTTATGATAACAGTTGTGGTGGTTAAATTTTTATTTTAAAACTTACAATTTAGTATATATTCCATTTGAATATCTGCCAACAGTTTTATAAACCCCATCTCCTCGATTATTTCCATAAAATCATCCAGATCCTCGGGCATTGATAACACTGCAGTACAGTGCTGTATTGCTCCTCGTATGACTGACACATAAGACATTTTCTCCTTCTATCAGCGTTGCCCACATTCTGCTTTTTACTCGTAGACATTGCGAAATCTTCGAATAACCTCTCCAAAGTTTTTATACATGTTTATTATATTGTCTCTTTAAACCGTACAATCAACAAATAATAACTTCTACGCGAACAGTCCTTTTATATGAGCTACTCCTATTCGGATATGTACCGATTGCACCCGATTTGTGTACGTACGAAGCAACAGGTAGGGAATGTATTCTATGAATTAATCTATTACATTCCTAAACAAAATGCTAAGGACTTTAAAAATAATTATAACTCTTGTTAGACCTCTAGCCTCCGGATAAACGTTATTATTTTAGGTTGTGTCACTGTTTTCTGAATCAACTTCCTACACACTTTTCCTAAACTATGCGTATCAATTGGGGTTAACTTTACTCTATAAACCGACTTGTATATATTTTCGTATTAGTCTCTAGCTATCACGTCCGTATAATAAAGATTGCACAGACTCGTCGTCAACTGGTGACTTAATCTTTTTTAAAAAACTAGCCTTTGTTTTCAAGTTTAACCCTTGTTGTACGTGTGAGGATTCTTTCCGCGATTCCTTGTGACTAGGAATCGGTGATTTCAAAGTTTTAATCAATTGTTTGTACACCTCTTCAATTTTGTAGAGATGTAGTGTCTCCCTTTTTGTATACCACAAAGTTCTTTCGTACGGAATCCTGCATAAAATGAAGCTTACGTTTATTTACAATTAAATCTTTAACGTTCGTCACCATGAAACTTCGGATTGGGGCTAACCATTGAACGCATTCTTCTATATTTATATACTCCTCAAAAATTTTACTATATCGCCCCCTTTTCCAAATCAAAATCTTTTACAATAGTAATAAAACTATGTATCGAGTCACCCCAACACTGCAAACACATTTCTTTAAATTTTGGATATGACATGTCCACTTATATGGTCAAGAAAAATATGGCGAAAGTTTGTGTACCCTGTTTCCATAATGCGATTACATTGGCGTCATCTCTGAGTCTATGTTTTAAGGTCCTAGCGTAAGTTTGACATAAGTAAAAGGAAATCAATGATCTTTTGTCGAGAACACTTTTCACCTTTGGGCAATTTCACCTATAATTTCACTCTATGGGGCAATTTCACTCTATGGGCAATTTCACCCTATGAGGCAATTTTACCCTATGGGGTAATTTCACCCTATTCTGATGCAGATAAATTCAAGGAACTTTGCCATTAATACCCCACAATCAGACCTAAATCCGATTATGCAAATGAAATAGTTTAATATTATTGCAATATCACAAAAGTTATACGTAACCCAAAATTTTAAAAAATTTCTTTGAAACTTAAAATGGATGTTATGACTAAGTTTTATCATTACAGTGGTACCATATCTGGTTGAACCGAGAAACAGTGCATTAAGTTGATGAATCGATGCGAATTGGTGTCTCCGACTCCAGTAAGTGGGGTTGGGGCTGTCTGACCACTGAGTAGTCGTAATAACTGGCTTTAAATTTTGGTAGCTATATCAGTTTCGAGTTAGAGGCCTTGGTATAAAATTTACAAATTTATGTTAAAATTTTCTAAGTCGAACTACTAAAAATTTGTCAAGCCCAAAATATTCAAAATGGAGATATCTCAGGTGTATGTTGGATATAGTTTGGATGTATGTCTACGGAGGAAAGGAGGAAAGGCAAAGTAGGGGGGGTATTGCTTTTTAATTTTCATTAAAAACATTAACATAATTGTTTAATGAGTTTTCATTAAAACCAAGGTGGACCAGGTTAGATAAAAAAAATTGGTTGGGAGGCGGGTTTTTTTAAAAATATTAAGGTCTGTTTTTCCAAATGAACCCCTACCTACTCTCCTTCCATTAAAGTTGTGGGGTTACGACAAAATTCGGGCAAATAAAATTCATTGCAATTTGTACCCGTTCAGCGTTTCCCGTTCGTCGGCTTTATGCGTGGTTTCCATCCCTTTTTTTGGGGCAATTTTGTTCTGTTTTGTTAAATGGTGGTGTGGTGAGTTGGTTCCGGTGATGGGGTCAACCTGGGTGAAAATTAATTGCATGAGGCCCGTTGATAAATGCTTGTTTGATGTCTACTTGGGCAGGCTTGAGTTGGTGTCTGATGCGGGCTGGTTTATTGCAATTTTTCGGGAATTTCGGGAATTTAAAGTGTTAATGTAAATTTTTTGAAGGTTGAGATATGAGAATAATTGGGTTTTTAATTTGGACGGTGGTAATAAAACTGTATGGGCATTGGCGGGTAAAAGACATATTAAAGTGTTTTGAAATTCAATGGGGGGGCCAAAGGGGTATTTTTTGAAAAATTTGTTAAGACGTGAAATTGGTTTTTTTCAAAAGGGGGTGGGGGTTTTTTTGAAAATTATTTGCTTTTTAAAAGGGTGTTTAAAAATTAAATTATGTTAAAATTTGTTGATAAATTCCCTTAATTTCAAAAAATAAATTAAGGGCCATTATGTATTCATTAATTAAGGGAGGTAAAAGGAAAATTGTTTTGGTCCTTTAAAACGCATTTATAATATTTTGTTGTTAAGGAAAAATTGTAAATTCCCTCTATGTGTGGGTGTATGTATTTGGCATTATTAAGTGTCTGGGTGGCCTCAAATGTTTCAGGTCAATTCCCTTTAAGGTCAAAAGGAACAAATGATTTTTAATACTGGTTTCGATATTGTAAGGTGGAATGAAAACAGTTCCTTTGTACGTGCTTGCTGGTGTCGTTCGTCGGAATGTCTGCGTTAAAACGGTTCCCTTTGCCGCTGGGTGAAGTGGATTTGTAAAATTTTTAGCAATTTCGTTGGGAAATGGTTGGTGTATGGGATAATCGTGAAATAAGGACTATTAAATTGGTAGTGTGAGATTTATTGATTTGGAGTTATGGGGATCTTAAATTCGTCAAACTGTTTTGGCGGGGTGGTAAAACGGGTTAGGAAAATTTTAAAGGAATTTAGTTGGTTTGTGGTTTTTAAATCCGTTTGATTTGGAAATCGTCGGTGACAATTAACAGGTGTTATAAATTAAGGTGGACCGATTTAAGGTGGAAACATTTTGTCTTTGGTGGGAAACGGGGTCAAGGTAGTTGGATGAATTGAGTATTGTAATAGGTTATTAAATGTTTTTAATGATTAGTCGGATAAATTGTGTTAATTTGGTTAAATATGTGTAGATTGAATGAATTTGTGAAGGGAAATTATGTTTAAATATAAAGATATTTAATATGGGTCTTGAAGTATGTTTTTGTTTGGTAATGTGGGTGTAATTATAAATGGTTTAAAGAATTTTGTTTTGACGTACTGGTTGGTTTGATTAAAAAAGTTAATTGGAAATTTGTCATTTTTGTGTAATTAACTTTAAATGTTTTGTTACGGGTTGTGTAGGTTGAAAGATTTGTTGGCTTTCGTTTCAGGTTATGCGTTTTTAACCTTGTGCGTATTGGATTAAAGTCTGGGAAAATTTGTATTAGCTTGGCTTTGGCTAAAACGTTTCATGCCGTTTGGGGTTTGCTGTTGCTACAGGCGGCGTAAGAAAGATTTGAAATTTGGGTCAAAGTGGTTGTAATTCTTTTTTCTACGGTGTGTTCGGCCTTTGGTTTTCCATTGAAAATTTCTCTGATGTTGTTTTTATAAGGTGGCTTTGGTTTGTGTTGGATGGCTGTTTGTTGGTTTAAATCTTGTGCAATAAATAAAGTCGTGGGTTGGTCGTTTGGTTTTGAAACCGATGGCTATTTGGTTTTTTCTGGTTTGCTTTCCAATTTTTAAGTTGGCGTTTTGTTGGTGACGGTTTTTTCGGATGCCAAATTTGAATTCTATGTTTTATTACCGTTCGTAAATTGGTTTGATCGTTATTGGTGGTGTTTAAGTGAAAATGTAAATTTGTTCGAGGTGTTGGTGTATGGTTTCTATTTGACCAGTGTTTTTGAATTAAATGATGGCCAAAATTAATGTTCCGGTTTAAAAATTTTGTTTCCGTTGCGGTTGCCTTAATGATTTGGTTTTGTTGGAAACTAATTAAATCTTTGTTATTTTTTGTTAAACGGTAAATTGCAATTTTTTGGTTTGGTTACCGTTTAAGCTGGGCATGGCCTTGGATATTAGGTTGATTGAAAAATGGTTTTTGTGGGTTGGTGGCGAAATGGTTTCCCAGGTAAAATTCGAATTGATTATTGTTTTGTAAATGTTGTGTCTGAAAAATGTTATTTCTTGTTGGTTGTTAGGTTTGGGCGGTGAACTTGGTTGTTTTGGGATGTTCTTGGTTACAAATTGTTGTGAAAGGTTCAAATTTAAAGTGATTGGGGGGGTTGTCAATGAATTTTTATGTTCGCATGGTTTGACGTTTTAACATTTGGGTTTGTCAGTTTTTTTGCTTCAAAAGGTTTTTATTCTTCAAAAATTTTTGAAAAAATTTAAATAAATTTTGCGCTGCCGGGCGGGGCCCCTTAAAGGTTTTTTGGGTAAAAATTTTTTAGATTTTCAAAATTTTGGGTGTTTCTGTTTGCGCTGCGTTTTGGGTTTTAAAATGATGTGTGTGGTTTCCCGTCTGAAATGAAAATTATGTTGATTTCGGTGTTTTAGTTGAAATAAACAGGTTTCTTTGGCAAATGGAGTTTTATTGTGCCGTATGCTGAAACAATTAAAGAAATGGGTATGTTTTAATATTGAAGTGGTTGTGGATCGCGAAATGTGGGTGTACGTTTCTTTGAATTCGATTGAAATAAAATAAATGGTCGCATGCGTGTTAATGTGTTTTGATTAATGTTGATGTGTTCGCGGTGAACAATAATGTTTTGTTAACTCTTCGAGGCAAATCTGTAAATGGGTGTTTGCTGAGGTCGGTTATATGTAGGGTTTGTTGAAATTAAAGACCTGATGTTCTTGTGTTCGTTTATGGTTCGTTTCGAGACAAGGCTGGAAATGTAATGTTTGGTGCGGTCGACGGTCTGCAAATATGATTCGGAAATTGTTTGAAGCTGAATGATCTTAGCTGTGTAAAATTGTGTGTTGTTAATTCTTGGTGATTAACATCTAAAACGAATATGCTTTCGCATAAAATTGGCTGCTGAAATCAGTGGCGGCGTAGTATCGGTTGATAAAATGTGGTGTTGGTTGCTTATGGTTGGCGGTGAAATGTTGAGGCAGGTATGTACAGAATGGCCTGGGAGCGGTGGCCATTGAAATGGTTTTATGTGTGGTTCGGTTCTTTGTTGGTGGTTTTCGTGAATTCTTTTTTGTCAGTCTAGTACTGGCATGTTGGTTGAACAATGTTTTAGCTGAATAATTAAGGGGCAAAATAAAATGGGATGACTTTCCTCAAAGGGCTTGCAAAAGTGCTTTTCCTAATTGTAAACATTCGCAATAATTCACTACTAGAACATCCAATACCTAATTAATATTTCTCCTGCAGCCATAGCCAAAGGACGTTGGCGTTGCACAATACCTGTAAATGTGTTAATTTGTGGTTAGTATTACTCAGATATTATCATACCCACGTCAAATTGAGGTTCTAATATTTTCCACTTATGTTGTGGTCAGTTACGTATTAATTATACTAATTTTCATTGGAATAGTTGAAGTATGTTGCGCAGAATAAACTTAATAAATATTAAATAATTAATAAATTAATTAATCGATAATTAACCAACTCAAATTATAAAACAGCCAGGATGGTCCTAGGGATCGCACCGACAGTATGCAAATTTTATTATGCAACTCCTTCATTTAAATATTATTAGATTTTGACAATTTCAAAGAGATCTTTGAATTAGTAGTAAATACTTACAGTAAATGAAATAAATTAAATATTACATTAAATAAAATGCAATAATGCTATAGAAATTCCTTCTAAAGGTATGCAAATGATGTATGCACTCTGCAGCAGTCTTTCGATCCCATACATGTGATCATGCACACACGCGCCCGCACACACGCATACATCCACACACATGACCAAACTCACGCCTACACACCCACGCGCTAACCCACACGCGCTTGCACACTTACGCACTCACAAACACACTTACGGGTAAAATGAGCATTAAGTTATAAATTTAGATTTGCCCTGAAGAGACGAAGACCCCGTAATAATTTAAAGATGCTTTTGACTAACTATAATGGCGCGGGAGTAAGTTTCTATAAAAGAAATTATAAAAAATAATAGAAAAAATCGAAATAAAAATAAAAAACAGTGAAATGATAAATATAATGACTGAAATACAACAACTACATTATATTTACTACTTACCCTGAAAGGCTTTTTCTATAGTCATAATTAAAGAGCTCCAAACCGCCTGTCACAGCAATCTCTTTAATAATATCTCTACATGGAAGAATGTTATTTCGCATAGATCTTCTTTGCTTTTGGTTTTCTTAACTTTTCGTATTATACTTTACCGTTTTCTATAATATCGTAAAAACACTCAAGTTCTCGTCACATTAAATAAATTCTCAAAATCAAGTCCTTTCCTAAATACGACTTCATCACTGTGGTAGCAGAATATCCTGTAACAAATATCTGTTTACCTAGTTCCTAAATAAATCAAAATAGAATTCGAGCCATACTTCTATTGATATCAAATAGTTGCGATATAAATACATATAAACAAAAAAAGCCTAATTGCTTAACCCTAAGTATTCTTAAAAGAAGTCTTAAAAACATTAAAACAAAACCATTCAAATTTTCCCGTTTCCTTTATTAAATTACCTGACATTATAAATCGCAATTTATGGAAATGTCGTTAATAACAAACATGAAAAATAATTAAATACGTTTTTCATTGCCCATCCAAAAGTACTAAATTTTTTACTCTTTTACCAACAATAATTTGACTCATAAAGTTTACTTTTAAAATCAATATACACTAATTCGGTCGCTAATTTAGTCCAACAAAACTTTTACTTTAATTAATTTCCTATGGCATAAATACACATCCCATTTATAATTTTAATCAACATGTACATTATCAATAAATCTAAACACCAAAGCTCATTCTACTCACTGTTTTATTTCACAATTTCCTACAACATCAAACCTTCTTGCGACAATTTCTTGGATTTTCAACTAACAGTTCCCTTAACACAAAACACAAAATTCCATTTTAATGGAAAGGTAAACTCTGCCGGTCCTACCTACTTTCTATTACCCAACTCGAATCCTATTTATGGCCCGTGACCATCCTCAAATCAATTCTGCGGAACGTGTTCACCCCTCCCTGAAAATCATACTTGCTTTCTATATTCGTGACAACTAGCGTCAAAGGGATGTCAATCGTCCTAAAATATCCTGTGCTATTTGAACGTTTAAACACGAAATCACTAGTTGTACTCTCTTCTTTGCACTGTTAGTCGAGAACACATCCTCTCCGGCGATTAATTCGGACGACTGTCCGAGATAAACGAGATGTATATTCTCGATCCCGAACATCCTTCCCGTGACCCCGAACATTTCTAAAATATCCGTTCCCATATTCTAAAGAAACTTTGCGCTGCTTACAGAAAAATTCATAATTATTATAATCTCCGTCGGTATTCTGTTTCTTTCCAATTAAACGATTCTGCTTAGCGCCTTAATTTCGCTCTGTTCGATACTTCACGTCACTTTAATGTCAAACTCGCTCCTAAATTCTTTGGTCTCTTCTCTATCGGCAAAGTTGTGCTCCCTAGATTTATGAACTCGCCGTGCCTTCCGACACATCTTTAGGTATTTGTCACAAAAGACCTTAAATCCGCCCATCCTAATAATCTAAGTATTTGTGATCTCGCCTGGTTCTTTTTTCTGGCGACGCAAACGTCGTAAACACCGTTCTTAGTCCTCGCGTCCCAATTTCATATGATGACCTCGCATTATTTTAATATTTTCTTCTCGAATTCTGTGCTCGTTTCTATATAATTTTCTTATCTTGTTTATTTTTTTCTTCTCTTTTTCCTATTCCTTTTAAAGACTATCATGGGGCTATTAAATGCGCTCTACTGAATTTGGATCATCCTTTGATGAATTTACTGGGGATATCACTGATAGTAAGTTTGCTCGTTTGCTATCCTTATGGGTACATACTCAGAGACGTTGTAAATTGATGTCATCTAAATCCGATGAGGAAGTCCTAATAAACAATAAATTCCTGTTTGCTCTACAAACCATTCGTTTCGATTTTGCCTTTTCTGGATTTGTTTACTCTTAGTTCTCACACTGACTTAGTTTAATATTAGACTTTCATGTGATATGTGTTTTTCAACTTTTCTTCTTTTCATCGGAAACTACGCCTTATTCGATTTTTCGGTATATTAACCATTCTTTTCTTCGATTTTCAGCTTGAGACAATTCTTTGTTATAACGGCTTGAAGTACAAAATATTATTTTCAGCATTCTTTCCGTTCTCTAGCATACTTCGAGGTTTGGTACTATGGCTTGTTTAGATTATTACTTTTAGTTTTCTTCCATGTTTCATTTCTTACTAATTGCTTTTTGCATGAAAGCACTTTTTTCTGAGGTTGCAAACTAACGTTTCTTTTTGAGATACATCTGTTTTTAGGTGACTTTTGCAGTGTTGATGCTATTCCATCTTCGTCCTTCTCGATTACTACCTTATAGTTTTCTAAATTTTAGGCTTTTCCCGCTACTTCGGTATTTCAAATCGGATAACCTTTTTCAGTTCCTTTCTCTTTTTGGTCCTGTTCTGTTGTTTAATAGGTGTTTTTTCTGTTAGTACTGTTGTTGTATTGCTCGGTCCGTTGTTTTGCTTTCTAATTCGACCTTTTACTTTTTGCTACGGGGGAATTTGTTACGTTCCATTTCGTACTTGTAAATTTTTTGCTGCCTCTTTAATTTAAAACACGTTTCAATTTCTACTTATTTAAATATATGAGTTCGATACACTTTCATTATTTCAAGTTTGTAATAAGTTCAGTTAGGCAACTAACTTTGCTAGTCCTATTATTTCATGTACAAGTCTACATTTCATATGTTCTTTATCTAGGTATGTTTTTGGTACTCAAGAATCTCCTGAATATTGCTATTTCAAATAAAATTAAAAATCATTTTTTGTATTTTTGTTAATATATTTTCGAGTGTTAGTTTGCATGGGCTCTTCTATAATAATAACATAAACGCAATCGGGCGGTTACAAAAGCTTTATGTTGAAAAAAGTGGTTTCTTTTTTTACGTGACTAGTAGGTAGTTGAAAGGTTATATTTCTTTGAAAGTTTTTCTTTTAAAGTTTCAAGTTTGAATGGCGTACATTTTCTACAATTGTATTTGTATTTTCGGTATTTGTTATCTGTTCTTACATAACAACGTCGTTAAAAGTTGACAGGTGTTATTCAAATATTTATAACGATTATCAGTTAATTTTTCTAATGTGATTTTCACTCTGATTCTGTTTTCTGCGCTAGCACTTATGTGTAACGAATTGTTACCTTAAGAGCAATGCACGCTTCTTTGAATAGGCTATATCTCTGTGTATTGCTTTTCCACGTAGGCAGTGCTCTTCGACATAGGCCCGATTATTCTTTGACGTAAACCAAGTGCTCTTATCTGTAGAACGCTGTTGCAGTTATGGTAGTAGGGTGAATAAATCCTGACTAGCGTGGGGTTGTTGTGCTGATTCACCTACAATGACTTGCAAGATAAGTATCCCGAGGCATAGAGGTATGACTTGTTTTCTTTTGTGCATACCGAGGATTACTATTTATTAGCGGTTGATGTTGGTGCGAAACCAGTTCACTATACCTGTTTAAACACTAGCTTCGGTAGTGTCTTTGAATATATTTTTAATGCTTACTAGAACTTGTTGAGTGTTAATTCTTTAATTGATCACGCTTACTATTGAGAAAACCTAAGCATTGCCTTTTTTCCAATTAGATTTATTATATGTTAGCTATGAAATCGTGAATCCATTATGAAATTTGTCCTTTACAATATAATTTAAATTTAATACTTTTCTTTGTCTATGTGAATCAAGAAATTTTAATTAATTTTTATTGTACATAGAAAATCGTTGGCGATATATTTTTTGTTTATGTGAATCCCTCCCGCTCTCCGCTTTTGTAATTAACCCGGTATTTATAAGTTTCTTTTGTTTTTGTAATCGTGATGCGTGGGGGCCCTTACTTTATTGTTCTTCCTGTATCTGTCTGACCCGTGCGTTTCTTGACGCATACAAATGTTACCGTTACAAATTTTGGGCAACCCAACGTGTGGTTTGTAACGGTAACATTTGTATGCGTCAAGAAACGCACGGTCAGACAGATACAGGAAGAACAATAAAGTAAGGCCCCACGCATTAGACAAAAGAAACTTATAAATACCGGGTTAACTACAAAGCGAGAGCGGAGGATTCATAAACAAAAATATATCGCCAACGATTTTCTATGTACAATAAAAATTAATTAAAATTTCTGATTCACATAGACAAAGAAAGTATTAAATTTAAATTATATTGTAAAGGACAAATTTCATACTGGATCCACGATTTCATAGCTAACATGTAATAAATCTATTGGAAAAGTCATAAAGTCTATGCTTAAGGATTACTTAACTCTAGTAAGCTGTAATTAAGAATTCAAGCACTAAACAGTAGTCTAGTCAAACATTAAAATATATTCAGAACACTATCTAGTGTTACTTGAAGTGTTTAGCACCAACATTCATTACTTTAAATTTCGGTTACCTCTCGACTTTCTTATTTAATTTTTAACCTTCAATTTTTCTTACCTAACTTTCCGCCTCGATTGCATTACTTTCCCCCGCTAAACCCGTTTTAGATTTTCAGTGTAGCATTTCGTTAAGGTTTTTTGTATCTTTTATCTACATTCCCACGGATTATCAGAATTGCGTTTTTGCTGATAATTGCAATTACAGTTGAAACCGCTGGCGCCCTACTATTAATTACTTTCGCCTTGTTAATTTTAAGATAACTTTAAGACCTAATTTTTTGTTACGTCCTTTAATTTAATCGTTGGCTTTTTTAGGTATGATTTAGATATATTATAATTTATTCTGTTGTTCCTGGAGGGTTACTCTCTTTTATTTATTTATTATCCTTTTTACTTGTTTGTTACGATGGATACCTGGACAATGAATGACAACCGACTCCTAGAACAAGAGCTACAATATGAACTATCTTCTCGTGGGTTCGAATCGGATATTAAAATAAAGGAGTTGCGTAAAGTCGCCCTAAACGATATTAAAGTAGAAACAAATCCATTCTTTACTCAATGTGCGTATACTATTGCTTTTAAAGACGATCATGGGGCTATTAAATGCGCATTTGCCGAATATGGATCATCCTTTGACGAATTTGCTGGGTATATCACTGATAGTAAGTTTGCTCGTTTACGATCGCTATAAGGTGCATACTCAGCGACGCTGTAAATTGATGGTATCTAAATCCGATGAGGAAGGCCTAATAAAAATTAATTCCTATTTGCTCTACAAACCATTCGTTCCGATGTCACCTTTTCTGATTTTTCTCAGCAGACTGCTGCCGCTTCTAGCCTACATACTTTTAACGATTCCGCTACATTTACTGAGGAAGTCCCTTATCTTTTTTCGGATTCCGAACCAGAAATGGATGCTTCTATTGTTACCAACCCTATAGCTTTTACTAAATGATATCCTGTTACTAAATTAAGTATCTCATTCTCTGGTGAAGGATCACTACCCGAATTTTTGATACGTATAAATGAACTCAGCGTTTTTCGTAATATTTCTACGCAACAACTTTTACTTCTACTTCTTAATTACTTACAGGGAAGGCTTTACTAATCTTTCAAGCGCATCAAATTTCTCTTACATGTTGGAAAGACGTTGTCGATTTACTAAAGGCCGAATTTCTACCTGTTAATTATAACAAACGCCTAATGGACGAAATAAATTCCCAAGCTATAGATTCTACCGAGACCATTGGCTTGTATGTTGCGACTATGCAAAGTTTATTTCTACGATTGTCCGTTCCCTTATCGGAACCGCAAATTCTAAGACGCAATTTAGCCTCGTATTATCAATCCTCGTTAGCACTAATAGAAATTAGTTCAATTGCACAATTAGTATCTCTGGGTAAAAGACTTGAATTTTCTAAGTATTCTGTAGACATTTTCAGACCACCGCCTCCTAGCACTAGCCCTAATTTGTTGGAACCTTCCTTAGCGTACACGCCTTCTGAGTCTACGATAACCACTTCTGTAGCTACTTTTACTAATCCTATCTTAATCAAACCTGCTTCTCGAACCAAGTTACTTCCTGTTGCTATTCATCTTTTAGTTTCCCCAAAACCCCCTATTACTAAAATTTCGAATACTATTCGTGGAACTTTAACCTCGAATATTAAGCGCTGAAATTGTAGTCAAGTCTTCTCTCATTACACACCCCCAACGTTCACATTTTTATGGCTATCACACCCCTACTCACCGAACACCCCCAAATAGAAATCAAATTTCTTCTGTTCTTCGCTATTCGAAGGGCGATCTAACGTGTCATACGTATTCTGTGCCTCCTCCACGAATTGAGGCAATACTTCCAACTAGTAACTTACAGGTAGCAACTTAAGAGTTTGTTCCTACTGCCTGTTAAAGTTATTGAACCCGCATCGTTAATGTCTGGTGCTGTTACTGCGAAGGTTTTACCTGCTTCTGTTTCTTTATCTGCTGTTGTCGAGAAAGCAATTCCTATTATGGCTGAAGTTCTACCTGATTGTGTTTCTTTTTCTAATGTTGATGAAGTTCTCTTTACCTAAGGTTGATGAAACGTTATCTAATTCTACCCCCTTTTCTAACGTCGAAACTCTTACAGTCAAGACCGTTCCTTTTTCTAACCTAGATACTCTGCTAGCCAATGCTATTCCTTAATCTAACGTTGACTCTCTTACAACCACTACTAAAAACAAACGGGCTTCTTACCCAACGAATAATGATTTTTCTAAACTACCACAACCCTACTACCCCTACCATCACCACCATCTCTTCAACCACGTATTACGACTACTACACCCCTGTTATTCCTGTTTTGTGGAAAACTGTCTATCCTGACAATCTTAATGACTCTGACTTCGTTTCGTTTTTTTACTGGCGACGCAAGCGTCGTAAACTACTTTCTTGATCCTCCCGCTTCAAGCTCTTATGATGATGACTCCGCTTTGCCCTGGTACTTTCTCTTGGTTCTTATACTTGTAGTTTGGTCTTGTTGTTTTGGGCATTTTTGCTTTTTCCTCGTTCTTTTTGTACCACATTCCTCTCCATTTCCTGTGGCTGGTCTTGCTTTCTGTCAGTCTTCGTGCTGACTTAGTTTGATTCTCGATCCTCTTCCTCTGCTACGAGCGTTTTAGACCTTTTTTTGTCTTTTTTCGGAAACTACGACTGACCTTCGAGCCGGATAAATTTTTTGTTTTCTTTGGGTTTTCTTGGGTTTTCGGGAGAATTGCTTTTCTCTAGTTCATCTTGTTACTATATAGTAGTTTTACGAACGGATAATTTTTTATCTCTTTCAATTCTCTGAAAGAGATTTCCTTGTGATCTGTTATGTTGGTATGTTGTTTAAATTCGTTACTTCTGTTTCCTACCCAGACCTTTTAATTTTGCCGGGGGGATTTGTTACGCTCAATTCTACTCTATTAAATATTCTCATTTAATTTAAGATTCTTTTTAAATATTCCCACGCTTCTGCTTCGGTATTTTATGTAACTACCGGTTAAATAAAACGCCCCTGATTACGCTCTTACTTAGATAAATCGATTTGGTGCTGTAAAGCTCATCCTCATACCATTAAAACCTGTACTTTTCCAACACTCTATAGAATGTAATTAGCGCGTTTAAATTAAGTCAAAATACCTCAATTTATCTTTATGGTTTGATATAAAGCATCAAATATAACTCGGTTATCCACAAATTTTATTTTCTAAAGGATATGCAAGTTTGAATAGCGTACATTTTCTACAATTGTATTCGTATTTTTCGGTATTTGTTATCTGTTCTTACATAACAACGTCGTTAAAAGTTGCCATGTGTTACTCAAATATTTATATCTATTATCAGTTCATTTTTCTAATTTGACTTTCACTCTGATTCTGCTTTCTGCGCTAGCACGTTATGCGTAACAAATTGTTACTTTAAGAGCAATGCACGCTTCCTTGGATAGGCATTGCTTTTCCACGTAGGTAGCGCTCTTCGACGTAGGTCCAATGTTCTTCTACCTTAGGCCAAATTGTTTTCTATGTAGGCTGGATTATTCTTTGACGTAGACCAAGTGCTCTTATCTGTAGACTGCTGTTGCAGTTATGGTAGCAGGGCGAATGGATCCTGACTACCGTGGCGTTGTTGTACTGATGCGCCCACGATGACTTGCAAGATAAGTATCCCGATGCATAGAAGTATGTGACCTGTTTTCTTTTATGCATACCGAGAATTATTATTTATCAGCGGTTGATGTTAGTGTGGACCCACTTTAACATACACGTTTAAAAACTAGTTTCGATAATGTTTGTACATTTAGTTCTTTAATTCATCACGCTCACTATTGAAAAAATCGAAGCGTTACCTTTTTTCCAATTAGATTCATTACATGTTAGCTATGAAATCTTGCATCCATTATGAAATTTATCCTTTACAATATAATTTAAATTTAATACTTTTCTTTGTTTAGGTAAGTCAAGAAATTCTAAAATTAATTTTTATTGTAAATAGAAAACAGTTAGATGAAAACAGCTTTCTTACTTTTATTTAGTTGATCCACTACAAATCAAATTGAATTCGGTCGAATTTCAGGAAATTGTAGAAGATGATAGAAATACTAGGTATAATTAACGTTAGTGTTTGCAGATTCCTTCCGTAAAACTATCCGAAAATATTTGGATTGCATATTTTGCTGTTTATTAAATAAGTAAACAATGTTCAGAGACCTTAAAATCAGCGGGACTTTTTGATTTTTCCCAGATTCCGTAAAAAATGGTTGAAAACTCTGATTTTTGGATTTTTATGCCACATACCTGCTTAATTTTCCATGCTGAATTTAAATAATCTATATTCGCAAACGTACATGTACATTTTCAGAGTTAGCTTTAATTTGTAAATAAATTCCCGCGGATATTTTTAAATTAAGAAATGTCAATTTCCGTCGTCCCCGAGTTACGCCTGCGCAGTGAATGGCGGAGTGCGCGCGGTGTGATTAGACGCCATTAAGCCACGAGACCTGAGGCCAAGAACATCTATCTGTGTGGTGTGTGTGTATGTCTTCTCTTTTTAGGGATGTAGGTTCCTTACCTTGCCTTATCGTACCTGTACCTGGATCCTTATCGTTCCACCTACGAGGGAATAGAGACAGGAAGAACGGATTGGCAATTTGAAACTCAGCAATGGTGTAGCCTACCGAAAAGCATGATGGACCCTGAGATCTAGCTACGAAATACCATCCATGTGAGTACTTTGTTTTACTTATATTGTGAATGTAAATTGACCTTAAATGTGCATGATTATTTGACTATTGCATCATATTTAAAACGTGGTGATACGTTTATAGCTATTACGTCGTTTACAACAATTTGGGTGCCAATTATTGGATTAAAATCAAGTATTTGTTTTTTTTTAAACTGCATGTCATCAGTCGTGCATTATTAAACAAAGCAAATGTTAAGAATCGATTTTTCGACTAAAATAACCTATGAATTTCGAACAGGTCACTATATTATTAGTAAAAAAAACAAAGCATTTCAGCGTTTTGGAGAACTTCTGGACTCTATGTTTCGTCTTTCAAAACCTAGCATTATGGTTTTACAGATTAAGATTCTTATCTGGTTTCAGTCGACTAATCTACTCCAAAGAAAGGTAGTTTGTATGATCCACCCTACAAATATCAGCATTTTTCAGGGTGTATTAGGGTCAAACAATCAAAATATCTGAATCAATACTAAAACATCCTAACAGATTCAATTAATCCTGTCACAAACAAAGTCATCATATGTAATCGTTCTAGGATATTTTAATTTATCAGAATTTTTATGATTTTGAAAAACCCAGATATTTCTAGAAAAGCGCCAATTACAAGTTGGGCCTTGCTAATTGAATTTTTAAAAACATTTATCGTTTAATTTCTATAAGAAATAATACAATTAACAAACACTGTACTTTATATATTTATTAATTCACAAAAACGAACATTTGTATTCAACAGAGAAGTAATGTTAAAACTTCAGCTGCACATAGACATTGACACATCTCACACATCTCTCGTCCGTTGCTTACGGCTTGGTCTATATACACCAGAATCCTCCTATCTTACTCTTATTAATTAATTTATCAATTCTCAACAAATACTTTTACGAGCCCCTGCTGTCTTCATATATCGATCAATTTTATTTATTTAGGAAACAAATATACCTTAATCAATTCTTGCAACCATTGTGTACTTTAGTTGGGTTGACAAGTTACAATTATCATCTGTCTTGAATCATATATCACCCTGAGGGGGTCGAACATAAATCAATCATTTCTTTGTGCCTTTCGTTTACTCTTATAGTCTAAGAAGGTACTTAAATTAAAATTTTTATTTACTTTCGCTTAACACCGATCTTTATAGAATAATATATTGCACTCTCTGAAACGTAGCTTCTACACATCTTATTTATTACTTACCACCTATGCAGCGGTCATAAAATAAGGGTTTTAAGTTGACACTTTCACTTTCACATAAATTTTTACATAGTATCGTTGTAACGTATTTTTTTTTATTCAGTTACACTTTGCTTATTAATGTAATATAATATCTCAATAAAATAAGAATATAATTTATAAATTTCTGATCACTAAAAATAATTCATAAAATATACAATAGCATATGCGCTCATTCGCTTTATAGGTCTAAGTTTTATAATAAGAATCGTCAAGTTGTCATTTTGTGTCACTTTTCTATCAGCGTCTGAACAGGTAAGCTGCTATCAGCGGCATAGAAAAGTCAAAGATGGTATCCAGGCAAATGGCCTGTAATACGGTCCGCAAGAAGTGATAATTGATTTAGCCTTCGTGTCAGAATGTGGTTCCTAGCAGCTGTAGTGTGAAGATTTTATTTTGTGTTCCACCTTTAGCAGCTCAGTAGATTCCTGCTGGCCGAAGAAATAGAGGTCCCCCATCATTAAAAACATGCAATATCGTAAATATCGTATATATCGTCAATATCGTGAATATCGTCCATACCATAAATACTGCTGAAATGAAAATTTAGTTTGAGATTTAAAATACAAGAAAATTATAGGACGTACTTAATGAAGAATTGGTTTGGATCAATAATGTTTTGTTCAGAAGATCTTTTATAATTCCAGCGTTAAATTTATTCGTAATGATGTGTTTCTGTTTGTGCATCGCAGATGTTTATGGAATATTCCACATCTGATGTCATAAGTTCAATATTTTTGGTCGAACTGTACTTCGACACGTGGGTGATATTTAATCTTTAATCCCATTTATAATTATTTAAATGTTTTACAAAAGATAGAAGGTTGAAGCTTTACCTTGATTTAGTTAACTTAAAAAGAAAGATTCCGTAATAAACTTGTAACCTTGCAAAATTTTTAACAATTATTTGTGAAATAAGCTTTCGAATATCTTATTATTTACGCTACTTATTGAAAGATTGTAACTTGCAAATCTTTAAAAATATTTTGGGGTTAGATATAGATTAATGAGGGCTCTCGATTGACCAAAAAATTGATAAGTTTTATTACAGAATCATAGACTCATGGAAGGCAGGAAAGCAATAACTTGCGTTTGTGAGAAAGTGAGCTTAAACAAGGTGCCATATGACCTTTTTAGATAAAAAAAATCTGACAATTTTTATATTTCATAAGTAGTTTCTAAGAAGAAAATTGTTCAAAGTATATGTGTGGAGCACAGCAAAGTACGTCTATGAAATAGGAGCCGTAGGAAAAGCAGACAGAAAGAGATAGAAGCCTTCTGGAAAGTTGTGCTTCAGATGTATAAGGATGATCGCATGGACAAACAAGGTTAATTACAAATAGGTTATAGAAATAGTGGAGGAAGAAAGATATTTGTGGGAAAAAAAGTTGGAGAAATGGCAGAGTAGGGTACATTCTAAGGCATTTTTGGGGAATAGTACGGGATATATTACAGGCAGAGATAGGAAAAAAGAAGTAGAGGTAGACTGAGATCAAACTTTTGCACGCAGATAGTGATAGGTGCAGAATGTGGACATTTCAGGGAAATGTGTAGGTTAGTTCGGAATAGGAAACAATGAGGGTACGCGTCTAACAAGTTCCAGGACTGAAGACTTAATGATGATGAAGTAGTTTTTATTGTATGGTTATTGCTAATACCAAAAACTTAATTTAAAATATACTGTTTCTGATCATAATGGAAAATAGCAAAACTTTGATTTTTGAATCATATGTACGCAGATGAATATATTTTAACAAATTTATGCAGTATAGTTGCTACAATGAACACTAGCTTTGTGCATTTGTTATTACTGATTAAACTTAAAACAATAATTTTAACAATTTAAAAATAGAAGTAGTTTTTGCAGGAATTTGTTGTTAAATGTAAACTAGAGAGAAAAGACTATGTTGTGGCTAGAGCATTTGTGAAAATTTTAGTGTTTATATATAGAACCATATATATCACTACAACGTAATATAAAAATATCTTCTACTAAGTACTAACATCTGCTTAAATTTACATTCAACAATTTCCGTGTTTATGTTTAGGTTGGTTGGGATCCTTGAAGTGATTTACTATTATAATTATAATGCATCATTAACTGAATTAAACGCTACCAGCAAAAAAAATTAACTGTGGTCTCTAATTTCTATTTTAATATTTCAAAAAATTTTTCAAATCAATATTCTAGGAGTTAAAAATCTAGAGTATTTTTAGGAGGTGGTGTATTGATAATAATTGAGTGAGCCAAGACACACATGCACAGATTTTATCATGCTATTTCTAAAAATATAAGACAAACTAAAATTTTAAATTTAATAAAACTGAATTTAACTTGTCAAAGCATTCCCAAAACTTTTTTTCACATCAGCATTCCAATCCTAAATCGATAAATGTGCAACATTACAGTTTTGAGGAAACTGTATTGTAGTACTTTTGGAATTAAGGCTTTAATCAACTTAATTTGCAAGCATGGAAATATTAACCAGATTATAATTTTTATGGTAATACAATTCGTCCAGGTGGCACTGTTTAAAATCTAGGGTCCCCTATTTTCAACTTTATTTGAGATTAAACGTTCTGTTCTGATGATTTACCTCAATATTATACAGAAGAAATCATAACAGATGAAAATGTTTCACTGATCTCTTCGATTCCTACCACTAGTGTGGGTCCACCAACAAATCTAAACAAAATAAAGAAACGTGTCTTAGATTCAGCTGAAGATGCAATTAAAGATATTGTAAGTATATTAAAGAATCGCAATATAATATAAAAAAAAAACTAGCAATCGAGTATATGCATATTATGTTGCTTCAAAACTAAATTGATAACTGATCCAAATATTTTGCTTGATATTGAACAAAAATGTCGAAGGGAATATAACACTGAAAACAATGTTTACTTTTTATTATAAAAAAATGATTTTACAATCTATGTCTGCTAATAGAGTCCTCTTGCCGGTGCACTTAACCAATTGTAGAATTAAAATAAGCATTGTACTAGTCTCTCACTCATCTTGCCACACATGAAGATTTGTTTCCAAATTTATTTTGCGCTTTTTGCAAATTGCACGATACTTTGTCTTAACTTTTCAAGGTAATGGTTTTCTCATAACAGAACATAAGTAATTATGTAATATAACACAAGTCAATGTGATTTTCTCAACTTTGTTTGGCGCTAAATACGAGCTGCTGATCATTTGTAGTTGAAAATTTTTTGGTCTTGGTTAAGACCTCATAAAGGAAAGGGTTTTAGTAAATTGGGCAGCAAAGCAAAGGCATCATCTGCAATTACCGCATGTGGTACGTTTTGTTGGCAGCCTGATAAGCAATTTTTGTTTAGAAAAATTTAAAGTATGTTTTTAAAACTTTTGAAAAATTGCTGACACCAAAAGCTCCTCTGTTACTAGTTCTTCCATAAACACCAACATCAACGTATATAAATTTATAATTAGCATCTACTAACCCTAACAAAACAATACTGTGTGCCTTTATAGTTGTCAAAATATGAACCATCAGACATCGGTGGTCTAAATGTTACATGTCGACCATCTAAAGCACCCAAATACCGTGGAAATTGCCAAACGTCTTTATAATTATCTGTTACTTTCTCCCGCTCCACAACTTTAGTAAAAATCAATAATATCTTTGTAATTAAACTTCAATAAACAGGCACACTATGCGTTCTAATAAAAACTAGCCACCTCCAAATAACTTTTGCATACAATAATACAATCTACATTCGATTTCCTCTTTAGAGCTACACAAAATCTTTGAGGGTAGTTGTTGGCATTACTGAAGCTATACAAGAATTGTAGCAAATTATAAATAATTAAACCGTAACTTAAAATGTCCACATTTTGTATATTATTATTTTTGAAATCAACTGGTCGGCCCAAATCTAAAAATTGAAAATAACGTTTAGAAACCGAGGTTGATTTTGGTAATAAGGGTTTGAAATTATACCAAACCTGTGTTTGGCAAAATATGTCCCTCTTAATATTTATTTTAACGTGTTTTTACGTATTGTATAAAAATCAAAAGAGTGGGTAGTTTTCATTGAAACGCATTGCATAATTGGTTGTAATTATGTTTTAAGACAAATTGGTCCCAAAGCTTTTATTAAAGCATCACAAACCAAGGGTACAAATAACGAAATTGTACTCTCATGAATTCTACAACTGTACATCAAGGAATGAATGGACTCTCCTGTAACCAAAAAGCGAAGTGTAACTTCTAATCTGTAATAAATTATGAATCTTATATAGTATTTGCATATACATTTAGAAACAGACTACTTACTTGCTGCGTACAGAAATTGTATATCTCATAAATGTATCATTCTTTTTAAGGTCATTTTCAAAAAGACAATAAATAATCTACTTGCTCTGTTCTTATAACTATCAGGATCTTCAACTTTTAACTCTGCATTTAACATACTTAAAATTTATTTTCCTTTGCCGCGTCTTAGTAGCCAAGGACGGCACCACCAATTTCTTGTGTTTCTTCTCTTTTTCACGCATTTTTGCAATTTTGTGCAAACAAATTGCCGCACTCCCTTACAGCAAATCTTTATCGTCCATTTTCAAACACCAGGGTGTTTTTGTTGCAAGCTTTATAACTGAATTTGGGACAAGTGTAATATTACGAGATTCTATCCATGATCAGTACCAAATTTAGTTCAAAATAGTTGTGTTTACACATGACTAAATTTATTTATAAATTTGAAAACAAACTTAGTACTAAATTTAAAAAGAAATTGAGTATTGTGTAAAATAACGCATCACTCAATAAGTCCGTAGGATAACTAAGAAAAACACATTTTTTTGGCGAAATTCGATTTTATTCATCAACATACATTCCTTCAAGAGTGATACAATCAGTCCAACGCCGTTCTAGCATTTCGATACCTTTTTTGTAAAACAATTCGTCTTTGGCCTCAAAATAAGCTTCAGTTTCAGCGATCACCTCTTCATCCGAGCCAAATTTTTTTCCGGCGAGCAGTGGTGGATCCATGTTTCATCCATTGTCACATACCGACGCAAAAAGTCCTTTTTATTCCGGTTGAACAGCTCCAAACAGCTCTCAGAATCATCGACACGTTGTTGTTTTTGGTCCACTGTGAGCAAACGCGGCACTCACTTTGAGAACACCTTTCTCATGGACAAATGTTCATGCAAAATAGTGTGCACACTGCCTTCTGATATCTTCAAGGTGTCAGCTATCTCACGCAATTTCACTTTTCTGTTTTCCAAAACGATGATGTTTTCCGGTGTAACCACCTCAATTGGCCTTCCAGAGCGTTCAGCATCGTCAGTGTCTGTACGGCCACGTTTAAAATCAGCAAACCACTTCTCCACCGTTTGCCTCGATGGAGCAGAGCCCGGATAACACTTATCAAGCCATGCTTTGGCTGCGATGGTATTTTTACCCATCAAAAAGCAATGATAAATCAACACGCGAAATTGCTTGGAATTCATTTTTTTGAAAAACTCAAAAGTATCGTCACTTGAACCTCTGTAACTTGTAAACTAATCGTCGGATTGTCATGAAATTTTGACAGATATCTTTTTAAGGTTAGTACTTCTTACAAATCATATGGATTATTACATAGCAACGCCATCTATGTATCATCCTACGGACTTATTGAGTGATGTAGTAGCTCTTAACTACGTAATCCCTTAACCTAGAGGAAGCTTCTTACTTCTAATTCTAGAAGACCTTCTTAATGTACAATCAGAAATGTCAAGGGTTGACAAAAGTCAGTTTGAACATTGTTTGCACCCTTTTTGTTTAAAGGGTCTTCCAAGTTCTAAATATCGACTTTATTGTTAGTCGGTTAGGGATAATCTCAGATATATAACTTTCTAGTCTTCGTTCGAGTCTATCTTCTTGTATAGGAATATTTCTTTTCAGAATAAATTGTTTCGGGTTCATTTAAAAGACTGTAATTTCTCTGCCACCTGCATGTCGAATAAAAGTGTATTTAGGTTTTGCCTGAAGAAAGTTCGACCTCTTCCACTAAAGAATCGCATCTGCTTCTCTTATGCTTTTCTTTAAAAAAAAACTTTTGGGAAGGCTTAACCAAGAAAGAATTGAAGTGCCAGAACTAGATCTTTGTTTATACATGAATAATCCTTCATGAGGGTTACAACTCGTTGCTGTAAAAAGCAAACTACGAATTGAATGTGTGGCATTTGGAAGAACTATTTCGCACTGAGATTCTTTCAAATTTTGACTTCTCAAGGCGAGGTTAACAGTTTTCAAATTATACTATTATACCTTTCTACCTGTCCATTTCCTTCAGTGTTGTAGGCGGTAGTCCAACTAGTGTTATGCATTTTTTTAAAAATCTTTCCTGGGTATTAAACCACTCAGAGTTTTTAAAATTGTCTTTATTTACATTATAATCCATGACCTAGGATCGTTGTCAAAATAATAAAAACTTTTAGGTTTGACATTTATGACACATCTGCAGATACGAAGTTACATCATTAGACATTAATGAACTTCGTCTATTCGAATGAATACAAGATGGCAATCCAAAAAAAAAGAATAGTTGGTCTAAACATTTAACAATCTCCTCTGGTGCATCCACCGCGTCGTTGGAAATAACAGTCAACACTTTTTTCTTGGTCTTGGTAGGCAACCGGTTGATAGCAACAAACAACGACCTGGACGTTGGTTGCCTGGAAAACTACTTCTAGCATATTTCGGACTATCCTCCAATCTAAGCGATCCAGTCCACAGCCTAGCTTGGGCACCGCTAGTCTCGTTACTCCATTTTACATCATCTGAGCCTTAAGATTTAGCAAAGCCGTCCATAGATGTCCATAACTAGGTCTCTGCCATGAAGAATTTTTGGTAACCAGATAGTAAATATAACGGTTTTATCCTGAAGAACCAAAGCTTTTCCTACATTACATGTGATTTTGTTTTCCAATGCTCCACCCGAAGGTACTACATTGGCCAGGAAGCGAGTTTTTTTTTACCTGGAAAATTTTGAATTTTGCCGAACCCTTGCTGTTCCAAGCAAGGTAGGGATCTTTAACGTGCGTGACAACACTCACACACGGGGACCTCCATTTTACCTCTCATCCGAACGAGGGTGTATTTTTGTGAAAAATGCTCGCCTAACATTTTTCAAGCGGACCGTGTCGGGATTTGAACCCGGGACCTTGGGCGTAGTAGTCACACACATACCACTACACCACGGAGCCGCCAAGCTTTTCCTACAGTTAGCTGCTGTTGTACTAATTCATCCACACATCGAAACTTTTTCTTGAAAACAACAGCTATTCGCCTCGACATTTCCATATTTTGAGCTACACAATATGCAAGGGAATACTCTTCTGGTGCTCTAAACAGATATTGCTGTTTCTCAACAACAACGCCAAATCTCGGCTTAGCGGAACCAACATACACCGCCATAAAACTTTCAAAATCTACATTTGGCTCATGATTAATAACTTGTCGAACACCATTTTCATTATTCGAGCCTTCTTGGTTGTTGCCAGTGTAGGATGTTAAACGGTCAAAGTGTACCACTTCCGGTTTACCACGGGGAGATCTTCTTATCCGGTACACACATTAATCCTTTTCATCACTTCGTACGGGCCTTCCCATTGTCTTTATAATTTTGGCGACAACCCACGTTTTCTTTGTGGATTATACAACTACACTAAATCTCCAGGTTGATAACCACCTTCTTGTGCTCTCGTGTCATATTGTGATTTCATTCGATCGCGTGCTACCTGGATATTCTTTCGAACGTATTCGTGAATGCTATTTGGTCTTTCACGAAGTTTACTAACGTAATCTTCACCTACAATCTCTTCTCTAGGTTTAAATCCAAACTGAAAATTACATGGTAGCCGCAATTCACGTCCTAACATCACGCAAGTGGGAAAGTATCCTGTGCTATCATATACTGAAGATCGGTACGCCAGTAGGAACAAATGTAAATATTGATCCCAGTCTCGTTGATGTTCAGAGACAACTTTGGCTAGGTACTTTCCTAACGTCCTGTTCATTCTTTCAACCATTCCATCCGATTGAGGATGAAGTTGCGTGGTTCTAGTCTTTCTGATTCCAAGATGCTTGCGGACGTTTTGAAACAACGCTCATTCGAAGTTCCGACCTTGATCGGAGTGTAATTCCAACGGAACTCCAAAGCGACAAAACAACTCCCTCACTAGTACATCTGCAACCGTCTCGGCTTCTTGGTTAGATATAGCATATGACTCAGGCCATTTGGTAAAATAATCCATTGCAACCAGGATGTATTTATTTCCTTTCTCTGATTCAGGAAACGGACCAGCTATATCAATGGCTACCCTCTCAAAAGGATTCCCCACGTTATACTGTCTCATTGGGGCTTTCCGTTTTGTGACCGGGCCATTTGCAGAGGCACACAGCTCACATTTCCGGCACCACTCCTTCACATCTTCTTTGCAGTTCACCCATACAAACTTTCTCTCACTCCTTCAAGAGTTCTTTTCACGCCAAAGTGCTCTCCGGAAATACCATCGTGCAAGTGCTGCAACCAAGGCCGCCCACAGAATAATTTGTAGAGGGGGTCAAGACTACTTTCAAAAATATTAGTTATGTTACACAAAGGATGAACATTGTTAATGCAACCCCGTTACCGGACGTATTGGAAAGTAATGTAAGGCATAAAATCTTATTTCCTTAGAGTAGCTCAAAAGCAGTTAGGACCATCGATAATGCAGCGTTTTTTTAATATTATAGTTAAAATCACGAAAGAATGCATTCACGCCATAGGTTACTGAATTTAAAAGCGATATACATTAAAAGTATGTCGGTGTTTAATTCAGAAACCTATGACGCGAATGCATTCTTTCGAGATTTCGGCTATAGTATTTGAAATTGAAAGAAAAACGTAGGATTGATAGTTTCTTAATAAATGCAGCATTCTGTAATTAATCGAATTTTCATAAAGTGTAAAGTTACTTACCAATCTGGTAAATTGCTGGTGCAGCAGGCTATCAATTCTTTTGGCTTGATGATGCACAGGGTAGCAAATGGAAAAGATTGGATTTTACATTAACACACACTAATTGAAAATTGAATGGACTTATTCAATACACGTAATAAGCCGCCCGTAAGAAAATGTAAAAATACAGACACGACACAACCATATTTAACGGAAACAGAAAAGCCACATTGTCAATCAAATGGCCACAAACCACAGATATTAATTAATAGTAAATAAATATCCGACCGGCACTTTAAATAGTGTCTTTAATATTTGTTGCACAAACAAACATGACTAAGAACTAAGAAGGGTACAACAAACTATTATAACTGGCACTGCTGAATAGGACTGTTCTCGCGTTTTATTAATCATCATCATTTTTGAATAAAAATATCAATCTTCTTCGGTCTTGACCAAATCTATTTAGGACTTTATTTATAAATGCTTGTTTCTCCCTACCTACCATGTCCTTATGTACACTAAGCATGCATAAGCCTGATAATCTATGCCCTGACATGCTTGATCTAAGCCACGATTTTACCCGCTTTAGCGTACTAAATGACCTTTCTATTGTTGCAGTAGTTGAAGGTAATGCCAAAAAAATATTCAGCGCAGTTTTGATGGCCGGAAAAAAAGAAACTTCATTATCAAGTAAAATCTCTCTAATTTACCAAAGTTCAACCCACGTTTGCAACTGTTCTAAAAAGTTATCAATGTTGTAACTTCTGGCTATTTCTTCTTTTTTATTTAACAATGCTCTTTTTATATTGTTGTCTTTTAAGTTATTTGGATGTAATCCAGAGAGTAAAAAAGAAGTCGTAGCATCTTCAGAAAACCTTGTGGAAATAGACTGTATAACAGAATCCAAATAAGGAAAAAAAGGCTTACTCGAAAGTAATCTTTAACACTACTCATATGATAATTAGACCTATGAGTTTGTCGTGGTGCAATACGTGGTAATGTAATTTCCAATCCAAAACCATGGGCATGTTCAACACTTTTTTTATAAACCTCTTTAAAATATTGTTCAGCATCACTACTGTGTGTCTTAAAAAGTTTGAGTAGTTCATCTATGTGCTGTTTAACGGAAAATAAGTTTATACTTTTAGACTGCAGTGCATTACAAACAGATTCCAATTTGCTAGAATATTTGGCCATAATATGCAGACAAAGAATAAATTTCGACGAAGAAACGCAATTTAAAAGTTGACTGGCCCTATTTCTTGTCTGAGCATTTATTTCACGGTTATGAGCTAAATTTTCCAGAGCGTTCATAGTATCTGCAAAATGTTCCGCAAACAACCTCATTGATTTATATTTGGCGGACCAGCGTGTTTCACATAATAGTGGAATATTAGAAACATATCTACGTCTTAATAGACTATCTCGAAAGAAAGTAATTACTTCTTTAATGGTACCTACTGAATTTTGAATATCCGGAATCTTGTTCAAATCATTTATCACTAAATTTAATCTATGGGACGCGCAGTGAAAATATATCGCTTTTGGATATTTATTTTAATAAGTTTTGGACTCCTGCTCATGACTTACCATCGTCGAGCAACCATCAAACCCTAATCCAACTAATTTATCCATACAAAGACCATATTCATTACAAGCGTTTAAAATTGCAGCAGTTATACCTTCTGCGTTCATCGATGTAAGGACTACAAAGCCTAAAAATTCTTCTCTGACCGAATTGTCATTACTAACAAATCTTACTCCAAGTGATAACTGTTCTACCCCAGCAATATCTGCACTTTCGTCAGCCAGAATTGAAAATGCTTCACTCAAATTCACATCTTTCACAATTTTTTTCCCTAATTAATGTTCAACAAATTGAAATTATTTGATTTTGAGTTCTGTGAGAGGTGTATTTTGAGTTCTTCTTACAAAACTTTAAGTGCTCGTTTAGAATGTGATCCTCACTTTCTATTCTGAATTGCAAAAGATCCTCAAAATTACCTTTTTTATCACCTCGTAATGGCAAATCATTCATACCACAAAAAATGACGGTGGATATTATTAGTATAAGTTTTTTGCGATTCGATTCAATCAAATACCGCTCAGCTTCATTTATTTGAGAGGTAATTGATAGACGTTTTCCTTCAATAATTTTTGTAAAACTAGAAGCTTTTATAGTTGAATCACGATGCCATTCGGTTGTAGCATGTGCTTTTGCAGAAGCGACAAAGTCATGATAATTTGTGAAGGGCTTCACAATGAAAGAACCAAGAACCCCTCTTTTAACAGTTGGCCGAAAACTACGCAATATTTGCAAAGTGCGCCTTTGAGTTTTGGAGAATACGCAAGCCAATCGTATTGTTGAAGCCAGTCATATCTAAAAGCACGTCTTCTTTTTTCTGAATCGTTTTTGAAATTATATTTAGGATCTGGTTTGTAAGGATTTGTTAATAATGAAAAGCGAACATCGTCGGAAAGTGTTTCATTCGAGTTAACAAAATTGCCCAAATCGAGCATGTACTTATTCTTATCAGTTGAAAGATTGGTGTCATATGCACATGTGAGAGATTTTAAAGTATTAGGTGACGAACTACCAGCTTTATTTAGATCATTGACACTATTATGTACTATACTATTACACTCAAAAATAGCATTAGCACCAGCACCGCTACTACTACAGCCTATGCTAGATGATTCTTTTAGTTCACTTCGTTTGAAAAATTTTCTAATATCCATTGTTAGTATTGTTACTGATCTTAGATCTGAATTTCTGAAAAAAAATAACACGCTTTACTTTTCTGATACTTCAAAAGAAGAGATTTGTTAATCAAATAGACTTTAAAAAAAAAAAAATAAGAATCTCCCAATTGCAAATAAATATTATTTTTAAATATGTATTCTCACGCATTAGGTACATTAGTACTTACTGCTATCCTATCCGTAACTAAACTGTAACTGCAATCTTCGGCCTTCTTCAAAAACCAAAACCAGTAACTACACTACTTATCAACACTGATAACAATAACTACAAGGAAAATGACCAATCAATATCTATCAACATACACGTCTTCTACTAATTCAACAGTCAGATAAAGTTTCCTAAGTCACAAATTAAAAGTACACCGCATTCGAAAAACACTGAATACAAACTGAAGTCACTGAAGATATAGACGTACTTTACTGTTATAGATAAAGAATATATTTTTTCTCAGAATAGAACACAATGAGACATTTGTAGAACATTCCAAAGTTTTAGTTGTAGAGTACCTGAACCTGTACAATAAGAAAGAAACCATTATGAAAGCCTTTATTTATATTTCGTTTGAATAGAAACTTTCAGGGTAAAGATATTTAGATATTAAAGAATGAAAATAACAGTTTTGTTATAGGCGGTTAGGGTTACTATTGAAAGGTAATCGCATTAATTCGCATTTCCTGCTTAAAATGACATACAAAGTCGGTCTACTTATAGTTAGACAATAGGCATACCTGTAGTGTAATCTCAACATTTAGGTTTACTTTATTTTTAAACAATAGTATAACCGATAGTGAAATCGTAATCTTCTTCAATCTCTAGTGAAGGTGCACTTCGTGTTGCGATTTCTAACGAAAAAAACAAACAAAGGAACATATTCAGGGGGGTCAGGCGACCCCCATTGACCCCCTTTGTGGGCGGCCTAGGCTGGAACACTTCCGGCACTCTGCTTCTCGGCATTATCACTTGGAGTCTCTCAGTGCCATCTTCACATTCCAGGCGTCGTTTCAAGATTCTATTTTCAATCACCAAGGAGTCCCACTGTGCCCAGTATGCCTTCACACTCCTACTTGAAATACTAATTTGTTCCCAAGCTGGTCGTTGTCCTCTACTTTTCCACTCAATAATACGTCCCAATTCGGCGGCATTCTCCTGGTCTTCTCGTATTCTTTCGGGTTGCCAAGTATCATCGGTTACCGTCATTCTATGGATGACACTTAATTTCTCTTTCATTTTGGAGCAATGATTGCAGTCTACCAGACAAGGTCACCTTGATAGAGCGTCTGTATTCCAATGGCTAGTTCCTACACGATGTTCTGTGTCGAAGTCGTATTCCTGCAGCCGTTCTTTCCACCTTGCAACTTGTCCTTCAGGATTTCGAAACTGCAGTAACCATTTTAGTGCAGCATGGTCTGTTCTCAACAGGAATTTACGGCCGTATAAATACTTATAAAAGTGCTCTACGGACTTGACGACGGCGAACAGCTCCCTTCTTGTCACACAATAGTTCCTTTCTGGCCGCGACAAGATCTTGCAGAAATACCCAATAACTTTTTCTTGTCCGTCTTGCACTTGAGAAAAAACGCTTCCTATAGCTGTGTTACTGGCATCAGTGTCCAACACAAATTTCCCTTCCATCCGTGGATAACTCAAAATTGGTGCTGTAACTAGTAGCCGTTTCAGTTGTTCAAATGCACTGTGGCAGTCGTCATTCCAATCATATTCTTGTCCATCTTCGGTTAATTTCGTTAACGGTATGGCAATGTTCGCTAACCCAAGTATAAAACGTCGGTAATATGTGCACAATCCCAGAAAACTGCGTAGTTGGTGTATATCTGCTGGTGTAGGCCACTGTTGTACCGTTTTTATTTTGTCAGGGTTAGCTCTTATTCCGGTCTCCGAAACGACATGCCCTAGGTACTTCACTTCCTTTCCAAATAGGTAACACTTCTTTGGGCTCAATGTAAGGTTTGCCCCGCGTAATCTTTGGAATATCTCCTCTAGGTTCTTAAGGTGTTCTTCAAAAGACCGGCCTAACACTATCACGTTGTCTAAGTACACCAGACACGTTTTCCAGGACAGTCCACGCAGAATCGACTATCAATTGTTCAAAGGTAGCAGGGGCATTGCATTATCCAAAT
Source organism: Platerodrilus igneus (assembly GCA_036346225.1). Lineage (NCBI taxonomy): Eukaryota > Metazoa > Arthropoda > Insecta > Coleoptera > Lycidae > Platerodrilus > Platerodrilus igneus. The sequence goes on from JARFIW010000831.1 coordinate 3,499,579, forward strand.
GGCATGACCTTGAACTGCCATAATCCAGTTCCAATTGTAAACGCAGTTTTTTCTTTATCGTTTGACTCCAAGTCTACCTGCCAGTATCCGCTTTTCAAGTCCAAGGTCGAAAACCATTTAGATCCGGATAGAGTATCTAAGGTGTCATCAATTCTGGGCAAAGGATAGCTGTCTTTCTTTGTCACATTGTTAAGCCGCCGGTAGTCTACACAAAACCTTGTCGACCCGTCCTTTTTCTTGACAAGCACTACCGGGGATGCCCATGGACTATTTGAGGGTTCAATCACTTCCTGTTCTTCCATATCGGTCATAATTTACTCGGCTTCCTTACGTTTTGCCAAAGGGAGCCGCCTGGGGTGTTGTCTAATCGGTTGCGCATCTCCAGTATTGATCTTATGTTGTACAACATTCGTCCTTCCTTTCTCACTATCATCCAGTGCAAACACACCTCGATATCGTCCGACCAGTTCTTTTACCTTGTCCAGTTGGTCGCCGTTTAATCCGTGACACGAAGGTATCAACATATCCAGCAATTTCTGTGAGCAATCGTTGGCTGGTTTATCTTTCGTGTCGTCCACACAACTTTTAATATGACATACTGGAATGCAACTTCCCACAATCATGTCTTTCTTCAGGGTTACCGTATGCGGATTAATGTTCAGCACCCTTACTGGTATCATATTTCGGAACTTTACCAGCGTTCTTCCAATCAGTAATCCCTCTTGACCCATTCCCGATTCAGTTGCTTCCATCATGCATATTTGTCCTTCCCGGAGAGTACCATCCAGCCGTCCCATTACTATCATTTCCGCCTTCTCGGGTATTTTCATATCACAAATCATTCGAACTTGCATCGTCTGATTACTCGTCCCTTGAAATGGAATCTCATCATCACTTATCCGAAGCACATTTTCTTTCATGTTTACTTGAAACCCATATTCTCCCATGAGATTCATTCCCAAGATCACTTCTTCTGTAATTTCAGCTACCAACAACACCCGATCATTAATTAGTTTGTCCCCAATTGCCAACTTAACGGCAGCCTCTCCGTGAGTACAAATTTTCTCACCACTTGCCGTTCGAGGACACACCGATGCAGGTAGCACTTTTCCACAACCAACCAAATCTGGTCTCACAATAGTCCTTGTTGCTCCTGTATTCGCGAGTAATCGGATAACCCTACCATTAATTCCACCATCGATATAAATGCTGTCCAGACTTCCCATCAACGATGCAGCATGGATGATTAATCTCCGGGGCACTACGTTGTGCTGTTCGACGTTCGCCCCCTTACGTCGACTTGCTGTAGTTTTCCTGCCGCTCAACCGGTTGTTTTGCTGGTTGAGTGCAGCGTCTCTGTATATGACCAACTTCACCACCGCTCCAACATCGCAGACGCCATCTCCGCGGTCGTTGTCTTTCCAGCCTTTCCGCCACACGGTTGATTATTTCATCTATGCTGTTCTGCGCTTGACCAGGTTGCTCTAAGGCAGACCGAACTTTGTGACTCATTCTGTGTGATGTCCGCTTACCAGCTTCAAATTCAAGCGCATGAGCCAGTGCGTCATCTAACATTTTTAGCCGTGCTAATCTTAGCGCTTGCTGTATTTCGCCATCTTTAACGCCATCCAAAAATGTTTGAACAGCCAGTTGTTCAAGGAAGCTAGCTGGTGTCGTTGGGTATGCCAATCTAACTAATTTGGCCATTGTCAGCTTTGAATTCTTGTAGGCTTTTACTTGTCTTTTGCGAGCGGTTCTTAACTTGTGCGTGGTAAACCTGTTGAAGGATAGCATCTCTATATCTTATCTCAAGCTTCGATGTTAAGAGGCCGTAATCATTCTGCTGGTGATCGGGAATCGTTTGTAAGATGTTAAAAGCTTCCCCCCGTAGGGCCACTATTAGAGAGATAGCCTTCTCTTTGTTGCACCAACCGTTGGCTATTGCAGCAGCTTCAAATTGTTTCAAATATGTGGGCCAAGGTGTTTTACCATCGAATGTGGGTGGTTTCACTTTAAATTTTAACGGTATTGAATTGCTTCCTTCCATGCTTCTTATTTCTGGGATGTTCTGATTGGTTTACTAATTCAAATGGCCGCGTTGTTAGTGAAATCACTTGTTCCTGTAACCTCATCACATCTTCTTCCATTTTACCAATTTACTGTCCAACTTTTGCTCAACTGTTTTTACCTGTTCAGTGACATCTTCTTTCAATGCAATGGAGCTTTCCATTAATCTTTGTTCTAACGTGGCTGTACTTTCATTCAACTTTTCTTCCATTTTGGCAGCATTTTCACTTAACCTTTCCATTTTCTCAGCATTTTCACGAAACTTTTCTTCTATTTTCGCAGCATTTACACTTATTTTTTCTTCTATTTTTTCAGTATTTTTACCAAGTGTCACTTCCATACCGTATTTAAACTCTTTAAAGGTCGATTCCAGTTCAACTGACCTCACTGCGTTTTCACTTAACTTTTCTTCCACGCCGGATTTAAAATCCTTAAAGAAATTCATTAAAGTTTCTGCGTCCATCTTACTTTGGCTTCTTGTTATAGGCATATATAAACTACTTAAATATCTTTAGACTTGTGTGTTTTTCCTTTTAAATTAATCACTATATACCCCACACAGGCCTGACACCAGTGTAGCGGGCTACTACTACCGCGTTTCACTAATTTAAAACAAGTAATAGCAAGAGTCTTTATTACTCACTGTATACAAGTCTAATTAACAGTATATGCCTTATTTATAGATGTTTTCAATCCAATTAACAATGAAGCACTATCACACTAATGAATTTACAAGCACTAATATCTTCTTAAACTAAATTCTTAACCATAGGTCTATTAACAACACCAACACTACTATTTATTTATTATACTTTTGTCTATTTATGTATTCTACAAGCTGCAAGTACATTAGACACATAATATAACATTTATGTATGCTCTTGGACTTCCAAAAGCTCAACTATTTAACTTTACACGATATAATTTATATTCGACATTCTGATATAGACTAACTCTGTACTTCTTTATCGGTCTTATTTATACCCTAGATTAAAAAGGATGATTCATCCTCCAGTAATTGCTAGAAGATTCTCGGTCCCTGAAGAATATGCAGTGCTTACGGCGCTTGTGTGTGTTTGATGGGTTGCCTAATAGTAGCTCGCAACAGTATTTATCCATTAGAAAAAAAATTAAGTTGATTAAATTGTAGTAAAAACCTTTGGAATTAAAACTTTAATTAACTTAATTTACAAACATAGAGATATTAATACAACGATTATTAGTTATACATATGCCAACAAGACATTGCAATACAACTTAACAGTGCATGTATTGTAACGTTCTCTTGAACCGTTTATAATTGTATTTCATTTTAGTTTCTATATTAGTAAATTCCACCAATAAGGTTAGACTATTTCTTTTAAGAAATATAACCTTTACGTGCATTCTTGATCTACGAAAGAAATATCTGTGTATCTTATATTGTTTATACTCAAAGGTTGTCAAATTCATTATGATAGTTTTAAAATATTAGAAATGATATCATCGCATTTTTTTTAAATTATTAGTTTTATGATTTAGTTGTTTTAATCAATAATATATTACGTGGCGAGCTTATGATCTCATTGTCTGAGCGCCAAGACAGGTCACATGCAAATTGTGCTGACTTAAATAAATAATGTCTCGGTTTCTGATCTTAGTAAACCTATCCATAAGTTATTTGTACATATATATTAGATAGAAAAATGATGCAAGGCATTTTAAATTTGCAGTCTCAATCCATCTGTTCGAAGTTTGCCAAAGATGTTTCGAATTATTTTCAGAAACCAAGATCCATTTTTTAGGGAGCACCTCGTATTTACCATACAAACAATCAACATGCAACTTTAATAGGTTAGTTACTTTTGAGAATAAGTTATCAAACAGACTGAAAGTAGTCGACCGTGTTCGGATAATCTTCGATCAAGTTGGTAGCTTTTACTTTTAGGGGCACATAGGTTCCCAGATTGACAAATTTGTTTGACATAAACCTGTTGAGATTTTCCAAGTTATAGTAAATAGAGGCATATAGTGCTGTTCGCATTAACTACAGTCAACAATCACTCAACAGGTATTTATGAGAACCTCTGAAACTAATCCCAAAGAAATTTGTAAATAAATAAACATTTTGAATTCATTGCATGAACTGATAAAACGTACTTATAGAACGTTTGTGTGATTAGGCTAAGAATTTATCAAAGTAAATTTCTGATTTATTTGATTTTTAATATTTGTTTAAGAATGTGTATCATGTATTTGTAATGAACACATGTACGTGTATGTGCGTGCGTGCGTGTATGCATGGGTGCGTGCGTGGATGTGTGTGCGTGTGTGCGTACGCTTGTGCGTACGCGCGTGCGTGCGCACGCACGTGTGTTCGTGCGTACGCGCGCGCGTGTGTGTGTGCGCGTGTGTAGTACAGTTGAAAACACAATCGTGTTATAACAGTGTAAAGACTTGCTTATATTTTTTTCAATTAATGTGAAGGAATAGTTACAGTTTTGTTGTAATAAATTATTCTGAATTTACCCAGAGGCGTGATTGAAAATTCAGGTCATTTAACATTTGATTTTAAAAACCTTCTTTTCAGCTAGCAGTTTTAAATAGTGACCTTATGGTTAATGTTTGTTTTATGTTTAAGCAATAGTGTACTTAACGATTTCTCAGGTAAATTTTAAACTAGAAGCACTCTGCTGATATCAGGTTTTATCATCCTCTTGTTGCTTCTGGGGCTTCTCCCTGGAAACCCTGCGAAATTAGGTGGCGTCTAAGGTATTTCCTGATAAAGACATATTTTACACCCGATTGTCTTTCAAAATCTTCTTCAAACATTACTGAGTTAGGCAGCAACCATTTTGTTAATACAGTCGAAGTTTTCGGTATTTTACCGAAACAGGATTTCTAGCGGAGTACTTCACCGGCGGTTCCGTTGAGTAGTTGGTATGCGTGTGACTACTATGCCCAAAGTTCCGGGTCCAAATCCCGACACGATCCAATTGAAAAATGCTAGGTGAGCATTTCTCACAAAAATACGACCTCGTTAAGATGAGAGGTAAAATGGAGGTTCCATGTGTGTATTGTCATGCACTCTAAAGATCCCTACATAACTTGGAAACAGCAAAGGTTCAACAAAATTAAAAATTTTCAGGTATAGAAAACTCACTCCCTGGCCAATGTGGTATCTTCGGGTGGAACATTAAAAAATTAAATGTAGTAAAACAAATACAAAAGTTTAAAAATTACATTGAATTCAATTAGGAGAACACCATAAATATATCATGGTTCTTGTGAAAAATATATTACTCAAACCTATCATTTACCACTAGTGGTACACACTATAAGATCAAAATAAAAATTCATGTTATCAAAAGAAGATATACTGAATTCCCAAACGTATAAAAATTAATTTATACGTGCAACTTAGAACTAGCAAAGATAATGGATATGAAGGTGTTTAGCTATAAAGAGGGAAAGTTTAGTCAGTGTATGTTTAAAGGAACCTTTCTGATATTACTCGTTGTATTATACAAAATGAAATTTTCTTTCAATTACCAAACCGAATATGAATCTAGTATTATTCCTACAAAAAGATTAAAATCTGTAGAGATTGTAACAATCGAATCTTCTAAATATAAATAGTCACAATACAATGTACCTACCTATATCATAATTCACACTTAATTGCTACTGATACAGAAACAAACAATCTTTAGACTCCTTTGAAGCTTATTCATAATTACTATAATAAACATTCCACAATGTGTGTAGATTCCCAGAACATATCACTCTAGAAAGTCACCTTGTATATATATGAGAATCTAACATAAACAATTCTAGTGTAAGTAATTGTTTATAAATTTATTAGCAGACAGGTAACTTTCATACTTAATTAAGTTACATTTCTAAATGATAACTAAATGGGAATTAGGTTTGTGAGTTTTGATGTGAAATACTATAGACAAATGTTACTGAAAACACTATATGAGATTATTCTTTTTTTCAATAAATAATTATACTTTAATTAAACCTTGATAGTAAAAAAAGAATCTGTGATGATGTATAAATAGTTGTTCGTCATAGCATTGGCTAGTTACTATTTGTTTATTATTGACATTTCTAGTATGACTTTTCATGCTATGTAATCTTAGTTTAATAAAACCTTCTTTCTCAAAGGTAGTTTTACGGTAAACACTGGGTCCTAGATAAGGAGGGCCATAATGGGGATCTTGAAAACGGTAAGAGATACAGATTTGGTTAAACGGGAGAAAACTTGCATAACCAAAGGCCTAAGAAAATGGCGTTTGGAAATCTCCGAAGCATTTTTTGGTTTTTGAAATATTTTGAAAATATTGGATTTTGTATTTTACATATTATTTTGTTCCGACGTTAATATTGGACTCGGACTAAAATTAATGGCACTTCGTCACAGCAACTTTTAATGTCCTTTAACGTGACAGTGTTGTTTTTTTTATCCGACGTTTTGTCTTTGCAGAACCATCATCAACTTCATGTTTTTTTAATACGGTTTCAATATTCTGGCATCAGATTCTGAAAGCCCTTTTTCTGCCGAATTCTACAAGGTATACACTTTATGGTTTAATTGCGTTTTCATCATTTTTGAGCTTAATCAAGAAAATTCCCATTATTGACCTGTAGTGCATAGTTTTTTATTTGTAAGAATAAACAATTAGCTATACCAATTAACAATTTATGTCATTTATGTATTTAATAATAATCTACTGAGTTTATGCACTAATTTAATAGAATAAACAAAGAACAAATACAATTAACTTAACAGAAGAGCTAAAACTTAAAAACGCTTTGGAAAACAAATGAATGAGATATTGGGGTTTATGGATTAACAGTTGCGTTGGTTTATTACACATTAGTTCGGTGTTTAATTTATTGTGTAGTAATTAGTAATTTGTTCTATTAATTATGTTATCTAACGAAGAAAAGTTTGATATGGCGGCATATTTCATTTCGTCCAACAGAAATTGTTTTGTTGTGGAGCGTATGTATTTGTAGAAATATCCTGAAAGGAGACAGCCCAATAGAAGGACTTTTATCAAATTAGTGACAAATATTAAAGCATGTGGTTTTTTAAAAAACTTGTAGTTTCTCGGCAAAAAAACCAGCAATGAGAAAACAGTCCATAATGTTTTGTTAGCCGTCACTGAGGGTCCCGGTACATCAGTCCGGCAGATTAAACAAAACGGTATACCAAAATCAATCACACATTGTATTTTACAAAAACAAAATTTACATCCGTGTAAGTACAGAATTTATCAATGACTTAGACCAGGTGATTTAGAACGACGTTGCTCAGGAAAATGTACCCTTTCCTTATCAAATAATATGGTCTGATGAAAACATAATTACAAATAATGGCGTTTTCAATAAACGAAATGTTCATTATTGGTCTAAACCAATCCATGTTTAAACAAAACGTCAAGGCACCAACATCGTTTCAGTTTTAATATGTGGCCCAACGATTGTAGCATAGTGTATTTTCCACCATAAATTAACATCAGCGTGTTGCTTACATTTGTTGCAAAATGATTTAGAGGATGCTCTCGATAACATGCCTCTGGCTTTAGTTCACAACTGTTGGATACAGCATGATGGTGCATCTGCACGTAATTCCAGAGCTGTTCGAGAATACCTTTCAATGAGATTTCCAGAGAAGGTGATTTGCACGCATTTGAAAACACCCTGGCCAACACTTTCATCTGATGTGACCCTGCCTGATTTCTTTGTATGGGGGTTTATTAAGAATCATGTTTATTAGCAAAATTTTGTTACAGAACTAGACCTGAGTGGGTTAGTTCTGGAAGCATTTGCCTATATTACTCTACAAGTGTTGACTAGAGTTTTAGAAACGGCAGTTAGAAAATGCTATTTATGCTTGGAAAATAATGAAAGATTTTTTGAACATATACTCTAAATTTAGTTTTCTTCTTAATCTTCTTTGGGAATTAAACCACTCATAGTTTTTAAAAACATATTTATTTACGTTTTGATCCATGACCTAGGATCGTTGTCAATAAAGATGTTTTTAAAAACTATTAGTGGTTTAATTCCCAAAGAAGATTAAGAAGAATGCTAAACAAACCACAACAAACATACAGGGAGTATTTTCTAAATTTAGTTATTTTGTTAGTATTTGTTTGTTGTTTTCTTTTAAGTTTTAGATCTTTTATTAATTTAATTGTATTTGTTCTTTGTTTATTCTATTAAATTATTGCATTAACTTAGCTAGTAGATTATTATTAAATACCTAAATGACATAAACTGTTAATTGGTATAGCTAATTGTTTATTCTTAAAAATTAAAAACTATGCACTACAGGTCCATAATAGGAATTTTCTTGATTAGGACTGTAAAAATACAAAAACGCAATTAAACCATAAAGTGTTATACATTGTTGAATTCGGCATAAAAAAGGCTTTCAGAATACGATACCAGAACATCAGGGCCGTACTTAAAAAGCGAAGTTGACGATAGTTCCGCAAACACAAAATGTCGGATAAAAAAACCAACAATGTCACATTAAGTGCCATTAAAAGTTGCTGTGAAGAAGTGTCATTAGTTTTAGTCTATGTCCAATATTACGTCAGAACAAAATAATATGTAAAATGAAAAATCCAATTTTTTCAAATATCTCACAAACCAAAAAATGTTTCAGGGATTTCTAAACGCCCTTTTCTTAGGTTTTTTAGTTGCGCAACTTTTCTCCTGTTTAACCAAATCTGTATCTCTTACTGTTTTTAAGATCTCCATAGTTACCCTCCTAACCTTAGACACAGTGTAAAACAATTTATTAAACTAGTATGCGTATCAAAACGAACAAAGTTTTAAAACCTGAGAGATTTACTTCGGATTCAAAGATTTGTACTGCATCCAGAGAGTGGTGTTATATCTATGTATTTGGTAAATCATAAAAGTAAGTACAAATACTATTTTATTAATTTTTTGAATGCAGAACTTCTTAACTAATTGTTAATTACATTAATGACGCATTTGCCAGAACTATTACAATTAGAACCTGTGCTATTTGTGACATCAGTAGTGCCTACGTTCTCACAATTTGTGCTGTTGCTATTATTATACTTCACATGACGATCGGAAACTAAACCGTTATCAAAAGAAAAAGCCTCATCGTTTAATGATGTACTTTTATTATGTGATTTTCTCAGATGGAATTTGTTTCTTCTTAACCTAGTATTGCCACTATTAATTTTATATGATCTAGACACCCCTTGTTTGGCTACTACAGTGGCAGGGCACCATTGTTTTCTCTTATGATACAATACACTCCCTGTTTAAATTCCACCCCATATAATAATTTCCAGATATTCTATTTTTTAATTTTAACTGCTTTCTAAGGTCTCTAACATCCTCCTTCTTGCCATTGGTAATTTTGTTTTAAGCTTTCTTGAAAAAGTAATTCAACGGGTGATATTTTTAAACCTGGAATTGGTATATTACAGTATTCTAATAAAGCTGTGCTAATATCACTTGCATTACTTAAAATAGTTTTTGCAGTTTGCACAAAACACTCATATAATCCAGTAGAGCTTTGATATCTTGGACTGCATGTTTTAAATTCAATATCAAACTCCTTTGCACACTTACTGCAAGCATATGACTCAAATGGCATGTTGTAAGATATTACTAAATCAGGACTGCCATGAGTAGCAAAAACAACGCCTTAAATACTTCATCACTCTGTTTGGTTAGATAGTCTGCTGCTATTAAATAAGACATTATCAAAATCTAAAATATCACACCCAATTTTTTGAAATTGCAAGTCTGGTACTTCATGTGGTATTAGCAGTTTATATTGGCATACCTATATCTTTCACAAATACAACACTTTAAAACTATATGCTTGATGTTCGGAGCTATATTTGGCCAGTATAAAATTTCATTAACACTACTGATTGTTCTAGTTGTTTCAAAATGCACTAGGTGTAGCAATTTCATCAGAAACTCTAAATTAAAATATTATCATTCTATAGCTTCATATACCGATTCCCGAAGGACTTGAGCTGTTTTTAAGAAAGCTGGTATAGGAAAACCATTATTGCAGATGCCCTACAGCATACATGTAGATACCCTGAATCGACATTTTTCTGGATTAAAGATGCAAGACAATACAGCTAAACTGAATACTATCAAACGCTTAATCAGTATACCGTCCCCTTCATTTCCACAATTTGTGTTTACTGAAGTGTCGGCCGATGATGTCCACAAGTCTGTTCTGCGCATTAAATCAAAAGCTTTGGGTTTTGATAAAATATCGAGCTCAATGCTTACACAAATCTGCCCAATTGCTCTACAATCTTTAACAAGTATAATTAATACATCTTTTAGCACTGCTCGTTTTCCATTAGTATGGAAACACTCCATAGTTAGGCCATTACCAAAGAAAGCAAACCCTTTAGGTCCAGAAGATTATCGTCTGATTAGCATTTTACCAGCGCTTTCAAAATCCGCCGAATACCTAGCACTTGATCAAATGTTGTTATTTTTAAAACAGTACACATTACTAGACAAATACCAATAGGGTTTCCGTGCGAATTATAGTACATGTACTGCGCTTCTGCGGGTAACTGATGATGTCAGAAAGGCCATGGATTGTCAAAAACTTACTTTATTGATTATATTAGATTTCAGTGCAGCCTTTAACAGTGTTGACTTTAACATCCTTTTAACTAAATTAAAATATCTAAATAATTTTTCAGAGTTGAAGTTTTGTCGTTACCACTGCTATGCAGATGACACGCAGATTTATTTCCATTTTTCTCCAACACAAATAATTGAAGCGTTCCAGGCAGTTAATGATGATTTATCAAGGGTTGACGATTGGTGTAAAAATAATTTATTAACCATAAATCCGGCCAAATGCCAGGCTTTGCTTCTGGGAACACAAAATTTAATTAGATCAGTTCAGTCCGTGGATCTTCCCATGTTAATGCTTGGAAAATCGAACATAAACTTTTCACCTAGAATTAAAAATCTAGGTATTCTGTTGGATCCAAACCTCAGATGGAAAGATCAGGTATCAAGCGTGTGTAGAAAAGTTCTATTTACTCTGCATACTCCTAAGCGTCTAAAACGGTTTATACCGACTAAATTAAAGTTAAAGTTAGTACAATCATTAATTCTTCCACATTTCGATTATTGCGATGCATTGTATACCAATCTTTCATCTAATTTAAGTTTACGTCTACAACGCGCGCAAAATAGTTGTGTACGGTTTATCGTCGAACTAAAATATTGGGAAAGAGTCACCCCATTTTACACAAGAATGTCGTGGTTTAAACTAAACAATAGTCAAAAACTTCACCTGGCAGTGCTTGTCTATAAACTTATTTCTAACCGCAACCCGTTCTACCTAAGCCAACATTTTTCTTTTCTTTCAAATCGGCGCTATAATACTAGGCGAGATGACTTGCTATCTATCCCCATACACCATACCCATACATTCCATTTGTCTTTTCTTGTTTCCGGTTCCCTCTTGTGGAATACTATTCCTCTTGATATTAGGCAGGCTCCGACCGTGAAACGTTTTCGTAAACTCTTGCAGGAATATCTTTTAAACTTTCAGGTGTAGAGGCAAGTGCATTTTCCTAAACTGATGCTCGATGAGTGTGTGCGTGGGTTTGTATGTATGAGAGAGAGTTGTGTGTACATGTGTGTGTTGTGTGTGCATGTGCGGGGGCATATGGTGCGTTTGTGTGAGGGTGTGTGCGTGTGTGTAGTGATTTCTTTTATTATTTATTTATTTATTTTTTTACCTTATTCAAGAGTACAGCTGTATGCAAGTTAGGTGTAAGACAGGGCCTAATGGCCCTAATTGCGCTTGATGCAGTTTGTATCAAAACATTATATCTTACAATGTATATTTAGTTTAATAATAAAGACGTTTCAATTCAATTCAATTCAATTTCAACAGGCACGACAACCCTATCTGTAAACAAAAGCAGTTCATTCCCTACATAAAGCTCACTCCTTAACTGATAGTACACTTGAAGTTTGCCTCCGTATTTTCGATTGACCCATCCATTTTTACAGTTTTTTATAACATTATTTAAGACAATATCTTTTCCTACTGTCACTCATTCTCGAAAGTTTAATAATAAAGTGAACTATTGCATTCTCCATTGTCTGCTTATCAGCAATCTCCATAGTGTAATTTTCCGGGTAGGTACTGAACTTTTAGATTATATTTTAATAGTTTTAGTCTTAATTTCTGTAGTCTAGCTGAATGAGCTTATGTTAATTGCTTAGACATAACAATAACATTTGATTTGCGATCCGTAATAACCCTTACATCCTTACGACCATAGATGTAATTATAAAATTTCTTGACTGCATATACAACACAAAACATTGCTTTTTGATTACAGCCCACCCTTTTTCAGTTTCTGTTACACTCCTTGACGCATATACAACTGCTCTACCATTTTGTATCAAACAGCGTCCAATTCCATTTTGTGACACATCAGTTTGAATTGTGATTTCTTTGTTCGAATCAAAATTCATTAGGGTGGCATTACCATTTATTGCTTTCTTAATAGCTTCTAACACTTTTTTATGTACCGCTAACCTCTCAAATTCCACATTTTTTAAAGTAAATTACATAAGGGACTTATTATTTCTGCTAATTTTGGAATAAATTTTCTAACATAATTTACTAAACCTACAATCTTTGGCAGCTCTTTCTTGTTTTTTGGAGCATGTAGGTCATTTATAGCTCCAATTTTATCATTATCCACTCGCATACATCCAATACTTATTTTGAAGAAACATTTTATATTCAGACTGATGCATCACTTACTGGTTTAGGTGTCGTTTTATTTCAAGAAAAAGATGGTTTAGAACACCCTATTACTTATGCAAGCCGTACATTAACTACTGCTAAACAAAACTATTTAGCACTGAAGTTGAGCTTATTGGAATAATCTTTGGAATTGAGGGCTATGTCGATAGAATTCAATTTATGGTAATTACTGATTGTGTTTCCCTTACATGGTTAAATAATTTAAAACAACCCACTGAACGTTTACCCAGATGAGAGTTTACATATTTCACAATTTACTTTCACTGCTTGTCACAGACCTGGAAAATTAAATATTATACTCTATGCTCTTTTTCGTGATGTAGCTGCTTTAAATCTTCCTAATTTATCTCTCGATACCTGGTACTATAATATGGTACAAACAGTAACTGAATATTCTGAAAACTACCCTTCCTTTCGCGTTATCTAAGATGTGTTTATATAAATTTGTTAGTTTTCCTACATTTAAACCTAGTAACTTACCTGAATAGAAATTAGAAATCCATACCTCTAATCGAACTGAAGTTTTAAAAATGTTTCATGATGATCTACTTCTGCACATTTAGGTGTTACAAAAACGATGTAAAATATTTCAGATTTTTATTATTGGCCCAATTTAAGAAAATCTGTGTGCCGTTATTTTGTTAATTTAAATGTATTTGTTCTTTGTTTATTCTATTAAATTATTCCATTAACTTAGTTAGTAGACTATTACTAAACACCTAAATGACTAAACTATTAATTGGTATAGCTAACTGATTATCATTAAAAATTAAAAACTATGCACTACAGGCCTGTAATGGGAATTTTCTTGATTAAGGCTGTAAAATTACAAAAACGCAATTAAACCATAAAGTGTTATACATTGTTGAATTCGGCATAAAAAGGGCTCTCAGTATCTGATATCAGAACCGTACTTAAAAAACGAAGTTGATGATAGTTCTGCAAAGACAAAATGTCAGATGAAAAACCGATAATGTCATGTTGTGGCATTAAAAGTTGCAGTGAAGAAATGCCATTAATTTTAGTCTATGTCCAATATTAACGTCAGTACAAAATAATATGTAAAATGAAGAATTCTTTCAAAATATCTCACAAATCAAAAACTCTTTTGAGGATTTCTAAATGCAATCTTCTTAGGTCTTCAGTTATGCAACGTTTCTCCCGTTTAACCAAATATATATCTCTTACCGTTTTCAAGATCCCCATAGTGACCGTACTAATCTTAGACTCAGTGTATAATAATTTATTAAACTAATATTCGTATCAAAATTGACAAAGTTCTAAAACCTGAGAGATTTAATTCGAATCCAAAGGTTTGTACTGCATCCAGACAGTGATGTTGTATCTATGTATTTGGTAAATAATAAAAGTAAGTGCGAATACTATTTTATTAATTTTTGAATGCAGAACTTCTAAACTAATTCTTAATAACATTAATGATGGCATTTGCCAGACAGCCCTCATGCTTATTCTACATATTTACCATAGATAACCAATATAACTATAACTATTGTATGTAACAATACATCTTCCCCTTCTGAACTATTAAGTTAATACACAATATAATTCCTTAACTTAACCTAAATGGCATCTCCTTGATTTTAACTTCAATTTTATTCCCACCAGAATTATTACAATTAGCACCTGTGCTATTTATGACATCAGCAGTGCTTACATTCTCACAATTTGTGCTGTTGCTATTATTATACTTAACATGACCATCAATAACTAAACCGTGATCAGAAGAAAAAACCTCATCGTTTAATGACGCATGTTTATTATGTGATTTTCTCAGATGTGTATTGTTTTTAATAATTGCAGTGGACTAAATACTCATTGGGTACTTTTGCATTGAAAATAAAGGATGGAACGGTTTTATTATTTATTATGGCAATAAAAAAAATCATTAAATTGCTGGTTTACCTACTTCTTAACTTATAACTAATTCAACCCTTGTTATTCTTGCATGTTTAACTTGATATCGTAAATTTAGGATGAGGCTGTCCGTTCTTCTTTTATAATCATACTGAAATTGTAGTAATAATGATTACTGTTCAGAATTCTTGTACCTTGTGTAGATCTTCTCGAGAATTAAAGATACAAAAATAACTACTTTCCACCTGAAGTACCGAGCCGACTGCCACTTTCTCTCTTGAACCAACCCCACATTCTAAGCTCTCTACTTCACTCCAAGCGGGAAACCAACACATCACCCGTTCACTTAAAATTCCAATAGTAGAACCCACTACACAGCTCCTCAAAAGTTTTAAACTAAAGATTGCGTCAAGTCAGCCGAAGGTTAAAACTTTTCAACACTTCTACTTATATTTTAACAATTCTGATCTTCAGAAAACATACCAAATCAGAGTTACTCTCCTTGTTCCTTAAAATAATAATGGAGTTGTTGTATACCCTTAACTAATTGCATTAACTTATGACAAACAAAACATAAAGACAGCATAAACCTGTTTTACAATAAACGTACATAAATTCTTACAACAAAGATGCTTTTATAGCAAACGTAAATTTAAAATTAGACATACATGAAAAGTAAGCCAGCTTTTTTTCAAATTCAATATTCTAATACACAATAAAAGTTACTTATCTAAAATTTCAAACATAAGAAAAGAAACAAAAATTTATATTGAAAACAAATTACATTCTTACATCATCAGGTTTCTTATAGGGTATCAAATTTACAATGTTTTGAATATTCATGGGCAAACCAGACTTGTCATCAACAATTTCATAAGAATTTGGAGCTACCACTCTAGTAATAGTTCCAGGACCTTTGTATAAAAGGAAAAACTTTTTAATAACATTATCTTCATGTGATGACAAATCATGCATTTTGATAAGGACATTATCACCTACTTTAAACGTAATAATCTTACGTGTCTTATCATGTCTGTATTTTCGCTTTTCTGCCTTAGTTTTTAATCTTTCTCGTACTCTGTATAATGCTATCTTTATTTAATACATTTTGTGGCAACTTCAAATTTTTCAACATTACACTCATACCAGGACCATATTGAATATCATTAGGTGTAAAACCAGTATTAATATGAACGACACTGTTCAACCAATCCTGAATAATTTTCATTTTTATTGCCCAACTTTGATGTTGGTTATGACAAAACACTCTTAATAGTCTGCTTATTTCTTTGTTTGCACGTTCGAGAATTGACTTGAGAATTGACTCCCATTATCGCTTAAAACACTACATGGCAACTCAAATTTATCAAACCATTGATTCAAACAACGCAAAATAGCTTTTGAAGTAGCTCTCCTTGACGGAAATAACTGAACATAATTGCTAAAAACATCCAAAATTACAAATAACTGAGTAGTCCCATCCTGCTAAACAGGCAGAGGTCCAATAAGATTTACACTTAACATTTGATTTTGTTTTTCCGTTACAACACTATACATTTCCCTGTGACTTCGAACTGTCGCCTTTGATTTTTGGCATAGGTCACAGTGGGACGTAAACTTTTGGAATAACTCCTTAGCTTTCGGATAATAAAAATCTTTACTAAAAGTTAAATAACCTTTACTAGCACTAAAATAACCCTGTTGCTCATGAATATATTTGATTAAAGATTGTATTTGTTCTTTTAAAACTACAAGTTTGTAACCTGGTTCCCTAAGTGATCCCTTTTTCAACAACATTTCTTCATATATTTCAAACCATTTGAATTTTTGGGGAATTTCGTCCCTGCCTTTTCCATTTACTTCTGTTATAATTTTTGAAATAAAGGATGGAACGGTTTTATTATTTATTATGACAATCAAAAAATATCATTGAATTGCTGGCTTACCTACTTAACTTATAACTAATTCAACCCTTGTTATTCTTGCATGTTTAACTCGATATCATAAATTTAGGACGAAGCTGTGCGTTCTTCTTTTATAATCATACGTAAATTGTAGTAATAATGATTACTGTTCAGAATTCTTGTACCTTGTGTAGCTCTTCTCAAGAATAAAAGATACAAAAATAACTACATTCCACCTGAATTACCGAGCCAACTGCCGCTTTCTCTCTTGAACCAACCCCACATTCTAACGAGCTCCCCAACTCACCCCAAGCGGGAAACCAACACATCACCTGTTCACCTAAAATTCCAATAGCAGAACCCACTACAGATGGAAGCTGTTTCTTCTTAACATAGTATTGCCACTATTAATTTTATGATCTAGGCACCCCGTGTTTGGCTACTACAGTGGCGGGTACCATTGTTTTCCCTCATGATACAATACACTACCTCTCTGTTCAAATTTCACCTCATAGAATAATTTCCAGATATTCTAATTTTTAAATTTAATTGCTTTCCAAGGTCTCTAATATCATCCTTCTGAACACTCACCATTGGTAATTTTGTTTTAAGCTTTCTTGAAAATAGTAATTCAGCAAATAATTTTTTTAAACCTGGAATTAGTGTATTACAGTAGTAATAAAGTTGTGGCCAGTATAAAGTTTCATCAGCTCTACTAATTGTTCTTGTTATTTCTAAATGCCCTACATATATCAATTGTAACACCGCATTTCATAATGTAGTAGGCACAACAACCCTATCTCTAAACAAAAGCAGTTCATTATCCACATAAAGCTCACTCCTTAACTTATAGTACACTTGAAGTTCACCCCATATTTTCGATTGACCCATCCCTTTTTACAGTTTTTGATAACATTATTTAAGACAATATCTTTTCCTGCTTTCATTCATTCTCAAATGTTTAAAAATAAAGTGAACCATTGCATTCTTCGTCGCCTGCTTATCAGCAATCTCCATACTGTAATTGCGGGACAGTCAATCGGCAATGTGTAAATATTTTCCTGGTAGGTACTGAACTTTTAGATTATATTTTAGATTTATTTTATATTATATTTTAATACTTTAGTCTTAATCTCTGTAGTCTAGATAAATGAGCTGATGTTAATTGTTTAGACATAATAATAACATTTGGTTTGTGATCTGTAATAACCCTTACATCCTTACGACTATAGACGTAATTATGAAATTTCTTGGCTGCATATACAACACAAAATATTGCTTTTTTGATTACAGCCCACCCTTTTTCAGTTTCTGTTACACTCTTCCTTGACGCATATATAACTGGTCTCTCATCTTGTATCAAACAGCATCCAATTCCATTTTGTGATGCATCAGTTTGAATTGTAATTTCTTTGTTCGAATCAAAATTTATTAGGTTGGTATTACCATTTATTTCTCTCTTAATAGCTTCTAACATTTTTTATGTACTGCTAATAACTCAAATTCCAAATTTTTTAAAGTCAATTACATAAGGGACTTATTATTTCTGCTAATTTTGGAATAAATTTCCTAACATAATTTACTAAACCTATCATCCTTTCCAGCTCTTTCTTGTTTTTGGAGCATTTAGGTCATTTATAGCTCTAACTTTCTCACTATCCACACGCATACTTATTTTGAAAAACATTTTATATTCAGACTGATGCCTCACTTACCGGCTTAGGTGACATTTTATTTCAAGAAAAAGATGGTTTAGAACACCCTATCGCTTATGCAAGCCGTACATTAACTACTGCTGAACAGAAATATTCAGCTACCAAACGTGAGCTTCTTGGAATAATCTTTGGAATTGAAAAATTCAGGGGTTATGTCGAAGGAACTCAATTTATAGTAATTACCGATTGCGCTTTCATTACCTGGTTAAATAATTTAAAACAACCCGTTGAACGTTTAGCCAGATAGAATTTACGTATTTCACAATTTACTTTCACTGTTCGTGACAGACCTGAAAAATTAAGTATTATACCTGACGATCTTACTCGTGATGTAGCTGCTTTAAATCTTTCTAATTTAACTCCCGATACCTGGTAATCTAATATGATATAAAAATAACTGAACATTCTGTAAACTACCATTCCTTGCGCGTTATCGAAAATTGTTGTTAGTTCTTCTATATTTAAAGCTACTAACTTACCTAAAACAAAATTAGTAATCCCTACCTCTAATCGACCTGAAGTTTTGAAAATGTTTCATGATGATCCTACCTCTGCACATTTAGGTGTTACAAAAACGATATAAAAAGTTTCTGATTTTTATTATTGGCCCAATTTAAGACAATTTGTTTGCCGTTACATTAAAAACTATAAAACTCATGGTGCACAAAAGAGTTTACTAGAAGCTCGTCCTGGATGAATGGGTACGTTTAAAAAAGTAGCTTATCCGTTTCAATTAATTTCTCTTGACCTACTAGGACCTCTTCCTCAATCTAGAAAAGGTAATCAAAACATACTAGTTGTAACTGATTTTCTAATTTTGTTTTCGTTCACCCTCTATCAAAAGCTGCCTCTTCCGCAACCATTAAGTTTTTAGAGCAACAAGCTTTTCTTATCTTCGTTGTACCTCAAATTATTCTGCGACAATGGTTCACAATTCCTTTTAAAGGATTTTCAAGATTTCGTAAGAAGTTATCAAATTCAAAAGATTTGGTTTAATGCTAGATATCAACCTTAAATAAATCCAATCGAATGCGTTAATCATGTTATTATTACTAGTTCAAAATGGCTGACAGTAATAAGTTGGTGAAAATGACGCTCTGTAATTATTGTTCTAAAAAAGTAGTTACAAGTGGTAATAAGTGTGTAAAATGTGTGGATTGTGGTAATGTGTTTTACCTAGCATGCTCTCAAGGAATAAAGTATATGAAAGTGGTTGATACCAGTAATAATTTAATAAAATGTTGTGACAACAGTGATGTTATATTAACTATTAGTGTGCTGTCTGATGATGGTGATATAAATTGGAAACAAACAGAAAGTCTTTATAAATTGATAATCAAGGAGAAAGATGAAAGAATTGCTTTTTAGATGATAAAATTAAGTTAATAACTACAATTAATAATCAACATACATCTGCAGAACACATAAGTGATAAAAAGCAACCTTCTTATGCCAATATCATTGATGTTGATAAGTCTAATAATTTAATGGAATTAGTAGTTGCACAACAAGTTATCCAAAACAATAATAATGATGAAAATCAAAATCTAAATAACATAGTTCTATATACCCAGAACAAGCTATTATGCAGGAAAACCATTTAAATAAGTCAATTATATTAGCAGATGTGAAACATGTGATTCATAATGTAAATACAAACAACTGTGAAAATAAGCAATTAAAAGTATGAACAGTATTATAAATCTTGAGTAGGACATTAAACAAGATGACTTCATTCTAGTCAAAAAAAAGATCGCTAAGACGCAAAATTAAAGAACAAAATGAGGCTGATAAAATTGATCTACCGGGTGAACATAAAATTCAAACGAAACGCACAAGTTCAGGAATTGTTGGCTCTAAACAAGCTACAACTGATGGATTGTGTGGGGTCGAGAAAAAACTATGGTGATTTATTGGGAGGACTGCAAAAAGCATGACAGATGAATCTATCATGAAATATCTAAAGTTCAACTTAGGAAATGAGGAAGTTTTAGTTTCTCGTCTTACAGTAAATAGTGAGTACCCATGCTTCAAGGTTAGTGCTCCTAAAAAATATAAAAATCAGTTGCATGATCCTGAATTTTGGCCGAATGGGGTAGTGATACGGAGATTTAATTTTCCAAAGGACTCTATTTTTACAAAGACCATTACGAACCCAGCAAACGGGTAAATATTACATGTATATTACCAAAATGTAAGAGGTCTAAGAACTAAATTAGATCAATTTTCTGCAGGTGTAAATACTAGTGATTTTGATGTCTTAATATTCACTGAAATTTCCTTGCATATGGATATACATGACAATGAATTGGAATTATTTGATTTTGATATCTATCGTGCTGACCGTACTGTTTTGACGATTTCTTTTGTTAAGCTGGGTGGTGTTCTTATTGCTATCAGAAAAAGTATACACTCAAGGAAGCTCTCTTCTTTATATCAAACTTTGGAAAGCATTTTTGTTATGTGTACAGTAAATAACAAGAAAATCTTATTTGGTAGGGTATATCTACCACCTACTTCATCTGTCAATGTATACGAAACGTACATGAAATCTGTTGACGAAATTATGCTGAATAATAATTGCTCACATGTATACTTATGTGGGGATTACAATTTACCCAATAGCTATTGGAAAAATGATTCATATGGATGTACTGTCATAGGAAAATCAAACGAAAAGGGTACTTGTATATCTAATGGTATGGCTTTTCACAATCTTTTTCAAATAAATACTGTGACTAATTGTAATCAAAATTATTTAGATCTTGCGTTCACGAATATAAAGGACGTCGTTACAATTGCAGATGAACCACTTGTTAGCTGTGATAAATATCACCCGGCTATAATCATTCGAATTCAAATCTTTGCATGTATTGACAATACCCAGCATAAAGTCGTAATTGAAGGTAATTATTATTATTATTATTATTATTATTATTATTATTATTATTATTATTATTATTATTATTATTATTCATTTAAACTTTAAAAATTTTTGCTTAGTGTACTCAAACCAAATATTTCAAACATCAATAAATCAAAGTCACCTTCAATTTGTGCCATAAATGTCAAACTTGAAGTTTTTATTATTTTGAAAACGATCCTAGGTTATGGATCGAAACGTTAATAAAGATAATTTTAAAAACTATGAGTGGTTTAATCCCCAAAGAAGATTAAGAAGAATACTAAACAAACCACAACAAACATACATGGAGTATTCTTCAGTGTTAATTATATAGCTGTCAATGACTATTTAAGTACTGTAAGGTGGAAAACTCTGCTAGACAAAAATGATTTAAATCACGCTGTTGATGAATTGTATCATCAGATATTATATGTTTTTGAAACTTTTATAACAAAAAATAGAGTAATTACTCCCAAATTTCTTAAATGGTACTCACATGAATTAAAGAATATAATCTTTTAGAAGAAGGCTGCACACAAAAAATTAAAAATGTGTAATACCTCACAAAATTACATAAAGTTTTATAACCTTCGGAAACAATGTAAAGTGATCTATAAATTAACTTATGCTAAACATATCGAAAATTTGGAAAAGTAATTAATAATAGGAAACTATTCTGGGCTTACATTAACAGTAAAAGGAAGGGTAGTTATCTCCCAGTTATTATGATTTATAACAATGTCCAATCCCATAATACAAAACAAATAGCCGATTTTTTGCTGAATCGTTTGGTTCTGTTTACTCTAAAGCCAACAAAGTGGTATATGTCCCCCAAAACTCCGTAACTACATCATTAAGTCACTGTACAATAACTGAAATTGACATTATTGAACAGCTAAGTAAGCTTGTGGTAAATAATAGCAGTGGGCCTGATGATGTTCCTACTATTTTTGTCTATAATTGTAGATTTGTTCTAATGCTGATACTTCAATTACTCTTCACTAAATCTTTAAATTCTGGTATATTCCTTAATACATGGAAATCTAGTTATGTCTTCTCAATTTATAAAAGTGGTGATAAGGCTAATGTTGAAAATTATCGGCCTATATCTAAAAATTCTGTTTTTGCTAAAGTCTTTGAGGCTATAGTTTCGGCCAAAATTACTCCTATTCTTTCAAAGCTTCTTATCAATGAGCAACATGGATTTCGCAAAGGTCGCTCCACTTTGACCAATTTACTTATATTAGAAGAATATTTAATAAATGCTTTTGAAAATAGCTATCAAGTAGATGTTATCTACACTGATTTCTCGAAAGCATTTGATAGTATTATAATAAAGACCTTGATCTCTAAGTTAATGAATCTAGGTGGTACAGTATTGCCCGAAATAAACAGTACTGAAATTGTAATTGTTTTGTATATTTAAAAAATAAATATTATTGACACTTTATTATATGTTCTAAATGTGCACCTCCTCGTTCGAGACAGACTTCATAACGATGTTCTAAGTTTCTGGTCATGTTATTGAATAAGGGTTGTCTCAGGGCTGCGAAGAAGACTCTAACGGCATCCTTTAATTCATCGATGGTTTGTGGTGCCCGTTTGAAAACGGCATTTTTAGCCATGCCCCAAATGTATGCGTCTGGAGGTGTGAGGTCTGGAGAATGTGAAGGATAAGGGAAGTCAGTAAATCGTGATATGAATTTGCTTGGAAAATGTTCTTGAAGAAATTGACGAATTGCGGCAGCAGTATGGCAAGTTGCCCGTCCTGCAGAAAAATTGGTTTTGAAATGCCAAGTTACGTGCACGACAGAATTGACGTAGATCAGGGATAAATCGTGTTAAAATTTGTCTGTACCTCTGTTGATTAAGTGTGACTTGCCTACCATTCTCTTCGATAAAGTACGGACCAATGATTCCGTGTCTGGAAACAGCACACCAGACACTCACTTTTCACTATGTAAAGGAACCTCTTGAACCTCATCGGGTCTGGCAAAGCCCAGAAATCGATTTGTGCGACGATTCACATAGCCTGACAAGTGAAAATGTGCTTCGTCTGAAAACCAAACATTTTCAAAAATTCAGGATTTTCATACTGTAACGCGAGAATTCTGGCGCAATATTCCACTCTACTGCGATAATCCCGAGGATGTAGTTGTTGATGTACCTGAATCACATACGAAAATGTACCCAGCTCCTTCAGGATTCTTTGAAAGGAAGTTCTTTTTAAATCAAGTTGTAACGCTGTCCTTGCCTGGCTGACTTTCGGATTTTCTAAGATTTGCTCAAAAACACGTTCATGGTTATTGTTGTTGTTAACTGTCCTGGGACGCCCCGAGTTTCCTTTTCGTTGGCACAATACACTACCTGTATTTCTAAACTTTTCAATAACCTTCAAAATTACAGCATTACTTGGAGAACGTTTATTAAACCTTTGTGTGAATTGATCAGACACGTATAGCAAACTTGCACCATTACGTCGGCCGATTCCGTATGAACGAAAATAATGCTCTACCAGAAACACTTTCTCCTCTGTACTTAACACCATTTTTAACAATTAGGCCCTACTAATTACTTGTTTGAGGTTTACTTGACAGGTCTATACTAGCTAACTTGAGTGTGGCAGCGCACGCATAAAAACACCGCCAACTTAGTTTCAGTACTGTTTATTTCGGGCAATACTGTACATGGTAATTTAATCCATCGGATTGAAAGTTTTCTAACATGCAGAACACAAATTGTTAAAATTACAATACTTTATCTAAAATCATTGATGTTTCGTCTGGGGTTCCTCAAGGTGGCCACTTATCAACTATTTTCTTTAATTGCTTCATAAATGATATTACTAGTTGCTTCAAATACTGTAAGATTCTTCTCTTTGCTGACGATCTGAAAATCTATAGCATCATAAAAAATAAGATGATTGTAAACAAATTCAAGACGATCTTGATCGTTTATCTAAATGGTATAATCAAAATGGACTTCTCTTTAATCTAAAAAATGCAATGTTATGCAATTCTATAAAACAGGACCCTATTCAATTTGACTACAATATTAATGGATTTATTCTTGACAAACCGAATATTATTAAAGATCTAGGTATTTACTTTGATCATAGTTTAAATTTCAGGTATCATCGTAAACTTATCACTAATAAAGCTATGAAACTAATTGGTTTTATGCATAGAAGCTTAGCTAGTTTTACTAATATATATTGTTTAAAAATTATTTATTGCTCTTTGGTAAGATCCTGTTTGGAATATTGCAGCCCTGTGTGGTCACCATACTACAAGGTGCATAGTAAGCACATTGAAAGGTGTCAAAATAAATTTTTACGTTTAATAGCACATATACTGAAAATACCTGCAGATAGTATTAATAAACAGGTGCTTTTAAGAAAGATTCAGTTACATACATTAGAAACAAGAAGATTATTGCATGATGTTACGTTAATTTTTAAACTGACAAATAGTATAATTGATAGACCTGAATTATTGAACTAATATTCCTTCATATTCCTCACAAAAACAGCAGGTCAAAGGAATTGTTCCATATTGATTTTCATAATACAAATTATGCCATGAATAACCCAATACAAAGATGCTGTAAAGAAGCTAATTCATTTAAAGATTGTGATTTTTTCTATAATAGTATGTCAGTTTTTAAAAATAAAGTGATTAGTCAGCTGTAATAGTGTTTAACCAAGTATAGATATCAATGATTGTACATTAGTTACTTAGTAACGATTGTTATTGACATTATTAATTGTTTTATTGTTAGCCATATTTTGTTAATGGTCTTTTTATAACCATCAATATATACTATTATTATTGTTATCTCTTCATATATCAAATCTGACCATACTAAATGGGACGAAAATATATTTCAAATTGCACAAGCTTTGAGAACTTCAAAACATGAATCTACTCTCTTCTCTCTGTCATTTTTAGTCTTTGGCCATTATACCCCAATTGATGTTATTACGGCTCGATTCCCGATAATACTGATGTAATTGAGTTTGATGAAAAAATACGTTGGGATAAAGATCAACAACAATTACCATTAATTTTTATAGATGTCCGAAAAAATCAATTTAAAGCCTACGAAAAGAGTAAATATCATTACAATCTCCGTAAACAAATATTTCATTTGCGTTGGGTGAACAAGTTTGGTAGAAAAATCGTCTGTTATCCTATGCTGCAAACAAATTTTTCGCTAAACTAACCCCTAAATTTTTCTTATGTATAATCACTCGAGTAATTTCTCCATTAGTATATGAATTGCTAGATTTAAATGATCAACCTCAAGGACATTAGCATATTAAAAACTTAAAGCCATTTTCATCTGCCCCTAACGAGTAATATAAACTTACGTTTATTTTCATACCCTTATCTAAATATATTTTTCTATGGCTTCCTGTCCTTGTTTCGTTCAAGTTTTTTAGAATTACCTCCCCTACTTGAACATTATCTGTTTATTGGACCCCTTTGTATCTAAATATTTATTAATCCTATAACCAAAAACTTTTTAAACCTTATTATGCCATCACAACCTTATATTCTTAAAAATATCCTCTCATACCTAGACATTTCTTTTACATGATGGTTACATACAAGTATATTAAGTTTTCCTCTAAATTCTTATCTTTTATTTGGTTATTATTCCAAAATCTACTACAGTTATTAACCTGATCGATTTGTTTCGTCTGAACAACCCAATGAATCGTTACGATGTTATGATGTCTAAGGCCGATGTTTTCCTAAGGGGATACACATACAATCGCTACCTATGCTCCTGTAGTAAAAAATCAGTTTTTGCAGTTGCAAATACAGGAAATTCCTATTCAATGTGTTTTCTTATGCAATCACTCACTTATAATACGATTAGGTGTACTTCTCATTTGCAGATGTGTTTTGAACTCAATGTTGTTATAATTATTTAAATTTATTTCAACATAATCAAATACATACACCAATTTTCTTCTCTTAGGAGCTTCTTTTGCTTCTGACAATTTAGAACAAGAACTTGCTGAATCTGAGCCTGTAAGCTCAGAAAATGAGGACTTCATGAGACGCTGAAATATAATGGCTGTTGATCTGTATATTTATACTAAATTCCTTTACCCACACACCTTTATAATTAATTCATGTCCGGCGAAATTCATTTCTTATTGTAATCTGTAATGGCTATAGGTATAGGCCTAAGCTACTGGAAAATAGGTTTATGTAAAAATGTCATTCTGATGTTAACCCTTACAAAAGTTTAAGGTTATGTACTAGGTAGCTTGTTAATGCAATACTTGTCCAAGAGCTGCTCCGGGATGCTCCAATAAACAAGCCCTGGAGTTCTGTGCATATGAAAGGAAAGTCTAGAATAACATATGATAGACAAAGACAGGCAATTTTACCAGGTGCTATCTTTAAATGTAGCAACAATATTGACTTTACCCTTGACCGTAACGAGTCTTAAAAGACTCTAAATAATATTTTACTTACAAAGATCTTACTATTCCTTTGTTTACGTTATGTTCAAATGTTGAATGCAAAATACTAGTTGAATTTGTGTTTGCATAACATGAACTTTACACTACATTTCCCACACAGCACAAGGACATCCTGTGGACGTCCTTAAAACGTCCCTCATGGATATTCAAGACGTCCCAAGAATGTCCATATTTAGGCATAAGACGTCCTATTGACGTTTGTATAGGACATTCTAAACAGGTCTACTGTAGGTTCGAACGAACCTGTTAAGGATGTCCCATGGACATTCTAGACAGGTCTATTGTAGGTCTGAACGAACCTGTTTAGGATGTTCTATGGACATCCTAGAGAGGTCCATTATAGGCCCGAACAAACTTGTCTCGGATGTCCATAGGACATCCTTGAAGTATTATAAACTGAAATTATTTATACTTTGCCAAAAATGAAAATAATTATGTGTTATTGTTATAGTGTTAAGGAGCAATTTTACATTTTCTACATATATATATATATATATATATATATATATATATATATCACATTTCTCTGCTACCCAGGTTGCGTTTAAAACGTGATGAGCTTAACTTCTCGTTTTTAAATGCAATCTAAATATATATATATATATATATATATATATATATACTGAGTCTTCTTTAATAAGCGATATTTAATAAATATTGAATAAGATGTTGGTATTTTTGGGCGAATTGCTTATATAACTAAAGGTTTCAGTCAATTTTACTTTATTTACTTTACTAGTTTCGGAGAATTTGTCCCCTTCATCAGAAGCTAAAATAGTACATAACAGTTAAATTAGAACCCAACACTTACAAAACCATTCCATTTATTCAAAAATTATCTCCACAAATTATACACACGTTAAAGAAAGAAAATACAAAATAACTTATAAATACACAAAATCACTAAGTCTTTTATTTCATAAGTTGAAAGATAAAACTCCAAAAATGCTACTTAACAATACTGTTTATAGTATTGAATGCCCTTGTGGAGGCACCTACGTTGGACAGTCTAAACAATATATTAAAAGAAGACTGACCCAACATAAAAGTGATGGAAAGTTAGGCAAAACATCATGTAAACTATCACACATATATATACAACTGGCCATCAACCAAATTTTGAAGAAGTTACCATTTTCGAAATTGAACCAAACTATAAAAGAAGATTATTTTAGAATCATATTATATTAACAAAATTAAAAACAGTCTAAACTCAAAAACCGACATAGATAATTTAAGTAACATTTATTCCTTATTATACCAATATTAAACATTTTTAATTTTTTTAAATTTTGAAGAATTCTTAATTCTAAAATTTATTTTATCCTTATAATATTAAATATATAGTTTATATAGTTACCAAACATTACTCAATCTAATTATAAATAGTTTTATTAATAGTATTACAGTTCCAAAAATTACCTAGCAACAACATTCTAAATATGACATATGTCATCATGATTTCCAAATTTCTAAATGTCAAAAGAATGTACACTTTTAAAATGTTAGACTTAAGCTTGATATGTTTTATATTCATTGCTAGTTACTTTTAAGGTATTTTACGCATTTACTAAAGTAAGTAACTATTGTCCAATTATTAATTTAACTGTTATGTACTATTTTAGCTTCTGATGAAGGGGACAAATTCTCCGAAACTAGTAAAGTAAATAAAGTAAAATTGACTGAAACCTTTAGTTATATAAGCAATTCGCCCAAAAATACCAACATCTTATTCAATATTTATATATATATATATATATATATATATATCACGTTTTTAAACGCAACCTGGGTAGCAGAGAAATGTGATATTGCTCCTCTTATAGAACCATAATAGTAACAAATATAATTATTTTCATTTTTAACAATTTTTGACAGTAGTAGAAAATATTTTTTCTACATTCATACGAATAAACTTCACGCATCAATATTTATACTCTAAGTACAATTTCACATACCATTGCGTCCTTATGGGGTTTACTTTCACAAACGCTTGCCATAACAGCCCATGTACTTTTTTGTACACTAGTCATGAGGAAATAGGTTGCATGGGTTTGCTATATTTCGGAAATATTTTGAATTAACACAGTAATTGTCAAAAGCAAAAATTAAGGAAATTCACTTTCATTTAGTCGTAGAAAAACAACAGTGTATAACACGTATGTGAAGTCAGTTTATACACTCGTTCGGATTGAAACACTCGCTTGCAGCTCAATGTTGCAAACTCCTTACTCATGTATAAAGTGAGACTGCACACTTGATACACAATGGGATTTGCAAAATTTCAAGGATGTCCTATTAATAAAAACAAGACTATTTTGTACAAAAATATAGTATGCAACACAAGCGGTAAAGGTACTGGACAGAAAGGTTTTTACATTTTCTATAATTTGTCTATTCAACCATTGACTATGCTTACCTAAATAATTACCATAGATGTAAAAGAGCTAGTTACATGTAGTTGTCCCAAGGGTTAATAAAACAGGAAAGCTATAATGAGTATATAGAATCTTTCAGTTTTCATTTATATGGACAAGACATTATAAGTTTATTGTTTTCATCCAAATATAACACAATTTTTATTTAGTAAAACTCAAGAAACTACTATAGAATTTATGTAATCTCAAAGTGTAAAGCAAAATATTGAGAATTGCCATTATAACACGCATGTCCGAGATACAATTTACCTTGCCTCTGTTTACCTGGTTATACTTTCCCCAATTGAAATGTAAAAACATTAATTTGTGTCATCAAAAGTATAATCTTTATTTTGTGATAAAAATAAATACTAGAGTATTTATGTATTATGCAAATACAATTAAATCTCACTAAAATATTATCAATTTTCTTTATACATTTTGAATTATTAAATACTTTTGCATGGTCTAGCCTTTCTGAACATCCTCTTCAACCGTGACTGGATAGATGTCTCGGTTTCCTTATTCGAAACTGCAAGAGCAGCTTTTGTAGTAGCACCTTGAAGAAGAAACACCATAAAAAATATATAAACAGAAATATTAAAAAGAAAATTAATGGTTAATTGAAAATTTCAGTCGAATGGTTGCATATAGCAGTTTTCTTATATTCACAATCACAAAAGGTATGTGTGTGGATAATATTGCAAAAAAACATGCTGAAAATGTGTTTTTGCATAGGGAGTATGAAACTTGTACCATATACTTCTCATGAAAATAAGGAGAGTAGTTCATATTAATATGTCTGCAAATATGTTCCCATTATTGAGATACAGTTCATTGAGAATTGCAATAAATTTAGAATTGTTTGGGAATATAAGATCATTCGACATTTAAACAATTCACATGCCCTTTTTCAATAATAATTCAAATTTTAATACAAACATTTCTACCATTTTAATGAGAAAAATACATTCATATGAGCATGCATTACAAGTTTCAACACTAATTATTACAAATAATCTGTGATTTGGTAAGGCATGGCTAATTTCTAAAATTTGTTTCTTGTTATTTATGTCGTATTCAACAATAAATGAAGAATAATAGTAAACAAAATTACTTACTAATTATTATCATCAACAATAGTTGGAAAATGACTTTTTTCCCTTTCTGCCAAACCAACTATACGTTTTTCCCAAATCGATACTTATGAGGGATGCTAATGTTCTTTTTACAAAATCATAATTATTTGCTCCACCAATGTTTGCCAATTTATTTACCTAAACATAAATAACTATAATAAATTCAATTTTATGAATCTAAAATTATTAAAAGTAAAGCGGTCCTCACACAATCATTAATATTGACAACATAAACACTGGCAGTACTTATTTTTGACTTTATACATGGTACAGTCCTTACACGATCAGTGTTAGTTTTTTATTGCATTCTACAACAGTATGTAGTATTTACTTAAGATTTCATTGCTAAAAATTCGAACATGCAATTTGCGACCCTTCTGCCGCAAACTTTTCAAATATGTTTCAAACAAAAATGTGTGCATTGAAAATACGAGCTACTTTTGTTCAACATGGTTTTTGCCCATCTCACCAAACGTAGACACAAACGCAGTCCTTCAAGTTTGTTTTTCCTAAAAACTGTTATTTACCTTCGCACTATTAATTTTACCATCATCAATTGATTTATAGATGATTTTATTTGAACCCATAGTTACATGGTAGTTGATGATAACTATACTGGGCGTCTCAGTCGTGTTGTTCCGTCATTCCACTTATTTTAAAAAAATTTAATTTGATATTTTGTTACAATTACGCGACAAATTTATTCGCCATGTTATATTTCTACAGATCACGTTTTAATGCAATCGCTGTCTAAGTCAAATTTGCATGCACAATTTAAGTAAAATCAAATTACTCACGTGATGTGTATCTCAGAACTTCATAAGGGTCCAGCACGTGGTTGTTGGGTTCGATTACGCCATGTTGATCACCAAATTTGCTATTCGTTCTAAACTTCTATTGCACTCGTAGGGGGTTGGAGGGAATAGGTACCAGGTACAATAAAGGCAAAGTACAGGAAACCTACATACCTGTTTCTAAAAAACACACACTCCACTCAGATAGTTGTTGCCTGGTCCATGTCTCGTGGCTTAATTCCCGCTTTCGACACGCACGCACATCCGTATTCCTTCTGCGCAGACGCGACTGTCAGGGGCGACGGAAGTTAGCGTTATAAATTTAAAAATACGCGGCAATTAACTTATAAATTATATCTAAATCTAACAATGATACATGGCCAGTTCGACATGTAACAATTCTAAACGTGCAACATAGACACCCTTTTGAGTTTTATGCAAAATTCCCTTTTCAGCGAAGTATTACATTTTGTGCAGATGCTCTTATTTTTGTGTAATAGCATCATAAGTGCCTGGTAGATAAACATTCCAGGGAACGTAAAAAGTAAAAATATTTTAAATAGCGGTTTACAGTGGGGGCCTTTGTCCACAGGACAAAAAATTGACACGTCTCTTTTTTGAATTTTAAATAAATAACTATGGCTCGATAATCAAACTTTTCATCAGTATCTTTTTTAAATACTATCATTTTACTAGTATGTATATGTCACACAATCATGGAAGAGCCGCTTTACACATTTCTAAATAATATCTATATCACAGTGGGTTAATACATTCTGTATTAAAGAAAATATGGTCCATGCGTATTCTTAAAAATAACAAATCTAAAAAAATTTCTATTGATATAAGCCAAACTTTTCAGTTTCTACAACATTTGGAAATTAACAAGACTAACAAAGGTAAGGCCACAAAAATTTGCCCATTCAAGGAAATTTTTGCGTCACCAATTTTGAAACCTCAATAAAAAATAACCCATTAAATAAAATCGTTAAACAAAAACGACTAAATAATTAATTCTTTAAAAGGCCCTAGAAATCAATGTGTATATTATTTATGGGTGTGTTGCATTGTAATATAAAACATCTAAAATAGACTATACTTATAAAACATACAGAAAAGCAAATATTGCTGGCACGAGTGTTGGCAGTTCTAATTACGAATAAATAGATATAAATATACAATGCTGATGTCAGCAAAGAGTTTTTAAGATATTGTTCAATAAAAGCTATATTTTGGTTCTGAATTAGTTTCAATAATACATATATGGTACCGTTGAATGTTACCAGTGTCAGTATTTTAAAAATGCTCCTGTAAAAATGTTGGTAGCCTTACCCAGCTATGCATTCTTTAATGAAGCATTTTAGTTTCTGTCCATTTTATTTAAAAATACTCTCAACTTAGTTTGATAACGCTTATTAAATCTAAATTAATTTGGAACATTTTATAGGAGGTCACATACCTGCAGCATTCATAAATTAATCTTCAATTTGCATCAAAGTCTCGAATACCTCCAATTTTTTTTTGGATACTACTGGAAAACTTAATTCTGGTTGGAATTTAATGAAAACGGATCCCTGTTCTGGCAGATTATGGACATCGTTTGCACTTCCTACATGTATTTGCGTATTTCCACCATATAACTATTAGGCTTGTAGGTATATTTGGTATGTATTGTATAACTATAGTTTAAAGAAAAAAATGTCCAAATAAATGAAAAATTTTGATAGAAGTACTATATAAATGGAAACTTAATATTACAAAAGATGAATCGGAATTTTTATATTCTTTACATCTAGGCGGTTTGTTAAATGGGCATCCTAGGGATGTCAATTTCAAATGTCTATAAAACGTTTGTTTAATAATGTCATCAGGACGCCCATAATTGGGCCCAGGACATTCATACCTTATTGGTACTTAGAATGGATGTCCTTGGGATGTTTTGTGCTGTGTGGGTTAATGTGTACCCCATTTAGAAACTTTAAAAAAACTTGCAGTTGACGTTTCTAAAGCAATTCATTTTTAAATTAACAACTTACTTGCATTCGCATACAGACGCTATTTATAAAAAAGAAGTGTTTTACATGTGATACTTACAATTGACCCGTGTCGTTTATCGCTTGTGGATATTGCACATGGCATTCTTCTGACATTCAATTATTCTGAATTCGTACTTTCTAGAGCATTTCATGACCGTTATTTGCTTGAGTAATAATGGCGATATTTGCTCCTTAGGACTTACATTCGCTCGTAACGACATGTTGATTTTTGTTTGCATTTTAATTTTCTTTTTGTTTAAATTTGAAGTAACACGAAGTATAACGTAAAACTTCTATTACACGTACTGTAAATGATAAGTATATATATTTTACATTAATTTGAATCTGAGTGCAGAGATGCGACCATCTTGGAATGCCCGTCATTAACGAATACCCTAAAATAATATCTTGTTCACATAGAAACTACAGATGAGAATGCTTTGTTAGCAGTTTGATCAAGTAACGTAATTTTACAAGATAAATTTTATGTTTGTACTTAAAATATTTCTTAATAGTTGCTCTTAGAAATTATTCTAATCCAAATAATATTTGTACGGCTAAAAATAAAGATGTGGTGTTGCACTATCCTTGGTGTTAGACGACGGCCGAACATGGAAATGTCATGTAGACCTAATGTGTATCATAGGGGAAACCACAGTTTACAAACAACCCCAAAATTGTGAGATTTCAAGAAGCGGGCCTAAAGTTACTGATGCTTCACCAGCAACTAGCAGTGAACAGACATTGTTAAAGCTGGTGGCTAATACCAGTTTACCACCATAGATAAATGATGAGCAACCATCCACCTCTAAGATACCTCATAGCAGTGAAGCCACTTTTATAGTATCAAACAGTAGTCGCAATATTTGTAGTAGTTGTATTAGAAAACCTGAAGATGAATTTGTAAAGATTTTCACTATGTTTTTGTTTTCTTGTATTGTACAACATTGTTGAGCGAGAGGAGAAGCATATGTCTAGCAACAGCGCCCATATGTTGGTCAGAGGTCACAACATTATATTATATGTTGCTAGATATGCCCTATAAGTTTCCACCCTGATCGTGTGACACAAATATTGGAGATTGTCATTATACCTCGTATGCATTATCGAAGGATAGTGACACTACATTGAGAGGCCATTATATCGTATACCATTGATATCCGTACAAAATAAGATGGATATTGGAAAATACAAACTAATTGGAATGAATTTTTGGAATATAAAGCTGTATAGCAAAAATACAATGGGCACAGAAGGAGATATCATTATAGAAAATGTGGAGAAAGTGGTCAGACGACAAGGGTATGCAGGGAATTTACATGCAGGATTAGCACTAGAAGCATTAGAACAGGAAACAGACATTGAAAGGATGACTTGGAATATCCTGTACTTACAGACAAGTTTGAACTAACATTAAACAGCCTGAAAAATAACATGGCGCCGACTACAGATATATTGCAAGCAGAAACTCTAAATACCAATGAACAGAACATCTTTTACAATTTATCTGCTATTTCTATGAGA
Source organism: Platerodrilus igneus (assembly GCA_036346225.1). Taxonomy (NCBI): domain Eukaryota; kingdom Metazoa; phylum Arthropoda; class Insecta; order Coleoptera; family Lycidae; genus Platerodrilus; species Platerodrilus igneus. The sequence goes on from JARFIW010000831.1 coordinate 3,534,289, forward strand.
CAGGTAAGATACTCAGAGATATAAAAGTTATCCCATAGTCACTTACCAAAAAAGAAAGACGTGGATAGATGTGAAAAATTTCGAACAATAAGTTTAACACCGTGCGTGTAAAAATATTAACTAGAATTGTACAGAGTTGGATAGAGAAACAGGTTGAAAAGATATTAGGAGGTTTAAAAAAGGTAGTAATGAGTTTTAGGGATAGACGGATAGTACATAGCTAGTGGTGATAGAACAGGAATGGAGAGAAGTAAATATTGGGAAAGGGAAGAGACAGGAATGTGCACTATCCCTATAATTTTTAAGTTGTATATTGAAAAGGCAATGAATAATGTCAAATGCAGATAGACATTTGGAGTTATTATGCAGGGACAAACGATAAATATGCTGAGGTTCGTAAACTATATAGTGGTATTAGAAGAGTTTAGAAACAGTTTCTAATAAAATGGAAATAGCACTAACAGAGAGAAAGAAATATGGTATGAAAATTAACAAGAATAAAACTAAAGTACTAGAATGTAAAGGAGGGGGAAAATAAGTCTAAAACCAGAATACAAATAGGAAGTTAGAATTTAAAAGGTTAAAAATTTCTGCTATCTCGTAGGCCAAATAGTTATAAAACAAAGATTAGCACAAGGCCATGCTGCATTTAACAAGAAAAAACAACTGCTATATTTGAAGACAATGAACATGGAAACAAGAAAGGCTGTTGAAGGCATATGTGTGGAGAACAGACTGTGAAACCTGGACAGTAGGAAAAGCACCCAAGAAAAATATTGAAGCCTTTGAAATATGGTTGGTTGAGATGGTTGATGGTTGTAGCTCTTGAAGGACCAGAACAGTTTGTGTAACTACTTGAAATGTATTACTATTTAAAATGTATATTAAATATGATATAAAAAAGCATTGTTCAATTGCTGCTTGTTATGTTCTGGCAACAATGTCTACTGTTGGCAACTATGTAAATTATTGTATGTCGCCCGAAGGTTTTGAATTAGTATGTGACGCGATTTCTCCCGAATTACTTAGAAATAAGACGTACCAAGAAATCGTTAATATATTAACTACGTTTTACGATCCAAAACCAGTGTAAATAGCAGAATATTATAGTTTTCACCACAGAATGCAGCAGGAATCTGAATCCGTAAGGGAATATTTAGCGGTATTAAAGAAAATGGCTACTCATTGTGGGTTTAAAAATTATTTAAATACAGCTTTAAGAAATCAATTAGTGTGTGGTCTAAGGGAAGAACGCATACGAAATCGTTTATTGGAGACCGCCAACCTTACATTGGAAAGGGCAGTTGAACTTGCAAGCAGTTTGGAATTGTCCCATGAAAATGCTTCTAGATTTGCAGTACATTATTTACACAATAAGAAAAATAAAGGGGGGAAGTCTTCACAGCATACTACATCCAACAACTACAGTTCTAAAATGGGTAACCAAAGTACAACTTTATGTAGTGCACCAAAAAATTCCAGCATACAGGTATTTTGTTTTAGATGCGGAGGCCCACATCTAGCAAATGTATGTAAGCATATAAACACACAATGCAGATATTGTAAAGGCAAAGGTCACCTTACCAAGGTATGTTTGAAAAGAACAAAGAAAGTAAATTCAATTAGTGCTATCAACAAAGATATTAGTGAAGGTCAAGCTGAGGATATTTTCACAGATAATGACATGTATGTTAATTATATAAATGACATTGCTATAAAGTCTATAAGCAAAAATTTCAATTATTTAAATACAATATTTATCACTGTTAAAATTAATAATGTTGAGGTTGAAATGGAACTTGATACTGGAAGTCCCGTTTCAATTATTAATCACTCGATTTTAAAAAGTATTTTCCTGATATTAAAAATTTGTTTCACGATGATATTAGATTAAAGTTCTATTGTAATAATGCAATTTCAGTTTTAGGTTATGCGAATGTAACTGTAGAGTGGCATCACAGAAGGTATAAAAATTTAAAATTATATGTTGTAAATTAGAAAAAAAATCCTTTGTTCAAAAAAGAGTGGATGTTAATGAAAATTGATTGGAATGTGGTGGTGAATGACTCAACTACATCAGTTCATGCAGTACAGTTTTCTCCTCAGGTTAAGTTACAAACGATGCAGCCCCATTTAAAGAGGCAGTTAGATAAGTTATTAAGTAATTATGCTGAAATTATGGGTAACGACGCAGAGCTGAAAGGTGAACCTGTATCGTTAAATCTTAAACCTAATGCTTGGTCAATTTTTTATAAAGCACGAACGGTCCCATATGCTTTACGGGATAAAATAGAGTCGGAATTACACGATCTAGAAAATAAGGGAATATGGATAAAAGTCAATTATAGTAATTAGGTTACTCCAATAGTTCCCGTATTAAAAGCTAATAACCAAATATGATTATGTGGCGATTTTAAAGTAACTCTTGATCCCCAGTTGGAGATTGAAGAGCACCCGCTACCGACTATTGATGAGCTTTTCACTAAATTAAACAGTGGTGTTTTATTTTCAAAAATTGATTTACGCAGAGCATATTTGCAGTGGAAAGTTAGGGAAGAGGATCAAGAGAAATTGACCCTCAGTACGCACTTAGGTCATTACAGATGTACACGTTTAATGTATGGTCTTAGCTGTGCGCTTGCACAATGGCAGCGTAAGATAGAAAGTATCTTGCATGATATTAAAGGCGTTGCTGTATTTATTGATGACATATGTATAACTGGTCCTAGTGACAGCGTACATTTGTCCAGGTTAGAGCTAGTGTTTCGAAGATTATGCGAAAATGGCTTACGTATTAATTTAAGTAAATCGGTATTTATGCAACCTCAAGTGGAATATTGCGGATTTAAAATAGATGCAAAGGGCATTCATAAATGCATTTCAAAAATTGAAGCTATTCAGAAGGCACCTGCGCCTAAGAATGTTTCGGAGTTAAGAAGTTTCATGGGTTTAATAAATTATTATGGACGGTTCTTTAAACATTTAGGTACAATTTTAGGCCCTCTGTATAATTTATTGAAACAGAGTACACCATGGGAATGGACTACCGAATGCAATGAGGCATTTGAATTAATAAAATTGGAAATGCAAAAGGATTCATTTTTAGTACATTACAATACGGATCTCCCCATTACATTGGCAGTAGATGCTTCGCCCATAGGTATTTCCGCAGTTCTTAGCCACGTTTACTCTGGTGGTCAAGAACGTCTGATACAATTTTGCTCACAAAGTTTAACCGAAGCTCAGAGGCGTTGGTCCCAAGTGGACAAAGAAGCCTACGCTGTGGTTTGGGGTGTAAAATTTTTTTACAAGTTTCTGTTTGCTAGAGAATTTTATTCTCTATACCGACCATAAAGCGTTGGTTCAAATTTTTTCACCCACACAAGCTTTATCACACATGTCAGCTACGCGTATGCAGCACTACGCCATTTTCTTGCAAAGTTTTCATTATAAAATAAAGTATAAAACTTCGAAAGCAAATGCCAATGCGTATGCATTTTCTCGTTTACCAATAGCAGATAAAGATAAAGTAGATTTAGAAGAATCTGATTTATTTGAAATAAATCAGATACAAGCTATGCCAATCAAGCATGCAGATTTGGTTAAAGCAACCGCTGCAGATTCTAAATTAAAATTATTATTACAAGGACTTAGATCCGGCGAAGAAATTTCTAAAGAAGTACGCGGTGAAATAAATGAAATAGAATTTTCAATTCTAAATGAGATCATAATGCGAGGTACAAGGGTAGTCATACCAGAAATCTATAAAAAAAGAATTCTGGATGATTTAAATACAGCGCATTTCGGCGTGATTCGCATGAAGTCTCTGGCTAGAAGTTTTTGTTGGTAGTCCGGAATTGATCACGACATTGAGCAATATGTAAAAAATTGTTTTTTATGTTGCAGAAATAAAAATAACCCTCCGAAGGTTAAAACACATCATTGAATGTCAACATACCAACCTTTTGAAAAAGTTCATGTAGATTTTGCTGGACCTTTCAAAGGAATATATTTTTTAATTCTGGCTGATGCCTATTCGTGTTGGCCAGAGGTTCACATATTAAAAAAAATAACAACAGAAAATACTGTACGAATTTTACGAGAAATTTTTGCAGTATATGGAATTCCGTCTGTACTTTGCTCAGACAACGGATCGCAGTTTACAAACACGGCATTTAAAATTTTTTTAAATGCAAATGGAATTATATATAAATTAACTGCTCCGTATCATCCAACCACAAACGGTTTGGCAGAACGATTTGTACAAACACTTGAAAATAAATTAGCATGTTTGCATGGCAAACCAGACGATTTAGAATTCAAACTTCAACAAATTTTAATACATTATCGTATAACTCCACATTCTGTTACCAATAAATCTCCATCAGATTTAATTTTCAATTACTCAGTTGTCAGTTAAAACTAAATTTGATTTAATGAAACCTGCTACACCAAAAATAACAAGTACACCATTTGAAGTTACTAAGAAATTTCAAGTGGGTGATAGGGTTGCCGTTAGGAATTATTCAAACCCAAACATTAAATGGCAGTTCGGTTTAGTCAAAAATAGAGATGGAACTTTACATTATTCAGTTGTGTTAGATGATGGTCGTACGCGGAAACGTCATGTAGACCAGATGCGTGTCATAGGGGAAAATGTGTTACGTTCCAACACCTGCAAACAATTTTTTCTGCGTTCATTTTTATAACACCCTAAAATGTCTCAACTAGCTCGATTTCCCGCCATTTGAATGTGTTATTTTATAAAATTTCTCAAGTTATTACTCTGTATAAAAGTTTGCTTTATAAAATCAAACAGCTGCTTAGGAAACATTACGTTACAAAGTAGTTGCACTATTTCCTGGCACCTGCAGTGATTACATTTTAATTAAAAGCTGCATGTAAATGCGCAGCTTTCTTCTAAAAGATAAGACCACTCAACACCTGCCTACATCTGAATACAATGGACTTGTTATCTGGTATTCTGCACCTGTTAAGATGTTACAAAGTAACAAAATTGTTCTTCTTTGTCTAAAAATCTTTTGATAATTGTATCTTCTTGTTGGCAAGCTGTTACAGTTTGTATTTCGGCAGCTGTTGTCTGGGAATTCTGCAAACTGAGCGATATCTTTGAAAACCAAATACCCTACGACCCATACATGATTCTGCCCTTATAAAATAGAGACCGTGCTTTGAAAAAGACCATTAAAGATTAAAGATTGAAAGACAACATCTTCTTATCGAAGATACATGTTGTAAAGTCGCTCTACTAAAGTGCTTTCTTAGTATAAGTGAAGTTGGTGGTTCCAACATGCAGCCAATAAAGGAATGCAGTCGGATTTTTCCATCCACAACATGATACGAAGCCAACTAGTCCAAAATACCGTTTTCTATTTTCACAATTCTTTTATGCTGCTGTGAAGTATAGACATTTGATTTGCTGCTACTCATGCTTATTCATTAAATTACCAAACACATGTACAATGCACGAGCGACGATGTAATAATCCTTTTTTAAATTAAAAATTTAATTATTCAAAGTTTGTGCTAGAGTTTGTTTTACTGTTTCTTTTGTCTTTCTGTATAAACATTAACTAAAAGAACTTAAACCTCAATTTAAAAGTATTTAATATATGAGTAATTTAAGTTAGGGTGTCTAATTTTAATGTTATACCATTTCTTGAGGAGGTGCACTTCACAAAGCAGCACGTATATATAATTTAGGTATATTTTTTTTCCTGATGTACTGTATAGTTTATGTCTTATTTTCTTTTGTATGTATTTAAGGTGAACCATTAAGTAAGTATTTAGATTATAAGATGTTATATATATTTTGCTTACCCATTTTTATATGCTTATGTTACGACGCTTTGTTTACTAGCACGATTACGCAACTTATTTCTTTTATTGTTTTGTAAATAGTCTTTCAAGATTCGATGTTAACAATATAGTTTTACAGAGGTTTCCAATGAATTTTTTCTATTTCACCCACGCCACTCACCGACGTTTTGAGCTAGCCCTAATTCTACTATTCCATCCCCATTCTGTTGCGGTAGTCGGTGGAAACATTTCTTTACTTACTTTTACTGTTTTCTTTTGCGTTTGCACGGAATACTGTAACAAATGTAATCGATTCACAACCTCAAACATTCGATACACCGAATTCTAATAGTGAGCCTCAGTTTGCTGTTTCTTCACCCATATCCAGCACCGAACATACACCTATAGAATCAGCGGTAAGTACTAATTCACCACCACATATCATGGAACAATCATCTACCTCTACGATACCTCACAGCAGTGAAGCCACCCCTATAGTACAAAATAGTGGTAGTACAATCTGCACTAGTAGTCGTATTAGGAAACCTGTTGTGAGATTGAATTTGTCATATTTATAATCCTATGCTGTGTGCTCCAACTTTTGTTCTTTTATTTGTAGTATAGCGTTGTTAAGGGAGAGGAGAGCTGTTATGTCCGGCAACAATGTTTATTGTTGGCAATTATGTAAATTATTAAATGTCGCTAGGCATGCCTGCATTTTCTCTACCCGGAATACGCATGTCAGAGTATGCTGTCAGTTGGTTACGATTCTTTCGTACTTGCTTTAGTACACTTGCGTGCTAAGTGGATTAATTATATGTAGTTCATTGAGTTCAATTATTATTTCCTTCAACACTAGCGAGTAACACTGCTTCTTTCATGAAATGTAATTGACAACTGTCAAAAGATAACAAAAACTGATAGGGCTGTTCTCAGCTTACATTTACTAATGATAATGCAAGGATTATTTCTAACATCCTGCCCATCTGTTGAAAGTGATGGAATATAGCTTTCAACAATTTTAAGTATCTAAGTGTAAGTAAGATTTCGTACGATTAACAAAGAATTAAACAATATAAGTGATCACATCTAAATGTATACTGATTAACAATGATTTGTTGAGTGACACTTAACTCTTACGCTAATTACAACAAAATGTCTAAACGAGTTCACCTTGTGGTTAACACTAAACAATAATGTTATAAGCACTAATTTGCACATAACAAAGTTTATTATTCACTGACTTGAATAGGGAGAGGGCATATTCTTGATATAGAATGTTGGGTAGGTCCACATTGTGTGCAAATGGTGACAACTTGAACAATGTCAATACCATAATGCAATTGGATGACGGCCTAGTTTCCATTTCGTTTGAGGAAGATGCTCATTCTTGAAAAGGACAAGTGCACCAAGTTTAACAATTTGACAAGTCTCTTTCCATTTGAATCTCTGTTGAAGCTTAGAGATGTATTCTTTTGACCAACAATGCCAGAAATGTTGCGTAATTTGTTGAAGCTGTTGATAAAGAAAAAGTCGATTTTCTTGAATGTGGGTTACATTGGGATCTGGTATCATTGTATGTGTGTATGTATGTATCATTGTAAGTGTGATGGTGTAAGTGGTGAAAGGTCTGAGGGATCGATCGGACGATAAGGGATACAAAGGTCTAGAATTTAAAATCCCTTCTGTTTGAACTAATATGCTATAGAACTCTTCGTATGTAAATGAAGAGTCCGTAATTACTCTTTTAAGGTGAAATTTTGTTGATTTTACCCCTGCTTTGCAGATACCACCCATACTAGGCGAGTAAGGAGGCAAAAATTTCCAATCAAAATTACAATAAGATAAAGTTGATTCTTCTTTCTTGTTAATTAGAAAGTGAGCTAACTTATTAAGTTGAGAATGTGCACTAATATATGTGCGCCCATTGTCAAAGTAAATCTATGAGGGCATTTCTCTATGTGCATCAAATCTATGTAGATACAAAATAAATGTATCTAATGTTAAATCAGTCAACGGCTCCAAAATGTACCGCCTTTGTAAAAAACCAAATGAATAGACAAACATAGCATTTGCTCAGTTTGGCACCGTGACCTTTTCTGTGCTTTATGATAAATGGACCACAGTAATCGGTGCATGTCACGTTAAATGGGGGCTGCGGGTTTACTTTATCAAAGGGTAAATTGACCAATAAATTTCGAATTTTCTTTGGATGCAATTTGAAACATTTTATGCAGCTATGAACAGTTTTCTTTGCCAGATTTCTTCCACCTAGAGGCCAAAATTGGTTGCGAATGGTACTAAGTAGTAGTTGCGGACCTGTGTGTAAAAGGATTTCCTGTTTGTGGCAAAACAACATTATAGTAAAAGCATGCTTCAAAGAAACTATAATAGGGTGCTTCTTTTAATATATAAATGATGAATTAGTGAGCTGTCCACCGACACATAATATGCCTTGCGTGTCAAAAAATGAACTTAGTGTAGAAAACCTACCTTTGCTACGTTTTGTTTGGTTATGTGTTAATTGTTTGATTTCGTGATGAAACAATTCTTTTTGTGAAAGCAATGCTAAACGAATAAGTGAATTATGTAGTTCAATAGCTGTTAGGAGACAAAGGCTATGTTTTCCCCCAACTGTGTGGAGTTTTTAATAAATCGTAGGCATTAAGCCACAATGTGTTTAAGTTTTTGTAACCGTGAATACTTATTGAAAAGAAATAATATTTCAAGAGACTCAGAATAAGATTGAGCCGGAGCAGTGATGACTACTGGTAAGCATTGGGATACTGCACCTAACTCGTATTCAGAATCCTTAAGGAAAATGGGATCATGAAACCATAATGGAAGGTATAGCAATTTTTCAGGGTTGACGCCTCTTGTGGTACCCATGTTTGTTGTGTGAGTGGAACAGTCGAAGTAGACATCAACATTGGAAGAAAAATGACTGGGTAAAAAAAGATTATTTAACTTCCGAATCATTAAATGTTCTGCATGAAAGTCTTGTTGCTCCACAAAAAATCTTGTTACCTTCGCTGCATATTAAACTAGGATTAATGAAACAATACGTTAAAGCTTTCAATAAAGATGGAGACTGTTTCAAATACGTTTGTAGAAAATTTCCCACTATCTCAGATGCAAAATTAAAGGAAGGAATTTTTGTCGGTCCTCAAATAAGAAGATTAACAAAAGATCAAGAATTTGTTAATACCATGACCGAAACTGAAAAAGATGCATGGATTTCATTTGCTATTGTTATTGAAGGTTTTTTGGGAAACAACAAGGATCCTAACTACAAGGAAATTGTGAAAAACATGCTACAGAAATTTATGGAATTAGGATGTAATATGAGCACAAAATTTCACTTTTTACACTCGCATCTTGAGTACTTCCCTGAAAATCTTGGTGATGAGAGTGAGGAGCAAGGTCAGAGGTTCCAGAAAAACATGAAAGAAATGGAATGCAGGTATCAAGGACGGTGGAATGTTTCAATAATTATTACTGGTAAAAAAAGGGCACAATCTGGCACTGGAATACAGAAGAAAATCCACTAAAGGGTGTTTTTTATCCAAGAGGGAAGGATCTTCTGGAAAGAAAAGACATTAAAGATTGTTTAAGACTTCTTTCAATTTAGTTTACTATTTTTAAATTTGTTTTTGTCTCTATATCAATAAAAGTAGCGTTTATTTTGACCAAATTTTTTATTAATCTATTTTCAACATTGATAAAAAAACCTTACGTGATAGGGCAAAATGACACTCGGATTTGAATTCAGCAGATCAAAATTATACAAAATCAGATGTCAGATCAAAATCAACTTTCAAAAAGTCAAAATTTGTTGGTCTGTGTTATTTATCAATTAAATGCTAGTATAAATAATAGCTAAGATATCATTATCGTCAATAGGTTTTCAGTTCTGGAACTGATTGAATGCGTACCTCCATTGTTTCCTATTCTAAACTAATCTGCACATTTCCCTGAAATTCCCACAGCCTATGTGCAATAGTTTAATCTAGGTCTACATCTACTTTTCATTTTCCTTCCTCTGCTTCTAATGTATCCTGCACTATTCCCTCGTGCCTTAGAACATGTGCTGTCATCCTATCTCTCCTATTTCTTTACTGTTTTCTACAAATTTCGTTTTTCCCCTACCATGTCTAGTACCTCTTTGTTGTTAACTTTGTCTGTCCGTGATATCTTCATCATGCGTCTGTAGCACCACTGTTAGAAATACTCCTTATATTATCATTAGTTAAAGTAAGCTGGGAACAGCCTATCAGTTTTTGTTATCTTTTGACAGTTGTTAATTACATTTCATAAAAGAAGCAACAATTGAACAATTCTCCTCTTATATTATATTTAATATACATTTTGAAAAGTACAAGTAATTCATTTCAAGTAATTACACAAACTGACCCTTCAACAGCTACAACAATCAACCATTTCAATCAAAATTCTGATTCTTCGAGCACGGTTTGAAATCCAGATTAATCAATACAATACAATGCTATCACACAATTTAATAGCTTTAGTTTCAGTCCAGTTAAAACAACACGAATACAAGAACTAATAAGTGCTGCAATTTGTAAATCCAACAAGGCACATAAGTATCAAGGAAAATTCAATATTGCATCGCTCAAATTAATACGCATTTGACATCTACCAAGCAAACAAAGGCAAGGAATCTAAAATCCAAGGTCAGTAAAGCAGTGCTGCTTAAAATACAAGGCTCTATTATCTAGCAAAATATAGCGGCTACAAATTTGAAGCTCTCTTGGTTTCCTCTCCCACAACACAAAACTGCACTACACACAACTCTATAGCTCATAGTTTGCAGCATACATAACTATAATACGTATTTGCATAACACTAAAGCAAGGGTTCATTTAGCTTTCAAAGTCCAACCTTAATAACTCGTTTAATTTTCAAGAAACGTGGTCCATTTAACGTCAAACATATATTACAGAGCAACGGCTCATATGCTATTTTATTCAAAAGATTTAAAACTTCAAAATGACAGCTGTCGGTTATTTAATTCCTAAAGGAGATCAAGTTAAAGCTCGCTTGGATAGCTTTTGCGATTTTTTTCACCAACTGAATTAGATTCAACCATAGGTGATCTAATACAAACGCTAACCTCAGTTTGAAAATCGGTTCCTGCACAATTAGGAGCTCGTACACCTGCATTTGAAGGTACACTAGCACAATTCGAAGCAATTCATAATAACATTGTTAATTTGGAATCTGAGGAAAATCTAAATCAGTGCTATCAAGAATTTATAGATTTTGAATCTTCATATTAAGAGTTATTAGCTCAAGCAAAAGATTTATGCTAAGACAATCAGTTGCAGGCTCAAAGTGTAATTCAGTCTAATAATGTGTCAGTTGGGTCAAATACTGCACATAGTCCAATAATCAGCTACAAAGCAGAAGCGGATAAAAATATCAATACACATCAGTTCAATAACGTTAAATTGCCTGTCCATAAAGGGTGAACTCGAACAATTTTTATGCTTCTACGAAAGCTTTAGATCATTGGTTCACAATAACGACAAATTAGACGATATAGCATGTTTTTTATATTTAAAATCTTGTCTTGGAGACACACCTTTAAAGGTAATACAATCTTTAGAGATTAGTGCAAGTAATTACCTAATAGCTCCATCTTTAATCGAAAGGCGATACAAAAACACAAAACTAATTATTCAATCTCATATCAAGGGCATTGTTGATTCTCCAAAAATTACAAGGGAATCACCATTGGCCTTACGACAACTTTCAGATTCCTTACAAGCCTATTTAAGGGCACTAGAGGCACTAGACAAACCATTTAAATCATGGTCAACTATTATACAATATCTTGTCACAGAAAAACTAGATTACCAGAGCAAAAAGGTGTGGGAAATTAAAGTAGCAAAGCAAGATGACAATCCTGACACAGAGCTTCTCATTGCATTTTTAGAAAAATGCTGTTCACTATTAGAAAAAATCGAAAAATATAAAACGCCCCAAACTAGTTCAATTGTACAAATTCAGAACCCAAAATCAAATAAAACGCAAAGTCCAATATTTCCAAATTATAAACAACAAAGCTTTTCTCATGTAAGCTCTCAAAACAAGTGTTGCCCTTCATGTCAAAGCAATCACAAAATATACTTTTGCGAAGCATTTCTAGAGTTTTCTGTACCAGCACAAATTGCAGCGGAAAGAAGACACAATCTTTGTTCAAATTGCTTACGGCCAGGTCATTTCAGTGCTGATTGCCAGTCTGGTAACTGCAAAAAATACAACGAAAAGTACTCGACCTTGCTTCATTAAGATAATTCAATACTCTTGCAAAGCTACAATTTGGCTACACCTCAAGTTGTTCAAACAAACGTTGCATTAGAAACTAGTAACATGCTCACTAGTCACACAAAATCATATAACCTTCTCTATTATACCTACAGCTATTGTTTTTTACGTCAGATGTTAATAATAAATTAACTAACAAATGCACGTCGGACTGTATATAATTATTTATTTAGTTTAAGAGCATAAGATTACAAATATAGAGATAGTGCGTCTACACTTTAGAGAAGCTAACGAACAAGTGTGTCGTGGTTAAAATGCACCCTCTTCACATATTAAAGGCGGGCGTGGTACAGTCTTATACAAAAGTAACGTATACACACAACTACAAATTAAATATAAAGTATTGAACATAAAGTGGGGCCCAAAAAAGGTGAGCCAAAAAAAAAATTATTTTTTTTTTAAATCAATATAGCCTTAAGCTAACAAACTAACATACGTAGAATAAACAAAGAGCACAAAAAACTGTAATGCACTATTGCGCACAACAATAAAATGTTAAACAAGCACATTCAATATACGCACTCCGGCAATGGGCAGAGCTTTGCGAATGCGCGACGAACAAGCCCATTTGAGGTCTTTACTGTAGCAACGCGGTTTACTAGATCCTTTCCGGTGTGAACGTCTATTACACGTCCGAGACGCCAAGAAGCAACTGCAGTATTATCGTCCTTGATAATCACTAATTGACCAGATCTGAGCATGTCACGTTTATGCTGCCATTTGGTGCGAAGCTGTAGTTTGGCAACATATTGTAGTTTCCATCTTTTCCAAAATAACTGTTGCAGTTGTTGTATCCGAGCAAAATTCTTTAGTTGATTTGGGGCAGTGTCAGTAACATCTGGATGTGGTATCGTGCTCATATGCCGCCCGATTAGGAAATGAGCTGGGGTTAAGAGGTTTAGGTCTTCAGGATCAGAGGATAGTAGACAAAGTGGTTTGGAGTTAAGAACGGATTCGATTTGCACTAAAAGAGTATACAGCTCTTCAAATGTAAGTAGAGAATTCCCAATGGAGCGCTTTAAATGATGTTTCATACTCTTAACACCGGCCTACCAAAGGCCCCCAAAGTGAGGTGATTGAGGAGGTATGAAGTGCCACTCAATACCTTTCTCTGAAGTAGTATTAACTAACGCGTCTTTATTCATCTTAACAAAGTTATGTAATTCCTTTAAACTAGAGTTCGCACCGACAAAATTGGTGCCGTTGTCCGAGTATATTCTGGAGGGTTTGCCGCGACGACCAATAAATCTTCTCAAACACATTATGAAAGCTTGCGCAGATAAGTCACTAACAAGCTCAAGGTGTACAGCTTTTGTAGCAACGCAGACATAAATACATATGTAGCACTTAGTAGTCGCATCGCGACGGCCACTTTTATATTTAATTAGCATGGGCCCAGCATAATCGGTACCGACAACGGCAAAAGGCAAGTTTGGTGAAATTCTATCACGTGGTAAATTGCCCATTATCGGATCGATTGTTTTTGGTGCGCAACGGAAGCATTTAACGCAATTACGCACAACTTGTCGAACCAAGTTTCTGCCATGGGTGAGCCAGAAACGTTCTCTTATGTATGAGAGGAGTAACTGAGGACCACAGTGCAAAAGCCGAACATGTTCACATGCGGCTAACAATTTGGAAAGAGAGTGGCGACCGTCTAAAATAATAGGGTGCTTTTTATCAAATTCAAACTCAGAATTTTGAATACGCCCCCCTACTCGTAACAGACCTTGGTTATCAAGTACAGGAGACAAAGCTATTAATTTGCTACGCAGGGTATACATTTTGAGCACTTAACAATTTTATTTCTTCTACAAAGGAATCTAATTGAGCAATTCTAACCAAACGCATAAGTGCGGAGTCGATTTCCTTTGCAGATAGTGGGCCAAATGTCCTCAAATCAAAGTTCACGGAACAATTGGTAACAAAACGCAAGCAATATGCAATTGTTCTTACAAGCTTATTATAATTTGAATAATTTTCTATGGGAAAATGTTCATTCGAGCTTATTATTAAAGAGGTGACTTCCCCTTTTATTTCAGGAAGCCTTGTTTCTGAGATGATTAAATTATTAAATTCAATGTCGTGTTTGTAGAGAAAGTTGGGCCCGTTCCACCAAATATCGCATACTTTTAATTGCGAGGGCATGAGTCCGCGTGACAGTGGATCAGCAGCATTGTTGTGAGTAGGCACATGCGACCAAATAGCATTGCGAGAAATATGTTGAATTTCAGCGACTCTGTGAGCCACAAAGGTTTTAATAGATGAGGTGCTGTTTTAACCATCCAAGGACAATTGTGGAATCTGTCCATAAATAACAACGATCTATCTTGCTCTTTAGCGCATTTACTGAAGTATACGCCAATTTTGAGAGGAGAACGGCTCCACATAACTCCAATTTAGGAATGGTTAGGGTTTTGAGAGGAGCTACTCTGCTTTTTGAACACAGTAGGTGACAAGATATCACGCCATCGATATCGATTGACCTTATATAGATACAGGCGCCGTATGCCTGGGTGCTGGCATCACAAAATCCATGCAGTTCGATAGCCGTCGGGTTTAGACAAATTGCATGCCGAAAAATTTCTAATCCATGTAATTCAGGCAGCTCAGTCCTAAATTGAATCCATTTTTGATGCAAATCGAGAGATATCGATTCATCCCATCCGGTCTTGTTTAACCACAACTGTTGAAGTAGTACTTTTGGTATTAGAATACAGGGACCTAACAGGCCGAGAGGGTCAAATATCTGGGAGATTTCTGAGAGTATACTTCGTTTTGTTATCCGTTCATTTGTAGAAGGGGATATGAGAAAAGCCAAATTGTCATTTTCAAAATTCCAATATAGACCCAAGGTTTTTGTATGGTTATGAGATCCAATTTCTAAGAAGTCCGGGTGTATATCAGTCGGATTAACATCCTTCAATACACGAGGGTCATTAGATATCCACTTTTTTAACGGAAAACAACCTGATAAAAGAATTTTTGGTAAGTGCTCACATATTTCTTGAGCTTCTTCAAGGGAATCTGCACCCGTGAGAATATCATCTACAGAGAAATCCTCCATTATGATTTTGGAGATTTTTGGGTGCGTATTTGCACATTCAATTCCTAGCTGGTGTAGACAGCGAATTGCAAGGAAAGAGGCTGCAGCAGTGCCATAGGTTACAGTCCTCAAATTATAACTATGACTTTCATTAGTTGCTTCATTTCGCCATAATATTTGTTGCAGAGGTAATTGCGAGGGGTTAATAAGTACTTGTCTATACATCTTTTGTATATCGGCAGATATGGCAAGCTTATGAGATCGAAAACTGAGCAAGATTGAGAATAAATCTCGTTGAATTACAGGACCGACCATTTGTATATCATTAAACGAATAGCCAGTGGTTGAGGGAGCACTACCATTAAATACAACTCGTATTTTGGTAGTGGAGCTTTGTTCTTTGAGCACGGCATGGTGAGGAAAAAAGTATGAACCTTCCGAAACTGCATTGTCTACTTTCGCTAAAGACATATGAGAGAGTGCTAGATATTCGTCCAGAAATTGTGAATATCGTTCACGAAGAGACTGGTTTAAACTTAATCGCTTTTCGAGAGATAGAAGACTTCTTTTTGCAAAACTATATGAATCGCCTAGTTTTAACGGAGAATCTTTTAGAGGAATTGTGACGACAAATCGACCATCGCGTTCCCTGCGAGTGTTGAAAACGAAATGATTTTCACATTCAATTTCTTCTACTGACATGGGTTTTTTGGGAGAGCATTCTTCGGTTTCCCAAAATTTTGCGAGTTGATCTTGAATGAGCATATAGCTAGAGGAAAAATTACAAACAGCCAAAAAGAGTTTTTTGTAATTTGGGCTGTCCTTTTCCCAGAGAAATTTGTCCGACACATAACAAATCATAGAAGCAGTTAGCACCTAGTAATAGATCTATATTGCCGGGGGTGTTGAAATTGGGGTCAGCCAATTTTAGATTTGGCGGCAACTTTATATGACTTGTGTCAATTGGAGCATTTGGGATATTGCCAGTAATTGCGGTTATTATTAAGCAAGAGGTTTTTAAGGTATACGAACTATGTTTGGCCGTTAGAGAGACATTACATTTTGAGTTTATTTGAGAGTTATAATTGGCCAAACCAGTGACGTTTATTTTAAAGTTGTCACGTTGGAGTTTTAGTCGGTTGCACAAGTCACTTGTAATGAAATTACTTTGACTTCCGCAGTCTAGAAGCAAGCGGGCATTATGGGCTTTACCCTGAGAGTCCAAGATAGACACGACGGCAGTAGAGAGAAAGACGTTCGTGTTGTTATCAACAAACGAAGAAGTTAGAGAGATTCTTTCTTCCGAAGGAATTGATTGAGAAATACCCGAAGGGCCTGTGGCGTTTACCTCTGACGTAGGAGATTTACCAATATGTAAAAGAGAGTTATGCTTGGCCATGCAAGTACGACAGGAGTGTCGAGATTTACAATCTTTGCTGATATGATCACGAGCGAGACAATTTAGACACAATTTGAGAGATTTTGCATTAGAAATTCTGTCATCTGCAGTGAGAGCTTTAAATTTTTTGCAAACATATATTGAGTGTGTGCCTTTACAGTAATTACAAAGAGCCAGGTTAGCGTTAGTTACAAAGGATTTAGTGCTTTTGTGCTTAACAAAAGTCTTATTTTCACGAGCGGTTGTAGAGGATTTGTGCGACATATTTTCGCTTTCTAACGCTTCAAGTACACTCGCTTTCTGTTTAAAAAATTGGATAAATTCGGACAAAGCAGGTATTTCATTGTCATTTTTGTGAGTTTCCCAGTCACGTTTAGTAACCGAGTCGAGAAAAGAAACTAAATTTTGAGTTATGATAACTTCGCCTAATTTATCTGAGGGAACCAACGAATTTAGAAATTTGGAATGTTCTAACGTATTGTCTATTATTTTTCTGATATGAGTGGAGGATTCTTTTTGGGCAACTTCTACAGAGAAAAGAGCATTTACATGATTCCTAATGAGACCACGTTTATCATTATATCTTTTACAAATCATCTTCCACGCTGATTCGTAATTGTCCGAACTGAACGATTGAGTTCTAAGAACGGCTGCCGCTTTTTTCGTCAATGAAGATTTCAAATAGTGGAATTTTTGTATGTGACTTAGATTAGTATTGGAATTGATTAAACTTTCAAAAGTGTCTCGAAATTCTATCCAAGTAGTTTGCGATTTGCCATTAAAACGAGGGAGCTCTATGACAGGAAGGCGCACAAAAGGCGCATTTGCCGATTGCTCAGGACAATTATTAGTACTTGAGATTCTAGAGTGAAGAGAATTAGGAGACTGCCTTGGAGAATTATCAGTACTAGGAGGTTTAGATTCTAGAACGGAATTCGCAGAGCTATTTTTAACGGTCACTTGTAACAAAAGTTCAGCTTCTGTAGTCAAAGCGTAATATTTTTCTTCAAAACTATCGCGATGTGCAAGTTCAGCATCGAAATCTTCAGAGAGGGTTTCAATTAGATTTTGTATTTCATCATATGCACTCGGTAAGCATATAAAATCATTTAGTCGTTACACAATTCAATTATTTGACCCGCAGAAGAAGAATCCATTTGTTGTAAATTACTAATAAAGGTTCCAAAATTTGTTACCTTTCGTTTGAACACTGTTTGCTTTTTACGCAATGTTTCAATTTCTGTCGCCATAATTAGGAGCAATGTTAATAAAATACAAATATTTTTAAAACGAAGGTAGTCCTAAGGACCGGTATAAATACCAAGAGAGAGTAAGAGAGAGATTTGCGACAAAATTTGATAACACTTTTGAGAAGTATAATTGTACGACAAGGCACTAATTTTGCTGTAAACTAGTCAAATAACTTAGTTATAATACGTTTTCAGAGAAAGATATTTGAGCGCATCAACCTTTTACACAAAGAGCGTGAATAAAACCAATATCCACTACCAAACACTTGTTACTGAAATTTAAGAGCATTGAACATCACTGAAAGCAAAAATGATTTTTCATTTCAGTTGAGGTTTGTGTACATGCATCACTTACTTGATATACTTTAAATAATGTGTTGTAATATTTTTTATTAGATCATTCATACAAAATAACCAACTTTTAGCACAAATACGTTTTTTTTTATAGGAAAGTGAATAAAATAAATGGGATGAACTTACAGCTTTGTGATGAATGTACCGTTGTATGACATCAAGAAACCCTTAGGTAGAAACCAGTTTGTTACTGCAAACATCTAATATTTCATCTCCTTTACTTTCGCCTTGCTATGTTGAAGAATGCGAACTCGAGCTTGAGATATGTTGCAGCGTGATGCGTGATCTACAATTATAGTTAATTGAAGTGATTGCTAATTCAATAATCCGGCTCGAAGGACCAATGTTTTTTACGTCAGATAATAATAATAAGTTAACTAACAAATGCACGTCGGACTGTATATAATTATTTATTTAGTTTAAGAGCATAAGATTACAAATATAGAGATTGTTGTAGACACGAGTGCGTCTACACTTTAGAGAAGCTAACGAACAAGTGTGTCGTGGTTAAAATGCACCCTCTTCACATATTAAAGGCGGGCGTGGTACAGTCTTATACAAAAGTAACGTATACACACAACTACAAATTAAATATAAAGTATTGAACAGCTATAATATTAATTTATTATTACCAAGATATACCACACTATTGCACAGCATTATTAGATTTGGCTTCAATGAGGTTCTATATGACTATATCGCTATGTAATCGTCTTCATCTTGAAACAAAACAAGTTAATAAACCAAATTCTGGCATTAGCCAGACCTAAGCTAAAGTTTCGTCGATTTCCGATGCAAAAATTCGTTCTTGCTACTCGTTAGCACAACAAATCGTTTGCCATCACATGAAGGGCTTGAATCAATTAAACTCCTGCAAAACGTATCGTTAGCCAATCCAAACTTTAACCAATACACAAAAATCGATATTCTCCTAGGCGTCAATATCTTTTGGAATTTGTCGGTAATCCATCAAATTTTTCTTGAAAGATATCCGTTTATTCATAATACTCATCTTGGATATGTAGTATCTGGGCAATTTTACTCTAGTATGGGCAACAATGCTCGTACATCTTGTTATTTAACGATTGGTCTATCTAAGCAGCTATCACGATTTTGGGAGATTGAAAATATCACTCCCATTAAACATTTCACACACAAAGAACGTGACTGCGAATCCGATTTCAAACAAACTACTACACGAGATTATCAAGGTATATTTACAGTCTCGATTCTTTTAAATTTATCTCTCTCTCTCTCTCTCTCTCTTCTTGCTGAATTGAAACAAAAATCAAGAATTTGTATGTTGAGTTCACGGCTAATAACGAAGATTTAGGCCACATGAAAAAAATTGATGAATTGTTAGATGTTTCTTCTTATTCTAATTACATCCCACACCATGGCGTTTATAAAGAGAGTAGTTTAACAACCAAGCAGCGAGTCTTGTTCAATTCAAGCGTACCTTCTAATAATGGTCTTTCATTAAACGATATTCAATTGAATGGCCCGGTCTTGCAAGAGGATCTCTTCTCAATACTTATACGATTACGTCGATTCAAATACGTTATCACCAGCGATTGCTCCAAAATGTATCGCTCTGTATGGGCGGAAGAAAACAACGGTCTTTACAAAGAATCTTTTGGCATGCCAATCCCTCTCGATCAATGTCTCTCTTGATCAATATCTACAAATTATGTACTGTTACGTACGGTGAAAGAGCTTCAAGCTTCCTTGCGATTAGGTGTTTATTCGAGTTAGCTGCACAATGTGAAGCAATGCATCCCAACATTGCAAATATAATCAGAAAAGACATGTATTGCGATGATCTTTTAACAAGTTGCAAATTTTTCAATGTAGCAACAAATATTTGTTCAACCATATTCAAAGTTCTGAAATCTGGTGGTTTTAATTAACGAAAGTGTAACTCAAACCATCCTGAAACATTACAATCAGTTAGATCTTTCAATATATCGAACAACATTTTGGATTGTGGTCCAAACGAACATACCAAAACGTTGGGCTTAATATACAATAGCTACCTAGATGTTTTACTTTTCAGGCTTCAAGAGTTTACTTCAACGACATGTCGCCACAAAGCGATTTGTATTGTCATTCATCTCTATAATTTTTGATCCGCCAAGTCTTTTGAGCTCGTGTACAATAACTGTAAAAAATTTTATGCATGAATTGTGATTAATTTAAATAGATTGGAACGAAAAATTACCAGACAATTTACATATCAAATGGAATCGATATTGTCAAGATCTCATTCAACTCAACTCGCTTAAAATTTCTCGATAAGTTATTTGGGATTGCGCTCGCACTATAGAGCTGCATGCGTTCACAGATAGCAGTAAAAAATCTTATGGCTCATGTGTATACATAAGAGCTATCGATAATTAAGGTAGGATATTAGTCGATCTTTCATGTGCCAAAACAAGAGTTCGACTGTTAAAGGTACTTACAATACCGAAACTCGAGTTATATGGAGCCTTAATAATTGCCCAATTAGTAGACAAGGTTAAAACTGCCGTGAATATCAATTTCAATGATATTATCTATTGGCCAGATTCCAGTATCGTATTGTCGAGGGTAAAGACACAACCCCGCCAATGTGATACTTTTATAGCAAACCGTGTTTCTCAAATTGAACAGCAGTGTGACACCTCCAATTGGAAACATATTTCAACTAGCAACAACCCAGTTGACTTACTTACAAGAGGCGTCAACCCTGAAAAATTGCTATACCTTCCATTATGGTTTCATGATCCCATTTTTCTTAAGGATTCTGAATATGAGTTAGGTGCAGTATCCCAATGCTTACCAGTAGTCATCACTGCTCCGACTCAATCTTATTCTGAGTCTCTTGAAATATTATTTCTTTTCAATAAATATTCACGGTTACAAAAGCTTAAATACATTGTGGCTTAATGCCTACGATTTATTAAAAACTTCACGCAGTTGGGGGAAAACATAGCATTTGCTCCCTATCAGCTATTGAACTACATAATTCACTTATTCGTTTAGCATTGCTTTCACAAAAAGAATTGTTTCATCACGAAATCAAACAATTAACACATAACCAAACAAAACGTAGCAAAGGTAGGTTTTCTACACTAAGTTCATTTTTTGACACGCAAGGCATATTATGTGTCGGTGGACAGCTCACTAATTCATAATTTATATATCAAAAGAAGCACCCTATTATAGTTTCTGTGAAGCATGTTTTACTATAATGTTGTTTTGCCGCAAACACGAAATCCTTTTACACACAGGTCCGCAACTACTACTTAGTACTATTCGCGAACAATTTTGGCCTCTAGGTGGAAGAAATCTGGCAAAGAAAACTGTTCATAGCTGCATAATATGTTTCAAATTGCATCCAAAGGAAATTCAAAATTTATCGGGTAATTTACCCTTTGATAAAGTAAACCCGCTGCCCCCATTTCACATGAAGGGCACCAATTACTGTGGTCCATTTATCATAAAGGTCAGAAAAGGTCATGATGCCAACCTGAGCAAATGCTATGTTTGTCTATTCATTTGGTTTTCTACAAAGGCGGTACACTTTGGAGCCGGTAACTGACTTAACATCAGATGCATTTATTTTGTGTCTACATGGATTTGCTACATATAGAGGAATGCCCTCAAAAATTTACTCCGAAAATGGGCACACATATATTAGTGCACATTCTCAACTTAATAAGTTACTTCACTTTCTAATTAACAAGAAAAATGAATTAGAATCAGCTTTATATTATTGCAATTTCAATTGGAAATTTTTGCCTCCTTACTCGCCTAGTATGGGTGGTATCTGCGAAGCAGGGGTAAAATCAACAAAATTTCACCTTAAAAGAGTAATTACGAACTCTTCATCTACATACGAAAAGCTCTATAGCATATTAGTTCAAATAGAAGGGATTTTAAATTCTAGACCTTTGTATCGCTTATCGTCCGATCACTCAGACCTTTCACCAGTTACACCATCTCACTTACAATGATACATACATACACACATACAATGATACCAGATCCCAATGTAACCCACATTCAAGAAAATCGACTTTTTCTTTATCAACAGCTTCAACAAATTACGCAACATTTCTGGCGTTGTTGGTCAAAAGAATACATCTCTAAGCTTCAATAGAGATTCAAATGGAAAGAGACTTGTCAAATCGTTAAACTTGGTGCACTTGTCCTTTTCAAGGATGAGCATCTTCCTCAAACGAAATGGAAACTAGGCCGTCATCCAATTGCATTATGGTATTGACATTGTTCAATTTGTCACCGTTCGCACACAATGTGGACACACTCAACATTCTATATCAAGAATATGCCTCTCCCTATTCAAGCCAGTGAATAATAAACTTTGTTATGTGCAAATTAGTGCTTAAAACATTATTGTTTAGTGTTAACCACAAGATGAACTCGTTTAGACATTTTGTTGTAATTAGCGTAAGAGTTGTGTCACTCAACAAATCATTGTTAATCAGCATAGATTTAGATGTGATCACTTATATTGTTTAATTCTTTGTTAATCGTACGAAATCTTACCTACACTTAGATACTTAAAATTGTTGAAAGTTATATTCCATCACTTTCAACAGATGGGCAGGATGTTAGAAATAATCCTTGCATTATCATTAGTAAATGTAAGCTGAGAACAGCCCTATCAGTTTTTGTTATCTTTTGACAGTTGTCAATTACATTTCATGAAAGAAGCAGTGTTACTCGCTAGTGTTGAAGGAAATAATAATTGAATTCAATGAACTATGTATAATTAATCCACTTAGCATGCAAGTGTACAAAAGCAAGTACGAAAGAATCGTAACCAACTGACAGCATACTCTGACATGCGTATTCCGGGTAGAGGAAATGCGGGCATGCCTAGCAACATTTAATAATTTACATAGTTGCCAACAATAGACATTGTTGCCGGACATAACAGCTCTCCTCTCCCTTAGCAATGCTATACTACAAATAAAAGAACAAAAGTAGGAGTATGCAGCATAGGATTATAAATATTACAAATTCAATCTCACAACAGGTTTCCTAATACAACTACTAGTGCGGATTGTACTACCACTATTTTGCACTATAGGGGTGGCTTCACTGCTGTGAGGTATCGTAGAGGTAGATGATTGTTCCATGATATGTGGTAGTGAATTAGTACTTACCACTGATTCTATAGGTGTCTGTCCGGTGCTGGTTATGGGCGAAGAAACAGCAAGCTGAGGCTCACCATTAGAATTCGGTGTATCGAATGTTTGAGGTTGTGAATCGATTACATTTTCTTCTATGACACACATCTGGTCTACATGACGTTTCTATGTACGACCGTCATCTAACACAACTAAATAATGTAAAGTTCCATCTCTATTTTTGACTGAACCGAACTGCCATTTAATGTTTGGGTTTGAATAATTCCTAACAACAACCCTATCACCCACTTGAAATTTCTTAGTAACTTCAAATGATGTACTATTGCCTTTCATATATATTAAGGGATTTCTCCTATTAGGTTTTCTTTCTATGTGACCAGCTGAAAGGTACAAGAAAATTTTACGAGGATTTCCAGAAAGCGGATAGAGCCCACGGCAAGTTCCGATGGAAAATGGCTCGTAGTTGAGGAAATCTCAAAAGGCTAAGCGGCTAGTCGAACTATTTGCTCTAGGTAGAACATGAGCTGTGGGTCGGGGTTGGACTGCGACCAAAAATATAAAGAATATGGCGCCACCGAATTTTTCTATACGAAGAAGACCTTACTTAAGTCCCTTGTACAAGCCGAATGCGGAAACCTTTATTCAATTACCGCTATACAATTTATTAAAACCACTCAATCCCTAAAGTTTCTTACCTTATGGCTCGACTTTGACCTTTATACTTCACTGCTACACCTGTGAACAGATTAAACAAAGAATAGCACTGTTTGTGCATTTATATCCAAAATTTAAAAACTTAATTCGAATCAAACTTCATTCATTCCAATTAAAAAACATAGTCTTGACCAAAATAAAAATCTATTCCTTCAGTATTTAGTTATTGTGCTATTTACAAAACATCTTTTTCCTTTAATATAATTTTGATTAATTCAAATTCTTGAAAAATATGTACATAGTACTTGGTATAATAAGTACTTTTCAGTTTTAAAATATGGTCATTTCTATTAGAAATATCTAGCCAAATTTTACTTAAAAATGAGTGAGCCTGAGTTTACTTTCTGAATAATTAACTTATATATAACAGTTTCGGTTGGTTTGAGTAGATCTACCATAACCTCACAAAAATACTCCACTCAGCTATTAGTGAAATATGAAACGTATAAGTTTAATTTCTAATGATTCGAGTAAATCATGTTTCAAAATAATTATATCTACTTTCATAAAAGGTAGAATTAACTTTCCTTATCTCATAATGACATCTTCCGTAATTTCAATGTATTAATAAAAAGATTTAAAAATGAAAAATTTACAGGTTCCTGTTGCTTAATATGAAAAATATATAAAAATGAAAATTTACAGGTTCCTGTTGCTTAATATGAAAAATATATAGTCTGTCATTCACCTACTTTGAAGTTCAAATCACTTGATTAAACAAAAAATTATCTGTCTGCTATATCCATGCTAAAGCTGACATACGAAAGCAAATTTACATACCAGATGTTCATCTGACGGAAAAATACCTGCTAGGCGTCTTGCTTCAGCACTTAAATAAAGGAAATCTCCAATTCGGTACAAGCAAATTTGCTGCTTATTGAAGCTCCAAACCATATCACGGCATCCATATTAACTAATTGATACTCGTCAAATCCACATTCGTACAAAGGTTAAATTCTTAAATTTTTCTAAAATTTCCTACTTGTATGTTGATTAAATTTACGTTAAACAAAAGTTCTGTTAACTAAAAGTTGCATAATATTTCAAAGTTGCATATTATTTTAAAGTTGCACTGAAAAATCTTTATTTAGTAAGATTACACAAGCAATACTACTTACTGTTAACCAAAGGCCCTTCAACCAAAATACGTCTCGTCGTCTGCGAGCTATTTTCCAGCAAGTGGACAACAAAAGTTAGCTTCGGAGACGACATTATCTCACGAAGACAACTTTAAATCGCATGTGCTTCCAACACGTAGATACCTCAAACGTCATCGTCCTTGTATCCAAGGAACAATTCGACTTCTTCTGACGACAGCTGTATTGGAAGTGATCATATCACGCGGGTTACCGCCTGGCAACAAGCTTACTCTTACAATTGTCTAACAGAGGGAGCTCTAAGAATGACACTAATAGAAAAGTATCTTTTGTCACCGCATAAATTAAAATTTGAATTGAAAGCTAATATTTTATTGGACAATATGTAATATTTATTTAGTGGATTGTGTAGCATTATTATGCATTATTAAATAAATAGATTAAATTTCTGTAGACATAATGATAGAAAATAAAATCGTTACAGTACTTGTTATTTTTGGTGTAGCAGGTTTCATTAAATCAAATTTAGTTTTAACTGAGTAATTGAAAATTAAATCTGATGGAGATTTATTGGTAACAGAATGTGGAGTTATACGATAATGATTAAAATTTGTTGAAGTTTGAATTCTAAATCGTCTGGTTTGCCATGCAAACATGCTAATTTGTTTTCAAGTGTTTGTACAAATCATTCTGCCAAACCGTTTGTGGCTGAATGATGCGGAGTAGTTAATTTATGTATAATTCCATTTGCATTTAAAAAATGTGTTTGTAAACTGCAATTCGTTGTCTGAGCAAAGTACAGACGGAATTCCATTACTACAAAAATTTCTCGTAAAATTCGTACAGTATTTTCTGTTGTTATTTTTTTAAATATGTGAACCTCTGGCCAACGCGAATAGGCATCAGCCAGAATTAATAAATATATTCCTTTGAAAGGTCCAGCAAAATCTACATGAACTCTTTCAAAAGGTTGGTATGTTGACATTCAATTATGTGTTTTAACCTTCGGAGGGTTATTTTTATTTCTGCAACATGAAAAACAATTTTTTACATATTGCTCAATGTCGTGATCAATTCCGGACCACCAACAAAATTTCTAGCCAGAGACTTCATGCGGATCACGCCGAAATGTGATGTATGTAAATCATCCAGAATTCTTTTTTTATAGATTTCTGGTATGACTACCCCCTTGTATCTCGCATTATGATCTCATTTAGAATTGAAAATTCTATTTCATTTATTTCACCGCGTACTTCTTTAGAAATCTCTTCACCGGATCTAAGTCCTTGTAATAATAATTTTAATTTAGAATCTGCAGTGGTTGCTTTAACCAAATCTGCATGCTTGATTGGCATAGCTTGTATCTGATTTATTTCAAATAAATCAGATTCTTCTAAATCTAGTTTATTTTTATCTGCTATTGGTAAACGAGAAAATGCATACGCATTGGCATTTGCTTTCGAGGTTTTATACTTTATTTTATAATGAAAACTTTGCAAGAAAATGGCGTAGTGCTGCATACGCGTAGCTGACATGTGTGGTAAAGCTTGTGTGGGTGAAAAAATTTGAACCAACGCTTTATGGTCGGTATAGAGAATGAATTCTCTAGCAAACAGAAACTTGTAAAAATTTTTTACACCCCAAACCACAGCGTAGGCTTCATTGTCCACTTGGGACCAACGCCTCTGGGCTTCGGTTAAACTTTGTGAACAAAATTGTATCGGACGTCCTTGACCACCAGAGTAAACGTGGCTAAGAACTCCGGAAATACCTATGGACGAAGCATCTACTGCCAATGTAATGGGGAGATCCGTATTGTAATGTACTAAAAATGAATTCTTTTGCATTTCCAATTTTATTAATCAAATGCCTCACTGCATTTGCTAGTCCATTCCCATGGTGAACTCTGTTTCAATAAAATATACAGAGGGCCTAAAATTGTACCTAAATGTTTAAAGAACCGTCCATAATAATTTATTAAACCCAAGAAACTTCTTAATTCTGAAACATTCTTAGCCGCAGGTGCCTTCTGAATAGCTTCAATTTTTGAAATGCATTTATGAATGCCTTTTGCATCTATTTTAAATCCGAAATATTACACTTGAGGTTGTATAAATACCGATTTACTTAAATTAATACGTAAGCCATTTTCGCATAATCTTCGAAACACTAGCTCTAACCTGGACAAATGTACGCTGTCACTAGGACCAGTTATACATATGTCATCAATAAATACAGCAACGCCTTCAATATCATGCAAGATACTTTCTATCTTACGCTGCCATTGTGCAGGTGCACAGCCACCTTCATACTATATTTTTTTTAGTATGCATCATAATTTGAAAAATAATACTAACCATTAAAATCCAAATACCAAGCTGATTTTCATAAATTTTATCAAGTACATAGACCACCACATGTCTACCAATGTGCACCCCCCCCCCCTCAAAATTACTAATGCAATGTACCACCACTGATGAATAGATATAAAACTTGACCAAACCAGTACTAACGACATTATTTGTCATTCACTGAAAGATCCACGTGTAAAAGACACAATTTTTAAAACAAGCGAACTCTAACTTATCCAGAAGTCTTTACCAATGCCACACGGTTGACACCATTAGATTCAGGATGTATCTAAACAATTCTACCTAGTTTCCATCGCATAGGAGACAATTTATCTTCCTTTATGAAAAAGAAAACCTCCTCTGGTAGATCTGAGTGTTGTTTTTGCCACTTCTGATGTTGCTGGAGCTGTAAAATATATTCCTTGTGTCAGTGAGTCCATATGTGTTGGTTTGTCTGCTAAATCCTTTGAAAGGTGGATAATCTTGAAACTGAAATAGTCGGGATTGGAAAATGCCGTAAAAAGTTTACCAACCAAGAAATGCGAGGGTGTAAGGAATTGTAGATTATTAGAAACAGATGAAAGGGGGGTATTAAAGGTCTTGAAAATAAGGTAGCTTCTACCTGCGAAAGCAATGTGCAAATGTTTCCCAAATGTTAACTTATGACTACGCATAACATGTTTAAAAGAAAATTTACAAAACTTAACGCCTGCTTCCCATTAACCACCAAAATGAAGACTATGTGAAGGTAGAAAACGCCAAGTGACTCCTTTATGGGATATTGCTTCGGAAATGTTGTTGAACTGACTTTTTAAAAAATTTCCAAGCTCACGACGTTCTGAGTTTGCACTGATAAAATTTGTACCATTGTCAGAGTATATATGAAAGGGTTTGCCATGACGAGCTACAAATCTACAAAATGAAAGTGGGAATATTCTTGTAGATAAATCTGTAACCAGCTCGAGGTGAACAACCTTAGTAGAAAAACATATATACACATGAAAGTTTTAAAAATTTTACACCAACCGCTCTTATTGTCTTTGATTAACACAGGGCCAGCAGAGTTGACGCCTGTAATTTCAATGACTTATCTAATAAAATTTGTTTAAGCTCGTCTGCAAATAATTCTGCTTGGGCTTAATGTAAATAGCGATTTTTGAATTTCCTTTCTGATGAGTTTTTTAGGGGACGAACATATGTGGTAATATAACAAGCTATAAGTGAGAGTTTTTTTCAAGTGAGTAAAATTATAAAAATCTGTAAAAGGGGGTGGCAATCGACAAACAGTGAGGCTGCCTTAAGTCTAGAAGCTTTGGGACACAAGAACTAGATTTTAACCAAGAAGCAGTTTCTTCAAGGAGTCAAGATGAGTCATGCCACCAAAGATAGGAAGTTTTCACGTGGGGTGGGGTGTGAGTGGTTGGTCCTCGAGACAATAAGTCGAAGGGATTTGATTTGGTGGGAACGTGACGTCACTCTGCGTATGGCAACAATTCTTGAATATCTGTAACTATATTGCAAACAAAGGTTTTAACAGGTTTGGATTAGGACTCAGAAATCCCACAACAATTGTGGAACCAGGAACCAGGAGACACAATTTGAAATTTCTAAACAGAAAGCTTTCAGAACTTGATTTGCAAGCTTAGTAAAAAGTAATGCTCCACAAAGCTCGAATTTTGGCACAGTTATAAGTTTAAGGGCAGTAACTCTTTACTTCACACATAATAAATGAACTTCAAAGTGGTTATTCCAATTCATTGAACGAAGATACATACAAGCATCGTAACCAGGAATTAAAGCGTTGCAAAAGCCATGGAGCTGAATATCTCTAGCACTTGGGCATATGACATGGAGAAGAATGCTCAAATCTTTAATATCCATTACTTTATTATGATAATTAATCCATAAGGACTGAATTCTGGTTGGACCTGGATCGTACTAGAACAAGTTTTCTAACCACAGTTGCTGTAGAAGAATTTTTGCACTTAAGGTGCAAGACATAAGTAGACCAAGGGGATCACAAATTTGAGAAATATCAGAAAAATTATTCTTTTACTAACTGTTATGACATATGAAGTTAATATTTCAAACGATCAGTAGTAAAAGACCAAATAAGACCTAAGGTGTTGGTATGATCATGAGGACTAAACTTAAATGCGAGACAGAATGTAAATGCTATTCTGGAACGTTGTTTAGAGCTGCAGGAACATTTCACATCCGCTTATGTAGCTTGAAGCAACCAGAATCGAAACTACTGCAAAGTTGAGAACTAACTTTACAGACATGGTCCAAGGTGTTTGCACTCGTAAGCGTTGTTTACATAGAAATCTTTTTTGAGTGTTTGAGAAATCTCCAGTTGAAAGTTCTCACAATCAATACCTAATCGAACGAGACTATGAATGGCCAAAAAAGAGGCAAAAGTATAGTAAGCTACAGTGTTAAGATCATATGATTCAATTTGGTTCATTGGTGAAAATCGTCATAAAATACATTGCATTTATCATTGTGCAAGTTCTATTCAAACCTGCTTATACGTTTTCTCTATGTCGACAGCAAGGGCAAAGGAATATTTCGGAAATCAAACACGAATAGAAAAGAATTGTTGAGCCTACCATCTGAATATTATTAAGATAAACGCTATTTGAAGTTTCCTGAGAACCAATGAGTACTACATGCAGTTTTCTTGTTAAACTATCTTCTTTTAACACTCTATGATAGAGTAAATAGTATGAAATCTCTCCGGAATCGGATTGGATACAGATGTATAACCAAGTTCTAGATATTCAGACATGAACCTATAACGATTTGAAAGTTCTTCATTGGTCAGAAGATGTCACCCCCAACGATAAAAACCTTTTTGGCTACAGCGATGGGAATATAGACACCAAATCAACCATTTGAAACTCTATATGTATTTTCGACCTAATGCTATTCACACTTATTTTCCTCCATAGAAAAAATTCTATCTGTTGAGTAACCCTCAAGTTGCTAGAAGCGAGTTAGTTGTTTTGATGTGTCAAAAACACTTAAATGATGGCATAGTACTTGAGTTTCCATTTTTGCATATACAGGACCAGAAACAATCGAAAGCAAATTTTCTGAAAAATTGGAAGGTTGGGACCTTATCGTATTTGGCTTATGCATAGAAGCTCAAAGAAAGCAGAAAAACCAAGCAATATATACATTTTCTCTGGTTGATCAATGGAGAGATCTGGTAAACAAACATTATCAGGAATCTTGAAATGAGATTTATTTACCTTGCAGGACAGAATCATATCTGTAATTTCGTGTAACACTAAACAAGAAAGTTTGACTTTGATAGAAGAATGACATTCTAGAAGTTTTAAATTATAACTTGAATGACTGTGAAAAAATGAGCCATTCAATTGTGAAATGTAGACATTTGCATTTTTCATAGGTTGTTCTAACTTCGTACATAAGTCTGCAGACAAAATTTGATTGGCTATTAATAATAAATTTCGTTCAATAGTTTTCTTGTAGCGAAAATTAAACGTAATTGAGGTTGGTCCATATGTTTAACTAGGTTGCATTAAGGAAAATACCTGGATTATGATGCATAAACTACAACTTTCTGACCACATTAGTGAATGTTTATTATATCGGTTGGAAATCTGAAACTTTTCAGGTAACCAGATGAGTAAGATGAGTTGCAAACATTCAGAGTGGCGCTGCGCCTACATTGTAGGTTACATAACTTAGGTTAGCGACTTGGGGGTGGCGCTGTCCTAAGATCCCATTCTCTTCTACTAGCGCTACTTTTAGATGCCGCGAGTTACATATCCCCCAAATCAAATATAGTTATAATTAAATGGAATTATTGAATCTTATGTTAACTTGCAACATTGTATACTTCAAGGATAGATAATAAAAGGTTAATAGAAGTCACAGACAGAAGACGTGAGAACGGATGTGAATACATTATATTCCAGACGTAACTTGATTCTGCAGGTGCAGGTTACAATAGACTGTAAGAAACTTATTGTTGAAATTAAGATTATTACTTTGTTTTAATGAATAAGGAAATAAGCAGACATGAGCTCTGCAGATCCCACAAGAAATGCGAGGGGCAGGGACAACATAAATACTCTGGAAAGCCCAAGGAGGACAGTCGGTCTTGAGCCTCACAACTTTAGCATTGTTGGTTGTTCAGGCTACTCGCCCTAATTTAGTTCATTTAAATATAATTTCAACTTAGAATAATTTTGATATAGTACTTGTAAATTCAACTTCAATTTGTAATTTCTGTATAAATAAATATTGTTAGAAGAGTTTTGGAAAAAACTTTTTGAAAAGGCAGCTTCCAAGGTCCAAAACCTAACTGGCGAAGTTGGATCGAATCCAGAAGGGCACTAGGAAATTAAAAATCAAAAAACTGGAGGCCTGGAATATCGATTATTAATCTGGAAGAACAAAATTTGGACAAGGTACAAAATCGACCAAGCCCAAAGAAGGAAAACAGATGAAATTGGCAATGAAAATTATGTAAGTTCATTTATCTTAACCATATTCTTTTTCAAATTATTGATATTAGCTAGTAAGAATTTTTATTTATGTACAATTATCGCAATTTATTTTACCATTTCTGAAAGAATTTATTCAGGAAACTTATTTTATAAAGACGCACAATTTACTACAAATTATTAATATAAAAAGAAACGATTTTTCAGCAAGACTAAAGTTTAACATATAAATAGAACGCAATTCTTTTATTACAGCAATTATTACTGAAACGAATCATCAAATTTTTATAAAAGCTCTATAATTAAATACTTTCAGCAAACTAACGGAAGTATATAATTATAAAAATAGTTTATTCACTTTATTATAACAAATCGATTTACTCATCACTGAAATAAACACCATTCAGAATACTTGGCTTAGACATTTTCAAAGCAACATAATTGTATAATTATAAAGAAGCATTCACGTACTTATTAAAGCAACACCTACAGAGACAATTATAGCAACTTAATTACTCAGCAAGTCTGAAATAAAAACGTACAATTACAAGGCAGTTATTGCGAGAGATTGTTAATAATATAAAATCACTCAGAAGAAACTGGAAACTCAATTCGCAACAATTGTAACATCTGCAAAGTATACAAATATACAATTCAATGCGACAGTAACTGATAAGACAATTACTAATCAGAAATTGTTTAATATAATAATAGCACTTTGTAATTGCATATACGCGATTTCTTAAATAACTAAACACCAGCTTTAATTTAATCGTAATACAAACTCAACTGGAAAGTAATTATAACATTAATTTATATTAAAAACACAAAACATGGAAATATGCGGTTGTACTTCAAACCAATCCCCAAATTCGACGGAAATCAAACAATACTAGGAATTTTCATTACCGCCTGTAAAATGTTCCTAAAATCTTTTTTTAAAGAAGGCGACATTGACCGTAATGTCATGCTTTTACGCTTAATTCTCAGTAAACTAACAAGAAGAGCCTTAACATTAATTGCAAGTCGCAATGACCTTGAAGAATGGCAGCACTTTACACAATTACTTATAACGTATTTCGGCGACAAGAGAAACATGAAATGCCTCGTCCGCGATTTAATAAACCTTCGAATGGAACCCAACGAATTATCCTACGAATTCGGTATGAGATGCCAAGATGTAAGTAGCTTGATCTTAACGAAACTAAAAATCGAAGAACCCGACCAAAATATACGTTTATTGTGAACAAAAATGTACGACGAAATGGCACTACCCGAAGGGTTATCAAACAAAATAAGATTCCAACATCCCCAAGATATAGAGGAGGCAATGAACATGATTATAGAAGAAGAAAATGTGATGTATTACCGAAGCAGACTATATATCCCTAACGCAAATAAAAACTACTCACCGATGAAAACCATACAAGCCGCGAGACAAACACCCACACAACCGAAATTTACACCATTTAACACGCGAATGGATCAACCACTAATTAACATCTCAAACTCTAATAACACAAATTTCAGCAACCAATTTAGACAATTTCCGAGACAAACATTTAACTCAAGTTTTACAAAATCCGCATTTACAATAAAATTTAACCAAAACGTAAACCAGCCAAGGCAAACATTTGGCGCAAAGCCCAACAGAAACACACCGATGACAAATAACAATAACAACCCCAATAGTTATTACAAACCAACTCCTATGGACCCTTCATCTGGTAACACAAAAATATCGTAAATCAAACCAAATTATAATCAAAAACGAAACTTCACTTCCGAAGACCTATTCCACCAAGAAGTGGAAGAATTTAATAATAATCACAACAAGAATAATTATACAAACTCCAGTAGAGAAGATGAACAAAACTATTTAGAAAACTATGAACGTGATGACCCATGTGAAAATGACGAAGAGGACGATGAGGAAAACGCGTGTTCAAATTTTCAACTAGACCGATTTATATACGACCAAACGTAATTAACTTGTAACATGTCAATTCACCCTTCTTTTGCCATGTTACATTATGGTCCCACTTCCTTCAATATAAAAGCATTATTCGTATTAATTTTATACTAATACCGTTTACAATCACAAGCTAGTTTTGATTTGTGTAACAATTCCCTTTAGTATTATTAAATAATACACTATATACGTAGACCTTTAGTTTTAATTTAATATTCTTTCCTTTGTATAAATAAAAGAAATAATTAAGATCAGATGTAATTTTCCTATTGCTTTACCTTTGAATAATGTCCATAAATACACAACTGGTGTATATATGAAAATCTGTCATTTAGGATAGATTTCTTGTTTTATTTCTCTCTCTTTCTCTCTCTCTCTCAAAATGTGTAATTATCTTTAAACCAGAACAAATTTTTGTTTGTCTTCATATCTAACGGTCTTTTGAGCACATGCTGTTTCCTGATAAAGATGTCCTTTCTAAGGCCATGATGTCGTACCTGAATATAAGCAAAATGCATATGAAGAAAGCCTACCTGAATAACCCGTTCAAAATATTTATGAATGTGTCCTCTGGTAGCATATCCTCCCGTAGCATATCCTTGGATGGCATATCCTTGGATGGCATATCATCTAATGGCAAATCCTCCCGTAGGCATCCTCCCGTAGCATATCCTTTGGTAGCAAATTCCTTTGGTGAAATATCTAATTATCTGTGGTAAGCTATCTAAGCCTATGCATTAATTTTACTATCTACAAATATTATCTTTTATCGTTCAAGAATGTTGTGTTGACGTTTTATGTACCTTCTAAAATAAGTTAAATGTCCGTTGATGAAACATATGGCTGTGGAACAAAGAAGGATTGGCTCTTACAAATTAGAAGTTTGAGCTTAACAACCAAAATAATTAACGATGGTGTTCGTCTCAAAGTACCGTAAGAAGATCCTATAGTTCTGAACAAACCGTAAGCTCAACATTTAAGTATACGTTTCCTTTTCTTGTTGTAAATAGAAAAGCTTTCATGAAACGTTATATTGTGCATATTGAGGTTATGTTTAATTTAAATGTTTAATTAAATTTCTCTTAACTAATGTTAAGTATAACAAAGCGTATTTATGATTTCATTTTATTTAGAACTTTTCACTAGAAATTGTGTCTAATTACAATAATAAATTTAGATTTTTGAATATCTTATCTGGTAGAGTTTGAGACAAATTCTAAAAATTATGAGAGTGTAGATATATAAACCCCTGAGATATAGTCTTTTGCAATCTACCGCAGCCACAAACGGTCGACGCTAGTCCCGCCAGAGTTTTTTTTAGAGTCCGTTGTACACCCTTTCCGACCTGTAAAAAGGAAGGGTGCAAACTTAAATAACATTAGCCAACAAATCTTACCATACATAGAAACACCCACGCAGAACTTAAATTATTAATTGACACCGGATCTTCAAAAACATTAATTAGACCCCCCGAACCGTACAAAAACATTATTTAAATTTTGTAGAAAGAGAACCCTTTAAAATCAAAACAGTCCATAAAAAAACATTACATCAATTTATAGCAAACATACCCCTAACGAAAACTTTTAACGTAAAAATGAAACATAAATTTTGCATTTTTTAATTTAACGGCAAATACGACGGATTAATAGGCTTGGATCTTCTAAGAAAGTTAGGATCAAACATCGATATAAAAAACCGCTTATTATGAACCAAACACGGACAAATCCCCATTAAATTCCAAAACAGTAATATACGAATCGAACACAAGTACACATTCTCGAACCCAGGACAAAGAAACGAATAAAAATTCAAAAAAACAAACGTAGGAATTATAAACCACATGTCATTCCAACCCGGAGTAGAAACATCCACAGCATTATTACAAATAAAAGATAGTTACGCCACTATAACAATTTTAAACTCAAATGACTACCCCATAGAACTATCATTGACAAATCCAATAGACATAGAAGAAGTATATTTTAACGAAATGGAAATCGACGAAGAATATGAAAACGATTCACACCCTACGAGACATGACAGAATGTTAAAATAAAACTTAACTAATATCCGTTTTAATGAAAATATTAATAGCGAGTAAGAGAGAGCAATAAAAGAATTATATTTCTAATACCGAGATGTATTCCACTGTGAAGGAGTACCTTTAACCTTTACTAACACCGTCAAACACGATATAGAATTAACAGATAACAAGCCAATTTTTACCAAAGCATATATAGACTATCTCAAGCAAGTCAAGAAGAAGCAGATAGACAGGTAGCAGAACTGTTGAAGTAGGATATAATCCAACACTTAAACTCACCATGGAGCAGCCCCGTATTAATAGTACCAAAGAAATTGGACGCCTCAGGCAAACGTAAATATCGACTGGTTATAGACTACAGAAAACTTAACAAGAAAACGATAAACGACCATTACCCGTTACCCAATGTTATGCAAATTTTAGAAAAACTAGGAAAGTGTCAGTACTTTTTAACGTTAGACCTCGCCTCAGGATATCACCAAGTAGAGGTGGACGAGAAGACACAACCAAAACAGCCTTAGTGCACCCCGAGGACATTACGAATACAAACGCATGCCGTTTGGATTACAGAACGCACCCGCTACTTTTCAAAAAGTAATGGACAATATTCTAAGAGGCATACACAATGAAAAATGCCTATATTTAGACGACATTATCGTATATTCGATATCACTAGTAGAACACATTGAAAGATTAATAGAAATTTTCGAAAGATTGAGAAAAGTACATTTTAAAGTTCAATTAGACAAAAACGATTTCTTGCAAAAAAAAAGTATCATTTTTAGGACACATAATAACCCCACAAAGAGTTATGCCAAACCCCGATAAAACGAACGCAGTATTAAATTACCCCCTACTCAAAACTAATAAAGAAATTAAAGGATTTTTAGGACTCAGTGGCTATTACCCAAAATTCCAAACAACTAACGAACTGTTTAAAAAAGGGAAATAAGATTGAACACACCCCAGAATTTATTAAAGCCGTAGAGAAAATTAAATGCATAGTTACGAATCACTTTGTATTAGAATATCCAGAACTTTGGAAACCATTTATATTAACAACCCACGCATCGAACGTAGCACTAGGCGCAGTATTGAGCCAAGGAGAAGTAGGTAGCGATAAACCAATCAGCTACGCATCTAGAACACTAAACAAGACGGAACAAAAGTACAGCACAATCGAGAAACAACTATTAGCAATAATTTGGGCAACGAAATATTTTAGACCATACCTTTATGGAAGAAAATTCTGTATATACACAGACCATAGACCATTAGTATGGTTATGCAAACTTAAGGAACCAAATTCGAAATTACAAAGATGAAGAATTAGTTTAGAGGAATATGATAATGAAATCATATATAAAAAGGAAATTTATAACAACAACGCAGATGCACTAAGCAGGATCCAACTCAACGCAATAGAAACAGAGTCAATTATAGGTAACGTAGACAAAACAGAGATAAGAGAAGACCCAGAAGAAATAGACACTATTCACTCAACATAAAACGAAGAACCAAAAACCGCGATTAAAATTTTAAATGAAGTTATAGACTTAAAACCAAACCAATTCATAATTAACGAAGTTTTAACCAACCCCAACCCAGTAAAATATACAAAAATAAATAACAAGAAAATATATCAAATTCAAATAACTAAAGAGCAGATAATCAAATTTTAAAAGAATACACCCCAGAGAAGAAACGTTTTTATTTTTAAATACTCCCTGTATGTTTGTTTAGTATTCTTCTTAATCTTCTTTTGGGATTAAACCACTCATAGTTTTTAAAATTATCTCTATTAACGTTTCGATCCATAACCTAGGATCGTTTTCAAAATAATAAAAACTTCAAGTTTGACATTTATTTTTGCTTAGTGTACTCAAACCAAATATTTCAAACATCAATAAATCAAAGTCACCTTCAATTTATGTCATAAATGTCAAACTTGAAGTTTTTATTATTTTGAAAACGATCCTAGGTTATGGATCGAAACGTTAATAGAGATAATTTTAAAAACTATGAGTGGTTTAATCCCAAAAAAAGATTAAGAAGTTTTTATTTTTATTTTACCAACGAACATGTATACAAGAGATTCTCAGAATTATACATCAGACTATTTAATAATTCGGGCCTCGAAATTATTAGATGTATAAGAAATCAACATAAAGGCAAAACCAACCATTGTGGAATCAACGAGACCATAAAGCAACTCATAAGGAGAACTACGGATTTCATTAACAAATGCGAATTATGCGACAAAACGAAATACGACAGAACACCCCTAAAAATACTCTGTGTTAACCAAAACTCCCGACAAACCTTTTCAAAAATTACATGCAGACACTCTAGTGGTAGAAGCACAAAACTTTTTAACAATTGTAGGTGCAATCACCAAAGTAAGCCAAGCGATACCCATCACTTACAAAAATAGCATCGACGCAACCCAAGGATTCCTACAATATTTTACATTTTATGGCACACCCGAAACAATAACTTTAGATAATGGCAGCGAATTTAGAAATGAAATGATACAAAACATCATAGAACTCCATAAAATAAAAATTCATTTTATAACCGAAAATCACCCAGAATCAAATGGATTATTAGAACAGATCAGATTATTAAGATTAACTTATAAAAAAGAACACATCACTAATTTAATGTCATAGGCACTAATTGCTTACAACACAATCCACATCGACAAACTTTACAGCCCTCGAATTAACATTAGGATATTCAGATTCCCGTAACCCTTACGATATACATTACAACAAAGAAGTATACCAACAGTACGCTAAAGACCATAAAGAAAAACTTTCAAAGTAAAAGACACAAAACGGCCCCCAGAAATTTAGGCCCGTTCAAAATCAAAAAGATATCAGACAAAAACGTAGCCGTTGCAGACAACGGAAAAAAGTAAATTATATTTATTTGAAAAACCTAAGACACCATGTGTAATTTCAGATGGACAGCCATCACCTTTGCCGTCAACCTCCACCCAGGTAGAACGGACAACGACATATTAGTTGAAGACATTAAGAACAACCCCGGTATACTGCCAGTAAAATTGGGAAATATGCAAAACACGATAGACTCTTGGACATTCGCACAGAAATTCGATTTAACAGAATTAAAACAAGAGTTTCACAAAATTAGAGACAACTATTACAGACTGAAACAATCAATGGACACAGCCAAATTCGGAAAAGAATATGTAATAGAAATGCTTAACTACATTACATGTGATTTTCCAATGCTCCACCCGAAGGTACTACATTGGCCAGGAAGCGAGTTTTTTTTACCTGGAAAATTTTGAATTTTGCCGAATCCTTGCTGTTCCAAGCAAGGTAGGGATCTTTAACGTGCGTGACAACACTCACACACGGGACCTCCATTTTACCTCTCATCCGAACGAGGGTGCATTTTTGCGAAAAATGCTCGCCTAACATTTTTCAAGCGGACCGTGTCGGGATTCGAACCCGGGACCTAGGGCGTAGTAGTCACACACATACCACTACGCCACGGAGCCGCCTAATGCTTAATTACAACAGTATAATAGAAAACATTTAAAAAATATAGAAGATAAATTTAATAGGTTAATACCAACAAGGTCAAATCACAAGACGGAAAAGAGGACATCAACGGAATAGGTAATATTGTAAAAGTAATCACCGGCAATCTAGACAATCAAGACGCTGAACGATATGACAACGCAATACAACAACTAATTGAAAACCAAACTGACATAAAGATCATTGTTAGAAATCAAATATCCCAACCCAGTCAACTATAATAAAATTTAATGATACGTTAAGAAAGCTAGTAAAAAAACCAAGATAGTATAGCCAATAGAATACAAACCCTTAAAAGTAACATGCAAACCACAATGTTAGGAATGCGACATTTAATCACATTGAGCACGATATTTACTCAAATAATATCAACTCTTACTGTAATCCAACAAATTTGTAACATTCGCAAAACTAAACACATTACACTCTAGCATTATAAAACCAATTGACTTGTTAAATAAATTATCAAGAATTAGATCATTTATAACTAACAGTAAACTACCTTTTGAAATAGTAGAATCAAACATACTCATATTTGAAAAAATAGCCATAGTGAAAGGTTATGTAAGGAATAACGAAATCACATTTTAAATAGAAATCCCCATAGTAGAAAGTAACACTTATAATTATTATCACTTATTTGCTTTCTCCATGAAAGTTAGTAGCAGGTATCAAATTATTATCACTAAAACCAAGTTCCTGATCCTAAATGAATTTAGGTATGGCTACACGAACGAAAAATGCAAAGAAGTAGCACCAAGCCAATATTTATGCCAATCACTAGCGACAACAGCTATTCAAGCAAATAGCCCTTGTGAAGTACAATTATTAAGATTCTCAAATCAATACAACAATTGTGAAGCAAAACCAGTACAAATCACCAACATGAAAATTCAAAAAGTGACGTAAAACAAATGGATTGCTGTGTTCCCACAGGAAGTAATAGCAACCGCCCATTGCAACCAAGACGAAAACAATTTAGCATTAACTGGAAGAAAAGTAGTCACCATTAAAGAATATTGCTATCTAAAATTGAAAAACAAAATTATTTGAGTATACCAAGACCCAACGGTACCACAGAAATTCGCAAATCTACTGGAACTACAGTTTAAGATTACACAACCCGAAGACGACGAAATCATCAAGAAACCAATGCAACTAGAGCACCTAGACCTAGATGATCTCAACCAAGCCATAAAGGTAATGGACAATTACAAAGAACACTTAAGTGAGTTAAAAGTGCCAAAATTATATTATGATAACATAAGTGTTTGGACAATTTTATTCATCAGTTTAACCATTCTATTAACTATGTATTTATTGTACAAAATGTATCTTAGATATAAGAATAAAGATACGAAGTTTAGTCATAAGAAACATGCAACAAAGCTAAATAAAGAAACAGTAAATGTACCCTTAGGGACAATCAATTTTGAAAATTAAGCAAAACCCTTAATTTTCATCTACGTCGGGAGGAGTTACATATCCCCAAATCAAATATAGGTATAATTAAATGGAATTATTGAATCATAGTTAACTTGCAACATTGTATAATTTAAGGATAGATAATAAAAGGCTAATAGAAGTCACAGACAGAAGACGTGAGAACGAATGTAAATACATTGTATTCCAGAAGTAACTTGACTCTGCAGGTGCAGGTCACAATAGACAGTAAGAAACTTATTGTTAGAATTAAGATTGTTACTTTGTATTAATGAATAAAGAAATAAGCAGACATGAGCTTTGCAGACCCCACAAGAAATGTATGGGGCAGGGACAACATAAATACCCTGGAGAGCCTAAGGAGGACAGTCAGTCTTGAGCCTCACAACTTTAGCATTGTTGGTTGTTCAGGCTACTCGCCCTAATTTAGTTCATTTAAATATAATTTCAACTTAGAATAATTTTGATACAGTACTTGCAAATTCAACTTCAATTTGCAATTTCTGTATATTGTTAGAAGAGTTTTGGAAGAAAACTTTTTAAAAAGGCAGCTTCCACGACCCAAAACCTAACTCGCGTTTTGCCGCAACGACAACCAGCGTGAGCTTCTGTAGCGCTTCTGACCTGTGGCTATGGTCGTATGTGAAACTATTCATACATCCCCTGCTTTAGACATCAGTAGCGCTTCTGAAGCACCACAGTAGTGCTGCTAAGTGATTCCGTGTCAATAGGCCCTTATCCACGTTAACCCAAAAATTTGTTAATTTTTTATTAAAAACCGACCACAGAACTATCACCACGCCTATGGAATTTTTTTATTGTTTATACATCTTCATGGATTTTTATTTTTTCTTTATTTTATGACTACAAACAGGAATTTTGACTATTGACAATTCTTCGACTTTGGTTAAAGTTTTGTTTTTAACTTGCCTATCTGCTCAAAATTCTTTACCTACTGGCCGGGTCGCCACTAATTTAAAGGCTATTTTAAATCAGAATATTCTTTAAATTTCTAAAACAGGAATTGATTAAAGCATGCGCAAAACTACAATTTCCAACGCACTCCTGTAATTTATTATACATATTTTTCGTAATTTTCAACGTTAAGTTTACTCCTTTCAACGTCGATTGTGACTGTTTGTAGTAGAACGATTAATGTCAAGACACCGAGCCATTTTCCTTGTTATGAAGCTGTGATGAAATGAAAGGAGGAGTCTGCGACTGTTTTCTTTCAATTATTATGTTACTGATCGTCACTGTCATATTATATAAGCTTGTCTTTTAGTTTAATAAAACCCATATTTGCGGGTTTATATTTACTACAATTTATTAAACTAAAAGAGAACGAATGGACAAATATATAAGGCCCGAACGATTTGACGGAGATCCTAAATCTAGGGTAGATTCTTCG
Source organism: Platerodrilus igneus (assembly GCA_036346225.1). Lineage (NCBI taxonomy): Eukaryota > Metazoa > Arthropoda > Insecta > Coleoptera > Lycidae > Platerodrilus > Platerodrilus igneus. Next base: position 3,576,758 of record JARFIW010000831.1, read on the forward strand.
TTGGAATGGTTACACTGGAAATATACTTTCGAGAGCTTTCTTAAAGCTACCGCTACAATTGAACAACCCCTGCCCGATGAAACGAGCGTTGTCATGTTGCAAGGTCATTGGCGCGAGGCTGTCTCTACTCGACAAACTCGACGTCGGATATGTTTTGAATAAAATCGTCGACGAAAATCGTGCACGCGTTGATTTCCGTTTGGTTTCGTATTTGCTAATTATCCGTCATTCAAGTTATTAAATTCAAAATTATGGCACTATTAAACATTTGGTACATGCTGGAGTCCCTAAATTCCATTTTATATATGATTTCTGTACTGTTTCAAATATAGAAGGTTTTGTAATTTTTGGGACAATTTTAATGTCACAATAGATATTCTACTAAAACCGTGTGCAGTTGATTTTATCTAATAGAAGTTTTTGTATGTTTGTTTTATTTTGGTGACGTGCAAGTGTCACAAATAGAAATCTATTCGTGTTGCTAGTACTGATGACAAAAACAGAAAAACAAACTGTTTACCAGCTTAAATAAGCACTAGTCTCCGTAAAATAGCATTTACCTCAACCGGTTTGACCAAAGCTGATTTTGACAAAATTTATTTTACCCAAACGGGTTTTATTAAAACCGGTTTTATAAAACAGGTTTTACCATGACTGCTTTTATAAAACAGTCTTTTACCATAATCTTGATAAAATTTGACAGCTATAGATCAAGAAATAAGTGCTCGAGATACATGTCATTTTAATTGGATAAGAACGCCCATAATGATAGGAAGAATCTTAAGGGATTTATTGGTTTTTCCGAGAATAAATTCTGATAAGAATTTAAAACACAAGCTAATTGGTAGATTGTGGAATTTTTCAAATGCATGATTGTTTGAAATATATCGTAAACAACTTTATTTTTATTGAATTCTGGTCAACACCTGATATGAAGGCGGGGGAACAATTTGATAAAGGCAAATAAGTGTTCTTCCCATGATTTTTATAATAAACTCATTCTAATTGGATAGAGGTGTGATTTCGAATGTGGTTTAAATTGATAGATGGATTTGAAGTGTCGATGGGTGTTGATTCTAAACGCGATGTTACAGTGTTCTAAAAATATAGAACAAGAAAATTTCAGGAAATAATTAAATAATTGAAGCGATTAGCAATTAAAAGGATGAAATTTACGTATCGCTATTGAAGTCGACTTTGCATTAGTCAGAGCGCTTGACGGATGAAATCTTTTGCTATGAACTGAACAATTTTTATTGGTTTGGAACTGGGTGTGCCTTTGCGGGTTTTAATACATTGATAGAATAAAATTTTTTAAAAATATGGTTATTTTTAATGGAATTGAACTATATATAGGGCTGTATTTACTTTGAAATGATTCTTATTGATGTATTTCTGCGAATGAATGTAGCAATTTAAAATACGGTACTCAATAAAATTTAGTGCAAGTACAAACGTTACAATTAAAAGTGTTTAGTTTGATTTTCGACGATTTTAAAAATCATAAGTAGATTTGTATATTTGAATTTGGGCAAGTAATGGCGTTGTTTTAAGTTTTTGATTGTCTCAATTAATACTTCAATTATTACTTTAATTAATACTTTTAATACTACTGCAAATATTAACTTAAATATTAGTGAAACTTCTAGTCCTCGATCAGGTTCAAGGTTTATTCATATTCAAGTAAATCCTGCTTGGTCTGCTTCTGCTGCAATTGAATTAGTTGAAAATTGGTTTTTGACAAAGACCCGGTGATGGTCTTGTGTAATTTGTTTCCGCGCCGGGAATATAACAAATTTTATTCGAGAATCAATCTTTGTGACATAAGTTGGCGTTCAAAGTTTTAAAAGCATGTGAAACTGTTGGGTTTGGAATTAATTCAAGGCTTCTGAAAGTAAGATCAGATTAGCTTTTAAGCTGTGTGTTTTTTTTTGTAAAGGTGTAACGTATTTTTTTTCTAGTTACATTTCGTTCAATAAAATAAAAATAAAACAGCTATAATTTAAAATATTTAATTTGTGAATTACCGTCCAATAGAAATTAATGTATAAAATTCATAATAACACATAGATTCTTTTACGTTTATGCTCTAAAGTTCGTTACTAAGCACTGTCAAGTTGTCAATTGGCACTTCATTATCAGCGTTCGAAAGGGCAGGCTGCTTTGCAGGATAAGTGAAGTCGAGACGGCCGTGTGTAAGCACGTGGTTTCTAACTAAGTTAGAAAAAAGTAAAGAATTGATAAATTCTTGGTGTCTGGAGGTCGAGCCTAACAGCGGTTGCGTGAGTATGATTTTCGATAAGCTTCGCTCCGAGCAGTTCAGTTGATCCCTACAGGCCTAAGAAGATGGAAGCCCCTTTGGACATCATTTAGACAGTTGGTATATATTAATTAAATAGATTATACTAATATTTTTCATCTTAGTGCAATATCTTAAGGACATATCTTGTATAATATCTCCGATAGTAACTTAAAACAATTTCTTAAGGCAATATTTTAAAGCAAGAATATATGGTTTCGTCCTATTTAATATAACATGCAGTAACGTAGAAGGTGATTTCACATGTGTTCCGTATATTTCAACCTTACCGATGAATAACATCAAACAAGGATATTATGGTTGGTTTTATAATATAGTCGTTGTATTCCAAACAACTTTGATGCTTATGAAAATTTCCGACAGCTGAGGTCAAGATCCAGTATTTTTAGTTCAGAGCAGTTTCGTAGCAGAGTGTTCTTTAGGATTTCATAACTTTAAAAATACAGTAAATTACTATAAATTATCTAACATTAAATATTTGAGTAACGTAAAAAGAAAATAGTTTTTGAGGAATCAGCGAATTAAATAATATGTCGATTGCTTGTCAGAATGTTTGCACATGTACGCAAATAGTATATTTAATAAAGTTGTGAATGACATCCTATGTCAGATATAAAAAAACATAGATGCAGTTTTCCTATCTAGACGTCATACGCTGTCTTAATTTAATTTAAAATATGTTTAAAGATTTTGAGGTCATGAACTTGCACTTTCATCGACATATGAAATTTGCGTACTTATTGTTGAATAAAAATAAATTAGAATAATTACATTCTACAATGTCTGCACTTTGATAATTAAATTATATTGTGAAGATCAAGGAAGTACTTCGCTGATCGAAAGAAATTTATGTATTATGAATAACTTAGAAGTTCTACGTCAATCAAATTAAATTTTATAGAAAAGATCCATTCAGAGATCTTCTTAATTTTGAATGCAAAACTTCACTAGTCTATTTCTGTTCTAGAAAAGTATTATGAGAAAATTTTATAAAGATACAAACTTAAATATTGTAGTTATATATATATATATATATATATATATATATATATATATTCAGAAATTTAACCAAATAGAATCTATTTTGTTTTTGAAAGACGTTTTATTATTTAACATTCAAAAATTGCAAGTCATCCCGGATTAGAAATTGTGTGTATTGAAAACAAATTCCTCAGTATATATTTTAGAAGCCTAAATTCTATTATTTTATTTTTGGCAAATATTTTGAGGACACAAATGGTGTCCATGTTGTACTCTTGTTCGTTCACAGGTAAAGCCGAGACATCTGTATGACATCTGGTGTTTGAGGTCTTGGTAAGTGTGTCCTAAAGAGTGAAATTCAGGTTTTATGGCTATGTTAGTGGTGTTAAGATAAGGTTTCCGCATTCCCCTTATACAAGCACAGTTAAATTTTGTTGGTTATTGTATTGAAAAATACGGTGGCGCTCATTAAATATATTTTTGGTCTTTTATCAACCCATGACCCAAGCTCATGATCTACCCAGAGCTAACACTCGACTAGCCGTTTATGTCTTAAGAGTTTTTCTTTATCTCAAGCCATTCTCCATCCAACATTACCTTGGGCTTGCATTAATAAGAAGAAATTCTCGACCTTGTGATATCAGGTTAAGGGTTAGGAAATTTGGAGGTGTAATTTTTTAGCTGATAGTCACGAGGGTAAAGTTAATAATGAATATTAAAGAAAGAATCCCAAAATATAATATATATTACAAAGGATTTTCTGAAAATACTTATATACATTTTATAATTTTATCCAGAGAATTTGCAGCTTTAAGACTGGGGAATATCATTGTGTAGCCACACATTTTACGCTAGAGGGCAGCTCTTCCATAAAAACTATTAAACACGAATTTACGGTCAGTCAGTGGAGTTTAGTTGCACTATTATAAACCAGTATTTAAATTACCTTGTCATCAACGAGCTACGTTATCTTTTAAGACATGATAGAATTCGCAAATACGCCCACTTAGAACTTCCTTCGAGAGCTCTGCGTTTACCTACATAAAACAGCGTCACTAGCATTCCGTTTAATTCTTTGGTTTGATTGTACATTTTATTTACAAGAAGATGATTTTTTATTTTAGTGATCGTTGTTTCATTATAAATTGGTATTTATATTATTTTAAAATACACAGAGTGTCAATTGAAATATCAATCGTTTGGAATTATTCTATTATGAAAAAGTAAAAAGTAGGTTTAGTTTTTATTACTACTAATTGAACAAAGATATATATTGTCGCTAAAACGCAGCACTATATGCGAGTCGTTTTTCTGATTTATAAAAATGAGCATCAACCAAATTGCATGAAATATCACTAACTGCATATTTAAGCCTAAACTAAATCGGCGTGACTCAGTTTTTCTTGACAAAAAAATTGATTCTGCTAACATAACAGTTGCGTGGATGTAAATGCAACATATTTCTTGTTGACCGAACAAGGAGAATTTATTGTTTTGCTGCTTGAAGACTAATTACACATTTCAATGCAATAAACATTGAACATACTTTGTTTACGTGTATGGTGTGTAACTTTAGCAAGGCAAGCAAAAATACCTTACAATATTGACTAATTTTTCCAAACAAATTTGATTTTTACTTGAACGAAATAGAAAATTAACTGCTGCAACAAAACTACAGATTTGCGCTATTTGTAGGTACTATCAATTTATTTTTAAGAGTAGTAATACAATCAAACGTAAATTCTAAATATTTCAATTGATACTGGGATATTTTTGAACACTTTTGGATGCTCTTTCTATCCTAATGTATAAAAATGTTAAAAAAAGTTTTGAATCATGTTTAGGAGGCAAGGTTAGTTTTCGCTTTTTGCATTGGAGGTCTGCGCAAAATTTAGAACACGAAGACAAAAGAACACGAATAAGTATGCAAAAAGTTGAAAGTGTAAAGGACTTTATGGTATTAATTTTTTTTTGTAAAGAATCACTCTTCCTAATATTGACGTTTATTTCCGGACACCCTGTTAGGTTAGTCATGCAATGTATTTCAAGAAAGTTGTAGGACTAAGGATACGTTAGCTTCCCGTCAGTTACCGGCTGGTGTTGATTTGATTGACTTGGAATCGGTTTGGAATGAGAGCAACATAAATATTCCAAATAGCTCTTATGATCCTTCAAACCCATGTGGAACAGACGCCGAAATTAATGAGTATGTGAAAATCCCTAGTATTAATTCCATTTCATAGTATTCTATATAGAATTATGGCGGAGGAACTTACAATTGAAAAGGAGCCTTTACAGTATAAAGTTGAAGGCAACAGTATTGTGGACATCACTTATCTCTTGCAGAGGACACTGTTTCTTGCAGAGACTCATGCGCGTGTTTGAACTGCAAGTAACTTGTTTCTTGAAAAAGAAAACAGAAATGGCTGTAATTAATTAACTGTGAATAAATGAGCTGGCGCGTCTTATCATTTGAGTGGACTGTATTACGAAAGATAAACAAACGCGAGCTTTAGATACGAGAATTTGTATGCATGTAAAAGACAAACAATAATGTTACATAAAGTCACTCACCAATATTGTTCATAGTGTGTTGTCCTCTTCATTGTTGCAATGACCCAGGGACAGTCAGTTGAACACACTGGTTACAAGGCACTATTGTTCATTGTCTGTATAGGTTGCCAGGTAACTCGACACAACCGTTCCGGTGCTAGGTCGGAAGAAGAGTCCCCGACAAACTTAACAAAAGTACTTTCACACGCGTTACACTATAAGAGGCGCAAGCCACTGCACAGTTTTGTTCCACAATATAATTTCGAAGTTTAATTATTACGAAACAATGGCCTTATTAGTATTCTGTTTTTAAAATGCAGTACGTGCGACAAAACATATTCATGTTCCACGGAAACTGTAAAAAATGCACATTTAAACCATGCAGCAGTATGGGGAACTTTGTCGACTGGAAGTACCTTTACCCACGTGGAAGAATTTTTGTCAATTTTGGATATACCCTGTATAAGTAACAATCATTTTTATTCAATTCAAGAAACTTTGCGCCAGGTAAAATATACATTCATAATTTACTAAGCAAAACTATTACAAATATCTCCAAGGTTTGGAACGATAGCGGTATATTGTATTTATTATCCGCGGGGTAGTCACTTTTTAAAGATAAATATATCTTGTTTGGTATCAACTAATATTAGATTTTCTAGGGAGCCCAAATCTGTAAATAGATTTTACATAGGACCACTCCCTACAAAGTTACACCTTGTAAAGACCCAAATTTCTAATTTTTGCCCATGTATATTTAACTCCATCTTTAAAACTTTTTTACTTTCGCTACCCAAGACATATGCTTTAACCAACCATTTCCTGAGATAACTGAAATTGGAAATACTTATTTGTCACCAAACACGGTATCTAGAAGATATGGGTGTGAGACGATCATTCACGCAATTATTTAGAAGATTGGAGATCGCCGATTCAATTAATTCAGGCTATTATAGTGGATGTTAGTATAAGCACATTCAAACCATGTATATATTTGTATTTTAGCGAAAGGTGGTGTGGAAACGGGTATGGTTATATAGAATGATTATGTGCAAAATAGAAATCATACACGAGTGTATTATATCGAAATTGTTGATAATATCAGTGTACTTTGTTATTCTGTGTATGCCTTTGGATGTGATAATTTGTATTTAGTTTATGTATTTGAAACTTGCTAATGTTTCTGTAGGTTTTGAAAATATATGTTCAACTATATTTATATATACCTGATAATGGGATTATTTATAATGAGGTCTTTGGGTTGTTGGATTGGTTGAAAATAGACGAGCTCTGATTAGCTAAAATCCTATCAGTTTTCAATTTCCAATTATAAATAGAATGGTCCATTGCTACAGCATCATCATCATCATTTTGTTTTCGACCTTATTTAAGGTCGGTTTGACGCAGCTCAAACTCCTTTTCTATTCTGTGCTAATCTAAAAAGTTCTACATACCCTTCACAACCTAAATTTCTAATAATTTGACTAATCTAGTTTGGTCTAGGTCTTTCTATACAGTTCTATCTTTTTCCTATCTACCTGGCTCTACATAGATATTAGCAACCTGATGGTTGTTGAAGAACTCCAACATGTTTACATGATTGCCATTTATAAGGAAATAAAATATTACCAGGTTATCCCTTCCAAAACTGGAAAAGGGTTAAATTATATGTTATGGTAAGGCTTAAGCAAGGAATCGCTACCAACATGCCAGACCGCTAACTAATTGTAAATTCTGTCATGGTGACATTTAGTTAACTGATTTTTATTTCTTTATTTATTTTTGTTTTGTTTTGTTTTCGAACTTACTTAGGGCCGGTTTGATGCAGCTCTAAATTCTTTTCTATTCAGAGCTAGTCTATAGAGGTCTACATACCCTTCACAATCTAAATCTCTAATAATTTGACTGAAATAGCTTTGTCTAGGTCTTCGTAGTCTATTTTTAATTATTATTGATAATATTTTGGAAGCGTGGGAAGTTAAACTAACCGTTCTAAAATTCTCACACCTATCAACTCCTGACTTTTTTGGGATTAGGATAATAATATTTTTTTCAAAATCTATTGGGACCTCATCTGTGTCATATATTACTTTTACTAGTTCATATAATCTGTCTAAAGTTTTCTGACTTGCATATTTTATTAATTCTACGGGTATATCATCTATCCCTGGCGCTTTATTTAGTTACTCAGCGTGATAACAATTTAATTGTCACTATCACTAATAGCGGCCTACTAGATAAATGAGTTTTGCATTTTCGTCTTATGACGGTGTATCTCTGTAGTTGTTTGTAAAATAATTTTTTTCTGTGAACTGGTTAATTTTGGGTAAAAAATTCAAGAGAAATTTTTTGTTTAGAACGAAATAAGCTATTGGAAATAAATTTTTAAATGGCAAACAAATAATAAGACAAAAAGTTACATTGGAAATAAATTTTAGGGGTTGCGTTTTCCACCCCTTACATCCACGCGGTAAACCTAATAAATTACTGAGTAAGTGTATTTTTGATAGTAAAAATGTCACCTTAATTTCAATTTTGTAACTTTTTTAGTGTTTGTAAAAAAAAGAAAATAAATTTTATGTACCCCCTTTAAGGGGCTCTATTTTAACAAGGGATGCTCCAATGAAGTTTCTTTATATGAAAGACCCTAGCTCTTGTACGCTGAGGAATCACCCCCTGAAATGTTTTACACTTATTTTGTTACACCCGGTATAAATGTGTTCAAAATATCCGAAATGAATAAATTCATTACCACGAATATATATTATTCAACGAAAATTGAAAGCGTAACTATCAATTTATATTGGTGTAAGATATTGATCAAATAAGCTCTTCTAGAACGTTCCTGAATGCGGTGAGTTGCTACGAAAGACTTTTATAAACCATAAAACAAGCATCGACAAGCAAGCCTATAATTTCAATTTATACCTAAGTACCTTCAAGGTTTTTATTTTTAATAACAATAAAGCCTAAATAACGCTTTGTGAAGTTATTCACTAATTATTAAAACTATAAAATTCAATTCATATTGAGATTGCTGTTGTGCATATCTATAAGCAAACAATAGCGGTACGTACACTAATATAAGTTGTCTTATTATACTCGGTCCACGTGGAGTTGAATAGTATATCAGCAATCTAACAGATTGCCTATCCAACGAGCTTTAAACACTATTGCTCTGGTTTAATGCACTTACCGACGATCATCGTTCTCCTTTTTACATTTACGGATGCAGAAAATGCTTGTTGCAGTCACGTCTAATTGCGATACACCCACTTTCATAAAAATAGCCTAGCGACACCTTCGTAAAATTTGGTGAACTGTTGGGAATGTTCCCGCATACCGACTGGTTTAAATCTACACTGCGCTTATGGAAAATACTTCTGGCACAATCATAGATAGGAAAATTCAACAAAACAATTAATTTTTTGGTGCATTTCATAACAACTAAGCATTCTGAAGATGATGGTATAAAAATTACAACAATATTTTATTTAATTCAGCTATAAACAAATTCCAAAATGTTAAAAATTAAATTCACAATTTTGATTTTTATGTCATTATCTTCTTTGATTTTTTTTTAAAACCAACACCACTTCCAGAATTTTTTTAAAAAAAAGTTGGCCTATCTAAGATTGTGCCAGAAGAATGAGGAGAGAGTTTCCCCAGTCTTAAGGTGTAATTAATTCAAAAATTCGTTTAAGAATTTATTTATAGCAAAGTACCATTTACATGTATCTTAGATATTTAAAGAACTAAGCACGGTAGTGAGAGTAGCCTGACACTGAAAGTTAAATGAAGTTTATCCTGAGTGTAAGTTGAAAGTTTGGTAATTTTTTGTATTTTAGCCATTTATGCTGCGCTGATTTTTATTTTTCTCTATATTATAATTATCTCTAAATATCCATAAATATTCGAGCAAGAAAGTCTTTTATGTTGTGCCTACATAATTAGTTGAGGAAGTGGATTCTCAAATTTATATTTGTGTTTCTGTGTCTGTTAAAATTTATAATAGATTATTTAGGAACACAGAGCGGTGGCGAGCAGCAGGCAACTAAGCATTAAATACATTGCCACTGCCGTGTTCCTAAATAATCTGGAATAAAATTTAAATTTTACACAATTAGATTTATGCCTCGACTACCTCAGTTCAACCCCAAACAAAGTGCACGACGATACGATAACAAAGAAATTTTTACCCCCTTTTTCTCTAACCTAAATAAGATAACCTGAATAACCAAAAATTTGTATAATAAACCAAAATATGTACAATTTGCACTTCTACAACCTTCGTAATATTATTTGCTATTTAAACCCTTGAATCAAAGTAAAATAGAAATCTGTTCGTCACCAAATTATAACCCTATTAAAAATATACAAAGCCAGCAAAAATAACTCTGTATTATATTGGAAGTCTCTTTGAACGTTCAATGACCTTTTGTAATTTTAACGTAATTTCTACGTATCAATCAAAATTTTTGATGACTTTTCACATAAATATCTAAGTACATGCAAGTTTTAAATGTTTAAAAAAATAAGTTTTATGCTATTAATTTAATATGATCTCTAACCTGGTATGCGACCACAGAACTATCACCACGCCTAAGAAATTTTTTCATTGTATATACATCTTCAGAGATTTTTATTTTTTTTCCTTTATTGTATGACTACAAATCTAACAGGCATTTTGTTGACTATTGACAATTCTTCGACTTTGGTTAAAGTTTTGTTTTTAACTTGCCTACTTGCCGAAAATTGTTTACCTACGGGCTGGGTCGCCTCTAATTTAAAGGCTATTTTAATTCAGAATATTTTTTAAATTTCTAAAATAGGAATTGATTAAGGCATGCGCAAAACTACAATTCCCAATACGCTCCCGTAATTTATTATACATATTTTTCGTAATTTACAACGTTAAGCTTACTCCATTCAATGTCGATGGAAACTGTTTTCCTTCTTATGAAGCTATAATATTTTAACAAATAAAAACCACAATAAAACAAACAATAAAATGAGCAGTTTAGTAAAAGACGCGTGTTTCAGTTATATACATTAAAACTGTTTCCCGATTTTTAAAGTACCTTTGTTTTATTTAAAGTGCTGTAACTTAGTATTCATAAATGTCAGAGTTTCTCAGCTTCCCGCTTTGAGAAATATTCATTTTAGCATTTTAGAGATCTTTTGTGTCTTCAGAATAAAACTACCCCAGGGATTATACAAAATGCTGTCATCTTTTTTCATTTGAATGTTATTAAACTTCCTGTGTCATCAGTCATGCACCGTCTGTACGGTAGATGTCTCACATTTCAAAGAGATTTAACATGCAAGCTTTAAAGAAAAATTCTTTACAGTGTGATGAGAAAATACACTTGAAAGAGAGCTTTGTGTATCATTTATATTGGGAAATGGACAAGACGTTAATCGTGCTCGACTGTTCGACTGTGTAGATGATTTCAGTTGCCTGCGAAAAGGCAAGAGTAAAATCAATTGAATAATAATGTGGAAACTTTCCACCACGCACTAATTAAATGCGTTTGCGTAAGCCTGCACTCAGTTCTATCAATTGTGTACCGCCTGTGATAATAATTCTTATCTAGAATCATCTTGAATTCAATTAGGACAACAGTTACAGTGCTCGTACTGAAGTTTAAACAAAAAGATCATGACCTATATTAATCACTCGTGTTCTGTATCAACCGTTGAAAAACGTTAATAAGTGATAAAATAAATTAGAACACTGCATTTGTAATTTGATTCGAGATTTCTTCAAAATTATTTTATAACGTGTTACAATTACCGCGTTATTACAATTTAGACGTAGCTCTAACGCCGTTATATAACTTATACAGACCACGTTTTTACCGGATGATGCACTTACACACTTGTTGCTTCGTCCATGTCCAGTTAATTAATTTCCGCTTCCTTGACTCGCGCATTCCCGCATCCCTTCTGCGCAGACTCAACCGTCACCAACGGCGGAAGTTAGCGTATCACTTTAAAAATACGCGGCAATTAACGTACAAGATATCTCTTACTTTAAAATATGATACATGACTAGTTTGGCATGTAACAATCGCAACCAAGCCATAAAAGAAAAAAAATCTTAAAAAAAGAAAAAAACTTTTAGCAAGGTAGGAACTTAAAGTTTAGAGCCTTTCTTACATATGACCTAACTTACATTCTACTAAATGTTTATTTTAGGAGCAAACCTGGTTTTCCCACTAGTTAACGCGTCTTGCGAGTAAACCAGGAAACGGAATGTGTAGTTACAAGTTTATCGAACTACATCTATAAATGCACACACGAGTCTTAGATGTGACGCAGTTATAATCAACAGCACAAATTTGTCGGAGAGCACAAAACACTTTACTACAACTAAATACAAGTGGAACAAGTTACTTAACATTTGTACAATAACCAAAAGCTAACTTTACAGTTAAAGAGTGCACAAGCACATAAGCATTGCATTTTAACTGTTTGTACATCGGCAAAAAATGCCCAAATTTCAAAATACCCAAGAGAGCAAGTTACTATACGTTTTGACAAATTTTTTGTGTTGGTACTCTGGCTTAATAAACAGTACACATAAAAACTTCTTAATGACATGGTTGTGAATTAACAAATTTACCAACAGTACCATCTTACTAATTTTTTACATTTCTAACCTAACAAATTACATTGCTACCATCAGATTAGCTTCTTTACTCAATACTCAAAAAGTTTGTACGTCTGATCATAAATACCAAACGTTTGGTCAGCAAAAGAAAGTAGACAGTCTCAAGTTATTACTAATGATAATAGGTAAGATAGAGATCTTAAGATAAAACTAGATAACAATAGATGGATCTGAAACGTCCTAGTACGTCAAGGCATGCTACAACTATAAGCTTTAAAAATATAGCGTAGAATTCCCCAGCCGACCAAGCCGTTTTGTCCTCCATCGTAGAGATACAATATGCTAAAAACAATCAAGAATTCAATAAGATACCAATAAAAAACGGTAGCACCTCACCACGAAGTTAAATAAAAAAAAAAAATGTTTATATGTTTTGATGACAACAGAAAAAAAACAAGTAATGATAAAGAATAAAGTGAGCGACTGTAATAATTCAGAAGAAAAACACATGGAATAGAAACTCCTAGTTTTGCAACTGTGAATATGCACTGTTTCTTACAGAGGCAAAGGCCGCGGATCCTATGTGTATCCAAAGAAAAAAGCATCCACTCAACATCAGCTAAAACAAATTATAACGATTCAATGAGTTACTCCAACCAAATTTACAATCACCACGAAATTAAACAACGTAAGATAAATGCTTAAAAACAAAATAATATGATGCAGAAAAGATGCTAGGATTGATTAAATGAAGCAAAAGAGTGACATTGGGGAACCTAGATAACAAACAGACATATGACTGACAATAAATTCAAGGGAAGAATTAATAGCCGCCAAACGTGAATTTCGAAGACGGAAAGGACGGCAGATCGTGAAGCTCCCAGCGACGAAAGTAAGCCACAATTCTGGGATTTTTATGTAAATGATGGAATAAATTTAATTTCGATTCATCGCTAAGCTTTAAATGTGGAACCTCCCACGTTATTTTAGTAATTTTAAATGTTAGCTCGTTTTCATCGCTCTTCTAACAATTGACGTCGCTCTTAGATGTAATTAAAACAAGCTCTTGAGGCATATTTACGACGGCTCGCTTATAATCTTCGCAAAATCCAAAAATATGCTTTAGAGTCACATTGCACGAGACGCGTCCGTTCTTAAAAATGTCGGCGTTTGTATCCCCTCGGGGATCCCAGATGCTATTGCTCAAACCGTTGTATTTTTTGTGATACGAAGCGAGACTCTTCATCGTGCACGTTATACCAGGTTGCTTACAAACGTCAACCACATGCGTGCTACCCATTTTGAACTGTATTTCATCGAACAAGAATAATATTGCGTTGTTCGTTATCGTATATGGTTTACCTTCGGTTTTTACCAAAAACGTTCCCTCAATATTAATGTAACTATCGTAGGTTGCGGTTATAGCATCGGAATTTTGGATTTCTATAATCATTCTATCGCTGTGGTATGTGTTTCGCGTGAAGGGTAAATACGAATAATAATCTTCCTTCGAAATTGTTTCTTCGTAGCGAGGCCTTTTAAATATGTCTAATTTGGCAACCTCGTCGAAACGTAGTTTCTTCAAAAAAGAACTAATCACCGACGAGATGTGATCTGCGGCCATTTTCATGTTACCAAAATCTCCACGTACTTTACTGCCACGTTTAGCGATTTCTAGTACTTTTTCTTTCTAGTATTCAAAAGCTTGTAGCCGAGCGCTTTTAAAAAACTTGCGTCTGCGCGACTAAGAACTTTTTTAATATGATGTCGCTTTTTCACACCTCTTCCGCTTTTTATTTCGTTATGGCCTAACGATGATTTGCGTGCGACTGCAGATTTCGAGAACGTTTTTTGCGTTTTATATAGGTTTGTTCTTGAAGTTCTTCGGCAACGACGATAACAATGCCCAACGCGCGGATTTTTTCTTACGTCTATTGATGGCTACGGCTAACGTTGTGCATGCGTGACGTTGATGCTGACTCTCGTCATCATAAACGATGCCCATTTTTCATCATCATCATTTTGTTTTCGACCTTACTTAAGGTCGGTTTGACGCAGCTCTAACTTCTTTTCTATTCTGTGCTAATCTAAAAAGCTCTACATACCCTTCACAACCTAAATTTCTAATAATTTGACTAATATAGTTTGGTCTAGGTCTTCCTATATCCTTCTATTTTTAACTTAATAATTTTATTGTTCGCGTCTTAGCTCTAGGCGAACGCAAAGGTACGTATCCTTTGAAAAATTAACCGATTCCCCTGTATGATCCACCAGTCTCAACGTAATGTTATCGAATTCGTCCATGCACAGAGGGAAACGAATTATATTGTTGGGCTGTTGTTCTATGCTGTAGCCTGGAGCCACGGTTAGACCATATTTCGTAAATGATATGACAAAGTTGGTTATTGCGGTACGCTCCAGTCGTAATGTTAGGTTCTACGAAAATATTAAATACCGAAATTATTTCCACATCGCGATCGAACGTACGCGGGCGACTTTCCTCTAAGATTCGATCAAAAAATCCTAGCATTCGACCGATGTTGCCGCGCTTCGTGAAGTCTACGGAGTATTTCGATTTTATTTCGCACTTTAGAGTATTATTATTAGCTCTTAAAGAAAACAAACCGCTAACCAATCCGTCGTCCAAAGTCACGGCCGAATTAATTTCTTTGTTGGCTCTAGCCGACCCAATATCTTTTTTTTCAGGTACGTGTTTAGCTCGTCTATTTCGTAGCAGCCCTCGTCGATGGTAATTTCTTTATCTTTATCGTAATAAAAATTTATTATTTCCCTCGTAAATATTTCGGACGGTGTTGGACGTGTAGAGACCCATCAAGCCACAGGTGTACATGCCGCCATCGATCAGCCTCGCAAGTGGGTATAGCGTACCGCTGCTGATGGTATTTCGATACCCGAAGATCGTGCATGTCCTAGACATGACTGTAGTGCTCCGAGAGCATAATGGTTCTTTTATGTAAAAAATTCAACACTAAATGATCGCACACGATCATGTTAAAGTCTCGCTCACTTTCCACATTATAATATATATCGCTACCGTGAAAATATCTTAAGACTTCCTCGGGAGGCTTCAGGTCTGCAAAACTATCAAAGTATATCACTGTATTGGCCCTTTTTTATAACCGACCCAATGCGTGCCCGGACCGGATCCATCGTCTAAATTTATAATGCCACTTTCGTTTCGCCACGGCGGTGCTAAGCCTCCGTCGCGTCTTTTTAGCGGCAACTCGTCTCCCATGTACATGCCTCTAAAATACAAAACACCTTTAGCATATATTCCTCGACACCGTCGTAGTCATCAGTTTTTTGTATCCCCCGAATAAGGTTTTAAGTACAAGGCGCTACCTTTCTTGTGAGGCTTTAAATACAATCCGTCGCCGACTTTTTTCTCTTCCATGGCTCTGTTGTGGCGCGCAGTCTCGTGGAAATACCTCTTTACATTTTTAGCCGAATTAATGGCGTTTGCAACGCTCGACGCTCCGCCGGCCAGTGCTCCGAGCGCCGAAAGACCTGCAAATATCGGAATCAAGGGTAGTAAACCACCTCGCTTGGGCACCGGTATTATGCGCGGCACTTTAATATTCGAGCGACCTACCATCTTGTTGACTATAATTTTTGCTGCATTTATCGCGCTCGAAATGAGATGATTATGCGAAGCTTCGCTGTGCCGTTTACTCTTGATGCTTTGTTTTCTGATTTCTTTAGATATTTTACTTATAAGACCGCCTCTGAAGGAGCATTTTCTACCGGTGTTGCCGTTATTGTCTTTGGATTTCCCCGAGCATCGACATACTCGACGTCGTCCTCGTCGTTTTTGTCGTCGTCGTCGCTGTCGACGATCCAGTTTCACAACCATTTTCTTTTCTATTTCCATTTCTAGTTTGCGTTTCGCTTTCATTGCAGCTGTTACGCCCAACGCTGCGAGCTTCTCGGACCACTTAGAATCTTTGGCCTTGACTCACCACTAAGCCGCTTTTGCAAGACCTTGTCGGTCTCGTGCCTGCGCTCCACGTCTTTGTGATGCGAATACGTAATGTCGTGCTGCTTGCACGCTTCAACTAGAGGATTAATACTTTTGTCTCCGCGGTTTAAACGCTTTTGCAGCCTGGTCCCGGGCCCGCAGAAGTTATGACCAGGAAGGTGCAGTTTGAAAGGCAATTTATTTAAGAGGTTGTTGAACAACGCTTCAACCCCCGTGTACCAACATTGACTAACATCTCTCTTGCAATAACGTAACAATTTAAATATATATATTGCTGTGGATCGTGGACTTACACTTTGGCTCTCCCTAAAAATCATTCAAGCCCCAACGTTGGTCCGTCATAAGATTGCTGTGAATCGTGGACCTAATGGTTTGACATCGCCAGTGTGTCAACACTGATTTTCAAAACTTAAAATTTTTGAACAAAAAAAAATTTCTTACCCTGATTTCTGCTTCAAAATATCTTCAGCAGCTTCCCTGGATAGCTCAGCTGTGCTTCTGGTCGGATACCTAAATTTACAATCGTTCTTCCTTCCCACTCGCACACCATTCAATAAAACCAAATAATACAACAACCATATCATCTTTTATTTACGCTATTTACAGCCAAATTATTCACAGGTATACACAGTTTGGTACACTAATTACAACTCAATAAGTGATATGTTTCAAAGTCCTTGTTTTAAATTATTATTTGCAAACACATTTAATACAATATGAGTAGATGGGCCTCAAATAATACCCTATATTTATTGCACACTGGAGTATGGTAAGCTCATAATAACCCAGTTTATTAATGTATGCCTTTTACCTTGCATAAAATTACTACAGAACTAATAAACCCATGTACCCCTAACAATCCAATTTATATTCATAACAAAATTCAATAAGTTTTTAATACACCCTTCTTTCAATAATTTAAATAACCCCAATAATTCTCCAGTACACGTATCTTGCGTTAATAACTATAAATAACTCACTCACTCACACATCACCAAAATAATACCAAAAGTTTATCAGATAACAGAAAATTTAAATAAGTTACCTGGAGAATGCTTCAAGCCTCCATCCCTTCAGATGATAATTTTCAGAACCCCTCGGCTTCGTGATTATGCGCTCTGCTCCTCCACATATTCATAGATGAAAACCTCAATATCACCAAGCATTGCTTCAAAATACCATTCCATAACAGCATACAAACTCACGTATATTATGCGTCTATTTATTGATTTACTAGCCTGGTATAGTAGCAATTGGACCTCTGTTAATTTGATTTTCACTACACTACTCGTATCTTTACGTTAACAACTAGAAGGTCATAACTACCAATTTGTAAGTGCTAGCAGTACATTTGCGGTATAATGAATATATTTAATACTCACAAAACTCACCTATAACGTCGGTCTATCGTTGTAAGTAGTTAAAAGCGATGACAATAAAAGAGAAAGCTCCTAATTCTCTCAGAGTATTTATATCTTTAAAAATGCCACCTCTAGGCCACACTTCACGCGAAAAACTTATTTTAAAATAACACTTCTGCAAATTTTTATATAACCGACTTAAAGCTTCCAGAAATTTACTTCGTGGACACGCCGTATAATCCGAAAATCGCTTTTACCTGTCGCATGCTCGTCAGTTTGTAAAACTATCTGTTTCAACCAATGACACTATTTCGTGTCGTCATGAAACTCCGCCTGTAATATTTTTATCTCTGTCCTATGCATATTTGATGTCGCGGTTCAAACCCCACTTGAGTTGTAAAAAATCGATATTGCTGACAGCGTCACATCACTCAACGTGGATTCAGTACGTGCGTTTTGAAAACCAATGCTTTTATATCCGTCTCTATCTGTAGCATATTACTGATCGTGCATCTCCTCTACTCTTTAAGAAACTTTGTTCGCTTGTTATTCGAAGCCACTGACGGCTGAACACTATTTTCAATGAAGCCCGCTTTATTATGCAGATAATTTCAAAGAAGGTAACCTTTTAAACATGCAGGTGTTCTTAATTATAGACCGTTTAAAACAACAATTCTTGGAGTCTATATTTTACGGTATCCGATATAACTGACGTCCTTGTTTGTTACCAAGCAACCTTTTGCCTTGGGATTATCGATTTTCTTTACCCTGGTGTGTTTTCCAATGCTATTACACGTTGAATTAAAATAAATTAAATTAATTATGCGTTTCTATTTGTTTTTTAAAACTGGTTTTCTTTATGTACTAACTTTTCAATCATTACTTATAAAATTACGTCAATACTTGTCCGTTTAAATTAAATAAATTTTGCGCGTAAATAGTTTGTTCGTTTCTCTATACAGGGTGTTTGAAATTGCATTGCTTACCCCAAATTTAACCCTTTGAATCCATTACAATATATATATATATATATATATATATATTGATATGATAACGCCGTATTCGGTGTTATGACTTTTTCTATAACTCCACCGCTCTGTGTTTTCAAATCAAAATTACTCTTACTAATTTTATTATTACGCCACGGCTAGCCCTTTATAATCTACACAGAGTGCAGCACAACGTTACGATGATCAATTTTTTTCTTCTCCACCCCTTTATGATTACCTATTTGTTTGAATTTATAAAACAAAGTCCATTAATTTCATATAATGAAATGAAATATTATTTACAAGTTTCGAAAAGTATTAAAATACACCCTTCAATCAATCAATATCATATGTATCATTTATCCCAAAATTTATATGCTTTGAAATAAATCTAAAGTCACCAAAACCATCCTCTTTTTACCAAAGAGACCTGGAACGTTCTGGACCCCTTTATAATATTTTACGTAAGTTTAACGTATGCAATGTTTGTTGTTGACTTTATCACAAGTTTATATAAATTGAATAAATTCAGTATTGAAATTTAAATAAAAAAATATCTTAAAACTAATTAGATCTGACCTGTTACAGGTTGATCTGGTTGTGAATCAACAGCCCTTTGTTGTCCTCATTCGTGTATCACTGCTCTGTTCAGTTGAACCCCTCGTTTTCCATAAATTATTTCGTGCTTCTTTATTTTATTTGCATTGAATCTCGCAACTCAAAATTGTACCAGAATTGTACCAAAATCGTCGACGCTGATTTGAAATATTATATTATTGACCCAGATTTGAATTATTCTCATTAATACATTTGAAATATTCCTATCGCCCAATTCGAAATATTATATCAATCCATTTAAAATACCCCCACATTCGAATTATCATCAACACAATTAAATTATAATATCTATCCACTCGAATTTGAATTATTGTCATCACATTCGAAATATCCACACATTTTAAATGTTATACCATCAATTAGAAGCCCTTAAACGGCAAAAGAAGTCTTCATAATTGTTGCACTTATTTGTCACTATAACGTACTTGATATTTTATTATAATTACGCGTGACCTTCTGATTAGCAGTGACGCAGCTTTGCCGTGCCTGAGTTTAAACTGACTCGTCTTATCATTGCTCGGTGTTAAATATAGGCTGTTCCCACTTCCATGTGGGCTGGGTTTTCAACAAGTCTTGTAGATATCTTAACCAATCAGGTTTTTGTATTTCCTGTATTTTGAAGTGGTTTCTGATAAATATATTTGGTTTTCCGTGTAATGGTGTTTGCTTGATACCTTATTATTCGCTATCTTGACCATACGCTGTTTTGTTTAGATATTTATTATTTAGATATTATTTTCCATAATTAAACAAAATAAATGATGTAACCTTCATTCCACTTTTGTTTATGTATTTTTGAAACTGCGTTTACTTATCAAAATGTTTATTGTAATTGCGTAAAGCTTTGTTAGATTTTATCTCTTATCTTAGTATTATATTATAACTAATTAGAACACTTCTCAACGGGTGTTTAATTACATGCGCTATCATTTCTTTTGACTAAGCGTACTTTTACTAAAAGATATTCTTACTTTGCATTACTTAAAATTAATAAAGGTTTATATACCGAGTGTTGAATACTTGTTATTTACCTAATGCATAAATTACCTATTTTCCTGCTAAATAAATGCAGTTTTCTGCTTCTTATCGCAATTTATGGTTACTCCACGACCCTTGCTATTCAATACATCCCTAAACAACCCCTTATCACAGCAATATATATATATATATATATATATAAATAACTGAATACAAAGTAAATTTTATTTACAAAAAAGGATCATAAGCTGTCTTTAAAATACAAAAGTTTCATTTCGACATTTAAATTCTTTTGATATAAACATAATACGTCATCGACAATTTTGTGAGGGAAATGGCGCGTGATTTCTAACAAGCCGAGTCTGTTGGTATCGTAAAGAACGTTTAGGGCACTTAGGGATGGATTTCCAAATACGTATTCGCTTATCATCTCGACTCGACATAAGATTTGATCCTGCATGTTGGAATAAAGTCCAGCATTCACGGGGCCGCCTTCACATCCATCGCCGTCGCTGCTCTTGCACCTGTTTGGGAAAGCAAGTGGTGACACACTCTATATTTCTATCGTAAAACTCTTGAAAATCTTGTCCTCTCAATATTTCTAATTTGAGCATTATAAGCGGCGCTAGAGTAAACACTTTTGCAAATTCTTTGCGGGAGCGAGAAATTCGCGCAATATTGTATTCGGAGCTTATTGATTCTAATGCGGCGAGAGCCGCAGCAGTTTTTTGCACCTCCACTCTATGAATAGACTTGTATTCGTCTTTAAATTCCACTTCCAAGTATCCGTCGATCGTCTGATGCATTTCACGCCTCCAGTGCCATACGTCTGTAACTACGGAGGCGGCGGTAGCATCTGCAGATGCAACTTTGGTAGTATCGGAGCGGTTGGAAAATTTTTTTCTAAATTTATGCTCGATTGTGATAGACGACAAATCTTTCCACTCGTTTTCGTCCATTTGCAATTCGCCTTCTTTACAAAATCTGTTGGGGCATATAGTTTGATAGCAGGGCTAAAATCCATATTGCTCTTTTGTTTGGTTAAGCCCAGTTCGATCGTATGGTCGTGAACGCACCATTGCGCGCTCTCCTTGGGGGAATTCAATCGGTATTCGGTGCTACATATCAGGGGATCCATCACGTGATCGTTATTGTAGACATAAATACCTGAGAAAACATTCGAACTATCTCCTGACGGTTGCGACGCGTGCGGCAATCCAGATACTGCACACGTAGATGATGATGACGAAATTACGTCATCATCATCGTTATTTAAAAATACCTTACTGTCGTAACCACTATCGTTTGTATGATTATTTTTGTCTTGAATATACTTCACCATAATTGCTATTTAAATAAGTGCAAAATTTTACACGCACACCCTGAACGAAGATACCGCCAGCTAGAACTGAAAATTATTTTGCACGCACAGGTCTTCGTTCGAGCACGAACGATGTTGCTCATGCGCACATAGTTTATTTTTATATTTGTAATAGATGTAGTATACCCACGCTCCTATTAATTGCATAAGTACAATGTGCTCTAAATACGACCATACACCATCTGAACTATCAAATTCTCGATCTTTTTTTTTCACGCTCTCTCTTTCTCCTTCCATGGCATGACGTGCCATTCGGTCTCCGTAAAACTGCTATTATATTTGAATCTTATTTAAACATCAGAAAAGGATCAATTGTTCAACTGTTCGTCATCATTGCCGTCCTCGTCGCCGTCTCCGTCTACGTTTTCTATTTCTCGTCACTGAAGGCGTCCTCCTCCTAGATAACTTTTATAAATTAAAAGGTCTTTTGATACCGCGGACGACGACGACGATGTCTGATGATTGCGATAAGAGGACCTCTTCCAAATGGTTCTGTTGCTGCTGCTGTCATTGGTGTTGCAGCTGCATAGTAACTAATTCCATATGTTTCCAATCTATAGAGCGAGAGCATCTTATTTGTTGTGACGATTCCGTCTTCGACAATGCCAGAATGTCTTTATTTTGAACAACCTCGAAACATACGAATGTATTCGGAGGATCTACGGAAACCGGATTTCTTTGCCAGGAGGGCACGCTCGATTTAAATATGTATAGGTAATGATTACATATTAAAGAGCAGGCGAGATATGCAACGACGGCTGCGGGCGGTTCTTTGGGCGTCATTTCGAACAATGAGCATTTTTAATTGCATTCATAGGTTTTTATTGCAGGGCTGTGATGTGTGGGTGTGTGTGCGTATATATGGGATAGAACATGCGCATTCAGGACACGATTTTATTCGCAGAGGAGATCCATCTATCTGATCTGCATGCGACGATGATTGTAAGCCATGTGCTAAACAATAGCGATGCATCCATAATTGTTTTTTGCAAATACTCCGGTAATTTATCGAAATTTCTGGCCACGTCTTTACTTGCATACCTCTCGATATACTCGAGCGGTAATTTTGTAAGATCCTCGACTGTCAACATTTTTCTATATTACAAACGTATATGATTAGAAATAAACATATAATCTCGTAGACAATTTTCTTTTCCTCTTTAAGGATGCATACTATATGATCCTGCATGATTTATATTGACGCCTAAATTTAATATTCTTGAAAGCGCTAACCCGCTTTGCTTTTGGGTGTATTCGTCCAGTTTATTGTTCAATTCCTGAATGGCTTCGGGTTTAACTTGAGTTTGAAAGTCTTCAATTCTTAAAATTTTATAATTTTTAGTAGTAAAATGTCTAAGCGATGACGATGATAACGATAATGATGTCTCCACGGCTTCTGAAGATGATGATGTTGATCCGTTGGGCTTTACATATTCACCGTAAAACACAAAATTAATTTTAAGACAGTCGAATTTTCCCAAGCATTTTCTCAAACGTCGCTCTATTAGGGCGAATGCATCTTCTAAAAATTGCATGGGATCTATGTGATATAAATTGACCACAGTACTCGAACGTATCCTGCGGGCGAAAGCCAATTTCAAATCGACCCACACAATATTGTTCGACGCTGTACGTCCTTTGATATTTTTTTGTATCTTAATCTGTCGAAATTTTTAGTAGCGTCGTTGACATCGACGTCATTGGCATAACCCTCGTCCTTTGCACTAGTATTATCACCGGCTCCATTCTTTTTACTAATACCTGCCCTCCTGATCACTTTATCACGCTTACTTTTTGCATTAAAAGCAATCAGATTACATTTCAGATTTAGCAGCAACGATTCATAGTGACGCTATCGGCCTACGTTGCATGCACTTTTCAATTGTTTTAAAATTGCACGCGTTGAGGTAGGTTCGTCTGGAATTTTTAATTCGTCCTAAGCTTGAGACATTTTTTACACTTCCGACAACGATGTTTACCGTTCGAATAATTACACAATAATAAATAGAAAAATATTTTGGATATTCTTTTTACTAAAACGAAAAAAATTATTATTCGTAGTACAAACGCAGCGCGTTTTTAAAGCACAATTGTCAGCTCTTTACTTATTTATTTTTTATTGACACTTTATTAATCACACACCTGTAATAAAAAACCTTGCGGTTATTGCTTGCCTTCTTTATAATTGGCTACGACTTCTACACTTTCAATTATTAAAAGATTACTTGAACGTCGTGTACGTGTCTGACCTTTTAAGATAATCATGACTCCGTAGTTGCAGATAGTCTCGAATCTCCGCGTTATTCAAATAATTAATATTAAAGCATGCAATGAAACGAAGCCGCTTTCAAATATTAAAATAATTACCTACACATGCTCAACCTTTTAAACAATTATGTTGACCTTTTTAAAATAACGATCCCATTACCAATTGAGCAGGCTTTCGTCATATATGTATTGCTTTATACAATGTATACAAATTAATGCAGAGACATTTTTTTCTTTTCAGCAAAAATACGGATGTCCTAAACCAATTTCATCAAATAATTGAATTTACAACACACACACACACACACACACCTTTCTATTTTTTTTCTTAAATTAATTACACGCACACACGACGATGACAATACAAAAAAACGCATTTTTAAAAGACATTCGCGCAACTTGCGCAGCCGTTACAATATTCACCTTAGACTAAAACAATGCACACACATACACACCACACGCATACACGTACATAATAATACATACCATTATTTTCAAAAAATAACCAACAAGCTGATCAATATTTACACTTTTATTATAAGGGCGTTGCAGCTTCTCCATTACCATACCCTACATGCTTCCACAAATCACTTATTATCATACCTACCAAATCCAACACACACACACACCTGCACATACATACCCTTAACACATATATACTTTTTTTTCAATAATACACATGCCCTTTACAAGATATTTACACCTTTTTAAAAAGGGCTGTATGAATTTCTCCATAGCTCAACTACTTACAAGGTAGTGGCATTACAGGATTTGGGTTTCCATTACCTCTCGTGACCTCTTTATCACGTCAAAAATTTCTTTATTTGTCAATCACATTGAAACTTTGCAGTTAAACTATTTAAATCGTAATTTTTGAAAAGAATTTATAAAAAATTTAATCTTTTATTCCTCATAATTGTCTTGTATTTGTTTTCCGACTAGGACATTGACATTATATTCTTGCGTCTACGGGTTTATATTGAATTTTTGTTTTTGGGCATAGGAGCTGTAAAGCCCTAGGTGAGCGTCTAGTGTGTCTTATGGTAAAACTAAGGTTGGCAACACTGCATATATTAAGGCTAGGTTTACAAAATTTATACTTGATCTAAGATCTAATACATTTTGCGAACTTACTCTGATTGTGGGTTCTAAAACTACGTGCAGTTTAAGTTAAATAAGTTTTAAAGGTCTCTTTTTATAGATACTTTTAAGTTTTAGCATTTTTTCCTCTATGAGTATTAATAATTATCATTTAAATAAATAAACGTTTATTTTAAATTTTGTAGGATTGTAGATTAAAGCTGTTTATGTCATATACTTACAACGTGAACGTATATCGTCATTTTGGCATGAACTAGGAAAGAATGAAAATAGAGTTTATTAGAAAATATAGCTAAGGTACATAGTGCTAGTATATCTGTTATTAAAAACGATTTTATTTTATATCTCCATACTTTTGAGCTTTACGATGTAACTATAGTGACTTTTATGTTTCTCTATAACCGTAATCCCAATTTACTCAAAAGACGATGAGGTTTACTGAATTAAGATCTAAATTGTATTTGAAAGATTTATCATGATACACATGCCTCAAGCCCTTACATAAGATTTAATTTCCGTGTAGTAGCTTACACATAGCTCGACTGCAAAGAAGTTTCCGGAAATAACTTTAATCCACGTTTCGCTTAAGATCTACGGTAATCTTACAGACAAAACCCTCAAGATCTATTGACACAGATGTAATCCACATCTTGTAGAACATTTACCTTACTGTGCAACTAGGCACTCGTGACAAGCATTAGAAAGATTTATTTAAGGGACGGTCTGTTCTTGTTACGCCACAATAAAGCGATTTAGGTTACATTTTTAAAGAAGTTCATTTATATAAAAAACAGCTCTGCATAGAACATTAGTAATTAGGGACATTTTAACACGGGTATGGAAGGTGCGAGCACACAAAGGTGACAGGTCAAGTGAGCAACATAAATTTTTTTATAAAAAAATAATACAAGAAATTAAATCGAGGTCTATAAATTATAGGAGTAATGTTTCAGAGTGTAAAAATTTTTAATTAAATTTAATAATTGACATAGTATTATGTATGTACATAACCCACATTTAAGCACAATTTAATTCAATAACTACACGGCACGAAAAATTTCAAGCTGTAGTCATTTCGAATGGACCTGCATCTTACCGAAGTTCTAGATTACTAGAACAGGTGAAATGGCGTGCGTGTTCTAATGAGCTAAAGAGCCAAACTACAGGTCCAACCAAAGTAGTAGGGTCGTTAGTGAGGAACCAGACGAAGATAGGTCCCCGAAAGAGGGCAGCGGCTCTTTCGGTACTTAGATTGGCAGAGACCATAGGGGTCGGTATGGCAGTCTAAGACACACTACCGCGATGTGGAAGGCAACGGGAAACCACTACATTATCTCCCAAGTACACAGCGTACCTAAACTATAATAAAATGATGGTATTCTCTGGGGTAAAAGATTCCGGAGTTAAAATAGTCCCACATTCGGATCTCCGGGAGGGCACTACTTAGGAGGATGTGATCAGAAAGTTAAGAATAAGAGTCAGGAACATTTTGCGATTCGGAGCGTGGAATGTTAGAACAATGAAGCAAGTGGGTAAGCTAGAGAACCTAAAAATCAAATTGAATAGTTATCACTAGACATAGTAGGGATCAGAGAAGTTCGGTGGCCAGAGGCGGGGGATTTTTGGAGTGGAGACTTCAGGGTAATTCATACAGGATCGGAGGAAGGAAATTTGGGTGTGGGGATAGTTATGCGGAAAAAGATAGGATACTGTGTAGAAAATTACTTACAAAAGAATGAAAAAGTACTCGTGGTTAGATTAGAATCTAAACCGGTAAACACAGTAATAATACAAGTATACATGCCCACCTCTAGCTACAGCGACGAAGAGGTAGAAGCGATCTACAAAGATATCGAAGACATATTAAGACAATAAGGACATGAAAATTTAATAATTACGGGGATTTTAATGCAGTGGTAGGTGAGGGTAAAGAAGGAGCGATAGTAGGTTTATTTGGTTTAGGCACTAGAAACGACAGAGGAAATAGGCTGGTAGAATTTTGCGACAAGAACAATTTAATCATTACAAACACATTATTTCAAAATCATGCTAGAAAACGATATACGTGGAAGATGCCAGGAGATATAGAAAGATATCAAATAGATTACATTCTTGTTAGACAACGGTTTAGAAATCAAGTAAAAGACTGTAGAAGTTACCAAGAAGCAGATATAGACACTGACCACAACATAGTAATTATGAAGGCCGCATTTAAAATTTAAAAAATTGAAAAAAAGAAACGGGAAAAGGCACTTGAACCTACAGAAACTAAAAGATAAAGATATTCAAGAAAGATTCGAAAAAAGGTCAAATGAATTGCTCAAAGATATCGGGAAAATATCTGATACTAAGGAAGTAGAAACAGAATGGAATAACATTAAATCCAGCCTTGACATGGCGGCCAGAGATATTCTGGGGCATACACAAAAAGAAAATAAGAAACCATGAATAACAAAGGATATCCTAAATTTAATAGAGGAAAGATGAAAATACAAAAATTAATCAGACGAAAGAGGAAAACAGAGATACAAAATCATAAAATGGGAAATTATTCGCAAATGCAGGAAAGCTAAAGAACAATGGATTGATGAAAAGTGCAAAGAGGTACAAACTAAGATGGAAGTAGGAAAGACAGATGAAGCATGCAAACTAATTAAAATCAATTTTAAGGATATAAAACCGTATAGCAAAAATATAAGGGACGCGGGAGGAAATGTCATTATAGAAAATGTAGAGAAAATGGGCAGATGGCAAGAATATATAGGGAATTTATATCCAGGAGAAGCACTAACTGCATTAGAAAAGGAATCAGACATTGAAAATGATGACTTGGGATATCATATACTTAGAGATGAATTTGAATTAGCATTAAAGGGTCTGAAAAATGGTAAGGCGCCAGGTACAGATAAGCTGCAAGCGGAGACTCTAAAAGCAGCTGGTCAAGCAGTAACAGAACGTCTCTTCCAACTTGTAAGCTATATGTATGAAACAGTCGAGATACCCAAAGATTTCAAACATAACATCATTGTAACCATACCAATAAAGGAAAGCGCAGATAGATGTGAAAATTTTCGAACAATAAGTTTGACATCACACGTATCAAAAATATTAACTTGAATTGTACAAAGACAAATGGAAAAACGGGCTGAAGAAATTCTAGGAGAAGACTAATTTGGGTTTAGGACGAAACAGGGGAACACGGGAGGCTATCTTAGCTCTGAGGGTGATAATGGAGAAAACAATAGAAAAAGGGAAAGCGTGTATATAGGGTTTGTAGATCTGGAAAAAGCATTTGACAATGTAAAATGGAAAAAAAAGTTCGAAATACTCAAAAGATTGGAATGAGTTATAGGGATAGACGGATAGTACATAGCTTATACAAAGAGCAGACAGGAGTAATAGAATTAGAGCAGGAACGTAGAGAAGTAAACATCAGGAAAGGGGTGAGACAGGGATGTTCCTATCCCCATTAATTTTTAACTTGTACATTGAAGAGGCAATGAATACTGTCAAATGCAGAAGACATTTGGAATTACTATGCAGGGACAAAAATTGATATGCTTAGATTTGCAGATGATATAGCGGTATTAGCATCTAGCAAGGAAGTTAGAAGTTGCTCTCAATGAAATGGAAACGGTTCTAACAGAGAATACAGTATGAAAATTAACAAAAGTAAAACTTAAAGTACTAGTATGCAAAGGAGGCAAAATAAATCAAAACAAGAATACAAATATGTAACACGAACTTACAAGAGGTTAAGGATTTCTGCTACCTAGGAAGCCAAATAACGCAAGATGGAAAAGCACAAAGATATAAAACAAAGATTAGCACAAGGTCGTGCTACATTTAACAAAAAAAAGCAACTACTGTGTTCAAAGACAACAAACATAGAAACAAGGAAAAGATTGCTTAAAACATATGTATGGGGCACAGCACTGTACGGCTGTGAAGCCTGGACAGTAGGAGAAGCAGACAAGAAAAAGGTAGAAGCCTTTGAAATGTGGTGCTACAGACGATTGATGAAGATATAATGGACAGACAAAATTAAGGACGAAGAGGTACTAAAAATGGTAGGGGAAGAAAGAAATATGTGGAAAACGGTAAAAAATAGGAGAGATAGGATGATAGGCCACATACTACGGCATGAGGGAATAGTGCGGAATATACTAGAAGCAGAAATAGGAAAAAAGAAAAGAAGAGGTAGACCTAAGTTAGACTACTGCACACAGATAGTGAAAGATGTAGGCTGTAGGAGATTCAGGAAAATGTGTAGGCTAGCTCAGAATAGAAATAAATGGAGGTACGCATCCAACCAGTCCCAAGATGGATAAATTAATTACGAAGAAAGTAACTGCACTTAAACATGATATTTATTATAAGCAACCACAAATATTGGATGGGCAATATTCTCGAATAATGGTAATTGCGTGAAAGCATTTACTGGAAAACTATTAATTAGGCAAATGTCTAAGTGTTGGGGGATCCTGGCAGGCACAGGTTGTCTCACCTCCTTCAATAAATCTCAGTGAAATAGGGCATAATATTAGAAAACAATATAAAGGGAACCGAGCTGTATTGCTGTGTGAGAGTTTCAGGGAACTATGTAGGTTAGTTTAGAAAATAAATAAGTGCAGGTACATGTCCAACCAGTTTTGAGACGGGAAACCCAATGACAAAGATAAATCTGATGATTAGTATAAACAACTAGTTGTTTGTTGTGAAATATCTGCAACTAATGTTGACTGTGCGAAAAGATATATTGGAAAAATATTAAATCAGTAAATGTTCAAGTGCTGGGGGAACTTGGCAGCCACAGGCTGCTTACCCCCCTTCGCAACCACTGAATGTCGGAGAAATAGGGTATATAATTGTAAAACAATAGAAGGGGACCGAACTGCATCTAACAAGAAAGAACGGCGCCTATGATGAAAAGTTGTTGAAAGCGTATGTGTGGAGCACAGCACAGATAGTATGCCTACGAAATACAAGCAGTCTGAAAAGCAGACAGAAGAACAGTAGCAGCCTTTGAAATGCCGTGCTTCAGATGTATGAGGATGGACAGACAAAGGTAATAACAAATAGGTTATAGAAACAGTAAGGGAACAAGGATATCTTTGGGAAAAAATATGAGAAATAGAAGGGCAGAATACGTTCTAAGGCATTTTTGGGGAATAGTATGGGATATATGACAAACAGAGATAGGAAAAAAGAGGTGGATGTAGACCTAGATCAGATAGTGATAGATGCAGACTGTGCAAATTTCGGGAAAATCTGTAGGTTAGTTCAGAATAGGAAACAATGATGGTACGCGTCTAACCAGTTTCAGGACTGAAGACCCAATGATGATGATGATGTGTAAGTTAGCATAGAATAGAAAACAATGAGGGTACGCGTCTTACCAGTTCCAGGACTGAAGACCTAATGATAATGATGATGAGTAGTCGAAATGAGTTGAGTGCATCGCAATGAGCTGATAAAGTACGAACAAAAATGAACATAAATATAGAATCTTTTTGTCCTTAACAAACCCTCTTCCATAATTGCATGTTTTATTTCCGTCCGATTTTATACACTCGCGCGTGCGAGCGCGCGCACGCACACACACATAGGGTAGTTGCACTTGAGCCTTTAACAAAGCATAAATGGTTATTTTAAATCGCATTACTTGTCAATTAGACAGGTAAAAGGTACTACAGTTATTTTCTTGCCCGTACAGTAGGCGTAATCGATTTCATCTGAATTGCAAACACTATATCTCTTGGTTTTACAAATCAACCATGCAAAATTTGGTATGATACTGCATAGCCGACCATCTAAAATCTAAATCTTTAAAAGCTATAGTAAAACCAGTTAAGGAATCTTTTGAATTACGACACTTTGGCTATGAATAACCAACAATCATTGTTTGCGTAATACAGGGCGTAAGTTTCAGTACCTTTTATCAAATTCGAAGCGGAATTCATTGGTTGTGTTCCTATAACATACAGGAACAATGAGGTGCTGTAAAAGAATTGAGAGAAGAAATTTGGTCAAGGTAAACTGCACTGTATTATAAAGCACTACCCTTACAGTTCTGCAAGTTCTGGTAAATACGTCTAGTGTAAATTTATCGCCGCCGGTTTTTTTCTAATAGTGCTTCGTTTGCTTCGTGTAGAGCCGTTCTGATTGGGTGAAAGCTACGACGTATATTTATTTTGAAGCATGGGAAGACATATTACATACCATTTCCACAGAGTACATAATAATAATAATTAGCTCTTCAAATCATTACTGAGAACTCAAAACCGCATTTATATAAGGCGTATAACCCTTCTAATTATACAAAAAATCCCCTATGGTTAATTATTAACTAAACAGCTTTGTGAAGCCATTTCAAGCGTAGCAACCGAGCTGGTAATTGAAAGATTTATATCCATCAATTTTTTAATTAAATTGTCGGTTCGCAGTGGCTAAATTGGTAAGGGCATCCACGTACTAGCTTCAAGGTTAAAGGTTCAAATCCTGTCCGTGACCTTATATTTTCTTTCTTTCAATTATTGGCTGGATTTAAAGTGATTATTTAGACTTTGTACCGACTCTAAAATATTCGGTTCTTATAAACAATTGAATATCATTTTGATATTATAAACTATGGGTTATTATAGTTTAAATAACGCGGCTACGAGTGAATTTTACTTTTACTTAAAACTTAAAACGAAAAAATATAAAAGATTAAGAAACAAACTGAATAAATTAATACAAAAACTTAAATATGTCTATAAAACAGAGATAGAAAAACACAGAAAAACATGTGAAGAGTACACCAAACCGTTGCTGAAGCTACCAGTGAAGTAAAACAAGAAATACAAATTACCTTCAAATTATAACTGGAAGTAATACTATTACAGATGACAAGAAATGGCTAACCTTTTGCCCACAGCTGCCAATATGTGCAGCAAAATTAGAAAACCAATTGATTAATCATAACTTTGATAAAAAACAATAGTTTCATCTACATTCTTAGAACCAATTGAGGTAAAAGAGCTAATTGAACTTATAAATTCATTTAAAAATAATAGTTCCACAGGTACGGATAGAATTGACGCCAAAACTATTAAATTTGTCCAATCATATTTATTCAAGCATCTAAAACACGTCTAACTCTAAAGTGGTATAGTACCAACGCATTTTAAAACTGCCATAAACCACTATAGAGCAATAAGTGTAAGATAGAATTTTGCCAAAATTTTTGACACGCGTTTGAAGAACAGAATAGTAAATTTTTTAATCTTACTGAAAACTCTTTTTTGCACTAACAACAGCTCTTTATTATGAATTGATTATACAAGATAAGTTTTCTTACTCGTAAATACAGTGAAATTCTAAACTACTCACTCAGGACGATTGCTTTCTAGCTAATGGCTAACAGTACAAATTCTAACTTCTTAAAGCTAGAATGCTATCTTCATAATTACTATCTAAGCACTATAATTAATTATAAGAGCACTAAGTGTTAATCCCTACAATAATTTAGATCACAGAGCTATTCTTTTTAACAGTATGTTACCACTAATTTATCTTATATCACGACAAGAGACGAATAAAAACTAGTATTATAATCAAAATTTGAATTTAAACTAAACACAAATCTCCGTGAACATCAATTTATTTCCATAATCTATAGTTATGGACTATTCTAAAACATACTAGAATTTAGTAAATGACATCTAGAAGGTTCCTATTGTAAGTTTAATTAAGTTAATTAATTCCATCCGCAGATATCATGCCACAAGGTGACTGCCAATCTTCTTTTGTGTACAAGTGTTTCGTTTACGTTCAGCTGTATTATTCTCGTCAAGGGTGGACTAAGTGACGGCGATGCCTCGATACAATATTATATCAAAAAATCAATTCCGATTTGTTAATAGATTGAACACCAAATGCACTATTTATAAATTAACAAAAATAATAACTGATAACCTCGAAAATGAAAAATGCTTAGAAATATTTATATCCGCAAATGCTTTTGATGTAGTTTCTCATGATATACTTTTGAAAATACTTCATGCATATGGAGTTAGAGGAATATCGAAAATCGTTTTTAAGAGGTATCTTACAAACAGAAACCAAATACTAAAAATCAGAGGCACACATAGTGACCTGTAAGAGGTCCCTATTAGGCATACCCCAAGGCACAATGCAGTACTTAGTCAGATGTACAAGGCCTTTCAAGTATTGTAATAAACAAAACCATAGACTATTTAGATAGTTTTAAATTAACTTTAAATACAGACAAAACACAGTACGTTGCATTCTCCTTAATTGCAGCTAATAGACCAAATTTTGATAGAATAATAAATAGTAAAATAGGGAAAGTGGACGTTACTAAACAATTTAAAATGGAAACACCACATCCATAAGCTAATTAGTAACCTTCGAAGAATAATAAGCAAATTCTAAACACTACGCGAGTTATGTATCCCCAACCCATATATGTACAAATAAATAGAAATTATTAAAAAATCAGTAAGAAACTTAAGTTAGACGCAACATTTTAATTTCAAGAATAAATCAGAAAGGTTATTAAAAGTTCACAAGCAAGTTGTGAGAACGGATGTAATACATTGTATTCCAGACGTAAGTGATACTGCAGGTGCAGGTTACAGACGGTTAAGAAACCGCAATTACTTTGAAAATAAGATTGCTACATTGTATAATGAATAGAATTAAGAAATAAGCAGACATGAGCTCTACAAGTTTCCACAGACATGTGAAGGGCAGGGACAACATAAATACCCCGGAGGCCCAAGACCATCAGTCAGTCTTGAGTATTTCAGCTACTCACCCTAATATAAATTCAATTGTTATTTAATTTTTTACCTAGAATATTTTAAATCAAGTTTGTCAAAATTCCATTATAATTTCTGTTTAAGAAATAAAAATTGTTACAAGTTTTGGAAGAAGTTTTTAAAAAAACCGTTCCCAAGGCCCAAAACGTAACTCGTGTAATGCTTCTTATTGTTTACAAAACTATAGTTCAGTCAGTATCAAGATACGGAATATGTGCTTGGAGAGGTATCGTAAAACTGCAGTGACCCCATTGTAAAATTACATACTAAAAATTATATACCCGAAAAGTACACTCTATCACAAAAAACAGCATTACAATACAGATATCTTGAATACACGTTCACTGTATATAGTCGCCAACTGTACATTCCTTTACCAAAAAGGCAAATAAAAAAAATAGATTGATCACACACTTGATAGAAAAAATAAACACCTTCTTTTACCGCAAATCACACCAATATTAATCAACGTCAGCGTCAGTGGAACAAAAAGTTTCAGATGGTGTTTCCGGTAAACGACTGATGAAATAAGTGTTAACGAACTAGCTCTGAATTTCATTTCAGCGTTTGAGCAATAAGCATTGGGTGGGGGTCAAGGTAAAGCTAAAACAAAACCAAGTAGATAAAAGAAAGTTGAGCGCCACTGCACGTAAATATATTAAAACAAATAGTTAACCTAGAAGTGGTGCAGAAACCTAGGCATCACCTATGGTAATGCCAATCGATTATAACGAACATGGTGGTTATACGTGAAAGAAACAGATTCTAGTGGAATTCAAACACCAGGTCTCAACTTGCGTCTTAAAATTTAAAATTAAAACCACGCCAATCTGAAGTGACTATTGTAGTTTAGAAACTTCAAAGGGCAAATTGTCAGATGGATAGAAAGGATTGAGAAGTATGACTACGACACGGGGTACCGTGCTGGTACAAGTCATCGTAATGCGGATGCGCTTTCGAGGCGGTTTTGCACCGAAGATTGTGTATCATTGTTCACGGTTGGAAACAAAATGTGACCTACTTGGTCGGATACTATGATCAACGATTTGCAGTCTTTACAGATGCAAACGGAACAGGAGAATGACAAAGACCTATGTGCCATTTTCGCTTGGAATGCCAAAAGAGAACGCCCCTTCTGGCAGGACATTAACCCGTTGAGTAGCACCCAGAAGTCGTACTGGGCAAAATGGAATTCCTTGAAAGTAGAGAGTGGGATTTTGGTGCGATTCTTGGAGAATGGAGATGGATCCGTGAGTAGATTTGAGGTGGCGGTTTCATAAACGCCGAGTGTTGGAAGTTTTAGGACATCTGCACAATGGGACCTCTGGAGCACATTTTATCGTTAACAAGACTGGAGAAAGTCCGAGCAAGATTTTACTGGGCAGGCTGCAAGGACGATGTAACGCTGTAAACTATGTGCACCATTGGGAAACCGTAAGGTTCCAATGAGGCAATGAAACGGTGGCAATCGATATTGCCGGTCCATTCCCTGAGACCGATCCCGGGAATAAGTAAATCTTGGTAGCCATGAACTATTTTATATAATGAAGCGATGTTATACTAAATCAGGGCGCTACAACTGTCGCTGACGTAATGGTAAAGGAATTGTTCTACCGTTTTGGAATTCCTATAGACTAGCATTCCTATCAGGACCAAAATTTTGAGTCAACGTTATTTCAAAAAGTTTGCTGGTTGCTGGAGATGAGAAAGACCAGAACAACAACATTGCACTTGCAATTCAAAGGTATGGTAGAACGCATGGACCGCACATCTATTTTTATTGGCATATCGGTCTTCGATTCATTAGAGCACTGGACAGACACCTGCGTGTGCTATGCTGGCACGCGAGATACATCTACCGTATGATTTAAAGTTTGGGTGTAAGCCGGGAGATGATATCGTTGGCGAGAGTTAAATCGAGAAGCTCAAGCGTAAGATGCACGACATCCATGGTGACTTGCTCGGACACGATGTAATGAAATGGAGCGGTTGAATGATTAATTTTCCTGCACTACCTATTTACGAAAAAGCTAATGGGGACTACAAAAACGTGAATGTACATGGTGTGGCAATTACATAGTGAGAACTTGTTTCTAGCTCCTGAAATCTTGAAAACTTGTTGACGTAAAGTTCACGAGCTTATACACAAGTCTGCCAAGTTTGATAGTGATTGGTGTTAGATTTCGTGCCCTACGATTTTTTACAGTTGGTAGTGTAGTGTCATAACGTACAAAAATGTGTGACGTGAAAAACGAGCAACGAATCGTCATCAACTTTCTGGTGAAATTTGGCGAAAAACCGGCCGAAATGTTTCGTAAATTGTAACGTGTATTTGGTAATGATTGCTTATCTAAACCACGTGTGTACGAATGGGCTGCATGTTTTGCATCAGGTCGAGAATCGACGCAAGACGATGCAACGTTAGGTGCCCCTAAAATCGTGCACACTAGGCAAAACATCGAACGTTTGAGAGTGTTGGTGCGGACAGATCGACGCCTCACACTCCGAATGATGTTAAATGAACTCGGTATTAAAAGAAACCATCCGCCATATGTTAGGCGATGATTTATAGATGCGCAAACTCTGTGCAAAGCTTGTTCCGAAAGTGCTGACGGCGGAGCAAGATGAATCGCGACGGTCGACTTGTGAGGACTTTTTTGAACGAATTCAAAGTGAAGGGCGTGACTGGATGAATTCGATTATTACGACAGATGAAAGTTGGGTATATCAATATGACCCTGAGACTCGTCGACAGAGCAAACTGTGAGCTGAAGAAGGGGCAGAGCGTCCCACAAAAGTCCGGATGTATAAAAGCCAAATTAAGGTAATTCTCATTTGTTTTTTCGATATTAGGGGTATTGTGCATCAAGAATTTCTTCCTAATGGTCAAACGGTGATTTGGTATTTTATATTGAAGTTCTTAAGCGATTGTGCCATAGAATGTTTCGTGTGAAGCCGAATTTAGCCTAAAATGGTTGGATCGATCACCATGACAATGCGCCTGCTTACACATCATTAAAAGTTAAGCAGTTTTTGATCAGTAGGAACATATCAACGCTCCCTCGCCCTCCGTACAGCTTTAATCTGGCTCTACTGGACTTCTGGCTATTTCCAAAGTTGAAGGAACCAATGATAGGACGTCGCTAAGAGGATTTGGAGAACATTCAACCTGCCGTAACGTCGGTGCTGAAGAGTTTAACTTCTGGAGACTTCCAGGGGTGCTTTCAGAAATGGAAAAAACATTGGACCAAGTGTGTTAGACTCGGAGGAGAGTAGTGTGAAGGCGTGGGTGCATAAATCATTGTAAATACTAAATAAATGTTTTAAAATTAAAAATTTTCGTTATTTAATTGCCACACCTCGTATTTTCGATAGACAGATAATATCTTTTGTAGTTGTGAAACACCTTAGGTACTTTTTTTGTACCTCAGTTTTCAATCCCCTTATAATGAAAGGAATACGACAGTCTTCCGACTAAGCTAGGGGTCTATTCCTCGGGTAGAGCTTATGAGGAGTGATCATGGGTTTCACAACAAAAATATTGTTTTGTGTACTGACTTTCAAATAAAAATAGGGGGTGCAAAAAAAGCGCCACCAAGTCCTAGTATTGATAAGGCATGAGTTACCCTAAGGGCGAACTTGGAAAACCTCAGGGGGAAAAACGCTTTAACTGCAAAAACGCAGAATCTGAAAGAAAACATAGTTATTAGAATAACGAAGGATGCAAGAGATACACTCTTGCTACGTTATACAGTAAAGAGAAAAAGAGTCGTTACTAATACATATAATTTAAACATAAATAGCAAAAGGAGATTTATATATCAAGCTTCTTGAAAGCGCTGTTTAGTACTTCTTTATTGAGTCACAGCTAATAACCTTATTCTTCATATAAAGAGATATATGCTCTTTTAACTTATTTTTCTCTACTTTTGGGCGCACTTGTCCAAAATAAAACAGCTGTTCCATTAAATCAAGTGATTGTTCTTTAATTATATTTACCTTTATTCTGTTGTAAAATTCATAAACAAAAATGTACAATAAGTACGTGGTCTAATCTTTTAGACTCTGATATGTAAATATAATAATTTTGATAATTTCAACAAAGAATTAAACATAACCGTAAAGTTTTTGTACCCAAAATACACAGATCTGCTTACCTTGGTTTACAGATACCATAAACTCAATGCTAAATAAAATTAATTTTCGTGATTAATTTCTATATTGCTCAACTGAATGAATATGCTTTTCTAGTTTAAATAAGTAAATTAATAATTTTAAATAATTTTGTAGTAAGTTCTAACGTAAGTAATAATTTATATGTTATAACGAAATCCAAACAGAAATTCTCTCAATTTCCTCGTAACCTAATATTAAGTATTAGTTCCATTGTCAAGTTATTTATGATAACAATCAAGACACTCGAACAAGTTACTTTATTTACATGTTGACTTTTCAACACGATTTTGAGTAATTATACCATCACTAAAAATATCTATATCAAGATATGCAGCGACCACCGGCATCCATCATAGATACTGCCTGACCCCTCTTATTATTGATCAAGGTTGTGGTTAGGAACACGAGGTGACGGCAACACTCGGCCATTCTGACTGGATGATGGTCGCCCTAATCTGTAAAACACTTCATTAGTGCAATTACTACTACTATGGTACTGTTTAGCACAGCTACAAATTAATGCCCAGGGTTGCCATTCCGACGGTAACCTGTCACTCATGTATGGCAGCCCGATGGCGTAACAAAAGTTTGCGGACGTCATCCCGACGGTGATTGAACACCCAAGGAGAACAATCCAGGCGGCGTACTAAAACGTGGCCCAGGGGTAGCTAGCCCGAGGACAAGTTAATGTCCAGGGATAGACTAGTACCGACGGCATCTTAAAACCTGGCCCAGGGACAGTTAGCCCGACGACAATCTAATGTCCAGGGATAGACTGGTCCCGACGGCTTAACATACCTCCTATATATTGCTGAAAGTGACCCACATTTTAATCTGCTTCGCAGCATATACACCACTGTAAGAGGTTCTCGATCTGGTCGAACCTAGAATATCGGTTACCTCATGCTGGTCATTTCCCAACACTTTTAAGACCGTAAACGGCCGTTTCCACCTGGGCAGTAGCTTACGACTTTTACCAGTGCCGATGATGTAGGAAATCTTTACACGCACCAACACGCCTTCCGAATAAAACCTCAGATCTGCTCTGTGTGAGTCAAACTTTGCTTTTTGGTGGGTCTGATCGCGCCCTATCCGTTCACTAACAGAGTTACGGAACTGCAAAACGTCGACTGCTCCGCAAGATTCCAAGAATCCAGCATTCTGTGGTCCTGAGCGATAACCAACAAGTGCCTCAGAGGGTGTAGTGGCAATGGCTCTATTTAACGTATTATTAAGACCCACCTGAATGTAGGGAACGTTCTCGTCCCATTCCTGATCCTCGTCGTCTGCACCCATAGTCGCTAGACTATCCAGCACAGTTCTATTGTACCGTTCAACTTGACAGTTTCCACGAGGCATTGTAACGGCATTGTGGTGTAACTGTATCTGCCTTTCAGTGCAAAACGTTGTTAATTTTGTGGCAGTAAATGATTTGCCTTGGTCGCAAATTAGACGCTTAGGCACCCCAAAAATTTTAATAATGCTATTCAGCTCTAGTATAACGTG
Organism: Platerodrilus igneus; assembly: GCA_036346225.1. Classification (NCBI taxonomy): domain Eukaryota; kingdom Metazoa; phylum Arthropoda; class Insecta; order Coleoptera; family Lycidae; genus Platerodrilus; species Platerodrilus igneus. The sequence goes on from JARFIW010000831.1 coordinate 3,616,434, forward strand.
CCTAGTTTTAGTATTTTTGACAGGCTTGATAAAACAGAATTTCGTGAACGCATCAATGGTAACTAGAACGTAACTATTTCCCTGCGTAGATTTGCAAAAGGGACCCAGGTGGTCCACATGAATAGTATGAAATGAGCGAGGGATTTTCTCTATGGGGCACAAGTATCCTGGCCGCTTTCCAGATGGAACTTTGTAATACATGCAATTGATACACGCCTGCAATATTTTCTTATAAATTTACGCATCTTAGGGAATCAAAAACAACTAGAGACTCTTTCGAACGTCTTATCAAGCGCAAAGTGACCTATTTCATCGTGGTTAAATCGCAAAACTTGCCATCGGCATGCTTTAGGGAGTATAGCACGATCTCCATGTTCAGTTCTGCGGTAAACTATGCTACTGCGCAGAGTGTAATTGTTGAAAGTTGCTTTATTTGCATGGAGTTCACCACTCTTAGTTATTTCTTTTATAGTCGATATTTTTTATCCGCGTCTTGTGCCGCAAAAAGCCACTCATGTTCAGATATTACCGCGGCATATACCCCCCGAGAACACTCCACGCCAGGGTTTCGACTTAAATCGTCAACGTGCCCCATTTGAGTTCAAGACCTGTGGAAAATTTTGTAATCATATTCTTGGAGATCAAGAATCCATCTTCCTATGCTACGATTCAGATCCTTTTTGGTCAGAGCACTCTTTGCGGCAGCGCAGTCGGTATATATTTTAAAAAGGACTCCGATTAAATAATGCCTAAATCGTTTCACACAACGAACTATTGCGAGTGCTTCTAGCTCAAAGGAGTGGTACCGCTGCTCCGCAGGAGTGGTGGTCTTACTATAATACCCTATTACCTTTTGCGCCCTTCCTCAACCTGTACCAACACTCCGGTCACACCTATTTTACTGGCATCAGTGTAGAGGGCAATTTCTTTAGCATGGTCAAACAATGTCAAAACTGGAGCTGTTATCATATAATTTTTAAGGCATACATAAGCTTCTTGTTGTTTCACCTACCAGGTCCATACTTTACCTTTCTTTAAAAGTTCTGTGAGGCATTTTGCTTTTTGCTAAAAGTTAAACACAAATTTTCGAAAATGACCAACCAATCCCAAAAATTGTCGAACCTGATGAACATCTTTAGGGATGGGGAAAGCTTGGATGGCTAGTATCTTTGGTCGACTAGGTCTAACTTCGCCGTTTTTTACAATATATCCCAGGTATTCAATTTCACCAAACAGAAAATGGCATTTTCCTAAATTGAGGCGTACACCATGGTTTTGTAGTTTGGATAGGACTAATTTCAACGTTATGAGACCTTCGTCAATCGTTTTTGAGGGTACTAGAACCTCATTTAAATACACTAGCGCTTCTTTGTATCTTAAGTCGCTTAAAATAGTGTCCTCGCCCGTTGGTAAACGTACGGGGCATTCGTCAACCCGAACGGGATTTTAAGGTACTCAAACTATCCTTCGGGTGTGACAAAAGTAGTGATTGGGACAGATCCTTCTGACACTCGAATCTGATGATAGCCCGATTTGCAGTAGAAAAATACTTTTGACCCGATAATCGGTCTATTAATTCCTCAATTATGGGAGAGGGTAACTTTCTTTCAGCGGTTGTCGGTTAACCATTCTATAATCCACGCACAAGCGTCGCTGGCCCGATTTATTTTTAACTATGATAACTGGGCTTGAAAACGGTGATTAATTATTTCACGTAATCCTTTTTTCTGAGTCTGATAATCGATAAGGTTTCTGAGCGATGAGAATTATCTGATTTCAATTTTATATTAAATTCAACGTTAATGATACAGCCTAATTCCAAAGCATCAATCGGAAAGCATGTAGGAAATTTTTCTACTATTGTTTTAATTTGCTTTTGAACATCCGGGTTATCAACACCTATTCTTATTATTTGATTTCCATGTAGGTTCGCCTGGACCACGTTAACACCCAATGCAAGTTCACTAAATATTAACGTATTGCCCATCCGACTATAATTAATACTGGAATCTTTGATGAAGTTTTGCCCGATAATGATGTCTATGCCCGGAATACATTTTGGCACTATTAACAACGAAATGGTTAGATGCACCGAATCAATTGAAATATTACATGTAGTCAGTCATACATGACACTTCAATTTCGGATCCCCGAACACCATTAAAGTGATGGGTTTTGTAAGAGAGTCTGCTTTTATGTTTATTGGTTTTGCGAAACTTTCAGTTATTAAGGAGCATTTACTACCAAAATCAACGAAACAAAGTGCATCGATTTCGTCATTAATTTGGATGGGTTTATAAAATTTGTTTTGATCACCGTCTCTTGAAATAAACAACACTTGTCTATTGGTGTTTGTATAATTTTTCGATGCGCGAAACCGGTTGGCTTTCGCCGCTTTTCCTAGTTCGCTTTAAGCATTTTGCAATTGCCTGTCCGCTATTACGGCAATAGTTGCAAAATAGTTTCGGACGATCAATGAATCTTGCAACCTGAGGGTAATGACGCTGTTTGTGTCCCGTTTGTTTACACCTATAACAAATCGTAGTACTATCTCGCTCATTGTTGTATTATTTTATTCTTAAATTGTGATACATGATCACTAGACTTTCGCGAATCTGCTGGCGGTTTTTCGGATTCGAACGCTCTTAGGTACACTGTCAATTTTGACGAGTATGCAATGTTTGCAGCCTTAATAGCGAATTTAATGTTACTGTTATCCATGCCGCCTACAATCAGATTAACTTCGTCACTACCGATTAAGTTTAGATCTATTTTACAAATCAATAACAACATTTCAAAACAGTACTCGTAAAGGCTTTTATTAGATCTGGGTTTAAAATTTAACATTTCAGTCATAAGCACATGTAAATCACGGGTCGGCGGAAAATTTGCAATTAATAAAAGTTTCCAATCATTCCAAGATTTTGGAACACACCTTAAGCTTTTATACCAAATTTCAATAGGGCTTTTAATTTATGAATAGCTAAGTGACAGATGCTAATGTCACTCCAATTGTAAATACTTGCGTATTCGTCAACTTTACTGATCCAACAATGCACATCGTTCACTAACGGATTGAATTCTGTATTAGCATCTCGTACTGACATACCAAACTGCGGCCTTTGCACATTGTTAAGTAAGCAAACCTGTATTTACATCACTCTGCAATTCTGGTGTATACGACCGGGTGGTATCATCGGAGTCATCAGTTTGACCTCTTCTTCTGCTTTCTCCAGAACTACGCGAAGTGTTACCACTAACACTGCAACTAGCACGTTGTTTACTCTTACGCATCATACTTCTTGCACGATGTTTTGTACTATTTGTAATTTAGAGTATCCCACTTCTGATGATAACAATCAAGACACTCGAACAAGTAACTTTATTTACGCGTTGACTTTACAACACGATTTTGAGTAATCATACCGTCACTAAATATACATATATATATATATATATATATATATATATATATATATATAGCAAGATATGCAGCGACCCCCGGCATCCTTCGTAGATACTGCCTGACCCCTCCAGTGACGTCATCTCCCTCTTACCATTCATCAAGGTTGTGGTTTGCAACACGAGGTGACGCCAACATTTAGAAACAGCTGTTGACAGGTCATGTCCTTAGATTAACGCTAACCTTTCTATCTGGTTGTACGTCACAACGTCATTACAAAAAAGATACCTTACTGCTACCACATGTCTTAGCTTGCGGTTCTTGAACAAGTAACTGACGTCATAAGACGTTCAACATCCGCATCTTGCGAAAGCGTAAATATGAGCTTCTTCCTTTGAGCTGATAACGAATTAAAAGCTTAACAGAGCATTAAACTGGACTATTATAGGGAACCATTTTTGTGAACTTGTAGAGTAATTCATCTAAATAAAGCGATCAACATAAAATAAATCCATAGAATGGATTATTCCAATAATGCAATAAAACGAGCTATTAAAAAGGGCATCCTTTTTGTTTCTCCTTAATTTATATTAAAGCGAGATTATATCGTAATAAAGTAAAAAAAATTAGGAACGTGATGAAGTAAGGATATGATGATGTGATAAGTGAGCGCTACAATATAATCATTTAGCTTACCTTAATTATTAATTTGGTTTGCTTACCGTTATCAGAAACAAAACAAAATCAAGTGCATTTAGCACTTGAAAGCACTGCCACGTTTATGGCGATGCGTAACTCGCTGGCTCGGACCTTTCTGAGCTTCATGGTGCTTCTTATCGTAGGCGCAACTGATTCTGCTCTCGATAGAATGGGCAGGATGCATAAATTTCGTTTGACTTCGGAAGTACAGTTCAAACAACCATCGTTTAACGCACTGAGCTTATATTATTATTTATAAATAATATACAACTCACGATTGGACAATACGGTACAAATCGGAATATTTATTAATATTGTGAAATTAATTATTTTTTGAATAAACATTGCAGTGAATAAAATAATTAAAATTGTATGATTTTATAGGCGTCAAAAAAAATTGTTGCAGTTGTTTAGTAATTTTATTGACTACTACGACACTATTATGACATTTTTGAATGAATTACAGTAATATCTTTCATAATTTCATTGATTAATGAACAGTTATAGACTAATGTCAAAAATTATTTGTTTGAAAAGTTTAACAACAGTAATTAAAATTTATTCAATCAATGGCTCAATAATCCTAGACTCATAGGTGTATTTGTGGAGATAAAATTTAAAGTATCAGCTCATTGTTGAAATTCTGTACTTTATACAGGCATAAGGTCGAATCTCTGCAAGTAAGACTGAAAAGAAACTCACATGCTGCCAAAGGTGATAAAATTTGACGTGCTAACTCTAATCATATCAGTGAACCAATGTCAGTTTGTTATAACTCTTACGTGCTTAAACTCTACAAGTTATATTGCGAATACAGAATTTCAATGAAATGTTCATAAACTTAAATTCCTCAACTAATGATTCTACCCTTGCTAATAAACCGATTAAACAATTTAAAAACCTTTTGCGAGTAGTTTATCGATAGGATTTTTATAGGCAAATCTTGCTTTTAAATATTTTCTTGTGTTAAAAATTGACGAAGGTAATCAAATAACTTATTCTTCTTCTCATTGTCAAAGGGAGACTTTTATTTTGTAGTAAAGCAGAATTAGAAGGAGGTGACGATGTTCAGTGAATTTCATTCTAAATTACATTTAAAAGCTTTGTCATGTGTAACATATCTCAAGACTTACTTCGATTCTATTTCAGGATAGTAGCCACCGTATAACTAAATTGCGAAGAAGCTTTTTCAAATAAATTTAATTCACATTCTAGTAAAGATTTAGAGAAACCTTTCAGTCAAAACCTTCCAGTTCCATTGACGCAAATGTAACCCACATTTGCTTGAACGTTTTCTCTTACTCTGAAGCGAGACGGCGATAAGCATTTCATAGAGATTTATTCTAAGGCAGTATGTTCGTGGTTAAGCTATATAATCAAGTTGTATTAGATATACTATTTAAGTTACATTTACCGCACTGAATACTAAAGGATCAGTATTCAATAACGTAAGTTAATCAATGTAAGAAATTGCAATTGATTTTTTCGTGATTAACATAAAACGTATTGTAATTAAAAACATTGACATACTTATAAGATTTTCAGAGTTCCCTGTACTACATAAGTAATGCAAACTGCTAATAGAATCAAGTAACCAATAATGGAATATTTTACGTAATGCTCAACATGAGTGCAAAGGGTTTCAACAGTTTATACCGTTCCGTTATTCACTACCTTCAGCAAATCCTGACGGAGACATTGTTTTTCTTTCTTTCTAATATTAACTTGATTTAAAATGATCACTTAGACTTTGCAAAAATGTTCAACTTATATGTATATATTTATTTAATACTGTAATACGAAAGATCATCTTGCTGCACGAGTTACGGTCTTTTTAAAAATTTCTTTTAAAAACTTTGTAACAAAATTTATTACTTATTATTATGTTAATCTAGAATTTTGACAAACTTAATTTAAAATACTCTAAGTCGAAAATCAATTAATAATTGAACTAATATGAGTGAGTAGCCTAAGCAAACTGCAATGTTAGAGCTGAAATACTTAAGACTGACTGACTGTCTTGGGGCTCCCGGGATATTTATGTTGTCCCTGCCCCTCACATGTCTGTGGGAACTTGCAGAACTCATGTCTGCTTATTTCTTAATTCTATTCATTATACAATATAACAATCTTACCTTCTAAGTAATCATGGTTCTTAACCGTCTGTGACCTGCAGCTGCAGTATAACTTACGTTCTCACAACTTGCTTGTGAACTTTCAATAACCTCTCTGGTTTATCTTTAAATTACATTGTTGCACTCGACTTAATAATTTCTTTAACAATTTCTAATAATTCCTAATAACTTCTATTTTGTTATACATACATAGATTGCGGATACATAACTCCTCCCGACGTAAATAAAAAATTAAGGTTTTTCTTTGCTTAATTTTTTTAAAAAATTTATAAAATTCCTTGTTTAAAATTCATTGTCCCTAAGGGTATATCTGTTTCTTTATTTACCTTTGTTTCCTTAAGTCTACAATTCTTCTCTTTATTCTTATATCTAAGATACATTTTGTAAAATACATATATAATTCGAAAAATTAGTAAAATGATTAATAAAATTGTCCAAACGCTTAAATTGTCATAGTGTAACTTTGGCACTTTTAACTCACTTAAATGTTCTTTATAATTGTCCATTATTTTCATGGCTTGGTTGAATTCGTCTAAGTCTAGGCGTTCTAGTTGCATGATTTCTTGATTATTTCTTCATCTTCGGTTTGTGTTGTCTTGAATTGTAGCTCTGGTAAATTCGCGAGTTTCTTGGTAGCTGTGGGATCTTGATAAACTCTGATTATTTCGTTTTTCAATTTTAAATAACAGTCTTCTTTAGGGGTGATTAATTTGCTTCCTGTTAGTGCTAGATTGTTCTCGTCTTGAATTCAAGGGACGGTTGCTACTACTTCTGTTGGGAATATGGCAATCCATTTGTTTTCTGTGACCTTTTGAATTTTCATGTTGGTGATTTGTTCGGGTTTTGCATCACAGTTTTCGTAATGATATGAAAATTTTAATAATTGTACTTCGCCAGGGCTGTCTACTTGAATAGTTGTAGTTGTTAACGATTGACATAAATATTGATTTGGTGTTACTTTGTGTAACCATATCCTAGTTCATTTAACGATAGGAACTTGGTTTTAGATATGATAACTGGATACATGCAAGTAGTTTTCATTGGAAAAGCAAATACATGATAATAATTATAATTGTTACTTTCTACTATTGGGATTTCTATTAAAAATGTTATTTTGTTATTCTTTACATAGCCTTTTACTATAGCTATTTTTTCAAATATGAGAATGTTTGATTCTGTTACGTCAAAGGGTAATTTACTGTTAGTTATAAATGATCTAATTCTTAATAATTCCTTTAATAAGTCAGTTGGTTCTATGATACTAAAGTGTAATGTATTTAATTTTACAAATGCTACGGCATTTCCTAAAGTGTCTAAAATTTGTTGGATTAAAGTAAGGGTTGATATTACTTGGATGAATATTGTATTGAATCTAATTAAGTCTCGCATTCCTAACATGGTACTTTGTATGTTAGTTTCAAAAGTTTGTATTCTATTGGCTATACTATCTTGATTTCTTACTAGATTCCTTAATGTTTCGTTGAATTTTATTATAGTTGATTGGGTTAGAAATATTTAGTTGCTAACAATGGTTTATATATCGTTTTGATTTTTAATTAATTGCCGTATTGCGTTGTCATAACGTTTTGCGTGTAGGTTATCTAAATTGCCTGTGATAGCTTTTATTATGTTACCTAATCCGTTAATTAGTCCTCTTATTCGTCTTGAAATTTGTTCTGCGGGTATTAATCTGTTAAATTTGTCTTCTATGTTTCTTAAAATGGTCTCTATTATGCTGTTATAATTCATCATTTCTATGGCGTATTCCTTTCCGAATTTGGCTTTGTCCATTGATTGTTTTAATCGATAATAGTTATCTTTGATTATTCAAGATTCTTGTTTTAGTTCCGTTAAATCGAATTTTTGTGCGAATGTCCAATAGTCTATTGTATTTTGCATACTTCCCAATTTTATTTGGTAGTATACCGGGTTGTTTTTTATGTCTTCAATTAATATTTCGTTGTCCGTTCTACCTGGGCGGAGGTTGACGGTAAGGGTGATGGTTGTCCATCTGAAATTACAGGGTGTCTTAAGTTTTTCAAATGCCGTTGTCTACTACGGCTATATTTTTGTCTGATATTCTCTTAATTTTAAACGGGCCTAAATTTCTGGGTGCCGTTTTGTGTCGTTTACTTTGGAAATTTTTCTCGTACACGGTTTGTCCTATTGAAAATTTATTTGCGTCGGTATTCTTATTGCGGGTTGTGGTGATTTTTAGTTTCTTTTTGGGATCTTTAGCATATTGCTGATATACTTCTTTGTTATAATGTATGTCGTAAGGGTTGCGGGAATCTGAATGTCTTAATATTCACTCTAGGGGTGTAAAATTTGTTGATGAGTAGATTGTGTTATTGTAGGCGATTAGTGCGTATGACATTAAGTTGGTGATATGTTCCTTTTTGTAAGTTAATCTTAATAATCTGACTTGTTCTAACAGGGTTGAATGTAATCTTTCAATTAATCCGTTTGATTCTGGGTAATTTTCGGTTAGAAAATGAATTTTTATTTTATGGAGTTTTAGGGTGTTTTATATCATTTCATTTCTAAATTCGCTGCCATTATCTAAAGTTATGGTTTAGGGTATGCCATAAAATGTAAAGTATTGTAAAAATCCTTGTGTTACGTCATTGCTATTTTGAGGTGATGGGTATTGCTTGGCCTATTTTGGTGAATGCATCTACAATGGTTAAAGAGTTTTGTGCTTCTACTACTAGAGTGTCAGCATGTAATTTTTGAAAAGGTTTGTCAGGTGTTAACATTAAGGGTATTTTTGGTATTTTTGGCGGGGTTTTGTCGTATTTTGCCTTGTCGCATAGTTCACATTGGTTAATAAAGTCCGTGGTTAACTCTTTCATATCTTTAAAATAATATCGTTTCATAAGTTGCTTTAATGTTTCATTAATTGCACGATGGTCGTCTAAGGTAGTTAATTTTCTTGTGCATCGAATAAGGGGCCAGAGTTATTGAATAATTTAACGTATAATTCTGAGAATCATTTTATATAAATGTTCAGTGTTGAAATAGAAGTAAAATCGTTTTTTTCTCGGGGGTGTATTCTTTTAGAATTTTAATTATTTGTTCCTCGTTGTTGTCTTTGGTTATTTGAATTTGGTATATTTTCTTGTTGTCTATTTTTGTATATTTTACGGGATTAGGGTTAGTTAAATCTTCCGTAACTATAAATTGATTTGGTTTTATATCGATTGCTTTGTTTAAAATTTTAATCGCGGTTTTTGGTTCTTCATTTTGTGTTGAATGTATTGTGTCTATCTCTTCTGGGTCTTCTCTTACTTCTGTCTCGTCTACGTTTCCTATAATTGATTCCGTTTCTAGTGCGTTGAGCTGTATTCTACTTAAGGCGTCTTCATTATTGTTATAAATTCCTTTTTTGTACATAATTTTGTAATCGTACTCTTCTAGTCTGATTCTCTATTGTTGGAATTTTGAGTTTGGTTCTTTGAGTTTGCATAGCCATACTAATGGTCTATGATCTGTGTATATAGATTTTTCGTCCGTAAAGGTATGGTCTAAAATATTTTTCTTTGCCCAAATTATGGCTAATTATTCTTTCTCTATTGTAATTTCGGTTCAGTCTCATTTAGGATCCTGGATGCGTAGCTGATAGGTTTATCGCTACCTGCTTTTTCTTGGCTTAATACTGCGTTTAGTGCTACATTTGATGCGTCTGTTGTCAATATAAATGGTTCCGAATATTCTGGATATTCTAATACAGGGTGATTGGTGAGTATACATTTAATTTTGTCTACGGCTTTAATGAATTCTGGGGTGTGTTCAATTTTATTTCCTTTCTTTAAACAATTTGTCAGGGGCTTGGTTATGTGTGCGTAGCCTTTAATAAATTTGCGGTAATAACCACTAAGTCCTAAAATCCTTTAAGTTCTTTGTTCGTTTTTGGTAGAGGGTAATTTAGTACTGCGTTCGGTTTATCGGGGTTTGGCATAACTCCTTGGGGTGTTATTGTATGTTTTAAAAATGATACTTCTTTCTGTAAAAATTCGCTTTTGTCTAGTTGTACTTTAAAATGTGCTTTTCGTAGTCTTTCAAATATTTTTCTTGATTTTTCTATATGTTCTATGTTGTCGTCGAGGTACACAAGACATTTTTCGTTGTGTATTCCTCTTAAAATATTGTCCATGACTCGTTGAAAAGTGGCGGGTGCGTTCTTTAGTCCAAATGGCATTCGTTTATATTCATAATATCCTCGAGGTGTGCTAAATGCAGTTTTTGATGTATATTTCTCGTTCATTTTTACTTGGTGGTATCCTGAAGCTAGGTCTAATGTTGAAGAATATTGACACTTTCCTAATTTGTCTAAAATCTCGGTAATATTGGGTAATGGGTATTTGTCATCTATCATTTTTTCGTTTAGTTTTCTGTTATCTATTACCATTCGAAATTTTCTCTTGCCTGAGGCGTCTAGTTTCTTGGGTACTATTAATACGGGGCTGCTCCATGGTGAGTTGGAGTGTTGTGTGATATCTTGTTCTAATAAGTCTGCTACTTGTCTATCTGTTTCTTCCTGGCTTGGCTGGGCTAATCTGTATGCCTTTGTAAAAATTGGTATGTTATCCGTTAGTTCTATATTATGTTTAACTGTATTGGTAAAGGTTAAGGGTATTCCTTTACAATGGAATATATCGCGTTATTCAAAACATAAATTTTTAATTGCTTTCTGCTTTTCTTTGTTGATGTCGGTATAGAAGCGAATGTTACTTAAATTTTCTATTAACATCAGTTAAAGTTCGGGCCTTTGGAGCTGGTTTTTTAAAAAGCTTTGACACTTTAACAATTTTTTATTAGTTAAAATTTGGATAACTTGTACATAATACTAAAATAATTATTGTACTAGTGGGTAGCTTGAACAACGAAGTATGGAGTTCGAAGACTGACTCGGTTGAGTAGCTCAAACAACGAAGTATGGAGTTTGAAGACTGACTGCCGGGCATTGAGCTCCCGGGCCTTTTATAATAACCTGCCCCTCACACGGCTGTGAGAACTTGCAGATCTCATGTCTGCGTTTCTCCTTAATTGTACACTTTAATACAATGTAACAACTTAATTCTAAGTAATTGCGGTCTGTTGACCGCCTGTGACCTGCCACCTGCAGTATCACTGCCCTCACGGATGCAAAGTTGCATGTCCGTTCACATGAACTGTCGATAACCTCTCTGGGTTATCCTTGTGTTACAATGTTGCATTGAACTTATACTTTTACTTAATAATTTCTAATAATTCCTATTAGATTCAATATATCAATATATATATGTAATTGGGGGATACATAACTCATCTTGTAGTGTTCTACGGGGTTGTAATCGTTTTCTAAATTTTCGTCTATTTCCATTTCGTTAAAATTTAATTCTTCTACGTTAATAGGGTTTGTTAATGATAGTTCTACGGGGTAGTTATTTGAGTTTAAAATTGTTGTAGTGCCATAATTATCTTTTATTTGTACTAAGGCGGTGGGTGTTTCTACTCCTTGTTGAAATGTTATGTGGTTTATAATTCCTACTTCGTTTTTGAATTTACTGGGATTTGAATTTTTTTCTCTGTTCGGGGTTCTATCGTGTATTTTTGCTCGGTTTGGGTATTTTGAAATTTAATGGGGATTTGTCCGTGTTTCGTTCTTAATAAACGGTTTTTTATATCAATGTTGCCTCCTAGTTTGCTTAGAAGGTCCATTCCTATTAGTCCGTCGTATTTATCGTTGAATTTAAAAATGCAAAATTTGCGTTTCATTTTTACGTTGAATGTTTTTGGTAAGGGTATATTGGCTATGAGTTGATGTAGTGTCGTTTGATGGGCTGTTTTAATTTTAAATAGTTCTCTTTCTACAAAATCTAAATAATGTTTTTTTACGGTTCGGGTGGCTAATTAGTGTTTTTGAAGATCCGGTATCGATTAGTAATTTAAATTCTGCGTGAGGTATTTCTATGTATGGTAATAATAGGCGATTAATATTATTTAAATTTATTAGGTTTGGTCGTTTATAAATCGGTCTATCTGAAAATTTGCGCATGCGTTTTCTTTGTTGTCTTCCTCCTAATTTTCGCATGGTTCGTCACTTTCGTAATTTTCTAAATGGTTTGATTCATTGTTTGTACTGGGATGAATGTAATTATTCTGGTCATTGTTAAATTCTTCTACTTCTTGGAGAAGTAGTTCTTCCGATATAAAGTTTCGTTTTTGGTTATAGTTTGGTCGGATTTGCGATATTTTTGTATTTTCTCTGGTGTTTCCAGATGAAGTATCCATAGGGGATGGTTTGTAATAACTGCTAGGGTTGTTATTATTATTATTATTATTATTATTATTCAAAACTATTATTTCGGCAAATGTCTAAGTGTTGGGGGATCTTGGCAGCCACAGGTTGCTTAACCCCCTTCAATAAATCTCTGTGAAATAGGGCATAATATTAAAAAACAATATAAGGGGAACCGAGCTGTATTACTGTGTGAGAATTTCAGGGAACCATGTAGGTTAGTTTAGAAAAGAAATAAGTGCAAGTACCTGTCCAACCAGTTTTGAGACGGGAAACCCAATGACGTAAAAATAAGCGCAGACAAATCTGATGATTATTATAAACAACTAGTTGTTTGTTGTGAAATATCTGTAACTATGTTGACTGTGCGAAAAGACATATTGGAAAAAATATTAAATCAGTAAATGTTCAAGTGCGGGGGGAACTTGGCAGCCATAGGCTGCTTACCCCCCTTCGCAACCACTGAATGTCGGAGAAATAGGGTATATAATTGTAAAACAATAGAAGGCGATCGAACTGCATCTAACAAGAAAGAACGGCACCTATGATGAAAGACAACAAACATAGAACAAAAAGTTGTTGAAAGCGTATGTGTGGAACACAACACAGACAATATGCCTACGAAATACGAGCAGTCTGAAAAGCAGACAGAAGAACAGTAGCGGCCTTTGAAATGCCGTGCTTCAGATGTTCGAGGATGGACAGACAAAGTTAATAACAAATAGGTTATAGAAACAGTAAGGGAACAAGGATATCTTTGGGAAAAAATATGAGAAGTAGAAGGGCATAATTCGTTCTAAGGCATTTTTGGGGAATAGTATGTGATATATGACAAGCAGAGATAGGAAATAAGAGGCGGATGTAGACCTAGATCAGATAGTGATAGATGCAGACTGTGCAAATTTCGGGGAAATCTGTAGGTTAGTTCAGAATAGGAAACAATGATGGTACGCGTCTAACCAGTTTCAGGACTGAAGACCTAATGATGATAATGATATTATTATTCAATGGTGTAGTCCTAATACGGTTTGCGCTGAATGCTGGTTTTTGTTGGTTCATATTTTGGTTGAATCTTGGTGTGAATGTGGGCTTCGTAAAATTTGAGTTAAACGCTGGTCTTGGAAATTGTTTGAATTGATTATTAAAATTTGTGTTATTATAATTTGAGTTATTACTTCGCGGTTGGTTCGTTTGTGCATTGAATGGAGTGAATTTTGGCTGGGTGGATGTTTGTCTCGCGGCTTGTATGGTTTGTATTAGTGAATAACTTTTATTCGCGTTGGGGTTATATAGTCTGTTTCGATAATACATTACGTTTTCTTCCTCTATGATCATGTCCATGGTTTTTCTAGATTTTGGGGATGTTAAAATCTGATTTTATCTGATAGTCGTTCTGGTAATGCATTTACGTAGGTGTCCAGTGCCATTTCATCGGATATTTTAGTCGGGTTCTTTGATTTTTAATTTTGTTAGAATTAAACTTCTTACGTCTTAGCATTTCATTCCGAATTGATACGGGGATTGGTTACTTTCCATTCATAGGTTTATTAGGTCGCGGATAAGACATTTTATGTTTCTTTGGTTTTGAAAATATGCAATTAATATGCGTTTAAAGTCCTCCAGCTGTTCTAAGTCATCTCGGCTGGCTATTAGTGTTAGTGCCCGTCCGGTCGGTTTACTTATTATCAGGCCTAAAAGTAATACGTTCCTTTTGTTATATCCGGATTTGTAAAAGGTTTTAAAAATATTTCACACGCTGTAATAAAATTTTCTAACAGCCTACTCTCCGTTGAATTGAGGGATGCTTTCGAGACAAATTTTTATATCTGAACTCATGATTGTTAAGGGTGCTTTCGCTTTTAATTAATTTAAATTTTTGTAAAATTGAGATTTATTTCGCGGTTTGTACAATTACATTTTAGTTTGGTTTGTTATTTTCAGTTTAGATTGTGTTGGGTTATTTAAGGAATTGTTTTAGTTAAGTTGCGGAGTTTTGTGTTCGACAATGTCTGGTTAGTTGCTGTAGCCTTGAATTCGTTTATTTATACTTCACGAATATTAAAGTTCTCGCGGGTTTTAATTTTCTGAAAGGTTTCTATGTGGATTAATTTTTTCCCAATAATTTGCGTTATACTTTGTATGTTTCTGCGTCAGTTACGATCTTATTTTATTCCTGCTGATTAATTAGTGTCTGTAATGGTCAGTTGCTATTTCCGTCTCCGTAGGTGTTAATTAATAAGTGCATAAAATGTTTCCTTTCAACTGTATTGTCTAGTTACCTTGAATTTCTAAATATAGAGTTTGCAAGTTTTCATTTACAGTTTCGCTATAATTGTTGCATCAAGGTCTTGTTTAATAATTTATACAATAAGTTATTTAATTATAAGGTTTTAAGTTTCTGAAAGGTTTTATTTTCAGTCGGTTTTAAATTTAAATAAATCGCGTCTTTTACAATTAATTACTTCGAGTTGAAATATTTAATCATAAAATGTCACGTTTGAATGAGTCTTTTCAGTGATGTAAATATTTATAAAGTTGCGATGGGTGAATGGTTTCATTTTCTGCTGGTTGTCAGTATAATTCGTATCAGAGTCGCGTTGTAGATTTGCAAGCTTTGTTTCAATTTGTAATAAGTTGAATGGTTTAATTTAATAATAATAATTACAAAGTGCTTCTATAATTTATATACTAGGTGTTTAATTTATAGAAGTGCGATAAAGGTTACGTTTGAATATTCGTTTCTTATTCGTTTCTATAGTTAATCGCTTTTGCGTTTTGTACATTAATCTTTTGGTGATAAATTCGTAAAAATTAGTTGCGTTCTATTTTTGAATTTTAAAATCGTTTCCGTTTTGTATTAATAATTCGTGCGTCAGTTATGTTTTGGTTTATTAATAATTCGTAATAATTGTACTAATAATTGCGTAAAAATTCTCTTGCTTCAAAAATTATTTTTCGTAGTTGCAAATAGATCTCGTTTGAAAATAATTTCTCTTAGTAAGTTATCTTCATAAAATGGCATAAATTGCAATAATTAAAAATAAAAATATTCTGTACATACATAACATAATAAAAATTTTTTTCTATTACTAGCTACTATCAATAAATTTGTAAAAAAAATCAATTGCTTTTAAGGAAAATGAACTTACATTATTTTCATCGTCTGTTTCTTTTGTTCTATGGCTGTGGGCTCGGTCGATTTTGTACTTCGTCCACGTTGTGTTTCTTTGGATTCGGTCGATGCTTGTACCTCTTCCAACTTTGTTTTGGTTGTTCCAGAATTGTAATTGAAATTCTTGGTCACCAGTTTTCCTATTTTTGGATTCGTAGTGCCTTTCTGAATCTGCACGCTGCGCCAGTTACATTTCGAGCTTTGGTCTTTTTAAAAACTTCGTCCAAAATCTTTGTAACAAAATTTATTTATTATACAGATTTTAATATGAAATTTTGACAAACTTGATTTAAAATACTCTTAGTAAAAAATTAAATAATAATTGAACTAATATGAGTGAGTAGCCTAAGCAAACTGCAATGTTTCAGCTGAAATACTTATGACTGACCGACTGATGGTCTTGGGGCTTTCGGGATATTTATGTTGTCCCTGCCCCTCACATGTCTGTGGGATCTTGCAGAGCTCATGTCTGCTTATTTCTTAATTCTATTCATTATACAATGACAAAAGCTTACTTTCTAAGTAATCACGGTTCTTAACCGTCTTTGACCTGCAGCTATAGTATCACTTACTGTCTGGAATACAGTGTATTGCATCCGTTCTCACAACTTGCTTGTGAACTTTTAATAACCTATCTGGTTTATCCTTGAATTACATTGTTGCACTTTAACAATTTCTAATAACTCCTAATAGCTTCTATTTTGTTATACATACATAGATTGGAGGATATATAACTTGCGTAATTACTTCAACCTGTGTTTAATGCTAGTTGACTTCAGAAACAAATCTGAGTATCTCGACCCCTGTCAGCAATGGTTGATAAAAATGTCAAACATAATTGAAAGTTAGGTTGATATAATGACGACGAACACGATTTGAATTTGTTTGTCAATCGATTTGAATTACAGGTGTAGATAGTTCAGTGGTACACTGTCTGATTATTGTTAATCAGTAGTTTATAGGTTTATATTCCGGTCGACACTTTATATTTTCTTTCTTTCAATTACTAGCTAGGTTTAAAATCATCATTTAGACTTTTCAAAAAGTTTAAATTGGAGTTTCATATGATCTAACATTGCAGCCTTAAAAAAGAACTTGCTTTGTTTAACTCCTGTATGCTACGTATACCACAATTAAATTTTTTTCATAAATTTGAGCTTCCCTACGTGTTTTTACAATGTCGTCTCGAGGCACTCTTAGTATCTAATCATCAGCATCATTAAGTTTTCAGTCCTGGAACTGGTTAGACGCGTACCCTCATTGTTTCCTATTTTGAACTAACCTACACATTTCCCTGAAATTTGCACAGTCTGCATCTATCACTACCTGATTTAGGTCTACATCTATCTCCTTTTTCATATCTCTGCTTGTAATATATCCCATACTAATCCCCAAAAAATGCCTTAGAACGTATTCTGCCCTTCTATTTCTCCTATTTTTTTTCACAGATAACCTTGTTCCTTTACTATAACCTATTTGCTATTAACTTTGTCTGTCCATGCTGTCATCCTCATACATCTGAAGTACAACATTTCAAAAGGCTACTACCGTTATTCTAATTATTTATAGTTCCGGGTTGGGACCGTGTCATTTTATAAATTAAGGTCGACGTTTCGCCCACTTTTGTAAGGGGCTTCATCAGAACAATAAAATAATTTTTTTTTAAAATTTATTTATTATTATTATTTTTTTAAGATAAGAATGATTAAAAAAATAATAATAATAAATAAATTAAATTTTTTTTTTATTTTATTGTCCTGATGAAGCCCCTTACAAAAGTGGGCGAAACGTCGACCTTAATTTATAAAATGACACGGTCCCAACCCGGAACCATAAATAATTATAATGACTCCGGCCGTGAAAGCCTCCGACAATACCGTTATTCTGTCTGCTTTCCTACTGCCCGTATTTCATAGGCATACTATGCTGTGCTCCACACATACGCTTTCAAAATTTTTTCTTGTTTCTATGTTTTTTGTTGTTCATCATAGGCGCTGTTCTTTCTTGTTAGATGCAGTTCGATCCCCTTCTATTATTTTACAATTATATACCCTATTTCAGCGACATTCAGTGGTTGTGAAGGGGGGAGCGGCTCTGTGGAGTAGTTGGTATGTGTGTGACTACTACGTCCAAAGTTCTGGGTTTGAATCCCGACACAGTCCGCTTGAAAAATGCTAGGCGAGCATTTTTCACAAAAATACACCCTCGTTCGGGTGAGAGATAAAATGGAGGTCCCGTGTGTGAGTGTTGTCACGCACATTAAGGATCCCTACCTTACTTGGAACAGCAAGGGGTCGGCAAAATTCCAAATTTTCCAGGTAAAAAAACTTGCTTCCTGGCCAATGTAGTACCTTCGGGTGGAGGATTGGAAAATCAAATGTAAGGTTGTGAGTAGGGGTAAGCAGCCTCGGCTGCCAAGTTCCCCAGCACTTGAACATTTGCCGATTTAATGTTTTTTCCAATATATCTTTTCGCACAGGCAACATTAGTTGCAGATATTTCACAACTAACCCCTGTAATTGTTTATAATAATCATCAGATTTATCTGCGCTTATTTTTTCGTCATTAGGTTTTCCGTCTCAAAACTGGTTGAACACGTACCTGCACTTATTTATATTCTGAGCTAGCCTACACCGTTCCTTGAAATTCTCACACAGCCTGTATACAGCACAGTTCGTCTTCTATTGTTTTTTAATTGTATGCCCTATTTCAGTGAAGGGGGTTAAGTAGCTTGTAGCTATCAAGATCCCCAACGCTTAATTTGCCGAATTAATAATTTTCCAGTAAATCTTTTCACACAATTAACATTATTCTAGAATATTGCACAAACAATACCTGTAGTTGCTTATAATAATCATGTTTAAGTACAGTTATTTTTTCGTCATTAGTTTTTCCATCTTGGGACTGGTTGGACGCGTACCTTCATTGATTTTTATTCTGAGCTAGCCTACACAAAAAAACTTCTTACCTAGATTCCTCTCTTCTTAATTTTAATTCTTCTTCAGTTTCCCCGGCTAGCTCAGTTGGGCCTCCTCTTGGATACCTAGATTCACCATTATGCTCTGCATCGTTCAGGCACACTCTCAATAAAACCACAAAATTCAACAATCATACAATATTTATTTTTCACTATTTACAAATAAAAATCCATTATTATCCACATTTCAGTGATCAAGTTACACCTCTATAAATCCTAATTTTGTAATGTCCTGTATTTTAATTTAAATTATCAAACACATAGAATGTACCCGGAGTAAATGGGCCCTGAATAATATCTTATTTTTCATTATTTCTTTATAATTTATTTTAAATTTACGTAAACTCTGGAGTATGGTGAGCTCATGATAACCCAGTTAATTATGAATAGTGTATGCTTTTTACCTTGCATACGCTGACTGCAAACAAAACCCCCATGTACTCGTAACAATAAAAATTATAAATTCCTGATGGAACGTTAACAAGTTTTATATACTTTTAGATTTCTATTTAAATACCATAATACAGTTAGTTATACGTATTATTTTCAATACGCAAAATAATGCACAATACCTTCAAAATTCACTTTCACACGTCACACAATATTCATAGTTTCATAGTTTATAACAACAACAATGTTAAAGCGTTACCTGGAATTTCTAGAAAATCTCTACTCCGTTGACTAAACTGTAAAAATGGTTCGCTCAGCTCTGCTGGCCGCCTCTAGCTATTTGTAGAAGAACATTATTTGTGTTGTGCTGCATGCGCTGACTTCACGGTGCATCCCAAATTAATTACTCTTCTTTCATAATCGCGTACTTTAGTTAAATTCAATTTCATATACGTTTAATTACTTCACGTCACTTCACGAGCTTGTTTAAGATCAATGTTGCACATGAAATTAGAATTTAGACTCGCCACTTATTCGCGTATCAAATTATGAGGCCAACACTGTATTATTTAATTTAAAATTATTTATACTTACAAACTCGTATTTGAAGCGATGTAAATACTATTAGAACGAAGTTAAAAGAGACGAAGTTAAAAGAGAGCGAGCCGTGCTAATTCATCCAGTATTTATATGCTTCGACTGTAACCTCTCCTGGCCACTCTTACCGTAAATATCTAATTTAAAATAACACGTTCTTAAAATTTTGTTTCAACCGTTTTTGAAATTCCCGAAATTTAGCGCGTCGTTACGACATTTTCCAATAAACCCGACTTCAAATATTCTCGTGCTTGTCTGTTGTACAACTAACGATATCGACCAATAGTATATGCATTGACGTCTTAAAAATCCCGCCTATATTAACGCTATCGCTTGTTTATGCATATCATATGTTTCCTTCTACCCTTGTTTAAGTGGTAGAGAATCGATATTACTGTCCGCGTTCTACAACTCCATGTGGACCAAATTACGTGCTTTAGCGACTGTTGTTTACCAATATTCTTTGAAACTTGTTTGTTATCTATAAAAATAAGGGGAACCTGTAATTTAGAAAACATGCAGGTGTTTAATTAACCGACGTTTTAACACAACATTTCTAGGAGTTGGCTTTTCAACGTATTTTATATCCAACGGCTGTTTCTGTGTTAGCAACGCGTTTCACCTTGGTATTATTGATTTTTCATGCTTTTATGCATATTATACGTAAATAACCGTTCAATTAAACTCAATTAAATTAATAAATTAATTGCATTGGCTTCTACAATTTATTTTCTTTGCAAACCTACTAAATTTTAATCATTATTTGTAAAATTTTGTTAATACTTGTTACGTAAAAGTGAACTAACATAAATTTCGCACGTAAATTCTGGTTGTTTCCTCTATACAGGGCGTTTCACATTGCTTTGTTTATAGTTAAATTTAACCTATTAAAACCACTACAATATATATATATATATATATATATATATATATATTGTTATGATATTCGCCCCACGATTGGGCATGTTATAAAATTGCCGTGATATTACTCGATTTTGGGATTAATGAGCTTGACGGTTGCTCGTGAAACTAAATAAGGACTTAAATACTAACTAAATGAATATATATATATATATATATATATATATATATATATTGCTATGATATTCGCCCACGATTGGGCATATCTTAAAATTGCTGTGATATTACTCGATTTTAGGATTAATGAGCCCCTACGGTGGGTGTCATAAATTGCTATGTTTTGCCCTATTATTATTTTGAGCCCCAATGTAATGAAATGTTAAATTAGGATTTTTACCCCGACTAGCTTACTAAATAGATCTTATTGAATAAAGCAAATAAAGCAATTCTATAATACACAATATAATAGTTGATAATATTTACAACACTCAAAATTTTCGTTTTTGTATAGAATATCTACATATACCAGATTTATGTTTTTTTGAAAGCCAGCAAAAATATCTTTTAATTATTTAGGGACCTTCGAACGTTCCAAGATACCTATTTCATTTTCCTAAATCTTTAAGTGACCCTTTTTGATGACTCTTACAAATATACAATGTGTCAAATATTAAATTAAAAACAGTTTTCAATAATTAAGTGTATTATGATTGCTAATCTGGAATGGGTTCTGTAGTTCCATCCTAGTCTATAATCCCCTTTCTATGTTCGGTTTGCTTATTGATATGCCGGCCCCATATAAAGATCGCCTCCCAAAAATCGCTTCCAATTAAAATCGTACCAAGTAGGAATATGTCCAAATTAGAATACGTTCATTTTAAATTATCTCCAAAATTAAGGTATGTTCAAAGTTAGAAGTCCCAAATTAAAGTCGTCTCAATTTAATATCTCAAATTAAAGTCGAAATTAAAATTCAAACTTAAAATCCAAATTTAAGATCTAAACTTAAAAGCCCTGTTTTATTAATAGTAGAAATGAATTTAATTAAGTCGTTTTACTTACGTCTATCTACAGATCGGCTTATTTTCGTTGTACAAAATCTTGCACTTTTAACTCTGATTTATTTTGCTTTATACTTCACTGTTTACGTAAGTTTTTATCACCTTTGAATATAGTCATTGCTTAGTTTGAAAATAGACTAAAATGTCGCTCCGTTACTATCGTATATATAAGCCCTACCTCCAATTGATTTCATTGGCTTGTTGACATTCTAGGACGAAACTTTTACCTTATCTCGCATACCTTGGCATTTTTGGCAATTACTTAGTTTACATCTTTCAATGCATGCCTTGTCTATCACGCCCGCATCCCGCATATCGTCGTATTATTCGAGAATTTCTAACTTTTGACTTTTATTAAATCACGTATTTGGATGTTTGTTAGTTTTATCGTCTAATTGAATCGTCTGGCGCTTGTTTATTTCTACAGAATATTGGTTTTCTGAACAAATGTGTTTTCTTCCAGTCACGTAGCGATTTTCTAATAATGAAAATATTTAGAATGCGTGTACGATGATATTTTCGACGCAATTGTTAAATGTTTGCAATGCCAATTTATCTATGCTTCCCGGTGATTTAATTTTGAAGCAATTTGTTGCGTTTTATAATCTTATCTTTACTTGTAAACTACACTTAGGCATCTTATGTTCTCCTGCATTTAATCCTGTGTATTTTATATATAATGTCATTTCAATTAACAATATGTAAAGTGACCGTTTTACTCTTATGATTTCTGAAAGTATGTGCTTTTCTTAAAATAGCAATAGTAAACAAACGAGGTCTTTCTGCACGTCGATGTAATTATATTCTCGGTCTCCTTCTGATCACCACTGTTCTGTGTACTTTAATACCCTAAAATTTACATGTGCCTCGGCTAGCTCAGTTTAATTCACACAGAGTGCACAACGTTACGATAATCAAATAATTTACCCCTTTTATTCTAAAACCTTTCCTGCTTTGAATGATAAAACGAAGTCGATTAATATTTGTATAATGAGAAAAGAAAAATCATATACACTTCACAGCTTAATCTGTTTAACTGTCTTCGATTTCGTACTTAGGCTTAGATTCCGTAATGTCACGTAAAGCCCTAAAATTATAAATATTTAACCTAAATTAATTAATAAATTTCTACTTACGTTTTCCAGCAAACGGTTGAACTTGTATCATATATTTTCACTATAATTTATTTAAAATATTTTATAACACCACTTTTTACAAAATTTTTATTGTTTAATTTGAAGATTTACTCGACGCGTAAATTCTTGAGTATTAGTGAGGTTCTAACTAAGACTGTCTGCTTATCAAACTTTTGCGTTATATAGTTTACGCCCTATCAAAAAATCCATTGGTTTATCTGAGCTCCTGTTCAAAGTTTATGACCATCCATTGGTTGTATTGGATATTTTTGGACTTTTACAGGTTTATCTATGATAATGCCTTGTCGAAACGATTCCTTGATCAAGTAGGTACCAGTGGATTTCTAGTTTGTATTTATTTTATACAGTTTGTTTTGATGTTGTTACAGGAATTTCTAATTCGCCTTGGTACGTAATTTCCCTTATGGCTTTGTTTGTCAAGATAATACTTTGGAATTTGTATTAACTCCATGTAGAAAATCACGTAGCCAAAATGACGTAAATTAACATATTTCTGTTTACATTTTTTGTTTCCGAAACGTATTTATTTCGAAGGATGCATTTCTTATCAAGACACTATGCCAGCTGCTTTCACTGTCGCATGTTTAATGTGAATTGTATTATGATTTTCTAGGTTTTTACTGCATTTAACGCGTATCTATTTACAATTTATAAATACTTTTGGTTTAAGACAAGTTTGATTGCGTGTAGAGTTATTTCTTTTGCTGAATGCGTGTTTATTGTTGAGTGATATGTTTCTCGGTATTAATTAAAGTCAACTGCGATCCTTACACAGGGTGATAAATGTTTGCTCTTTGCATAATATTGCAAACTACGTATTTTCATACTGAATAAATGTATATATATATATATAAAACTACTTATAATATTTATATATATTATATATATATATATATATATATATATATATATATATACAGTTTAAAGAGGTTCAGAAGCTTTTATAGTCGTAGGAACTCTTCGGAGGGCTTCGGGATTTACTCGTGAGCCCAAGTAGAAACTTGAATATCGATAGATGGAAAATATATACAGTTTGAAAAGGTCCAAACGTTTTCGGTGGTCTTCGAAACTTTTCGGAAGGCTTCGTGATTTTTTTTGGAACAACGTGAGAATGTAAAAAATTAAGGTATGAACATATATACCATAAATTAAACATATAATACAGTGTTAAAAGGTTCAGAAGTCTTCGGTGGTGTTCGAACTCTTCAAAAGGTTTCGGCATCAACTTGTGAAACTAAATAAGAATGCACAGAATTACGGTGTGGATGGTTGGGCGACAGGAGCTTCCTGCGTATACGTGGTTTACGATACTAAACTATAGCGACGTGCCCCAGGTACGCAGGCGAGCGGCCGTCCCTTTGGGTGGCATTACTGGCGGATAATAAGCAGGCTATGGATAGCACTGCTGAAGTGTTAGCAGGCTATGGTGAGCACTACCAGTTAAGTTTCTTAGACTATCTTCTTATCGTTCGGGTGTGCGGTGTCTGGCTTCTTAGACAATGTATGTAGACTTAGCACAATTATGTTTAATATGCATAAGCAAAAACAAATAAAAAGTTCATAAGTACGTAGATATGAAAGTTAAATAGTTTAAAATGAACAGTTTATACAGTTTTAAGCAGTTCGGAAGTCTTCGGTAATCTTCGGAATTCTTTGGAAGGCTTCGTGGTTGTTCGTGGAACCAAGTATAAACTTGAATACTAATTAAATGAATAGGTACTCAGTTCAAAGAGGTCCAGAAGTCTTCGGTAGTTTTCGGAACTCTTCCGAAAACTTCAGGATTTACTTGTGAGGCTGAGTAAGAACTTGAATAAGGATAGATGGAAAATATATACAGTTGTGAGAGATCCAGACGTCTTCAGGGGTTTTCAGAACTCTTCGGAGGGCTTCGTGATTTACTTGTGGGACGTAAGAATGTAAAGAATTATGATGAATATAAGAACTACAAATAGAACATATATAGTGTAAAGAGGTTCAAAAGTCTTCGTCGGTCTTCGGAACTGTTCGGAAGGCTTCGGAATTTACTAGTGAGCCCTAGTAGGAACTTGAATATCGATACATGGAAAATATATAGTTTGAAGAAATCCAGACGTCTTCAGCGGTTTTGGGAACTCTTCGGAAGGCTTCGTGATTTATTTGTGGAACAACGTGAGAATGTAAAGAATTATGGTATGGGCATATGTACCGTCATCCGGGGTGAAATGGATCAACTGTACATTTTTCGAATATTGTCTTGCATTACCCATTATGGTATCTCAGACACCACAAACTCCGATTGACATGTCAGTAGACATTACCATCAGTAGTGTTCTGTAGTGAACATTGTTATTGGTTATGTAAGTTTTTCTTGAAAAATTATGAATTATTATCTTTAAGTCACTATTATTTTACAAAGTTTGAAAACAAACTACTCCACAGACGAAGTGGTTCACTTTGTACGGTAGTAGTAGTCATAGATACATAATATGCCTTTCTGGAGACCTGCCTCCACTCGAACTGTTTTGATAGGTAATTCCCTTTCTATTGGGTAATTTTATTAGGAAAAATTGTAATTTTGTGGGTTGAAGTGGATCGCGAGTTTGCTAAATAATATTGACTAATATGTATAATTTTGAGACTAATGATTGACTACCTACACTATAAATTAATAATCATGAATACCTACTAAATATTACTTAAAAATTCTAATGAGTACTATTGATTTTCAGTTAAAAATGCCAAGAACCTACAAAAAAAGTTGGTGATGCAGGCTAATAGGACGTATGATTCTGTTTATTTACAGAGAGCAGTGGTGGCGGTTCGTAATGGTCAGATGACTATGAGAACTGCATCCGAATTTTATGGGGTTCCATACACTACAATAAATCGACATTATCATGGCATGCAGTCAGATACATATGGTGGCCAGGCAGCTTTAAGCGCCGAGGAAGAAACTAGGTTGACAGAAGTACTTTTGTTATGTGCCGAGTGGGGCTTTCCCCTTAAAGGTTACGACGTTAGGTTTATGATTCAACAATATCTGAACAAATGTGGCAAAAGAGAAAAAAGGTTTAATGACGATCTACCAGGAGTTGATTGGTTGAAAGCTTTTATATCAAGGCAGAACGTTTTAACCATAAAATTAGCAGAAAATACCAAAAGGGTTAGAGCTGCCGTCACATATGAAATAGTGGGAGAATATTTTTCTCAGCTAAAAAGATCTCTTGATGGCGTACCACCTTCAAACATAATTAATTATGATGAAACAAATTTTGCGGATGACCCGGGTGCCGTGAAAGTTGTAGTTAAATGAGGTGTTAAGCATGCTCACCAAATAATTGACACGTCAAAATCGAGTACAAGCGTAGTTTTTGCAGTAGCAGGTAATGGCACTTTACTTCCACCATATGTGGTTTATAAAGCAAAGCATTTATATTCAGGAAGTAGGTTATCCAGGATCCAGATATAATCGGACAAGTGGATGGTTTGAACGTAAGAGTTTTGACGACTGGTTCTTGACGATTGCCTTGCCGTACTTGAAAAATTTGGATGGTCCTGTGGCATTGTACTATTGAACCCTGATGTTGTTTTGAAAAAAAATAAAACACTTTAGAACCTCACAAGCCCAAGAAGAAGCTGGCGATCAAGTTCAGAAAGCATGGTGTAGTATAGTTGTCGAGCATCCGAGTCAAATGAGAACAATGTAGTGGGGAAACCAAAAAACGTGGAAAAAGACTAACTGTAGAACCGAGAAGAAGTATTTCGGTGTCCGACCTTCTACCAATACTTATGAATGAGGAAGTGGAAGATGATGTAGATGAAGCCAATGATGTGGAAGAAGGTGAAATCTCTGATGAAGCTATTGAAGAGACAGAGTCAGAAGATTTATATCTGTTTTGTTGTCAAGACAATCAAATTGCACACGATGATATTGAAGTTGACGATTATGTTATCCTGAAGTTTGAAACAAATAAAAGAGATCGTTTTTCATTGCAAAAATTACTGCAAAAATTACTCTGATAGCAGTGAATATACAGTGAGTGCTTTACGGAATAAATCCACTGCAAAACAATTATTTTTTATTTATCCAAATGTCCCTGATATTTCCATTGTTCAATCAACTCAGATAATGGGGAAAATTAGGGGGCACTTATCCAGAAGAGGAAAATACATTTTTGAAAATGTAGATTATGATGTAGAATAGTCGGACTTATTTTTCTAATACTTACTTATGACTTAGTTCTTATATTTTCTTTGTTTTGTATATTGTATGCAAGTATTATTAGAAAAAAAGACAATAAAACATAATATTTAAATTCTAGCCGTTTATTAATTGTTTTATGCTCAAAATGGCATTCAAAAATTTTATTTTTATATATTTTTGATCCACTTACCCCCCTAGCCGGTCTAGAATGAATATTAAATGAAAATAAATAAATGATCCTCTTCGCCCTTACATAAGAGGTGAAGCGGATCAGCTTTGGAAAAAAAACATGAAGTAGTTTGGTGAATTAAAATGATAAAAAAAGAGTGTATTGGATAACTGAATAGTATGGCTGCAACATATACTATTTTCAGATTTTTCTGTGCATGGGGAGACTAGAAATTTTGATCCACTTGACCCCGTTGACGGTACCATAAATCGAACATATATACAGCATTAAGAGGTTCAGAAGTCTTCGGCGGTCTTCGGAACTCTTCGGAAGGTTTTGGCATCTACTTGTGAGGCGAAGTAAGAATGTAAAGAATTACGGTATGGATGGCTGGGCGACAGGAGCTTTCTGCCTATACGTGGTTTACGGTACTGAACTATAGCGACGTGCCCTAGGTGCGACGGCGAGCGGCCGGCCCTTGGGTAGTATTAATGGCGGAGAATAAGCAGGCTATGGGGAGCACTGCTGAAGTGATAGCAGGATATGGTAAGCACTGCCAGTTGAGTTTCTTAGGCTGTAGTGAGCCCTAAGTGTGCTAATTTTTGCTGGATTTGCAATTGTATTTATATGCTTTCTTTCCCTATGCAGGGTATGTTGACGTGTTTAACCAATAGAATTGTGTCGTTCAGTTTTTGTATGTAAAAGATGTACACGTGCTGTTGCCCAATGGGTTTGCTAGTTTTAGTGTTGCACAAAAAGTAGTTGGAGATTTTGGTTTTATATTAGTTTGCTCTGTGTTCAGCATAGGGTAACATTCTGGATGACATTGTAATTGTTCTTGTTGCTGCGACATTTTGTGACTGATATATGACTTATATGAATCATTCTACAGAGATCAGTAATTTTACAGTTAACTACGCTTGTAGCACTATTTTCTATGAAATTTAAATGTGTTTTCATTATTTAACGGCGGAGTATAAAATTCAAAAATTTTAACGGTGTAAAACTAATAAAGTCTTGCTATATACTTTGAATACTACTATATGAAAAATATTATACGCTTGAAAAAAGATGTAATTATATGTAATCAATTTAAGCGAAACGTATGTCTTTGGTTTATATAACTACTGTCAATTAAATGTCAGCTCCATATCGACAGAGAAGGTTAATCAAACCAATTTAATTGTCACCTATCGGAAATCGATCTCCATATCGAGAACGTAAATTATGTTATGTACAATCAGCACATTCAAATCAGTGCAATAAATTTCCATATCGACGGATATGTTGCAATTAATTAATTACCCCATACTACTTACAACTGAATTTATTCGCAATAGAATATGAACGCAGACGCCACTTCAGTTACTAAGTTTAAGGGAGTATAAGTAGCAGTAAACTATAGTAATTAACTACGTCAAATGTGATGTACAATGTAAGCAAGTAAGTTGTGTAGAGAACTGCACTTATGTGCGGCTTTACATTATAGTAATCCTCTTTCAGTTGCATGCATACACAACAGTCTGGACTACAAAGGCTTTATGTAGCTTTCTGGGTAAATGAACATCCTTAACGAAAAAAACAAAAGAGTTTGTGCCTCAAGCTGGAAAAAATTTAACATGCAATTCTTTAGCGAGCCTAACTTTGCATTTTGAATGCTGTCTTGAAGATTGAATGACTATAAACATTCAACACTCCTTAATAATATAAATTCATCAAAAATAGATTACTTCGAATCAGTGGTGTGCGATGAGATTTGCTGATAGAAAAGCTTTGTTTTCATTAAAATTATAAACAAATACTAAAAATGACAAAATAAGGAGTTTACTTATTTTGATTCTAAAATATATACAGGAATACGAGTTTGAATAACATAAGATTCCGTCAAAAGTACTTAATAAGCGCAATTGTAGTAAATTTTGCTGGTTTGGTTATCTAACGACATTTGAAAATGTTTTGGTAACATATTATATTAATAAAATATGGGGGTTGCTTATATTTTCGTGGTCCGGAATGTCATTCATTTTCAATCCTGCTCTCGGCGGGGAAATACACACCTACAGAGTTAACTAACACCGTTCTTGTCTTAAGGAGCAATGCACCCATTTTGCGGTTTTACGAACAAGGAGATTTTGCTAGATGTATTGGTAGGTCCTGAAGCATTGATTCATACTAGCGAGGTTTTCTTAGGCACAGGCCTCTTTGGATCTTCACTGTAACCACTAAAAGACTTGTTACTGCCGCCCAAAATGATTCGACCAAAGGAATTTTCGTCGTGTCTGATACGATAGAGGTAACTAAAATGATGGCAACGTGTAATGCTGAAAGAGAAGTTTCGGTTTGCAGTTAGTGCAGATTTTGTCTGTTCCTGTTCGGGTATCTGCTGTTGGCACGTAAGCAAATCCGACTGCAGCTGTTCAACCCGTTTCTATGTCTTAGTCTAGAAGCAATTCCTAACGCGGCTGAAAGTCTCCTTCGGGTTTTTCTTGTTATTGATTGTAGTAATTAATTTTAACGGTTACCGCTTATGAGGTTTTTTTTCTTATGTGACCTGTTTCAGCTTTCGGTATAAACGAGTGGTTGTTGTAGCAATACTAGCTCTCACGACTTTATACGAAAGTGTTAAACGAATTGTTTTATTAAAGCTCGACTCAGGCGTGGTAATTACGTAACCGCATTTAAGCGGGAACGTATTTGCACGCGTGCGAGAAGTTTCACTGAATCTTCAGCTAAGCGCTGTGGATTTACCGAAAAGCTTTTGAGTTTACTAATACATTCGTCTTGAATTATCAAATATTTGTTTCAGCCTGTTGCATTTATAATCGATATAAGTGCGAAAAGAAGCATACATATTGGTAGTCCAGAAGCAGTTCTTGGCACGTGCAATCTGGACCCAGTGCCGAAGCAACTATGCTTTCAGGAATGGGCTCCAGGACTACCGCCGATGAAGAGGCCAACGACCTGCTCTGTCAGATAATGGAACTCCACAACAAGATGCCACAACACTTGAAGCAGCAGTACGTCTTTGTACCTGTGACAGCGGAAGCAGCACCGTCATCTGATGCCACCCCATCGTCCCAAATAGAATTCCCCAGCTCATCGTCCGAAGATGAAGCGAACCAAGACGACCGCAAACATCTAAAGAGACAGAAGAGCAGTGGATCCGGCGAGTCCGAAGACGGCTTCACCATCACGAAGAAACGCACTCACCGTCGAAGGGTAAGAGACGTAACCATTCTACCAGTGCAGGACCTTCGACTGAAGCAATTACGACGAGTAATCGTTTCGAGGCCATCAGAGATGCCCAGGGAATGGAAGAAGACTCCGGAAAAACGACCAACACCGCAACAGTGAAGAAACTCCGCCTACTGCCTCCAATTATCTTGAGGGACAAGGCAAAATGGTCCCAAGTTTGCCAGTCCATCACGAGCAAGAGATACAGCTTCACCAAGGCAAAGAATATCCAGGGCGGCATCAGCATCCAGGCGACCACCACCGACGACTTCAGAGGACTCCCTATAGATCTCCCTGAAGAAGAGATTAAAGAAGATCTGCTCCAGCAAAGCCTTCTAGTCCAGAAGATCACAAGGATAACTGTTCCTGATCTAGCTGGACCGCACCAAAGAGAGCAAGGGGATCTCTGACGTTGCACAGGTCTGCCGCCTGCAGGTCCTTGTCGAATCCCCGCAAAGACATTATAATTTGAATTAGGGCCGCTATACTTGCGGCCACGTCCCCAATGCTCCACCCGGAGGTACTACATTGGGTTTAAACGCGAAAAATAAACGTGCTTCTTATTAATTCTAACTTCATAATTAATCCACCCTAAATAAAAATCTAACTAAAAATCTAACATACTAAAATAAAAACTAAAAACAGGGTTTAAATAATTGTATCCCTAGCGTTGACTTTGGAGTGTGCCCGATCAACAAGACACAAACAAAAATACCGGATAGCAGACGCCGGCTCTGCTTACCAGTGCGACCTGAAGGGTCGACTTAAAACTATCCAAATCTAGCTAGCTAATTTAAAATGGATTCAAATCTTCTAAGCAGTTGCCAAAAGTATTAATAGTGAATCCAGCTATTTGCCTGCTCTATAGATTTACAAATTTGTCCTCCCTGATCTAAGTATTTTATCCTAAATTTGTCCCTAACGTTCCCTATCATTCCCTAACAGACATAATATACATACAATCTTCTTTTCTATATATACTGCGGTCAAAAATTGGCAACAGAACGTCAAACGAATCAAGCCACAAAACAATACAATGCAGGCAAAAATATAAGTGTAAAAATAAATATAAATATAATATAAATATATAAACAAACATATAATAAATATATAAATAAATTTCTGAATAAGCAAAAGCATGTAACAGTGCATATATCAGCAAAAGCAAATACATTATCAGGTGCACTCGCATGAGCATTATATCGACTAGCGCCATTACACAAAAAACCCGCTTGTTAGATTATTTCAAAATCTGTTTAAAATCACAAATCCATGCTCATGCGAGTACAGCCGCCACAATTTTATTCTTACTTTCAATATAATTTTCTCCAGCATCCGAAGATCTGGTCGTCTACCTATATCTATTGGTTTTCTACCTTTATGGGGGAGTTGGATATGCACTGTTAAAGTCCTGGTGGATATGCACTAAATGTTCTGGGGGGGGGGATCACAATCACTATCACTTCACTTTTAAGTCCTGGGAAGATGCGCGGTTTCACTCTATTTTATTATTTCTTTATTTATTACACTTATTTAAATTAATGAGGTTTCCTGATTTACTTTGTTGTTATTTATTTGTTTCGTTTATTCCCGATTTTCTGCGCATAGAAGGTGGGACAGTGATTGTTTTAGTGTATGTTCGTCGTGCATATTAGAGTTTTGGGTATACTTATTTAATTATTATTATTATTGGTTTTCTTTCTTTTTTTCTTTTTCTTTTTTTTGTTGTTTTTTTTTGTTTTTTTTTGCAGGTTTTGGTTATAATGCTCTTATCATGTTAAAATCACGCCAGGTCGAAATCTATAATTTTTCAATCCTCCCACCATCCCGTCCAGACTTACACACGATTATCATCGTCTAATCTCGCAACCCTTCCTGCGAACTCTCTAAAGACTGACCAGAACGCCTTCTGGTTAGCCACTTCCCCGACTTCCTCTAGGCTCTTTGGCCATGCTAGACCTACAACAGCTAATTTCGTATCAGCCAACCCTCGATTTGCCGCTTCAAGCGGGCAGTCGAAGAGCACGTGCTCTACGCTTTCCGCGTCCTCACCGCATTCACAGCGGTCGTTGTTGGTTAACCCGAACCTATGTAAATACGCTTTCAGCGCGCCGTGCCCTGTTATCAACTGAACCATTTTATGATCGAGTTTTACCTCCTTCTTGCCTCTAGCTTTTAAGGTCGGTATGAATTTGTGGGTCAACCTGCCCGTGGCAGCGTTGTTCCACCTCTCTTCTCATTGTCGGATTGACTTTTCACGCAGCTTTCTTTTCATCAAAGACTTCGGTATCGACGAATGTGATATTCGAAAGTCTCCCGTCGCGGCCTCTTTAGCTAATTCATCAGCCCTATCGTTTCCTACGTTACCATTGTGCGACCTGACCCAACAGAACTTTAAACGTCGAAACTCGAGCGCCGTACACGCTATCCTCCAGACGTCCGCTTGGAGGTCTGTCGAGGTGTTCATGTTTGTTAAAGCCGTCAGCGCCGATTTACTATCACTGATTATATAATGCTCGTCTCTGCCCGTATGGTTTATTATGTAATCGATAGCCTGTCGTATGGCTACCAATTCGCACTGGAAAAGTGTGCTCCAGTTCGCGAGTTTGGTTTGAAACCGAAACACCTCCCTTTCCTGCTTATACACGACAAACGCCGCGCCTGCTTGCCCATCGTCCATACGTGAACCGTCCGTATAAATTCTGATACCCATCGCGTCCTCATCACCTTCGACAAACTCGATTCCTCTAATATCAGCCGGATGCCCCAACTCAGATACAACGATCTTTCTTGCAATTTCCCTATTACCAAGATTAAGATCTTCGATAATTTCGCGTGCTTTTCCTATATTTATTAATCGCTTATCTCTAATCTCCTTAACGACATATTCGATAGGGAGAGTCCTACTGATCACCAAGACCGCCTCCGTGAAGGTGGCCCTGTACGCCCTCGACGCTTTTACTGCGGTTATGCGTTGTACGCTCGTCAATTGACGCACCTCCCTGACTTTACAACCTTCTGCCCATACAGAAGCTGCGTACATCATCGCCGGCTCAATTGCTCCGGCATAAGCCGTGCTCAACGATTTGCCCCTGAAACGCCAATTTATTTTAGCCGCCGCCATCATTTTATTTGATATTTCGCCGCCCTTACTTTTTACGTATTGTACGTGCGCTTTCCAATTTAATTTATCGTCGATCTTGACGCCGAGGTAGATACAATCTTTAAACGGGATTTTCTCCCCTCCTAGCTCTAGCCTAGGAGGTCCCTGTCCTGGTTTCGTGCCGAAATAAAGCGCCTCTGACTTCGCCGTGTTAAATTTTAATTTTACCGCCTGCGACTATTCGTGTAATTTATTAAGCGCCTCGTTCGGTTTTGTGCGCATATCCATTAACAATCTCGATCTTACAATTAAAAGCGTGTCATCCGCAAACCCAACGATTGAGCATCCTGCGGGCAACTTGACCCTAAAGATGCTCTCATACAGCAACTTCCAAAATGTGGGACCAGAACATGAACCCCGCGGGCATCCCCTTTCTACCTCACGCGACAGAACTTCACCGGAATTTCAACCTGTGCCAATCGCCCCGAGAAATAACTCTTGACCAAGGACATCAAGTTCGCGGACAACCCCTACGATCTAACTCGCAAACGATTAATGGCCACCAGGCAGCATTAAATGCTCCTGAAATGTCTAAAGCAACAACGACACAGTACTCTATATCATCTCTCGCCTGCTTTATTTCCCGGACAACGAACTCTAACGCGTCGGTAGTCGACTTGCCCTCCACGAAACCAAACTGTCGGTTATTAAAACCGCCGCTGTCTCGCACTAGGTGCTCAATACGCGTAGTCATAACGCGATCTAAAACTTTCCCCAGCACCGGTAGCAAGCTAATTGGACGGATCTGACGCATCCGCTTTTTTAGGTTTGGGTATAAATTTCACGTTCTGGATTTTCCAGCAAAGCGGAAAAACGCCTCTTTCTAAACAAAGATTAAACAACCCGACAAAGACACACGGGGCTAACAGGCACGCCTCCAGAGCTGCGTCTGAAGTGATTCTATCATGCCCCAATGCCTTCTTAGGATTCATCCTCCTAAGAGCCCTGACGACCTCGTGAACTAGGATTGCCTTATCGGCACCTCTTCCTAGCGCCTCTGCAGCTTTCCGACGTACTAAATCGTGCGACCCTTTATCCCCCTCGGAATTATCCGATGGGAAAAATTTCTCTAGTAAATATTCCGCCGTGGTTTTAAAACCTTCCGTGTATTCGCCATTTGTTTTCTTTATATTACTTAGCGCGATTTTTTGTTGTTTTCCTGTAATTACGCGATATGCGGTTCCCCAGGGTTTTTTCTCTGAGTTTCGCGTGCAGAATTCTTTAAATTTATTCGTTCGCGTTTCTTCTATTAATATTTTATATTCGCGGTAACTTTGATTATATTCTATTCTCCGTTGTTCTCTTATATCTCCCGAGGCGCGTTGATAGCGGCGCCTTAGGTTACGCGTTTCTGCCCGCTTGGTGGTTAGTTCCCGGGTCCACCAGGGTACGCTGTCTTTAAATGTTTTCTTTTGCGGCATGGAATACGACGACGCGTCTACCACCGCGTCGTTTAGTTTTTCGCGAGTGTTTCTACTTCGTCTGCCTCTCGGCAGTTAAATAGCTCATTTTCGAGCACAGGGATACTTTCGCTAAATTTTTGTTTAAATCGCTCCCAATTTGCTTTTTTTATTACAGAACCGCGGAAATATAGTTAGCTGCTCGTTTGCGCTTGTTTTGGTTTCAACGTCCCATGTTATTAATTTATGGTCAGAGAGCGTTTCCTCGTCCGACCTTAATTTCCAATTACAAATCGTTTCTAACATTTCGTGCGAGACTGCAGTAATATCTATAAAACTGCTGCCTCTATGCCCCTCAAACGTAGGTGAATCATTAGTGTTTATCACACTAAGGTCCCATTCCGTAAAAAGAGCCGCTGCCATGCTCCACCTCGCTGCGTCAGGTGCGGTGCGGAAAACCACAGCGCCCTATGTAAAAAGCCCAGGGACGAAGTGCGCCAACTGCCAGGAGGCACACCTAGCCAACTACCGAGGATGCGCAGCATTCCCAAGTCAGCACCAGCCAGTCATCCGAGAACACCAACACCAGCGAGAAGCCCACCCGCAGACAAGGTGAGCCCTGCAGTGTCCTTTGCCCAGGCAACCCAGGGGAAGCCAAGGCTTAGTACTTCTGCAGCCGCTATTCTTCAGCCAGTAACCACGCCGTCTCCACCGACACCACCTGCAATCGCCACCGCCCAAGAAGAGATGGGAATTGAATAGCTAATAGCCCTTCTGTCCTTCGTGAACCTAGGGAAGATCACCGAGGTTATCAAGAAGATCACCGCTGCCCTCACCGGAGCCAAGACAACGTGGGAAATCCTGACAGCTTTGTTCAACTGTCTTCCAAACATCGTAGCCATTTTTAAACCATAGGTACGTTTATGGCTAACAAACGAAAACCTTTATCCCTACAGGTAGCGTTTGGAACGCCAACGGGCTCCTAGTGACGAAGCTCCAGCTCATTGAGTTTGCAAAGAGGTATAACCTGGACATTGTGATGGTGAACGAAACCCACTTCCGAGAAGCCGACAACCCAAGAATAGAAAACTACGTTTGCTACTGGAACAACAGACAAAACCGAAGAGGAGGTGGAACCGCCACCTACATCAAGCCTGGGATCGACCACTACAGCGTCAACACCGTGAGACTTACTGCACCAGGAGATCACCGCCGCGGAGGTTTAGATAGCGTTTGTAGATACAATACACTTTGTTTCAGGTTACAACCCGCCAGCCAAACTCATCCATGAAGTGCACCTGGACACCGTCTTACTCACCAGGACACTAACGATCTTAGCTGGAGACTTCAATGCGAAGCATCCGACCTGGAATAGCAGAACGACAAACCAGAACGGAAGAAACCTGCGAAAATACGCGGACAACAGACAAGTAGCAGTCGGGGAACCAGCCGAGCCAACCCACTACTGCCACAACGGAGGAAGGCCCGACATCTTGGATATCGTAGTCATCAAAGATCTAACGCTGCCAGTCCAGCTCAACGCAGTCAACGACTTGGACTTGGACCACTACCTAGTGTCACTAAGTGTAGGCAAAGATTTCACCGAAGAGCAGGAGCGATCAAAGAAGAGCCCCTGCTGGTAGCTTTCGCGGATCATCTCCAAGAGACCATCCCACCGATCCCATTCCTCAACACAGCAGACGAAGTGGATGCAGCAGAAAACTACTGACCAGAACTATCCAATCATCCCTGGAGGCGGCGACCAAGACAACGATGGTGCGGAGACAGCACCAGCATATCCCAGACGACACCAGGCAGCTCATCAGGAAGAACAACCGTGCCAGGAAGAACTACCAGCGCTCCTGGAACTCAGAAGATAGGAACGCCTACTACGACCTACGTACCCAGGTAAGCGTCTCCTTGCAGGAACACCGAAACAAGCAGTGGAGAAGGAAGATCAAGTCTCTAGAAGAAGACGACCATTCACTCTGGAGAATGGTAAAGATCCTTAAGAGGAAATCAGCACCAACGCCATCAATCCACGGAGAGAATGAAATAGCCTACACAGAAGAGGGCAAGACCGAAGCTTTTGCAGACCATCTGGAACGACAGTTCACCCTGAACTACGCCGAATCCGATCTCGAGTGGGTAGAGAGAGTCAACAGAGCTGTTTTAGACTGCCTAGAAGAAGACGTAAACGACCTCATGTGACTCCCCAAGAGTTGGAGAAGCTCATCAGAAGAGTAAAAATCCGGAAGGCATCAGGTCCCGGCGGCATCCCAGCCAAAGTCGTCGAACTACTTCCGGTAAGAGCGAAGGCCATGCTACTGGCCATACTTAGCGCCATATTACGTCTGCGTCATTTCCCTATACTCCGGAAATGCGCAGACGTAATTGTGTTTCAGAAGCCTGGGCAGTCTGCGACCTTTCCGCAAAACTACCGCCCCATCAGTCTCCTACCGGTTCTCGGCAAGTTAACGAAGGATGTCGTAGAAGTCGAAGATCGAGAGGGCATCCGCAACGAGCAGTTCGCCTTCGATCCGGCCATTCAACCGTATATCAGAGCCTGTGTCTCGTGGAGTTCGTCACCGATGGTTTCTACAGGAAGCAGTCAACCGGCGTTATCTTCCTTGATGTTTTCAAGGCCTTTAACCGAGTATGGCATCAGAGACTTTTCTACCAGTTGCTAGTGTTGGACATCCACCAAGGACTGGCAAGACGCATCGCATCGTTTCTGAACTGAAGAAGTTTCCGAGTGAAGATAGGCAGTTTCTGTTCTCCAGCATGTTTGCGGGGATATATACGCTTAAATTCAGGCAACTTACGGGGCACGAAATGCAACACGTAATTGTCTAAACAAAAAACGTTACAAAACTTGAATTAAAAGTTGAAGATAAACTTGAATATAAAGCCTTGCAAAATCAATTGTTTCCAAATTATAATGCACGTGGTTTGACGAAACAAACAAAAATTATCTGTTAATATCTTACCATCTTTAACTTATGGGACGGATTTAAATATGTAGGGCATGATTTTGTGCTTTAGATAAAACGCCCGTAACATTATTTTTAGGAAAACGTTATAAGTTTAAATAGAAAATACGTAGCATAAGTGACCCCATGGCAATTTATAGATATTTTAACATTGTAGACTCCTGCACTAGCAAACAGTCAGATATCAAAAGACGAACGTTACTCGAACGTTACAGATAACCAAGAAGCTAAAGGAAGGGGTTAACAGTGCAATGAATGAATGAATAAATAACAATCCTGGTAATGATTCAGATCCACACTAGTTGTGTTTTGAAAGTCATGCTTAAAAGAATCCATCAATCAGAAAATTACTTGTAAACGTATTTATTTATATAACGTAAATAAAGGAGAAGTACAAGAGATAATAAAATGTATTTTAGAGTAATGAAAACATATTTTATAAAGTGCGAAGTACGTTGTAACATGGCTAGGCCTCGGCCAAATGACATGTTACAATATAATGCGTAATACCCTACTTCTAAAACTGTATTACACAAATATGTGTAATACCCCTAAACTAATTATTCAAACATTCGCTAAACATAATTATATAATAGAATCCTTTGTGAAGCGTTTATAAAACATGCCGTCCCAAGGGCAGGTGAAATGGTGTCGACGTATACCATGAAATCAATTAGTAGTTGAATCGACCTAGTGTGACTGTGAAATACACATAATCTACGGTAGATAAATAATTTTCAATTTTGAATCCAAATCATTTTCTCGATTCTTTTCAGCGCAAGTAAAAATGTAGATACCGTAATAAAACGTCCAATTTTGAAACGCAAATTTTATGTAGTTACAGTATCAAAACAAGTTTATGTTATACAGTATTAAAACGCAAGCACGTAATGTATAAAGTATTGGAGCGATAAATCTTATGTATATAATCGTTATGGAACACTGAAGCACAATTTTTTGTTATGCATGTATTGAAAGTTCAAAGTCTCAACTGTTGCTATGGAGTATGGTATTTTCCGTAAATTTTGCTTTGTATAGAAGTCGAGCTGTAAAACCTGGAACGTGTGAACTGCGCACACCTGTTGTTGTAAGTACTCAAGATGGTTGACAAACTCTGATGCCTAGCAGATTATTTGTGGTGAGTCATCTCCAATTTTAATTCAATTTTAGTTTCACGGAACCATTACTGGAAATATAATAATAATTTCTGTAAATTTTGTATGGTCATTTAAATTGGTACACGTAATTTTTGTTCAGAATTTATTAGTTGAATATCGCATGAATGTTCTTATGAACACAAAGAAATTTCTATAAGATAATTTTATTTGAATTTACAAGGTTATACTAAAATGTATTCGTAACTAAGCACGTGACACGTTAATATTTGTTTGTCACATTATAAAATATAATTTTTTTGGACAGTGCACTTGAAGTACAGATTAGTTTAAACCATAAGTATTTTTGACCTTTGATTCCATCAATTAAATTAATTAAAAATGTAGTTCTGCAATTTAAGGAAAGTCAAAGTATTTAATCAATTAAATGTAAACCCAAACAGGATCTTATTTAGGTATCAAATACAAATTGTAGAATAATAACAAAAACATTATAATTCTTCTAGAGAACTATAATAAATTTACAATTATAAAATTCATACAAATAATCAGAGACTACTTTTAGACATTATTAAAAGTAGATATCTCAAAAGTTTCAGTACGTATAAAATTGTACAAATGATGTATATATTTTTTTGTAAATCAATAGAAAGTGTAATAAGTTGTTTTAAAGCTTTCTTTCATTGAAGTCAACAATAATTTTTCTATATAAGCAAGCAACCATATTTATAAAATTTTTGTAGTGAAGAAGGATAGATTAATGGTATTGTGTTTAAAAATTTTTGAGGTATAATCTTAACTAGGTAATCTAGTTGGAATTTATTTTTTTGTGATAAATTGACTAGGCTCTAATGTAGCCCTAGTTCTAAAATGTCAAGATGTGATTAAATTCTCAGATAGTACGAGATCGTCGTTCCAATTCTAGTTTGCAGAGTCACAAGTAAGTATTATATTCTATGTTTTGTTCGTTAAGGATATTTTTTCTTTTCGAAGATTTCCGTGTCTTATCTTCGGATTGTTTCTTATTATAGCTATTATTAAGATACGGTGGCGTCCATTAAAAATTCTTTTTTTTATCTTATACTATCCTACGACCCTGGCTCATAGCTCTGCTCTAAGTTGATGAAGTTTAGCTGGCTGGAAGATCTTTTTAGAGGGTCCTTTTTTACTCAAAGCCATTTTCCATCCTCTTTACCCTGGGCTTAAAACTTAGACAGGAACCCCTCATAATTTATTGAGGCTCTGCCGCCTATAAGGTAGGATAAATACACTGTAACATTATTTTGTAATGTTAACTAATAAACAAATTAATTAATTAATTAAAATTCAGTAGCTTGCATAACTTATAGACAAAAATTCCACAATAAATTACTTTCATATTTTAGTTAGGCTCCCTTATAATAAAAGACCAGGTTTACAGATAGCTTAAGGCTAAACTATTAGAAATTCCAGCGGTAGGTCATCATAATTTAAAGCTCTACCCTTGTAAATCAAATACAATAAACCTCTTAAAGCTTAGCTCGGTTACAGATATACAAATCTGATAAAATTAAAATGGAATAGTATCTTTTAACGTAAATAAAGAAAAGCAATTTTCTGTTGAAAAGCTTAATTTGCTTAATAATTTCTTTGATTGACAGCGGGTTATAGAGAACGAAACATTGTAAATAGCGAAAACTATTTCCAATTTGATTTATTCAAAGATTGCAAGTAATTTTAAGTAGTCTGGAGACATTCATTGTATTTAAAATCCATTTTGACTCAAGTGGGTTAACCGCTCTTTTGTTAATGGCAGACCACTTCCGCCAAGGGTATGGTCCACATTTCAGTAATTAAGAAATTCTTAGAAGATACAGCATATTTAAACCCTTAGAAAAATAATTGCTTCCGTGACACTCATCTTCAAAGGGGTTGAATTTGGTTTCTGAAATCTTGTTTTGTGGGAGGTTCTGTTAAGTCATTGGATAACAGAAATATGACGTAAATAATGGTTAGAGTAGGAATTAAGCTATATAACTTACAGCGTTAGCAAAAAGGGGGGATTATTCCAATGGGGCTGTCCCTGGTCAAGAAGTAGAAAGAAATGTAGTTCGCGGGTAGCGTTCTCCGGCATCACAGATATAATATTTCACTTAGTATCACGATAGTAAAATTTGGAAAGGAGTAATTAACTCTTCCAGTTCGCGAGGGTTACCCCCGTATGTTCGCGGATTTATAGTGATACAAGGTAAATAATAAAAAGCTTGTAGGCGTGTGACGCACAAATTAAGTGATATTGTCAATAAGATCCTGCCGGGTTCGTGTGTCACTCAATTATTTAAAAATTACAAACAAGAGCAACAAGCAAGATTCTCTCCCCCAATTTAAGAGCTGTTCTACGTTGGAAGACAAGCCATTAAACAATGGACGATTTTTAGTAAGTTTTTATAGTTAAGGAGCATGACCAATTTTTAGTTAATTTATTTGTTAGGACGTTTTGGCCATAAACCGTAGGATTAATTTAGTGTAAGATTTATAATATAAGTTTTCGTGCATATACAAGTGTTTGGGAATTACTTATGTACGCAAAATTTTCATAATTCCATATTCACCTATTCAATTAAATTTCTAAATTAAAATCAATGAATGTAAGAGGTTCACGTTTATTGCTCTGTTAATTAAATAGTTTTGTTTGCCGTTGATTTAGTCAATAGTTTTTTATTATTTATATATCATGGAAGTTGTATAAGTAGTAAAAAAAGATAAGAGTTGATTAAAAGAAACAATTGTCCTCCTTGGGATAACAAGTCTCTCAAGGTTTTGCACGAACATTTGGACATTCTCGACTTGTCTGAAAGGTTCTGAAAGGTAAGTGCCAAAATTTTTTGTAGTATATTATAAATTAATTTAACCCTTTCTGCAAAATTTTAACCCTCTATATGATCCACGACCTTCCGCTAGCTAGTGCCGATGACCTCCCTTTAATTTTTGTTTTACAGGCCGCGCCATTTTATAATTTTACTGGAAAATACATACTTAGTAGCTTTTTCGCCTGTAACAACACTATAAATATCTATATAGAAAAAATAGTGTAACAGCATATTACTGTAAACATTTTAAAATAACGAAACTAAATTTTGGTTAATACGTGAAATTTAAGTTACAGACGGAGTTATTTTTTTTGTTTCACTAAAAAAGTATGAAAGTGTAGTCACATGCTATTTGTTCTGAAATTTATTACAATTTCACCTTGATATTGGTAATATACTGAAGGTTTAATATTCAGATAACAATAAGCTTAAAAGTGGAGTTTGAAGGAGTTATTGATATTTCATAGAAATTATTTTGTACGTATTGTGATTAAGTGGAGAACCATAAACGGTGGTCTCATTTTTGATTAATTATAAATTCTTTTTTACAGGTTTAAAATAGAAAGGACTTACGAATCAGTTATTTTTTATTATGTGATTAAGCTTTTTGTAACATACGGGTTTCTGCGCCTTTAAGTTTACTTTTTTGTGTTAAAACAAAATCGGTCCTCGACTCCTCTCGTGTAAGAACACTGGATTAAGTTCCACAGTTAGCCGTATTAACTTACAGGGAGTTTTCATTTTACTATCAGCCGTTTGTCAACTAACTTTACCCTGGACTTCGGTGTTCTTCAAGGGCGTTACGTGTTAGATTGTCGCCTCTGACAAGGGCTTATTAGAGTTTAGTTTCATCTTCTCCTGATACACTTTTGGTTACCTTGACGCACAGCTGTAATATATATACAGTACAACTTATAGACGGAACCATACACCTTAATGATATTAAATTATACAACTGTTTTAGTGCATCTTTGTTCTGATCAATATTAATTATAATATATTCTATCTGTGAGAGTGACTCGCCAATATAGTCTGAACATAATATAAATATATGTAGTGCTTTCGCATTATACTAAATAAAAACCGAATAGAAAAGGAAAATAATGGTTAAACGAGCATAATAAATACTAGTGTACCCTATAAATCACAATTTCACGAATATTACTGATGACTAAGCACTGCATTTCCTTAATTTTTAGTTTTATAAAGGGCAATAAACTAAAACCACAAAATCAGATAGCTATTTATGGTATTATAGTAACTCTGGTTAATAGCTTATCTAAAAACCGTGAAAAAGGAAAATAGTTTTTAATGTTACATATTTTTCACATTAGAATTAAGAAAGCTTTTGTACACCGTTCATTTAATAATACAGTGAAACCAATGTAATAAGACAAGATTAGTTGGCAGCAGTATATCGCGTGTTTGTGATGTTATCAAGCACTCTTATGACACAATGAGTTAAAAGGCTGTTTTCGAAAGTATACATAGGAAATATGTATACTTTAAAGAAAAATTCCCTATATAGATTGACGTAATAAGGGGACACGAGAGCTTATTGAAACCCAAATTCTACAAATAAAGCCCACTAAAATATAAAAGAATCCGGAAAAATAGAAATTTCTGAAAATTCATGGTTACGTCCGGTATAATACAAGGGTATTTTTATTCATTAAAGTGCCAAGCAAAAACGCAAATTCCGCGTGTATAAATAATAATCCTGTATGATATAAGCGTATTGTAAATACATAGCAAATAATGCAAGTTATATATGCAAATCGATCATTTTAAGACAAATACAAAAGCTATTCGTTTGTAATAA
This sequence comes from Platerodrilus igneus, assembly GCA_036346225.1. NCBI lineage: Eukaryota > Metazoa > Arthropoda > Insecta > Coleoptera > Lycidae > Platerodrilus > Platerodrilus igneus. The sequence goes on from JARFIW010000831.1 coordinate 3,660,096, forward strand.
AAAAATGCACTTTACCTGCATAAAAATAAATAATTTTGTGTATTTAAAACCTTAATTTTAATCTTAATTTTGGGTATTAAAACAAGTTTTACCGCGAAAACAAATTATTTTCTATAAAAATGCAACTAATTTGCATTATAAAGCCATTAAAACCTTAAATTAATCATATCAATTGACTTTTGTATTACAGAAATTCCTTTTAAATAAAGAATTTTTTAGAATATTAAGAATAGAAACAAGATGTCACCCCTACTTAAAACTACGTAAGTATTTCATTAGTAAAAAAACGTTTATTTGAATGGCGAGCGGAAAATTGAAAAGCCCATAAAGTGTAACAAAAATGATAAGATTTAATTATGATATTTTGCAATCACTGTAGGATAGAAGGAGATCGCGAGCATTAACTTTAGGTATTAAACAAAGACGGACAACGCACATAAATCAACACTAACGTGGTAATAACACTTGGCGATTTTAGACGCTAATAAGTTTTTCTTGAATACCTTGCGTCATTACGGTGTAAAATGTTCCGTATAGTACTAGTATATTCTAAAAAATAGATAAATTGCATATAAACGAGTTTCTTTGATAAATTCGATCGCAAGCATGTTGCTTTGCGAAGATGATATTTTGAGTAATTAATAACTACCATGTAACAGTGAATACAGAAGTTAGTTTTAAACGTAACCTGTGTAAACATGAAAATTGATAAATGCATGATCTTGTAATATACAATGACGATAATGCTTCGATGAAAAGCAATTTAAAGTTTATTGAATAATTAAACCGAGGATGCACATTGGTTTCTAAATGAAAATGTAAATAATTTGAAGATTTTGTAAACTGGAATTTGACGTCAATTAAAGAATAGAAGCCGAAAATTGTAACATTTTCAAATGTTACGTTTGCAAAATAACTCCGATAAGTACTTTTATTATGTAGTCATACATAACCCCTAATATATGCAACACACTTTACATTATCTATTACACAGTTGATACATTTGATCAGCTATGATTAATACGTTGGGACAAAATAATTATATCCCAACAATTGATCCAGTTGTTGTTTACAACATTTAATTTATATTCTTAAGTGATTTAATAAAAATTTATTATTACATTTATAATGTAAATAAAATAAATACATTCCTAATTGACATTTTTATGAAATATTTGGTAATATGTACAGCCATCTGCCGTAAATATACGAAGACGAAGGTGTCGAGTAAATGACAACTTGTGCTTAATCGAAAAAGCAGTCTAAGGTTGCTGCTTATCAATTCAACATGCCTCGTTTAGCGTCCTCGGACCTGCGGATCGGGATAGTTAAAAGAAAGGCAGTGAAGCGTCGAGAATGATCGACGTGATGTTTCCGTAGGGAATTAACAATGCAAAATTTTTCGGTACGTTAGTTTAAGATCTAATATTACAATTCGTTTAAGATGCACACACAAGATTGTTAGTCTGGTCTTTGAAAGAATCGCCGTGATATTTACTTACATCTATCCTGGATGTGCGTAATTTCAATGCAGTACAGTTGCTTGGTACAAGACTGCAAGATTCCACAGTGTTTGAATTAAACAGATGTATTAATTATCTGCGAAGAGGCATGGTCAAAGTCCGACCAGCCGTAATTCGATACACAAACAGCACGTCATCGATACATGAATCTGGTTGGTATAACAGGTGTTGAACTGGATTTTTCAAGGTGCGTACTCTTTATAATTTTATTCGAAAGATGTCACTTGTCAACTTCGTTTTGTTTACATTCTAACAATGGTATCATAAAACCTAACTTAGCCATAAATATTTCATGAAATTTAAGTAAATTTAAAAATTAGAAACAGGGCGTATTTCGCATTGATTATGTAATTTGATAATATTGATCAATACATTTAAACATAACCTTAGTTCTAGCTTAATTAATTATAACTTGCTATAACAGCTATCAAGTAAATTTTTATATTGTTCACCTCTTATTATGATTAAAGAGAGACCTTATAATACTTTAAAGAGTTTATATTAAAGCTTATTTGTTTATCAATATTCCAAACTTCAACTTATGTTGATATTTAACTTGTATAAATCATACAGCTGATTAATTTTTTTGACTAAAGATATTTTTGCTTCTTTTGTCATCTGATTATGAAACGTTGCTCAATTTATTTACAATATCAATGTATTTAATATCTATACATTCCAATTGTGAGTAGTTAACAGATCCGATTTCTACATAGAATAATAATTGTTGCATTTTATTAGAATCAAACGTTAAGGTTTAGCATTAACGTGAAATTTAAAATCAAGAGAGTCATATTTTCAATCTATATATATTTAAAGAAAGTTAAATTACTATTGCACAAACATTTTTAAATACCTGAATTATATATACGTTCCATTTTTGCTATAACATATAAATTTGTTAAAGGATATTATGCTACATTATACTTTTCTAAGAAACCTAGAACACTTTTATTTAAACAAAAAGATATACAATTTTTGAGTATACAAAATACTTTGACAAAGGTTAATGGCACAATATATAAAGGTATTTACAATATCATGTTATTTTGAAATATATTGGAGGAGCAAACCGCTGCCTCATATGTTATATTTTTAATCTTGTAATTTATTTCAGGTATCTCATCGTTGTAGTTAACTTCTGGGTTCTACATTCCCCTTTTTTTCTGAATGTAGTGGCGCTCAATATTTTGTTAATTTTCTTAATATCAATTCCCACCCCTGAACCATGCATGCTTTCTACCGCTTAGAATAAAGTCTAGAGCATAGCATCGGCAACATTCAATTCCTCTAAATAAGGTTTGGGTTAAAAGATATTTAATACCGTTGATTACAAATAGGAAAAACCTTTCTTGGATTTTTGCAAATATAACTTTTTAAAAAATATTGTTTGTAACTTATATTTGAGTATATGTCATTTAAATCTAAAGTAGAATAGGTCTTAATTATATAATAATTTTTTTGTAAGGGTATACTTACAAGGAAGAGTGTAGTCAGAGTTCGAAACACTTGTAACCTTCCGGTCGATACTTCTGTGTCAGCATTCTATTTATATAATATTTCTAAATTCAATTGTCTGCTGCTGGTATTGTCCTGCTATCTATATCGTTGTTACCTTTGCGCTTCATTTGTGTTAACCTTCATAATTACAAGTTATTGCCGTATACTCAAATTTACGTTACTTATCTGCATTGGAAATTACAAATATGATAATAAGCTGTACTTTGCTTTTGTCCTTGTGGATAAGAGGCATTCTTATTTCGATCGTTGTTGGTGAAAGTTGGATTCTGCCGATATAAACGTATTAATTACGGATTTAGGTAGAACCGACAAATAATTATTGGAGTTTGGCAATTTTGGTTTTATGGTTCTAGAATACCTTTTGCAAGCTTCGATTTTCACTTGTAGTGGATTTAAATTCATCAGCATCGTTCATAATTGGTATGAATTAAAATAGATTAAATTTTATTATTTTAATTTTTCTAGGTGCAGATGTTTGTTATTGAAATCTACATATTGTAACGTCCTGTTATCTCTAAATCAGTTAGTGCACATTTAATTGACCCACTTACGTGGTAATTAATATCTCAATTTTTGTTTGCAACTTGATTTCTAATATTAAATTTTAGGGTTCTTCTTCTTTTTCCTCCCTTCGCCTTCTCATTGTGCGTTATACGTATGCTCTTCATTTTGTTTATGCTCCTGTCTCCTTTATCTCAAGAACGTTGTCGCACTATCAACTTTATTATTTATCATTTATTGGCGTTGCCGACCAGCTGTCGTTACTCTGGGTTACCATTCCAGCAGCCTAGGACTTCGACGACCTTTGATGTGAGATAACTACGTACAGAAGCTAATCATTGAGTAAGATTATTCCATGTATTTAGTGTTCGTTGTTAGTGTTTGTGCTTATTTGGTGCCATTGAGGTTTTATTATTTTCCTTTACTAGTACTTAATATTAATAATTTGAGCTATTGCTGTTCATAAGTAGTACATCTACTTCATTCAAAATTCTGTAATACCGATATACAAAATTTAATATTTAAAAATCAACATTTAGTATATTTCTAGGCACCCTCTTTACTGCCTAGGGTGATTCATTGAGATAATTGTGAAATATTTCAACAGTACGTTAAGGTATCTAATATTTACACTATTGTTAAAGATTGCTCTCACGAGGTGCTTATTTGAAATTGAGGTTAGAACACCTAGCACTTAATTTATGGTGCATTTTACGTACTACTACATGCTTTCTTGGCCAAGGGTTTATGAGTACGTGAGTAATAAATAACTATAAAGTGAGTGAGAAATTAAAAGTTCCTCTTCCCTGATATGCACTCGTGCGGGGTTCCTTACGGTAATATTTACTAATTTTGTATTTTCTATTCTTGTGTTAATCATAATTGCTGTAATATTGAAATTCAACTGGTATTTGGAATTTTTGTTATTAATTGTTTTTGTGTTCCGATGCGATATTAAAGATAGTTATTTTGTGAAGTTGCGTGTTTTATATTTATGATCTGGAAGGAGGTTCCTTCGAAGTCTGTTGGAACTAGGACTTTAGGTTTCATACGCTCCTTAATTGTTATCAGTTCCTGGCGCCTTGGCATTCCCTGTCCAGGCTCTGATTCAATACTAACCCTTATTAATATAATCTGTGCAGTACATTTTCTGATCTACCCTGAATTAGAGTCTCACCCTGACTAAGCCGGAGCAAAAGTTGTCACCACCCCCAACCCAAAAGCCGCTACCTAAGCACTTTTCTAGTGGCCGTCAACTTGACTTAAATTTTCCGTGACACACTTTGACCTTTTAATTAGATTATCTGTCAACATTATTTGGGCTAAACAAACCTTACAAGCGTGAGAATCATAACCAGTTAAACTATCTATAAGAGAAGAGATATAGTTCTGTAAATTTAAATTTAACGAAGCCAAGAAACATTTTTATAGTTAAGTTAATAAGTACTTGTTAGGAATACTTTTATGTTTAAAAGAAACGATGTTGTAAATGTTTAGTATGCTTTTGTATGAGAGAAAATATTTCATACGGTATAAGTGCTTTCTGATATTGCTGTTTGATTTCATTTTATAAATTCCAATATTTCCTTTGAGCTAGCCAGGCAAAGTAAAGTTAGAAAGGAAGGTAAGTCAACAATTTCAATTTTTACAATTTGTTGTATCTGTATCACAGCACTCTTTTAGCGGCGCATCAAAATGCGGCGTTGTCACAGCACTCTTTTAGTTACGCTCCAACGTGTGGCGTTGTCAAAGCAATATATACATACCTTTTTTCGAGTCAAACTTTAACGCTACACCATATCTACCTGTGGCTAACTCTTTCAATCTAGTGCTCTATTTAAAATTCACTTACAGTTTTGATAAGAAAGTAATAAAGCGCAAGAACGGGTAGTTAAGCATTCCAACAACCTGAAAATTGGATTTCTCTATGTTCGAAACAAACCCCAATGTTCTACTTCTTAAGAGGATATACAATTAATAGTTTTCTGAGTACCACATAGAGCGTAGAAATTCAAACGGGAAACTATCTGGAAAATGAACACCTTTTAACTTCAAATGTATGTAAAGCTTCACAGATGTAGTGTTTGCAACAATTTCGTTACACTATTCACAACATACCACAAATTTAATTAATTCTGTTTACCTCTACTTGCAACCCAAAATCTCTGACTATTCCTCTAACTTGAAATTCCAACAAGCCTACTAAAGTAATCCAATATCGTTTAAGTAGTGGGTTGGCTAATACTTAACTGTATCGGAAATATGTTTTTAGAACAAATTGAAACGAATGACTTGGTACGTATTACAACAGGACTAAAAAGGTTCTTCAAGTAATTGTTTCTGCATTCAGATTCAGACTCAGAATTTATTTATTTTTAACAATGTCGATGATTAATGATGGGAATTGATTTAATTGCTGGGGAAAGTGGGTGACAAACAGTGGCGTAACTACGATTTTTGGGCCCCCCCGCAAAAATTTTAAAGTGGGCTCTCTTTAAAATGTATTACTTTTACTGGCTTATATTTAGCCATATTTTTAAATTATAGTACATGTAGAGAAGGAAGCAGTATAGAATTAAATACATATACTATATTAATCAAGTGCTTTATTAATTATAAAACCAAATTACATAAATTCAAACTTATAAGTTAATTAATATTAAATCTACATATTTATACGCCGCACAAAATTATTTACACCTAAAAATTTGATACAGTAAAAACCTATGAGCTAGCAGACATTCCAAATCAAATTCAAAATTTTGTTTTTCTTGCATGTTTTGCTGCAAACGCGTTTATTGTATCCTCTATATTCATATTTTTGGCAGTGTCATGTTCTACTGCTAAGAGGATAAATCGTCTAATCTATCTTGTGAAGTGCGGTTCCTAAGATAATTTTTAATAATTTTAATTTTGAGAAAGATCTCTCCGCACTTGCAACGCTAACGGGTAAAGTTAGGTATAACATTAAGGCTGTTATGGTGTTTGGAAAACTGCTAGAACCTGTAGATTTGGAAAGTACTAGATATTCTAAAATTGTAAGATACCGTTAACATTTTTAATTCATCACAAATAAGTCTATTATTTTTGAGTGTAGTAAGTTCTATACCTATAGCATCATTTAAATCTTTGTAGTAAAATTTTGCAATTGTTTTGCCTTAGATAAAATATCGTCTGCAGTTAAATTCAAAAATACATTAGGTTCTAAGAAATTAAACTTTTCGTTTACATGAAAAAGCGATTTAAAACGATTCGACAGCTGTGAAATTATAATATCCATTACGCGATAAAATACATTTATTTTAAATTTAAATTCTTCATCATTAAATCGATAATCATTGGATAATTCATCGTAATGCTTTTTATTTTTGGTTGCCTTTTTTATAAATTCCGGTTTAATATTCCATTGCCCTGCAACTTTCGCTGCTTCCTCCTTGATGTTGGAATAGTTATTTCTTGTTTCCTTGAAAAATTTTAAAGTTTTTGTAATAAGAGAGTTATCTGATTAATATTCGCCTTTTCACTCTGAGCAGTTTGTGAGAGCTTGTTAAGCTCTTCTAGAATTTGACTTAAAAAACACTTAAAAAATAAAATTAAAATTATCCATGCTAGTTAATATTTGCTTTGCGTCATTTCGTTCATCTGTTTTTTTGATATCATAATAATTTTATTAAAAGACATTACTATATCTTTATACCGAATTCTTATGGCAGCTAAAGATTTTACTCGATCCGCCCAACGTGTCGGATTTAAGCGTTTCAATTGTGTGAAATTTTCTTTAAAACAGAAAGCCAATTCCATCTTACTATACTATTAGCAAAAATGTATATATGTTTTCTAAAAGTAGAAAAACGATTCTATTTCTTTTATACCTTTAACGGCATCATTTATGACTAGATTTAAGTTATGGGCACTACAGTGCATATATAAGGCTGCAGGCTCTATGTTTAAAATTCTCTTTTGCACGCCAGAATACGTACCGCTCATAACGTTAGCTCCATCGTAGCCCTGCCTCTACATTTATTTATATCTAATTGCATGTTGGTTAAATTGCTTAATATAGTATTACATAGTCCTTCAGCAGATTGGGACTCTACTTTTGTAAAACCCACAAAAGTTTCACAAATATCTATTTTGGTTACCTCTCCCAAGCTGTCTTTTTAAAATCAATATATCTTACAATTTTACTTAATTGATCAATCTTAGTTATATCCTGTGTAGTGTCTATTATGATTGAGAAAAAGGAGCGGATCTAATTTTATTTAATAAAATATTTTTAAGTGTGCGCTTAAAGTATTAATAATATCGTTTTGAATTTTGGGAAAGATATTTAATTGAACCTTTGGGTCGTTCAAGCACTTTTGTAATATAGGATCATAGTTACTAATTAAATGAACTAAACTTAAGAAATTACCGTTGTAACTGTCTTTTGAATCAGAAAACTTTCTCTATGTCCTCGAAATGACAGCATGCGCTGGGATAGTGTTAAAGTAACATTGAAAAGTCTGTGTAAAACATTTTCCAAAATTCAGTTTCTTGTTTTAATAGTAGAGTATCTTTCTTATCTATGGTATAATTTTTTTCCACATATCGTAAATAAAACAACAAGTTAAATGAGATTGAGCAAGCAAATGCTCTTTAATTTTTTGATAAACCCTGCCAATCATTAATTCCGGTCGTCCAACTTGACCTTACTGAAGCAAACAGCCAACATGGTTGACAATAAACACAATTTTTAATTTAGAATAACACAACCACCCATTTGAATTGTGTGGTAAGTTTAACGTATTGCTTTTATTTTTGTTTGCAGTTATTAAGTAATAATAGTGAACTGAAAAACTTCTATTTTTATTATCTTTAGGAAACGCACCATCTGGTCTACACAATCCGTAATTAATTATTTCTTTTCTTAAATTGTCATGTTGTAAAACATTGATTTTTAAAAATGTGCAAAATCGGTTGGATATTCTTTCGTCAGATCCATAGATAGTTCATTAAGTGAAAAGTACTACTCACATTTACCTCTGTAATTGTAGTGGTATCTAGTTCCAAATTTCTATCGCGGCCGTCATTATGTGATGTACTTGCGCCCTGGGTGAGAGTTTTAAAATTGTTGACGACTGCTGTTCGTCTGTAGCGGAACTAGTAGATGCTACTGTCGAAAGCCCAATTTCTTTCATAGATTGTTCTTGTTTTTCGGACTCTTTAGAAGTAAAAAAGGAACTTATTTTTGGAATCTTGCTCTTTGATTCTTCCAATAGTTTCCTTTTCGTTTTTTGCAGCGCCGCTTGTAGTGCTCATTGTATATTATTTCCTGCAATTTTGAATGAAATTAATTATAATGTAATTAGATAAGTAATAATTATTTAAAAGCCTTTTGAAATTACAAATAACACATACATACTTTGCTTTAAATGCTTTAATTAACAAAATATAAATGATTTTTATTGAATGCTTAAAGATTTATTTATATGTATTTCTCAGCGCGACTTCAACTATGATCAAATCAATAGTAGTTTAATAAAAATAGATATAAATACTTACGTTTAAATATGAAAGACCTCCTGTAATACGAACACAACACTATTGAGTAAAACGTACTGGAATGCTTTTTACTTCCTTTCCGTTATATATAATGCAGCTAATGCAAATACGTTGCAACCAGCTGACTAGAAACCACAAAATGAATTTCTTTCTAGTATTATATTTCTAGAAAGCGAAGGTTACTAAGCTACCTGCCATCCTGTGAATCTGTACTGTACAGACAATAGCCCTTTTATTCCTATTTAAAATCCCACAAACCAAACTAACCCTACTATACGTCGTTTAATAATGCTTTACCACTTTATACAACTTATCACTTAAGAATAATATAGACATCTTTGTTATTAAAGTTTACAGTCTCTTTCATCTGTTTATTAACCCTTACAAAATAGGACAGAACGGATAGAAAGAAGAAAGGATGCAGGCTGCAGGTGGTGTTCAGTATTTATCTTAATTATTATTTCTTGTATTTCAGCAGTTCCTAGTAGTAACATCAAGAAAACGTTCGTTAACCTGCGGTTTCTGAATTATCTGCAATATTTTCTTGACCGTTTCTTACCTGCCAAATACGTTGAAGATGAATAAGTTGAGTTTATTATCGTTTGGGCCTTCTTGCACTTAGCCCCGCATAGCGGGGCTGGCAGGGGTGTAGTTACGCCACTGGTGACAAAGTAGTTTAAGTTTGGGATATCAGAGTAAGGATCTAGGTTTATTTAGAATTTTAATGTGGTGTATAGGAAAGTGGTGAACGGACAGGAATATATTAGATGGATTGGGGTTTCTGGGGTTATGTTGTCACAGGGATAGTATGAAAAAGTAGTTCAATTAAATTTATGGAGTTTATTTCAAAAGTGCTCGGCTAGGAATTACATAGTAACAGGACTGGAGAGAATTGTGTAAGTAGAGGGATATCTGTTATGTCCGGAAAGATGTTGACGGTGTAGCGAGGGACTGTATGCCTAAGAGAGAATTTTGGATTCGCGCTATAATTTCTGATTTCGGGAAAAATACGCTAATTTTCAGGGGATAAGGTTCTGTTGTGGAGCGTGATGAAGAAGTTATGTTTAAAGTTGCCGATTTGAATGATTGCATGTAGCTGGCTTTCTATTGAGGACATGTGAAGTATATAAGAAAGTGGCGGAGATCGTTCGGTAGGCTCGGGAGTTGTATAGTCGAAAAGGTTTGATTATATTGCCTAGCTTGCGTCTGGATGAGGGTGGGATTAAAGGCAGCCAGGAGTCCGCTGCATATCAGATTATTAGGATTATAATTTGCTTCAGGATTAATCGTTGTGTCGGGATGATGAGGTGTGTTAAGTGAGGGAGTGCTTGTTGAAGACTTTTAATGGTAAATTTGAATTTGTTGCCAAATTTAGAAAGGTAAATATTCATCTTAAGTATTAAGTCCATATGGAGTCCCGAGGTATTGCGCTGTTATTGGATAGGAGAATTGAGGTATTTAGGAATCGAATTATGGGGAGTTGGTATGTACTGAGGAATCCTTTCAGTAAGCGCATTTGCGTTTTGGAAAGGGACAGCGATTGTCTGTTCAGAAAGAACCAAGATTCTTTGTAGTTTATAAGAAGGGCGAAATTGTGTTCTAAGGAAGCGTGAGAGTCTCCATGTGCTCGTATTAAGAAATTAATATCATCGGCATAGGCAAGAGTGGTTGAATTAGGGATATGGAGATCTAGTAAAGGGTTGATAGCGAGGTTCTAAATTGTCGGGGTCAAATGAGATCCTTGAGAACAGCCTTGTGTAAGTTGTTTAGTATGGTGTGGAAGTTTGAGGCTATAGTAGCGATTCGGAATTTAAAGTATGATTTAATGATAAAGAGTATGTTGGATGAGAAGTTAGCTATTTTCATTTGGGTCAGATTTGGCCACCAGAGGAGATCAAAAGCTGAGTGTAACTCGAGGAACACGGCTATATACTATTTGGAAGAAGAGAATTGACGGTTGAAAATTAGCGAGTGCATCGTACGTTCTGCATATGTCCAAGTCGGAAACCATGCTGATTGGGAATATGGAGGAAATGGAGTTTAATATGACAGTTCATTTTGTGTCGGAGTTGTTCAAAGTGTTAGAGGTAGGGCAAAGTTTTATAAAATTTAGAGTCATCGGAAGGTTTATTCGGTTTTAGGGTTGTGGTTGTGAAAGCTAATTTGAATATTTATGGAGAGGTCCTTGTGGGGAGGCATTTGGTGAACAATAGGTAAACGGTTTTTCTAATTAGGGGTCACAATTTTTGCAGGATATTATTTGTTATTTGTTAGGGAGCAAGAGTTTTATGGGAAGTGAGTTTCGTTCAAAAAGATTTCTAGTTCAGTGGATGTTAATGTTCGGGAAGGGTTAGCGAATTGTTGATTAAGTAAGAACATCGTGCGTGACCGAGAAGATGATAGTGTCCAGATAGGTAGTCAGCGTGGTTTTGTAAGTGAAGAGGGTTGTGTTCGAAGGAGCTGGCAGGATATATATATAAATATATATATATATATATATATATATATATATATATATATATATATGATATATATTGTAGTGGTTATAAAGGGTTAAATTTAGGTATGAACAAGGCAATTTCAAACACCCTGTATAGAGGAAACAACCAAAATTTACGTGCGAAATTTATTTCATTTAGTTAATTTAAAGTGACAAGTATTACCATAATTTTACAAGTAGGGATTAAAATTTAATAGGTTCGTAAAAAAAATAAATTGTATAAGCTAATGGAAGTTATTAATTAATTTAATTGAGTTTAATTGAAAGTGTTATTACGTCTAATACACATAAGAGCATGAAAAATCGATAGTAACAAGGCGAAAAGCTTTACTAATAAACGAACAGACGTTAAATATAAAATATCTTGAAGCGCAAACTCCTAGAAATGTTATTCTAAAACGTTCGTTAATTAGGCACAGTTGCATGTTTTGAAAGGTCAACTTCTCCTTATTTGTGTAGATAAAAGACAAGATTCGAGGTATATTGTGCAAACGGTCGGACGGTTCGCATGAACGCTAACCAAAAGTTTCCTTAAAGCGCAGAAGAGATAGACAATCAATGATATGCTTCGGAATGAGACAGGCATAATAACAGTTCACTTCGAAACGCACGTATTCAGTCCACGTGGGTTAGATAGCACGAAGACAGTAATATCGATTTTTACCACTCATACAAGGTTAGAAGGAAACATCTAATATGCATAAGAGAGGAATAGAGTTAATATAGGCGTGGTTTTTAAGACGTCACGGAAAGTATCATTGGTCTAAATAGTTAGTTGTAAAACAGACAAACACCGGAAAATTGAATGCCGGTTTTTCGGAAAATATCGTATCAACAAGCTAAATTTCAATGATTTTGAAAACGGTTATACCAAAATTTGAAGAACGAATTAGTTGGATTGAGTGTTTCGCGTTAGGAGGGTATGGAGCGGTTACACTCAGAGTCGTATAAATACAAGAGGGGAGTTATTAAGTCTCTCTTTGAATTCGCTTTTTGACTTCGCTCTTTGACTTCGTTAAGTTGCATTACTTACTACGTACAGAAATCTACCACGAGCTTGTAAGTATTTAAAATTTATAAAGTGTATAGTACAGTGTTGGCCTCATAGTTTGAAACGCGGATAGTGACGAGTTTAATTTTAAATAAGGTGCAGCAAATATTTTAACAAGCTCGTGAAGTAAAGTAAAGTAAAGTACCGTAAATTAAATTGTGCAACAATATAAAAAGTGTAGTATACTTAGATTTGGATTTGGATAGATCTTGAACGAATAGCATGCAGCACAACTTAGATGGTGTTCATCTCTAAATAGCTGGAGGCGGCAAGCAGAGCAGAACCACGAGACCGAGGGTGCAGGAACTTAACTTCATCGTCAACGGAGTAGGGATCTTCAAGAAATTCCAGGTAACGCATTTGAATTTGCTGTTTTTGTATAAACTATGAAAATTATTGTGATGTGTGAGAGTGAACTTTGATGGTATTTTGCATTATTTTGCGTATTGAAAATAATACGTATAACTATAATAATACTTTGATGATGGTATTTGAATATAAATCTAAAGGCGTATATAAAGCTTATTAACGTTCCTCATGAAATTAAAATTTTCTTGTTAAGAGTACATGGGTTTTTTTTTGTGTTTGTAGTAAGAGTATGCCAAGTAAAAAGCATACATTAGTAAAATAAACTAGGTTATCATTAGCTCGCCATACTCCAGAGTATACTAATTAAAAGTAATTATAAATAAAAAAGAAAAATAAGGTATTATTCAGGGCCCATTTACTCCCGTTACATTCAATGTGTTTGATATTTCAATTTAAAATCCTGGACTTTACAAAGATGGAATTATTGAGGTGTAACTTGAGCACCGAAATGTAAATAATCTTGAATTTTTATTTGTAAATAGTGGTAGATAAATATTGTATGATTGTTGTATTATTTTCTGGTTTTATTGAGAGTGTGCGTGAACGGTAAAGAGTATGATAGTAAGTCTAGGTATCCAAGAGGAGGCTCAACTGAGCTAGCCAGGGAGCCGTTGAAGTAATTAAGTTGATGGAAGCGGAATCTGGGTAAGAAATATTTTTTTAAAAATTCTACTTTTTGTGAAATTTATGACGATTTTTGGTAAATTAATAAATTCTCGAATGTTTTTTTTTGAGAAAGTACTGAGCTAGAGCGAAGCTACACGGCAATTTATGGCGCCCAATTTTTGAGGCTCGATTCTTATAGGCTAACACAACTATATATATATATATATATATATATATATATATATAAATATATATATTACTCATATTTAGACCAGGGTAGAAAATTAAATAATCACATCAAATAATTTTAATCACCGTGTAGAAGCTTTGGGAAAAGATACATAACTCGCGTTATTAAATAAAAGCGTGAAGCATAAAAATTCATTCGTTTCATTAAAAATAAGAGAGTTAAATCATGTACAAGACGCTTTATATCAAAAGAAGCAGTATTAAAAAGCTCTACGTATAATTTAATTATTCCTAGTAAAGAAACAAATAGAAATTACGTGCAAAATTTATAAAAATTAAGTAACTCAATTTTAAGTAACCGGTATTAAAACGTACAGATAATAATTAATATTTAGTTAGGATTCACTAAAATTTAAAGGATATTAATTTTAATTGAAGTTAATTGAACCGTTAGTAACATATAATATCTATAAAACTTGTAAAACCCAATAAAATAAAGCTCTGAGAATTAATATTATGTTTGAACACCTGCGTAGTTTAAAAGTCACGTACGGCGAAAATGTTGCAGATAATTAATGGTTACAAAGAATCTTGGAGAAACCGTGGCTTAATATTCACGAGAAGGTGCGATACGGGGTTATTTAACCCAGATAGTCCACATGGACTGAAATAATCGATAATAAGGAATATCAATTTGCACTAATAAGAACAGGATAGATAGAGACAGATAATAGGCGCAAGACCGAGACACATATAGTAAAAAGGCGTGAGTAGAGCAACGTCATGGGGTTGCGATTGGTTGAAAGTAAAAGGCAAAATTTGAGAGGTAAAAATAACATTTCTGTAGAAAATCCAATTAGTTATTTCCAGACGTTGCGTGCCGTGTCGAAATTTCTGAGATTTAACTGGGACGAGTACAAAATTCGTAAAAATCGCATGCCAGGCTACGGAATGGGAACATAGCAGGCGAAATTCTTTAGAATTGTCTGTTTTGGGGAACAGACCGACAGACAGGCTAACCGCTATATATTCGGAGGTTAATATGAACAAGCTCTTTTAGATCTTCGACTTGATTGAACGCGTTAAACAGTGCTTTTTAGTTTTCCGGTTTTAATATTAAATAATTTAAACAGTTTGCTCGAATATTATGTGATTTAAAACAGCTTGTTCTATACGTGCTACAATGAATGTACGTTAGTGCACTTAGAAAAGAAGATACAAGGTAATAAAGTTTAGTATCACTGTACCAATTGGTAAAAATTTACAACGACAAATATATACACAAAAGTAGGCAGTTTTGGCGTATATTGGTGAAAGAAGTATGAAGTTCTTTGTTATTTTTCGGGGGTATTAATACTTAAATGGTGCATAAACGGGTCTGGATCCACAAAACAAGGTTCAGATATACACAGATTAGTTCCGGAAAAGCCCTGAAACAACTTTAAATAAATGGTGATGGAGAAAATTTTAAAGCGTTGAGAATCAGAAGCCGTAAATATAACCCAGTTGGAATGGTGTGATTAACAAAAGGGACGATGTACATTGAAGCTACGAGTGCAAGTAACCTTCAGGTAAATTATACTATTTTGTTTGAACTTTGACATTGTTGTGTGTGTTGAATAACTTTATAATTGATTTACTCAAAATGGACAGTAGTGAAATGGTACTAACAATAATATTTTAATTTTAAGGTGAAATTTGCTTGTTTAAGTAGAAAGGGTATTTAGTATTGATGTTCTGGATTATGATGAAAATTTAGGGTATGTCTTTGAGCTCAATTAGACGAACCTGGTTAATTAACGTAAAGGGGTGGTAGATGCTCCTTTGTACTCTGCATATATTGTTATAGTAATTAGTAGGCATCCTACAAGGACTTTAATTCTGGATGCACATTAAAATGATAATAAATTTAATTTTGAAATTTTCCGATATTAAAATTTATGCTGAATATTAATTTTGAAATTTTAATGTATTGTGAATATTGATGTAAATAGAGTTGACGTTGATGTTTGTGGTAGGAATGTGTTTGTTTTTTTATGTATGAGGATGAAAGCTATCTAGAGGAGCAGCCGAGGCGATTAACAGAAGAAAGTCAATGGACCAACACAGTTAAGGTAATGAATAGCTTTTTGTAGGATTCACAGCATTCTTGACGCCCAAAAGTGAGGCTCGATTCTAATTAATAGAGGTTTCACAACAATATATATATATATATATATATATATATATATATATATTGCCGTGGATCTCTTATGGAACGGGCTCTACTACGATTACCGTAAGATTCTCTCGCTAACTCGTGCCCCTCCCTTTGGGCTTTCTAATAATTGCAGTGATTTACCTGGATCGTTGGGTATCGTCCGAAGATGCTCTCCAAATTTGGACACCACGGATAGCTCTGCTCACTGCATCCTCCTAGATACTCACCCCTGTTACTCATTCTTCCAACAACCTTTGTAGTCGATAATAATAAAAAGAAAATTATTTGAGAAAAATAAACAACCCTTTTATTCTGCTAACACACAAGATCAATTCTCAAAATTTCAATTTACAGTTAATATTCACGTTACAACATTTCATACTTCTATTTAAATGGCAAACATCAATCTAAAATCCCCATAAATTTTTATGTACCTCAACATTTCATATTAAAAGTAGATGGGCCTATCCACTACCCTTAATTTATTTCCCAGGTCTATGTTGAGCTCAGTATAAACCTTGTTATTTCCTGTGCATAAAATTTTGCATTATCAAATTATACCAAAGACCCTTTTACTTCTTACATTGAAAATATATTATTTACGTATTTACACCCTCAGATTAATAATAGAAAATCGTCCTTTATATGTGTCCATAAAATTAAATATTAGTTTATAAAAATTTTTTACCACAAAAATAATAACCAAATCACACACAAATCAAATTAACTACGCACCAGCACAACAGTTTCAATAACAAAAATCGTTACCGGGATTGTTTTTTCCGAGTACCACCTCCATAGATTAACCACCTCCATAGATGATTTTTTACCAGGCTGCTAGAACCCGCATTGCTCCATCTCATTCGTTCGTCCAAGGCATTAGCAATTGAGGTCGCCTTACGTCCGACTGCAGTACAATAACCACACCAGACCTCTTTATCTCGTTAATGTGCTACCAGCCCCTCGTTCAAAAATATAAAGGCTTCTAGCATCCAGCTAATTATTGTAATTAATTTTACTTCAGCCCGTTAATTACGTTGCACCCACTTGTGCATTATAAACACTTGTAGTAACTTTTGGCGGACTGCACTGTACGCGGTATTAAAAAGCTAAAATGGTTTTCCAAATTATCATTGAGAAGTCAAATGATAAAAGCGAAATATAAAAGCGAAAAATCAGAGAGAAATATCAGAGAGAGCGAAACTAACTTTAGCTTTTCTTATATATTTTCAGCCCCACTTAGTTTGCACGTATTTTCATTACCCATTCTTTGAAAACCGTCAAACTGCACTTCGATTCTACTAATTTACCGTACAAACATGGAACGAACTTTCAAAAACCGAGAAATCGTCCACTCCACCTTGCTTTTACTACCAAAAACTACTTATGTTTTCTAACCGTTTCAATTTACCGTGAATTTTGTCCTCTCCAAACAAATCCAACGCACGTCCTT
Source organism: Platerodrilus igneus (assembly GCA_036346225.1). Classification (NCBI taxonomy): domain Eukaryota; kingdom Metazoa; phylum Arthropoda; class Insecta; order Coleoptera; family Lycidae; genus Platerodrilus; species Platerodrilus igneus. The sequence continues at coordinate 3,677,553 of JARFIW010000831.1, forward strand.
TATGTGCGCGTCTATATTGTTATTGCAGTTCTGATTTTATAACAACATTTCCTGACTTTGTCTTTCTTATTGTTCCACTGTTACCATGTTGTCTACGGTTAAAGATTCTTTCCTCTTTGAAAAATCGATATCGTGTAACACAAACCAGTTTTCCAAAGACAGCGAATTTTTTAAAAATCACCTACACGGATTGGACTGGAACATCCTTGCGACTAATGAATTATCAGCTCTATGTTTAAGTTTATTTTTGTAAGATATTGTACCTACAAATCCTACCGTTTATGTAAAAAGGTTGTTAAAGCAAAACGTCATCAGCCGCTACCTTCTTGCTAACGAAATTGTGAATCTTGAACAAGTCGGTGTTTCAAATTTGAAGCAGTTACGAAAGGATAGAAAATCTAACCATTGTTTATTGCATTCAAAAAAATTTTAAACTGTGCAAAGCAGAACGTATTTCTATTAAGGATCTGTATTTTTTAAACAAATTGTTATATTATTTTGATTCTTTTAATTAAATTGGGTTTATTAAGGTATGCATTAAGAGCAGGTATGTACATAAAAATTAAAAAAGTTAGTTCTAGATGTACAGACTCAAGTGCCTATTTAAGCATAAAGGTGTCTTGCAGGCAAAGTAACTGAATAACATAAGAAAATCATAGCTTAAACTTGCATTTTTTATAAAATAAATAGAAAATATTGTACTTACCTAAGATTTCAACGTTGAAATTCTACAACCACCCTTTAGGCATTTTGAACAACTTTCCGTTTTTCACAAATCAATTCAAATTGACTTTTAATATCACGTTCTTCCATATTTACACATAGAAAAAGTATAAGTAGTTGTTTCTATATTACCTAATTTAAAGCAAAATCGATAAATTGCTATGTTGAGTTAATAGGATTGTAGGAAAATACTTTCAAATTAAAAATTAGCTAGTTTAAACGTCATTTAGTAAACGATTGTAATTAACATGAATCAGGCTTGTGAATGACGAAAGCTGTGTGGATGTGGAGGTAGGAATTGAAGACAGGTAAGACCCACGATAGCACAATTATAAGCGTCACTTTTCCTGTCAAGACTTGCATATAATATCAATTAACACAATAAAGATCTGCAAGCGCTTGACCACCACCATACTAGATAAGCGAACCATTTTCCAGAACATTAGTTGTCGAAGTATCGTCGACTTGATCAAAATTACTAGTTAGACATGGATTTTTCTGGTATTGACGTTATAAGTGATGTAAGAATCCCGTAATTAAATCTCAACAAACCACTAGGTAAGACTGCCTATGCGATAAGTGATTTTACATAATATTTTCACCACCATAATGTGAAAGTTGATTTTGATTTATACGGTGGTCTGCGGCCAGTTATGCAAATTATTTGCAATAGTGGGATGTGTCAACATTATGCTATAAAAATGAACTGCTTTGAAGGAACAGAGTTTTGCAATTTTTAATTGGAATTTAGAACCAGGCGATTTGTCCAAGTTGCAGAAAATTTAAGATTAAATGACTTATATGGTAGAGGCTTTTTAGAATTACTACCGTATCGTGAATTTAATTTGAAGCTGGCAGCCAATTCATCTAATAGAAGTGTATGGGTTGAAAATAAATTTCAACAAGATAATTCATATGATATGGAAATTTCGAAAGACCGAAATGTTATTTTTCTAAATTAGTACGAGTGCTTCAAGCTATTAAACGTGCGGAAATTAATATTTTATAAAATGGAAGAGTGGAAGTGTACAAACTTTCCCGAATTTTACGAAAGGTTTGTAGGTGTTATAAAAAATGCAAGTATAAATACGACAAAAGAGGAAGGGGTTTGAATGGTATCAGAAGGAGAGATCCGTGTGAGCTATTGTTTGTTTAATGATAACAGCAATTCAAATTACTCGATAGTGTTGGAAGTGATTATATGTTACCCCAATCAATACTGAGAAGATGCACGTGTCGGGCGATCGCACACGCAAATGTTTAGAAATTTGACTATCACTAATTTGTTAGATTCCGATTATCACAGTGGCTGCTAGTTAAGAATACATGTATATATTATTTAAATGAAGATATTACATGATGTAGTTTGTTTTACTTTATTTGTCACGTTAATATCGGCAAAAAATTATTAATAAACTTTTCAAAAATTACTTAGGTTTAAAGTGGTGGTCCTATTAACAAAGAATGATATCCTTAATTAAATCGATGGGGTGTAAGTCGCGGTAATTAACAGATAGTTAAAGGTCAAGTTGATTAGTCTAAAGGCGTCTGTTGACCGATGCAGACGTATAGAGCGTACCTTTTTGAGAACTACGTGACTTAGTGGTGCTCGTTAATAAAAAAATATTCAGGGGTAGGTCTATATATACTGTGCTCTTATATTAATCTTTAAAAATGGTAACAAACGATTAGTGTTAATGTGTTTTTCCTTTAAAAACGATTAGTGCTAATGGGTTTGTCGATTAAAAACGATTAACGCTAATGAGTTTTCTCCTTAAAAATATTACTGTTAATGTGATTTCTCATTAAAAAGGATTAGTGCTAATGGGTTTGTCAATTCAAAACAATTAACGTTAATGAGTTTCTCCCTTAAAAAATGTTAGTGTTAATGGGTTTCCCTTAAAAGCGATTAGCGTTAATGGGTTTTCCAATTAAAAACAATTTGCGTTAAGAAGTTTTCTTCTTAAAAAGTTCAGTGTTAATGCTCTATTCCATTAAAAAACGATTAGTGTTAATGGGTTTTTCCATAAACGATTAGTTTTAATGAGTTATATTAAAAAACGATTAGTGTTAATGGCTTCCAATTAAAAACGATTAGTGTTAATGAGTTTCCAATTAAAAAACGATTAGCGTAAATGGGCTTTCCATTAATAAATGATGTGTCAATGCGCTTTCCTACTCTGTATATTTAACAATAATAAGGAGATGTGCAATTAATAATTTTGATTAACCCCATAGTGTAGCGCTTAAGGTACCTGCTTTGGATGCGGACAACACAGGTCCGAATCCTGCTTGAGTTGATTTTTTTTCTTATAAAATATATGACGTATACGTTCATATTGAAAAATTTGTGACGCCTCCTACTAGTGTCAAATCGTGCATACATTATTTATGCAGAGTTGTAGCAACTGTTCTCTTTCTATACATAGAATATTTCATTATGTTCGTATAGATAGAAGGTATATATATTAAATTCAAGACTTTTATCTTCTTTGTCTTCAGATCCTAATGATTTTGTTCCATTCACCCCTGGCCATTTTCTTATTGGTTGTTCTATTATTTCCGCTATCGATACCTTTCTAGGACACGTTAATTAAGCTAGTCAAATCAATTGAAATTTGATACAAACTACAAAAATCTACACGTAGACTAAAGGGATTTGTTCCCACTTTGTGCTATGGGGAAGAAAATACCCTCAGATTAATGGCGAAGAGAATATCTTCAAAAGGGTTCCTGAACAACGTTGTGTTTTTCAGTGTTTAAAGGTGTCGCTAATGAAATTAATCACTTAACAGTTGAAATACGTAGCTAGTTTAAAATAGTGTAATGTTTAGTCGCTCACAATGTTCTTGGGATCAATCGAAACGATTTTGATAATACGATACCTATCAATTAATAATGGATTAACTTGAATAATTTCTGCCTTTTCCAATAGCATCCTCTAAAATTTAAAACGTTAAAATTCGATAGGAAAAGCCATGTCAAATATCATCAAGCTTTGAAAAGTTTTTGTATAGATTTTCGCCCTTCGTAATATTTTAAATTGATGGTAAATCAGTTTATACCGAAAAATAACAAAAACGTTAGAAGCATAGCTGTTGAAGGGCTAATGCAGGTGCTGTATAGCACATGTTTTCAACGAGGGTTTTAATCCTTTAGTCCAATAATTCATGTAGTGTTGTATACACACATAATCTTCAACAGTCGATTTTATTATGGACTTTTCACATTTCCACACAATTGTGATAAAAATATTTACTAATAATGTTAATCAACATTTGTCGAAAGTATAGTACAAAACAAATATTATACATTTTTTTGGGGCAGAAAGGTTGATTTTATAACAATATTGGTAGATAATAAACCTGCGTCGAATTCATGAGCAATTTTTATTTTGTTTTCACAGTGTATTTCGTTAGGTTCGTTTGTTTGTAAAAGACATTCCAACATTTCATCTAAACAGCATGAAATGCCAAGGGTAAAACAGTTATGCAAAGCTGCCGCAATAAAGGATTTGCTTTTGGATTTACTCTCTGGAAAATCTTCATTACGTTAAGTTAAACAATTAAAAGAGATAATTCTATTTACATTTCTTTATATAAATGTAAAGTTTTATAAACTATTTTTGAAACGTGTAGTATCTAAGTTTTCAAAAATATGGTTTCCTAAAATGCAACGACGCAGTAACGTTTAGTTATTTTTCGGTTAGTTTTTAGGGATGAAAAACATTGTATGAGTTGGTGTTTTTGAGCATGTCTGGGACATCATCATTCGCCACCTAATAAACTTGGCGGCGATCTATGTGCATCTAACTTTTATTCAGCGAGTCCTGCAATCGAAACTATTCATCTGTGTTGGAATGTCAAGTCATTTTGTCAGTGTATGTTATCAATGTTTTTATGACGAACCAATTGGAGTATCTGCCGTCTCGAGTCTAATTATTAAACCCTTTCGATGTATAAATCCCTTATACATAACGCTACCTAATCGCAGTTATGAATTTTAATAATACACATGTATATCCCTACCCTCAGAGTGATACAAGGATGGGGCTTCTGGCGTACAACTATTTGCTACCACCAATCTTTTCATACAAGGGTCCATTTAATAGGCTCCACCTTCTCTCAAAATGGCGCTGAAGAAACCTTCGATTACTTCCTCCCACTACTTAACCACAGAGCCTACCCTAATAGATCATACCCTTCCGAACAGCTACTCGCCATGCGGAAACGTCTTACTGTATGTCGTTCTTGTTTTACAAAGGTTCAGTTGGAATGCAGGGACGTCTCAAATCTAATTATTTGACCTCCCTGTTAATACCATTTAAATTCTTCACACAATTGTATATATATATATATATATATATATATATAATATTATGTAAGGGGGGGGGAGGTACAAGGCTTCTAAGGGTAGATTTGTGTTAATAGGGGTGTATGCCAAACAATAGGATTAATATATCAGATCTAATAATTTAAAAAAACTATATTTTGCTGTACTTTACATATGCTAAAGTATGTACCATTTTAGTTTGCAAAATATGTGCCAAAAGGTAGACAACATGACTTTATGACGTTGATACAATGCACGGTACTTAAGGTTTTATACTGAGTTGATATTTTATGAGCCAGTGAAAGTACATTTGCCGTCGGAAAGCCGAACGCATTTATGGATATCTGCAACCAACAAAGCGTCCAGGTCGTGTGTAAATTATTTTGGCTTTTCTTTTAATAGAATCAACTTTTGGACGAATTGTAAAATCAAAATTAAAAGTGAATAGAAATATAAAAGGTTATTGGAGAATTGTGAAGTGTTTTTGGACCAATAGTAGAAATTAAGAATATTATAAAGACTGTAGTGAAGGTATTTTGGACACGAAAGGAAAGACGAATTGTTATTGGATATTGTATGTTTTAGAATTGTAATTCAAGTAAGCTAAGGTTGTTGATCTTATCGCTAAGCGAAATAAATAAAAGAAATTCTAATTTCGATTATGTTCAGATAAAGACGTGTTTTACAAAACCTGCGTTAAAAGTTGTACAAATATTTATTGAAATAAAAGTTTATGTGAATTAAAGAGTTTAATTTAGTAAGTGAAAGTAATAAGAAGCATCGAGAGTATAAAGGCAACGAGTATTAAAGAAGATTTGGAGTGGTTAATAGTGCGACGGGAAAAGCGACGATTTATTTAGGTTTGAGCAAGATTGGTGTTGGATTTGGGAAGATTTGGTTTAACGGCAGTAGGAGATTTGAGTGGATATAGAAAGCAACGACGATATTGATAATTTTTGGAGTGATTTGAGCAGATTAACGGCAGTAAGGACATCGTGTGGATATTAAAGGAATAGCAGGACAAGGATTGATTTAAAATAGGACGGCTGGATTGATTTGGATTGAGCAAGGAAAGGATTGATTGGAATACGAAGTAGGGAAACAGGAGAGCAGTAGAATACGAGGAAGAATTAACGCAGTGGAAGTAGATACAACGGTTTTTTTTAAATTCTAAATTGGGGTAAAATTATTTCAGATTTGGGGTCAACGAAATTGGTTAAGAACACCTGGAGGCAATACGCAAGTGGACTACGATTGAGAATCCTTGTGAAGGTGCGTACGGTGAATACGATCTTGAGCCAGCAGTTAAAAGAAGGCCTTCAGCGCGGTATAATTCAGGTAAGTACCGTGAATATCTTAAAACGTCAAAATTAAAGTCATAAATAGTATACATAAATTAATTTGGCACCAAGCAACATTGATCTGTTAAAATTTGGCATATATAGTAAATCAGTGCATTAAAAAAAGTGGTAAAACAATCGAGTGTGCAGTTTGGTTGGGTAGTGCACATCTACTCACAATTGAACTCACAGTGAGTAAGGTGAACACCCTGAGATTAAGGTTTCATATAGTCGAGGCATAATATATAGTAAACAGTAAATAAATAACCAACCAAACGTTGCTAAAGCACCTCAAATAGAAGTCATTTATTGAATACTAAAATAGGGACGACGACAAAAGTCGTGTAGCAAATTTTGTGTGGAGTAAACAACCAAAAGTAAAAGTTGTAGGCAGAAGAATATATATATATATATATATATATATATATATATATATTTAAATATTTTAGGTAGTTAATTACACAAGGTAAGTTGATAAATACTATCGTATTATAGTGAATAAGATGAAATAATAACTTAGACTTTTATGCAAAGCCAAAATGATCATTTCAAATCGAGCCAGTAATTGAAAGATGGAAAATATAAGGTTAATGTATCGTCGTGTACACGATTTAAATTTGTAAATTTCCCAATTACTGTCATCGGTCTCGGTGGCGTAATTGGTAAACGCACGGTTCCGGCAAAACCAGGATATATATATATATATATATATATATATATATATATATTGTTATGTAAGGGGGGGGATATAAGGCTTCTAAAGGTATATTTGTATTAATAGGGGTGTATGCCAAACGATAGGATCAATATTTCAGATCTAATAATTTAAAAACTATAAATTTTGCTATACTTTACATACGTTAAAGTATGTACCATTTCAGATTGAAACTTATATGCCAAAAGGTAGATAACATGACTTTATGACGTTGATATAATGCACGGTACTTGAGGTTTTATACTGAGTTGATATTTCATGAGCCAGTTGAAAGTACATTTGCCGTCGGAAAGCCGAACGCATTTATGGATATCTGCAATATAACAAAGCGTCCAGGTCGTGTATAAATTATTTGGCTTTTCCTTTTTATAGAATCAAACTTTTGGACGAATTGTAAATCAAAATTTAAAGTGAATCAAAATGTAAAAGGTTATTGGAGTTTAGTGAAGTGTTTTGGACCAATAGTAGAAATTTAAAATTATTATAAAGACTGTAGCGAAGGTATGTTGGACACTGAAAGAAAGATGATTTGTTATTGGATGTTATATGTTTAAAAATGTTATTCTAGTAAGCTAAGTTTGTTGATTTAATAACTAAGCAAAATAAATAAGGGACATTTTTTTCGAATTTGTTCAGATAAATACCTATTTTATGAAACCTGCGTTAATTTGTAAAATATTAATAAAATAAAAGTTTATATGTGTATCATCGAGTATTATTTAGTAAAGTGTGAAAGAAATAAGAAACATCGAGTAAATAAAGGCGACGAATATATAAAAGGAGTTTTTAAAAGTGGTTAATAGTGCAACGGGAAAGGCAACGAGTATTTAAAGAAGATTTGGAAGTGGTTATTAGTGGAACGGGAAAGCGACGGTTATTTGTTTGAGAAGATTGGTGTTGGTTTTGGAATAGATTTGGTATAACGGCAGTAGGAGATAGGAGTGGATAAAGAAGGCATCGACGACATAAATAATTTTGGATTGATTTGAGAAGATTAAACGGCAGTAAGGACATCGTATGGATAATTGGAATAGCAGGACTAGGAGTGATTTATAATAGGACAGCGGGTTTGAATTGGATTGTGCGAAGAGAGGATTAATTGGGGTACGGAGCAGAGGAACAGGAGATCAATATACGGCGAGGAAGAATTAACGCAGGGAAGTAGACAACGGTTTTTGCTAAATTCTAAATTGGGGTAAATTTATTTCAGGTTTGGGTCATCGAAATTGTTTTAAGAACACCTGGAGGCAGTACGCAAGCGGACAACATTGGAGAATCTTTTGTGAAAGTGCGTACGGCGATTTCGAACTTGAGCCAGCAGTTAAAAGAAGGCCTTCAGCGCGGTATATTTCTGGTAAGTACCGTAAATATATTATAACGTCAAAATTAAAGTCATAAATAGTTACATAAATTAATTTGGCATCAGGCAACTTTGATCTATTAAAATTTGGCATACATAGTAAATTCAGTACATTAAAAAAGTGGTAAAACAAACGAGGGTGCAGTTTGGTTGGGTAGTGCACATCTACTCACGATTGAACTCACGGTGAGTAGGTGAGAAAACCCTGAGATTAAAGTTTCAAATAGTCGAGGCATATAAAATATAGTAATTAGTAAAAAAAGAACCAACCAAACGTTTGCTAAAGCACCTCGATTTGAAGTCATACATTAAATAGTAAATTTGTGACGACGACAAAAGTCGTGTAACAAATTTTGTTTAAAGTTAAAGTGTAATAAATAAAGAAGGTATTAGCCCAAAGTGAAAGTAAAGTAATAGGGGTAATATTAGAAGGTGGCGCCCAACGTGGGGTTCGAGAAAAAGGTTAAAAAGGTGTTAGAGTGAAAGAGAGTAGAATCCGGGAGCCCGAGTTAGGTGGGGCCCGCAAGTTTTTTTCTTTTTTTACAGGAAACGAGTTCAAAACAAGGAAACAGAGATGACGGACGAGGACACAAAAAGAATCACAAGATCGGGACTAATATACGGGGTTGAAATGGATGTAAGGAGACAAGACATAGAGCTAGACGCAGGGAGCGACCTACAGGAGACGGACACGAGGCAGACAGAGTTGGAGGTGACGGACACGGACACGGACCAGGCGACGGTACCGGAGGTGAGAGCAGCAGAAGCCGACGGAAACCAGGACCTTATGAGATTTCTGATGAGTTTGCAGACAAATTTAACCAACAAAATGGAAACTTCTCACACGGAACTACAAACGAAGTTGACAGACAAAATTAATGAATCACGCAAGGAACAAAGAGATGCACACACGGAACAAAAGAGGCGAATGCGGCGTTAGCCATAAAATTATGGAATCGCATACAGAACTGACAGACAAAATTACGCAATCACACAACGAGCTAAGGGACGAGTTTAGGACAGCGCACGCGGACCTGACGGCGAAAATGAACCACACGCAGGAATACTTACTAACTCAAATACAGATTGCAAAAGACGACGTGCGGACAGAGGTCCAACAACAAGTAGACAGGGTTGACGACAAGTTAGAACACACACGAGTACATTTGCAGGAGATTTGAACGCGACACGGACTGACCTTAGAACGGAAATTAAGACACGGGCAGACACAGTGGAAGAAACGATGATTAGCGGGTTTTCAAATTTAAGTACAGAAATACAAACATGTGACAAACGACATAGGACCAACTACAAAAATTTAGGACAAACATTAGAGACCATACAAAACGAAAACGTACACGGTAGGACAAAACTGGACGAAAAACTTGACGACAAAGTCACGGGATTAGAAACCAGGGTAGGACATGACGTTAGACAAATTCACGAGAAACTCGACGACATAGAAAGGAGGCGAATTGGACTAGACTACGGACCGCACTTTCGATTAAACCGGGACGCTTTACCGAAGTTTGAGGGACGTAAGACAGAACAGCCCATGGGATTCCTGGACCGACTAGACGAGATCGTAGGGACAGAAAACGAACGAACAAAACTACAGATTGTGGGGGCGAGTTTGACAGGAAATGCCGAAAAATGGCATAACATTATTCGTAAACAGTATGCCACGTACGCGGACTTCAGACGACTCTTTATAGAACAGTTTTGGAACACTACACATCAGACCGACATAAGGACGAATCTAATTACAGGACATTATAGCATTACTCACGGCACACGCGAAGAATACGCGATTGACAAGTTTAATCAGGCGCAACACTTAACACCGAAATTGAGCGAGGACGACATTGTACTTCTACTGGCAGGTCATATGGAACCGGAGGTTACCAAAGTGGTAGTGGTACAAAATGTCAAGACGTTGAGGGAATTCTTAGGAGTAATGAGAAATTTTGATCTAGCGACAGTACTGGAAGCGAAAACGCGGACATACCATTGGGAACAAAACAGGGGTTACAGGAAGACAGTCGACGACAACCGTACTTCGAAAACAGACCAAATTATAGACAGGAAAATTTTAACTACGGACATAGGAATCATTGGGGACACGAGGTACATAGACGACCGTATTACAATAGGGATCACCGGGATAACGCCTACAATGGACAAAACAGAAACCGGCACGACAACGGCGAGGATGACGGCCGGACGACTGGGGAGGAATAAGAAGCATCGAGTATAAAGGCAACGAGTATTAAAGAAGATTTGGAGTGGTTAATAGTGCGACGGGAAAAGCGACGATTTATTTAGGTTTGAGCAAGATTGGTGTTGGATTTGGGAAGATTTGGTTTAACGGCAGTAGGAGATTTGAGTGGATATAGAAAGCAACGACGATATTGATAATTTTTGGAGTGATTTGAGCAGATTAACGGCAGTAAGGACATCGTGTGGATATTAAAGGAATAGCAGGACAAGGATTGATTTAAAATAGGACGGCTGGATTGATTTGGATTGAGCAAGGAAAGGATTGATTGGAATACGAAGTAGGGAAACAGGAGAGCAGTAGAATACGAGGAAGAATTAACGCAGTGGAAGTAGATACAACGGTTTTTAAATTCTAAATTGGGGTAAAATTATTTCAGATTTGGGGTCAACGAAATTGGTTAAGAACACCTGGAGGCAATACGCAAGTGGACTACGATTGAGAATCCTTGTGAAGGTGCGTACGGTGAATACGATCTTGAGCCAGCAGTTAAAAGAAGGCCTTCAGCGCGGTATAATCCAGGTAAGTACCGTGAATATCTTAAAACGTCAAAATTAAAGTCATAAATAGTATACATAAATTAATTTGGCACCAAGCAACATTGATCTGTTAAAATTTGGCATATATAGTAAATCAGTGCATTAAAAAGTGGTAAAACAATCGAGTGTGAGTTTGGTTGGGTAGTGCACATCTACTCACAATTGAACTCACAGTGAGTAAGGTGAACACCCTGAGATTAAGGTTTCATATAGTCGAGGCATAATATATAGTAAACAGTAAATAAATACAACCAAACGTTGCTAAAGCACCTCAAATAGAAGTCATTTATTGAATACTAAAATAGGGACGACGACAAAAGTCGTGTAGCAAATTTTGTGTGGAGTAAACAACCAAAAGTAAAAGTTGTAGGCAGAAGAAATATATATATATATATATATATATATATATATATATTTAAATATTTTAGGTAGTTAATTACACAAGGTAAGTTGATAAATACTATCGTATTATAGTGAATAAGATGAAATAATAACTTAGACTTTTATGCAAAGCCAAAATGATCATTTCAAATCGAGCCAGTAATTGAAAGATGGAAAATATAAGGTTAATGTATCGTCGTGTAACGATTTAAATTTGTAAATTTCCCAATTACTGTCATCGGTCTCGGTGGCGTAATTGGTAAACGCACGGTTCCGGCAAAACCAGGATATATATATATATATATATATATATATATATATATTGTTATGTAAGGGGGGATATAAGGCTTCTAAAGGTATATTTGTATTAATAGGTGTATGCCAAACGATAGGATCAATATTTCAGATCTAATAATTTAAAACTATAAATTTTGCTATACTTTACATACGTTAAAGTATGTACCATTTCAGATTGAAACTTATATGCCAAAAGGTAGATAACATGACTTTATGACGTTGATATAATGCACGGTACTTGAGGTTTTATACTGAGTTGATATTTCATGAGCCAGTTGAAAGTACATTTGCCGTCGGAAAGCCGAACGCATTTATGGATATCTGCAATATAACAAAGCGTCCAGGTCGTGTATAAATTATTTGGCTTTTCCTTTTTATAGAATCAAACTTTTGGACGAATTGTAAATCAAAATTTAAAGTGAATCAAAATGTAAAAGGTTATTGGAGTTTAGTGAAGTGTTTTGGACCAATAGTAGAAATTTAAAATTATTATAAAGACTGTAGCGAAGGTATGTTGGACACTGAAAGAAAGATGATTTGTTATTGGATGTTATATGTTTAAAAATGTTATTCTAGTAAGCTAAGTTTGTTGATTTAATAACTAAGCAAAATAAATAAGGGACATTTTTTTCGAATTTGTTCAGATAAATACCTATTTTATGAAACCTGCGTTAATTTGTAAAATATTAATAAAATAAAAGTTTATATGTGTATCATCGAGTATTATTTAGTAAAGTGTGAAAGAAATAAGAAACATCGAGTAAATAAAGGCGACGAATATATAAAAGGAGTTTTAAAAGTGGTTAATAGTGCAACGGGAAAGGCAACGAGTATTTAAAGAAGATTTGGAAGTGGTTATTAGTGGAACGGGGAAAGCGACGGTTATTTGTTTGAGAAGATTGGTGTTGGTTTTGGAATAGATTTGGTATAACGGCAGTAGGAGATAGGAGTGGATAAAGAAGGCATCGACGACATAAATAATTTTGGATTGATTTGAGAAGATTAAACGGCAGTAAGGACATCGTATGGATAATTGGAATAGCAGGACTAGGAGTGATTTATAATAGGACAGCGGGTTTGAATTGGATTGTGCGAAGAGAGGATTAATTGGGGTACGGAGCAGAGGAACAGGAGATCAATATACGGCGAGGAAGAATTAACGCAGGGAAGTAGACAACGGTTTTTGCTAAATTCTAAATTGGGGTAAATTTATTTCAGGTTTGGGTCATCGAAATTGTTTTAAGAACACCTGGAGGCAGTACGCAAGCGGACAACATTGGAGAATCTTTGTGAAAGTGCGTACGGCGATTTCGAACTTGAGCCAGCAGTTAAAAGAAGGCCTTCAGCGCGGTATATTTCTGGTAAGTACCGTAAATATATTATAACGTCAAAATTAAAGTCATAAATAGTTACATAAATTAATTTGGCATCAGGCAACTTTGATCTATTAAAATTTGGCATACATAGTAAATTCAGTACATTAAAAAGTGGTAAAACAAACGAGGGTGCAGTTTGGTTGGGTAGTGCACATCTACTCACGATTGAACTCACGGTGAGTAGGTGAGAAACCCTGAGATTAAAGTTTCAAATAGTCGAGGCATATAAAATATAGTAATTAGTAAAAAGAACCAACCAAACGTTTGCTAAAGCACCTCGATTTGAAGTCATATTAAATAGTAAATTTGTGACGACGACAAAAGTCGTGTAACAAATTTTGTTTAAAGTTAAAGTGTAATAAATAAAGAAGGTATTAGCCCAAAGTGAAAGTAAAGTAATAGGGTAATATTAGAAGGTGGCGCCCAACGTGGGGTTCGAGAAAAGGTTAAAAGGTGTTAGAGTGAAAGAGAGTAGAATCCGGGAGCCGAGTTAGGTGGGGCCCGCAAGTTTTCTTTTTACAGGAAACGAGTTCAAAACAAGGAAACAGAGATGACGGACGAGGACACAAAAGAATCACAAGATCGGGACTAATATACGGGGTTGAAATGGATGTAAGGAGACAAGACATAGAGCTAGACGCAGGAGCGACCTACAGGAGACGGACACGAGGCAGACAGAGTTGGAGGTGACGGACACGGACACGGACCAGGCGACGGTACCGGAGGTGAGCAGCAGAAGCCGACGGAAACCAGGACCTTATGAGATTTCTGATGAGTTTGCAGACAAATTTAACCAACAAAATGGAAACTTCTCACACGGAACTACAAACGAAGTTGACAGACAAAATTAATGAATCACGCAAGGAACAAAGAGATGCACACACGGAACAAAAGAGGCGAATGCGGCGTTAGCCATAAAATTATGGAATCGCATACAGAACTGACAGACAAAATTACGCAATCACACAACGAGCTAAGGGACGAGTTTAGGACAGCGCACGCGGACCTGACGGCGAAAATGAACCACACGCAGGAATACTTACTAACTCAAATACAGATTGCAAAAGACGACGTGCGGACAGAGGTCCAACAACAAGTAGACAGGGTTGACGACAAGTTAGAACACACACGAGTACATTTGCAGGAGATTTGAACGCGACACGGACTGACCTTAGAACGGAAATTAAGACACGGGCAGACACAGTGGAAGAAACGATGATTAGCGGGTTTTCAAATTTAAGTACAGAAATACAAACATGTGACAAACGACATAGGACCAACTACAAAAATTTAGGACAAACATTAGAGACCATACAAAACGAAAACGTACACGGTAGGACAAAACTGGACGAAAAACTTGACGACAAAGTCACGGGATTAGAAACCAGGGTAGGACATGACGTTAGACAAATTCACGAGAAACTCGACGACATAGAAAGGAGGCGAATTGGACTAGACTACGGACCGCACTTTCGATTAAACCGGGACGCTTTACCGAAGTTTGAGGGACGTAAGACAGAACAGCCCATGGGATTCCTGGACCGACTAGACGAGATCGTAGGGACAGAAAACGAACGAACAAAACTACAGATTGTGGGGGCGAGTTTGACAGGAAATGCCGAAAATGGCATAACATTATTCGTAAACAGTATGCCACGTACGCGGACTTCAGACGACTCTTTATAGAACAGTTTTGGAACACTACACATCAGACCGACATAAGGACGAATCTAATTACAGGACATTATAGCATTACTCACGGCACACGCGAAGAATACGCGATTGACAAGTTTAATCAGGCGCAACACTTAACACCGAAATTGAGCGAGGACGACATTGTACTTCTACTGGCAGGTCATATGGAACCGGAGGTTACCAAAGTGGTAGTGGTACAAAATGTCAAGACGTTGAGGGAATTCTTAGGAGTAATGAGAAATTTTGATCTAGCGACAGTACTGGAAGCGAAAACGCGGACATACCATTGGGAACAAAACAGGGGTTACAGGGAAGACAGTCGACGACAACCGTACTTCGAAAACAGACCAAATTATAGACAGGAAAATTTTAACTACGGACATAGGAATCATTGGGGACACGAGGTACATAGACGACCGTATTACAATAGGGATCACCGGGATAACGCCTACAATGGACAAAACAGAAACCGGCACGACAACGGCGAGGATGACGGCCGGACGACTGGGGGAGGAATACAAAATGGAAATAGCCGGACGGACAGGGACGTAAACGTCCAGCATATGACGACGAGAGCAATTACAACGGACCCGAATAGGATTGAGGTGGTGGAGATTCACGAGACGCCTCAAGAAGAAAAAAAAAACGCGAATTTTTGGACGACCGACTGCTTAGGAGTAAAGATTGATGTTTGCTATAGTATAAGGGATTTATTGTTAAACAGTTACATTTTTAATAAAAAGAATTTGTTATTTATAAATATTAGTTTAAGGGACCGTGTTTATGTTGCTTTAGTGGATAGTGGGTCACAGTTGTCGCTGGTAAATGAGAGGGTAGTAGTCGAACATGGAGAATTTTTAAAGGGAAGAATAGGAACAATTGAGGGGGTTAATTTATGGTCAGCGATGAACAAAAGCTAACGACGATTTATAATGTTATCCGTGTACCGATATATATAGAAAATAAAGAAGCAGGGAATGCAGAGTTTTTAATTACGAAAGGGTTACAGTTAGACTTCATATTGGGTATGGATTTTATAGAGGATTTTGGATTGAATATAGATGGAAAGGATATGTCAATTAGGATATTTGATAAAGATAGGTCATGGGTGGTACCTACGGTTAGTGAGGAATATAGGAATGGAAATGATATAGATAGTACAGGATTAGGAATGATTAAAGAGTATAATGATGGACAGGTTAAAGTACGATTATGTAATATGTTTGTAAGATTAATTAATGATGAACAGATAGGGAAAGTGAGTATTGATATTAAGATGAAGCTAGGAGAATTATTTAATAAATATGTAGGGTTATTTAATGAAGAGCCAAGATTTGCGAGGCGGTATACACATAAGTTGGCGGTCACGGAAGACAGCGGATTTAATACAAGGGTGTATCCAATTCCGTTTGCCATAAGAAATAGGGTTAAAATAGAGATAGACAGAATGTTAAAAGAGGGTATTATAGAACCAGCGAGAACTCAATATGTGAACCCAGTAGTTATAGTACCAAAACCCAATAAAAGGGATATAAGGATTTGTTTAGATGCGAGGAAATTGAATGCGATTACAAAACCGCAGTATGAGCAACCACAAGGGTTGGATAATTTATTGTATAAAGTATATGAAATGAAAGTTTTCAGTAAATTAGATTTAAAGAATTCGTTTTGGTTAATTCCGTTGCATGAAGACAGTAAAAGTTTACAGGATTTAGTATCGAAGACGAGATTTATATGTTTTCTGTAGTTCCGTTTGGTTTAAGTAGTTCTTCAGCAGCACTTGTAAGAGCGATGCAGAAGTTGTTTAATGAATATGAATGTTTCTGTTCGCATTATGTCGATGATTTGTTAATTTTTTCAAGGGACGAGCAAGAACACCTGGAGCATTTAGAAAAGGTGATCCAACGACTGGACGAAGGGGGTTTAAAGCTGAACGTAGAGAAATGCGAGTTGTTTAAAAGCAAGGTTACATACTTAGGGTTTGAAATTAGCGAACAAGGGATGAAAATTTGCAATAAAAGATTGGACGAGTTGAAAACATTCAGCGACCAAAGAATGTGAGAGGACTGCGAGGATTTTTAGGGTGCTAAATTATTACAAACGGTTTATACCGAGGTATTCTGAAGTGTGCGTACCGTTGGTGAGTTTGTTAAAGAAAAAGGAGAGATGGAAGTGGACTGCTGAACGAGAGAAGGCGTTCCAGGATTTAAAAGGTGCATTTTACAAGGAGTTAGCATTAAAATATCCAAATTTTAAAGATGATTTTATTTTGAGGACGGATGCGTCGAAATATGCAATCGGGGCTGAGTTGGTGCAGATATAGGATGGAGTTGAAGTACCAATTGTTTTCATTTCTAGGGTGTTGAAAGACTGCGAAACCAGGTATGCGACGGCAGAGAAGGAGATGTTGGCCATAGTATACGCGGTGAAGAAGTTGCGTTTTTATTTGTTAGGTAAGAAATTTCTAATAGAATCCGACAACACGGTGGTAACGTTCATGAAGAAAAAGGAGTTTTTAAACAGTAGGTTGTATAGATGGGCATTGGTGTTACAGGAATACGACTTTGAAATTAAGCATAAGCCAGGAAAGGAGAATGTGACGGCGGATTTTCTGAGCAGACCGCAGGTGGAATCGAATCAGAACATAAAAGGGTGTTTAATTGCTTTGCAGGAGTTCAGGGATGTTGGTCGATGGACAAACACCAAACTTATAGAGGCGCAGAAGCACAGTGATGTGAGCTCGATACGAGAGAAACTAACAAGAGAAAATATGGAAGAGTACAGGGGATTTACCATCGTAGGGCAGTTTGTGGTGAAAAGAATAGGGATGCAGAGCTGGTAGTGCTATCAAGAGACGTTGCCGCTGAAATCATAAACGAAATTCATTTAAAATTCGGACACATAGGTATCAGAAAAACATTTTTAGTATTCAGAGAGGCGTT
The DNA here is from genome assembly GCA_036346225.1 of Platerodrilus igneus. NCBI lineage: Eukaryota > Metazoa > Arthropoda > Insecta > Coleoptera > Lycidae > Platerodrilus > Platerodrilus igneus. The sequence continues at coordinate 3,695,531 of JARFIW010000831.1, forward strand.
TTACGAAAAAAATGATATCACGGTGATTAAGGAAAGGATAAATCGGTGTGAAATTTGTATTCTAGGTAAAGACAAGAACGTGGTGCTGCAGAATATGCCGATGAGCGTGAGCGTAAATGGACCATTGGAATTGGTGGCGATTGATTATTTAAGCAACCTGATCACGAGTGAACAGGGGTATCGACATATTTTGGTGGTGGTCGACGTTTTTTCTAAATTTGTAAAATTATTTCCTGCAAGACGGAGTAACACGGTGCATGCATTGCAGTCAATTGGAGAATTTGAAAGCCAGGTCGGGGAGATAAAAAGAATTTTGGTAGACAACGCAACGTATTTCAACAATCAAAGATTCAGGAACGGGTTAAAAAGGGCAAATATTAAAGTATCATTTAGTAGCATACGACATCCGAAAGCTAATCCATGCGAACGTTAACGAGAGGTGATAAAATATTTACGATTGGCGACACAGGAGCATCACGACAGATGGGTTAGGTATCTACCACAAATAGAAAATTTTATGAACAGCGTACCGAGTTCGGTTACGAAAACATGTCCGGTAACATTAATGCGAAGGATTATACCAGCTAGACCATGGAGGGAGGAAGTCGAGGTACAAGACATAACAGAGTTGCTAAGTAATGCCAGGCGTAGAATCGAAAGGATGCAGCGTAGGGACATCGAACGAAGGTGTAGGAAAATTAAGAAAAGAACGATTTTTGGAATAGGGGATTTGGTAGTCGTCAAACGATTAAGGGTTTCAAACCGCGACAAAAACATTTGCGCGAAGCTGTTGTTTCCTTATGAAGGGCCGTACAGGATCACGCGTATTTTGCCGAAGGCAATACGTTTGAGCTGGAGAATATGACAGGGGGATATCGCGGGCGTTTTCATTTGGAGAATTTGTACCCATATAGAGTAGTACAGGAAGAGGGTTTAATAGGATAGGTTATAATGTGGTTCATGCAACGGAAAGTTTAGTTTTTGTTTTTGTTTTGTTATAGTAGTATAGTATAGGTTAGAATATAGCGTAGTGTGAAAGATGTGAGAGAAAGGCGAATGCGGGTTGCCAAATTAAAATGAAACAACGAAAGGGTGGTTTTGAATGAAAATCAGAAATTTTTGCACACCAGGGGAAGAGAAAAACATATGAAATTTCCAATTTCATTAAAAACCAGTGGGGCCAATGTTATGTAAGAAGGGGGGGATATAAGGCTTCTAAAGGTATATTTGTATTAATAGGGGTGTATGCCAAACGATAGGATCAATATTTCAGATCTAATAATTTAAAAACTATAAATTTTGCTATACTTTACATACGTTAAAGTATGTACCATTTCAGATTGAAACTTATATGCCAAAAGGTAGATAACATGACTTTATGACGTTGATATAATGCACGGTACTTGAGGTTTTATACTGAGTTGATATTTCATGAGCCAGTTGAGAGTACATTTGCCGTCGGAAAGCCGAACGCATTTATGGATATCTGCAATATAACAAAGCGTCCAGGTCGTGTATAAATTATTTGGCTTTTCCTTTTATAGAATCAAACTTTTGGACGAATTGTAAATCAAAATTTAAAGTGAATCAAAATGTAAAAGGTTATTGGAGTTTAGTGAAGTGTTTTGGACCAATAGTAGAAATTTAAAATTATTATAAAGACTGTAGCGAAGGTATGTTGGACACTGAAAGAAAGATGATTTGTTATTGGATGTTATATGTTTAAAAATGTTATTCTAGTAAGCCAAGTTTGTTGATTTAATAACTAAGCAAAATAAATAAGGGACTTTTTTTTCGAATTTGTTCAGATAAATACCTATTTTATGAAACCTGCGTTAAGTTGTAAAATATTAATAAAATAAAAGTTTATATGTGTATCATCGAGTATTATTTAGTAAAGTGTGAAAGAAATAAAAAAACATCGAGTAAATAAAGGCGACGAATATATAAAAGGAGTTTTTAAAAGTGGTTAATAGTGCAACGGGAAAGGCAACGAGTATTTAAAGAAGATTTGGAAGTGGTTATTAGTGGAACGGGAAAGCGACGGTTATTTGTTTGAGAAGATTGGTGTTGGTTTTGGAATAGATTTGGTATAACGGCAGTAGGAGATAGGAGTGGATAAAGAAGGCATCGACGACATAAATAATTTTGGATTGATTTGAGAAGATTAAACGGCAGTAAGGACATCGTATGGATAATTGGAATAGCAGGACTAGGAGTGATTTATAATAGGACAGCGGGTTTGAATTGGATTGTGCGAAGAGAGGATTAATTGGGGTACGGAGCAGAGGAACAGGAGATCAATATACGGCGAGGAAGAATTAACGCAGGGAAGTAGACAACGGTTTTTGCTAAATTCTAAATTGGGGTAAATTTATTTCAGGTTTGGGTCATCGAAATTGTTTTAAGAACACCTGGAGGCAGTACGCAAGCGGACAACATTGGAGAATCTTTGTGAAAGTGCGTACGGCGATTTCGAACTTGAGCCAGCAGTTAAAAAGGCCTTCAGCGCGGTATATTTCTGGTAAGTACCGTAAATATATTATAACGTCAAAATTAAAGTCATAAATAGTTACATAAATTAATTTGGCATCAGGCAACTTTGATCTATTAAAATTTGGCATACATAGTAAATTCAGTACATTAAAAAAAGTGGTAAAACAAACGAGGGTGCAGTTTGGTTGGGTAGTGCACATCTACTCACGATTGAACTCACGGTGAGTAGGTGAGAAAACCCTGAGATTAAAGTTTCAAATAGTCGAGGCATATAAAATATAGTAATTAGTAAAAAAAGAACCAACCAAACGTTTGCTAAAGCACCTCGATTTGAAGTCATACATTAAATAGTAAATTTGTGACGACGACAAAAGTCGTGTAACAAATTTTTTTTTAAAGTTAAAGTGTAATAAATAAAGAAGGTATTAGCCCAAAGTGAAAGTAAAGTAATAGGGGTAATATTAGAATATATATATATATATATATAATATATATATATATATATATAAGAACAATTTGCGTAAATATACCTTTTATGGGTTAAAAACTGAATAAATACATTGTTGGTCACACATGTATCAGTAACCCATGAATATCGCTGTGGATAGTAATGAATAATGTGAATACAACATTAAGCTTATAATGATATCAAATATACATTAACAAACAATTCTTCAAATAATAATTGCTGCCTCCACATATATCTTTCTTTAACACACATTATCAAAAAAAATTTACTTATATACAAGCAATAAAATCTACAAATAAGGCCAAATATCGTTAGCATATTTTAAGTCTAAAAAAATATATTATAACTACTTTAAAATCTCTTTTTAAATTAGTATTTCACAAACCTTCCTTGCGTAAATCTCGCTGTGTACAATTTTTTATTAGAAATAAGCATGGATAATTTTAAGAATCTTTCCTACTTCGTGATCAAACGTAGCTGTTCGGATACATTTGATAAACCCTCTTATAATGGTCAACCTTTAATCAAAATTTGAACTCATAAAAAATTAAATTATCTACTTACAGAAAAAGAAACAATTTTCATACCAAATTAACATGTAATCTAACTCACTTAGTACATAAAACAAGCACAAATGTCTTTTTAAAATTTTTAAAACAATGGTATACCACTAAATTGTTGATTATCATTTTTTCTTGTTTTCGAAAGATGGTGCCTGCTAAAGTTTATAAATTCTTTTCCATATCTATATCAGTGTCGTTCCATTGTTTCTGAGATTAATCTACCACTAAACATGCATTTGGAAATCCAAATCATATTCTTCTATTTAAATTAAAACTTATCTTGCTGGAATTTACTGCCATTCATCTAAACAAAGTTTCATTATTTGCTTCAAATAATCTTCACATAAATCTAACTTTTAACGTAGCTTGCTATTAATTTAAAACAGTTCTTTAACACCGGTTATTTACTCAACCCATTCGCTACGTAATGGTTTTACATTATTATTTTATGACATATTTTTAAACGTGTAGTAATACATGAACGTGAACTAAACGCAATTAATTAACAACTTACAATTTCCCCCGTTTTAATTCTCAATCGCTTTATATAGTATGAATTCCACGTCATTCAAATCTAGAACAATCCCCTGTTTTTATTCATACGGCTGACGCAATTTACTCGGACATTGAGGCTGTATGCTTAATTAAGACATCTTTTTATCTAAATTACTGTCATCATTTGAATTAAATGTTCTATAACAGTTCTTAATTGATATTGTTACTGAATAACGGTTAAAAGCACTTATCTGTTATGTTGACTAATATCTATCATTGTGCGTTTTATAATCATTATTTTTTTAATTATGGGTTGTTAAACGCCTTATCTCACATTATAGTCCCCCTAATTGGAATGTCCATTTTGTTATATGTTATCTCTGAAGATAATTAATTGTCTGTCATCTACTTGTTTTCTAATTTGATTTATAGATTTTGGTACTCGATGAATGAACTTTGAAATTCCCTATTTGCATAATGAATAAACTAGATCTTTTTCAAAAAACCTAGTACAGTTTTTAATCTAAAATATACAATTTGTATGTGTTTTGTGTTATTCCTCAATGAAATGGAATGCATCTTGTTATAAAATGAACTGAACGCGTTTTAATTAAAGTTGTATTAGGTTCTTTCATATAGTACTTTTTAATTAGGAAGATTGTCACGGATGTTTACTTGCAATATGCTCTATTCTTTTTAGAACGCGTTTTAAATGGTATCTAGTACTTTTTAATTAGGATCTTCATGGATTTTTACTTACGTAATAAGCATTATTAAAAAATACTATCATGCAACATAGATAGGGCTTATTATATCACGGATTTTCGCTCTTGGGGTACAATATACAGAGTGTTTCCAATTACCAAGTATGAGTATTACAGTATTCAGAAAAATTTCTTTATCTTTCTCAGGTTTTGAAATGTTGTATGTATACGGTTTAGTGCTCAATAATCTTTATGCGAACTCTCATCATATCAATACACAAACACACAAATATATATATATATATATATATATATATATATGTACATATATTACTGTGACTGCGGTGTCTAAACGCTGGTAGTCACAAATAGTGCTGTGAATCCGGGTACAGCCGCCGTTTCCAATATATAAGGATGCAATAAAAAATATGAAATTTTATCTTACCGTGCCCTTTTCCTTCCCTGGCTAGTTCAGCGGAAAGTATGTTATGGATTTTTTAAAAATGAAATAAAACACAAAAATTGATTAAATTGCTATTTCTATATCACTCTATTCTTAGAAATAATTTACCAATAAATGCATTCAAAAATAGATGTTGTATTTTTCCATTTATATTTAAATTTCCAAGATTGATAAGCAATTTATTTGATAACAGCCATTAAACTAACTTTATTGTTACACTTCTAATCTGAGTTGTTCATATTTTAATACAAGTTACTTTGGACGTCGATTGTTATGCTTCATAAATTTACAACATATAGTTCTTGGCAGTTATTCCTTGATAAAAAGGAAGTTTGTAATGGACTGACACAAGACACCCGGTAAAAGACCGATAAATAGACAATTGGTAATTGAACGCCTTGTTGGTTAGTTTTTGGTTTTTATGTAGTGTCAAGGTTCTTACATCGTCCGCCAATAGAAAATCTATAAACTTCTAGTTGAGGTGATTTATAAGATGATGCAATTTTTTTAGACAAGGCCTGTCAGTTTTGATTTATTAAGTTGTGAAAAAAGTTCCTTAATTGTCGCAGCTTAAAGAATGAATGTAAAACACTCATCGTTGAGCTTGTTATCGCATCGCTTTATCTGATATATGAGACGTAAAACCGTTTATCGTCTCACTAATTGGAAACGTCCATTTATATTGTTTGTTCTAATTGTCTCCCACTTGCTTTATAGATTCCATTGGTTGTCTTCGCTACTTGCGAATAAGACATTCGAAAAATTTAGAAAAACTAATTTCGATTTAAAATACGCGTTTTTGGTTTAAGATTAAAAATGCACGAAATGAAATGAAAATTCTTTAAGTAAGTACTCGTTTTAAATGGTATTTAGTAAAGGATGATAGAAATACGGGTTTTTAACGTGTTTCTAAATAGTGTTTTGGGGAGCACGAATATTTGCGTTTTAATTAATACTTTTGAGTAAAGGATTTACACGAATTTTTCAACTTACATAATATGTTTGGAACGCGTTTTAATCGATATTCTGTGGCAAAGTATGATTTGCATTTTTATAGATTTAAACTGACGTACTATATTATTTAAAGATACTATTATGTAACATAAATAAAGCTTTCAAAATACTATATACAAAGTGTTTCTACACAGCAAAGAAGTATTTAGTATTAGAGAATATTAGAAAAATGTCCTTGATTTTCTCGGGTTTTGGGATGTTATATGAATGGGATATGGTGCTCAATGACCTCTATATGAGCTCTTATCACATCAATATATGTAGTTCTGTAGATGAGTCGTGATTGCCTGAAGTTAGACGCCAATAAAAGTGCTGTGGTTAAATGATGATTGCCCGCCCGACGTTGAGAGTCGATAACAGTGTTGCAATGAAGAATATTTCTAATTATTTTGGTAGCTCTTTAATTCTTTTTCTAGATCTTTATTTTCTAGGATTAATAAAGTTACTGTGATTATACAAGTATAGTGATATGAAGTAATGCTCTTACAGTCTTCCAAATACAAAATAGGGCATCTACAACAATATTCTTATACAAACAACGAAATAACTTCCTCACAACACGTATCTTATATACTAAACTGAAGAATCCAGAACATCTTCTTCTCTTATTTATTCTAAGTTCTCTATAATAGTCTCTAATATATAAGTCTTATACATACGATTATCATTCATTTACAGTTTCTCAATTAGTCCTTCCTTATAATTAATATGTACAGCAATTACTTTTACAAGTCATCAAATGTAATACCATTTCTCCTTAAAAACCGTATTAAACGTAGCTGAATTCAGTATGTTTAATTTTTACCTCATGTAGTGACAAACCTTGTGCGCAAGTTTGCCAAACACCCCTAAAATAATATTGAATTGACTTATGAACAGAAATCTTACCTGAAACTTAAATTAACAGATGAGTCTTCATAAATAACTTTAAATAAATTGATTTAATTTTTAACATTAAGCATCTTCTAGTTGTTGTTTCTGATTTTACCAGAGTTTATTCTACCAATCCTTGTAATTGAATATCAATGCTCGATCCTCAGTTAACGTATATTTTAAAAATTCACTTTTTATACAAATTAACATATTCAATAAACCATAGTCATTAATCTTCCATTTAATTTCCATATATTTAAGTAATTTTTTCTTGGGAGAGTTTTAATTTTTATTTCCTATTATAGTAGGTTTTGAATAACTATCACGGCCAAACGTTATACATTTTGTATACAAATTTAATTACGTAACCTGTATACTATCAAAGGGAACGTACCCTTGCTTCAACGTTTCAATCTATACTGATCTAATGGTTATCCGGTATTGGTAATTAATGCGTCAATGCTCAATTAAAAGTCGATAAAACATGCTTTAGACAAACTTAGAAATTAGCACCGAATTAGAATTTAAAACACAAACAGAGATGATTAATGTGAAAGCATATACAGTAAACAAGCAGTCAGAAAACCTCGTTAGTAAACATTTCGTTTTTAATTTCCCTTATTGATGTATTAGCCAGGAGAGTTTTTCCAATTTATTGCTGGGGATCGTTGTTAGTAACGAACACTAGGGGAGAATATTACTTTTCGATTTGCTGTCGAAAAAGATTGCTTTGTTATTTAAGCTTAATAAATTTAACTTTTTGGACGAGAAACTTTGTAGGTTGAACCAGACGTAGCTTTTATCTAAATTGTACTTATTTCAGGTTTCCAAGCCATATTGCATTGAATATGACGTAATGAACTGTGCAAAATTCTAAGAGAATTCCATAATTTTTAAGCAGCTATAAACTGTTCTTAGGTTTATTATCGCAGAACTGCAGGCTTTCTTATTTTAAAAAGCAGTTGCCAGAATAGTCAATAATTTAGATCTCAAATATTAAGAAACTTTAATTGTTTTGATTAGGAAATTTGCATAAGTATTTTATGAAAGGTCCGTAATTAAATAGCAACCTAATTTAAGAATATTTATACAACACATTATAGGGTTTTTTTATACGTAATATAATTGGTATTTGTTGTTTGACTAGGTAATACTAGTTCGGGAACTAAGCAGATTGATGTATGGCAAATAGCCGTAGGGTAAAAAAATAACAATGTACTGGCGTATATTTTGTCCAGAATGCATAATTGGTCGCAGAGGGTGGTAACTGATATTAATTGCAAAAGGCGCCGCTATATCTTGTGAACAAGTTAATTTTAAAAGGATCTCATTGGGGAAGATATCACAACCACAACAGAACGCAAAAATTAACTAATCGAATACTCACTAATCACCAAAAAGCTTGAAAGAAAACAAACAATTAACGTAAAATTGGGGTTATTGCTTGTGTTTCAAACAATGAGAAAATAAAAAAGGAGTGTTGTAACAGTTTTTTTGACCACTGCAGAACATCAACGAATTTTTAGTCCTAATAACTCTAGTATGGTCATTAATATCATGCAAATCATTTTTAAACAAATAAATACCAGTATTGATATTGTATGTGCTAACCGCCATACAGAAATGCTAGTTTGGTTGCTGACATCAGGCGCCGAATGTTAATACAATTATTATCAAGGCCAAGCAGCTTTCCTGTTTCGTGCATAGCACATAGCACATCTCGTCGAGAACGATTATAGAACTAATAAGAGTTCTGGCATGTAATTTGCGTCTGGCTTTTTGTGCGGTAGTAGAACCTTAGTGCGCTGATTTCTAGGCTTTGTGTTTTAACGATGGTAAGAATTAAAATAATAATTAATTAGACCAACTGAATAATTTTGTTGTAGCGCTCTTTTTGTATTTTTTCTTTTCTTCAATTATAACGTTCCTTTTAACGACGTTTTTAAATGACTTCTAATAAATAACTTCGTTTGGATAATTCCTTTGATAAATTCATTTAATAATTCTTTGGACATTTGTGTAAATAGCACTTAAAATATTCCTTTAATGATTTCGTAAAAGTTACGATAAAACATGTTTTTCAACGCTTCGTAGAAAATCTTCAATTAGATATTTATTTTATAATTCCCAACTTTAAGAAGTCGTTTTGTATTATCTGGTTTTATATAACTAAGGCTGTATTTAAAGAAGATATAAATTTTACTTTTGCACCTGCGAGTATCAATTTATGGTTCATTCACGTCAACATTGCGATAGGGTATCGATCCAATATGAACGTCCTTCAACCGTACCATGGATAGTTGGATTTTATGTAACGTTATGGAGAAAACAATAAGTTTGAATTTTAAGGAAACGTTTTACAAAGTATGCAGAAATTTTTATGGTTTGTAAATTAAGTCCGATGATGTATTGGAATGGTACTATTGAAACTTTCGTTCAAGATTTACACACAGTAGAACATCTAAGTTTAGTATTAGAATTTGGTTTGTGTGTATAACAAAAACGCATGGAAGTTAGTACGGTACGGTCCAAGGGTCACGCAGCTGTTCATGTTCTGTGGAACATATGGATTTTACGTCACTTATTTTCTGAAAAATGTATGTATTAACACATACCCTAACATGTTGTAAAGACAACATGTAAACAACACCTGCAGAACCAAGGTAAGAGATTAGAATTATTCTTGTATCACGTCTACATTTGGTGATCTTTAATACGAGGCCGCTTCATAAAATATTTTTGTAACTATCTATTCTCATAAATCCGTTTCGCAAATTAAGAAGGACCTTAGTAAATTTTTATTGTCAATACTAGTTCAGTATAATTACAGTCATTAAATTTTATGAAGTTAGGTAAACCTAAAGAGTTCTTATTAATGTTTCATATATGCATGATTTCACTTACAATTCTTGAATAATGAATTAATAGACAAAGTAGTTAAAGTTTTATAAATATGTAAACAGAAAAAACAGATCTGATATTTCTGGTATGAATTCAAGTTAAACTTTTGTAACTAAAGCAACATTTAAAGTTTTTGATATTTTTCTTTGAATATATAATCCTACCTTATGAGTAGATGAAACTTGTATTATCTTTTCTTAAACATGAATTTTATATTTACAATTTTTATGAAAGGACAATTTTAATTAAAGAAGCAACATTTAATTTTCTTAATTAATTGTTTTATTCTGAACGAGTACGTTCAGAAGTAGGGTAACAAAGTATAAGATCAAATAGAGTAAAATGCTAAACCCAATTTAACAAGAAGCTTTAATAGCCTTTTCAGAATTTGAAGAATGAAATCTGTGTTCATGTTATTGTTGCCTGATTAATCTTTGTTGTTTTTATATGAGATAGCAAGAGAATACCTCTTGTGTCCTCATTTTTGTATATTTAATTAAATTTTCTTTACAGCTCCTGCGTTAGCAGTTAATACGGTATTCCTCCCTAAGGACGCCCAAGTCCCCCTTAGGTAAACCCTGTGTTTAAAGTTAATGACTTGGTGGCGCCCTATTCAAACCCCTGTTTTGTTGAGAATCTAGCCCTAGTAATAAAATAATGCTTTGTAAAAAGAACCACGATCAATCCTCGTAAGCTCTGCCCAAGGAATAGACCCCTAGCATATTCGGAAGATATTTGCCTTCCACCATTTTAAGGAAATCCTTCCTTAAAGGTTACTGGTCACATTTCGGGATATAAAAATAACCCCTAACTAGTTAACCCAACCAGTAATTTTATTAATTTACGTTATAGTGTAATCAAATATAATTCATATAAGTTTATAAAAATTGAAAACATGCTGTGATAATAGGGTTATTTAGGAGTATATAGGCTCACAAGGGTTGTATACTCCATGTAAATGACTCCAAAGTCCAGAAAACCAAACATTTTAATTATAAGAGGTACAAAATTCTCCAATTATGCAAAAACAAATATTAAACACACTGTATAAAATATACAATTAACTTTAATCAATAAAAAGAAACTCATTCTTTAGAGATTTCATCACATTCAGTAAGAGAAATAATGTGCGCCATCCAATTCATTTTAAAACAGCAATGCGTGCAAAAACTTTAAATAAATACGCACGAGGAATATCTAAAAGTAAGACAAACACGCAATTAATCTAATTCAAAACCAACGCATTGGTGTAGAAAAAATAAACAAAAATACTCTCAATAAACAGATCTTTCAAAACAAACATGTTTCATAAACGCAGGAAGTAAACAAACGCATTTAATTTACGTCATTATAAAATTTGCCTACGTGATCTTCATGTAAAATTAACACAAAACCCAAAAAGATTAGAAAAACAAAACAAGAAAACCTACTGTTGACTACGTGCGATTTAAACTTATGAATTCCTTTACAAAATAGAAATACGTGACTTGAAAAGGTTCAATGTATCAAAAGCCACAATATAAAACTAGATGTCTACGTGATGTGCTAAAGCATTTCGACGAGAAATTGGGATGGTAAATACATGGAAATCCGAAGGCTAGAGCGATAAGACAAAGTACAACGCCCCGATCGACCAAATAACCAATTGTACAGGTGTTACGCAGGTGTTTAAATAGCTCACGAGCTGATAAACAAATCAGTCTTTCAACAACTAAGGCACGCTACGAACTGCTTTGAATCATGATAACGCGCGAAGTTAAAATATCAAATTAAATAATAATAATGTAAGTGAAAGTTGGTGATTGCAAAATTTCAATAATAGTAAACGTGCAAATATTCAACAGAAATTCGCTGTACTATAGTCCATTTCGAATGGACCTGCACCTTGCCGAAGTTCTAAATTACTAGAACAGGTGAAATGGCTTGCGTGTTCTAATGAGCTAAAGAGCCAAACTACAGGTCCAACCAAAGTAGTAGGGTCGTTACTGAGGAACCAGACTAAGACAGGTCCCCGAAAGAGGGCAGCGGCTCTTTCGGTACTTAGATTGGCAGAGACCATAGGGGTCGGTATGGCAGTCTAAGACACACTACCGCGATGTGGAAGGCAACGGAAAACCACCACATTATCTCCCAAGTACACAGCGTACTTAAATTGTAACAAACATGATGGCATTCTCTGGGGTAAAAGATTCCGGAGTTAAAATAGTCCCCCATTCGGATCTCCGGGAGGGGACTACTTCGGAGGATGCGATCGGAAAGTTAAAAATAAGAGTCGGGAACATTCTGCGAGTCGGAGCGTGGAATGTTAGAAGTATGAAGCAATTAGGTAAGCTAGAGAACTTAAAAATCGAAATGAATAGGTTATCATTAGACATAGTAGGGATCAGCGAAGTTCGGTGGCCAGAGGCGGGGGATTTTTGGAGTGGAGACTTCAGGGTAATTCATACAGGAGCAGAGGACGGAAATTTGGGTGTGGGGATAGTTATACGGAAAAAGATAGGATACTGTGTAGAAAATTACTTACAAAAGAACGAAAGAGTACTCATGGTTAGATTAGAATCTAAACCGGTAAACACAGTAATAATACAAGTATACATGCCCACCTCTAGCTACAGTGACGAAGAGGTAAATGCCATCTACAAAGATATCGAAGACATATTAAGATACGTAAAAGGACATAAAAATTTAATAATTACGGGGGATTTTAATGCTGTGGTAGATGAGGGTAGGGAAGGAACGGTAGTAGGTTTATTTAGTTTAGGCACGAGAAACGACAGGGGAAATAGGCTGGTAGAATTTTGCGACAAGAACAATTTAATCGTTACAAACACATTATTTCAACATCATGCTAGAAGACGATATACGTGGAAGATGCCAGGAGATATAGGACGATATCAAATAGATTACATTCTTGTTAGACAACGGTTTAGGAATCAAGTAAAAGACTGTAGAAGCTACCCAGAAGTAGATATAGATACTGACCACAACATCGTAATTATGAAGGCCGCACTTAAATTTAAAAATCTGAAAAAATCTGACAAGTGTAAACCCGCCATAGGGTCGCCTCAGATCCATATACAATCTTCATGGAACAACATTGGTATCTGACAAGTGTAAACCCGCCATAGGGTCGCCTCAGATCCATATACAATCTTCATAGAACAACATTGGTATCTGACAAGTGTAAACCCGCCATAGAGTCGCCTCTGAACCATGTTAAAATCTACCAAAGAGGTAACTTAAATCATAATGAATCTTCCCCCTCAAAATAAATATAAAAAAAAACGACTACTTAAGCCTTTCAATAATGCAATCGCACACTTCTTTAATAATCATCCTCTCAATTGTATAAATAGAAACATGTTAAAAAATGTTTTCCAACTCCAAGTTATTGAATTTATATAAAATTTACCAATAAAAGTTGATCAGCTGATTTCACGTTAAGCGTATTGGCTACCTAAAGAAAGCCGATCCCAGGTCGCAACACAAATTGAAGGCAAACATTCTGTTAAACTTTAAAATTTTTTGCTTAGTATACTTAAACCAAATATTTCAAACATCAATAAATCAGTCACCTCCAATTTATGTCATAAATGCCAAACTTGAAGTTTTTATTATAATTTTGACAACGATCCTAGGTCATGGATCGAAACGTAAATAAAGTTGATTTTAAAAACTATGAGTGGTTTAATTCCCAAAGAAGATTAACCTGAATACACATGCTGTGTGAGAATTTCAGGGAACTATGTAGGCTAGCTCAGAATATAAATAAGTGCAGGTACGTGTCCAAACAGTTTTGAGAAGGAAAACCTAATGGCTGCGAAATACCTGCAACTAATGTTAACTGTGCGAGAAGATAAATTGGAGAATATATTAAATCGCCAAATGGTTAAGTGTTGGGAGAACTTGGCAGCCACAGACTGCGGAGAAATAGGGCATATAACTGTAAAACAATAGAAAGTGATCGAACTGCATCTAACAAGAAAGAACATCGCCTATGAGGAAAGACAACAAACAGAATAAGAAGAAAATTGTTGAAAGCATATGTGTGGAGCACAGCACAGTATGCCTATGAAATACGGACAGGCTGAAATGCAGACAGAAAAACGGAAGCAGTCTTTTGAAATGCTCCAGATGTATGAGGACGATAGCATGGACAGACAAAGATAATAACAAATAAGTTACAGAAATAGTAGGGGAACAAGGATATCTGGGGAAAAAGAGAAATAGTAGGGCGGAATACGTTCTAAGGCATTTTTGGGGAATAGTATGTGATATATTACAAGCAGAGATAGGAAAAAAGAGGTAGATGTAGACCTAGATCAGACAGTTATAGATGCAAACTGTGCATATTTCAGGGAAATCTGTAGGTTAGTTCAGAATAGGAAACAATGATGGTACGCGTCTAACCAGTTCTAGGACTGAAGACCTAATGATGATGATAGTTAAAAAAGTAAGTCCAAAATTTTAATTAATCCTAATTTTAATATTTACTAACTTGAAGCTCTAAGAACTTATTTGGGCATTTATCAGGGAGTTGATTTAAGAATCTATCTACGCGTTACAATAAGCATTGATCTAAGGATACATCAAGAACTAAATTAAGACTTCAACCAACTGTAATACGCAATTAGACAAGCAACTATCAAACAAAATCAATAAGAAACTGAAAACAATCCAAGGACACTGGTTAACAGCACGCGGTTGCAGTTAGAAGAATTGTGGTGTATGCAGAGACGCGTATTCACAAGGAGTTCAACAAGAACATACAACAAGTCAGACATAGAATTCATTAATAACTTAAGATATTAATTTCTTTTGAACATTTTAATTTTGTATGCATTGAGATATTTATGTAATGGGTCATCAAAAATTTTGATACGTAAAAAATTACGTAAAAAAAAGAAGGTCATTGAACGTTCAACGTGCTTCAAGAAATTTGCAGTGTTATTTTGGCTGGCTTTAAACTGATTAAAGGGAGTTATAATTTGTGGAGATACAAATTGTACATATTTTGGTTATTATATAAATTTTGGTTAATTTCGTTTATCTCATTCAAATAGGAAGTGTTAGAGAAAAAGGGGGGTTAAAATTTCTCTGTTATTGTATTGTCGTACACTCTGTGTAGGGTTGAACTGAGCTAGTCGTGGCATTATAAAACAAATTATTTAAAATTTAAAACTTATCCTAGGTTATTTAAAAATACAGAGTGGTGGCGAATAGCAGGCAATTGGACGTTAAATACATCGGAGTACCGGCAATACCTAGCAATGTATATATATATATATATATATATATATATATATATATATATATATATATAAAATATGATTTGATAAATTACGAACTGCTTTAAATAAACAATACTTGTTGTTGAATAGAATTATTGGGAACTATTTAGTTCGATACGAAATGCTTGTAGTAGAATGTATTTATTTATACTCCTGACGTTTCGAATCCTTTTTTGATTCTTTTTCGAAGGCTACAATGGTGACAGTAAATACAATTAGGTACATAATAGAAAAACTTACATATAAATTTACATCAGCATTTAACTTTAACCAGCAAAATCTTAAATAATTTAAACTTTAACAACATTAAAACTATAAAAAAGAGAATAAAACTAGATATTAACAATTAATGTACAAAATTTTGATTGAAACTTGTCGAAAAATTAATATAAATGTCAAATTTAAATTGAGGCATACGCCTTCTAATGTATCAAAATTAAAATGTCGACGAAACGAGGTTGGCATTTCTTTAACTATTAAATTTATAAAGCGAAGTATAAACCGCACTTAGATTGTCTATATCACTTTTAGAATTTAGATTGTTTTAGTCCTGTTAATATGGTAAGATTCTAAAATAGTCTTTTTGTAATCACGTTCAACTTCTACTACTTTCACATCAACAAAATTAGGGTTGTGGTGAGTGGTGTGGACATGTGACGCTAGTGCGCAATGATATTAAGATCACGTATACTTATAACAAGTCGATAAAAAATCTTTTTACTCGAGTCAAAGATAGGACAGACCGACAATGGTTGAGCAACGTTATATATCAAGTAAAGTGCTCATGTGGGAGCTTATACCTTGGACAAACGAAACAGTACCTTTGCAGAAGGTTAACTCAACATAAAAGTGATGCCAAACTTGGAAAGATGTCCTGCGCACTAGCGTCACATGTCCACACCACTCACCACAACCCTAATTTTGTTGATGTGAAAGTAGTAGAAGTTGAACGTGATTACAAAAAAAGACTATTTTTAGAATCTTACCATATTAACAGGACTAAAACAATCTAAATTCTAAAAGTGATATAGACAATCTAAGTGCGGTTTATACTTCGCTTTATAAATTTAATAATTAAAGAAATGCCAACCTTGTTTCGTCGACATTTTAATTTTGATACATTAGAAGGCGTATGCCTCAATTTAAATTTGACATTTATATTAATTTTTCGACAAGTTTCAATCAAAATTTTGTACATTAATTGTTAATATCTAGTTTTATTCTCTTTTATAGTTTTAATGTTGTTAAAGTTTAAATTATTTAAGATTTTGCTGGTTAAAGTTAAATGCTGATGTAAATTTATATGTAAGTTTTTCTATTATGTACCTAATTGTATTTACTGTCACCATTGTAGCCTTCGAAAAAGAATCAAAAAAGGATTCGAAACGTCAGGAGTATAAATAAATACATTCTACTACAAGCATTTCGTATCGAACTAAATAGTTCCCAATAATTCTATTCAACAACAAGTATTGTTATATATATATATATATATATATATATATATACAGTGCTTCCCAAAAGTAACGGATATATTCGATTAAATGATTATTGACAATTTCTGAGTAAAAAGCTCTGACACGTCGATTTTTTATTTAAATTGCCATTTAATTATGTAATTTTTAACCCCCACCCTTCAACCCCTAAGCGCTAGCAACCCCTACTTAAAAATTTTAAATAGCAATGTACCCCTTGTGATACCTCGATTAATAGTATTTTTATGCAGAAATCAAATTTTACAAAAAATTTGAAATCGGTTGATAAATAACTGTTTTATTCAATAAAAACTTATTCAATTAAAGTGCCAATTATCGGGTATGCCTTGACAAACAAAATGTTTGTAAAGTGTCAAATAAGGTTAGTGAAAGTACGTTAGTTAAGTGCGTGCTGCTTGTTTAATAATAAGTCAGCAAAAATGAGACTTAACGAAGCCGAAAGGATTGCAATTTTAATGATGATTGGCTTTGGAGATAGAATTCGAACGCACAAAGAAGTTCGAATTTTATTCAATGAAATTCATCCCGACCTCCCCCCTATCACGCAATCAACGATAAGCCGAATTGAAAATAAATTTCGGAATATTGGACACGTACGAAATAAATCTAAAGATGGACGTCCATCAGCTTTAGATGAAGAATCAGAATTGGATGTCTTGCTATTTGTGCAGGAAAATCCACATACAAGCGTTGCGGGAGTCGCTTCACAGTTAAATGCATCAAAAAGTGCAGTTCATAGATTTCTCCGTAAACAAAAATTTCACCCTTACAAAGTGCAATTAGTGCAAGAGTTATCAGATGATGATTTTGATAGGCGAGCGCAATTTTGTGAGACAATGATGGAACTTTGCTATGATAATCCTGGATTGGAAGGAAATATTATGTTTTCTGATGAGGCAACATTTTATTTAAATGGTACCGTTAATAAGCAGAATTGCCGTTATTGGGCTGATGAAAATCCGCATTGGATGGTGGAAGCAAATACACAATTTCCACAAAAGGTTAATGTTTGGGCGGGGATAGTGGATAATAAAGTTATTGGACCATACTTTTTTGAGAGAACACTCAATGGAGAACAATATCTAAATTTTCTCCAATTTGAATTAATTCCGAATTTAGCGGTACTACATCCAAATGCAGAAGATCCTGATTCACCTCATCCCAGTATTTTGCTACAGCAAGATGGTGCGCCTCCCCACTATGCACGTCCAGTACGGGAATATCTCGACCAAGTATTTCCTATGAGGTGGATTGGTAGACGAGGACAAATTGAATGGCCCGCAAGGTCTCCCGACTTAACCCCTTTAGATTATTTCCTCTGGGGTTATTTAAAATAAGTGTATCTGAATAGGCCTCAAAACGTAAA
The DNA here is from genome assembly GCA_036346225.1 of Platerodrilus igneus. NCBI lineage: Eukaryota > Metazoa > Arthropoda > Insecta > Coleoptera > Lycidae > Platerodrilus > Platerodrilus igneus. The sequence goes on from JARFIW010000831.1 coordinate 3,713,662, forward strand.
CGAGTTAAAGCAGAGAATTCGGAATGAAATTCGCTTAATTTCCCATCAGATAGTAAACAAAGTTCAACAAGAGTTTGTCTCTAGATTAGGACACTGTCTAGCCGCTAACGGACAGCAGTTTGAACACTTAATTTAAATTGGGTTTGTTTTTTATTTAAGTTTTGTTTATTGAATAAAACAGTTATTTATCAACCGATTTCGAATTTTTTGTAAAATTTGATTTCTGCATGAAAAATACTATTAATTGAGGTATCACAAGGGGTACATTGCTATTTAAAATTTTTAAGTAGGGGTTGCTAGCGATTAGGGGTTGAAGGGTGGGGGTTAAAATTACATAATTAAATGGCAATTTAAAATAAAAATCGACGTGTCAGAGCTTTTTACTCAGAAATTGTCAATAATCATTTAATCGAATTTATCCGTTACTTTTGGGAAGCACTGTATATATATATATATATATATATATATATATATATATATAGAAATTAATAAGATGAAATAATAACTTAGACTTTTTAAGCAAAGCCCAAATGATCATTTCAAATCGAGCTAGTAATTGAAAGAAGGAAAATATAAGGCCTTGGACAGGATTTGAACCTGCATCTCAGTTTTGCCGGAACTGTGCGTTTACCAATTACGCTACCGAGGCCGATGGCTATAATTGGGAAATTTACAAATCTAAATCGTGTACAGTACCATACATAAACCTAACTTTCAATTACGTTTAGCATCCCTGTCAATCACATCTGAAATTGTCAATTTTTGACTTATGTCAGATATAGATAGGAAGCAACGCTCAAAATCACGGCTATAAGCCAAGTATTAATATATAAATATTATAAGTAGTAAGTAGTTTTTTACACAAGGTAAGTTGATAAATACTAACGTATTGCAATTAATAAGATGAAATAATAACTTAGACTTTTTGAGTAAGCCCAAATGATCATTTCAAATCGCCCTAGCAATTGAAAGAAAGAAAATATAAGGCCTTGACAGGATTTGAACCTGCATCTCAGTTTTGCCGGAACTGTGCGTTTACCAATTACGCTACCGAGGCCGATGGTTATAATTGGGAAATTTACAAATCTAAATCGTGTACAGGTATGATTGACAAAAATGCTAAACGTAATTGAAAGTTAGGTTTATATATGGTACTGTACACGATTTAGATTTGTAAATTTCCCAATTATAGCCATCGGCCTCGGTAGCGTAATTGGTAAACGCACAGTTGCGGCAAAACCGAGATGCAGGTTCAAATCCTGTCCAAGGCCTTATATTTTCCTTCTTTCAAATACTAGCTCGATTTGAAATGATCATTTGGGCTTTACTTAAAAAGTCTAAGTTATTATTTCATCTTATTAATTTCAATACGTTAGTATTTATCAACTTACCTTGTGTAAAAAAAACTACTTATAATATATATATATATATATATATATATATATATATATATATTGCTATGCTACTGCTGGAATTATCGAGCCCCTATGTTGGGCTGTTATATTAATTATGCTATGTCCCTCTAAATTATTCGCGCTCCATCATTTGCGCGACCATATTAATATTACTATGAATAAACAAGATTGTAATTATCTCCTCCGACGTTGGGCTGTCTTATTAATATTGCTATCAATTCCCTCCAGAAACTTAACTGGATTTTATCTTGAACCAACCTTGTCTACCAATAACAAAATTTGATACGTTACCGCCTTCCTCGTTATCAATTTCCTATTCAACTTGTAGCTCCTCCTTGAACTGTTTAAATTAACAAACTTTATCTTATGACCTCGACTAGCATTTATTTGGAATTATAAAATTCAGGTAATTCGATTTTGTATAATGAAACCAATATTATGTACAGCTGTTGTAAATTATTTGAAATACACTTTTCAATTAGTTAATGTTGTAAATTTCATTTATTAAACATTATATACTATTTACTCAAAACCCAAAGTCATCAAAAAACCTACTATCTTTATAAACGAAGTGTAGAACGTTCTAAACCTGTTATCAGATCACGCACTTTATACGTATTTAAAACCTTTGTTGACTTTTTTACATTCATTTATATTAAGCAAATTCAATATTCAAAATAAAAATATATAGAAAAATAAAATGTCTTATAACTAAAAATCTGACCTGGTATATTCTCCTCGCATTGACGCATTCATTTGAATAAAAAAATTATCTTCCCCCAATGTAGGATTATTACATGCCCAGTCGAAATACTGTCTATCCACACGCTTGAACCATTTCATTTAAATTGTTGCCATCACCCTCTGGACTACTATTATTAACTTATGCACCCCAATTTATTGTCGTCTCATTTCAGACTTATTACTTCTTATTCTCGTCAATTTCCCCAAACTCGAATATCGTAGTTTATTTTCTCCCCTTACTCGTAGTCTGTTTCCCCGGACTTAGAAATTGTATTATTCTTGCCCCAGACTTAGAAATCGTAGTCTATTTTGCCCCGGACTTGAAATTTTATTATTCTTCCCCCAGACTTAGAAGCCCTATTATTAATATGTTTTAGTTTAAAATAAAATTCCACATAATCTACTTACTCTTAATCGGCAATTATAATTTTTATATTAGCACTTTTACAATTTTTCACTTTGAATTATTATTATTACGTATCACTTTATTTCATAGTGGCGCATTTCGGCCTTTGTTGAGTTGTAAACTGCCTTCGTTATCACTGTACCTGCTAATATATCTTTTCTCTCTTACTCCGTGAGTGGGTATGGTCTAGAAACTCGTCGCTCATTTATAACCAATCAAATAATTACATTCAAAGTAGTTTCTGATGTAATTTTCTATGCTTCCCAATAATTGTAACCTGCTTGCAGCTGTCTTCGTTATCATCGAATCCCGACACGGTCCGCTTGAAAAATGTTAGGCGAGCATTTTTCGCAAAAATACACCCTCGTTCGGATGAGAGGTAAAATGGAGGTCCCGTGTGTGAGTGTTGTCACGCACGTTAAAGATCCCTACCTTGCTTGGAACAGCAAGGATTCGGCAAAATTCAAAATTTTCCAGGTAAAAAAAAACTCGCTTCCTGGCCAATGTAGTACCTTCGGGTGGAGCATTGGAAAATCACATGTATGTCTTCGTTATCACCCAATGTAGTACCTCCGGGTGGAGCATTGGGGACGTGGCCGCAAGTATAGCGGCCGTTATTCAAATTATAATGTCTTCGTTATCAACATGCGGTGTTTTGATAAATCGAATTGCTTTTCCATAAACAACTGATGCAATTCGACTTTTAATTTTATTATCTGCATGTTATTCACGCAATTTTTAATCTCCTTTCTTATCAAAAATGGTTGACTATTTGTACGCATTTACCTATGCTACTTGAAGCTCTATTTCTATCTCCGTATTAATCTAATTGTTTGGAACTCTTTTGAATGCATGTCTAATTACACTTTATCGTTTACTTATAAATATACGCGTGCTTCCACTGAAAAATATTATTACTTGCTTTACCTAAGTTACCTAAAACTTTATCTACAGGGTATTAAATATTTACTATTTACCTAATGCATGTGTTCCTGGTTTCTACGCTAACTATGCGTCTTCCTATATTTATCTGCGTCGCTTAAAACTATTTATACTTTATATACAGGGTGTTGACTGCTTACTATTTACAAACTATGTCCATTTCTCAATTCTTTACTAAATAAATGCAGTTTTCTGCTGCCTATGGTAATTTCTCATTTCTAAACGACCTTTACTATAAGGTACACCTTTAAACAACCCCTTATCACAGCAATATATATGTATATATTTATAAGAAAAGTAAGTTTAATGAGTCTTAAATTAATACAAAGTAAAAAGAATTATTGACAAGTGACTCAAATTCAGCTTCGAGAGCATTCTGTCGACGCGTTTGTAATATTTAATACAGACACCTTATAGGAATTACAGCATCGCCTAGCTCACAATTTGTGTCTTCGTGTCGTTTCACCTGACATTGCAGGTTTTTAGCAACAGTCGGCACGAAGAAAATCCGACTCAACTGCCTTTTTCCATAGCCAAAAGTTTTAATTAAAAAAAAAAAGTAGGTTTAATGAGTAGGAATTTCACAGGTAAACTTTACTGCATACGTCACGCACTAACTGTAATCGTTAGTAGAGAAAGACAGTTTAAAATAGTCTGCTCGAAAATCGCATATCTTCTACGGAAACTGTGCAATCCCACCAACCGTCGAACGTTCTCTTTGGTGGAGCAATGACCGCACATTTCTCAAGGCATGTAAAAAGGCTTATTTGACATATTACTACCAACAATCTATATTTTCTTCACCTATAGTGCATAAGAACTACACGACCGCAGTCCCATGCGTAATTACCTAATTCAATTACAAAAATGATGATGGGAAATAATGCTCTCCCTCTTGTATTAAAAAATCCCTTGAATTTAATATTAAGGATAAATCTTGGCGGAGCCACTGAGGCGTAACAAAATACGCCCTTGTTCGGATCAGAGGTAAAATGTAGGTCCCGTGTGTGTGTTGTCACGCACGTTAAAGATCCTTACCCTGCTTGGAATAGCAAACGTTTGTCAAAATTAAAAATTTTTAAGTAAAAAGAAACTTGTTTCCTGGCCAATGTAGTACCTTGCGGTGGAACATTGGAAAGTCAAATGTAGAGAAGACATGAGTATGGAGGGCGACTAGGGTCAATTTATTTTATGACAAAGCAGGCGTCACCTAACCAAAAAAAAAAAGAAGGGTAGTTAGGGTCTTCTCCAACAATGATACAAGTTATAAAACTATTTAGCATTTACAAGTTAAATGTATTCTGTACCTAGAAATAGGTCCCTGCCGAAACGTTCAATCCCGAAGAGATTTTAATGTGTCCAAATTTCCTATTTGTGAAATAAGTTATAGACAAGATAAACATAGACGGATAGCATTTAATAATCATTAAATTATTGCAAGAAAAAAGAATCGTGGTAGCGCCTTTAAAATTAAAAAAAGATGCAAGTAAATGGATATTAATATTCTTCATGTAATCAAATTAATCATTTAAATCATTGCTCAGTTTAAAAAGCTTAAATAAATTTAGAACTCATATAACAAAAAATTTTTTGTAAACGATGGGCATAGCTACTGCTGATATATGTTTAAGATTGCGACGTGCCCACTATATCCCGCCCTCTTCAAGCGAATTGTTCATAAATCGAAATTTACCAGTTTGCTACATTATTTTATAGTAAGTCCTCACTTTTCTCGTTAAGTTCACATTTATAGATTATTTAGCACACAGCTTCTCTGACAAGAGTCATACATAAACATTACCCTTGCCTATGCAATACGCTACCATAGCAACATTGTACTTAAAAAGGTAATATAGTTAAATGATCTTCATACATTTGCATCTTTTAGTGATAGCGAATGAATTTATATAAGCAGAAATCGTAATTAATAGGAAATCAATTAATAAGAAGTAGCTTTCGATTTTATTTAGCGTTGTACGCATTATAAATTTACCTAATTGTGAAATATTTAGGTTTGATTCGCATTCTTAGATGGTTTAAAGCAGCATGTTATGCAAAATCCTTGCTGTAGAATCTTTAGCTATTTCAATAATTAAAGCTTGCGCGTTGAAATCGAAATTGATTAATTATGACTTATTTTAATAATTAAAGAGATAGCATTATGAACTAGTTTACCATGACGTATATGATTAAGTATTTTAATTGACTAGGACTACTGACAGTATGGATTTGGTATTAAGCTTCAGTTAGTTACAAAACTGACGACTTCTGAGTAGCTTTGTTTTCTTAAAGAGTATAAAATTATAAGCAAATGACGTAATCATTCCTGCAGAATTATTTTCTACCTATTACATGTGTGTGCATGTGCGCGAACGTGCGTGCGTGCGTGCGTGTGCAAGCGTGCATGTGTGTGTTCGCAAGTGCGTGCGTTTGTGCGTGGGTTTGTGTGGGATATGTGTGCGTGTTTGTGTGCGCGAGTTGCATTTCGGGCCGTGGGAGCGGTCTTTCTAGGAACTTATTTCAAAAACTTCGTAACAATTTATTTATTCATTTCATTGAAATTTAATTCCTCTACGTTAATTGGGTTTGTTAGCGATAGTTCTACGGGGTAATTATTTGAGTTTAAAATTGTTGTAGTGGCATAATTATTTTCTATTTGTACTAATGCGGTGGGGGTTTCTAGTCCTTGTTGAAATGTTATGTGGTTTATTATTCCTAATTTGTTATTTGAATTTACTGGGATTTTAATTTTTTCTCTGTTCGGGGTTCGATTGTGTATTTTTGTTCGGTTTGGGTATTTTGAAATTTAATGGGGATTTGTCCGCGCTTTGTCGTTAATAAACAGTTTTTTATGTCAATGTTGGCTCCTAATTTTCTTAGAAGGTCCATTCCTATTAGTCTGTCGTATTTATTGTTAAATTAGAAAATAAAAAATTTGTGTTCCATTTTTATATTGAAATTTTTGGTAGGGGTATATTAGTTATGAATTGATGTAGTGTCGTTTGATGGGCTGTTTTAATTTTAAAAGATTCTTTCTACAAAATCTAAATAATGTTTCTTTACGGTTCGGGGGCTAATTAGTGTTTTTGAAGATCCGGTATTGATTAGTAATTTAAATTCTGCGTGGGGTATTTCAATACTTGTTGTTCCGTTTATATTGTAAATTTTACTGTCAATTTTATTAATACATCGAGTTTGTTGATTATTTAAATTCACCGCGGCATATTTAAATTTATTAGAGTAAAATTTCCTTGGTTTACTGAAGCACGCGCCAACAAGTGCCACGAGTGGTAAACGTTGTTATTCCGCATGTGCAAACAGTGTTGTGACTAGGAAATCCACAAAGCTCAGAAGAGAATCGATTTGTCTTTCGAACGGTCCGCATCGCTATTTTTGTACATGAATCGCTTGTTTTTAGAACACCGGTATCGTTATAAATGTGTTTCTCTACACCCGCCAAATGAGAAAAGTAGAATTTGTTACATCGTTTTTTTCGTTGGCACGGGTGCATAAATCACCAGGTGAGTGTTTTAGTAAACGTTTGATTTGGTTAAAAACAATAATTATTTGTTGTTTGTTTAACTATCACTTAAAATTTATACAGTCCACATCTCTCTACCAAAGAGCTATTCGTTATTTGTTAAACTAGCATTTTACACTCACTGCAATTAATTTACAATTGTTGATTGATATTATTTAAATTGATTACGTTTGGTCGTATATAAATCGGTCTATCTGAAAATTTGAGCACGCGTTTTCTTCGTCGCCCTCTTTGCAGTTTTTACATGAGTCGTTATATTTGTAAGTCTCTAATTGGCTTAATTCATCGTTAGGTTTTTCTATTTCCTGGTGAAATAATTCTTCCGAGGTAAAGTTTCATTTTTGGTTATGGCTTGGTCGGATTTGCAATATTTTTGTATTTTGTCTGGTGTTACCAGATGAGGTATTCATAGGGGTTGGTTTTAAATATTTGTTAGGGTTGTTATTATTATTATTATTTATTGGTGTGGTTGTAATGGGGTTTGCGCTGAAAGCTGGTCTTTGTTGGTTCATATTTTGGTTAATCTTGGTGTGAATGTGGGCTTCGTAAAATTTGAGTTGAACGTAGGTCATGGAAATTGTTTAAATTGATTGTTAAAATTTGTGTTATTAAAATTTGAGTTATTACTTAACGGTTGGTTCATTTGTGCATTGAATGGTGTGAATTTTGGTTGAGTGAATGTTTGTCTCGCGGTTTGTATGGTTTTATTGGTGAATAACTTTTATTTGCGTGGGGGTTATATAGTCTGTTTCGATAATACATTACGTTTTTTTTTTCTATGATCATATTCATGGCTTTTTCTAATAATCGTTCTGGAAGTGCATTTATGTAGGTGTCCAGTGCCATTTCGTCATACATTTTTGTCTTTAGTAGGCGGATATTTTAGTCGGGTTCTTCGATTTTTAATTTTGTTAATATAAAACTCCTTACGTCTTGGCATTTAATTCCGAATTGGTACGGGGATTGGTTACTTTCCATTCTTAGGTTTATTAGGTCGCCGATAAGACATTTAATGTTGCATTAGTCGTCGAAATATGCAATTAATATGCGTTCAAAGTCTAGTCATTCTTCTAAATCGTCTTGACTGGCTATTAGCGTTAGTGGACATCCGGTCAGTTTACTTGTTACCAGGCGTAAAAGTAATACATTTCGTTTGTTACATCCTAGTTTGTAAAAAGTTTTTAAAAATATTTCGCACGTGGTAATGAAGTTTCCTAATAATGACTGCTCTCCGTTAAATTGAGGTATACTTTCGATGTAAATTTTCATATCTGAACTCATGATTGTTAAGGGTTCTAATAATTAATAGTTACTTTCGGTTTTAATTAATTTCAAATTTTTGTAAAAATTGAGATTTAGTTTTTGGTTTGTACTGCTACTTTTTAATTTGGTTTGTTAATTTTCAGTTTGGATTGTGTTGGTTTATTTAAAGAATCGCTTTACTTATTCTTTTTACGTAGTTATACGATGTTATAATTAAATTGCGGGATTTGTGCTTGGTAATGTCTGGTTAATTGCTGTAACCTTGAATTCGTTTATTTATATACTTCGCAGATGTTATAGTTGTAGCGGGATTTAATTCTCTGATAGGCTTCTATGTGGATTAATAATTTATTGGAATTAATATTCTTGCAATAATTTGCACTGTACTTTGAATGTTTTGTTACGCCAGTTTGGTTTAATTGCGTTTTTATTTCAGTCCAGCTGGTTAATTGAGTCTGCTTTAATTATCTCGTCTTTGTAGGTGTTGTAGTTGATGAGAGCATAAGCATGCTTCCCTTCAATTGTATTGTCTAGTTACCTTAAATGTCTAAATATAAAGTTCCAAGTTTTCAGTCAATTGCTTTGTTCAATATACAATAAAATCGTTTAAATTATAAGTTTTAGTCTACTGAAAGGTTTTTGTTTTCAGTTTCAATGATAAATGTATTGCGTCTTTTACAATTAATTACTCCGCACTGAAGTATTATATCATAAAATGTCACGTTTGAATGAATCTTTTCAGTGAAGTAGGTATTTAATTATAGCTTTTTATAGAGTTTGCGACGTGCGAATGGTTTTTATCCAATGATGAGAATTTGCGTTGTGGATTTGCACGCTTTGTTTTAATTTGTAATGAGTAAATTGAAAGATGTTTCTGTAATTACGCACTTCGGTAAATTTGTTGCGCTGAAGGTTAAGTTTTGAATAATTCGTTTCTATAAACTTTTGGTGACAAAATGATAAAATTTGTTGCGTTCTATTTTTGTGTATTTTTAAATCGTTTTCGTTTTGTATTAATAATTTGTGCGCCAATTATGTGTTTTGGTTTATTAATTATTTGTAATAATTGTACTATTTTGCACATGTAAATGCGTCTTTTCAGTTTTCTTGTTTGAAAATTCTCTTGCTTTAAAAATAAATTCTTTTAAAATAGTTCTCGTTTTAAAATAATTTTTCTCAGTAAATTATTTTCATAAAATGGCATAAATTGCAATAATTAAAAAAAGGCTGTACATATATAAAATAATAATAAGAAAAATTTTTCTATTACTAGTTAATATTAATAAATTTGTAAAAAGAATAAATTGGTTTAGGAAAATAAACTTACATAATTTTCATCATAGATTTCTTTTGTTTTCTGGCTGGGGGCTTGGTCGATTATTGTACTTCGCCCACGTTTTTGTTTGGTTTGGGCTTGGTCGATGCTTGTACCTCGTTAAAATTTGTTTGGTTGGTTTCAGTCGATGCTTGTACCTCATCCAACTTTGTTTGGGTTTTTCCAGAATTGGGAATTGAAATTCTTGGTCACCAGTTCTCCGATTTTTAAATTCGTAGTGCCTTTCTGGATCCTACCGCTGCGCCAGTTACGTGTCGGCCTTAGGAGCGGTCTTTTTAAAAACTTCTTCCAAAAACTTTGTAACAATTTACTTATTCAAGCAAATATTAAATATGGACTTTTGACAAATTGGATTTAATATTCTAAATCGAAATAAAACAATAATTGAATTAATACTAGGGTGAGTAGCCTAAGTAAACGGCAATGTTAAAGCTGAAATACTGTAGATCGACTGACGGTCTTGGCGCTCCAGGAATATTTATGTTGTTTGCCCCTCACATGTCTGCTTATTTCTTAACTGTATTCATTATACAATGTAACAATCTTAATTTCTAAGTAATTGCGGTTTTATAACCGTCTGTGACCTGCACCTGCAGTATCACTTACTGTCTGAAATACAGTGTATTGCATCTGTTCTCACAACTTTCTTGTGAACTTTCAATAACCTCTCTGGTTTATTCTTGAATTTACATTGTTGCATATACTTAAGTTTCTTTAACAACTTTTAATAATTCCTAATAAATTTTATTAATGGTGCATATAGATTGGGGGGATACATAACTCGCGTTACGTTAAAACCCGCCATACAAAAAAATACGAGACGGCTAGGTACAGTTGGAGATTGGGGCCACCGGTAGTAGTAGCTTGCGATACCGCAAACTAACTAGTTAAAATAAACGAGTATTAGAGTACCAAAAAAAATTATTTCACGACAAAACGTTAATCTATATTCATTACCATGTATGCATACTATAATTACCTCAGAGGGAACTTTTTTTTTAAAAAGTACTTGTCACTTGTTCTCTTGAAATTTTTCAGAAAATGTTACTAAAGAATAACTGTGTATTTATTTCTAAAACACAAAGTAAAATAAAACAAGTTGAAAATGCAAGGCATTGTCGCAACGAACTTCCAGATGTAGACTTACTTTAAAACAATTTAAAGAAATTAAAATTATTATATTGTAATAATTATAAGTATTCAGATAAAATACAAAAATTTATAAACAACAAAAGAGACATTTTAATATATTTTATTTTATTGAATAAATATTTTAAAAGCTATATATTAGTTCTCATCAATAAGATAAGAATTTTTTTTTATATGAATCTAATTATTTTCGGTAATCAAAATTTAAGTTTAAACAATGTCTATAATATTGGAATAATTGGCATTAAACGCCATAAATTGTTCAAATATGTGTCGCATATTGATTTTAAACTTATTTAAAATTTTAATTATCCCTGTGGATTTTCCCGGGGGCTCGGCGTCCCCGTGGCCCGATTTTAACTGACATCAAAACTTAAGCTCTGGACACCGAGCTGAATCGATTGATGTATCACACATTGATGTCCGACCATTAAAAAGGCCTCGGACACACAGACACACAGACAAATAGATTTCATAAACGAACGAAGTTCGTTGACAATGCCAATAGTGACATTATACCAATTTTAGATAACAGTCTTCTTTCAAGCTGGAATACAAAATAGATGTGATAAAGACTTGTATCACCAATGTGCAATCAAATTGGGTTTGATGAATGAAAGCTTGTCTTCAAATAATGAATGAACACGGAGTAAAATGTGATGCCTAGTTTAGAAGTACTACGAACTAAGAATAACCAAAAATGGTAATTAAAGCATTTATTTACAATTCCGTAGGAACATTTAGTAATATGATTATCCAACGTAACATAAATATGTATACATGACCTGTTTAAAATGTATTTTATACACTTACATTTTAAGAGAAACGCCATTATGTTTCAAAAATCAAAGATCTATTCACCAAATTCCTTAAAGTGTAAGAGAAATTTTTAGAATTTCGAAAGTGTATGTAAATTTGAAAGCGCTTATTACATTTGCTATGCCTCGGATTCAAAGCAAATTTGAATAATCTGCAAGAGCTGTATCAACAAGAGCTTGGTCTAAAGTATTTGGTTTGCAAATTGTTTCTGCTTGAATATTACAAGGCACTCTTAATAAAATTAAATTGTCTTCATAAAAAGCCAAGACCTTTATGAAATGGTTTTGTTTGGCAGCTGATTTTAAGAAGAAGTTTATCTCTCGGATAGCTACAATCTCCTGAAGTTTAAATGTTTTAAGCTAACTTATTTGAAAAAGCTAATACAACCTAAATCTGCAAACAAATTTGTCTGAAATACGTCAGATGATGGTTGGTAAGTAAGACTTATTAATTGGTAGGACAATTATGCTTTAATTACAGCACTGTCAATAATTAAAATCATCGAAAGAACAACAATGTTAAACTAACCCCACACAGCATATTATCATTGCGAAATTAGGCGCAGATAGCTGACGGTTTGACAGTACTTAATTCCAACAAATTTACCTACCATGTATGAGAATTTTAATATCAACGTATGCAGTCGAGTTTACAAACATTAAACCTATATGCGGATGCGCCAGAACTTCAGATAAATGTTTCACTGTTTAGCAAAGTAGTTCTGTTCCTACGCTGACTGCATATCTACTTAAAAATGGTTGTGACACTTCAAGCAAGCACAGGCATTTTAGCAAACAACCATCAAATCAATCTTGGGAATTATTCCCACCCATTACGCATACAACTGCTTTCGCTCCTGAGATTTTTTTGGTCATATTGTTACGTTAAGTCCTTGTATCTAAATTATTTGGCCCATACCTAATTTAAATTTCATATCTCCTATTCTTTCCATGGTTATTTTGCATGCTTAGTAGCGTGTTCGTTGTCATTTCAATTTTTAAATGAACATGTCTAAACATTCTGTAGAACTTCAATAAATATTTAATTACTAAGTTAAATATTTTGAATATATTCTATTTTGATATGGGGATAAATCCTCTCCCCTATTTAAATCGGTTACTTCCCGATTATTACACGTTGATCGTCATTGCCGAAATTTAGCTCCCGAAGAAGACAATCGGAGAGTACGTCAACAATTATTCATTATCATTAGATCTTCAATCCTGGAACTGGTTAGACGCCTACCATCATTGTTTCCTATTCTGAACTAACCTACACATTTCCCTGAAATTTGCACAGTCTGCATTCATCACTATCTGATCCAGGTCTGCATCTACTTCCTTTTTCCTATCTCTGCTTGTAATACATCCCATACTATTCCCCAAAAATGTCTTAGAACGCATTTTGCCCTTCTATTTCTCCTATTTTTTTCCCCACAGATATCCTTGTTCTCCTACTATTTTTATAGGCTATTTGTTATTAACTTTGTCTGTCCATGCTATCATCCTCATATCTCTGAAGCACAACATTCCAAAAGGCTGCTACCGTTTTTCTGTCTGCTTTTCCTACTGCCCGTATTTCATAGCCATACTGTGCTGTGCTCCACACATATGCTTTCAACAATTTTCTTCTTGTTTCTATGTTTGTTGTCTTTCATCATAAGCGCTGTTCTTTCTTGTTAGATGTACTTCGGTTCCCTTCAATTGTTTTACAATATATACCCTATTTCTCCGACATTTAGTGGTTGTGAAGGGAGGGGGGCTCCGTGGCGTAGTGGTATGTGTGCGACTAATACGCCCAGGGTTCGGGGCTTCAATCCCGACACGGTCCGCTTGAAAAATGTTAGGCAAGCATTTTTCACAAAAATACACCCACGTTCGGATGAGAGGTAAAATGGAGGTCCCGTGTGTGAGTGTTGTCATGCACGTTAAAGATTCCTACCTTGCTTGGAACAGCAAGGATTCGGCAAAATTATAAGTTTTTCAGATAAAAAAACTCGCTTCCTGGCCGATGTAGTACCTTCGGGTGGAGCATTGGAAAATCACATATAAGGTAAGCAGCCTGTGGCTGCCAAGTTCCCCCAGCACTTGAACATTTGCCGATTTAATGTTTTTTCTAATATATCTTTTCGCACAGTCAACATTAGTTGCAGATATTTCAAAACCAACACCTATAGTTGTTTAAAATAATCATCAGATTTATCTGCGCTTATTTTTTTGTCATTAGGTTTTCAGTCTCAAAACTGATTGGACACGTACCTGCACTTATTTATATTCTGAGCTAGCCTACACAGTTCCCTGAAATTCTCACAAAGTTTGTATATAGCTCGGTTCTCTTTCTATTGTTTTCTAATTTTATGCCATATTTCACCGAGATTCAGTGAAGGGGGTCAGCAGCCTGTAACTGCCAAGCAACAATTATTACAAAATCAAAAAATGTGGTAGGGTTACTGCTTACCAAAGTACACGGAAACTACCTCCAGTCAGATTAGTGACCCTAATGCAGACGCCAAAAAACTCCCGCCCCCACCCCCTTAATTTCGGAATCGTAGACCGAGGCAGAGCCAGAGCTTATTGCTCTTGCCCGGTCCCGTACTGTTACTAAAAGTAACGCAGTTAACAAACTTGATCTAAATTTTTCGTGTGAGGAATCTTTAATGGATTTTCTAGTTCGTACGGATGAGTTATGTCCTTCAGGTCTCCTCCTACTAATTATTTACTTCCGCCCCCGAAATTTGCGCAGGTCAAGCCTTGCTATTAGATAGCGTTAATCACGATAGCGGTCATTCTTGGTCTGTCATTGTCCGTATGGTCAAATCTACTTTCCTACCTCCTGACTACGATGATCCGTTAATACGCGAAATTTATGAGAGGACTATAGGTCCTTCGGAATCCCTTACGGGTTATGTGGCATGTATGTTGAATTTATTTCGTCGCCTTTTGGAACCACTCTCTGATGACAAACGTCCTTGTCTGATCCGGAGAAGCTTAACTCCTTTATATCAAACGTTCTTAGGCCTTACCCCTGATACTTCTATAAGTCGGCTTCTATTCTTGGGTCAACAACTTGAGACCACCAAAATTTCAGCGGAACGTTACCGACTTCCTCTTCATAAAATGACAAAATGATTAGAACCTACGTTGGCCTATAAACCCGACTCTACTATCTTTTCTTCTTCTTCTACGCCAGTTATGTTTCGGGCCTTGGGAGCGGTGTTTTTAAAACTTCTTCCAAAACTTCGTAACAATTTATTTGGTTTATACAGATATTAATACGGACTTTTGACAAACTGATTTAAAATTACTCTAAGTCGAAAAATAATTAATAATTGAACTAACATGAGTGAGTAACCTAAGCAAACTGCAATGTTAAAGCTGAAATACTTGAGACTGACTGACTGGTCTTGGGGCTCCCGGGGTATTTATGTTGTCCCTGCCCCTCACATGTCTGTGGGAACTTGCAAAGCTCATGTCTGCTTATTTCTTAATTCTATTCATTATACAATGTAACAATCTTACTTTCTAGGTAATCACGGTTCTTAACCGTCTGTTACCTGTCACCTGCAATATCACTATCGTCTGGAATACAATAAATTGTATCCGTTTTACAACTGTTAATAACCTTTATTTAATTATCCTTGAATTACATTGTCATACTTGACTTAATAATTTCTTTAACAATTTCTAGTAATTCTTAACAACTTCTATTTTATTATACATATATAGATTGGGATACATAATTCGCCTCGTGGTTGTGCTCCTGTGCATATTCGTCTTACACATACTGTTAGATGAAACACGTATGTCGATTCTTCTGTTCCTATTCCTCTATCTAATTCTACTAGTCAAGTCACATGCGTCCACTGCAATCAACCTGGCCAGGTGTCAACACGATGTATTCGTTTTCAAGCACTCCATTGGTATAGTAGCGGGAATAAGGTGTTAAGTTTAATTGTGCCCTGCTGAATGTTTTGGTCCGTTTTGGAATTCTTTTTAAATATTCTTACGCTACCGGTTCGAATTTTGTGCAACTACCGGTTAAAGGAGACGCCCCTGATTATGATTTATATTTAAATAAATCAATTTGTTCCTGTAAAGCTCATCCTAATACCATGGAAACAAGTACTTTCCAACAGTTTGTAGAATGTTATTAACGCATTTAGTTTAAGTCAAAATACCTCAATTTATCTCTATTGTTGGATAAATGCAGCACACGTACTCGAGATTATCTACGACTTTTGTTTTCTAAAGAATATGTTCGCTTTATTTATAAGTAATGATGAAGGTTTGAATAGCGTAAATATTTTACAGTTGTATTCGAATTTGCCGGTTTTCGTTATATATTCATGCATAACAACGAGTTTGGAAGTATTTTCTTGACATGTGTTACTCAAATATTTGAATCGTTTTCTAATTTCACTTTCACTTAGATCCTGCCTTTCGCCGTCATAGCAGGTGTTCTCTGCGTGATTAATACTATTACTCCAAGAGCGATGCACTTTTTTCACGAGAAGTGGATATCCTGGGGCTTCGGTAAGTTCTTCCGCACTTATCAATACTAGAAAGATTCTCTTTTGACTCTCAGACGTAGGCCCCATGGTTTCCCTGAGTTAGGCCTATGTAGGCCCGGTTGTTCTTTGACGTAGGCCAACTGCCCTTGTCTGTAGACTTCTGTTGCAGTTATGGTAGCGGCATGACTGCCGTGGCGATGTTGCTGATTCACCTCGGATGACTTAGTTGTAAGATAAGCATCACAGCACATGGAGGTATGTAGCAATATTTTCTTATATAAATATAGAGAGCATCTTTTTATCTACTTTTGCTTTTGATTGAGTAACTAATGAACAGCGGATAAATTCCAGTCACATTCCTGGATCTTCTGGGAACAAGTTTACCAACCGGTTCCGTTTAAAAACTAGCTTCACTAGTGTTACTTGCTACTATAAACTGTTTACTAGAAATAGTTCCGAATATAATACTTTTAACGAAACACGCTTGCTTATAAAAAAAACCCTAAGCATTATTCTTTTTTATTACTGAATAGTTTTCTTTACATGGCATCATACGAAATGTGCACTTCGTATTTCCATTATTAAAATTGTCCGTACAATATACTGTTTATTAATTTTTTTGTGTAAAATAGAACTTTTTATTTTTATTGTAAATAGAAAATCGATGGCGATGTACTCCCACTCTCCACGTTTGTACTTAGTCCGGTCTTTCTAAATTTCCTTTATCTTTTTATACGTAATCGTGATTCGTGCGGGTCCTTACTGTATCATCCTTTCTGTATCTGTCTGACTCGTGAGTTTCTTAACCTTACAAATTTTAAAGTTACAAAGGGAGTTACTCGACGCAATTGTCCGAACTGTTTTCCTAGTACTAATAGGAACCAATTTGTTTTGCCTCTATTTCTACGTCCTTCTCTGTACCTCCTCCTGGTCGTCCTACTCTCACTACCACATACCATTTTCAGATATATAAAGCCTTCGAACAGTACCATTGATTTCTATGGCTAACACACCACTACTCTCCAAACACGTAAAAGCAACAAAAGTGTTTGAATGATGATTGTTTTATTATCGAATACCCGTTTTCCGTAACGGGATACAAATAGAACCACCTTGAGTGCAAAAGGCCGTAAACAAGGGGTTCCGAGATAGAGCGTGGACTGTAATTATTAAGGGGTGAGGGTGAGAACAGTTTATAGGAGTATAATCATACAAAGACATAAAAAACACTTACTGAAAGTTCCTTTGGCACTGGAGAGGCACTAAACACTGTAACTAACGCTTTTGGCCAAGGGTTGAAGGAAAGGAGCGAGACAGGAAAGGAAGAGTCCAATGCCGGATTAGAAGAAAAGAGCGGATTTATTTTTATTAGTTGTGGCTATCACGAGACTTGACGACCGACTCCCGTTGACTAGCGCGAACCATTCGGACCCGCTCGCGCGGAGAGAGGGAATGTCCCGAACGGGGACTGATATGGCGCGTACATACCGCCCACCTAAAATTAAGAAAAAAATTTTACAAAAAAAACAACGAAATATAATTAGAGCTAGGCATTTCCTCCTAGCCGCAGAGTACGGTTAACCCGCCGATACTCGGGGGGGGGGGGAGAAGAAAACCAAGAGAAAGAAAACAACTAAAAGAGTGACTAAAATCGTAAAAAAATTAAAAATATACTAACGAAAATTTAAGCATTACTTTTCTAAAGGAAGGGGAAGAATTTTATTCACGGGACGAACGAAGGTACCACGAGTAACTCCGTCGCGACCGGGAAATAGCTTTTCGATACGGCCTAGCGGCCATGACAAAGGCGAGGTATTTATTCCTAGGAGAAAAACCATATGACCCACTTTCAAGTCGTTATCCAAGGAACGGTTCCACTTTGTCCGCTGCGTGAGTGTGAGTAAATATTCGTTCGACCACCGGCGCCAGAAAGATTGAGTGATTTGACATAAGCGTTGCCAACGTGAATGTAATTTGATACTCTCGGGAAGAGTGATTTCTGGCAAACTCAGAATTGGACCCCCAATCAGAAAATGACCAGGGCTTAGGTAATCAGGGCTATCAGTAGCGTCCAAGGAGTAGAAAGCTAGAGGTCGGCTATTCAACACGGCTTCGATACGAGCAAATATAGTTGTGAGCTCCTCAAATGTGAGGACCTGTTGACCGATAGTTCGCAGTAATAAGGCTTTTGCGGATTTTACGCAAGCTTCCCAAATGCCACCAAAATTAGGTGCATATGGGGGGTTAAATTGCCACTTAACTTGAAGAACAGCCATTGCAGAAAATATTTCCTCATGATTTTGACGCAAAAATTCACTGGCTTCCTTCAGCATGCGAGCGGAGCCAATAAAATTTTTGCCACAGTCTGAATAAATGGAATCAGGAGCGCCGCGACGAGAAACAAAACGATTAAAGGATGCCATAAAAGCGTTTGTAGAAAGTTCAGAAACCAGCTCTAAATGCACAGCTCTGGTGCACATGCAAACAAAGGCACATAGATAAGATTTTCGATTAGAAGAATTTCGATTTAACGAAGCTTTCGTTAAAAAGGGGCCAGCAAAATCAATTCCGACGTGAGCAAATGCGCGAGTTAATTGTACACGAGAAGGAGGCAGATCGGACATTATTGGCTGAGGGGGCTTAGTGTTTAATCTAAAACAGGACTAACAATGGTAAATAGTTTGCCGAACTAAAGAGCGCAGACCAAAAATCCAATAAGTTCGGAGAATAAGAGAATGTGTCATAGAGGGGCCTGAATGTAACGATAAAAGGTGATAATGTTTGCAAATTAATTTAGATAAGTTCGCCCGTTTAGGCAATAATAGAGGATGCTTGCTAGTATAGGGCAACTGAGAATGTTTCAAGCGACCGCCCACCCTAAACAAGCCTTGGGAATCAATAAAGGGCGATAACTTTCTAAACGAGAGAGGAAGATTCTTATTTTTTTCATATAATAATAATTCTGAAGTAAAAAACTGACGTTGAGTCAACTTTACACAAGTCATCAGACCATTTCGGAATTCGTCGCAGGAAATGGGGCCTAACATTTTTTCTCGGGGGTGGCGACAATTGTGAATAAACCGATTCACATAGGCCATGCTGTATTGCAAATGAGATAAACAAGAGAATCGCTCCATAAAATCACAAAATTCATTTTGTTCTGTAGCAATAAGCGAGACAGGAATTTGTTTCAATTCGGGAACTTCCCCTATAGGAGGGAAAGAGCTGTTGAGGTTGATAAAATCGTAATTGAAATTGCACGAACCATGCCACCACAATTCGTTGTGCAATAGTTGAAGTGGAGAACAACCTCTTGAAGCCACGTCTGCGGGATTATTTTCCCCGCAAATATGACGCCACTGAGAAATAGTAGTATATTCCAGAATTTGGCTAACTCGATTTCCCACAAATGGCTTGAGCAAATATGAAGGAGTCTGTAGCCAGGTTAGTACTACTTGAGAATCAGAAAATAGTTTCGTTTCCAAAATTGGGTAAGAAAATTTATTTAAAGTAATTGAATGAATTAATTTTGCCAATAAAGAGCACCGAAAGTTCTAAGCGGGGGATACTTAAATATTTTAGAGGAGCAACCTTGCTCTTAGCTTGAATTAGGTTGCAATTCACTGAATCACCACAAATTATATGTAAATAGACGCAAGCGCCGTAACCCCTTTCGCTCGCATCACAGAATCCTAACAATCTGTAGGTTCCCGTGAATTGAGACAAAAGACGAGGAATTTTTAGCTGCGATAATATTGTAACTTGGTTACAAAAATCTTGCCATTCAGAACACCAATTATGGTCGGGGACATCATCCCAACCTAATTGTTGTAACCAAAGCCGTTGTAACAGGTGTTTGACTATAAAAATTACCGGGGTTAACCAACCTAACGGGTCGAATATACGAGCCATATAAGAAAGTACGGCGCGTTTATTAAACGGGCCTGCAAAGGGAATTACGTTATAAGTGAATACGTCTAATAAAGGATTCCAAACTAAACCTAATATTTTTATACCGCTCACTTGATCAGAGAAAGTAATAAGAGTTTCTAATTCCGATCTTTCAAAATCTTGTAACAATTCCACGGCATTGCTTGACCATTTACGCAAATGAAATTGTCCGAGAGAGAAGCTTAATAAGCTCGCGCTGTAGCTGTCTCGCTTCTGTGACACTACAGGCACCAAAAATTACATCGTCCATGTATGTGTGATGCATAATAGCTTCGGAGGCCATAGGGTAAGATTTACCCTCGTCAATTACTAATTGCTGAAGTACTCTTTGAGCCAAAAATGCGGAGGGCGCTAACCCATACGTGAGAGTTTTGAGTTCATATTCACAAATATTTTCCTGAGAAGTAGATCGCCAAAAAATGTGCTGGAATTGACGATCCGAGGAACAAACCAGAATCTGACGGTACATCCTTTGGATGTCCGCACAAACAGCAATTTTGTGACAACGAAATGCGGATATTATTTCGGGTAGATTTCCTTGTAGTTTAGGGCCAGAATATAACCTAATGAATCAGTAGCAGAACCATTGAAAACAACGCGTAGCTTCGTGGTGCTACTTGTTATTTTAGAAACTGCATGATGCGATAGTACATAATCGGAGGGGGTTTCGGCAACGGACATGTGACCAAGATCGAAATATTCCTGCAAAAAGCCATTATAAGCATTTAGCTTTTCAGGAGAGAGTAAAAGACGCCTTTCTAAATTTAAATAGCAATTATAAGCGGCCCGACGATTTTTACCAAGCGGTTCAATACTATGATTGAAAGGAAGAGCAACCGTGTAACGACCAGAATCGTCACGCGAGTGGGTTGCGAGAAAATGCGTCTCACAAAACACATCTTCTGGGTAGGTTTCCGTGGGAATTTTAATTTCTTCCAATTCCCAGAAATTTCTTATTTCTTTATCTATAGAATCAGATTGAATGAAAAGTGAAGTAGCATTAACCGTAGGGTTAATACACGGAACTTGACCGAGCAGCACGTAACCAAACATGGTTTGAATCGCCAAAGGGCGGCCAGGAATAATAGCGGAATGTTCGGAAAACAGTACATATCTCGGCACCTAGAAGAATTTCTACGGGCAAGGATTGATGGAAACTTTTATCAGCCATTTGCATATTTTTAAATTTATTATAAACAGAAATGGGCAATGAACTACCCGGTATATTTCCTGTTATTTTAGAAATATTGAAGCCTTGAATTGAATTCTATTTTGAGAATATTTAGAATAGACTGTGCAACAAACAGTCCCCTTGGACTTTATTAAAGCGTCGGAAATTCCACTAACTTGGCGGGAATCCCTAGTACGCTGAAGACCCAAACGTTGAACACATGTACTAGTAATTGCGTTTATTTGAGATCCAGAATCAAAAACGCACCTTACGGGTTGTAAATCCTGGTTTATATCTAAAATAAGAGCCTGCACTGTTGCCAACAGCACAGTATAATTTTCATGAGAATTCGAAACATTACAAGCCGAAACTATTTCGGGTGCTATTGCAGTAGAGGATTTTTCCGAATTATGCACCACCTCGTTGGGCAGGGGTTTATGCAACAAAGTATGGTGATATGAGGAATGGCAAACTTTACATTTACCTTCAGAATTGCAACCTCGAGTATGATTACCAAAGCATTTAAAGCACAAATTTAAAGTTTTAATAGTGGAATAACGATCGGCAATATTAAGTGCATGAAATGTTGAACAACCATAAATTTTATGAGCTTCACCACAGCACGGGCATGAAACTCGGGCAGCTTTAGCCGTAGCGGCATTTTGCGAACTTTTCATTAAGAGAGACTGATTGAAGTTGGATTTGAAACGAGGATGCGCATTAGGTTTAATAACCCTATCTTTTTTCATATCGTCATAAAGCTCAGAGGTTTTGCTTTGCAACGATAAAAAATCGAAGAGCTGAGAACAAGTAGGAACTTCGGAACCTACTTTTAGATCAAAAGCATTTTGCGTTTTGAACTCAAGATTACGGTAACACAACGAAAATAGTATAAAGTCGGCCAAATCTTCGACTTTATCCGCCGCCTTCAATGTGTTAACAGCGTTAAAGTGAATATTGATGAAGTTTGAGAGAGATCCAGATGATTTAAATTGTAATATTTTATTTAAATAATAGCTAGTAATTCTACGGGGTGAGCTATAGCGTTCTTCTAGCTTATCAAAAGCTTGTTGGCACAAATCAGCCTCAAGGGCTAGATCCGAAATTAGGGCGAGTGCTTCACCCTTAAGATAGCTACGCAAATAGTGATACTTACGAATTAGCGGGATTTGTTCGTTTTCATGAACCAGACTCTTGTAAAGCGAAATGAAATTTTGCCAGTTTTCTACACATCCATCAAAGGGGGTTATACTTAGAGGTATTAAATAACTTACAGAAGTTTGAGAGGGATTAGTTGAAATATCATCAACCGATTTTGATGCATTTTGTTTGATATCTAAATACCGCGTACGAATAACGTCTAACAGATTGTCAAACGAAGAACTTTGAGTTTTAATCTCATCCTTTTCGTCAACAACCGAATTATAGGTTAAAATTTTATCGTAGACAACATCTAGTTGTTGTTCAATACTAGGCGGCTCCGTGGCGTAGTGGTATGTGTGTGACTACTACGCCCAAGGTCCCGGGTTCGAATCCCGACACGGTCCGCTTGAAAAATGTTAGGCGAGCATTTTTCACAAAATACACCCTCGTTCGGATGAGAGGTAAAATGGAGGTCCCGTGTGTGAGTGTTGTCACGCACGTTAAAGATCCCTACCTTGCTTGGAACAGCAAGGGTTCGGCAAAATTCCAAATTTTCCAGGTAAAAAAAACTCGCTTCCTGGCCAATGTAGTACCTTCGGGTGGAGCATTGGAAAATCACATGTAATGTTGTTCAATACTTTGCATACGTAGATATCTCGCTTCTACGGCAGCTAAACGGGTTGCGGTACGAACATAATCGGCAATTTCGGTTAAGCGCGCGAAATAGTCTTCAAGTTTTTTCTTTAAAATATCACCTTCTGCCATAATTAAGAACTTTATGAATAAATTAACAATAGTTAAGTAAACTAACGTACGTATTAAAGGACGGCTTGTTTGTAAACAAACAAATTCTGAATGGAGTGCAATGATCTTGATATTGAAATATGGTAACAATAATCTAATTGCAATGAACTTGAACTCGAAAGAATGCACGTGCGATTTAACAACAAATTGAAACGTACAGATAACACTTTCAAATCGTTTCTATTATCAAGTACTAAATGATTTACGAATTTGTGAATTAATAAAGACCTACGTTTGTATGCCTTTGAATCGATGAGGCGAGAAAGAGAGAACGATATAAACGTAGTTCTAGATCCGGTCGATGGAGCAAATGTTTTATTATCGAATACCCGTTTTCCGTAACGGGATACAAATAGAACCACCTTGAGTGCAAAAGGCCGTAAACAAGGGGTTCCGAGATAGAGCGTGGACTGTAATTATTAAGGGGTGAGGGTGAGAACAGTTTATAGGAGTATAATCATACAAAGACATAAAAAACACTTACTGAAAGTTCCTTTGGCACTGGAGAGGCACTAAACACTGTAACTAACGCTTTTGGCCAAGGGTTGAAGGAAAGGAGCGAGACAGGAAAGGAAGAGTCCAATGCCGGATTAGAAGAAGAGAGCGGATTTATTTTTATTAGTTGTGGATATCACGAGACTTGACGACCGACTCCCGTTGACTAGCGCGAACCATTCGGACCCGCTCGCGCGGAGAGAGGGAATGTCCCGAACGGGGACTGATATGGCGCGTACAATGATCAAACGACTCCTACATATACACTTCCACTTCAGGCTGTGCCTCCCCAACGATTTGAACAAAAAATTCAAACTAGTGACTTACAGGTAGCAACTAAAAAGTTTGTTCCTACTACCTTACATAATACTGCCAAAGAAATTCCTGTCGAGTCTGCAATAACAGATGCAGTTGTAGTGACGATAACTAATAAAACTAAGGAAAAAGAAAGTCCCGTTGAAGCTAGAAGTGGATTTGCAAATACTCTAAAGTCCAAGTACATATATATATATATATATATATATATATATATGTTTACCCTATCTCGATCAATATCTAATTAATAAAATAAACAAAATTTTTTTCTCAAAATTTGGTAATACTAAACTAGCTTATAAAACCTACAACACTCTTTACAAACATGTTACGTTTATTTCTTTACATAAATTAAATACCTTTTTTTCACCTGGTTAAGTCATTACCCGCTCGAATAAATTCCATTTCTATTCTTAAATTCTTCAATAATACCCTATATAGTGTACCTGTTCAGTATAAGCCCGCTTAACATAATTTTAACTCAAATCCACTTTGCTTTTAAAACGAAAATTTATTCGATAAATTAAATAGTCAATACCTTGTTTTAGGTATCCATTAATTTGTTAAACATTCCGATAACGTATAATTGCTTTCTATTGTGTTTCCCATTTAAAGACTTGTCGAAATAATAGATCTTACTATTGTTTGATAGCGTGTTTTTTAGTTTGCTAATCGCGCTTCGATAACGCGAGGATTGCAGTTCGAACTCGTGTTATTTGAACCCATTTTGAATTTGATTCTGCAACTTGTGTGTTGAAATATTTTCTACATTATTCGTCACAGCATCTTAAAAGCAATGCACGTTTTTTTGTTCGACAAGTAGGAGGCATCTTGTGTGTTGGTGAATTTTTCCCCGCTTACCCATTCTAATCAAATTCTCTTTATAGCTCTTAGCTGGAGGCCAAATTGGTTCTTTCTTTATGTAGGTCCACCTGTTCGTTGACGTAGACCAACTGCTTTTGTCCGAAGACCGCCGCAGTTACGGTGGCAGGGCAAATGGATCCTGACTACCGTGGCATTGCTGTGCTGACTCACACCCGACGGGTTGCAAGATAAGTATTCCGACGCATAGAGATATGTGACTCGTTTTCTTTTATGCACATCGAAGATTATTATTTGTCAGCGGTTGATGTTGTGAAACCAGTTCACCATACATGTTTAAAAGCTAGCTCCGCTACCGCTTCTGGTTATATTTCTTTAATTCTTACTACAACTTGGTCTACATTTAATACTTTAATTTAACACACTTGCTATGGAGAAAACCTGCATTTAATACTTTAATTTAACACACCTGCTATTGAGAAAATCTAAGCATTACTTTTTTCCAATGAGTTTTATTACATGTTAGCTACGAAGTGTGCACTTCGTGGATCCATTATCAATTTTGTCCTTTATAATATAACTTAAATTTAGTACTTTTGTTTGTCCATGTGAATCAAGAAATTTTTATTTATTCTTATTGTTAATAGATAATTGTGGGCGATATACTTTTTTTTGTTGTTTTTTTGGTATGTAGGTGAATCCCCCATCTTAGTAAACCCCAATAATCAGCATTCGGCCAACATCTGGTATTTAATAACCACGTGTTCAGTCTTTCCATAGACACCAAATTTGTACATCATATTGCAACAAAAAATTTTACTAGATTAAATTTTATTGAAGACTTAATAGAGAAAGAATTACTAAGCAATCCCCTATATCTAAATACCAAATCTAATTTAAATAAACCTTACATTCCTATATGTAAAAGGTTAAACTAGTTTCTTCTTTATAGCCTGCAAACTTGATACTCTTTGACCTCAATGTTTTAATTTATTTATTCTAAATATTGCCGATGGTAGATTTGTTTTCCACAAGTAAGCTTTTATATTTTACCTTACAATAATATTTTACGTTAACTTGTTATGCTTTTGTAGAAAATGACACTGAAGGTGACTATTTATAGTCGAAAGCGCTCTGTTTTTAACTTATTACATGTTGACCATTATATTCTTTCAAGCTTTTCCTAATATTTCTGTGGTTATGTGACACATATTTTTTACTAAAATTTTGTTTAATTAAACACTTTGTTATTTGTATGTGCTTCAATTTCCTACAGTTATAAACAAGTTCTGCCCTATCAATCAAAATTTAATTTCTAAACACAAGGAGATGCCTGCCCTCTACCATGTGAAGGACGAAGTATTCATGCCAAAAAATAGTAATATATTCACCACGAATTTTTTTTGTAATGAGTATATGTGTAAACACGTTACCTACGTTTCGATAGGAGTGACCTTGACCTGATGCTTTGTCGTTACGCTACTGTAGTGTATTTGAAGTCATTTAATAATTTACTACAAAACTTTGGTGCATGTTACAATGATTTCTTCCTAGTTCATATGGAACCACACATTGTGGTGATGTTCACTATAATTGCAGTACATTTTACAATACCTTTTCTTCAGTGTATTAAGCTTTCAATTACATATAATTTCTGAATCAGCTTCATCTCAGACAAGGACATATCTTGAGGCCTCACAGCTTATGCATTGCGTGATGGTTTACGGTGTCGGGTTAGCTGCAAAAATTTTACTATTTTTATTGTACTGCGGCCACGTACACAAGCCAAATGTTCTAGAAACAGCAAAATCTGTTTCCTACCTTTGCAGAATATATTTAGTTGTATTTTGTACTGCTGTTTGCAGAGTATTTGGCAAATACGATTTAAATATCTACTTAAAGCAGAAAACTTCTAGAGAAAAATTATAAACAAACTTCTTAGAAATAACGTTTTCGTTTCACAATTAAAATCTTCAGTTTTTTTGAGTTTGTTGCTTGTGGGCTTGTGAGTTCAAAACAAGTTTCGGTACCTTAATGGACTTCGATTTTAACGTGGTTGTATTATATCCCTCAAAATTTAATACTAATAGTAAGAATCTATAACACGCTAGCAACTGCAGTTACTATTGGATTGCAATCAAATATTTTACTTAAGAGTCTGTCAAGCGCTTTCCAAATACGCTTACGAAGAACACTAAGCTTTTCATCAAGCAATCTGTGGAAAATTTACTAGATACCTCAACTAATCTCTTGGCGGCATTATGAGCAAGTATAAAGTTCTAAAGCATACGTATGATTCCAATCTCAAAAGCAAACTAGGTTGAAAACTTACTTTCGTGTCTCTATCTAACATATCTCTGGATAGTTTTTCAATTAAGCACTTTATTCCCTTTAGCGTATAGCCTCTTTAACATAAGTATACGTATTAGAGACTACCGCAAAGCTTAATTCCAAACAAATGCGAACTTTATAAACCAATAAAGTGTTACTGAAAATTTATCTTATTTAAAAATCAGCATTTAAGAAAAAAATAAAATGTAGTTAACAAATTTGTTTTTTATCTTTTCGCGGTTAAGGTTAACTGTGAATACCATAACTTGTTGTGCGAAACCAAAAGCTACATAGTGAATTTAACATAAGTTGTACTGAAACGTAAACGCTGGTTTGTAATATTAAACAAATTTTTTTGTGTATTATTTCCTGGCCTTGCTTATTGTCTAACCATATGCAACCTTTTTCTTAAATCCATACCATTTTCCAGGGTCCACACCTCTACGGCATCATCTCGTTCACTTTTCTATAACTAATCTTCTATTTCCCTTAGTCATATCCTCAGAGTTGACTTAAGGTAGCAGTAGAAGAATAGGGCGATCCCGACCAAATTGAACATTTGCGTAATCGTCCTGTTGTAATATAATGAAAACAAAAGCGTCACTCGAATATAACACAACATAAAAAAATATACGTTTAAGCAAATATCGGTTATAAAATCTTAAAATCTAAATATTACATACAAGCGTACTTACACAATGTTTCCAGCCCTAAATATATACAAGAAGAACATTAGACATAAAATTTACAGTATGCTTGCCTGCTCTGTGAAGTACACTTCCTAAAAGTAAAACGTAACAGTAAATTTAAGTAGCCTGACCCTAAACTAAAATGAATCAAGTGTGAAACGTAATCTAGATCATAATTTAGTAAACAAAGTGTTGACGACAGTATTTCGTTATATTAATTTTAAAACAAGTAAAAATTCGCTCTAACGCGAACTTTATATTAATGTGACTTGAGAAATAATTATGGAATCCCTTGCGCATTGACATGAAAAAAACAATTTTAACACGCAGTCTGTAATTTATTGTGTAATAACAACGAGTACGAAAACTATAACATCTACGTGGTTATCAACCACCAAAAGAAGTAGCTTATATTTTACAACAGCATTAAAAAACAGAACATAGTAGCTGTACCTTCGGAAGTATAGTTGTCTACTTCTGGTACCATCATCGTGTACCTGAAAAAAGCGTATGCACTTGCCGTCAGACTGGATACTCTTATCACACTATTGCACTAGACTACAACACTACGTAAAACAGTTTATTAAAAAAGCATCTTAATCAGCAGCGCGACTTACAGGACTTCTTTACGGAAAAAGGGCTCTGTATGTAATCGGACCGCCTTTAAAGCTCAGTCTGTATTTATAAGGAAGAAATTACGCGGAGGCAAGGCGTTTGCCTTTCAAAAATATTTCCAAACAATTAAATGTAAAGAATTCTTAGAACTGCGCCTGTAAAAGTATATTCCAACTGCAAAGCACGGCTTGCAAATAAAGAGAAAACATAACGGCTATCAAGAGTTGCTAACAAGAGGACAGTTTATTCCTCGTGCAACTGGGTGTGCTGAACACCTGCGGGATAATAGAATGCCGCTTAATAGAAGTTCTTAGTATTTATAACAAATCCTTAAAAGCTTTTACATTGCAAGTGGTTGAGGCGTACTTCGAAAGAAATTACAAGGCGAAGTTATTTCAATCTTTTAAGGAGAACCATAACAATATTTGATGCAGGTGTTTAGCTTATTTCGAAGAATTTATACGGCGTAGCTTTTAGCCTTTTAAAGGAGCGATGCAGGTTGTTAACCCATTGCAAGGGATTAGTAATCGCCGGCTTTTTAGTTTTCTAAAAAAAACTATAAAAGTATTGGATGCAGCTGTTTAACTTATTTAAGAGAATTTACAAAACGGATTCTTTTTAATCTTTGCAACTCAACGGAGATTGTTATGGAACAAATTGTACGTATTTAACGATGTACTAAGAACTAGCAGATTTTATAAGACGTCTCTAAATTATCGTAGTTAGAATTTAATATTTATGCAGAAATAGATCGCTTGGAGGGATTTAACCTAACAACATCAACGAATTTAGGTTTTTCAAGGTTAGTGTTTCCATCGCGGTGAAGATTTAAGCTACGTTTATTCCTGCCATCTCTAATTTGCAACCCTTAATATCAAGGATGTTAGAAAACGTATTTCCTGGGCTGCGATTCTTTTTATGACTTGACACTTTGACGTTGTTTCATTTCTGATCGTTGAAGGGTGTAGTAGCGTGTCTTATATACAAAATCAATAAACATTGCTTTAGCTGCTTCTTATTTTCAGTCTAAGGCTGTTATGTTTCCGGCGAAAAGTTCACTAATTTACCTAAATGATGGTTGTTGTCGATTTCTGACACGCTTACCGAATAATACATATTGCGGTTAGGTTCCTCTTTCAGATTATACCCAGGCGATATGGAAAGGCTGAATTCGAATATGTGGTGACTAAGAAAATTGTTTTTGAACGAGTCAATGGTGATATTGGTTTCCACAAAAATGTTTTAGCAGAGATTATGTTCACCTGCTGATGCAAGAAGCTTGCTGATAGTTTGCGGTTGATAAAGCTACTTCGTATAGAACGCTTTAGCGTGTTATTATTCACACTCAGTTTAAAAAAATTGTCATTGTTCTCGCCGACGTCGTGAACGCCACTGAACCCTTGTTTGAACTCCTGCTGTGCATATACGTTTATTTCTCGGTTTAATGATTACTTTATGCTGCTCCGAATTGTCAAAATACAACGCCGTCGGGCGCAATTGAAGTGCTACCATCAAAATCTGAGAAAACAGAATTAATTTCTAAATTGCAAAATACGCCACTATAATATGCCTAATATGTACTGTAAGTCTTAAAAATCCATTTAGAAAATAATAATGAACCGATTTTGAATATAGCATGGACGCAGTCGAACACACCCAAATTGAAGCATTGACGCGTGGCGTTTAGAAAATACATGCATAAAACTTTCCACTTTTCGACACAGAATACCTTAGTGCTAATACTTTCGGATAGCATGCACGGGATTCAGGGTGGATGCTGATATCGTTCTATTTTATTTTTAACTTTTAAAAAGACACCCGACGCCACTGTGCACCAAGCAGTACAACGACTTTTCAGAAGAAATACAAAGGTACAAGGAGGTGCGGAAACAATTAAGGTGTTTATGTATTTTACAACGTTTGGCTAAGCCACATAGATTTTTTAATCTTGCAAGTGGGATTAATACTCTCTCTAATTTAAATTAATTCTTACGGAATCTACATTTTGGTTCTTATCTGAGTAAAGGCATATTTTTGTGAGAAATACTTAATGTCTTTTATGCGGTTCGTGTCGGAAATCGAACCTGGGACTTTGGGCACAAGCACACGGAAAACTAAGCCACGGAGCCCTCCTACATTTGTTTTTTCAATGCTCCGCTACAAGGTGTTACATCAGCAATAACAGACCTGCCCCTGTATTGTATTTTAAGTAGTAAATAAGCTAGCGTAGGTGGAAGTGGAGAGTCGAGTAGAGTTCGCGAAAAGCTCAAGACGTAGTGTGAGGGAGACTTGGGCACGATAACAATAATGTTACTTTTAAAAATTGTTCAAGTTTATTATTAAGATTTGGAAGAGGGAGGAGGTAGTGCATGGAAGAGTGAGTGTGCTGCAGGCAGATTACTTGTTTCAACAGGAAAACGACCCGATGTTTAACTGCAGTTACATATTAAATGTATTGAATGAAGTTTATGGATTTATTCATATGTGCAATTTGGAAGAGGTGCGAATTTAAAGTATTGAACTAATAAGGGTGGTTGGCCCGAAAGCTATGACATTCATCATCAAGGGAACCACTAAGTGCACGCTTTCAGATATCCAGGTAAAGGCTCATGGTGCTTGGAGGTCGTTACATAATTTGCCGTCAACGGGGACGTTTAATTAGTTACGCTTCAATAAACGAAATAGCGGCACGAACCCAATGTTGATGGGGAACTAAAACAAATATTTTCTTTTAATTGTAGGTATATTGATTGTTGTATGGTGTTAATTAAGGTATGGTAAATTGGGGTGAATAAATGTTTACATATCTACACAAATCATCCATGGTCCAGAAAACTTTTAAAAAGGGTGCCCGATGGTGTTGAGGTGTAGACCAGGGGAAAGCATTTGAAAAAATTAAATTAGCTTTTGTATCGATTGTCATATTCAAACATCTGTATTTTGATCGCGTGTCTTCTATTCAAACGAATGGCTCGGATGTGGATCTAGGAAGGGTTCTATTTCAAATTAGTCTGGAAACCCTAGATAAGGAGATAAGTACATTTACGAGTCGTACAATACACGGTTCTAAAACTGGATACTGAGTAACAGAAGAAGAAGCCTTGACAGTACTGCATTGCTTGCAGCATTGGCGAGTATTTTTTTTAACATCAATCAGCAGTAATTACGAATCAGAAGTCGTCTTTTTTAATGCCATGCAGGTTGTTATAGTCGCGATTAACAAGGTGGGTGTTATATTTACAAGAATACGCTTTTGGTACTACCCATTGCGCGTGCAAGAAGAATGTTCTAGTTGATACACTATCCCGGTATCGAATCAAGAAATGAAGTGAGTCGGAAACCGTCAGGGAGAGATCAACCGAGGTTTCCGAGTTAATAAAATCCGATTTGTATAAAGAGGTTGAGTTGAGCGTGTGAAATATTGTTGAAGAGTAAGGAAAGAGGAATTGTCTAAAGTGGAAATTTCAAAAAGATGTCCCGGCGGTATTTAGGGAATGAAGGAGATCTTTTTATGCGGGGTCACAAAGGGTCCGTTTGGTTTTAAGGTGTGTGTGTGTACTGTGTACTAGTTTTTAGACAGATAATAATAGTTATGCAAAAACACGAAGATATCGGGCATTTTGGAGCGGGAAGGTGCTCCCAGGCATTGCGCAAAAATTACTGTTTCACTAAGAGGAAACATTTTGTTCGAAAAATCCTTTTGAGGTGAAACTAGTGTTAAAAACAAAGAATTCACTTAGACTTTGCGGTAGACGTATTAGTGTACTGGCAGAAGCGCCGCATAAAGTTATACGTTTGGATTTGTCCACTGACCATATTGTGTACGATTGCAACTCAGTCACTAGTTGTAGTAGAGGTTTGCAGTAAGTTGGTTTCGTTGTATCCTCTTAAGTGTGCTATATCGACTACTATTTTGCGACGTCTAATATACAAGTATTTCTTGGAGCTCGGCAAGCCAGTAAAAGGTGGAGGGTATCATTGGATTCCGTAGGTGTCAGGGGTTATCTATACACCGGCATATTACCCATAGGGCAATACAACAGAACATGTTAATCGTGAGAATGTTCGTATTTCTAGGTTGGTGTGTCTTTCGGCTCATTGGGGGGGACTTTAGTGCTGGATAAAACAAAGAATTGGATTAACAGAGCAATACACGATTCTAAAGGATTTAGCTCTTCTGAATTACATTTTGAGATACTCATCGATAATCCTACGGATAAGAAAACTGCTTTCCCTGCCAACCCGTTAAATGTAAATAGGAATGAAGTTATAACAATTGCAAATAATAAATTAAAGTCGAAGGTTAAAGAGCATAAATTGCGTTATAAAAATACACAAAAAGTGCATTAAGGTTGACTAAAGCGATAAGGTACTAGCTCGAACGCATTTTCAGTTCTCTAGTGCGGGGAAAAAAATTGAAAAGCACTTTCCACTGTCTACCGGTCCCGCTACTATTGCATCGAAATGTGGACCAAATTCTTATAAAGTGAGAGACGACGCCATTGGCGCCTCGTTTGGTATTCACAATGTTTGTCACGTAAAACCGGAGAGCTTGTCCTATCGGAGGGTAATCAATGAATTCCTTAGTATAAATTCACCGTCATTACAAAGGCAAGCTCAGCAATTAAGTTAAATTTATACGGCGTGTTACCCTATATCAAAGTACTCGTGCTGAACATAGAACAAAGAGCTAGAAAATCGGAATCTCCAACTCATTTTTTTTGCTACCCTAAGAGCAGCAAATCTATTGGATACCCATTCCACTAAAGTTTTTTTAAAGATACCTTGCATAGGGGAAGAAAGCATATAAATACGATTGCGAACCCAGCAGAATTCAGTACACTTAGTGCTCACCATTGCCTAAGACCTCTAATACAGTGTAACAGTTTTATTTTCGAGTTGGTAAACCTCTTCATTAAAGGTACAAAAATAATAAAACACATTTATTAAGTAAAGTCGTAATACGTTTAACAATTAAATTATTACATTGAAACAGTATCTAGACTCGTTAGTCTATTTGTTTTGGATGTCGGTGTATTCCACAGCCAGTCGCAAAGACGCTTAGAGGTGTCACAACCTCCCCCCTTGGACCCTCCGATCGTCCGAGAGCGCGTGATAGGCACTCGGCCATAGGTAGAAGGTAAAGCAGGATGTATACGAGGACGATGGCCAGTGACCTGCGGGTCGGTTTGAATGAGTGAGCACATTCTTAGAATAACGGTTGGTAAAGTATACACTTTATTATCTTGTTTAATTTGAAAAATTTGTTTAGCGCAACAAAATTTAGGCGATGAGAATCTAAACGACATGAATGTATGCAACAAAATTTAGGCGATGAGAATCTAAACGACATGAATGTATGCAACAAAATTTAGGCGATGAGAATCTAAACGACATGAATTTAGTACTTTGAATACGAGAATCTACGTTAAGAAAACCACTTCATTTTACCATGTGTATTTAGAGGATGGAATGCTGATCTAATTAATAGAAGATCGTTTGTTGCTCCGAGCCAAGATGCTACGTTGATAGAATGTAAGCAGTAAATGCCGCATGGCGATGCACTTCCTAATCCTGTCTTGGAAAGCAGTTTTGTTTGGTTCGTAGTAGATTTAAGAAATTCCTTTGTGTTTCATTCAGGAAGCACGCTATTTTGTTTCGATGTGTAGAATTGCGTATTTGTTATTTGCTTCAACTATTGCTAAGCTGGAGTTCCCAGTGTTAAATTTAAAGTTCACTCATTTGATTTTGTAAGAATATAATCTGTTAATTACAATAGCAGGTGTAATTATATCATTTGTTTGTTTGAAATATGTTGTTGACACATGTATCCGTGATGGCAGATGCTTAACACTGCGTCACTACCGACTTTGAAAACAAGAATATTTTTGTGAACATTTTCATTTTAAACTGAAATTAGTACTTCGAACTTAAAGAGAAAAATTTGTATTTTAATTTCTATAATGTAATTAACCTAAACAGATCTGAGTGGGTTAGAAAATATTGGTGCAACAAGTTACACTTTGTTGTAATGTGTTTGATCATGAATAGGGTTGATAAACCTTATGTTAAATTTACAAAGTAATTCAAGTAATTTTTTTTATTTTTGTTGCATTGAATTTTATTTAAAGATAAACAGATTCTTTCGAGTAAATTATTAATCCAAGCTTAAAGTTTTTTTATTTTGATCAAGTGTGATCAAACCTAACCACCGAAATTTAATATCTTTAAGAGTTGTATTTTGATACCACCCTTATTTAGAAAATATTTTTTTATATTTCTTTAGGTATATTTGCGGGACACAAACAGTGCTCCCATTCTATGTTGATTTAATTATTTTACTTTCTTACAGGAACAGCGTCTTATTCTGTTAAGACAGTTTTTTGGCAGCGAAGGCGATCTTTTTTTCTTTGGGTCTCCACGTCCGCTCTTAGAAATATGCCATGCCATTAACGTGAATCAATCCGGACTTGGTGGCGCCTATTTGTTTTAGTTTGAGTATGATCCCCCAACAGATTTCGACTTACCCCCCATTGCTCATAGCTCTACCCAAGGAATAGACCCCTAGTTACGTCGGAAGACTTTGTTTTGCTGACCCCCAACTTCTAGAGTCAGTTATAGGTATTAAGAAGAGAACGCTAGTTAAGTCCAATTAAGGAAAAATGTAACACTGACGCTGGCAACGTTTGGGGCTTGCCATGACAAAAAAAAAAACGTTTCAACAGTGCTCACCATAGCCTGTAAACCACTTCAACAAGAAGTGCTCCCTATAGCCTGCTTAATTTTGACCAGTTACGCTGCCCGCCGCCGTACCTGGGGGCACGTCGCTATAGTTCAGTAAATCACGTATAACTGTGCTCTCCATAGCCTGCTTATTCTTGATCCGTTACGCTGCCCGACGCCCTAACTGGGGCACGTCGCTATAATTCTTTATAACTCCACGTTGACCCACAAGTATAACACAAAGCTTTCCGGAGAGTCCCGAAGACGTCTGGACCTCTTCAAACTATAAACGCTTTCTAATTATCGTTATTCAAGTTCTACTCAGCTCACAAGTATATCCCGAGGCCTTCCGAAGGATTCCGAAGCCTACCGAGGACTTCTGAACCTCTTAATATTGTATATATGTTCAATGTACAGTTCTTATGTATATACCATGATTTTTTATAACTCCACATTGTTTCACAAGTAAACCACGAAGCCTTCCGAAGAGTACCGAAGACCGCCGGAGACGTCTGGACCTCTTCAAACTATAAATACTTTCTAATTATCGTTATTCAAGTTCTACTTAGCCTCACAAGTAAATCCCGAGGCCTTCCGAAGAATTCCGAAGCCTTCTGAACCTCGTAATGTTGCGTATATATTTAATGTATAATTCTTGTGTGTATATCATTATTCTTTATAATTCCACGTTGTTCCACAAGTAAACCTTGAAGCCTTCCGAAGAGTCTCGAAGACCGCCGAAGACGCATGGACCTCTTCAAACTATAAATACTTTCTTATTATCATTATTCAAGCTCTTACTCAGCCTCACAAGTAAATCCCGAGCCCTTCCGAAGAATTCCGAAGCCAACCGAATACCTCTGAACCCTTTAATATTGTACATATGTTCAATGTATAGTTCTTGTGTTCAGATCATAATTCTTTATAACTGTACGTTGTCCCACAAGTAAAACGAAACCCTCCGAAGAGTTCCAAAGACGTCTGGACCTCCTCAAACTATAAATACTCTCTAATTATCGTTATTCAAGTTCTACTCAGCCTCACTAAGGAATCCCGAGGCCTTCCGAAAAATTCCGACGCTTACCGAAGACTTCTGAACCTCTTAATATTGTATATATGTTCAATGTATAGTTCTTGTGTTCAGATCATAATTTTTTATAACTTCGCGTTGTCCCACAAGTAAAACACGAAGCCCTTCAAACAGTTCCGAAAACGCCGAAGACGTCTGGACCTCCTCAAACTATAAATACTTTCTAATTATCGTTATTCAAGTTCTACTCAGCCTCACAAGTAAATCCCGAGGCCTTTCGAAGAATTCCGAAGTCTTCTAAACCTCTTAATATTGTATATATATTCAATGTACAGTTCTTGTGTATATATCACTATTCTTTATAACTCCACGTTGTTCCACAAGTAAACCACGAAGCCTTCCGAAGATTTCTGTACCTCTTAATATTGTATATATGTTCAATGTATAGTTCTTGTGTTCAGATCATAACTTTTTATAACTTCACGTTGTCCCACAAGTAAAACACGAAGCCCTCCGAAGAGTTCCGAAAACCGCCGAAGACGTCTGGACGTCTTCAAACTATAAATACTTTCTAACTATCGTTATTCAAGCTCTTAATCAGCCTTACTAAGAAATCCCGAGGCCTTCCAAAAATTTCCGAAGACAACCGACAACCTTTGTACCCCTCCGAACTGTGTGTATATTTGTTTACTTAGTATTTAACTTCCTACTTGGTTCCACAAGCAACCACTAAGTCTTTCAAAGATTACCGAAGACTTCTGAAGTGCTTCAGACTGCATAAACTGTTCATTTTGACTATTTAACATGTATATCTGTGTACTTATGATTCTTTTATTGTTCTTGCTTGTGAATATTAAACATAACAGTGCTAAATTTACATACTTTCAGACGCTGCCCACTCGAAGAATAACAGGGGATGATGTAAGTCTCTTCTGTATTGTATTTTAAGTAGCAAATAAGTTAAATAAGTTGGTACTTGAGATGAGAGTCGAGTAGGTTTTGCGAAAGGGTCAAAACAAAACGCGCGAGTGAGCTGCAGACAGATTACTAGTTCTAACAAGAAAACGAACCGATGATGAAATATTGGTGTTAATTTTTAAAATTACTAATGTTAAATGGATTGAAGTCTATGATTTTATTCATCTGTGCAATTTGAAGAAGTATAAACTTAAATTATTAAACTCGTAAAAGTGATTTACCCACTAGTCAGGACATTCATCGTCAAGGGCAACCACTAAGTGTACGCTTTCAGGTATCTAGGAAAGGCTCAAGGTGCACGGAGGTAGTTACACAGTGTTCAGTCACTTTCTGTAGTTTGGTCTTCCATAATTTGCTCTAACTCTAACTGTTTTACTTTTAGCCCTGCCCCACATCATGGCCTGAACAGTTCCTGCATGTTTCAAAGCATATCATCCCCTCACGCTTTTTGTGAATACAGAAGCATTTCTGTTTTCCTGAGCGATTTCTGAAATACTATTGTTACCAACTTTATTTTTTATTTGTCCAGCTGAACTAAAATATTATACTATAGCTCCACACCTCAAACACTTGTAATCTGTTGTCTTCTTTGTTGCTAAAATTCACGCTTTCGTCAGTATTTTCCTAAAATTTAGAACTATCCGTTCAAGAAATGGCATTTGAATGTATAAACACTCTTTTTATTGGAATAGATATAATCACTTGTGCTCTTAGTCTATGGAAAATTCAACTTTCCTGGTTGTAACCAGGTCTTGTTACCAAGAAAGTTGGTCTATACCTACCATTTATCCTCATTCTAGTCGCACCCTATGTTCCGTTATCATATTCTTGTATACCTCCCTAATTTTGAACTGTTTTTAGTTAATTTCTATTTAATTTGGGCAATCTTTTACCATTATCCATCTTTTTTAGCTTCGCATCGGAATATTTTGTTATTAAACGGAGGTTACTATTTGTACCAGCGCTTCGGTGGTTTTACAATCTTATACCTTTTCTAAATAGACACTTAATTAGTATACCTCTAGTCCTCATGAAGAATGTTTTTATATGACGAAATATGTGGTGCCAGAGAATTAAGAAGTGCATTTGAGTCAAGCGTAATAGGTATGTAAGTCTACAGTGTCCAACGTTAGAAAATTTTTTATTTTATTAATATCATCTTCCGCGTTTAGGTTTGTATAACATTCAGTAGTTAAGCTACCTTCGTACGAGATCCAAAAACCGGTTTTCTTATGGGATTTAACATGGGAAATTTCAAGGTCCAAAAATACCATTTTTGGCAGATACAAAGGTCATTCACCCTACCATTGCTCTGTCACATGCAGACCTCCACAGCGCAAAAAACTGGTTTTCTTATGGGATTTAACATGGGGAATTCTAAGATCCAAAAAGACAATTTTTGTGAGTCCAAAGGTCATCCACCCCGAGGTCGCCGCAAATATTCGCACATCTAGTAACAAAAATCTGCACAATAGTTTTCTTTAACTAAGCATTTTTTTAGCTTCAGGCATGGATCTTGCTCTCGACGCCCTGATCTGGACCGTCACCACAATCATTACCACAACCACCACCACCACCACAACCACCACCACAACCACCACCACAACCACCACCACAACCACCACCACAAACACCACCACAACCACCACCACAACCACCCCCACAACCACCATCACCACAAACACCACCACCACCACCACAACCATCACTACCACCACCACCACCACAACCACCACCACCATCGCCAGTAGTAGAGAGAGGAAGTCGCATCAATTTGAAAGCATCAAGGACACAACTGTTGATGTAAAAAATTTAGAACCGTCGATAAAGGCTTATGCTTTAATTATATATGACTCTATGTTTGAATATAATCCGTTTACGGAAATTTTAATAAATTTTTTTACAATTAACTATTTTGTATATATATATATATATATATTGCTATAATTATAGGGTAGTTTAAGGGTAGGTTAAGTCACAGGGGTCGTAGAATAAATAAAAGAAACTTCCAGTTAACAAAAGCACATAATTACAGATATTATAAGAGTAAATAGGTCACTATACATATTTTTAGTTGAGAGCACACTGTATATAAAAGTACATGAGATTAAACGCATAAGAAATAGAAATATCCAAGAGTAGTTACAAGTTAAGATAAGATTTAAAGACGTAACGAAATGCATCAAAATTAAATCAACGGAAAACCTATATGAATTGGTTTGATAAATATTTAACAAGTGCGTTAAATATATCATCGTATACGCAGGCTAAGATTATGCAATATTTAAATAAATCGTACATGACATAAAGTATTACATTTGTTCAAAAATCCAATTTAACTAGGAAATAAACAAACACCAAATTTATTTCGGTTTAGATTAGAATAAGCAATCAACAATGAATACGTGATTTAACAAACGAAAATTCGTGAGATTTCTCAATTAAATATCATGGTATGTAAATGAATACGTGACAATTTAAGCATTCATCCAAGTATTTGAACGATACAATTGGTAAAATTTCCCGGAGTAAACAAAAGATAAACGCAAAAGGTATCAACCCAACACGTGAATAAACGAATAGAAAACAAGAGGTAGGGTCTAGAAATACGATAACAATTGAGCGACGAGTTTAGTATACATTTTAAACTGGGCTACCACGATACTCAGAAGGGCTAAATTATTTACGTAACCAGTCATACGAAAGTAAATGAAAATCATTTTAAAAAAGGTGTAAAAATTGTGCAAGTAAGGCGATCTATTATAGACGTAAGTAAACAACAATTTAGTAAAAAATACAACTTCTAACATAAATAAAACAGGGCTCTGGAGATCACTCTGGAGATTACTCTGGAGATTACTCTAGAGATTACTCTGGAGAATACTCTCATGAATTCTAAGTTAATTCTCTGGTTAATCACCTCCTGTCAAATTAATTTTGGTAGTCACTGACATGGTAAATGTTCTATTACTGTCTTGTTAATTACGGAGATAGAAAACCTTTTATTTACTGATATACAATTTAAATCTTAAATTGGATTAACTTATGGGATTTTGAATAACGATTTGGATAGTATTTTGGTTTAGATGTCGACCTCCAAATTCGACTCTAAATATTCAGACTGGGCACGAAAACTCTTGGGGGATGCAGAGGAACTATAGGATCATTCCAGGTTAGCTATATTGATATAATTTATTTCTGTAAACTATTTTAATTCAATATTTTTTGCATATGTAAGAGCCAACAAAACAGGGGTTTCATTGATCAATTTATGAAAGGTAATAGGTATCTTGAAACGTTTCAAAAGGTCTCTAAATATAAACAAAAGGCTCGTTTTGCTGGCTTTAATTTCTTAAATCTGGTATATGTAAATATTTTGAAAAGGGGAAGATTTTAAAGGTTGTAAATATTTAATCATTATATGGTGTATTGTAAAATTAGTTTATTTAATTGAATCAGCTAGTTGAGACAAAGAAAATCCATAACTTAACAATTCACATCATAAGTGTTTGATAAATATAAAGGAGTAATAACACAGCATTTTATAGACCCAATCGTGGGACAGAAAGTATCACAGCAATATATATATATATATATATATATATATATATATATATATATATATTTAATAAAATAGTATGAAATCGATAAATTAAATTGTCTTAGTTAGTTTACTTTTATCTGTCGAATGGTGAGCATCTCCCACTCTGTAAATAAGTTCTAGTTATTTTAGAGTAAATTTATCGCCATCAGAATAGAGTAAAATTGCCTCATAGGGTGAAAGTGCCTTATAGAATGAAATTGCCTCATAAGGTGAAAGTGCCTTATAGAGTGAAATTGCCTCATAGGGTGAAAGTGCCTCCAACGGTATTGCTTAACATGGTAAGCAATTATATAAGAAAACGAAGTAGTGGATACAGTAAAGGATCTTTAGAAAAAGCTATAGAAGAAGTTCGACTGGGTAAATCAAGTATTTATTCCATCAGTAGAAAATACAACATGCCGAAAGAGACGTTAAGCTATCACCGCAAACAGCAGCAAAAGCGGGTACATGCACGAAGCAATATGGAGACTGCCAAACAAAAAAATACAATACCTATACAGAATTACTATTGCTAGTGCAAAAGAAGATGATAAACATGAACCTTTGTTCCCGTTTAATATACAAGCTATATTTGCTGGGCCATCAAACTGTGGAAAAACTAATGCTTTACTATCTCTGATCTTGCACGAGAATGGGTTTAGATTTTAAAATGTCCTTGTATTTTCGAAAAGTTTATATCAACCGAAATACGAATTGTTAAGAAACGTTTTTACACACAATAAAGAACAAATTGGCTACAATGAGTTTGACAATTACGTCGATTTGATGGAAGCCGGAGATATCAAAGAAGATTCAATTATTGTCTTTGATGATATACCTGCAAACGAGCAAAGCAAGATCGCGCAGTTTTTCTCCTTTGGTAGACATAAGAGCATTGATTCCTTTTACCTATGTCAAACGTATGCCGCGCAGTTAAGCACGGGCTTAAAGATAACGCCAATGTTATTGCAATCTGGAAGTAAAATGACACAAACCTTCGCTATATTTTTTCGGATCACATAAGTGGCCATATTCAACATTTAAGTAAATGTGTTTACGGTGTTGGAATGCTGATGAATCGAAACATACTTTTATAACTATTGTGAAAGATTTTGATATTGATAAAGGACGCTATAAGAAAAATTTTGACGAGTATATAAATGTTTGATATTATTCAAAAAAATAGTTAGTTACCATCCAGAGTCTGATGATGACAGACGTTAAGAATTTTATCGCAAATAAACATAATCTTCAGTTTTAAAAGCAAATAAAGGAATAGTTTAATATTATTGTAATATCACAAAAGTTATACACAATTAACATTAAATAAATTGTATTTGAAACTTAAATGGATGTTATGACTAAGTTCTATCATTATACTGGTACTATATCTGGTTGAACCGAGAACCAGTGCAATTAAAGTGATGACGAGAACAAAATCGATGTCATTTGGTGTAGACCTGACTCGCAGCAGGTGGGGTTGGTCCTGTCTGACCGCAAAGTCATCATAGTGAGCCACCAAATCAAAGGTACGACTTTTTAGAAAGTAACTCAATTAGG
This sequence comes from Platerodrilus igneus, assembly GCA_036346225.1. Lineage (NCBI taxonomy): Eukaryota > Metazoa > Arthropoda > Insecta > Coleoptera > Lycidae > Platerodrilus > Platerodrilus igneus. The sequence continues at coordinate 3,755,997 of JARFIW010000831.1, forward strand.
TCGATTCATCATCAAGCCCTCAAACCTAAACAGTTGCATAACAAGAAGTATAATACACCCATTTTATACCTATTATATGTTAAAACATGTTTAATCATAATAGAGTATTCAACAATATGAAGTCTAGGGGGATCCGGTAGTTCATTCTAGCCACCAGTCAGCATTCTCTCTATACTGTATATACCTGACATTAGCGGATGGCAATCTGGTTTGTAAGCAGGGCTAAAAATCATCCAATGCCAATGCACTCCCACATTGTAGTACCTGTCGTATAAAGAATGGCCGATCACCAGTTCAAACCCCAATTCATTTTCTCAGTAGCTTTATATCCGATCATAACGCTATTTTTAAAACTCAATAAGGCACTTTCACCTTATGAGGCAATTTCACTCTATAAGGCACTTTCACCCTGTGAGGTAATTTCATTCTATTCTGATGGAAATAAATTCACTTTAAAATAACTAGAACTTATTTACAGAGTGGGAGATGCTCACCATTCGACAGATAAAAGTAAACTAACTGAAACAATTTAATTTATCGATTTTCTACTATCATTAAATCCCATTAGCACTAATGGTTTTTTAATGGGTGGTGGTGGTGCGTCCAGCTCCGACTTCCTCCCTCTACTATTGTCAGAAGCCTTCACGGCTGAAGTCATGATTTAATAACTGTTCCGCTATATTCTAATTATAGCTATCATCGAACGTTATTAAAAACATGTATCTTTAAGCAATGGAAAAACTGAAAATGCAGCAGTCATCAAAAACATTGTAATGCCACATATTAAAACTGATTTTTTTTCAAAGTTATTTCCTAAATTTATTTAACCATATCTTCTTTAAATTTATTTTCTCGAATTCAATTGGTTTACGAATTTTCGTAAGATTCGTAAACGACCTCTTATCTATAATTTTTCAAGTTACTTTAGCTACAAAAAAATTGTAAATACGCATCAAATAATAAATTTTGATTTGCTTGTTATGTAAATAAAACCCGTTCAAAGTTTGTTCTCATGAATAATTTTAGCAAAACACCACAATTGCTTTACATGTTAATTTTCCTTTAGTTCTTTAATTGAATTTAATAGCTACTCAAAGCTTCGTTAAAAATGATTATTAAACTCGCTTCAGAAATTTCCGCTCAGAGTAATCGTATTTATGGAGAACGTTTTTCTTACTCAATTATCTTTGTTCACCTACCAAAGTCAATTGGTAGTAAGGAAATGGGAGAATAATAATTGAAGCCTTGTTTTCGTAAAAGCTCTATCAACATGTAGAAACGGTTACTGTAAAATACCATTTACTTCAAAGAATTAGTTCTTTTAAGCAAATCACATATCCCTGATTAAGAGGTTTGCAGCTGAATGCGTAGATAATGTAAAGAAAGTATACGTTTATAACCAACGACTCTATATCAGAAACTGAACTCGTCTTAAACATCTTTATTGGAAAAAGCTTTGTTATTGAATGTTTGAAAAATATTCGTTAAAGGGTATCTTTGAGGATTACATAAGACGTATACTTGATCATTGTGATGAATTGTAAGGTTTTGTTAACTGAATTAAATATAGTAATCGCCACAGGAGAAACGAACACCTAACAGACATTAATAAACCTTATTGAAATTGTTGCGTATGAAAACGACATTACGCTATTTTTCTAATTTTGAGATTAATATAATTCGTGAGGATACCATAATAGTTATACAGATGCACTTACTACCTGAAGTAGCGTGGGAGAAGTTCTTATGTAAAAAGAACGAATATAGTGATCAAACGTAAATTATTTCCTTAAAGTGAAGGTAATTCACATATCCCCGAAAAAGGCAGAGACTCGCCGAATCTACTACAAAGCCTCGCACTACACGTTAGATGTAAGTTTTCCGTCGAAATCCTTTTGAGATTCTGGGTCTAGCTCCGAACTCTAACTTCAGCGGATTTTATGAGACACAGGAGGGTTATATAAGAAGACGGATATGTGAGGCGCGACTACACCTTTAAAAATAACGTATTTGACAGACAAACCCGAAAGGAAAGTATAGAAATCTTCGGTGTATTAACACAACGATAGTTACTAGAGTAACAGTTGAGACCTGAAATAAATTTACAATAATATCAGTAAATTAATGGAGACTGCAATTTGTGTCTCAAAAAGCACATATGTTATAATAAGTCCACCAAGTTTTACTTTATGCAGTGAACTCACCTTTCAAAATTCAAACAAACTAAATAAAAGCTATTGAAATATTTGACTATTTATAATTGCAACTGATTAATGTTTCTTTAGTTTCATAAGATAACTTTGTACAAAAAGTTTCAATACTATTTACAATTCCAATCAATTTCACTTATTAGTCTTAGGTCTTCAAAAATTTAATTACATATTTATTCAGAATCCCCAATTTCAGATCTGACATGTTGGTTCACAAAGGTATTTAAATGTTTTAGTGAATCTAAATAAGAGATATACTGTTAGAGAATATCTATAGAGTAACTTTTAAAAATTATTTTACTTCACAGACATGTGTAAAATTAAATTACCATAATTAAGCCACTTAAATTTTATCAACTTCTTATCTATATGAAGCACATTTGACATGTTTGTCAAGCAAACAAGTTAAGTTTTCTCATTTCTTATAATTGACACTTCTAAAAATAATCAAACAGGTGTTAAAATTACAAGTACAACTTTTAACCTAATAAAATTTTTTTCATGATGTTTTTAGCAATGAGTTTCAACTTTTACAACTAAATGTAAATAAATAAAAGATTTCTAGCTTACCGGTTTAGAAGAAGTTAATTAAAAGCATTTTACCACCGTTAATTCGAATTAACCATTTAAAGTAACACGCTGCTACGAAGTAAAACTTCTTGCAGGATCTCCCAATTTTACGAAATCCAAAAAATTATTGTATGCGAAAGGTTGATACTAATACAAGTATACGTCTACATTATATTTCTAAAAAATTAAAATCACGCCACTTTGTTTCTTATTGCAACGAAAAGTTAATTACTTCTTCTCGTTTTTTTTGCGCTACAAGTTAAAACTGTTTAAATAAATGAAATTTAAATACAATATTCATACTATTGATGAATAAACAATGAATTTCTATTTTTAGAGACTTGTCGCCTTCACTGCCTAACCTATGCGTATATCACATCGTGACACCCTCGAAATCAGATTGAGGCTTTTCGGTACCGGACGTGAATCCAATCAAGCCTACAAAATTGTTGACGATCAAGTTTCGTCAAGAACAAAGCGCGATTTCTCAAATTATATTCGTCAATGCGTTCAACAACTTGAATATGGTTAACAATTACACTAAATAATTATTTCTAAATATGATAATGGTATATTAACATATTTTCATAATGATAATAAATACGATAGTTTATCTGATGCTATATAATAGGTGACAAATGCCTTAATCTAATATGTGGCATAAAAATATGCTACACTGCCTCTCTCCAAAAAGAAAAAAAATCTTGAGAGTAATAAAAATTTCAAGACCGAAAAGGTTTTTTCTTATATAAAATGTATACAATCTCTTTACACCAAAATAATCATACACTTCTGCTGAATGGCATTTAGAACAACCAATTTTGCGAAACAACAAAAAATATTAAAAAAAAATAAAAATAAAGTTTTTAGGGAAAATTAAGGAAAGAAGGATGGGTGCTTTAGTAACTACACATACTACTCGTTCCTACAGATCATAATTCCGGGAAAAGATAATCGGTAAAAGACGTAATCAGTAAAGTCCAGCACTCCATATTTTTTGAACGGGGAGAATAAGAAAAATTTTATTACTATGGACAAAACCAAGACCCAAAATCTTTTCAATACTGTCTACAACAATACTAAAATTAAAGGTATCTATATACACCCAAGTCAAAAATATGCCATTACGATCGAATTTCATAAGAGAATTCGCTGCCAATCTTTAATTAACTTTATGTACACTAGATAACCGATTATCTATCTATCACGAATTAGATATAAACAAGAGCTCAAAATCTTGCAGACTACTGTCTCATACAACATGACGACTACTTGTGCTCCAATGGCATACACAAAAAACTCTAACGAAACCTGCTTATTAAGTAACTTTTTAAACACTAAATATATTTATCATTAGTGCATATATCACTAATAACATTCTTGATTAAAAACAAAAACCGAAATTATAAACGATCACCCTAGCAGAATTTCTACCACAACGTTCCTTTCAACTAAAGAATCACTACAACCTAGTATGGTTACCTAAACTAATCAACATTTATCAACGCTCAAGCATAATTCTCTACATTATACATCAGGATGACAACTCTACTAGGTGTTTCTTTTTATCAAAATAATTTCAAAGACGTACGCTGCGCTTTTGAACAAAAGAACAGCTAAAGCGCACCACAACAACTTGCTAACTAGTTTTGGTTCAAACAATAACAAACAACTAAATCTCTAAACATAGTTTTTTTAGAAACTCAAATTCATCAATACGCAAAACAATGACGACACGCACTTCTGTACGCACAAAGGCATTACTCACTCGACAACAAAATTTACTATATGTATTTTTACACTCAATATTTTCAATGTTCTGAATCATTACTACTAAAATCTGAAACCACATAGGGCTTCAAGTCTTTAACGTGTCACTTACCTACTTTTGTTCCATTTAAATTTTCTAATTCATAGACTAAGTATGAAATCCTTTTACGAACTCTAATTAATACGAACTTTGGTGCCAATTTAGCAGCAAATATCTCTTCTTCTTAGATTATATTGGCGACATGAACGTTCATATACCACATGTAACTTGGCACGTACTTCCTTAAAAATGTCAAAAATACCCTGACGGACAGAAACATATAAGGGTCTGCTACTGAGAGTGATTTCAACATCATCACTAGGCTCAAATTCAAAACTATAATACTTTTCGCTTATTGTCACATGGCGACCAAAGACCAAGAAATTTGGAGAATATACAGTAGATTCGTGTTTTGCGGAATTCATAGTAAACTGAATTTTGGTAAATTGGTATCCCATGTTTCATGTTTTTCAACAAAAGAACTAACTGCCGTACCTACAGTTCTATTGAACCTTTCCACAAAGTTGCATTGTGGTGAATAAACAGAGTTATACCAGATCTTCTGTGTCTCATATTTACTACACAACTTTTTAAAAGTATTACCAATTAGCTGAGGTCTATTATAATAGATAATAAATTGGGCCGCTCCATAAACAAGAAAAACTTTTTCCTCTAAAAAAGTTCTAATACAGGTGCTGTAGCACTACGTAGAGGCTGTAACAAACTGAACTTAGAAATCCAATCGCCGACAACTAGAAGCCACTTATATCTGGATTTAGAACGGGGAAATGGACCCATAAGATCCAACACGATTGCTTAGAACGAAAAATGTACATCCTTTTCCTTTCGCATAAATCCAAGAGGAGCTGCATTTGTAGCTTTCTGCGCTCCACATATTAAACACCCACGACAAAATTTTTAAACATCTTTATACATTTTTGGCCAGTAAAAATGTTCTTTTATTCGTGCTAAAGTTTTTGAAAACCCAAAATGTCCAGACGAAGGAGGATCATGTAACATGAGCGAATAATCTCCTTTCTCTGCGCCTTTGGAACAAGTTGCTTCCACTTAAGAATATTCGACGACAAAGGTAAATTAGATGAAAAAAATTTAAAAACATAACCAGCATCCACTTTCCACTGTGGATAGTCCGTAGACGAAGACAAGATCTTTTGTCGTAAGGACACATACCACTGTTCTAAATCGTCTAACTTGATTCGAATTAAATTAACAATAGTATTCTCTATTTGAGGTGCGCGACTAAGGCAATCCGGGACCACATTAAATTTACGTTTCCTATGTACCAATTAAAACGATTGTTGCCTAAGACAAACAGCCAACGAGCTAGTTTTCCACTAGGATTCTGAATGTCGCTCAGCCAAAGTAATGAGAAATGATCTGTGACAGTAAAACGGTGCTACGAAGTAAAACTTCTTGCAGGATCTCCCAATTTTACGAAATCCAAAAAATTATTGTATACGAAAGGTTGATACTAATCCAAGTATACGTCTACATTATATTTCTAAAAAATTAAAATCATGCCATTTTGTTTCTTATTGCCTCGTGTCACTAATAACGAAAAGTTAATTAATTAAAAGTGAAGGTAATTCACATAGTGGTAATGAAAGTTAATTAACTTCGTAGTATGCATAGGTACACACTCATTAACATTAAGATGAATGAATTAATTAATTAATGGACTGTATTTAAAATGCAAATATTTATTAATTAGTCACTCTGTAAATATAAGAAATGACAAGAAGTAACTAAAATAACTAAAAATAACGTGGCGTTACAACTGACCGTTCGAATACAACTAACTTAATAATCCGGGACAGCAGGTAATAGGGCAAGCGAACGCTAGTCCCTTGTTGATTCATGCGTTAAACTATTTCTAAATCTTAATACAAATAACTATGGTTGCACATCGCTACCATAAACTGCCCGCGGGCTAGACAAATTGAACTATTTATGTTCCTTAATACTATATGTACTAACTCTAATAGATTTCTAACACAATCACTCGTCGTTTTCAATTGGCAGAGCCACAATTTTTTGAAATTGACACTACACTAACACCGTTTGTTGTTTTTAAATGCACCACTCTTACCTTACCGTCCCTACCCGCTACAGTTCTAATTACACGGGCTAGACCCCATTCCAATGGGGGCAATTTGTCGTCTTTAATTAAAACTAAAGTGCCTTCTTTAATATTAGGTAAAGATTTTTTCCACTTTGGCCTATTCTGTAATTGGGACAAATAATCTCTAGACCAAATTTTCCAAAAAACAATATTGCAAGTGGCTGCACATTTTCCAAAATTTTAACTTATTGATAGGAACCTCCGAAACTGATTCTTCTGGAATGCATGCTAATGACTTGCCGGTCAGAAAATGACCTGGTGTTAAACAGGTAACATCTGATGGGTCGTCGGTAAGTGGGCACAAAGGACGCGAATTTAGCATACCTTCTATTTGAATTATTACAGTATTGAATTCTTCATATGTTAGAACAGTTAACCCTATAACTTTTTTGAAATGTTTTTTAAATACTTTAATCTGACTTTCCCATAGTCCTCCAAAGTTTGAGCTGTAAGATGGAATAAATGACCAACGTATGCCGTTATCTGAAGAAAATCTTTCGATTGTATATTTATTTTCAGATTTCCCAAGGAACGTATACAATTCTATTAAATCTTTGCTGGCCCTTTTAAATGTGCTCCCGTTATCGCTATAGATTATTTTAGGAATACCGCGACGTCCAATGAATCTTTTTAGTGCTGCGATAAACGTTTCAGTTTTTAAGTCTGACAATGTTTCCATGTGTACCGCTTTGGTTACAAAACAAACGAACAGTGCTACATAAGCCTTTGTTTTAATTACCTTAAGTACACGTGACTGTTTAATAAAAAAGTGTCCCGCAAAATCTACTCCTACTTTTTCAAAAGGTAAACTCACATTTACCCTATCATAGGGCAAACTTCCCATTAACTGTTTGGAAACAGTTGAATTTAATCTAAAACAAACTAAACATCTATGTAAAATTTTCTTTACTTCTCTAGTGGCTTTAATTATCCAATACCTCTGCCTTAAAACTGACAGCGTTAAATTTACGCTTCCATGCAGAAGCCACTGATGTTCACCTTCAATAATTAGTTTAGTTATAAAAATTTATTCGGCAAAATTATAGGAAATTTTTTCTTGAAAGGAAGTTCGCTATTGCCAAGCCTACCTCCCACCCGAATAATGCCATTTGAATCTAAAAACGGACTTAATGAAAGCAATTTATTGCATTCATTGCCTGCTTGTAACTGCGAAATTTCTTTAAAAAAGTGTTCTTGTTGCACATGTTTCATAATGACCGCATGCGCTTCCTTCAATTCGGTCGTTGTTAAGTTTCCGAAATGCCTACTGTTCCCGTTCCGACAATTATATATAAAAGGCAAACAATAACTTAAAATCGCTACCACATAGCCACAAAAAAGGTAAAGAGACTCGCAGAATCTACTACAAAGCCTCACACTACACGTTAGATGTAAGTTTCTCGTCGAAATCCCTTTTGGGGTACTTGGTCTAGCTCTGAACTCTAACTTCAGCGGATTTTGATGAGACACAGGAGGGGTAATACAAGAAGACTGATATGTCAGGCACTACTACACCTTTAAAAATATCTTATTTGACAGACAAATCCAAAAGAAAAGTGTAGAAACCTATCCGCTGTATTAACACAACGATGGTTACTAGAGTAACGGTTGATACAAGAAATAAATTTACAATGATATCAGTAAATTAATGAAGACAATTATTTGCGTCTCAAAATCAAAAATCACATATATTAGAATAAGTCCACCAAGTTTTACCTTCATGCAATAAACTCACCTTTCAAAATTCAAACATACTGAATAAAAGCTATTGAAATGTTTGACTATTTATAATTGCAACTGATTGATTTTTCTTTAGTTTCATAAGATAATTATGTACAAAAAGTTTCAATATACTATTTACAATTTCAATCAATTCCACATATTAGTCTGAGGTCTTCAAAAATATAATTACATATTTATTCAAGATGTTGGTTCGCAAAGGTATTTTTCCTGTAACACTACTAATTACCTATCCTAAATTCTCATACAATACTTCAACCTGGGTTCCCTGTACTCTTCCATTCAATCACTCAATTTAGACTAGCAACCACAACCCTATATCTTTTAACATCCTTCCTAATAACATTAAACAACCCTTCATTAAAACCCCAGCATTTAACATAACTAAAGCGAACTGGTCCAAATTTCTGCAGTCCCTAATATCAACAACCTCAGATTTCCCTTCACAATAGTACAAAAACATTAACCCACTAACTAAGATAATAATAAAAGAACATACAAAATGCCACAGCTACCTCGATCCTGATCTAGACACATTACCTTGGTAGGCAAGCGACTTAAACAATACCAGAAAAGCCCTTCTACTTGCTATACATAGACTTCAAAAAGCACAACCAACCCCCTACTCACCATATTGGACATTCAAATGTCGAACAATCTTACTTCAGAGAACGAAACTTATACAAACATAATATTAGAAATGCTAAAAAATGACACTACCAGGACATCATTTCAGAACCAAATGCCGACCCTTGAAAAACTTACAAAAAATTTTCAATTCACCAATTCCTTTATCCTAATCTCATCGTTAACCAAACAACTTTTTGCCATAGACAAAACCCTCTCTATCCTAGTTAATTCGGCAATCCTTTCTCAGATATCCTTAACCTACAACAAGAGCAAATAGCAGACGACACAGTAATTCCTCCCACTACAGCACCAGACATAGAACTACTGATTGAAGATCTAAACTCAACAATAGTTAAACTCCACCACTTAAAAGCACCCGGTTCTGAACAAATCATCAATCTGACTATCCAAAAATTATGGCCAGTATTGAGATCATCCATTTACACCCTTTTCCAAAAATGTTTATCAATAGACACGTTTCCTGATTCTTTCAAAGTAGCAACCATTGAACTGATCCTCAAACGAAGTAAACCTACCGACAATTCAACTTTTTATAGACCTAATGTACTACTCTCCTCAATAAGTAAGATCCTCGAACACATCATACTTCAAGAAATCAACGCCCATAAAGAAAAATACTTGCTCTTATTTTCAAACCAACATGGCTTCAGACAAGGTCACAGTACTGAGAATACTATCAGATTTTTTATTTCTACAACAAAATTCTCTCTATACAAATATGTCTTCGCCTTTTTGATAGACTTCAAAGCCGCCTTCGACCTTCTTTGGCGGTCTAACATGCTAAACCAAATCAAGCAAGCAAGCTTCACATCCAACATTTTCAATATCGTTCACTCATTCCTTACATCCCAAAACGCAACCCTCGACAGCCTACCACTTCGTAAGCAAACCCCTAACACAGGTATGTCAACAACGACCTCGTTTATCTCCCATCTTATGAAACCTAGCTATAAATCCCCTCCTAAACTTAAACATTTCAAACACCAATACATCCAAATATGCAGATGACCTAACGTTTTTTATCCACGGAAACTTTCGATCCTCTAGAAATCACAGCCGCATTCTATATAGAAAAAGTTCAATGCTTGTCCACACTCAACAAACAACCCATTTTCCTTCAATAAACAAAGCATTTGCTTTTGAAACGATTCCTAAACATCTATCCTAGTCCAACAATCCGCATCCATGGCACATACAATACCCCATCTCTCCTATACCTAAAAGTACATCTCAATATCCGTTTTAAAACTCTTGCACATATAACTAAGCAACGTTTCAAAACTAGGAACATCTTATTCAGCCTACACCAATCACTACCCACTTCCGCCCAACTTACACGTACCACCCAATAATCCGGTATACAGTAGACCCCTGGTTTCCCCTAACTTTACTAACATTCCGGAAAACCTTAAACAAACTTATCCGACCGTTTCTATTACATATATCCAAAGCCTATTGTACCAAGTCAACAATCGTTCTATACACTTTATTTCAAATTCCTTCCATATATATGCAACTCCATGCACACATGTAGATGAACAATATGAAATCCAAAATCCCGATGCATGACAGGACTCTATAATCTCCTTCATGACTGAAATAAAATCCTTAATTAAACAGTTATTGATCTCCAACTGGCAAATCCTCTAGACCCTTTCCACTACCGCTAGTCGCACTCACACCAATTTTCTATCTGTCACTGACGTTCTACGCCACATCCCAATGACTGGTAGCTTCACCATCAAATTCCTAACCGAACATGCAAAATTTTGATCGAAATTACATTCCTTTAACCTCATCATGTTCCCAATGTGCTCCTGCGCTCCTCATATTGCCCTCAAAACTTCAGAGCATCTCATCTACTCATGCCCTTCTTCAACAACCTTAAAAACTACCTTAAACCTTGATCCTTACTTCCTACGTCCTAGCACCAGCTAGCTTCCTTGCTACATACCATCACAACGATCCATATTGGGCAAATGTCCTATGTATGGTTATAAATAAGTATTACTAATACGAGGGCCATTTTTTTTCAACCTCCGATAGGCTATAAATAAAAGACAAGTTCATATAAAACAATAATTTTATTACCAAAATATTGGTACACTTACGGTTACTTTTCGACATAATCACCGAAGAGATTAAGACATTTGTCATAACTGTGGACAAGCTTTTCAATACCCTGTTCAAAGAAAGTTGCCGCCAATGAATTCAAGTAGTCCTTGACGTTGGTTTGAAGGTCCTCCTTGGTTTGAAAGCACTTCCCACCAAGCCACGTCTTCAGGTCAGGAAAAAGATGAAAATCGCTTGGTGCTAAGTAAGGACTGTATGGCAGATGATCGAAAATGTCCCATCCAAATTGTTCGAGAAGCCGTTGAGTTGCTCCAGCAGTGTGTGGACGGGCATTGTCGTGGATCAGAACAACTCCAGCGGTCAGCTTTCCTCTTCGTTGGTTCTGAATGGCTCTACGCAACCGTAGTAAAGTTTCACAATAAACAGCTGCAGTGATTGTGGTTTATGGCTTCATAAACTCCACAAACAACACATCTTGTTGGTCTCAAAACACAGTACCCATGGTCTTTCTGTTGTTGAAGGTTTGTTTAAATTGCTTTGGATTGTATGGTGAAGTTGAATGCATGCATTGTTGTGATTGTCGTTTTGTTTCCGGTGTGTCGTATTGAATCCAGGTTTCATCCCCAGTCACAATTGATTTCAAAAAGTTGTCTCCTTCATCATGATAATGCTCAAAGAACTCCAACGCTGACGCCACTCGTCGAGTTTTGTGGCCGTCCGTCAGCATTTTTGGGACCCAACGTGCACAAAGTTTTTTGTAGCCTAACCGTTCAGTAACAATAGAGTACAAAACAGACCTTGAAACTTCTGGAAATTCCGTAGACAAAGCAGTAATGGCGAATCTGCGGTTTTCTTTAACCATTCTGTCAACACGTTGAACCAGGTCATCTGAAACGACAGATTTGCGCCCTTGGCCCCCTTCATCATGCACATCATTACGGCCATCTTTAAACTTTCGACACCATTCACGCACAACAACATCACTCATGAAGTTTTCCCCATACACGCGACTCATTCTTCGAAGTTTTTCTGCAGCACTATGGCCTTCAGCCTGTAGAAAACGAATCACACTTTGCACTTCACACTTGGCGAGAGCATCAATAATAGCGGACATGTTCACGTGGCTGTAACACAACGCCGACTGGCGCCTGAATGTCAACAATGGCGGAGTGTGTAGTTCAAGAGCTGCTACCCGCGTAGCGTCTGCACGGAGCGATCGGAGGTTGAAAAAAATGGCCCTCATAGTATTACTATTACCAAGCTTCTATAATGGTATTTTAAGAAAATATTATTACTGTTATTCATAACTGACTATAAAAGCTTTCCTCCTATTTAATGCAATCACGTGAACCACTTTTCTATCAAATACAATAAATCTGAAGTATCAACGTTTATTACTTCTTAAATTTATTAGTATACAGCGTTCTTACTGTAAAACTTAGACTGTCAATCTTAAATTAATAATTACGCACTGTTACTATTTTATATTTTCTTTAAAATTAAAACGCCTTTTTGTTCTTTTGTACTGAAAGCACCACTGAAACATTATTTCTTCTACATTAAGGCGCTAGTGAACAAAAATCTTTCGACATAGCTAGGGGTCTATTCCTGGGCAGAACAATAAGAAGTGGGGGGGAGGGGGTAAGTCGAATTCTGTTTGCAAACCAAAGCCAAGCTAAATCAAATAGGCGCCACCATGTCCTGAGATAATTACGATAATAGCAAAGCACAGTTCTAAGAGCGGACGTGGAAACCCAAAGATAAAATGATCGCCTTCGTTAACAAAAACCTGTCTTTTCTAAATAAGACGCAGGTCCTGTAAGAAATTGCAAAGATTAAATAAATAAAAATAGTAGAACACCATTTGTGTCCTATAAAAGTATAAAAAAAAATGTATATCCAATATGATATTGGCACCAAATTATTACTCAAAAAATTTTACCTTTGTGTAATTAGATTTGATCGCATTTGACCAAAATAAAAGCCTCAAATTTGAACTAATTGTTTACTAAAAAAAACTCTTTTAAAATATCGGAACTTTTTAACAAGAAAAAAAATTGTCATTAACAACTACATTAAAGTTAAAGTTTTGACTTTTTTACAACAACCAACTATACTTTAAACATGAACCTGCTATAAATCTTTGAGTGAAAATAATTTGTAAGCATAATACACTAAATTACGTTCTAACCTGGGCAGATCTTTTCAAGTAGATTACAATTTCTGGAATCTTACATAACGTGGATTTGAACTTTCATATTTAGATTTATTAATTTATATGTAGATAAAAGCTAATCACAAAAATAGGAAGGTTTGGTTTAAATTTCATTACAGCTGCACAAAGCATCTGCTTTCATGACAACATCTGTCAATTGTTCGACACAAAAAATATGACGTCGAAAACATACGTTGAAATTATCGAAGGTTCAAATGGAACAAAGCTTGTAATTATAGAAACCTAATCTGACAAAATTTTGTTCTACGGCTTATAAAACCAGTTCAACAATAATTGAAAATTACACAATTTACATGTTGTAAACATAATAGCAACTTTACGTGCTTTAACCTTCAAAACACATGCATGAAATATCTTATAACTAATAACGAACCCAACTGCTTTAGTTGCTCCACGATAAATCGAAATGGAAATTTACGTTCTTCAAACAAAGTTACCAGCCATTTCTAACTAGATACGACTGCATCCAAACTAACATCCATAATTTCTTAGTAGACAAATTTCTTGTCGACAGTAACTAAATAACGGTAATTCTAAATTTTTGGATCCTACATGACGCGCGTTAGTAGAAGATATCGTAATAGTAGTAATTGATGCGAAGGTCGCCAGCCTCTAGCCGAGAATACATGTTTATAAAGCTGTTGCCAGCGGCCGACTAACTTGACGAAACAAGAACCGAGTCGTCGCGACGTTAGAGGCGTGGAATACGAAAGAAACAACTAGAGATGCGCTTGGAAATAACTTTATGTGACACAGATATATTAATATAAGTAGATTAATAAGGAATAATGCACGCTTAGCGCGTTATCCTCGTAATTCAATGCGGATAATTACTACTGAAATTAAACATGTTACAAAATAAGGCACGCACTATACCTAAACCCCCATTACAAAACCTTTTCCAAAAATCTTCTGCCCTAATAATTAAGTATTCCTTTCTTTCAGTTCATGTACTACAACCACAGTTCTACGTTAAACAATCATTAAGTAATCCATAAAAAGTCCCCAAACTATAACCATTTAACCTAAACCATATTCACAAAAACTTAACCAAACGTCGTTCCTTATTTTTGTCGTCCTCGTGCTCATTAAAAGTTGCATCCGGTTTTAAATCTTTCACGTACCAAACACCTTGAAATTAGTCCACGTCATCAGTTAATTCACACATATTTGCTGCAACTCTTGTCAACAATTTGGAATGGACCTATAAATTTAGGTGCCAAATAAACACTGGAAGCACTTTATCATATAGGAAAGTACAGAATTACTTTTACGAACAGTATTTCCCACTGAATAAGTAACTACACAACTTTGCAAGTCCTTAGTATATTTTGATTCATTATATGCCACTTATATTTTTTTGAAATATCTTGATGAACTTTTTCTAATTTGGGACCACGATTATTCAACGGTTTTATATCAGTAAATTTGATATTTGTTAAATTTTCTAAATAAAGTTTCGTTAAAGGAAGTACGTTCTACTATCATTTTCTACAAAAATTCGCAAAATAAGTCTGTTAAATGTAATTTATCTCGCTTTATGAATGACGACGCACATACTGGCTTCCCTTGCCATTTTTGTTCTGAGTATTTGAGCGGTCTTTGTAACGATGGTGTTTCACACACGAAACCGAATTGGTGTTTCGTCAACAACTTTGTACATCAATTGGAGCGACTTGATTTCATGTTTTGATTTTTCAGTCAATTCAGTTACTTCAGATTACACTACTGTTATTCAACCACATAGCCTTTACGTATAGTCGAGCACTTTTTATATTACCAAAATTTGTCTTCTTGATCTTTTTACTTGTTTCTTCTACCACGCCGTATAACGCGTTCTTAATTATACAATTTGCTCCTTGTTCCTTTTTTTTTGCTTTTTACATTTAAAGTTTTGTTGAAAATGAAAACTGCTTATAAGTAAACGCGTGAAAAACTTTTTTTATTTTGTTATTCGCGTTTCTTAGACTAATACTTTGAACTCTCGGTTACAATGCCATGCTTGAGTTTTTACTGTTCCCTTCTGTATCTTGGACTTGTTGATCCCAACAGCGGTAATACTGTATCAGGGAAACGTTTTTGTGTCTATATTCTTCGCCACTTTAAAATGATCGCATCGGCAAAAGTTCGTAGTCAAAGTGTTCGGTTAATTCGATGATCACGCAACTGAAGAAATCCTTACGGTCCATTCCACATAACCTAAACATCCCTCGAACGGTTTAATGATGAGAAATGATGAGAACTACGAAATTTTTTTGAGCGTTTAATCTTGTATAATAGCGCTAAAACTGGTAGAACATTAAAAGATTTCTGATGCAAATTTAAACAATAACTTGCAACTAAATCATGTTTTATCCCAATTCCTAAAAATTTTTTGGCGTACGTTCTGTACTTCTAATCATTAAAGACATTTAATTTGCAATAGTTCATTTTTACAATTCAAATATAAAACTCTTTTCCATTTTTCACGAGCCAACTAACATCCGTATAATATTTTCGAAAACTAAATATTCAGATGGCACAAGCCAAATAAACTAAAACTAGTTGAATTCCCAACATTTTAGTAACTTCACGTTTTAATAATGCGGATCTGACTCACTACCATCGGGATCAGATCTTCATATTTCATTCCTCATTCAATGTAAAGAGTACAATATCCAGTCGGGGTTAATAAGAGGTAATTCCTTGCAACCGCTTTTGACCTTTGAGCGTAGATTCTGGGCGTCCTCGCGCACGACGCATTCTACAACGACGTTTTCCCGCCCACACTTTACATTCGCCAACCACCACCAAAGCATCTCAGGTGAGGTTAACCATTCTCCTCAAGTTTTTAAAACATCGCCGTCCTTTTGGCCGTCGAATTAAACTACCATCATGGCCCTACGCGTACCCGTCCTCGTCGTCAGTTACTTCCACTATAAAGTAAAAAATATGCAACGCGTTGCGGTATACTAGCTGTAAATTAGATGGGAAAGGACAAATTTAATGCTGAAAGGCCAGAATAAACATGATGGCACCTTGCATAATATTTTTCACGAATAACTAATCTTAATTATGATATTTCAAATTTTGTCTCTATAAAGGTCATTGAGCGAGCAGAGCATCGCACTATTGCTTTTAAATACATTGTAAAGGTAATAATCCAGACCGATGGCTTAATTCAAAACCGCAAATGCAAATAAATGTAGATGTTAGACGCTGCAATTTCGTTTCCCAGAAAATGATAATTAACAAGAGACAGTTGTCGCGTAATAACTTTGACGTACACATAGATTAGACTTGTTAAATTGAAATAACGGATGTTGACCACAATTAATAGAATTTTATAAAAGGAGAAATATGATTTAACAACTAAGCACGACAGTTGGAAATTAAGTTCCGAATGTTAATTAGAAACGCCAAAATGTAAAACTACGAGCGCGTAGATGGAGCGGGAAAATTGAAAGTGGAAACCAAACATTTCTTTAAGGTGAGAATATATATTCCTGCAGGAAAATACACACGACCTGCGACTGATTTCTTAGAACTACGCTTCCATGGGCAAGGAACCTTTAAATTTACTGGTTCGCGGAATTAACGTCATCAGTACTGGTTAAAAAAGAATTAGGATCTGGAAAGCCACCCTTCCAACAATTTGTAATTTTGTGTTAAGTATGGTAAAGAGTTGTGTAAGTTTAAAAGTAAAATGTGTTAGCTGAAAAGACAGAAAATGGAAATACTGATACTTCCTGCACATCTTTGAGTTTAAAAATATTATTAAACATTGAGTACATGAGCTTTTATGTTAATAATTTTTAATTGTGTAGACCTAAATTTTAAATATATACACGTTGATATTCATGTAGTAGGAAATGAATCGAACGTGAAAGGAATTATTTTGTTGAACCATGAATTAGCAATGAAACTATTTTTGGTTAAATGTACGCATGATCCTATCACGCAAGGAAGATTTGAACAATTTAAGATTTTAAATGTAAGTTTTATTAGTAGAATTTAATCTCAATTATAGTTAAAGCATATAACTTTAGTATTTTGAATGGACAATGTAATAATAAAAGAAGAAGTATGAATTTAACTGTTTCTTATGTTTGATATTCAGTGCATGTCCAGAGATGTGATTTAGAATGTCACGTAATTCAAAATGGGATGTGGAAAAGTTGGAGTGACGGTATTATTGATAAATATAATTTAATGTCTTTTTCTTTAGAATTGCTTTTAGTAATACCTAGCCAGTTTGAGATTAAATTAAGTTTCTTAAATATATTTGTATTTATATTGCAATTATTTAATATTAATAGAGATAATTTTATTTTCATCTATTTATGAACTTGATAGTAATTAGTTCATTGTAAAATGATATCCACTCACCCCAGCAATAGAGTAGTATTTGGGAGAGGCATTTTAAATTATAATTTTCTTTAATTTGATAAAAAATTTTGACGAGTGCTTTTAAGGGATTGTAGTATAATGTATTAACATTGGAAGCTAGAAACAAAGGAGACCTATACAGAATAACTGCTTTCCATGTGAGATAACATCTATGGAACTGTTGAGACAAGACGGTTTGGTTCCACTTAATTATAACTGTAGAAAAGTCTTTTTGGGTAAGTGAATATTGTCACGTGTTTCAGCCATTTCAAATGTTTACATTTTTAAATTTTATTATTATTTTTTTATTCTTATGATTTCTTCCATAGGAACTCATTTCCACACAACCGTAGTTAGTCGGCGCACCCTTAAAATTATTACGGAGTCCCCGTCCTTTCGTGCAAAATCTAAATTAATAACGTGGCGTTCATTTTACCAGTAACAAATAGTACGATAGAATTTCTGTGCAAAAGTTAAATAAAAAGACACCTTAGAACGAAGTCAATGTTTTTTTATAGTTAACAGAAGCAGGACGTACGTAGCTGCCAAATAGCGACGGCAAGAGAGATCAAAGCAGTTTGCGACTAGTAGGCAAAGGGGGTTGTATGAAATAATTGAAGTGCAAAAAGTAATAACGCCGAGTGCAACAATGGATTTGCACTAATCCAAAGTACGCGAGTTACGTATCCCCCAATCTATATACGTATAATGAAATAGAATTTAACAGGAACCAATAGAAATTGTTAAAGAAAACTTAAGTATATGCAACAATGTAAATTCAGGGATAAACCAGAGAGGTTATTGAAAGTTCACAAACAAGTTGTGAGAACGGATGTAAAACATTGTATTCCAGACAATAAGTGATACTGCAGGTGCAGATCACAGACAATTAAGAAACCGCAATTAGTTAGAAATTAAGGTTGTTACATTGTATAATGAATAGAATTAAGAAATAAGCAGACATGAGCTCTGCAAGTTTCCACAGACATGTGAGGATCAGGGATAACATAAATACCCCGGGAGCCTTAAGAACATCAGTCAGTCTTGAGTATTTCAGCTTTAACATTGCAGTTTGCTTAGGCTACTCACCCTTATTAAACTCCAATTATTATTTAATTTTCGACTTAGAGTATTTTAAATCAGTTTGTCAAAATTCAATTGTCATTCCTGTTTACGATATTAGCTAGTAAAAGAAAATTTTTTATTATTATTTTATGTATGTACAGATTTTAATTATTATTAGTGCCATTTATGCCATTTTATGAAAATAATTTACTTGTCTATTAAGAGAAATTATTTTTAAACACAAGAACTATTTTAAGAGAATTAATTTTTTTAACAAGAGAATTTTAAACAAGAGAACCGAAAAGACGCATGTATATACACAATTATTGGAACAATTATTACCAATTATTAATAAACCAAAAACATAACTGACGCACGAATTATTAATACAAAACGAAAACGATTTTAAAATACAAAAGCAGAATGCAATTAATTTTTATCATTTTATCACCGAAAGCTTAATGTACAAAACGCAACTCTGATAATTATAGAAACGAATTATTCAAAGCTTAACCTTCACTTCTATAAACTAAACACCAAGTGTATAAATTATAGAAGCACTTTGTAATTATTATTAAAGTAACTCGCTACAAATCGAAACAAAGCGTGCAAATTTAAAACGCGATTCTGATACGAATAATTACCGGAAACCCTCATCATTGTATAAGAACCATTCACTCATTGCAACTTATAAAAAGATATAATTATACATCTACATTACTGAAAAGATTCATTCAAACGTGACATTAATTAATTAATTAATTAATTAATTAATCAGCAGGACTGAAATAAATTCAAATCATAACCAAGATGCAGAACGTTATGACAACGCAATACGACAGCTAATCGAAAACCAAAAGGATATAAAAACCATTGTTAGCAACCAAATTTCTTTAATCCAATCAACTATAATAAAATTCAAGGAAATATTAAGAAAGCTAGTAAGAAATCAATACAGTATAGCCAATAGAATACAAACCCTTGAAACTAACATGCAAACTACCATGTTAGCAATGCGCGACTTAATTAGATTCAATACTATATTCACTCAAATAATATCAACCTTTACTTTAATTCAACAAATTTTAGCCACCTTAGAAAACGCTGTAACATTTGCAAAATTAAATACATTACACTTTAGTATAATAGAACCAACTGACATATTAAAGCAATTATTGAAAAAATAGCTACAGTGAAAGGCTATGTAAAGAATAACAAAATTTCATTTTAACAGAAATTCCAATAGTAGAAAGTAAGAATTATATTTATTATCACTTATTTGCTTTTCCAATGAAAATTACTAGCATGTATCAAGTTATCATACCCATAACCAAGTTCCTATCCTTAAATGAACTAAGATATGGTTATACAAACGAAAAATGTAACGAAGTCACACCAAATCAATATCTATGCCAATCATTAACCACAACAACTTATTCAAGAAGGCAGCCTGTGCGAAGTACAATTACTAAAATTTTCAAACCATTATGACAACTGTGAAGCCAAACCCGTATAAATCACCAACATGAAAATTCAAAAAGTTACAGAAAACAAAGGAATTGCCATATTTCCAACAGAAGTAATAGCAACCGTCCACTGCAATCAAGACGAGAACAACCTAGCATTAACCGGAAGCAAAGTAATCACCCTTAAAGAAGACTGCTATTTAAAATTGAAATACGAAATAATCAAAGTATATCAATATCCCATAGCAACCAAGAAACTCGCAAATTTACCAGAGCTACAATTCAAGACAACGCAACCCGAAGAGGAAGAAATAATCAAGAAACCCATGCAACTAGAACATCTAGCTTAGACGATCTCAACCACGCCATGAAAATAATGGACAATTATAAAGAACACTTGAGTGAGCTAAAAGTACCAAAATTTCACTATGACAATATAAGCATTTGGGCAATTTTATTAATCATCTTTCTAATTATATATGTATTTTACAAAATGTATCTTAGATATAAGAATAAAGAGAAAAATTTTAAATTAGAGGAAACAAAGAGAAATAACGAAACAACAAATGTAGCCGTAGAAACAATGAATTTTAAAAATTAAGCTAAGAAAACCTTAATTTTTCATTTACCTCGGGAGGAGTTACGTATCACCCAATCTATATATGTATAATAAAATATAATTTAATAGGAATTATTAGAAATTGTTAAAGAAAACTTAAGTATATGCAACAATATAAATTCAAGGATAAACCACAGAGGTTATTGAAAGTTCACAAGCAAGTTGTGAGAACGGATGCAATACATTGTATTCCAGACAGTAAGTGATACTGCAGGTGCAGGTCAAAGACGGTTAAAAAACCGCAATTACTTAGAAATTAAGATTGTTACGTTGTATAATGAATAGAATTAAGAAATAAGCAGACATAAACTCTGCAAGTTCCCACAGACATGTGAGGGGCAGGGACAACATAAATACCCCGGGAGGTCCAAGACCGTCAGTTTACAGTATTTCAGCTTTATCATTGCCGTTTACTTAGGATACTCACCCTTATTAAACTCCAATTATTATTTAATTTTTGGCTTAGAGTATTTTAAATCAGTTTGTCAAAATTCAATTGTAATTTCTGTTTAAACCAAATAAATTGTTATAAAGTTTTTGGAAAAAGTTCTTAAAAAAACCGCTTCCAAGACCCGAAACGTAACTCGCGTACCGCGAAGACTTTTATACAAATTTAGTATATAAGTTAGTGAAATCCGAATTTTTGGTTTTTAACGCGAGTTAAGGTTCGGGCCTTGGGAGTTGCCTTTTTAAAAACCAGTTTCAAAACTCCTTAATAAATTTATTTATTATTACAAAATTTACTTATGGAATTTTGACAAGTTAATTAAAAATTACTCTAAATCGAAATTACACTAGTTAATTGTACTATTGTGAGTAGCCTAAGCAACTGCAATGTTAAAGCTGAATACTTTGACTGACTGCCGGGTCCTTAAGCTCCCGGGCTTTTTATAATGTTCCTACCTCCTCACATGGCTGTGGGAGCTTTCAAATCTCATGTCTGCTTATTCTTAATACTATCCATAAATACATTGTTGTAACCTTAATTTCTAAGTAACCACGGTACCTGACCGTCTGTGACCTGACATCTTCAGTGTCACTATCGTCTGCGATACAAAGTGGCGCATCCGTTCTCATGAACGTTAATAAACTTTTATAAATTGTCCTTGTATTTACAATGTTGCACTTCACTTAACATTTTCTTACACTTTTTAATAATTTCCTAATTATTCTATTCTTTTATACATATATCAATTGGGAGATACATAACTCGCGTCGCCGGATTGTGCGGCATCACTAAATTAACGATGGAGTAAGTTTCGAATTATGTTCAGTTAAAGTTTCAGTTTTATTTATTTTTTCTATGTAAATGAGATATTATTTTCTTGGGCTATCCGTTAACGCCCTGAAACTACCCTTAAAATTTAATATTCTCACAACTATGTTCCTCTGTACGTATGTTCGTACACGTTTTAGTTGCATTGCCACTCTGTAATGTATTTTTCAATAAATGTTATTAGTTCCTCGATAATATTCGTTTCGTATGAAACATCCTAAGTTCTCCCTAGTAATTAACACTTGCAATGTTTTAATTGAGGATGCACGACGTTATTATAAAGTTACCAACCTAGCAAAAAGTTTTCAAAGGTTTAAATTGGCAAACCGCTTTGAAGAATATGAGATCGGACGTAAACCGAACAACATAATTAGTGATGACGGTATAAATAGGATTGATATCAGCTTTTCCATTACGCATAAATTATTTCAGGGTAATGAGTTAATAAAGTGGAAATTTAAGTTAAAATGATTGTGGGTTTTTAGCTATAATCTAAGGTGAGGGACTGAATTATATTTGGGAATTACTTATAAAAATTATTTCTGGAGTTAAAAATTCTTAAAGTATTAAGTGCAGCAAACTCTTTTGAATTCAATTTGCGTCTGAAATAATCAAAACGTTCGTTACCCACATACCATCTTCTTCATTTTTCCTAGAAATTATTTTTGGAACAATTCCTTTTAACAGACTGGTTTAATACAGTTTAACATTATTCAAACTAGCAACCTCAAATTTTCTTTCTAGAACTCAATTCACTTATACAAAATCAAACAGTTTGCGCTGAAATTAATTTTGGTTTAGCACAACCACCTTTAGAGGCTCTAATTAAAAATGCAGTATTAAATCGAATACATCACATTCTTTTTCCCCTCAACAAGCTCTAATCATGGTATCGCCCAAACAAACAAATCATGGTTAGGATATGTCCTAAGGCATTATGAGAGAATGTAAAAAGCAATGAATTAGTATCTTCAAACGCTTACAACGTCAATTGTTTCGTAATCATTGAAATAAAACGAGTATAACATAAATGTCGAAAGTTTTCTAATAGAAAATATATTTAGAATATTGGAAAAAAAACATTTCCTATTATTTCGTCTTTAAAACAAAATAATCCATTAAAGATAAAGGTCCTTAAAGGAAATCTTAACGTCATGCAACCCGCTAATACCAATTCTCTAGGGTCTTCCAAAATGCATAGAGCCCAATACCCACATCAAACAAACCCGTAGTTGGCTTATACACACTCTGATTTTGACTATAGCAGTTTTTATCTTCAATCTAGTTACATCTTGAATAGGTTGGAAATCTAAACACTCACTCAATAACAGTATAGGCTCAGTCCGAAATTTTCAGAAAATTTTTATAAACAGTCTAAAATTGTAGCTAGCTGCGGGAACCTGTTTACTTCAATCCCAAAATCCAATACTATATTCTTCTTACAAACAATTTTCAGAAATTAAACAATTTTTAATGATTACATCAATAATCCATTTCGAATGGACCTGCACCTGCCGATGTTCTAAATTACTAGAACAGGTGAAATGGCTTGCGCGTTCTAATGAGCTATAGAGCCAAACTAAGGTCTATCCAAAGTAGTAGGGTCGTTAGTGAGAAACCAGACTAAGACAAGTCCCCGAAAGAGGGCAGCGGCTCTTTCGGTACTTAGATTAGCAGAGACTATAGGGGTCGGTATGGCAGTCTTAGAGACGCTACCGCGATATGGAAGGCAACGGGACACCACCACATTACCTCCCAAGTACACATTACATGTAATTTTCCAATGCTCCACCCGAAGGTACTACATTGGCCAGGAAGCGAGTTTTTTTTTACCTGGAAAATTTTGAATTTTGCCGAATCCTTGCTGTTCCAAGCAAGGTAGGGATCTTTAACGTGCGTGACAACACTCACACACGGGACCTCCATTTTACCTCTCATCCGAACGAGGATGTATTTTTGCGAAAAATGCTCGCCTAACATTTTTCAAGCGGACCGTGTCGGGATTCGAACCCGGGACCTAGGGCGTAGTAGTCACACACATACCACTACGCCACGGAGCCGCCTTCCCAAGTACACAGCGTACTTAAATGGAAATAAATATAATGGCATTCTCTGGGGTAAAAAATTCCGGAGTTAAAATAGTCCTCCATTTGGATTTCCGTGAGAGGACTACTTCGGAGAATGCGATCGGAAAGCTAAGAATAAGAGTCGGGAACATTTTGCGGGTCGGAGCGTAGAATTTTAGAAGTATTAAGCAAGAAGGTAAGCTAGAGAACCTGAAAATTGAAATGAGTAGGTTAGCACCAGACATAGTAGGGATGAGCGAAGTTTGGTGGCCAGAGATGGGGGATTTTTGGAGTGGAGACTTCAGGGTAATTCATACAGGAGCAGAGGAAGGAAATTCGGGTGTGGGGATAGCCATGTGAAAAAATATAGGACACTGTGTTGAAAATTACTTACAAAAGAACGAAAGAGTACTAATGATTAGATTAGAATCTAAACCGGTAAACACAGTAATAATACAAGTATAAATGCCCACCTCTAAACTACAGTGACGAAGAGGTAGAAGCGATCTACAAAGATATCGAAGACATAATAAGATACGCAAAAGGACATGAAAATTTAATAATTACGGGGGATTTTAATGCAGTGGTAAGTGAGGGTAGGGAAGAAGCGGTAGTAGGTTTATTTGGTATAGGCACGAGAAACGAAAGGGGAAATAGGCTGGTAGAATTTTGCGACAAGAACAATTTAACCATCACAAACACATTATTTCACATCATGCTAGAAGGCGATATATGTGGAAGATTCCAGGAGATATAGAAAGATATCAAATAGATTACAATCTTTGTTAGACAACGGTTTAGGAATCAAATAAAAGACTGTAGAAGCTACCCAGAAGCAGATATAAACACTGACCACAATATAGTAATTATGAAGGCCTTACTTAAGTTTAAAAATTTGCAAAAAAGAAATGAAAAAATGCACTTGGACTTATAGAAACTAAAAGATAAAGATGTTCAAGAAAGATTCGAAAAAAGTCCAATGAATTGTTGAAAGATAACAAAAAAATAGCTGAAACTAGGAAAGTAGAAATAGAATGGAATAACATTAAATCCAGCTTAGACATGGCAGCAAAAGATATTCTGGGGTATACACAAAAAAAAAATAAGAAATTATGGATAATAAAGGATATCCTGAATTTAATAGAAGAAAGACAAAATACAAATATAAATCAGACGAAACAGGAAAACGGATACAAAGCCATAAAATGGGAAATTATTTGCAAATGCAGGAAAACTAAAAAACCATGCATTGATGAAAGGTGTAAAGAGGTTGTCACCGCTGATGGTAAACCAGAAATAGACGATAGGTAATTGGTCCCTGTTGTAACGATGGCAGAAGGGGAGGGTGGCTTGCTCAGCCAGGAGGTCGTGGGCTGACGGCTTCGGCTAAGGACCAGAATGGGGCGCCAGAGTCTTGCCACAAAGAAAATATAGAACCGTGACTCAAAGGTTCCAACTCATACACAAGTTCCCAAATACCATATCCAAGCAGCACAAAGCGGCACAATCGTCACGCGCTAACTCAAAACAATAATAAAAATAATAATCAAGGAACACGTACAATATTTACTTGGCACAAATACAGGTGACACAATGCACAAAAAAAGAGACAATAAAGTGATGCGTGGAGACCCACGAACGGTTCGGTACATACACGTGGTACCGCAAAATAGGCGAATGAATAAGTTGTAACTAACGCAAGTTAAAACGCGACGAAAGGCATGCCGCTCATCCGTTATATAAAGGCGCAGAGATAAATAATTTCTAAAATTTATAAATATATCGCGTTCGTTGGTGGATCTTTTACAAAACAAAATATCGTAGCATAAAAATAAACCTGAAAAATAAGGCAAAATACATAGCATATAAATCTGGTGAAATTAATAGTAAAGCAGATCACAAAAAAAAGTATAAACACACTGTAGGTCACAATTGTTACTACAAAACTTCGGTATCTAAAGAAAAAGTACACACAATAGTTCGCCTGAATAGTGATTA
Organism: Platerodrilus igneus; assembly: GCA_036346225.1. NCBI lineage: Eukaryota > Metazoa > Arthropoda > Insecta > Coleoptera > Lycidae > Platerodrilus > Platerodrilus igneus. The sequence goes on from JARFIW010000831.1 coordinate 3,782,288, forward strand.
AACATGTAAACACCGAGGGGAAAGCAAAAGAATTTATCAAACGTTACTTCTAATTTCCAAAAATGTAAAAATATAACTTTCGTTGTGATAAACCTGAACTTTGTAATAATTAAAGTGTAAATAAATTTAGCTGATAACGTAGTTTAAATTGGGTGTTGAGGCGATACCAAAAAAAAACAGGTATTAAAGTAAATAGGTATACGACCTTCGAGATCCAGGTGTCCTGGTACTCTTAGCAGTAGCAACACAACTCTGGGCTCGATAATCGGCGGGGCGACTATTGCTTCCTTCCAGAACAGCAAAATTTAAATTTGTAAACAAAAGCAAGGAACAAGCAGGAACGGTGATCGAAAGCAAAAACAAAAGGTACTACTAAAAGTAGTACCGACGGCAGTCTAAAGCAGGTAGTACTAAAAGATGGTATAAAAAAGAAGGCCACTAAAATGAGAGAAAAATAATTAAAATACCAATACTGTACCTAAATAATTACGTACGTTGGACGACGTTATCGCAAAAGCGAAGAGTCGGAGACGCAAATAAATTCCACAAACGGAAGTGGACAAACGCCACTAACTTCTGTTGTATAATTACAGATCCTCCCCAAAGAGATGCTAAAACAAATGCTCAATACGCACTAATAAAATTATACAACAAAACCAAGAGCGTTCACTTTACTCTTTTACAAGCTTCAAACAAACAATGAATATCGACATCATGCACACTACACTTGCTAGATAAGATAATCGACCCATTCAGAAATAGAAATAGACAAAGAATTAAAACGAGTTGGAAATTAACCTCGAGAACCGGATAAGATTTTATAGAAAACACAGAATAACTTCAAAACTGGAAAGCTACACGTAACAAGGTACAAACTAAGATGGAAATAGAAAAGACAGATTAAGCATACAAACTAATTAGAATTAATTTTAGGAATATAAAACCGGATAGCAAAAATATAAAGGACGCGGGAGAAAACGTCATAATGGAAAATGTAGAGAAAGTGGGTAGATGTCCAATGCAGGAAGGCATTGGGAATTACTATGCTAAGACAAAAAATTGATATGCTTAGAATTGCAAATCATACAGCGGTATTAGCATTTAGCAAGCAAAAGTTAGAAGTTGCTCTTAATGGAATGGAAACGGTTACAACAGAGAGATACGGTATGAAAATTAACAAAAATAAAACTAAAGTACTAGTATGCAAAGGAGTGAAAAAATAAAAAATAAGGGTACAAATAGGTAACAAGAACTTAAAAGAGGTTACGGATTTCTCCTACCTAGGAAGCCAAATAATGCAAGATGGGAAAAGCGCAAGATATATAAAATAAAGATTAGCACAATGTCGTGCTACATTTAACAAGAAAAAGCAGCTACTGTGTTCAAAAACAACAAAAAAAACAAGAAAAGATTGCTTAAAACATATATGAGGAGCACAGCACTGTATGGCTGTGAAGCCTGGACAGTAGAAGGAGCGGACAAAAAAAAGGTGAAAGCCTTTGAAATGTGGTGCTACAGACGATTGATGAAAATATAATAGACAGACAAAGTTAAGAACAAAGAGGTACTAGAAATTGTAGGGGAAGAAAGAAATATGTGGTAAACGATAAAAAATTGGAGAGATAGGATGATAGGCCACATACTACGGCATGAGGAAATAGTGCGGAATATATTAGAAGCAGAGATAGGAAAAAAGAAAAGTAGAGGTAGACCTAGGTTAGACTATTGCACACAGATAGTGAAAGATGTAGGCTGTAGGAATTTCAAGAAAATGTGTAGGTTAATTCAGAAAAGAAATCAATGGAGGTACACATCAACCAGTCCCAAGAAGAATAAACTAATGGCGAAAAAAATAACTGTAATTAAACATGATGATTATTATAAGCAACTACAGGTATTGGTTGTGCAATATTCTCGAATAATATTAATTGTGTGAAAGGATTTACTAAAAAACTATTAATTCGGCAAATGTCTAAGTGTTGGGAGATCTGGGCAACCACAAGCTGCTTAACCCCCTGCACATACTACTGAATCTCGGTAAAATAGGGCATATAATTAGAAAACAATAGAAGGGAAACTGAGCTGTATATAGGCTGTGTGGAAATTTCAGGGAACTGTGTAAGCTAGCTCAGAATATAAATAAGTAGAAGACCGTGTCCAAACAGTTTTGAGACGCAGAACCTAATGACGAAAATTAAGCGCAGACTTCAGGCAAACAAATAGTCGTATACCATGCTGAATTAACGGTCCTTTGATTTTCGAGATCCTCAGTTGCCACAGGACCGGTTTTCGCGAAGTAAAACGCCACCATTTGCTTCTTAACGCTTTGAGAACGAACAACTTTTTTTGTGGCTCATACGCATAAATCCACGACTCGTCACCTGTGACGATGTTGTATATCGCTTTGAATGCACCACAGTTGTATTTTGAAATCATTTTAGGGCACCAATCGACACGAACATTTTTTGGAGCATTTGTCAACAAATGTGAAATCCAACCCGCATACAGCTTCCGAACACACAAGTGTTCCTGGAAAATCTTATGTATGCTGGTCATACTAATGCTTAAACATTTCTCGATTTCTTGGTATGTCGCATGACGATCTTCTTCAACTAGTTTTAGCACAACGACCGATTTTGAACGATCTTCTTTAACTTTGTCCGTGAGCGAACTACGTCCACGTTTGAATTCAGTGTACCCACGATATGCAGTGGCTGTGGACGGCGCTTCATCGCCAAAAGTTGAATTCAGTTGATTGATGCATAGTTTTTGAATTAGACCACGTCGAAAGTCATAATAAATCATAGCTCAAAAGTTTTCGCAAGCTAATTCCATATTTTGGCTGAGATGAAATTTTAAACACTGCAAAAAACACAAATAGTTCTCGCACATTAAAACATTCTGAATACCTATAACCTCAAAAATGTCAAACTTTACGATGGCAATTTCAGATTTCACCTGGCTGTTGCCAGTTCCCAATACATAAATAGTGTCTCTCGTAACACTTAGAGGAAAGCGATCTCATTACTGTAGGGGTAAGTAGACTAAACGGTACCTTCCTCTGAGCTAAATGTAAGAACATTACTTAAAATGTACGATGAACAACAAGCCAGCCCTGAATAATGTTGAAAATATTTATTTTCGTCAAATATTTAATACATATATTAGTGTTGGGTTTGGATACGTGTTTGTCGCTATAGAAAGAATTATGTTAGTAAAGGATTCAGATAAGAAAAGAGAATTGCAAAAATATAGAAAGTTGCATAAATTGAGAGCTAATGCATTCTTTGATATAGTATAAAGAAATAGATAGAGTTCAATAAGTGTCATACGGTTATCAAAAGAACTTAATGCTGCTGAAAATGTCATGTCAATGACGTATTACATCCATCAATTATACTGCTTTAATTTTACAGTAGTAATAGGGTTCTTAAAATCCTTTTTCGAGAAGATAGTTTTTTTTTGTATTCTTGGCTAGAACACGGGCGATTTATAGTTTACTGTTTAAAAGAAAACGAAAGCATAACGGAAACCGTTGATACTGTTCGATTAATATCCGACGAATGTGTGGGACGGAAATAAATACTGCAATATATTAGCAATGGTCACCAATTGGCTATAAAAAGCACATAAGCGTGTTAAGAAGTGCAAATTATTTTTCCCGTAACGGGTCATTTTTTCATACTGCCCGATTATGTGTTTGGTAGAAAAAAAATTGAAACAATTAGACACAATATCAGTTCAAGAGGATCATGGAATTTTTAAAGAACATGGTACTTAGCTTTGAAATGATGATGATTGAACTGTACAAGACTGGAGGGAACAAACCACAACCATGTAAAGCCACCTGCGTCGTATCACTCTATAGTTTCAAAGATTAAAATGCTAATTTTTCAACGATCCGAAAAGGGGGTATTAAACTAAGTGATGAATTCAATTATCGCACACATACCGTAATGTGGGGCGAATTCAAATGGGTTGGGTAAATTCGAACACGCCGCTCTTATTCTGCATATATCTCAAACGAACTTGTAACGACGAGTTTAGCTTACCACCTGCGGATTGTGGTTATAGAACACAGTCAGATGAGTACATTGGTGGTAATAGCACGCATATTCGCTGTTAGGTAAACATTTCGTGAATTTTATAATCGTATACCGTATTTCACCCATTTACGTAAGCACTGAAAAGCAACTGTTGTATCTTTAGTCTATCAAAGTAAGTTTTCTTGACCACTTGTAATAATAGTCTTTTACATATTTTTTAGATATATGGTAAATCTTACTAAAATATAATAATAAATGTAATTTTGAGAGGCACTTAATACAAAATATTCGTTTACAGCGGGGTGAGTTCGAACATGGTTAGAACGTATAAAAAGCGACTTGGGGCAACGCACTATGGTAATTATTCTACATCATGAAAAGGCGTTGAAAGCCCTCATGGATAAAAAGTTGACGTAAAGGCGTGCTTCAGAGGTGTTCAACATTCCTATAGCAACTCTCTGCAACAAAATAAAGAAAAATCATCCCTTACCTGCTGGAGGTCCTACAGCATTAAACGAAGTTGAAGGACTTAGTCTTTCAAAGAGAATTCAAAAAGCTGCAGAGTGGAAACTTCCCCTTACTAGGTTTGATTTCCGGTTGTTGGTCAAGCAGTTCTTGGATGCTTGAGGAAAAACAGTCAAATGCTTCAAAAATAACATGCACAGCATAGACTGGTTCTAGAATTTTTTTAAAAGGCACCCAGTATTAATAGAATATCAAGCGCTGTCGAGCTGATCTAAGCCTTGACATAATAAATGATTATTTTGATAATTTGTCAGTTTCCTTGAAAAATGTGCCACCGTGTAATATTGTCAACTACGACGAAATGAATCTGTGTAACAACCCCGGTAAAGCCAAAGTACAGTATTGCCCGAAATAAACAGTACTGAAATTGTAATTGTTTCGTATATTTAAAAAATACATATTATTGACACTTTATTATATGTTCTAAATGTGCACCTCCTCGTTCGAGACAGACTTCATAACGATGTTCTAAGTTTCTGGTCATGTTATTGAATAAGGGTTGTCTCAGGGCTGCGAAGAAGACTCTAACGGCATCCTTTAATTCATCGATGGTTTGTGGTGCCCGTTTGAAAACGGCATTTTAGCCATGCCCCAAATGTATGCGTCTGGAGGTGTGAGGTCTGGAGAATGTGAAGGATAAGGAAGTCAGTAAATCGTGATATGAATTTGCTTGGAAAATGTTCTTGAAGAAATTGACGAATTGCGGCAGCAGTATGGCAAGTTGCCCCATCCTGCTGAAAAAATTGGTTTCGAAATGCCAAGTTACGTGCACGACAGAATTGACGTAGATCAGGGATAAATCGTTTTAAAATTTGTCTGTACCTCTGTTGATTAAGTGTGACTTGCCTACCATTCTCTTCGATAAAGTACGGACCAATGATTCCGTGTCCGGAAACAGCACACCAGACACTCACTTTTCACTATGTAAAGGAACCTCTTGAACCTCATCGGGTCTGGCAAAGCCCAGAAATCGATTTGTGCGACGATTCACATAGCCTGACAAGTGAAAATGTGCTTCGTCTGAAAACCAAACATTTTCAAAAATTCAGGATTTTCATACTGTAACGCGAGAATTCTGGCGCAATATTCCACTCTACTGCGATAATCCCGAGGATGTAGTTGTTGATGTACCTGAATCACATACGAAAATGTACCCAGCTCCTTCAGGATTCTTTGAAAGGAAGTTCTTTTAAATCAAGTTGTAACGCTGTCCTTGCCTGGCTGACTTTCGGATTTTCTAAGATTTGCTCAAAAACACGTTCATGGTTATTGTTGTTGTTAACTGTCCTGGGACGCCCTGAGTTTCCTTTTCGTTGGCACAATACACTACCTGTATTTCTAAACTTTTCAATAACCTTCAAAATTACAGCATTACTTGGAGAACGTTTATTAAACCTTTGTGTGAATTGATCAGACACGTATAGCAAACTTGCACCATTATGTCGGCCGATTCCGTATGAACGAAAATAATGCTCTACCAGAAACACTTTCTCCTCTGTACTTAACACCATTTTTAACAATTAGGCCCTACTAATTACTTGTTTGAGGTTTACTTGACAGGTCTATACTAGCTAACTTGAGTGTGGCAGCGCACGCATAAAAACACCGCCAACTTAGTTTCAGTACTGTTTATTTCGGGCAATACTGTAGTTTGCAAAAGAAGCACGAAATATGTTAACAGAATACTGGATTCTATCAAATCGAGTACATCGATAATGGTTACCGTTACAGGAGCAGGAAAAGTGTTGCCGCCATATATTGTTTATAGAGCACAACATCTGTACCCTACATGGATGGAAAATTGTCCCGATGATGCGGTTTATAATCGTACAAGGAGTGAGTGGTTTGAAGGAACTGTATATGAAGATTGGTTTGAGAAAGTAGCGCTGCCGCATTTTTGCAGATGCGAGGGTAAAAAAAATTTTTATAGGGAACAATTTGTCCAGTCATCTTTCAATACAAGTTATACAGCTATGTAAAAACACGATGTCGATTTTATCCTTCTACCACCAAACTCAGCACATCTATTACAACAGTTGGATCTTAGTTTTTTTTCGCGCTTTTTAAGAAAATATGGAGAACAATGTTAACTGAATGGAAACAAAATAATGGGGGCGTCCTTCCAAAATCAGAATATCACACTGTACTAAAGAGGCTTCTTCCTGATATAGGTCTTAATGTTATCCGAAATATTCTTTCTGGTTTCAGAGCTGGCGGGATAATTCCCTGATGAATAGCGTCTTAAAGAAGCTTCCAAAACTTACCGACGACCAACTAGAGAAGGAAGCAAAACCTAATGAAATTAATCGATGTTGGATCACGACGTTCGTCAGCTTTATAAAAGAATCAAAGGCACTTGAAAACCAGCAGATCAAGAAACGATGCAAAACAATTAACGCTACACCAGAAAAAGGAATCACCGCACGTGACTTGAATCTATCGATAACCTCAAGGGAACAAAGTGCATCTGAAGATGAATTAAAAATTCTTGAGTCTGACATGGAGAACAAGGATGATATCACAGAATTTAATTCGAATGACAATCATGACCCAAACAGTAGCTTTGAAAGTGTAGATGACAGTTTGAGTGTTTTAGTGAGTTTTAAATGCCCAAATAAAAAAGAAAGGTTTTTCTATTGGCAAAATCACCGAGGTGTTCGAGGCTCAGTCTGACCTCTTCTTGGTTAATTTTTTGAGACAAAAAAATCCGAAAATATCGAGAATTATTTTTATTATCCAGACGTGAAAGATGAGTCCCTAATCAAACTAAGTGACATAGTAATAAAACTGCAATCACCAAAAGACCTCGGAAGAAGCCGATGGTCATTTAGAGATTTACCGAAAGAATGTGTCATAGATTAAGCTCTATTGTATTTTTATTCTTTATTCATTTTGTTATCAAATACATTTAAGTTTTTATACCTACCTAATTTTTCTATTAATACAAAAAGTTAGTTATGTAAGAAAGCAGATTTTGCTTTGTATTAAACGGGTTTCTAACAACATGTGTCGTTTTTTACCTCACGGGCTCGCCATTTAATTCCAAATAAAATATATTAATTTTTTTAACGCATCTTGTTCGAAATTACACATATGGGGTTTTGAAATCACAATACCGTGCATATCCAATTGTCGTTAAAATTTACCCCACCCATTGAGGCGAATTTGAAAAATGTTTATTTATTTAAAAAAATTAATTATTATTTTTTGATCAATGACGGGTCTACTTATGGCTTCACTGAGGTTTGATAAATTTATATTTAGATTTTGGTAATTTTCTAATGTAAAGCACAGGTACAATATTGAAAAAACCACGAAAATACGTTCGAATTCACTCTAAAGTACGGTACATGAAATGCACTCGGCATAACTAGAAAAAAGAAATGAATTTTCAACATGAAGCACAGTGAACTTCCAATTGGTGTTGCGGTTAAACCTCACAAACTAAAGATGTTGAAATGCTGTTAACTTTTCTTATGGCATTTAATATGGAAAATTCTAAAGTAGAAAATTTTTGTGAGTTCCGAAGGTCATCCACCCCTAGCTTCCATAGCGACTCTGGAGGAAGGAAGTCGGTTAATATATTTCTTAAACATTTGGGTGAGAGGCACAAAAACCGGTTTTGTTATAGGATTTAAAATAGGAACTTCTAAGATTCATTTTACAAATTTTTGTACCCGTGGTGCAAGAAAATCTTAAAATCTGCACAATAGTTTTCTCCAACTAAGCATTTTTAGCTCCAGGCAGTTTTGCAAATTTATTGTACCCTTCAAGGTCATTGTTTCTAGAATCTCGTGACGTCATCATCATAAACAGCCTTTCACTTTTACTCTTCAAGTCGGACAGGCAGGCTGGCGAGCGGGCGGGCGGCGTCGGGTGAGCGGCTCCTGCTCGCCAGCCCGCCTCTCCGACTTGAAAAGTGAAAGTAAAAGGCTGTCCTTGATTATAACGTTACGTGATTCTAGAATGAATGACCTTGAAGGGTACAAAAATTTGTAAATGAAACCCGCCCGCCCGCCCGGCATCGTTTTTAGGTTTATTCTTTGGCCGTTTTGGTAGCTTTTAATACCCTAAGCTGTTTTATTGCAATTTTAAAATATGCGTTTAGTACCAACACGCAAAGTTATACGACGAATATACGACGAATATAAAGTGGAAGTAGTTTTTTGTTTTATAGCCAAGTTCAAGCAAGAAAAATTCTTCCATTTTAAATCAGTTCACGACATGCATATTGCATAATAAAAGTCAGATTAACAGTTTACTATTCTAACCCGTTTCTGACAATACCTCCAAAAGGGAAAGTGGAAGAGGGCCATTTTAGTGTTACATAACAGACCTCAATCAAATATGGTGGTAAGTATATTTTATAAATCTAGCATTATTTAAGTGAAAAGGGTTTAAACTAGTTATTAAACACAATTTCAATTTTGCTGAAACGACTAGGGGAGAAGTAGTTTATGTATTCGTGTAAATTGCTACTCCGCACAGCAATTTCATACACGAAGGGCTGAGTTTTCTATTATGTGCATTATATAAAAGGTGAATTTTGTTTGTCATAGTGAAAAGATTTTATACAAACTGTCAACGTTATGATTAAGTAGAAGAACGTCACATTTTTCTATAAAGTTAAACTTTTTACTTAAATTTTTTTATTCGTTTACTATTTGGAGAGGTTCAAGGAGAAAAAAGCGTGCTAGAGGGCTTTGGCAGACGTTCCCTCTGAAGCAGCGAAATGAAACTGTGGAAAAACAAAACTGTAAGAGAAGATATCGGATATCATTGAAGGATCAGAAACTAGTATGTCCATATCCTCACCAATAATTACGACAACGTGAGTACTGGATAAAGAGATCACTGTTATTATTATCAGTCTGTCGGCATCTTCTGTAGCTTGCAATGTTGGAATCTTGTTTTTCCCCATTTGTGTCTTCAAGAAGTTAATGAACCGAATTTTATTGCTTTCATTGGCTAGGAACTTTCCTTGAGACACTTGAGCAATTATACTGGCGTCAAATAAAATTTGGAGTGATATAGCAGCTTTGGATCTGTAAATACGCTCAGAGCTCTTCGTGCTCTTCTCTGCAGCCTCAGTCGGGTAGCCGTCAAAAACTACTGTGACATTGGGTCCATAGTAAGCAGTGAGGTATTGGATATACCTCAAAATTCGACCTAGATCGGATTAATCCGAAATAGGTCGAATTTATTCCGAATGTTGGACATATGTCGGACATATGGCGGACATGGCTGACATATGTTAAATACATGTTGGACATATGTTGAACATATGTCGGATATATGTCAGATATATGTAAGACGTATACTGGACATATGTCGGATATATGTAGGATATATACTGGACATATATCGGATGTATGTCGGATATAGTTTGAATGTATGTCGGATGTATGTCATACGGATGCGAAAGGAGAAAGAAGGACAAAGTAGGGTAGAGGGTAAGGTTTAGGTAAAATTCTAGACTAATTTGATGTATCGCATGGATAAAAAAATTATAAGGACGGTCAGAAATCGCTGCTGGTAAAAATTTTTAAAATGAGGGTAACTCCCTGGAGGATGATGATATCTTAAATTCCTAGAAATTCAGGTAGCTGAGAAAAATCTAATATTAATTGATATCAAACAAGGTACATTTATCTCGAAAGATGAAATGGTTATTCGAAGAAAACTATTTGGTCCAGATGTGTGTGAAAATATGGATGCTGGTGGAAATGTGGCGGTGGGATTCTTAATAATGGTCTACTCAAGTCATATACTTATTAAAATAATATTGCACTGAAGAAAGTATGATATGATTGTCTACCTTGTAATAGACAGTGAAAATCAGATAGACTGTATTAACTGAACGAAATCAATTGGTGTTCCCATTTGTATATTATCGTTAAGCATGCATTGGAATTTTTCGGTTGTTGGTAATTTCTTGTTTAAAGTAAAATGTTTGTATTTTCAACTTTTAATTAATCAAAATTATAATTTCCAAAGCATACAAGTTTCTGGTATATATTAGGGATAGTCCGATTTGAAAAATTCAAACGGGGTTAGATTGCCCGGGAAATTAAGATTCAGCTCCAATTAACAGATCGCCCCTTTAACACAAAAATATGGTTATAACATCTTCTAGTAATCTGGAAAATATGTACGAGTTCTTAAGAGAAACTATGAGAACAAAATCAGAGGAATTTGAAGCATGTGGGTCCGGTTGGTCTTTGGAAAAAGTGCTCCCGTGCATTGTAAAGGTACGAGGCTTTAACTTTGTAAGCGGTAGTCCTATTTCAAATCTATTTACAGATTTTGGCCCCATAAAAAATCTAGTATTAGTTGACACCAAACATGATATGTATATATATATATATATATATATCTTAAAAGAAACAAAAATAATCTTTTATATGTTCGTTAGAGGGTATGTAGGTAAAACGGCAAAGGGTGGTTCTATTTAAAATCTGTTTACAGTTTCGGATTCTGCGTAAAATTCTAGACTAATTTGATGTGTCGCATGGTTAAAAAATGTATAGGGACGGTCAGAAATCGCTGCTGGTAAAAAATCTTAAAATGAAGGTAGCTCCCTGGCGGATGATACTATCTAAACAATTTCTAGAAATTCAGGTAGCTGAGAAAAATCTAATATTAACTGGCACCAAACAAAATATATTTATCTTAATAGAAACAAAACTAATCTTTCATATGTTCGCTAGAGGGTATGTGTGTAAAACGGTAAGGGTGGTCCTATTTAAAATCGGTTTACGGGTTCGGATTCTGCGTAAAATTTTAGACTAATTTGATGTGCCGCATGGCTAAAACAGTTATAAGGATGGTCAGAAATCGCTGCTGGTAAAAAGGCTTAAAATCCCTGGACGATAATGCTATCTAAAAAATTCTTAGAAATTCAGGTAACTAAGAAAAATCTAATATTGATTGATACCAAACAAGGTACATTTATCTCGAAAGATGAGCTAAACAAGATAGAAAGTATGATATGACATTTAGGTTACGGTGGCGGTGGTGGTAATGTTAGATATGACGTAAGAGTTTTCTCATTAAAAAGCGATTAGCTTTAATAAGTTTTCCCATTAAAAAGCGATTAGTGCTAATGGGTTTTTAATGAGAAAACTCATCAAAAAGCGATTAGTGCTAATGGGTTTTTTAATGAGAAAACCCATTAAAGAAGCGATTAGCGGCAGTGGCGGCGCTGTGGTCAGATCGGTTAATTCCACTACTCTGACAAATACCGTTTTTTGTCAGATATAAACGTCAACAATCGTTTAATATCCATTTTGCTGGATCAGTACTTACAGGTACTTTTGTAGTAGATGATGCACAAGGAGAAAAGAAGGTGTCCTCATTAGCAGGTTCATCAACCAAGCCTTCTTCCCTAATAAGTTTCTGTTTAAAGAAAACTAAATTCTAGTTTACGCTAAAGGCCCTCAGAAACAAGTTACTGTAATAGAGTTTCTGTGCTTGCGCTACCTATCTCTTGGGGTGCGCTAGGTTGCGCTAGCCCTATGTAATCTGCGCTAGCTCTATGTAATCTGCGCTAGCAGTATGTATAGTTTCTCCAGCACGGGGGGGGCTAACGTTAACTTAGCTGCCCCAGATAAAAAGCTAAAATAATGAAGTTTGTATGCCTGCGCTAGCTATTATTTGGGGTGCGCTAGGTAGCGCTAGGTCTAAGTAATATGTGCTAGCACTCTAAGTATTTCCAACATGGGGGGGGGGGTGCTAACGTTAATTTACTACCACAACCGATTTAGTCCTCTAAATACGGTAATTTTGTTGCGCTAGTTATTCTAAGGGGTACGCTAGGCTGCACTAGGTAGAATTAAGCTGCGCTAGCATTTTCGGCACAATCAGACATTGCAGGGGGGGGAGCAAGTTAACGGTCCTCATTACCGTGAATGATGTGTCATATGGTATTAGTAATACATGTATTTGAACTAATGAAAGCCAGTGTGTTATCAGGATGCTGCATGTTTGTTTTTAATCGTAACTTATCTGTTGTCGGAACTTTGCGCGTCTACTTTAAAGTAGACTTTCTGTAAAAGTATTTCAAATCTTTTTAATACGTCTCAAAATTTGCCGCCCTGAAAGGTTTGCTGCTGTAGACAATTGCCCATGATTGCCCTTTCATAAATTTGGCAGTGCCTATCGAATGAGCATTTATTTTTAATTCTTGTTAAGTTCATTTTACGACAATAAATTAAAACCTACCCTTTTCTTACATTATTCAACCGCATAGATTCCGTTTCAATACGCAACCACCATTCTGTATAATTTACCTTCCTAAGTTTTATTATAATTTCATTTGAACCCAATTGCTGGGAATTTGAAAAGTTTACTCTATAATTTAAATAGTCCGTACCTTGTTTTCGGTGTCCGCTACGTTGCTACACATTACTATAGCGTACAAATAAATTCTTATATTGTTACGACTGAAAGATTTGTCGAAATAATGGGTCTTACTTTATTGATGAAGCGTGTTTCAAATCGCTAATCACACCTGTGTTTGATAACGCCGGCATGAATGTTAATTCGTGTTATTAAAGGAATCCAGTTTACTCGATTCTTCCTGCAACTATACGACTGCCAGTATTCGTTGCATTTTTCGTTGTCTACGAAATTTTCGTGCACACGCCGTGTGATAAGTACTTTTATTGTTAAAAACATGTGCTTTTCTTTGTGGAGAGTCTAATCTGTAACTGCACTTATTATAGCTTCCTCGAGTGGACAGGACCGCCCCCTGCATTGACCCCTATGCTATTTACATCTGTAAAACAGAATTGCAAAAATGAAGCAACTAAGAAACTTTTAAGCGGGAAAATTACTGTTACTATGCTATCAGGAGATGCGAACTATCAACTCCCGTTGTGAAACTCATTACCGCGTTCGATGACTTTACCGGCAAGAGATTTATGATGGATCCTTTTCTTTCCTTGTCCTAGTTTTTGGTATTGGAAAAGGATTCCACTTCACTCCAGCCCGTCGAAAGGCAATAAGGCGGCAGCTGCATACATTTTGCGTATAGCATTAACTTTTAATCCTCACGACCTATAATTGTGGCGGCTGTACCCGCATAAGCATCGATTTGTATTAATAAGAATTTTTTTAAAAATAATTTAACGAGCACGTTTTTGTGTGTAATGGCACTAGCGACATAATGCTTATGCGAGCAAACCTGATAATTTATTTGGGTGATGCTTGTGCTAAATACACTGTTACATGCTGATGCTCTTAGATGTTTATTTGTTTATTAATATTGCTGTGATAAGGGGTTGTTTAGGGGTGCATTTAGTAATAAGGGTCGTGTAGTAACCATAAATAGCAATAGAAATCAGGAAACGGCATTTATTTAGCAGAAAAATAAGTTATTCGTACATTATGTAAATAGCAAGCATTTAACACCCTATATTTAGACCGTAATTAACTTTAAGTAATGCCAGTAAGCATTTCTTTTAACAACAGAACGCGTATTCAACAGAGAAATAATCGTACATGTAATTAAACATACGTTAAGAAGCGTTCTACAAGTTATAAAATAAAATACGCAGAAGATAAGAGAAAACCTAACAAAGCCTCATGCAATTACGCTGGAACGATAAGCGCTTTGATAAGAAAACGCAGTTTCAGATATAAATAAATACATGAACGAAAACAGCATTAGAGTTACACCATTTATTTTGTACAATTATTCAAAAGGCGATATGTACACAAAACAACAGACGTAAAGTTGAAAGTCTGGCCATGATAACAAATAATAAAGTATCAAACAATAGCAAATAACAAGCATAATTTCATCAGAAACAGCTTAAAAATACAGGGAATATTAATGACAAAAGCTGGTTGGTTGAAACAATCTGCAAAACTGCTTGAAAACCCAACCCAGATGTAGTGGGAAAAGGCTATTTAACACCCAGCGGTGATAAGACCGCTTAGTCCACACTTGATGCACGTCGAAGCTACGACACTTTTAACCAGAAATCTACGCGTCAGATAAATAAAGTTTAGAATATATCAAATTTATGTTATAGTGAAAATAGTGTGTTACGTTGAATTCTAATAAAAATCAGCCAAACTATATTTGTTCCTAATATATAAAGTCCATTTTAATCAAAACCGCGTCCTAAAAATTTTCACCTATTTAAAAATAATACGAAAAATGATTTCGTTCCAAATTGAGTTGTTTATCTAGATAAATTCCGTTTAATTAAAATCCTGTTCAAATATTTCGCTAATTGGCAATACAAGTGCAATAAATAATTCTATTTGCGTTTGGGGTGTTTAAAGACTATGCTTTGTTAGGGCAAGGTCGCCTGTTAGTTGTGGGTATTCCCTGTATTACGTCGATCGACGAAGCTCTGCGCTATACAACGCAAGGTTGGATAGCAACGCTCCGAACAATCTGTTCAGAGATACACGAGATATAGAGCGAACTGGTGTATTTGAAAGGCGTTCTGTTGTGGACGATAATGCTGTCTTAAGAATTATTTCTGGTTGTTATCGCAAGTTTATTTGATATGGTTTGGTTATTCTAAGGTTGCACACGGAATGTGAGAAGTGTCGGATTTTCTTTAGTCCTGCTGCTGCTATGTACTGTTGTGGGTGTACTGCTAAGTGCTAGCACTATGTACGTGATGTATGGGCCATGTGGGACTGCCGCCCCTGTTCGCTAGAAGACAAGTGGATCCCTAAGGTCGTATACACATTTCCCTTACTACTTGTTTTTGTCTCGTTTCAACAACTATGTGACTAACATTATTTGCGAGTTAAAATTGTGGTAAACCCCAGGTTTACCACAACCGAATTTAAATACACATTTTTGGAAATTGATAAACTACTTCGCTTTCTCCTCTTTGTGTGCGGATTAAATTATTATGTAGACCAACTTTTCTTGAAATATCAAATTTTAGTAATAATAAATGTAAACTACCGTGTTCTGATATTTTATGTATTAGATTTTTTATGCTCACGATAATGCTTTAGAACTGTTGTTTTTAGCGGGGAAACTTTCTTTTTGCTTTGGTTGGTTAATTAATTTAGGGGGTAGGGCCCTAAAAACAACAGCTCGCTATGTAAACCTTTGGCTTTGTACTGTGTTTGGAGTTCTAACGTACTCCTGTATATACATTTTGTATTTTACTTTGACGTTAATTATAAGGTTTTCTGGATGTCGGTGGTTAATTTATTGAATGAGTGCGAGTGTGTTTGGTTTATTTTTATTTCAGGTCCTCCGTTCTTTAGTTTGGGTATTTCTAAAACCCCGCCCACTCACTGGTTGAGCCCGGACAGTCTTTCTTTTTTTTAGGTTTTATTTAGGCTACGGCTATGCACGTAGCAAGTGCTACATACAAAAATTGTGTTAAGAATATATGAAAAGTTTTTGCCGTTTTTCTCAGAAAACGTGAGTAGAAATTGGATAATTAATTTAAATTAAATATTTATAATTGTATAGGGCTTCTAATTGCATCCTAATTGGCTTCTAATTGGATTCTAATTGGATTTTAATTGGATTTTAATCGGATTTTGGTACAATTCTAGTACAATTCTTATCTGCGTCGAAAGCATTTAAGGCAGGAGATTCAAAGCATATGCAGAGAAATATAAAATAAAGAAGCACGAGGTGATTTTTGGAAAACAAGCGGTAACTGTACTCAAATATTGGTTCAACTAAGCATCGCATTAGTATCGATTGAAGACAGCAAGGGGATGTTGATCCACAACACGAAACAACATATCACAGGTCAGATCTACTTAATTTTAAGATATTCTTCAATTTAAATTTTAATACTGAATTTATTTAATTTATCCAAAACTTGTAAAGAAGTCAACAAGAAACATTGCATACGTTAAACTTAGGTAATAAATCATAAAGAGGTTTAGAACGTTCCAGACTTTTTTGTAAAGAGGTAGTTTTTAGTGACTTTATATTGAATTAAAAGCATATAAATTTTGGGATAAATAATGCATATGATATTAATTGATTGAAGGGTATATTTAAAGAATTTCTAAAATTGTAAATATTATTTCCTTTCATTATATGAATGCTGATTGACTTCGTTTATTAATTCACACAGGTAATCTTAAAGGGGTGAAAAAAGAAAATTGATCATCGTAACGTTGTGCACTCTGTGTAGATTAAAAAGGGCTAGCCGTGGCATAATAATAAAGTAAAAAATTAAAGTAGACAACACAGAGCGGTGGCGTTAAGTAGAACATAGTACACCGAGTACGAAGTTATCATATCAATATATATATATATATATATATATATATATTTATTTATTTTATATTTATTTATATTTATATTTTATATTTATTTGCATCTATTATATTATTTTGGGGCTTGAATTGTTTTTTCTGACGTTCTGTCGCCATTCTGGTGGCAACATTTTTATAGGAAGGAAGAATGTAATAGAGAAGATTGTAATTATAATATAAATCAGTTAGGACATGATAGGGAAAGCTAGGGACGGATTTAGGCTAAAGTACTTAGACCAGGAAAGACAAATTTGTAAATATATCGAGCAAGCAAAATAGTTGGATTCACTATTAAAATATTTGGCGAGTGCTTAGAAATTTGAATCCATTTTTAATTAGTTAGCTTGCTTTGGATAGTTTTAAATCGACCCTTCAGGTCGCACCGGTAACCAGAGCTGGCGACTGCTATCCGGTATTACGGATCCCTCCTCTTTTACTTTCGCGTGTGTCTTGTTGATCGGACACACTCCAAAATCAACGCTAGGAATAACTTTATTCAAACCCTATTTTTAGTTTTTGTTTCAGGTTGTTAAATTTTTATTTAGAATGGATTAATTTTGAGGTTGGATTTAATTTAAAGCACGTTTATATTTTCGCGTTTAAACCCAATGTAGTATATTCGGGTGGAGCATTGGGGAAGTGGTCGCAAGCATAGCGACCCTTATTCACATTATAATGTGAGGATAGATCCTAATGGCAAGGGATTACAGGAATTTGCGATACATATGGAAGTAAACCTTTTTCTTACCTACTGACAGTTACATTAGTGTAATATCCTAAGATTTAAAATTTGTATATGTAGTAAGTCTGAAAGCAGTCTATTCTAGTTAGTTTTTGGGTAAATTTTTCTTGGTTAATATGTATGGGAGATGATATCATCTAAATTATTTGTAGGGAATTTAGGAAGGTATCAAGTATGTTTGCCTTCATGCCTTTTTTTGTATTATAAAAATTCTTTTGAAGAAATTGGAAAAAGGAAATGTGTAATGTTTTTTTAGGTGAGTTTTTCTTTCTTTTGTGTAACATATTTTCTAATTAGAGGTTTTTTTAATGTTATTTTTCTTGTGTTACAAATGAGTGTGTTTATTTTTATTTTCAGGTCTTTGCGTTATTTTGTATTGGTAAAACCCCGGGCATTCTTGTATTGTCTGTTCTGTTACGTCGATGTAGGTAACATCCACGATAGGTAAGGATGCAATTGATATATTTCAATGAATGTTTTTAAAAATTGGGGGTTGTCATTTTTTAGACATCGCGTCTAAATCTGCCCAATAAGACATTTTAAATTCTTAATAATATCGAACAGTACGCGTACTAAACAGTTGTCTAACATGAGTCTAAGTGTGGGGTAAATTCCCAGATGACGGTATTTTCGATATCAATCTGTAGAAGTTTGCATCAAAACACCATACAAATGCAGTTTTTATATTCGATAAATATCTGCAGATTAAAATTTGTCTAGAAACTGTTTCAGTGTTGAAGTCAACGTCGGTTCGTGATCCGTCAGATGTGATCTCTAGAAAACTGCATATGTGTGGTTAGCGTCAGTCATTTGGTTTTTGCGTGATTTTATACTGTCAATACTAAGCTATGAAGAGATTTTTATACTTGTTTATTTAACCAAATGGACGCTTAAAGTATCAGATTTAACCCCGAAATGTATTAAAACGTAAAGAGTATGCCCTTAAAATTATAACTAACATTTTGCATTCTCCAATTTTGATTTAATATAATAGTTTAAGAACTCATTTTTCATGGCTATGATAAGAATTTTATGGAAGCTTTGGTGGCATCGGTATTCCTTTGTGCAATTTATCTACTTTATCCTAACCACATAAGACTAAAGAAGTGTTATATGGCATTTTTCTATTGGTGTCTTGAAATTGATTGCGTGTTCGGGAAATTCTATATAAATCAAACTAAGCTTAAACTTTGTTTTCTGGTTTCCGTTCTATGAAAGTCTTATTGCACGACTTCAGGCATTCGGACCCGTTCCTTTTTACAAAAGTTTACTAAAGTATAAACTTCGACTTACGAAGTTTTTATTGCGTAATTAAAACCTATATAAATAACAAACGCTAGTATATAAAAGTTGTCCTTTAACGGTTTCTCAACTTCGAAGTTGAAATTTTTAAGTTCATAAATAAAAACAAATGCTTTATTGTAATTGCTTTGCATCCGGTTTGCTTTCGTTGAAAATTGCTTCACAAAAATATTGAGATGGTTAAGTAAATAAACGCGCCGAGAATAATAATGCGTAAGCAAAATGAAAATTGACTCTAGGTTCAACAAAACGTTACCTACTTAAAGTATTGTCATAAAATAATCTTTAAAGAAATTACGATTGAAGCCATTATGCTATCAGTTTCAAAGAACACCGGAGCACAAGGGTATTCTACTAAAGAGGATGTTCTTGATAAGTGGATCCTTATATCCTGCTGGTGTAATTTTTCATTATGATGTGGAAATACTGTAGAAAAGAAAATTCCGCAAAAAAAACCTTATATAAAAATGTGGAATAAAAATCCGGTTTGTGGTTAATATAAAATGCAAAGCTCAAGTTTAATGTTGCATCAAGATTTGTGAATGGCCTTGTTATTGTTTTCCTGTATAAAAGTGCGAGTTTGCTAACATCTTACATTATTATAACCACCCTTTTCCATAACCTATTGTACTAGTTTGCTTTACCTAAAAATTGCAAATCTTATCTTCGGCCACAATGTATACATTGCTAGTGGTACTAGATATAAATTGTTTATTCTATTTCAGTTTCGTGAAACTCACGCTTCGCTTTAACAGTTTTCAGTTTTGTTACTCCATATGAAGAAAAACTATTTCCGTATCGGATCACCTTATCACACAACAATATTTAATGGTCGCTTTGAAAGGGATGGAGTTGTCATACTAGTATTTAAGACACCTGTGTTTGACAGCATCATAAACAGATTGATAAGAATAACGATGCCGTAAATAGGAATTATACCTATAACTTTTTATTATCAGTGTAATACGCTTATAGTTAGGGCAATCTATAATCCAATGTGCATCATTAATATTTAAGATGTCATGAAGAAGAGCCGTTGTCGCTATGAAAATATTAAACTGTTGTAACTACAAAAATTATTAGCAGTTAAATAGTTTGATTAACTTTTATTGCAATTATTCAGAGGGAAAGATTGGTTGGTTTGGAATTCTCGTTTTTCAAATTGTTTTTATATATCCAGAAAGAAGAAATTACAGGTTATTTACTAAAGAAGTGTTGTTATTATTACCACTTGCAGGGGCGTGCAGTCCATGGGAGAGATGGAAGAACCGCTTCCCCTAGTTGTTATAAGAATAAGCATTTAAAGTTTATTCCATATTTGATAGAGCATTCATTGCTCCTTGACGTACGTTACTCTTTGCATCTTTCATGAGTAAATTACCTCCTCAATAAATACAAGAAACTGAACAAAAAAGTATTCGTGATATCTACATCATCATCTGTAAACGACCGATGGTACATAGTTGCGCCCCTTCATCTGTCAGCATAGACTTTTTGAACTTGGTCACTTTGCGGCATTTTCTAGCGCTACTAAATGTGTAAACGATATCAACTTAAGGTTCATCCTACACCACAAGTCGTCACAATTGTGTATTTATCGAATGCTGCCGATTTTAACTGAGTTGGAAGCGGTGTTCACTGCCGCTTCACGAAACATGAACGTCTGTTGTTATTTGTGTTGATAGTGGTTATTCATATACTAGAAGTAGCATTATTTTATTGATAGCGTGGCTTAAGTAGCAAACTCGTGCTTTTGGTAGGTACTAATTATTTTTAAATAAATCACGAACAAGTGAATTATTTTTAATTTGAATTACAAAGTTTTAAAATTACTTAAAAATGCGAGTTTAGTAATAGGATTTAAGCTTTTAAATTTATATTATCATACCATCATTAAGTAGAGTTTGTGTTTGTAGTAGCTGTCATAAAAAACTAGTATGTTGTAAATTTTTGATAATATTTCTCAACAACTCAGAAGCAGATTTCAGAACTTTAGTGAATTAAAATACGTCGAATTATGTAATTATAACAACTATAATAAAATTCGTTTTCCTGAAGAAACCTTTAATAGTTTAAAACTTAAATATGTAATTTTTTTGACTTTTTTGCATTAAATTTACAACTAAGTGTTTTAGACAACACTCCAGAAGTCAATAATCAAAAAACACCGTTAAATATGCTACGTTTTCTTAAAGAAATTGATTTGGCAGAGTCCTATAGTGAAGTCTTTAAATTGTGTCAACTTGTTTTAACAATTCCGGCAACAAGTGCTTCGGTTGAACGCAGTTTTTCGACATTCAAGCGCATTAAAACCTTTATCAGAAATTCAACTGATGAAAAAAGACTATCCCATTTAGATATGTTGTCTATAGAAAAAGAATGTATTAGTAACTTGCTACAGAATCCAAGATTTTATGATGATGTAATAGACAGGTTTGCACTGTTAATAGAAGACTAGAATTGCTTTATAAATAAAATATTGAATAAGAGCCAAAGAAAAAGTGCGCCGTCAACACTGTATATGTTTAAGTGTGTGTATTATAACGTGAATTTGCAACCTATTTAGTTTAGGCAGTCTTTTACGTTATGTTAATATTTTGAATAATTATCTCGGTGCCGGTTTACCGTTACAGACCACTCCAAATAAAACGAAAAACTGAAAAATATTCTCTAAAACTGAGGTTTTTAATAAAGACTTAAAAATTGTTGCGGGTTTTTGTTAAATTTTTGAATAATTCCGAAAAAAAACCCAAAAAATCGGTACTACTTACCGTGCCCATAACATTTCATCAAACGTTTTCACTAGTATTTCGCGGAGGAATACAATACAGAGCGTGCGCATTGGATGATCCCGCCATCAATGGTGCAATTTAATATCTGCCAGCAGCCATATTGTTGTTATCGTTCGCCCCTACTACACTGATTTTACCTTATATTTGAGTTTTTGGGGATCTAAGCCGATGAGGATCTGTGGCGGGTGCTCTTTAATAGACATTACTTTAAATAAATAACCTGCTACTAACAACTAACCTAACCTGGAGATCTAAGCCGATGAGGATCTGTAGCGGGTGCTCTTTAATAGACATTACTTTAAATAAATAACCTGCTACTAACAACTAACCTAACCTGGGGATCTAAGCCGATGGGGATTTGTAGCAGTGCTCTTTAATTGACACTACTTTAAATAAATAACCTGCTACTAACTACTAACCTAACCTGGAGATCTAAGCCGATGAAAGTTTGTAGTGGGTGCTCTTTAATAAACATGATTTTAAATAGTAAAGCTGTTATTAACAGTAACCTAACTTGGCGAAACTTAAATACCCGGAAAATCATCAGCTTTGTTTATTTCTTTCAAAACTGAACAATTCAAACCATTATGTGAGGTTATGTAGTACTGTTAAATTTGTTGTCATTAAAAGTGTTGGTTCCTAATTATTCCACATTGGTGCTCCTGATAAGTGGTTTTAAACATAGGCACCTATTATTACCAACCATGTTTGGTTTAACAACTATATTGATATTGTTGCGATCCACTATTAGGCAACCCGTCAAACATACAAACGCCCGGGGCACAGCGTATTCTTCAGCATTCGAGAATCCTTCTACAAAGTTCTAGATAATGAGTCATATCTTAATGCAGGGTATATATAAGGCCGCTTATGAATGTAAGAGTTAGTCTATTCTTGAATGTCTAATATAAATTATAACGTGTTTAAGTAATAGTAGTTTCGAGCTTTTAGAAGTTTACATAAATGTGATATGCTGTGCAGCTTGTAGTGTACATAAATAAATAGAAGTGTATAAACAAATAGTTGTGTTAGTGGTTAATGGACCTATGGTAGAGAAGTTAGTTTAAGAAGATATTAGTGCTTGTAAATTCATTAGTGTAATAGTGATTCATTGTTAAGTGGACTGAAAACATCTGTAAACAAGGCATATACTGTTAATTAGACTTGTGAACAGTGAGTAATAAAGACATTTATTATACTTGTTTTGAATTAAAGAAACGCGGTAGAGTAATAGCCGTTACACTGGTGTCAGGCATTTGTGGGGTATATAGTGATTAATTTAAAACACAAGTCTAAAGACATTTAAGTAGTTTGTATATGCCAGTTACAAGAAACCAAAGTAAGATGGAGGCAGAGACTTTAATGAATTTCCTTAAGGATTTTAAATCCGGTATGGAGGAAAGGTTTACTGAAAACGCTGAGAAAATAGAGGAGAGGTCAGTTGAACTGGAATCAAACCTTACCGAAAGGTTAAGTGAAAATGCTAAGAAAATAGAAGAACGCTTTAGTGAAAACGCGATGAAAATGGAAGAGTTGAATGAAAAGACGGCCACGTTAGAACAAAGATTAATAGCAAGCTCCATTGCATTGAAAGAAGATGTCACTGAACAGGTAAAACAGTTGAGCAAAAGTTGGATAATAAATTGGTAAAATGGAAGAAGATGTGATGAGGCTTCAAGAACAAATGATTTCACTAACAACGCGACCACTTGAATTACCAAGCCAAGTTGTTAATCAGAACATTCCAGAAATAAGAACCATGGAAAGAAGCGAGTCAATTCCGTCTAAATTTAAAGTAAAACCACCTACATTCGATGGTAAAACACCTTGGCCCACATATTTGAAACAATTTGAAGCTGCTGCAATAGCCAACGGTTGGTGCAACAAAGAGAAGGCTATCTCTTAATAGTGGCCCTACGGGGAGGCTCTTAACATCTTACAAACGATTCCTGATCACCAGCAGAATGATTACGGCCTCTTAACATCAAAGCTTGAGATGAGATATGGAGATGCTCACCTTCAACAGGTTTACCACGCACAAGTTAAGAACCGCTCGCAAAAGACAAGTGAAAGCCTGCAAGAATTCGAAGCTGACATTGCCAGGTTAGTTAGATTGGCATACCCAACGGCACCAGACAGCTTCCTCGAACAACTTGCTGTCCAAACATTTGTGGATGGCGTTAAGGATGGCGAAATACAGCAAGCGCTAAGACTAGCACGGCCAAAGATGTTGGATGACGCACTGGCTCATGCGCTTGAATTTGAAGCAGCTAAGCAGACATCACACAGAATGGGTCACAAAGTTCGGTCTGCCTTAGAGGAACCTGATCAAGCGCAGAACAGCATAGATGAAATAATCAACCGTGTGGAAAAGCTTGAAAGACAACGACCGCGGAGATGGGGTCTGCGATGCTGGAACTGCGGCGAAGTTGGTCATATACAGAGACGCTGCACTCAACCAAAAAAACAACCGGTTGAGCAGCAGGAAAACTAAAGCAAGTCGACGTAGGGGGGCGAACGTCGACAGCACAACGTAGTGCCCTGGAGATTATCATCCGTGCTGCATCGTCGGTGGAAAGTCTGGACAGCATTTATATCGATGGTAGAATTAATGGTAGGGGTGTCCGATTACTCGTGGATACAGGAGCGACAAAAACTATTGTGAGACCAGATTTGGTTGGTCGTGGAAAAGTGCTACCTGTATCGGTGTGTCTTCGAACGGCAAGTGGTGAGAAAATTTGTACTCACGGAGAGACTGCCGTTATGTTGACAATTGGGGACAAATTAATTAATCATCGAGTGTTGGTAGCTGAAATTACAGAAGAAGTGATCTTGGGAATGGATCTCATGAGAAAATATGGGTTTCATGTGAACATGAAAGAAAATGTGCTTCGGATAGATGATGATGAGATTCCATTTCAAGGTAGGAGTAACCAGACGATGCAAGTTCGAATGATTTGCGATATGAAAATACCCGAGAAGGCGGAAATGATAGTAATGGGACGCCCGGATGGTACGCTCCGGGAAGGACAAGTATGCATGATGGAAGCAACTGAATCGGGAATGGGTCAGGAGGGACTTCTGATTGGAAGAACGCTGGTAAAGTCTCGAAATATGGTACCAGTAAGGGTGCTGAACATTAACCCTCATACAGTGACCCTGAAGAAAGGCATGATCGTGGGAAGTTGCATTCCAGTGTGTCATATTAAACGTTGTGTGGACGACACGAAAATAAACCAACCAACGGTTGCTCACAGAAATTGCTGGATATGTTGATACCCTCGTGTCAAGGATTAAATGGCGACCAACTGGGCAAGGTAAAAGAACTGGTCGGACGATATCGAAGTGTGTTTGCACTGGATGATAGTGAGAAAGGAAGAACGAATGTTGTGCAACACAAGATCAATACTGGAGATGCGCAACCGATAAGACAACACCCCAGGCGGCTTCCTTTGGCAAAACGTAAGGAAGCTGAGCAAATTATCACCGATATGGAAGAACAGGGAGTGATTGAACCTCGAATAGTCCATGGGCATCCCCGGTAGTGCTTGTCAAGAAAAGGACGGGTCGACAAGGTTTTGTGTAGACTACCGGCGGCTTAATAATGTGACAAAGAAAGACAGCTATCCTTTGCCCAGAATTGATGACACCTTAGATACTCTATCCGGATCTAAATGGTTTTCGACCTTGGACTTGAAAAGCGGATACTGGCAGGTAGGCTTGGAGCCAAACGATAAAGAAAAGACTGCCTTTACAATTGGAACTGGATTATGGCAGTTCAAGGTCATGCCATTTGGATTATGCAATGCTCCTGCTACTTTTGAACGATTGATGGAGTCGGTACTGCGTGGACTGTCCTGGAAGACATGTCTGGTGTACCTGGACGACGTGATAGTGTTAGGTCGGTCTTTCGAAGAACATCTTAAGAACCTAGAGGAGATATTCCAGAGATTACGGGGGGCAAACCTTACATTGAGCCCCAAGAAGTGTCACCTGTTTGGAAAAGAGGTGAAATACCTAGGACATGTCGTTTCGGAGACCGGAATAAGAGCTGACCCTGACAAAATAAAAACGGTACAGGAGTGGCCTACACCAGCAGATATACACCAACTACGCAGTTTTCTAGGATTGTGCACATATTACCGACGTTTTATACTTGGGTTTGCGAACATTGCCAAACCGTTAACAAAATTAACCGAAGATGGACAAGAATATGATTGGAATGACGACTGCCACAGAGCATTTGAACAACTGAAACGGCTACTAGTTACAGCACCAATTTTGAGCTATCCACGGATGGAGGAAATTTGTGTTGGATACCGACGCCAGTAACACAGCTATAGGAGGCGTTCTTTCTCAAGTGCAGGACGGACAAGAAAAGTTATTGGGTATTTCAGCAAGGTCTTGTCGCGGCCAGAAAGGAACTATTGTGTGACAAGAAGGAGCTGTTGGCCGTCGTCAAATCCGTAGAGCACTTTATAAGTACTTATACGGCCGTAAATTCCTGTTGAGAACAGACCATGCTGCACTGAAATGGTTACTGCAGTTTCGAAATCCTGAAGGGCAAGTGGCAAGGTGGATAGAGCGGCTGCAGGAATATGACTTTGTTACAGAACATCGCGTAGGAACTAGCCATCGGAATGCAGACGCTCTATCAAGGAGACCTTGTCCGGTGGACTGCAATCATTGCTCCAAGATGGAAGAGAAAATAAGTGTCATCCATAGAATGACGGTAACCGATGATACTTGGCAACTCGAAAGAATACGAGAAGACCAGGAAAATGACGCCGAATTGGGACGTATTATTGAGTGGAAAATAGAGGACAACGACCAGCTTGGGAAGAAATTAGTATTTCAAGTAGGAGCCTGAAGGCATACTGGGCACAGTGGGACTCCTTGATGATGGAAAATAGAATCTTGAAACGACGCCTGGAATTTGAAGATGGCACTGAGAGACTTCAAGTGATAGTGCCGAGAAGCAGAGTGCCGGAAGTGTTGCAGCACTTGCACGATGGTATTTCCGGAGGGCACTTTGGCGTGAAAAGAACTCTCGAAAGAGTGAGAGAAAGATTCTATTGGGTGAACTGCAAAGAAGATGTGAAGGAGTGGTGCCGGAAATGTGAATTGTGTGCTCTGCAAATGGCCCGGTCTCAAAACGGAAAGCCCCAATGAGACAGTATAACGTGGGGAATCCTTTTGAAAGGGTAGCCATTGATATAGCTGGTCCGTTTCCTGAATCAGAGAAAGGGAATAAATACATCTTGGTTGCAATGGATTATTTTACCAAATGGCCGGAGGCATATGCTATACCTAACCAAGAAGCCGAGACGGTTGCAGATGTACTAGTGAGGGAGTTGTTTTGTCGCTTTGGAGTTCCGTTGGAATTACACTCCGATCAAGGTCGGAACTTCGAATCAGCGTTGTTTCAAAACGTCTGCAAGCATCTTGGAATCAGGAAAACTAGAACCACGCCACTTCATCCTCAATCGGATGGAATGGTTGAAAGAATGAACAGAACGTTAGGAAAGTACCTGGCCAAAGTTGTCTCTGAACATCAACGGACTGGGACCAGTATCTACATTTGTTCCTACTGGCGTACCGATCTTCGGTACATGACAGCACAGGATACTCGCCCGCTTGCGTAATGCTAGGACGTGAATTGCGGCTACCATGTGATCTTCAGTTTGGATTTAAACCTGGAGAAGAGATCGCAGGTGAAGATTACGTTAGTAAGCTTCGTGAAAGATCAAATAGTATTCACGAAAACGTCCGAAAGAATATACAGGCAGCAAGCGATCGAATGAAATCACAATATGACACGAGAGCACAAGAAGGTGGTTATCAACCTGGAGATTTAGTGTGGTTGTACAATCCACAAAGAAAACGTGGATTGTCGCCAAAACTACAAAGACAATGGGAAGGGCCGTACGAAGTGTTAAAAGGATTAATGATGTAGTGTACCGGATCAGAAGATCCCTCGTGGTAAACCGAAAGTGGTACACTTTGACCGTTTAACACCCTACACTGGCAACAACCAGGAAGACTCAAATAATGATAATGGTGTTCGGCAAGTTATTAATCATGAGCCAAATGCAGATTTTGAGAGCTTTATGGCGGCGTATGGTGGTTCCGCTAAAGCGAGATTTGGCGTTGTTGTTGAAAACAGCAAGATCTGTTTAGAGCACCAGAAGAGTATTCCTTGCACATTGCGTAGCTCAAGATTTGGCAATGTCAAGGGGAATAGCTGTTGTTTTCAAGAAAAGTTTGGATGTGTGGATGAATTAGTACAACAGCAGCCAACTGTAGGAAAATCTTTGGTTCTTCAAGATAAAAATCGTTATGTTTACTATCTGGTCACCAAAAATTCTTCATGGCAGAGACCTAGTTATGGACATCTATGGGAGGCTTTGCTAAATCTTAAGGCGCAGATGATGGAAAATGGAGTAACGAGACTAGCGGTGCCCAAGCTGGGCTGTGGACTGGATCGCTTAGACTGGAGGATAGTCCGAAATATGCTAGAAGTAGTTTTCCAGGAACCAACGTCCAGGTTCTTGTTTGTTGTTATCAACCGGTTGCCTACCAAGACCATGAAAAGAGTGTTGACTGTTACTTCCAACGACGCGGTGGATGCACCAGAGGAGATAGCTGCCGATACCGTCACCAGTCATCGAATTGGCGTCAAGATGGATTTACAGTTACGAGACGTAACGGTTTTAAAGAGGGGGCAGTGTTGCGATCCACTATTAGGCAACCCGTCAAACATACAAACGCCCGGGGCACAGCGTATTCTTCAGCATTCGAGAATCCTTCTACAAAGTTCTAGATAATGAGTCATATCTTAATGCAGGGTATATATAAGGCCGCTTATGAATGTAAGAGTTAGTCTATTCTTGAATGTCTAATATAAATTATAACGTGTTTAAGTAATAGTAGTTTCGAGCTTTTAGAAGTTTACATAAATGTGATATGCTGTGCAGCTTGTAGTGTACATAAATAAATAGAAGTGTATAAACAAATAGTTGTGTTAGTGGTTAATGGACCTATGGTAGAGAAGTTAGTTTAAGAAGATATTAGTGCTTGTAAATTCATTAGTGTAATAGTGATTCATTGTTAAGTGGACTGAAAACATCTGTAAACAAGGCATATACTGTTAATTAGACTTGTGAACAGTGAGTAATAAAGACATTTATTATACTTGTTTTGAATTAAAGAAACGCGGTAGAGTAATAGCCCGTTACAATATTTAGGCATGTATAAAATTGCATTTTTCTGCTGAAATCTTTGAAAACCCGCAAAAATTTGTTTTCATTGATGATTTATACACAAAAGTCCTCTGTTTAAAGTAATGTAGAAGTTTCTACTTGTGGTCTGTAACGGTAAACCGGAATTATTATGGCCCGGTTTTTCAATTGCGGTTTATCCAAAGTTTAACTTAAACCTAGTTTACTTGATTTTTCAATATCGGTTTAAGTCGTTTAAGCCCGGTTTAGCTAAAGCCCCCATTATCCTTGGTTTAATGAAAGCTTAACAAATATACATAACCTAAAACAGTATAAAATTCAAAATTAATCAGGAATTTTTCATCAGTATTTAGAAATTGGTCGTTAAAATAAGGGCAAGTATATTTAAACAATAGTTAGGAGAAACTAGAATAAAAAAAATTATATTTATGTATTAAATTATTTATCTTTTTCTATTTATTATGAATATATTATGTATTGTTTACATAAATAATGTATGATAGACCAATATACATTTGCATTAATCTTATTAATTAATATATTTATAGGTGGAAGCTGTGGGTGATGTAGGAAACATCACGGATGATGAAGAATTTTTGGAATTATTTAATTTAGTCTTTCCTCAAAGAAAATCACCCGTTTTTAGGCACAGACCTAATCATTTTGAAGTATGGAATGATAAAGAATTTCTTCAACGTTTTCGTTTAACGAAACATACCGTGCAGTTTATAACAGATTTAATCCATAGAGATATAGAATCACAAACGGACAGGTATGTTGCTAATTAGTAAAAACAATTTGAGATTTAACCATATTTTATAGGAATCATGCTGTAAGTGCAGTTGATAAAGTTCTTCTTACATTACGTTTTTATGCTACTGGTAGTTTTATGCAAACAGTTGGCGACTTAAGTAGTGTCGACAAGAGTACTGCGAGCAAAGTAATTCATAAAGTTTCAAGAGCTATTGCAAGATTAGGTGATCGTTATATTCAAATGCCAGTCTCAAGTGAATTTAGGACAGTTACAAACAAATTCTATGGAATAAGTAGATTTCCACGGTGTATAGGAGCACTTGACTGTACACATATTAAAATACAGTCTCCTGGAGGTGCAGAACCAGAGATATTTAGAAATAGGAAAGGGTTTTTTTCATATAACGTACAGTGTGTGTGTGTGTGATGCAGATTTAGTCATTCGTGATATTGTTTGTCGATGGAGCGGCTCGGTACATGACTCTACAATCTTTGGCAATAGTAGCGTAAGGAGGAGATTGGAATTAGGCGAATTTGGTGGAAATGTTTTAGTTGGCGATAGTGGTTATCCTATAAAGAATTATTTAATAACCCCATTAAGAACACCACAATCTCGTGCTGAAAACTTATTTAATGAATCCCAGATTCGTACTCGCAATCCAATTGAACGAGTCTTTGGAATATGGAAACGACGATTCCCATGCCTAGCACTTGGATTGCGAGTAAAGCAAGAAAATATTGAAGCCATTGTTGTTTCAACTGCTGTTTTGCACAATTTAGCACGGACATTGAATGATCCAGTACCTGAAGTAGATGTACGTGAGTTAGCTGCAATTGAATTGATACAGGATATGCAAGCTTTACCAGTAAGAAATTATGGGCATCTTAATAATAGGACTCGAACAGTTCTAATTAACAATTATTTTGATAGGTTATAATTTACAACATTTACAGCATATTATGTACATAGGTGAGTTAAATTACAACTTTAATAATTAAAAGGTAGTTTTAGTATAATACAATAAGTACTTTAATTTACTAATTATCTAGGTCTATGATTATGATATTATTCTTAAATCTAATTACTGTAATGTTAGTTTATTAAAACAAAATGTAGTATTTGAAATATATTAATAGTGATTAAATTTTTTAATTTATGAAGCAGGTGCTTTTTTTCTAGTTCCAAAATTTCCATTTTCTTTTCGTGTTGTTCCCAAGCAATCTTTCGTTGTAATTCAGCATCTGTTCGACGTATCAACAATTGCTGTTCATGTAACTCCTCCGTATGCTTCAACTTTTGTTCAAATTCACGTCTACACATTTCCATTTTAAAATCTTGTAAACTACTTTTAGCTTCTGCCCATGATTGCAAAGCTTTAGGTAGCTTACATTCTCTTTTATGTTCTGTAATAAACAGAAAGTCGCACTTAAATTAATTAAAATATTTTATTTTTATTACCTATGTGCGATTTCTGTAGAGGCTTTGAAATAGGTGTTTTAAGCTTCTGCGGTGTGGCAAATGACCAGTCCTCAGTAGCATCTGCAACAATGAAAAATAGTAATATTGATGAATTATAGTAAGACGGTTACCTGTACTTGTTTCTGTCATTACCGATGTCGAGGGCGAATTCATGTTAACACATATTTCCGATGCTTCTGGAAACGAATAGAATAAATACAATTAGTCGTCACAATGTCTTATAGTAAACATCTTAAGATTTTTCTCATGTAATGAAAGATCTACTGACCTGGATTTTTAAGTTGTTTACCATAATTATGAAATTGGTCATAGGAATAGCCATCGATTTCTACATCTTCTACTACATAATCCATATCTTCAACAACCAATTCTGAAGTTGTACCTACAAGTTTAGTAATTATATCGATAGCTATATATAAAAATTATATTTGTTTACCTTTATCAGAACCAAATTTGGATTCAAAACCTTGTAGTCGCTTACCCAGTAAATCTTTAATTTCATCATCAATATCTGTTGTGGTAGCTGGTTTATGAGGACCCCCACCTGTTCCCTTAACATATAGTTTCTCATCCGCAAATTTCTTTTTTGTTTGTTTTTTTAAATTATCATATTTTTTTCTAAGTACTTGAATATCTCTAAAATTACTGTAGGAACCTTGATTGAATTCACTTTCAATTTTCCTCCATGCCTCCAACTTTAATCTATTGGCATCAGTGTCCGATTTTTTGCATTCAATAATTTCTTTGTGTTTCTTCACTAAATTTATCAAAAGCATTTCTTCCTCAGTAGTAAAATTAATTGATCTTTTACGCTTTTCTTCCATTGTATATTAAAAGTACTAACCACAGACCGTACTAACGTAAGGATGTAAATACAAAATTTTAGAGGTTAGACTCCTATACTAACAAACAGCTGTCTAAAGTGTGCACAAGCGCATTTACAAAATAGTTGCGACAATAAGGTTTAGGAAAGGCTTTATTAAGCTTAACATTGAACAACGCCAACAAATTTAAGCTGAGCTTTATTGTTAAACCGTACTTAACTAAACTTGACTTTAAGCTCCAATTGAACAACCGGGCCTATCTCATTTAAAAAATAAGTATCAAATGTTCAAAATTTATACATCCAATACTACTTCTAGGTATAACTTCAAATTTCAAGTTTTAAGAATAACTCAGTGTACTTACCCCTCGGCCAGGTTCAGCGGTACGAACGGCAATGATCCCTTGTCCAAAGGTGAGAGCAAGTGAGACGTCTTGATTCAGAAAAGGGTCCCTTGGCTTGAATTTATAACTTGAGAAATAAGACACAATTTGAAGTGATCCGTGTTGTATATTATCAAGGTTCATTTTCCAGTATTACTCCATTGGTATAATATTCTTAAATTATTTGCCACATAAAACAAATGGGTGCCAGATGCATGCATGTGGTTTAACATGTGTGGCTAAAATTGTACAAATAAGTATAGAACAACAGATGATATACAACAGATTAAAACACAAATAAGTTTTTCTAAATATACTCTTATACTGAATCTTAAAAACATCAACATATTTGTTGAATTTCTTTTACATATATTTACAGATGTAGCCTGGTCGACAAGCAGCACCTGAGTCTTCTTTGGGTGTTAGGAAAGGTGGACAAACAGGAAATGGTATTCTCTGTACTCGCCAAAACTAATGTTGTGATGAGTTACATGAGTCCCCAAATGGAATGATCAAAATAACTTCCAATTTTCAACATACGCTCCTATAAAGCTTCTAACAAAAATCCTATCGTTTGAACCAATCCATAATTGCATAAAACCAAACGGTAAACAAAACTCTTTAATGTAAAAGACAAAATGGGCAAAGAGCAACCCAACTAAATAAACGTAAACTAACAAAAAGGGTGCATATCGTGCAAATGTAAAATAGACGCGATTAATAATTACTTCCAGCACATGCTGATTATCCGAAAATTCAAATCGGAACTTAGGGCTCTGCCAGAACACAATCCCAACGACTAAATAATTGTTGGTTAAGTTCAATACAATTGGTTGAAAACACTTAAACACTCTAACAATTTGCCTATTATTAATAAACGTCTAAGCTGTTCAAAGAATTTTGTAAAAGAGAGCAAACGTTGTTTCTCCATTTTTAACGATAACTTTAATCAGAATAAAAATGTATCACCTGATAAATAACTAATCCATAGGCGGATCCCTTTTAAAATAATATTTAACACTAGAGTGGGAATTATTGTCGTTTGAATGAACTCCTAAAGTTATTGCAAGCATGTACCCTTGATAAATAGTAATTCTATACTACGGAAAGTGATACAATAAATTCTCAGAGACTAAATAAATGTCGTTAACTGTATGAATATAAACATGACCTTCTAAACAGTACGTCATTGTTGAGAAACTTCAGATGATCAGACACGGCACAAATGCGCAAGTCCAGTCACCTGTGGAATTCTGACAGAAACGTTTAATGAAGCATAAACATACTCTAGCCTATTTACTCATATAGATTTCACAAGATAATTGAAAATAATAAAAATGATTGCATAAGCCTTTCACAAAAATATATTTAAACACGAAGGTATTTAAGCAATGATAAGCTTGTTAAGAATAAATCACAACACTTAAACTGAATGACTAGAATGAATGTTAATTTGTAGTGAGATAATTCTATAACCAATGTTGACATTAATATTCCTTGCTTAAATAATAATGAAATGTAAATAGTCCCCAAGGTTTCAGAACTATATATAAAACCAATCTTGATAATTAATAGCATTACTAATTAGGATAAACTTTATACGAATATGTTCGTTACTCGAATAATTGATTCCTATTAGATGTTATAATCTACCCCTGAAAATATAGATCACCCAACTATCATACATGCAAGTAAAAATATATACAATAACCTAGTAACAGCATAACATCCCAATGTGGCTGTTACAGTATATTCGTGTTTTTTATTGTTTATAGTTATTAATACTTAGTTTTTTTAGTGCTTGATAAGTAAATTGAAAAATACAGACACAATAATTTGAATTTTTACGTCTTAAGGTTTATTATTTTTTTAACCAGAAATGCCTTTTTAATATTTCTAAAATAAGATAATTTAGTTT
The DNA here is from genome assembly GCA_036346225.1 of Platerodrilus igneus. NCBI lineage: Eukaryota > Metazoa > Arthropoda > Insecta > Coleoptera > Lycidae > Platerodrilus > Platerodrilus igneus. The sequence continues at coordinate 3,816,560 of JARFIW010000831.1, forward strand.
TACTTCGAATAATAATTAGGTTTTAAAGAATTTTCTTTGTTAATGTGAGTGCAATTCTTAAAATTGAAAAAATAAAAAAGCAATGTGGTCTTCTTCAGATTTTAACAGCTGGCTTTTAATGCCAAATTCGCAGAATAATTTATTAGTTATATTTTGGCAAATTTCTTCAAAGGTTGGTTTAATTTTAAATGAAAGTTTATTGGCATTAAAGGTTTTGAATAACTTTTTAGGTAATTTGAAAATTTAAAATAATACAAACATTAACAATACATATATCAATAAAAAATAATTATTTCAAGTTCAAGGAAATAAAGCAATATGCTGTAATACGCCTCCAAAACAACACATACTTTCTTATATCTACTTTTTTGCTTCTAAACACAAAGCTCAAGCTTCTTAAGTAACACATAGTCACACACGCACCACACACGCACGCTTGTTACACACACGCGCGCGCAACATACACACGCGCACACGCACACACACACAAATACTCGGTGTCCTTCAAAATGCGGAAAATGGAATTTACTTATTGCAATGTATTAAGTAAATTACTAACAGACACTTGTTTATTCATTTTTTGTAATAAATAAAGTACACTATACAATTACATTCCATGTTAAAACTATTACTTGACAAAACAAAACTCTAGACAAAACCGTAGCCATCTTAATTAAAATTCCTTCCGCCCCTTTCTTCCCCCACACCATATATATGTTCATGAGTTGACAGACAGATTAGTGACTGAGCATGCGACAATGTGACTACAACATAAATACAATACATAACACACCTTCACCCTTAAGAGTGAACAAACATATTAAAAAAATAAACTTTTTTTTTTACACCATTTAATTATAAGTCCAACTTTTCTGGTGGTTTGCGAAGTCTGGTGGGATACTTACGTTGAGGCATATCCTTATCCATAGGACTCAACCTTGGGGTGGCGCAGAACACTTAGTGGGTGTCACTGTAGGCGAGGTATTCGACGGAGAGGTGCTAGTAGCAGAACTATGAAAAGGTGAAATGACATTCTCTGGCTCTGATAATACCGTAGGTGATATATTTTCGTTATTAATGTTAACTTCGATAGGAATGTCCGACAAATTGTTTGGTACAGTTGATAAACTAGGTAGAGTAGGCAAAACTTCGACAACAGTTTCTACGTTTTGAGGTAGAATTGCGGATTGTAGCAGATCATTTTCACTTCTGTTAATCAATTGATCAACATGTTTTTTCCACACCACCCTACTGTCGCTCTCTAAAAGTACTAAATAAGAAACCGGACCTAATTTTTCTATAATTTTTGCTTTCTTCCATTTTTCTTCTGGCCTGTAACTTCTAGCTAACACTAAGTCATTCACAGAAAATTCCCGTAATATCCAAGATTTATTTGCAACTTTCGACTCGTAAGTGAGCCGTAAAAGATCTAATTTTGATCTAAGTGACCTACCAAACATTAATGAAGCGGGAGTTTGATTAGTAGTGCAATGTTCGGTATTTCTATATTGAAACAAGGTTTTGTAAATAGCATAATCTAATCTGAAATTTTCATCATGACTAGCTACGTGTAGCTTGTGTTTGAAATATTTGATACTATTTTCTGCTAAGCCGTTCGACTCTAGATGATATGGAGATATTAATGTGGAACGTATTCCTTAGGATTGAAGAAAATTTTTGAATTCATAAGAGTCGAATGGTGGACCGTTATCGCTAACAACTAGTTTGGGAAGGCCGAAACGTGCAAAAGTAGGAAGCAATGCTTTAATCGTGGCATCAGCTGAAGTGCTTGAAACAGGTAAGACTTCAGCCCATTTCGAATATGAATCAGTAACAACTAAATAAATTTTGTTCATAATAGGACCGAGGTGATCCAGATGCACCCGTTCCCAGACGGAACTAGTGGAAGGCCAAGTTATTCCTACAGATTTTGGAGGTTCGTTTCTCTCTAACTGACATGACTGGCAAGAATTGCAGTAATCTTCGATATGTGTGTCTATGTTAGGCCACCATATGTAGCAACGTACTAAAGACTTCATTTTTACGATACTTAAATGACCTTCGTGCGCAGTACCTAGTACTGATAGTCTACAACAGCTAGGAATTATTAAACGGTAACCCCAGAAAACACAATTTGACTGAAAAGAGAGTTGCTCTCGTTTTTGGTAAAAATTTTGTAGTTGCATGGTTAAACCCTTACTTGAAGAGGGCCAGCCCATTAAGATAAACTGAATTACTTTAGACAAAATAGGGTCTTTCCTGGTAGCTTTTCTTATATCATCAAAATTTAGAGGTAATTCGCTGTTAAGAATGTAGTTAAGGTTAATATTATCTTCTGAAATCGAAGCAGTGTTACCTTGAAGTGGTAATCTTGAAAGACAAAAAGCACCAATATTTTTGTATCCATTAATGTATATTATATCAAAGTCATAACCAGTGAGAAAAAGGGCATATCTTTGTAAGCGATTTGCTACCATAGTAGGGAGATGTTTTTTTGCTCCAAAAATAGATAAAAGAGGTTTATGATCAGTAACCAAAGAAAATTTTTGTAAATATAAATATTGATTGAATTTGGTAATACCAAATATCAACGCGAGGGCTTCTTTATCGATTTGGGAATAAGCCAGTTCAGCTTTATTAAGAGTACGAGAAGCGTATGCGATGGGTTTTTCTACCTTATTAGGGAAAACATGAACTAGCACGGATCCGAGTCCGTAGTTGGAACTATCACAATATAATTTCAAAGGTAGTTCTGGGTTATAGTGAACCAGAACAGGTGCATTAGTGAGCAATCTTTTTGCTGTTTTAAAAGCATTAATGCACACGTTATTAAATTGATATGTAGCATTCTTTTGCAACAAACGGTATAATGGGGACAAGATTTCAGAAACATTAGGGATAAATTTTCCATAAAAATTAAGCATACCTAAGAAGCACCTAAGCTGTGTAATATTCTGAGGAAGAGGGACGTTATTTATCGCTTCAATTTTGCTAGCACTAGTTTTTATTCCAAACTTGTCTATAACATGACCGAGATATTCTATTGAGTCCATAAAAAAATAACATTTTTCTTTTTTTAAGGTTAACCCGTGATTTCGTAAAATGCTTAGAACTAATTTTAAATTTTCTAAATGTTCAGTGCCATTTCTGCCGGCAACTAATAAATCGTAGAAGGTAGCGATTTGATACCATAAGGAGCTCGGTTGTACTTGAAGAGCCCAATATGAGTACTGATGACCAGAAGCTTTTGTGATTCTTCACAAACAGGCATCTGGTTATAAGCTGATTGTAAATCGAGTTTGGAAAATTTTTCTCCACCGCTTAATTTAGCGAACAACTGATCTGCCCTTGGGAGAGGATAATGATCGTCCTCTATATATGGGTTTAACATCTTAAAATTTCCACAAATTCTAATTGTATTATCCTTTTTTAAAACTGGCACTATAGGAATAGCCCAGCAACTAGTATGTACTGGAGTGAGAATATTTTCGTTAACTAAACGATTAAGTTTATTTTCTGTTTTTTGTTTTAGTGAAAACGGTAGAGTATAGGGTTTGCAAAACTTAGGATCGACATCCTTAATAATTTTAATTTTTAAAGGTTCACCGTTGAACCTACCTACATTCTCAGTAAAAACTGTGTCGTAAGTTTTAAGTAAATTTTTTTATTCAGAAGAAAGATTGAAATTAACTTGAGTATTATGCAGATTAATAAATTTTTTTGAAAAATATGATTCCATACATTTTCTGGGAATAACGTCCAGAGCCCAGATCCAATCTCTACCTATAATTGCCGGTTTTTCACATAATTTCTTGGTAAATCGATTACATATAAGTCTAAATTTTTTATTAAGTTTTTGAATTTTGCGTTAACTTTAATTTTTCCTTTAGGAGTAAAATCATCACCAAAGTAAGGCGAAAAAGAAACAGATGTTGGTTCTAAATTATTAATGAATTTAGGAAATAAAGTAAAAAATTGCTGAAAGGATATAACAGATTTACCAGCACCGCTATCTATCTCCATTTCTAGACGGGTGCTGTTGACCTCCAACTGGACTATCATCGGCGGAACCTTAGAAATGGACAATTGCATGGCACTAGAATTTTCGGCAACCAAATTGACAGCATTTTCTTGAGAATATAGATAATTCATGTAGAAAATACCTGCTGAAAGGATATAACAGATTTACCAGCACCGCTATCTATCTCCATTTCTAGACGGGTGCTGTTGACCTCCAACTGGACTATCATCGGCGGAACCTTAGAAATGGACAATTGCATGGCACTAGAATTTTCGGCAACTAAATTGACAGCATTTTCTTAAGAATATAGATAATTCATGTGGAAAATACCATTAGGAGAATGCGAATCTTGTTCGTCCGATACAACAGATTCCATGAAATGATGCCTGGTTCTTTTAAAGCTTTTACATGCAGCCTTAATGTGCCCTGGTTTATTGCAGAACAAACATGTGTATCCCTTGAATTTGCAGTTTTTAAAATCGTGATTATTGCCTCCCCCGCAGGCGTAGCAATTAAATTTCATTTTGGAACGTACATTATCCTGTGTAAGTAATTTTTGGTTACTCGTATCACTACCTTCATTAAGGTTTGGTATGACTGTACCGTGTCGTGGCGAATTCAACATAGTATTAGAATGTAGAGTATGAACATAATTTGTATTAAGTGTAGATGAATGTAATTTAACAGCTTCCATTTCTGCTGCTAAGTTTACAGCTTCCTTAAAAGATAAGTTTTCACCTTGACTGAGTAATTTATCCAAAATGGGACCTTGGCGTAAACCAACTATAAACTTATCCCGTAGATTTTCATCAAGACTTTGTCCGAACTTGCAATTGGTAGCTAAATTTAGTAATTTTTGCACTGAAGTCGGCAACAAGCTCACCACATTCTTGGTGGGCTAGATGGAATTTGTAGCGTTCAGTAAAAACAGATTTGCGAGGTAAAAAGTGCTGCTTTAATAATAAAATTAATTGTTCGTATGTTTTTGTTTTAGGATGTTCAGGTAAACATAAATCCATCAATAAATTATAGGCATCGTTTTTAAGGTGAATAATTAAAATACCTGCTCTCCTTGGATCTGCAGTATCAATATTGTTTGCGATAAAAAATTGATCTATGCGATCGTTAAAAATAGCAAAGTCGTCTTTTGATGAAAATGTAGGCAACATACCGATTAATTACTTGTAGAACTCATTGTAGTGATACTAAAATCTGAAGTATTTGTAGAATTTGTTAAATTATTAGTATCAGGCATTAGATAACACGTGGAAGTATAGCAGTTCAATTATATAACCTTCAATTTATTCTTGTTTTCCTTGTCGCCAGTGCAATGTATTAAGTAAATTACTAACAGACACTTGTTTATTCATTTTTTGTAATAAATAAAGTACACTATACAATTACATTCCATGTTAAAACTATTACTTGACAAAACAAAACTCTAGACAAAACCGTAGCCATCTTAATTAAAATTCCTTCCGCCCCTTTCTTCCCCCACACCATATATATGTTCATGAGTTGACAGACAGATTAGTGACTGAGCATGCGACAATGTGATTACAACATAAATACAATACATAACACTTATATTAAAAAAAGAGGAGAATTAAAAATGTAACATTCAAAAAGAGATAGAATTAAGTAGTATAAGTGCAAACTTGAAGCGCTTTCCAACTAAAAGATCTCACGGCACGCAACTATACACTTGCATTTATTAGAATCAAAAAAGTTTAATTTTAAAATTGCTATTGTATTTGACACACCCGGCGAGATAGGTTTTGGGCCTTTGGGAGCTTCTTTTTAGAAAGTTTTGTCGCCATAAACACTTCTATCAAATTTATTTTTAATTGTATAATTACAAAAAATTACTTTTTTCTGTTACAACAACTTAAACGTTTATATTGTTTAAACATTAAGTAATTGAAATTGACAAAAATACTTGAAGTTAATTGTCAATGATTAATAATTACAAATTATAGTGAGTTGCTTGAACCACCAACAATGTTAAAGTTATGAAGTTCGAAGACTGACGATCAAGGACTCTCTACAGTATTTATAAAGTCCATGACTTCACTTCATCCAGTGGCAAAGTGCAGATCTTGCTGTCTGCAGTTTTTCGATAAATATACGTCTTATTCTAAGTAATTTTAATTAAGACTGCTTTCTTGCAGTTCATTGTTTCTGCACCTGCAGTATCAGGTTGCGTAGATGCTTCCTTTCTTATTTCTGATATGAACTCTGATTAACCTTTAATTATAACCTTCATTTAATACAATGTAACATTTTATTACTAAGACATAATAAATGCGTTTAATTTTATATACATTTTAATATGGGGGATATGTAACTCCTCCCGACTTAGATGAAAATTACGGGTTGCACTTAATTTTTAAAACTCATTGTCCCTAAAGTTTCATTTGTGGTTTCTTTGTTCAATTTTGTTTCTTTAATCTTATATCTAATATACATTTTGTACAATAAGTATACAGCTAATAAAAATAATACAATAATCAATAAAACTGTCCAAACACTGATATTGTCATAGTGTAACTTTGGCACTTTTAACTGGTTTAAATGTTCTTTATAATTGTCCATTATCTTTACTGCATGGTTGAGATCGTCGAGATCTAAGTGTTCTAGTTGCATTGACTTCTGGATAGTTTCGCTGTCTTCGGTTTGAATATAGAATTGTAGTTCGGGTAGATTTGCAAATTTCTTCGTCACTGCTGGGTTTTGATATACTCAAATAATTTCACTTTTTAATTTTAAATAACAATCTTCCTTTATCGTGATCACTTTTCTTCCAATTAGGGCTAATCTGTTTTTGTTTTTGTTGTAATTGGCGGTTGCTATCACTTTTTGAGGAAATACAGCACTCCATTTGTTGCCCGTAACCTTCTGAGTTTTCATGCCCGTAATTTGTACTGGTTTTGACACACAATTCTCATAATGATTAGAGAATTGTAATAATTGCACTTCACAAGAGCTATCTGTTTGAATAGCCGTTGTCGTTATCGATTGACATAAGTATTGGCCGGGGGCCACTTCTTTGAATTTCTCATTTGTGAATCCATACCTAAGTTCATTTAGGGAAAGGAACTTGGTCTTAGGGATAATGACTTGATATTGACTATTAATTTTCATAGAGAAAGCAAATAAATGATAATAATTGTAAGTGTTAATCTCTACAATTGAAATTTTAGTTAAAAATGTAATTTCACGATTCTTTACATAATCTTTCACTATGGCTATTTTTTCAAATACAAGTATGTTAGATTCTATTACTTCAAAAGGTAGTTTGCTATGAGTTATAGGTGATTTAATTCCTAATAATTCGTTTAGTAAAATCAAGCGATTCGATAATACTAGTATGCACAGTATATAATTTAGCAAATGTTACAGCATTTTCTAATAAAGCTAAAACTTGTTGAATTACAGTGAGGGTTGTTATCATTTGATTGAATATTATATTCAATTTTATTAGGTCTTGCATTCCTAACATTGTGGTTTGCATGCTGCTTTCAAGAGTTAGCATTTTATTTGTTATACTGTCCTGGTTCTTTACTAATTTTTGGAGTGTATAGTTAAATTTTACTACGGTTGATTGAGTTAAGGAAATTTGGTTTCTAACAACAATTTTAATGTCATTCTGGTTGTCGATCAATTTTTGTATTGCATTGTCGTATCGTTCAGCATCTTGATAGCTTTTATAATATTACCTAATCCATTAATAATTTCTCTTTTCTGTCTTGTGATTTGGTCTAACGGTATTAATTGATTGCATTTGTCGTCTGTGTTCTTTAGGATATTTTCCATTATACTTTTAAGCATTTCTATCGCATACTATTTTCCAAATTTGGCTGCGTCCATTGATTCTTTCAGTCTGTCATAATTGTCTCTAATTATATAAAATTCTCGTTTTAATTCGGTTAAATCAAATTATTGTGCGAAAGTCCAATAGTCTACTGTGTTTTGCATACTTCCTAATTTTACTGGTAGTACACCGGAGTTGTTTTGTATATCTTCTATTACTATCTCATTGTCGTCTGTTCTACCTGGGTGGAGGTTGACGGCAAGGTAATGGATGTCCATCTGAAATCACAGGGTGTCTTAAACTTTTTAAATATATGTATCATATAGTTTTTCCGTTGTCTATATTTTTGTCTAAATTTCTGGGGACCGTTTTGTGTCGTTTACTTTTAAAGTTTCTTTCATATACGGTCTGTCCTACTGCGAATCTATTTATATTGGTGTTTTTAGTGCGGGTTTTTGTAATACGTTCCTTGCCGCTATATAATTTATTTTTTAAGTTATTATAAGTGATTTTTAGTTTTTCTTTGTGATCTTTGGCGTACTGTTGTTATACTTCTTTATTATAATGTATATCATAAGGGTTGCAAGAGTCTGAATGTCCTAATGTTAATTCGAGGGCTGTAAAGTTAGTTGAAGAATGAATTGAATTGTTATAATCAATTAGGGCATATGACATTAAATTGGCGATAGGTTCTTTCTTATATGTTAGTCTTTAAAGTCTGATCTGTTCTAATAAGGTTAAATGTAATCCTTCAATTAATCCGTTTGATTCCGGGTGATTTTCTGTAATAAAATGAATGTTTATTTTATGAACTTCTAGGGTATTTTGTATAGTCTCGTTTCTGAATTCATTTCCATTATCTAAAGTTATTGATTCAGGTGTACCGTAAAACGTAAAGTACTGTAAAAATTCTTGAGTTACATTAGTACTGTTTTTCGAAGTAATGGGTATCGCTTGTAATACCTTTGTGAATGCATCTAAGATTGATAAAAAATTCTGAGCTTCTACTACCAAAGTTGTCTGCGTGTAATTTTTGAAAAGGTTTGTCGGGTGTTTTAGTTAATATTAAGAGTACTTTCGGTGGTGACCTGTCGTGTTTTGCTCTGTCACATAATTCTCATTGATTGATAAAATCTGTAGTTAGTTCTTTCATGTCTTTAAAATAATATCTCTTTATAAATTGTTTTAGGATTTCGTTTATTCCACGATGTTTTGTTTTACTATCGTGTTGGTTGCGAATTACGTCGTTTATTTCATCTGGGTCATCTAAAGTTATTAGTTTTCGTGTACATCTGATAATTTCTAATCCGGAATTATTAAACAATCGATTATATAATTCTGAGAATCTTTGGTACAATTGTTCTGTTGTGAAATAAAAGTAAAAACGTTTTTTCTCCGAGGTATATTCTTCTAAAATTTTAATTATTTGCTCCTCGTTGTCATCTTTCGTTATTAGGATTTGATATACTTTCCTATTGTCTGTTTTTGTATATTTCACCGGGTCGGGGTGGTTAAAACTTCGGTAATTATAAATTGATTTGGTTTCGTATCTATCGCTTCGTTTAGGATTTTAATTGCAGTTTCTGGTTCATCATTTTGGGTTGAATGTATGGTTTCTATTTCTTCTGGGCCTTCTTTTATTTCGGTTTTGTTTACGTTGCCTGCAACTGACTCTGTCTCTATGGCGTTGAGTTGTATTCTGCTCAATGCGTCCACATTATTGTTATACATTCCTTTCTTTCTTTCGTATTCCTCTAATCAAATCCTCCATCTCTGTAATTTTGAGTGTGGTTCTTTGAGTTTACATAACCATACTAATGGACTATGGTCTGTGTATATATAAAATTTCTTTCCATAAAGGTAAGGCCTAAAATATTTTGTTGCTCAAATTATGGCTAATAGTAATTTCTCAATAGTACTGTACTTTTGTTCAGTTTCGTTTAATGTTCGTGATGCGTAGCTGATTGGTTTATCGCTATCTACTTTGCCTTAATTCAATACTGCTCCTAAAGCAACATTGGATGCGTCTGTTGTTAATATAAACGGTTTTGAAAAGTCAGGGTACTTTAACAACGGGTGATTCGTAAAAATACATTTAATTTTCTCTACTGTTTTAATAAATTCCTGTGTGTGTTCGATTTTATTACCTTTCTTTAAACAATTGGTTAGTGGTTTGGTTATTTGTGCGTAGTCTTTAATATATTTTCTGTAATATCCACCGGAGTTATAAATCTTTTTATTTCTTTGTTTGTTTTTGTAAAGGGTAGTTTAATATGGCATTTGTTTTATCTGGGTTTGGCATAACACCTTTTGGCGTTATTATGAGTCATAAAAATGCTACTTCTTTTTGCAAGAATTTGCCCTTATCTAGTTGTACCTTAAGTGAGCTTTTCTTAAACGCTCAAGGACTTCTCTTAATCTCTCAATGTGTTTGTTGAGTGACGTTGAATAAACAATTATGTCGTCCAGATACACAAGACATTTCTCGTTGTGCATTCCTCTCAAAATATTATTCATAACCCTCTGAATAGTGGCGGGTGCGTTCTTTAAGCCAAACGGCATGCGTTTGTATTCATTCTGTCCTGTTTCGCTCATGTCTTTCTCGTCCATTTCCACTTGGTGGTATCCTGAGGCGAGGTTTAGTGTCGTAAAAAATATTGACATTTTCCTAGCTTATCCAATATTTCTGTGATATTTGGTAGTGGATGCTTGTCGTCTACAGTCTTCTCGTTGACTTTTCTGTAATCGATAACCATTCGGTATATGCGTTTGCCCGAGGGATCTAATTTCTTTGGTAATAATTAGTATGGGGATGCTCCATGGTGAGTTCGAATGTTGAATGATATCTGCTACCTGTCTATCTGCATCTTCCTGACTTGCTTGGGGTAATCTATATGCTTTGGTGAAAATCGGTTTCTCGTCTGTTAATTGAATACTATATTTGACTGTGTTCGTAAAAGCTAAAGGTATTCCCTCACAATGGAATATATCTCGATATTCAAAACATAAATCTTTTATTGTTCTTTAGATTTTCCTTTAACATTTTATCGTGATCTGTGGGATTGGGATTACTTTCAAAGTGTTCATCAATTTCCATTTCACTAAAATTCACTTCTTCCACTTCAATTGGTGTTGTTAAGGATACTTCTATGGGGTAGTCGTTTGATTTCAAAATTGTTGTGGTGGCGTAGTTGTTTTTTATGTGTACTAACGCGGTGGGTGTTTCTACTCCTTGCTGAAATGGCATGTGATTTACTATTCCTACGTCGCTTTTCGAATTTACTAAGACGTTTACTTGTTTTTCTGTTCTAGGTTCGATTGTATACTTTTGATCGGTGCGAATGTTACTATTTTTAAATTTAATTGGTATTTGTCCGTGTTTTGTTCTTAACAATCGATTTTTTTATATCAATATTCGTTGCTAATTTTCTTAAAAGATCCATACCTATCAATCCGTCGTATTTGTCGTTAAATTCGAAAATGCAAGATTTGTGTCTCATTTTTACATTAAAAGTTTTTAGTAAGGGTATGTTTGCAATAAATTGTCGTTTTGTGTGCTGTTCTGATTTTGAAAGGTTTTCTTTCTACAAAATTTAAATAATGTTCTGCACGGTTTTGGGGCTAATTAAAGTTTTTGAAGATGCTGTATCGATTAATAATTTAATTTCAGTTGTGGTATTTCTATATAGGGTAAAATGTGTTGATTAATATTATTTAAAGTTATTACGTCTGATCGTATATGGTTCTGTCCAACTGAAAATTTGAATACGTGGTTTCTTCATAGTCCTTTTCGTAAGGGTTGTTGCGTTCGTTGTTTTCTGAGTAATTTGCTTCATCGTCTCTACTTGGATTCGTAGAATTACCCGTGTCTTCGGATATAGCTTGATTATGAAAATCTTCTACTTCTTGGTGAAATAGTTCCTAGGAAGTGAAGTTTTGTTTTTGTGTATAGTCGTGACTAATTTGAGATATTTTAGTGTTCTGTCTGGTGTTACCAGATAAAGCGTCCATAGGGGTTAGTTTGTAATAATTATTGGGGTTATTGTTGTTATTCGTCATGGGTGCGTTTCTGTTAGAATTTACGGCTAATGCTTGCCATGTTCGATTTGTATTCCGATTAAATTTGTGTGTAAATGTAGGTTTTGTAAAAGTCGAATTAAATGTCGGTTTGGGAAATTGTCGAAATTGATTGTTGAAATTTGTATTATTAAAGTTTGGATTATTAATTGTCGTTTGATTTATTGGTGTGTTAATTGATGCAAATTTGCTTGTTGCTTGTATAGTTTTAATCGGTAGGTAATTTTTGTTAACGTTAGGATGGTAAAATCTGTTTCTATAATACATTAAGCTTTCTTCCTCTGTAATTAAATCCATCGCTTCTTCTAAGTTTTGTGGATTTCTAAATCTTATTTTGTCCGATAGCCGCTCGGGTAACGCGTTTATATACGTGTCCAAAGCCATTTCGTCGTACATCTTGGTCTTAATTAAACGTACGCTAGGGTCCGATCTTTTAACTTCAGTTTGGTTAAAATTAAACTTCTCACGTCTTGACATTGCATACCAAATTGGTATGGTGATTGATTATGTTGCATTCTTCGATTCAAATACGCGATTAATATTTTTTTATATCCTCCCAATCTGATAGATCATCTCTACTCGCTATTAAGGTCAAAGTTCTGCCGGTTAGCTTACTCAGGATCAATCCTAAAAACCACACATTCCTTTTAAGGTTCTCTTGTTTGTAAAAACTCTTCAGAAATGTTTCGCACGCGGTAATGAATATATCTAATAAAGCTTGATTACCATCGTACATTGGACTCGAATCTAAATACAACCTTAAGTTTTCAGACTTCTTGTTTATAAATTATTTAGTCTCTGTTACCTTAGTCAAGTTTGTACTAAAGTTATTTAAAGAATCACTTACTGTTACTTGGATTGCGTTTAATTATAAACCTATTCTATAATTACATCAATTTCAGACTTTTGCTAAATAATTGTATCATAAATGTGTAAACTTTTGTTATAAACTCATCAAGTTTAGACTTTTGCTGAATAATTCTTTCAGTAATAATTGTAATAATAAATTGTACATAAGACGTGTATATAAACTTCTTTTGTTTCAAATCCTACTTGGTAATATCAATAAGCAATTGAAAACAGCATGGTTAGGAAAATGAACTGTAGGTACTCGCAATAATTTGATTGCTAGTTCCATAGCCTTCCTTCTGTATTGGATTCGGTCGATTTCGTACTTCGTCCAATCTTTGTGTTTTTGTTCCAATTAAAAATTGAAATTCACGGACACCAGTTCTTCGATTTTGGAATCGCTAGTGCCTTTCTGGAATCCGTTTTGACTGCGCCAGATAGGTCTTGGACCTTTGGGAGCTTCTTTTTAAAAAGTCTTGTCGCCAAAAACACTTCTATCATATTTATTTTTAATTGTATAATTACCAAAAATGATTTGTTTCTGTTACAACAACTTAAACGTTTATACTCCTTAAACATTAAGAAATTGAAAATGACAAAAATACTTGAAGTTAATAATCAAAAATTAATAATTAAAAATTACGGTGACTAGCTTGAACCACCAACAACGTTAAAGTTATGAAGTTCGAAGACTGACTAACGATTGGGGGCTCATTACAGTATTCATGAAACCTGACCTCACTTCATCTTGTGGTAAAGTGCAGATCTTGCTGCCTGCAATTTTTCAATAAATATACAATGTCTTATTCTAAGTAATTTTAATTAAGTCTGCTTTTATTGCAGTTCATTGTTTCTGCATCTGAAGTATCAGGTTTTGTCTGGAATACAAAGTAGTTGCTTTCTTTCTTATTTCTGATATGTGCTCTGATTAACCTTTAATTATAACCTTCATTTAATACAATGTAACATTCTATTAGTAAGACATAATAAATGCGTTTAATTTTATATACATTTTAATATGGGGATATGTAACTGGCGGAGTATTAAAGAAACGGCAATAAAAGGTTATGTTTACAGTAAAATTCAGCGAAATCTTTGTTTTTATGGATAAATTAACTCCTATTAAAATTTGGAAAATTAAATGTTGCAGAAATCCTCAATATACGGATACACTAGTTAGAATTTTCTTAAGTAAGATCTCAACTGGAATAATGTCACAAGAATACTTTTAGGTTAATATTTGCAAACCGTGAATGTGACTTATTGTTTAATATTAAGCTATAGTCGGACGAGTTCATTACATTCCAAATAAATCTAAGTATGAATTTTAAGACTATTGAAGAACTTACAGTGCCCTTCAATTATATTTAATTACACTTTCAAATATATACATTATTACAAGTGCATTTGTGAAAACAACATGTATGTATATTTCATTAGCCAGACTTACCGTATAGGACATGCAATATACAATATTGAATAAATGTTTTGCTACAACCTAAACCAAATCGGCTACTGACGAACCTTTAGGCGCTGCTTTCAGAATCCCAGCTGCTGCTTTGACCTCCACTGTCGGCAGCATCAAGATTAATAACGAAAGGTGCAACGTCTCCAGTATCATATCGTACGTCCCTATCCCAAAATTCCCTATCTAATTTGAGACAATGCATTACAAGATTTTTTAATTTTGTGGTGTTACCGTCGATAACGCTTTGTGCCACATGGCCAAACACCTTTCTGTCGATTTACAATCCCTATCAACGTGATGATTATAATAATTTTTTAGCAATTCCCAAATATTTTCTATAGTATTATACTGAGAGTGTTAAGTGAGCAATTTTTATACTTTATAGCTACAGCGTTCTGCTAATTATTCCACTATTTGTGGTTTACTTCTGAAAATTAACACAAGGTAATGAAAAATTTATTCTGGACGAGATATTTGGAACAAAAGAAATGGGGAGCAGTTCTTTAATTAAACTTGTAAAAGTGATACAATAAACTAAAAGAGAGTAAATAAAAATATAGGGGAGCGCCACCACATGTAACTATAATAATAAATACACCCCAAGGGAAGATGCGGAAACCCCTAAGTATACCTGGACAATGTTGCCTGTAAAAAAACAATAAAGCTTTAATATGGAACAATAGACTAAACTACTAACAGGAGCTATAATAAAAGTTAGGCTCCCTGTATGTTTGTTGTGGTTTGTTTAGCATTTTTCTTAATCTTCTTTGGGAATTAAACCACATAGTTTTTAAAATCATATTTATTTACGTTTTGATCCATGACCTAGAATACTTGTCAAAATAATTAAAACTTCGTTTGACATTTATGACATAAATTAAAAGCAACTTTGATTTATTGATGTTCGATATATTTGGTTTGAGTACATTAGATGAAAATTTTAAAGTTTAAAAGTATGATTGCCTTTAATTTGTGTTGCCGCCTGGGACCGACTTTTTAGGTAGCCAATACGCTTAACGTAAAATCAGCTGATTAATTTTTATTGGGAGCATTGGAAAAGGGTGTTAAACAGCCTGCGGCTACCAAGATCCTCCAATGCTTAAACATTTTCTGAATTAATAGTTTTCCGATATATCCTTTCGCACAATCAACAATAGTGGAAAATATTTCAAAACCAACACACGCTGTTCTCTATAACAAACATCAGATTTAAGTGCATTATTTTTTTCGTCATTAGGTTTTCCGTCATGAAAATGTTTGTACGCGTACTTTCACTTATTTTTATTCTGGGTTAGTCTACACCAAACCCTGAAAATCTCACGGTCTAGATACAGCTCGGTTTCCCTACTGTAGTTTCCTAATTATATGCCCTATTTCCCCGATATTCAGTGGTATGTGAAAGATGGTAACAGCCTTTGTCTGCCAAGTTCCCCCAACACTTGAACCTTTGTTGAATTAATAGTTTTTCCAGTTTATTCTTTCGCACAATCAACATTAGTTGAAAATATTTCACAACCAACACCTGTAGTTGTTTATAATAATCATCAGATTTAAGAGCACTTATTTTTTCGTCATTGGGTTTTACGTCTTGAAACTGTTTGGGCTTGTACTTCAGCTTATTTATGTTCTGAGCTAGCCTACATAGTTCCCTGCAATTCTCACAGCAGCCTAGTAGTAGCCAGCGTAGTAGTCACACACATACCACTACGCCACGGAGCCGCCTAGCCTATATACATATAATGTGAGTAAGGGCCGTTATACTTACGACCACGTCCCCAATACTTCACCCGAAGGTACTACATTAGGTTTAAACTCGAAAAATATAAACGTGCTGTTACACACAATTCCTTAAAAGGTAAATAGTGTGTCTACTCTACCTTATAGGCTGCAGAACCTCGATAGATTATAAGGGGTTCCTGTTCAAAATCTAAGCCCAGGCTAAAGGAGATGATAAATGGTTTTGAGAAAAAAAGATCTTTCTAATGAGATCTTCCAGCCAGTTAAGCTTCTTCAACTTAGGGCAGAGCTATGAGCTAGGGTCGTAGGATGGTATACGAAAAAAAAAGTTTTATTGGACGCCACCGTATCTTAATGGATGTTATAATGAGAATCTATCCGAAGATCAGATACGGAAGTCTTCGAAAAGAAAAAAATCCTTAAGACGAGCAACATATAAAAAAAAATACTTACTTTTGACTCTGCAAACTGGAATGGAAACGACGTTCTCGTACAACCTGAAAATTTAATCACTTCTAAATATTTTTAGACTAGGGCTACGTTAGAGCCTAGTCACATTATCACAAAAAAAATTAAAGTAACGAAAGATCAAATAGAAAAAATTATGCCTAAAAAAAATCTAAACCAACACCAATAACATCTCTCTCTCTTCACTACAAAAACTTTATAAATGTGGTTGTTTGTTTCTATAGAACAATTACTGCTGACTTCAATGAAAGAAAGCTTTACAACTTATTATTCTTTGTATTAATTTGTAATATATATATATATATATATATATATATATATATATATATTGCTGTAATACCCCTTTAGTGGGTCGACCTATTATTTCTGTAATATCACGTGTCCTTACGTTGAGCGACCTATTTATTTTAATTGCTATAATACTAAATTAAATTATTGAACCACCATTTTAATCTTTCCTACAGCTTGTGATTATTTCCTCCTCCAGCTGTTTCTTAACGTTGCTATCAACTGGAGTTTATCATAAACAACTTTATCGACCAATGACAAAATTCAACAAGTTACCGCCTTTGCGGGTTATCTCTTCCCTACTTAATTTGTGACTCCTCCTCTGTACTATTTCAATCTTATGACCTCGGCTAGCATATATTTGTAATTATAAAATTCAGTAAGTTTGGATCCCATTTAATGAAACTAATGCTTTATGTACAGCTTTGACGTTATTTACAATACATTTTCAAATTAATTCACCTTTATAAATTTCATTTATCAACAACCATTTAATTTGTACTAAAACCCAAAGTCACCAAAGAAAACTCATTACCTTTACCAACAAATGTAGAATATTCTAAATCCGTTTTCTTATTATTATTTCAATACGTATTCAACCCTTTGTTGACTTGTTTACAAGCATATAATATTTAGCCAATTGGATATTAAAAATAAAATAAAATTCTTGTAGAAAAACAGATGCCTTATAACTAACAATCTGACCTGGTTTTATCTTTTTACGACGACGCTTCCATTAAAATTAATCTTCCCCAATACTTTAATCATTCTTGCCATAGACTTCAAATTGTAATTCGTTCACCCCTATACTTCAAGATTATGTTCTTCCTTTCGCCTCGACATTTAAATTGTTTTATTGTAATCTTTCTTAACATCAAGCATTCTGGCCTATTTTCCTCAGACCTCGAAGCCGTTTTAAACGGTAATTTTCATATACACACTCATTTATTTCACTTTGTACCACTTGTTACGTATTATTCAGTATTACTGGCAATGCACTTGGGCCTTCATTGAGTTCAAAACTGACTTTCTTATCGCGGTGCTTGCTAATATAATTTCGAATCCCCACTGCATCCGTGGTGTGGTCTAGAACCTGTCGTTTGCTTCGGACCAATCAAATAATTTCATTTCGAATATTTTCTGATGTAATGCTCTGCGTTCGTTCATAATGCCCACCTGCCTGCAGGTGTCTTCACTATCAACATGCTGTATTTTGATAGAATAGTCGCCTTTCCATAAACAACTGATGCAATTTTACTTTAAACTTTCATTGTTTACATGCGATTCACGCAATTTTTAATCATTTCTCTTATCAAAATGGTTAGATCTTTATACGCATTATATTAGCTACATGAAACTCTATTTTCACCTCCGTATTACTTAATCGTCTGAGACTCTTTTCTTAATGCGTGTCTAATTATTCTTTATCATTTATACGCGTGCTTCCACTGAAAATATTCTTATTCGCTTTACTTATATAACTGAACACTATCTACAGGGTATTTAATCTTTACCATCCGTTTAATACTTGTATTTCTCATTCCTACGCCAACTATGCGTCTTCCTATGTCTTTCCTGCGTCGCCCAAAACTATTTCTACTTTGTACACAGGGTGTTGCCTACTTACTATCTACTTCTATTTCTTACTTATTTCCTAAAATAACTACAATTTTCTGCTGCCTATTCTAATTACTCATTCTCTAATGACCTCCACTATGTCGTGCACCCTTAAACAACCCTTATCACAGCAATATATATATATATATATATATATATATATATACATACATCGCTTGTACAAAGTTATATGTACGGAGACTTTCGAAACAATTACTTTATTAAGATCTAGTATCAATCTCTGAATATTTATAGGACATTTATAATTGAATAATTTACGTTAATTCTCTATAAAAAATATATTTTTCATTTTTATATTACAGTTTAATTATGATACTTGAATAGGATCCTGTTCACGTTTACAAGAATTAAGTTAAATGCTCAGACTTTTTATAGATTACAGATCTATATTTTTAACTGATGCATTTGATGGAATCAAAGGTCAAAAAACACTTATTGTCTGAATTAAGCTGTACTTCAGGTGTACTGTCAAAAAAAATTATACACTATAATGTGACAAACAAATATCAACGTATCACATGTTTAGTTATGCAAACATTTTAGTATAACCTTGTAACTTCAAAAATTATCTTATAGAAATGCCTTTGAAATAATAAGAACATTCATGAACTATTCGACTATTAAATTTAAAACAAAATTTTAAGTGTATCAATTTAAATGACCATAAACATTTCACAAAAATTTCGCGTATCAATTTTAAGTAAACATATATAGAATTTTCAAGAATTATTTGTACATTGTAAATTATGGTTCCATGAACTGAATATAGCTCTAAAATTGAGGATGTCTCACCGCTGAATATCTGCTAGACAACCAAATTCTTTAAACATCTAGGTACTTACAATGGCAGGTGCGTGCGGCTGATACGTGTGCCCGAGCTTGACCTCTATACTAACCAAACATATGTGGAAATTTCCACCCTCTCGCATAGCAACATTTAAAACTGCAGTTTTGGTACAACCAACATACAAAAGGGCTTATTACGTGTTTGCGTATCCATATTATTTTTACTTCACTTCAATATAAATTCGTACTTTCGTACTTGCGCTGAAAAGAAATGGGGAAAATGATTTTAAAGGTATGTTTGAGAATTATTCACCTATACCGTAGATATATTATCTTGACTATACTTAGGCCGATACTACAACTAAAAATGAAGCTATGGTATTCGTTGGCACCACTTCACTTATTTCTGGGACGGCATGTTTTATCAAAACCTGCTGGCCCACGTTAACACTTGCTTCGCTGATTACATCCGGATATCAAATGAAGCTTGACCACGAGGCTACGTTGCTATCCAAGCACGCGCAGAAAAGGGGGCATTGCATCAAGATACTTACAAATAGAAGAGATCTTAAATATTACTTTGAATATTTAAATATAGGTGGAGCTCTATGTATGAATTCGTAATATATTGTTTCTATTGGAATTTAATATTTATTGAATAGGTATATGGAACAAAAGCGTATATTTAAGAAGCAGATAATCGTATTCGTTACAGTGCTTCAAATTAAATCTAGCTTCAAAATTAATTCATCCTAAACATCTAGCAAATGGAAACAAAAACTGGAAATGGGGTTTAAATAATGGTATCCCTAGCGTTGATTTTGGAGCGTGCTCAATCAACAAGACACAAGCAAAAGTGAAAAGGATAGGGATCCGTAATACCGGATAGCAGCCGCCAGCTCTGCTTACCGGTGTCACCTGAAGGGTCGGCTTAAAACTATCCAAAGCTAGCTAATTAATTTTAAAATGAATTCAAATTTCTAGGCATTTGCCAAATATTTTAATAGTGAATCCAGCTATTTTGTCTGCTCTATAAATTTAAAAATTCGTCCTCTCTGGTCTAAGTAATTTATTTTATCTTTAAGCCTAAATCCATCCCTAAATTTCTCTATCACTCCCTAACTGATTGATATTACAATTACAATCTTCACATTTATAATCTTCCTTTCTAAAAATATACTGCAACCAAAATGGCGGCAGAACGTCAGACAAAACATATCAAGCATCAAAGTAATAAAGTACATGCAAAATAAATATAAATTGTAATGTAAAATGCAAATTTAAATATAACTATAACTAAATATAAAAAAATATAAATATGTATATAAATAAATAACATCTAAAAGCATAAGCATGTGACAGTGCATGTATTAGCAAAAGCATCCTCCAAATAAATTATCAAGTGCACTCGCAAGAGCATTATACTGGCTAGCGCCATTACACACAAAAAACGTGCTTGGGTAATTATTTCAAAATTTTCATATTTAATACAAATCAATGCTCATGCGAGTACAGCCGCCACAATTTTATTCTTACCTCGTATATAAATTTCTCCAGCATCCAAGGATCTGGTCGTCTGCGTATATCTATTGTTTCTTACTTCTAAGGGGAGATGAATATGCACTGTTAAAGTCTTGGAGGGCATGCACTAAACGTCCTGGGGGGATCACAATCACTATCACTTTTAAGTCCTGGGAGGATACGCGGTTTTACTCTATTTTATTGATTTAATTTAATTAGGGTTTCTAATTATTTGTTATTGTTTATTTGTTATTATTTATTCCCGATTTTCCTATTTTCCGCGCGTATAAAGTGGGATAGTCATTGTATTAATGGTGTGGGGGTTTGTCGTGCATATAGGTTTTTGGTTACAATTGTCATTATTATTATTAATATTATTTTTTCTTTTTTGTTTTTCTTTCCAGCTTTTGGTTATTTCATGCTCGTATCCTTTCTCACGCCAAGTCAAAATTCTAAAATTTCCAATCCTCCCTCCATTCCCCTCCGATTTACGCGCGAATTCTTTAAAGGCTGTCCAGAACGCCTTCTGGTTAGCCACTTCCCCGACTTCCTCAGGGCTCTTTGGCCATGCTAATTCTGCGATTGTTAATTTCATATCAGCTAACCCTCGATTTGCCACTTCCAGTGGGTAGTCGAAGAGCACGTGCTCTGAACTTTCTGCGCCCTCACCGCATCCGCAGCGGTCGTTGCCGATTACCCCAAATCTTTGTAAATACCAGCCTATATACAGCTCGATTCCCTTCTATTGTTTTCTAATTATATACCCTATTTCACCAAGATTCAGTGGAATGTGAGCGGTTAAGCAGCCTGTGGCTGCCAAGGATCCCCCAACACTTAGACATTTGCCGTGTTAATAGTTTTCAAGTAAATCCTTTCGCACAATTAACATTAGTTGAGAGTATTGCAAAACCAATATTTGTAGTTGTTTATAATAATCACCATGTTTAAGTACAGTAATTATTTTTGTCATTAGTTTTTCCATTTTGCGACTGGTTGGAAGCGTAGCTCCATTGATTTCTATTCTGAGCTAGCCTACACATTTCCCTTAAATTTTCACAGTCTACATCTTTCACTATATGTGTGCAATAGTCTAACCTAGGTCTACCTCTACTTCTCTTTTTTCCTATCTCTGCTTCTAATATATTCCGCACTATTCCCTCATGTCTTAGTATGTCTGTCCCTCTAATTTTTGTAAAACAAAGTCCTGTAATAAAAAATTATTTCTTGCTTGATTTTTTATTATTAACTTTATCCTCGTGACTATCAGCTAAAAAATTACACCTTTAAATTTCCTAAACCCTAACGTGATATCACAAGGTCGAGAATTTCTTCTTATTAATGAAGCCCAAGGCAAAGTTGGATGGAGAATGGCTCGAGATAAAGAAAAACACTTAAGACATAAACGGCTAGTCGAGTGTTAGCCCTGGGTAGATCATGAGCTTGGGTCATGGGTTGTTAAAATACCAAAAATATATTTAATGAGCGCCACCGTATTTTTCAATACTATAACCAACAAAATTTATCTGTGCTTGTATTAGGGGAATGCGGAAACCTAATGTCAACACCACTAATATAGCCATAAAACCTGAATTTCACTCTTTAAAACACACTTACCAAGACCTCAAACACCAGATGTCATACAGATGTCTCGGCTTGACCTGTGAACAAACAAAGGTACAACATGGACACCATTTGTGTCCTCAAAAATATTTGCCAAAAATAAAATAATAGAATTTAGGCTTCTAAAATATATACCCAGGGAATTTGTTTTCATTCCATACAATTTGTAATCGGGGATGAGTTGTAAATTTTTTTTTTTGAATTCTAAATAATAAAAAGTCATTCAAAAACAAAATAGATTCTATTTGGATAAATTTCTGGATTCAAGTAATTATAATATTTAAATTCGTATCTCTATATAATTTTCTCTAAATTATTTTTCTAGAACAGAAACATACTAGCAAAGTCCTGCATTCAAAATTAGGAAGATCTCTGAATGGATCTTTTCTATAAAATTTAAATATATTGACTTGGAATTTCTAAGTTACTCATAATACATAAATTTCTTTAAATCAATAAAGTAATTCTTTGACCTTCACAATAAAATTTAATTATCAAAGTGCGATATTGTAGAATGTAATTACTTTAAGTTATTTTTATTTAACAGTAAGTACTCGAATTTCACATGTCGATGAAAAATGCAAGTTCATGACCTCAAAATATTTAACCATATTTTAAATTAAATTAAAACATGTGACGTCTAGATAGGACAACTGAATCTATGTTTTTTTATATAACTGACATAAAATGTCATTTACAGCTTTACCAAATGTACACTTTGTGTACGTGTAAACATTCTGATACACAATAGATTTGTTATTTAATTTGCTGTTTCATTAAAAACTTTTTACGTTACTCAAATTCTTAATGTTATATTCTTTATAGCAATTTAATTAATATTCAAAGTGATTAAATCCTAAGGTACACTCACGTGCTACGAAACTGCTTTGAACGAAAGATATGGGACCTTGACCTCGGCTGTCGGAAATTTCCATAACCATCAAATATCAAAGTTCTTCGTAATATAGCGATTACAAAAAGAAACCAACCTCAGCTTGATTGAATTTAATTCTCCAACAAAATTTTAGCTCCAAGGTTTACTTGTCTGATGTTATTTATTGGTGAAGTTGAAATATACGGAACACATTTATTTGCCTTCTAAAAATATTGCCTTAAGATACTGCGTCAGGATATTGCGTTAAGATATTATATAAGATATGTCCTTAAGATATTGTATTACGGTATTGCATGTATTAATGATGTCAAAAGAGGCTTCCATCTCAATCAATTAATCTTCTTTTTCTAACACTGTTAGAAGCCACGTGTTTACACACGTCCATCTCGACTCCACTTATTCTGCAGAGCAGCTTGCTCGTTCGAACGCTGATAATGAAGTGAACAAATTGACAACTTGACAGATCTTAGTAACGAACTTTAGAGCATAAACGTCAAAGAATCTATGTGTTATTATCAATTTTATGTATTAATTTCTATTGGACGGTAATTCACAAATTAAATATTTTAAATTATAGCTGTTTTATTTTTATTTTAAAGAACGAAGTGTAACTAGAAAAAAAATACGTTACAGTCCTTCCCTGTATATGTAAATATTTTGCACTGTAAACAAAGATACAAGTTTTAGGTCAACGCATACTTTTTTATTGTATTCGTTTTAATTGTACAATGACGTCACAACCGGATAAAATGCTACACTGCCAATGTTAGTTTAAATTCTAATAAAATATTCATTGGCAGATGTCAAATAACAAATGCTTCTATTTGCAAGAGGAATTGATGGCAATATTGTACAGAACTACCAATTTTTATTGTTTTAAATGACAGTATCTCTCAAACACAATTCCAGGTATTCATTTGCATAGACCTGCTGACACTTCATTACTACATTTGACGTCATCATAAAGTTAAAGTGAATGGACTGTATAAACTAAAGCACTAACGATTGATTACTTTTTGTTTTTATATTAATTTAATTAAGTTTACGTGAAACCATGGTTGATATCACGAACGCTCATTCCAGCAAAATGCAAACTTACGGAACAAATCCTCTTTCAAAACTTATTTATAGCATCGCTTCCTTCACTAAA
Organism: Platerodrilus igneus; assembly: GCA_036346225.1. Classification (NCBI taxonomy): domain Eukaryota; kingdom Metazoa; phylum Arthropoda; class Insecta; order Coleoptera; family Lycidae; genus Platerodrilus; species Platerodrilus igneus. Next base: position 3,840,892 of record JARFIW010000831.1, read on the forward strand.
CTTGTGCTTTTATTTCATTTCTAAGTTGTGTCGTCGAATATGAGAAAGCATTTTCGATAGAATTCCCAACTTTACAGTTCATTAAAATCAAGAAGTTTGCGAAAGCTCTCATTGAGTTTATTATTCAATTGATGCAGGATTTATTACCGTATAAGGGGCTTTAAACTTTCTTTAATTTTTTTGTTATACAAACGTATTGTAGCAATTATGTCTTAGAATAGTATTGGAACAGTAAAGAAAATGTAGGGGTTCGCCGTTATGTCGTTTTATTAAAAAAGAACCTGGCAATTTTGAATGTTACATTCGAAGTAAGAAGAGATAAGCATTTGATATTCCACTTCCCAAATTTTTGTATGATTGTGTGATTGTGGTGTGATTCACGTTGAGCGAGGAAGTATTGGTGCGCCTCTCCAGTTTATTGAGTGTAAATAGACTGTTTAAACTAGTCGCATCGTTAGTTCATTGCTTGAGGAGGTAAGATATATTCTCTTAATCATAATGCCATTCACGCGAGGGCAATTGTTAGACCTAAGCGTAATTATACAGAACTCTCTTTCTAAGTTACTTCAAGTTCCAGCATTCCTGGAAAAAGTCACTACGAAAGTAGCTGATTTATTAGGCAAAGTACTGCAACCTAAATTGGAAAACTCGGAAATAAAAATACATGCACTACAACAAGATAATATAAACTTGAAAACAAAGATACAAGAGTACAGCAACAAGATAATGAATTATTGAAATCCTCTATTAATAATTTTTCTTAATCTTCAGTAGATGGATGGCAGGGAAATCAGGTCCTCATTTTTTACCGCTAACATTCTGAACCAAATAGTTTTCTACGACTAACCATTTTTCATCTTTCGAGATAAACCTATCTTGTTTGGTATCAATTAATATTAGAATTTTCTCAGCTATCTGAATTTCTTTAGATTTTTCAGAGAGCAACACCCCCCAGGGAGCTACCCTAATTTTAAGATTTCTTACCTGTTGCGATTTCCGACCGGTCGCATAAATTTTTTTAGTCATGCAATACATTAAATTAATCTAAAATTTTACGCAGAATTCGAATCTGCAAGCAGATTTAAAATCGGAGCGCCCCCTGCAAAGTTATACCCCTTTAAAGTCCGGAACCTCTAAATTTTTGTTCATCTATATATTTAACTCCATTTTTAAAACCTTTTTCGCTACCCAAGACATATGCTTTACCAAACACTTAGAGGTAGTAACACAAATTTAAGCACACAAAATTTTAATAATTTATTTTATCCGATTTACATTTTAATAAACTAATTACAATTTTTACAAAGTATAACATTTATCTTCTTCGTTTAACCAAATCCTAGCAGGTTAAAGTAACCTGTAACAAAAAATAGAAATTAATGTGTTGTTTAAAAAAGACCTATAACAAAAAGAGATTAATGTAAAAAAGAGGAGACGTGTTTTCGGTCAATAAGACATATTGTTGTTAATCTAACAATATGTTTTACAGTCCAGCGACACCACGTGGAGGTAAACACATGTCGCCGGGAGCGATGGAATTATTAAGGATGGGGATGGTAGGTATGCTTATAACTAACTTACATACTACTATAAACAAAAACTTAACCTATATCTTTATGCACCCATGCGTAGGTTGATATGCTTCCGGGGATGACGTAACGCTTGTCATCTGCGCCCGATAAACTGATTTTATTAATAAGCTGTGTATAAAGTTGATGTTTATGACTCCGGATTGATACCATCGTATTCATGAGAGCCTCTCTATTATTAATAACTACATCCTTAAAACTATCTACACTAATCCCCGCCACCACATTACGACTAACACCCTTAATTTTCTTAACAATATCCTTTTCTCCTACAATACAGTAGGACTTAGCCCTACTACCTACAAATTCCAACACCAAGTCACCGTTGAACTCGTCTTTAAATTTCCCCACAACTTTTTTGTTCACAAGCGGTATATTGTACTTATTCTCTCGAGGATAGTCGCTAGTATCAAAATGTTCAATGTTTGTGCTAATGTCACTATACAAGTCTGCGGTCTCCACACTGTACACTAGTGAATCGGTATCCGTATAAAGGAGGCGGATTTGGTTACCATACAAAGACCTCATCGTGCCGTAGTGAAACTCATACATTAAGGTTTTATACAAGTCTAAAACCGAGAAACCTACATAAATTGGCTTGCCGTAAGTAACTTTGACTCGATTCATTTGCATAATAACCAAATCCTCTCCTAAAATAGTACAACTATGAAAATTAGGTCGCGCAATTAGCGTACTCGCACACAACCAATTACCAGAAACATCCCACCGGGGCACGATTTTCACATCAACGCGTTTGTCCACATTCTCTATGGTCTTCCCGAACACCGCGTTATTCATCAATTTATAGAAGTCTTTTTCAAACATGCTTTTCGCCGCCGTCCTCAACCCGGTGTTAAGGTCAATATACGCCTTCAACCATGGAGACTTAGTAAATTCTAAAACCCGGTGGATTGCTTTTTTGTTTGAGACCGTATCGCACACACTGTTGTAAATTCCGATAATGGATGGTGTAGTTTTTCTTTTCCAACAGAGTCGCGAGCAATTTAGGCGTCTTGGATTTGGGTGATGGGGGTACCATGTTTTCGGGGCAGAAGGGTAGATCGTTGTGGGTATGGTGCAGATGTTCTGGATACTCCAGATCCACTTCTAAAATATAACCTTTGTCATTGGTTTCGGGTATATCCAAAATGCATTCTTTCGGGAGAGTAATCTTTTTAGCATCCATCCACCTAAAATCGCCAATGGGCAGGTGCTGTCTCATTGCCCACCCATATAGATTATTGGCATCCAGATACGTTAAGTATTTTGAAGCCTCGGCCGGGTTGTAATCCTCCATATACTTATTATTTGCTCTAGCATATCGTTGGCTGCACTGTGTGAGACCACCGCGAATCCCTTTCTTTACGAAATGATGCATGCTGACATCTGTGAGCAAGTCTAATTTTACGCCGGTGTATTTCAACATAGCATCAAAACTCAAGCTGGGTGCAGTTAGATATTGATAAGCCTCAAGATCGTAGGTTTTGATGCAAACGGCTCTAAAGTTCTCAAAGACGTCGGCGAGAAGCAGCACATCCGTCTTCAGATACAGATCACTATATTCCCCAAGCGTACGAATGCCAAACGTATTCCAAACTGTCTGAGCATGTTTGTACTCAGCGAATGTAATATCTGTAGAGGTTAGATCATTATAGAAGGCTTCCTTTGGTGGTAAATTGGAGTCGTTCAACACAGATTCGTCTGTTACGTAGTGGTATGGGAATACCCCCTTTCTAGCCAGTACACCGAAATGTTTGTCGTCTGAGAAACATTTTTTGATCTCAACAAACTGTCCAGGCTCCAAATATTTTACCAACTTATCCAAGCTCGACATCATGAAACGCAGATAATCAATGAATCTTAGCTGAACTGTGGAATTGTCGGTTTCTTCCAGCTCACCATCAAACTCTTCTGGTTCTTCGCCATATAGCCTGACATACTTCGCAAACGAAATAAATCGTTCCTTATTATTTGGAATTACGGTAACCCTCTCTTTGTCATACCCCAACTCTTTCACAATAAAATGGGAATCATACCCACTTAAATTGTGAAATACAAGAGGGATGAAATGGGGTACCTTGTACTTTATATTGCATTGCGGGTGTGCAGCGAAGCGAAAGCGACCAGTCAAGTGGTCGTCATCCCTGACTCTTTCAGCCACAAGAGGCTTTTTACAAATTCCGCAATCCACTGCCATATGAAACAACAACTCATCTAGGGGTTCCATTGGAAGCATGGGGGTGTTTGTTTGAAAATCTCACCCAGTCTTCGAGCTTCTTCTTCCAACTTCTGCATTAGAACCTTTGCAGCTTCAGGCCCCCTGTACAGCTCAAACTTGTTTAAAGATTCATCATAGCTACATTTTATGTAGTATGCGAAGCTGCATTGTGCTCCTGGATGCTATTGGTGAATGAAGTCGACGTGCTTGGATTTGCAGTACTAATTGGTTTTAAGACGCTCTCAAAATCGGCATATATGACAAAAGGCGCAATCATTTGCTTATGGATGTTTATAAACTCCAATACGTTGTTGAAGTGGTTCGGCATGGCGGTGGCAACATGGTTACACTCGTGTTCTGCGTGTTTGCTTAGCTCATCTTCCGAACGAAAGTATATTAAACATCCATCGCACAACCGCTTAAGTGCGCGTTCTTTAGACAACTGTGTTCTAACCAAGCCGTTTAAATTATTAATTAAACAAAAATGCTCCTTTCCGCCTTTCTGAACATATAACAAATTTACGTGCCGATCCTTTTCATTAGCGGTGAAACGCAAAGGCCCCACAATCGATTTCCTTTCTACGCCAAACACGTTAACGCTGATGTTGTTTAATTCCTCGAATTTCGAGATATCCTTTATGGGCATCGGGAACTGCACTCCTGTTACGTCGAGTACAGTCGAGTAGTGCGGATAGCTCGATACACGATAAGTGTGCTCGTTAACGGGGTGTAGGGCAGCTACAACACACCAGGCAAAACATGCATCATCGTTGTTTTGGATGTTAATAACGGCTCTCGTATTCCGAATCCATTTGGGGAGCTCGATGTACGAAGACACGCGCAAAGGGTTGTACTTATTAATATTTACTTGTAGGTACAACACTTTCTTCAGCGTCCAACCTAAAATTTAAAAAATTAGAAAAAATTAGTAATTTTCCAAAACTAACCAGAATCTCGTTCTTGGAACTCATCAGACTTTGCAGACATCGTCTCCACAAAGGCGTTGTAGACCTCCCCTAGGTTACTGGAGGAGGTGACCACAACATTTCGAGTGTTGAAGGATTTTATATCCTCTACACCCTCTGCCGCAGCCACTTTGGTGTAGCCACCAAACACCTCCAAGTTAACCTTAAGGGCTGTGTGGATGGTCCGCTGTTCTCCGACTAAGCATACAAATCGTTCCTTCTGCTCGCGTAGAAAATCCAATAGACCTAAAAATACAAACTAAGCAAACACAAAATACTTATAAAAAATACATATTTGTAGAATCGACATTACTAATTCACTATGTAGCGATTCGAGCTTTAAATGCGGTCGCTACAACCTCCACGCTCCCATCCAGGACACGACTAGCATTAGCTTTGTGGGTGTTGGGGCGTTGGTGGGCTGCCAAGTTGGCTACATCCACATTGCTTTCCACACATCTCCGCAACCTCTTAGGAGCAGGCTCCTCAACCGTCGACGCAGTCGGTCGTTTGATCCCGGATGGACCTGCAACTGGTACCACGACACCATGCTTGACGTCGCGATGACGCTTCAAGTTGTCCCTCCGCGAGAAGGATGCCGGACACACATCGCAGGTAAACAACCCCTTTTTGGTTTCAGAGACTAACCCATGTTGTTGGATCTGGTGTCGTTTTAAATGATCGCTTCTGGAAAAGCCACCCCCACAGACGTTGCACACGAATGAAGCCATTTCACTGTAATTATAAAACTTGTTAACTAGTCAAAGACTAAACAGAAACTGAATTATATTGCATTGCACAGTGCTTTTATACACATAATAATTAAGATCGTATAATAATTAGGTAGTTTACTTTTAAATTAGGAGAAACCCAGCGTCCTTTAACCTTGAGTAACATTTCAAACCAGTCTATTCACGTCGGTGAAAATCAATTAGCTTCTTGCTTACGCACTACATCTATAATTATCGGATGTATCACTTTCGTGACTTCCCAGCATTATACAGCGAATTAGTAGGGTTTGTTGCTAGATGCAAAAACAAAAGTTTAATATTGAGGAAATGAACTCTGCAAAATATAATGGAAATGCTCGTCATAAACTATCAGAGCAAATAATAAATGAATCAAGTTCTATGGATTACACCCCAAATTCTGAAGATGAGGATTCAACACAGGAAAGCAATAGTCGGGGCACTAAATTACCGATGTATATAAAAAGGGGTGTTGTATTAAAAAATACACATCGTACTGAGCACAGTTCAGATGGTGCATATATTCACTTTAATGTACATGGGTTGATTGAAAGACTTCAGTTGCTAGTTACTGTTGATTATCACAACCATCGAGATATGCATAACCTAAATGAAATTATCTCTATAATATCTAAACTTCGACAAAAAAGAATTATAGAATAGAACGACAACAAAGTTAGATGGGAGTAAATATTTATACATATTTTTCGAAATTGTAAAATTGGAATAGTCTGCATTTGCATTTTGATAAGTAAACATCGTAATAAAATGAGCGGGAAAGAATTATATCTTTAGATGCTATAAAATTTTAGAAAAAGTTGTCAAGGAGATGAAAAAAGTTTATCAAACAATTCAACTAGCCAACATTTGAATGGTATGTCTAATGAATCTCTGGCAAATACTAAAATAGTGCAAGATAAACCTACACATGATAATGTTGATGCGAAAGATCAGAACATAGACTCCAAGTCAGACGTCTCTGACAGAAAAAGAAAGAGACAACTTAAATCGTATACTAAAGAGGATTTAAATAAATTCCTTGACGAAATAAACAAAGGATGGATTACTGGTTCAGAAGCATCCGAAATCTACAATATTCAGCTACACTCTATACGAAACTCAGATCAAACGAAAATCGTGTACAAAATTTCGATATTATACTACACATTTGCCAATTAAAGGAGGAAAAAGTGACTTTTGTGTGTGTGTATTAGTTTTAATGAATAAAAATATATTTCTATGTGAAGTGTACCTGTTAAGTATTTGAATTGAAATATAAATATTGTTTCAAACGTTTTGGTTTTATTTATATATAATGGTATTGTTAGGATACAATTACTCGGAAGTAGCAGAAATTTGGTTTATGTAATATCATAGAAGTTGAAAAAAAAAAAAAAATCAAACTAAAAGGTATGTTTCAAACACGTAGTTGTACTCATTTCTATTAAAATTAAATGTAGCGCTCTTTGTTATAATTCTTTTCATAAGAACTTAGATACCCATTTCAGTTGCGTGGACATTTGAAAAATTAAACAATACTTCGGATATGTACCGATTGTACCCGATTTGTGTGCACGCACGAAACAACCGGTATGGAATGTATTCTATGAACTTGCGCACGAGCAAGGTGCGCATGGACATGGGTGTGCATGCGCAGGGGTGCGCACGGATACATTACGAGTTAGAGGCCTTGGTATAAAATTTCCAGTTTTATGTTAAAATTTTTCTAAGTCAGAACTACTAAAAATTTTACCAAGTTCCAAAATATTCAAAATCTAAAGTAGTTACAAAAATGCCGAATGTATTCGCTCTGTTGTTCCAGACACCTCGACTTTATTCACTAATAATGTGCATGACTATACCCCTAATAGCTTCGCATACTACATTAATTGCGGTTATGATGACAGGACATATGTTGGACACCGCCATATCGCTTACATTCTCTTGATTAGGAACAGTTTTGCTATCCAATCTAGGTCGGATTAAAATCCGATATAGGTCGGATTAAAATCCGATCTAGGTCGGATTAAATCCGACCTAGGACGGAGGGAGACACTCGCACCCTATGGGGCAATTTCACCCTATGGGGCAATTTCAAGTAATAGGTTAGGTCAGCGCCGCGGCGCTGACCTAACCTATTAATTTTTCCTTTTATCTAACCTAGGTCCACACTTGGTGTTTAATGGAAAAACTCATTAAAAAGAAATTAGTGCTAATGCTTTTTTAATGAGAAAACTCATAATCGGATCTAGGTCTGGTTGTGGGGGTGTATTAATGGCAAAGTTCCTTGAATTTACCTCCATCAGAATAGGGTGAAATTGCCCCATAGGGTGAAATTGCCCCATAGGGTGCGAGTGTTTCCCTCCGACCTAGATCGGATAGCAAAACTGTTCCTAATCAAGAATGTAAGCGATATGGCGGTGTCCAACATATGTCCTGTCATCATAACCGCAATTAATGTAGTATGCAACTATAGGTATAGTCATGCATTTTAGTGAATAAAGTTGAGGTGTCTGGAACAACAGAGCGAATACATTCGGCATTTTTGTAACTACTTAGATTTTGAATATTTTGGGACTTGGTAAAATTTTAGTAGTTCTGACTTAAAAAATTTTAACATAAAACTGGAAATTTTATCCAAGGCCTCTAACTCGATGTATCCGTGCGCTCGCGCATGCACCCATGTCCATGCGCACCTGCTCGTGCAAGTATGACATTCCTACCGGTTGTTTCGTGCGTGCACAAATCGGGTACAATCGGTACATATCCGATATTGTTTAATTTTCAAATGTCACGCAACTGAAATGGGTATTTAAGTTCTTATGAAAAGAATTATAACAAAGAGCGCTACATTTAGTGTTAATAGAAATGAGTACAACTACGTGTTTGAAACATACCTTTAGTTGAAATTTTTTTTGTTCAACTTCTGATGATATTACATAAACCAAGATTCTGCTCTGCTTCCGAGTAATTGTATCCTAACAATACCTATATATAAATAAAACCAAAACGTTTGAAACAATATTTATATTTCAATTCAAATATACAGGTACACTTCACATAAATATATTTTTATTCATTAAAACTAATACGCACACAAAAGTCACTTTTCCTCATTTTAATTGGCAAATGTTAGTAATATCGAAATTTTGTACACGATTTTCGTTTGATCGGTTTCGTATGAGTGTAGCTGAATATTGTAGATTTCGGATGCTTCTGAACCAGTAATCCATCCTTTGTTTATTTCGTCAAGGGCTTTTTTAAATCCTCTTTAGTATACGATTTAAGTTGTCTTTCTTTCTGTCAGAAACGTCTGACTTGAGTCTATGTTCTGATCTTTCGCATCACATTATCATGTAACTTTATCTTGCGCTGTTTTAGTATTTGCCGAGATTCATTAGACATACCATTCAAATGTTGGGAAGATTGTTTGATAAACTTTTCATCTCCTTGACAACTTCTTCTAAAATTTTATAGCATCTAAAGATATAATGTTTCCCGCTCATTTTTATTACGATGTTTACTTATCAAAATGCAAATGCAGACTATTCCAATTTTACAATTTCGAAAATATGTTAAATTTCTCCCATCTAACTTTGTTGTCGTTCTATTCTATAATTCTTTTTGTCGAAGTTTGATATTATAGAAATAATTTCATTTGGTTATGCATATCTCGATGGTTGTGATAATCAACAGTAACGCAACTGAAGTCTTTCAATCAACCCATGTACATTAAAGTGAATATATGCACCATCTGAACTGTGCTCAGTACGATGTGATTTTAACAACACCCTTTTATTCATCGGTATTTTAGTGCCCTGACTTTGCTTTCCTGTGTTGAATCATCTTCGAATTGGGGTGTAATCCATAGAACTGATTCATTTATTTTTGCTCTGATAGTTTATGACGAGCCATTCATATTTTGCAGAGTTCATTCCTCAATATTAAACTTTGTTTTGCATCTAGCAACAAACTACTATTCGCTGTATAATGCTGGGAAGTCGAATACATCCGATATATAGATGTAGTCGTAACAAGCTAATTGATTTTCACCGACGTGATAACTGGTTTGAAATGTTACTCAGGTTAAAAACGCTGGGTTGCTCATAATTTAAAAGTAAACTACCTAATTATTATACGATCTAATATTATGTGTATAAAAGCACTGTGCAATGCAATATAATTCAGTTTCTGTTTAGTCTTTGACTAGTTAACAAGTTTATAATTACAGTGAAATGGCTTCGTTCGTGCGACGTAGTGGGGTGGCTTTTCAGAAGCGATCATTTAAAACGACACCAGATCCAACAACATGGGTTAGTCTCTGAAACCAAAAGGGGTTGTTTACCTGCGATGTGTTCCGGCATCCTTCTCGCGGAGGGACAACGAAGCGTCATTGCGACGTCAAGCATGGTGTCGTGGTACCAGTTGCAGGCCATCCGGGATCAAACGACCGACTGCGTCGACGGTTGAGGAGCCTGCTCCTGAGGTTGCGGAGATGTGGAATCGCAATCGTCGATCGTAGCCAACGGTTGGCAGATCGTGGATGTCAACGCTCCAACACCGCACAAAGCTAATGCTAGTCGTGTCCTGGATGGGAGCGTGGAGGTTAACCGCATTTAAACTCGAATCGCTACATACTGAATTAGTAATGTCGATTCTACAAGTATGTATGTTTTATAAGTATTTTGTGTTTGCTTAGTTTGTATTTTTAGGTCTATTGGATTTTCTAGCGCAGAAGGAACGATTTGTTGCTTAGTCGGAGAACAGGACCATCCACACAGCCCATAAGGTTAACGGAGGTGTTTGGTGGCTACACCAAGATGGCTGCGGCAGAGGGTGTAGAGGAATAATATCCTTCAACACTCGAAATGTTGTGGTCACCTCCTCCAGTAACCTAGGGAGGTCTACAACGCCTTTGTGGAGACGATGTCTGCAAAGTCTGATGAGTTCCAAGAACGAGATTCTGGTTAGTTTTGGAAAATTATTAATTTTTCTAATTTTTAAATTTTAGGTTGACGCTGAAGAAAGTGTTGTACCTACAAGTAAATATTAATAAGTACAACCCTTTGCGGGTCTTCGTACATCGAGCTCCCAAATGGATTCGGAATACGAGAGCCGTTATTAACATCCAAAACAACGATGATGCATGTTTTGCCTGGTGTTGTAGCTGCCCACACCCCGTTAACGAGCACACTTATCGTGTATCGAGCTATCCGCACTACTCGACTGTACTCGACGTAACAGGAGTGCAGTTCCCGATGCCCATAAAGGATATCTCGAAATTCGAGGAATTAAACAACATCAGCGTTAACGTGTTTGGCGTAGAAGGGAAATCGATTGTGGGGCCTTTGCGTTTCACCGCTAATAAAAGGGATCGGCACGTAAATTTGTTATATGTTCAGAAAGGCGGAAAGGAGCATTTTTGTTTAATTAATAATTTAAACGGCTTGGTTAGAACACAGTTGTCTAAAGAACGCGCACTCAAGCGGTTGTGCGATGGATGTTTAATATACTTTCGTTCGGAAGATGAGCTAAGCAAACACGTAGAACACGAGTGTAACCATGTTGCCACCACCATGCCGAACCACTTCAACAACGTATTGGAGTTTATAAACATCCACTAGCAAATGATTGTGGCTTTTGTCATATATGCCGATTTTGAGAGCGTCTTAAAACCAATTAGTACTGCAAATCCAAGCACGTCGACTTCATTCACCAATAGCATCCAGGAGCACAAGCCGTACAGCTTCGCATACTACATAAAATGTAGCTATGATAAATCTTTAAACAAGTTTGAGCTGTACAGGGGGCCTGAAGCTGCAAAGGTTCTAACGCAGAAGTTGGAAGAAGAAGCTCGAAGACGGTGAGATTTTAAAAACAAACACCCCCATGCTTCCAATGGTACCCCTAGATGAGTTGTTGTTTCATATGGCAGTGGATTGCGGAATTTGTAAAAAGCCTCTTGGAGGTGAAAGAGTTAGGGATGACGACCACTTGACTGGTCGCTTTCGCTTCGCTGCACACCCGCAATGCAATATAAAGTACAAGGTACCCCATTTCATCCCTCTTGTATTTCACAATTTAAGTGGGTATGATTCCCATTTTATTGTGAAAGAGTTGGGGTATGACAAAGAGAGGGTTACCGTAATTCCAAATAATAAGGAACGATTTATTTCGTTTGCGAAGTATGTCAGGCTATATGGCGAAGAACCAGAAGAGTTTGATGGTGAGCTGGAAGAAACCGACAATTCCACAGTTCAGCTAAGATACATTGATTATCTGTGTTTCATGATGTCGAGCTTGGATAAGTTGGTAAAAAATTTGGAGCCTGGACAGTTTGTCGAGATCAAAAAATGTTTCTCAGACGACAAACATTTCGGACGAATCTGTGTTGAACGACTCCAATTTACCACCAAAGAAAGCCTTCTATAATGATCTAACCTCTACAGATATTACATTCGCTGAGTACAAACATGCTCAGACAGTTTGGAATACGTTTGGCATTCGTACGCTTGGGGAATATAGTGATCTGTATCTGAAGACGAATGTGCTGCTTCTCGTCGACGTCTTTGAGAACTTTAGAGCCGTTTGCATCAAAACCTACGATCTTGAGCCTTGTCAATATCTAACCGCACCCAGCTTGAGTTTTGATGCTATGTTGAAATACACCGGCGTAAAATTAGACTTGCTCACAGATGTCAGCATGCATCATTTCGTAAAGAAAAGGATCGCGGTGGTCTTACACAGTGCAGCCAACGATATGCTAGAGCAAATAATAAGTATATGGAGGATTACAACCCGGCCGAGGCTTCAAAATACTTAACGTATCTGGATGCCAATAATCTATATGGGTGGGCAATGAGACAGCACCTGCCCATTGGCGATTTTAGGTGGATGGATGCTAAAAAGATTACTCTCCTGAAAGAATGCATTTTGGATATACCCGAAACCAATGACAAAGGTTATATTTTAGAAGTGGATCTGGAGTATCCAGAACATCTGCACCATACCCACAACGATCTACCCTTCTGCCCCGAAAACATGGTACCCCCATCTCCCAAATCCAAGACGCCTAAATTGCTCGCGACTCTGTTGGAAAAGAAAAACTACACCATCCATTATCGGAATTTACAACAGTGTGTGCGATACGGTCTCAAACTAAAAGCAATCCACCGGGTTTTAGAATTTACTAAGTCTCCATGGTTGAAGGCGTATATTGATCTTAACACCGGGTTGAGGACGGCGGCGAAAAGCATGTTTGAAAAAGACTTCTATAAATTGATTAATAACGCGGTGTTCGGGAAGACCATAGAGAATGTGGACAAACGCGTTGATGTGAAAATCGTGCCCCGGTGGGATGTTTCTGGTAATTGGTTGTGTGCGAGTACGCTAATTGCGCGACTTAATTTTCATAGTTGTACTATTTTAGGAGAGGATTTGGTTATTATGCAAATGAATTGAGTCAAAGTTACTTACGACAAGCCAATTTATGTAGGTTTCTCGGTTTTAGACTTGTCTAAAACCTTAATGTATGAGTTTCACTACGGCACGATGAGGTCTTTGTATGGTAACCAAATCCGCCTCCTTTATACGGATACCGATTCACTAGTGTACAGTGTGGAGACCGCAGACTTGTATAGTGACATTAGCACAAACATTGAACATTTTGATACTAGCGACTATCCTCGAGAGAATAAGTACAATATACCACTTGTGAACTAAAAAGTTGTAGGAAAATTTAAAGACGAGTTCAACGGTGACTTGGTGTTGGAATTTGTAGGTAGTAGGGCTAAGTCCTACTGTATTGTAGGAGAAAAGGATATTGTTAAGAAAATTAAGGGTGTTAGTCGTAATGTGGTGGTGGAGATTAGTGTAGATAGTTTTAAGGATGTAGTTATTCATAGGAGAGAGGTTCTCATGAATACGATGGTATCAATCCGGAGTCATAAGCACCAACTTTGTACACAGCTTATTAATAAAATCAGTTTATCGGGCGCAGATGACAAGCGTTACGTCATCCCCGGAAGCATATCAACCTACGCATGGGGGCATAAAGATATAGGTTAAGTTTTTGTTTATAGTAGTATGTAAGTTAGTTATAAGCATACCTACCATCCCCATCCTTAATAATTCCATCGCTCCCGGCGACATGTGTTTACCTCCACGTGGTGTCGCTGGACTGTAAAACATATTGTTAGATTAACAACAATATGTCTTATTGACCGAAAACACGTCTCCTCTTTTTTAGATTAATCTCTTTTTGTTATAGGTCTTTTTTAAACAACACATTAATTTCTATTTTTTGTTACAGGTTACTTTAACCTGCTAGGATTTGGTTAAACGAAGAAGATAAATGTTATACTTTGTAAAAATTGTAATTAGTTTATTAAAATGTAAATCGGATAAAATAAATTATTAAAATTTTGTGTGCTTAAATTTGTGTTACTACCTCTAAGTGTTTAGTTAAAGCATATGTCTTGGGTAGCGAAAAAGGTTTTAAAAATGGAGTTAAATATATAGATGAACAAAAATTTAGAGGTTCCGGACTTTAAAGGGGTATAACTTTGCAGGGGGTGCTCCGATTTTAAATCTGTTTGCAGATTCGAATTCTGCGTAAAACTTTAGATTAATTTAATGTATTGCATGACTAAAAAAATTTATGCGACCGGTCGGTAATCGCAACAGGTAAGAAATCTTAAAATTAGGGTAGCTCCCTGGGGGGTGATGCTATCTGAAAAATCTAAAGAAATTCAGATAGCTGAGAAAATTCTAATATTAATTGATACCAAACAAGATAGGTTTATCTCGAAAGATGAAAAATGGTTAGTCGTAGAAAACTATTTGGTTCAGAATGTTAGCGGTAAAAAATCTTAAAATGAGGGTAGCTCCCTGGGGGTGATGCTATCTAAAAAATTCCTAGAAATTCGGGTAGCTGAGAAAAATCTAATATTAATTGATACCAAACAAGATAGGTTTATCTCGAAAGATGCAATGGCTAGTCGAAGAAAACTTTTTGGTCCAGATGTATGGGGAAATGAGGATGCTGGGGGAAATGAGGGCCTGATTTCCATGCTATTCATCTACTATTTTCTTTGGGAATTAAACCACTCATAGTTTTTAAAATCATCTTTATTTACGTTTTGACAACGAGCCTAAGTCATGGATCGAAACGTAAATAAAAATGATTTTAAAAACTATGAGCGGTTTAATTCCCAAACAAGCTTAAGGAAATCCTAAACAAACCACAACAAACATACAGGGCCTCTATTGATAAGTTAGAAAGTTACAATAGACGAGATAACATAAGGATCTTTAGACTATTGGAAGAGACTGATGAAAATATTGACAATAAAATGGTGGAACTTTATAAATCTAAATTAAACATTACTGTTACAAGGCATGATATTGATAGATGTTATATGGTTGGAAAGTTCACAGCTCTTAGTCCGAGGTATGTAATAATTAAATTCGCCAATCGTGATATCAAGCAGTCGGTATTGCAAACTAAAAACTACTCAAGGGTAGCAAATTTGTTATTACTGACGATTTGACCAATATCAGTTATACACAGAAGTAGAAACTTCTTGGTAATTACAAGGTTTGGACATTAAATAATAATATTTATGCGATGAATGAAAAGCAATGCAAACGTAATGAATAAAGCTAACTTGGTTCAAATTACTGGCCAATTTTTTTTTATCTACATTATATCTTCATAATCATTATGTTATTCTTAAACAGTAATAATAATTTAGCACATCTGTAATCTGAATGTGATTAGTTGTTGATGGTATTAACGTTAAAACGATCGAAACCTTCTGGTGAAGGGGAATCGACAGTCTTCCAGCTGAGCTAGGGGTCTATTCCTCGGATAGAGCTTATGAGGAATGGTCGTGGGTCTTATTACAACAAAATTTTTGGGACTGATTTATTACTCAATTAACTAAGGGGTGTAGGGGGCGCCACCAAGTTATAAGTTTAATGAAGTTAGGGGTTCCCTAAAGGAGAACTTGGAAATCCTCAGAAATTAAATTGATAACCTAATACCTTAGCACTGTATTTACAACTTTAAATCTTACAAAAGTGCATCTTGATGGATTTTTATTAATCATATCTAACTTTATTTAGGGATATGACGTATTTGTGTAAACGTTCAAAAACCTCCCAATTCCTCGCATTGCTAAAAACTTACATAAGCTATTAAATCCTGTTGAGATTCAAACTATAATCAACTTTAAATAGAAATACGTTGCATGTTTCATGTACTTAATTAAAACTTTCAATAGCAGTTACTACCTAACTTTCAACAAAGATCTCCTGTAAAAACGTTTCGAAGACTGGTAACCCAAGGTAAACTCCGCATCCTTATATTTTAGCTTTTTATAAACAAGACCCATATTTTCATTTATGTAATACAACTATTGTTATATGCGGGAAAACCCAGGGTTATTGATATTTTGGTAATAAAACTTTATATTACTATCTGCATACGCAAAAATGTTAATACTGTTTGCAGTAGCCAAAGGCATTAGTATTTTTGCTCATTTGATTCTGTTAGAGTTAATTTATCTTCGGAAAGACAAATTTAAGTTTAGTTTGTGTACATTGATTACACTAAACTAGCTTGAAGATAGCCAATATAATTAAAAGTGAACGAATCGCTACATTTTCCTCACAGATTTTAAAGTGCCATGGTAAATGGTTCTAGGTCTGCGCCATCAGTAATAAAATCTATGGTGTCAGAAGGTTCTAACTTAGTGTCGCCTATGTTTTCAATTTTGAAATATTGATAATATTCGTTTACCATCTGAATTGATGCAGACGATTTAAAAATCTGTTACAAAATCTATACTGTAACAACTACTTAAATATTTAAAAAGATATAGATAAATTATTACACTAACGTAAACTAAATAAATTGCAGCTTAATATCACGTGGTTATTTTTTAAAATTTAATAGTAACTCTAAATTTCGGTAGATATCCAACTACACAGTTTTCTATCTTTGTTTTTATATGCAGTCCAGTGGGCTACTAAACCCTAAACCTTTGTTTACTGGTTAAGTCAATAGGAGTTGAGCTTCTACCTAAAAAAATATGTAAACTCAGATTTTGAACAAGGTTTTAAGAGAGTTCGAACTTGACTTTGGTAGCAAACACATCGATCACAATGCAATTTTGAAGATTGAGATTCAAATAGTTTCCGCGTTCATCTGTGTTGGCACGAACGCTCTCCGAAAGGAAAGTATACAGTTTAAAAGAAATCACCAACCAGATACGACATAGTTAAGGATATCCCATATATCGTTTCTAAAAAATACTGCCAGATCTAAGTTCAGACAATTTGTCATCCCCATAACGCACAACATCAACCTATAAAAAACGACAGAAAGCAAGACCAAAAAAGACATAAACAAGAAAAAATTTAGCAAATATCTACAAATGAAAGTATGTAAAGACAAACCATCCATAAGCATAGAAACAAGCAAAAATTTGCTGTAAGTATATGTATAGAGCACAGCACTGTATGGATATGAAACGTGAACAGTAAGAGAAGCGGACAGGAAAAAGAAAAAAGTTTTTGAAATGTGGTGCTACAGACGTATGATGAAGATGGCATTAACAGAAAAAGTTAAGAACAAAGAGATTCTAAAAATTGAAGGGGAAGAAAAAATGTGTGGAAAATGATAAATAATAGGATAGATGGTAGCACACATACTGAGGTATAGTATAGTAGTGCGGCATATGTTAGAAGTAAAGAAGTGAAAAAAGAGAGGTAGAGGTAAACCTGGATTAAACTTGCACATAGATAGTGAAAAATGTAGGTTGTAGGAATTCCAAGAAACTGTGGAGGTTAGCTTAAAATAGAAAACAAAGAACGCGTGCAACCAATTATAAGACTGAAGACCTAATCACCATATCCATACAGTTAGATACACGTTGAAAACATCCTTATTTCAATCTTTTTACAAAGCAAGCTGATTTTTCAATAACAGATGTTTTACAAATGAAAGTATGTCATGGGTACATTGTTAACATCGCCAAAGAACAATCTATGAAGTCCATAAGAAAAACAAACCTGATGATGATTCTAAAAAATCGAAACGTCTAATGTAACAAAAAATTATTTACTACTTCATTCCATTGTTATTTTGCAATTTTTGTGCTTTTACGCTTAGTAGTGTTTGTGTTTTACCACCTGATGGCGATATTATTGACTTTTGCCATAGTACAAATATTCCTGCAAAATTATATCAGTATAATATCTTCGATTACTTCATAGGGTTGTCGAAAACTAATCTGCTCTGACGAAGCTTAAAGAAGCTGTAACCGGTAAGTGGATGTTTCCTCCCCTTGGGAAATAATAAGGCTATTGTTTTGTTAATGGCTATACAATTAATGGCTCGATTTGTATAGGTGAATAAGCTCTTATTATTTTCATAAGAGTTTATTTACAGATACATCTTATTTTTATTGTGTTCTACACAAATTCCTTATTGCGGAATGCAAATAGCTTGTCTTGTATATATATATATATATATATATATATATATATATATATATTGCTATGCTACTACTGGAATTATCGAGCCCCTTCGTTGGGCTGTTATATTATTTGCTATGTACTCTTAATTATTCGCGCTCCATCATTTGGGCGACCATATTAATATTACTATGTATAAACAAGATTGTAATTATCTCCGACGTTGGGCTGTCTTATTAATATTACTATCTATTCCCTCCAGAAACTTAACTGGATTTTATCTTGAACCAACCTTGTCAACCAATAACAATACTCGGTGCGTTACCGCCTTACTTGTTATCAATTTCCTATTCAACTCGTAGCTCCTCCTTGAACTATTTAAATTAACAAATTACTCCCATTGACTTTATCTTATGACCTCGGCTAGCATTTATTTGGAATTATGAAATTCAGTTAATTTCGATTTTATATAATGAAACCAATATATTATGTACAGCTTTTGTAAATTATTTGAAATACACTTTTCAATTAGTTAATGTTGTAAATTTCATTTATTAAACATCATATACTATTTACTCAAAACCCAAAGTCACCAAAAAAACTTATTATCTTTATCAACGAAGTGTAGAACGTTCTAAACCTGTTATCATATTACTCACTTTATACGTATGCAACTTCTTTTGTTGACTTTTTCACATTCATATTATATTAAGCAAATTCAATATTCAAAATAAAAAAATATATAGAAAAATAAAATGTCTTATAACTAAAAAATCTGACCTGGTCTATTTTCTTCACATCGACGCTTCCATTTGAATAAAAATTATCTTCCCCAATTCAGGATTACATTTAAATTATTGCCATTACCCTATGGACTACCATTATTAATTTATGCACCCCAATTTATTGTCGTTTCATTTCAGACTTATTACTTCTTATCAATCAATTTCTTCAAACTTAAAACAGAATTCCTATTATCATTGTCTTCTGACTTGAAATCGTGGTTTATTAAATTGTCGTTTGTTTTTCCCCGGACATAGAAATTGTAGTTTGTTTCCTCCCCGTACTTCGAAATTGTAGTTGGTTTTCCTCGTACTTCAAATCCGTTTAATCGGCAATTATAGTTTTCATCTTGGCACTTATTTTATCTTTCACTTTTAAAATTATTACGTATTACTTTATTTCATAGCGGCGCACTTCGGCCTTTGTTGAGTTGCAAACTCACCTCGTTATCACTGTACCTGCTAATATATTATTCAGTTCCCACTCCGTCAGTTGGTATGGTCTAGAACTCGTCGCCCATTTATAACCAATCAAATAATTACATTCAAAGTAGTTTCTGATGTAATTCTCCACGATTCCCAATAATTGTAACCTGCTTGCAGCTGTCTTCGTTATCAACATGCTGTGTTTTGATAGATCTAATTGCTTTTCCATAAACAACTAATGCAATTCGACTTTTAATTTTCATATTTACATGTTATTCACGCAATTTACCTATGCTACCTGAAGCTCTATTTCTATCTCCGTATTAATCTAATCGTTTGAAACTCTTTTGAATGCGTGTCTAATTACACTTTATTGTTTACTTATAAATATACGCGTGCTTCCACTGAAAAATATTATTACTTGCTATACCTAAATTAACTAAAACTTTATCTACAGGGTATTTAATATTTTCTATTTACCTAATGAATGTCTTCCTGGTTTCTACGCTAACTATGCGTCTTCCTATGTTTATCTGCGTCGCTTAAAACTATTTATACTTTATATACAGGGTGTCGACTGCTTACTATTTACAAACTATCTCCATTTCTCAATTCTTCACTAAATAAGTGCAGTTTTCTGCTGTCTATGGTAATTACTCATTTCTAAACGACCTTTACTATAAAGTACGCCTTAAACAACCCTTTATCACAGCAATATATATATATATATACATTGACGTGATAAGGGGTCACGAGAGGTCATTGAAAACCCAATCATACAAATAAATCACTCTAAAATATAATAAAATCCGGAAAAAATGGAATTTTCCGTAAATTTATGGTTACACCCTGTGCAATGATACTCTTTTAGTTTATATTTGTTAGATTAAAATGCCACAGCTACTCATACAATAATACACGAAGATCTCAGGGCTAAACACTTTATTTTATTAAAGTAAACGTGAATTCTCATATAACGAGTATGAACCATGTAACTAAAACCACACTACGGAAACTATACTGTCATCAAACTATTAATTTCTAAAATACTAGACTATAATTAATACTAAGTACTAAGAGCCGTCATGAGCTTCAATGCTCATCGCCTGCACGCCGCATAACAACTAACTCGCTTTCGCGTCGTTGTCGCACGAAAAGCTTAAACTACCTGCCTAGATATAAATGTGCCCACTTCACCTGTAAAATACAAGCGAACGTTTATTCATTAAAGTGCCATGCAAAAATTCAAATTGCACGTGTATAAATAAACTTCCTGTATGATATAAGCATATTGTAAATACATAGCAAGTAACGTAAGGTGTATAAGTAAAAATAATTAATTGTAAGATACCGTATAACACGTTCAATGCGAACGCAAATCGATGCATATAAAAATATTTTTTATTTGCTGTAAATACCATAGAATAGTATAGCTTTACGTATTTAACATAAAAACTACAATCTTGTTAAAAAACCCAATTTTAACTTTAATAGGTGTATTAAAAACATGTTCAGATGTTAAAAGCAAATATGTCTATAAAATGCAACCGCTATTGCATTAAAAAGCAATTAAAGTTTAAACTAACTACCCTGTGAATTACATAAATTTATTTTAAATAGAGAAATTTCTGGATTAGACGAGATTTGGAAATAAGTTTCGAGACGAATTGTGAGAATACGTCAATTCTATGAACTCATTAATAAATAAAGCATTTTATTACAAGAAGCGGGCCGGAATATTAAAAACTCAGAAAATGTAATAAAAATGGATTGTCTTTAGTATTAGTATACGACGCCACAAGAATCGTATATATGTAAAACATAGACAAATAGAACACTCACTGATAACTGGAACAATATTACATAGAATAAACGCCGCGATTTTAAACGCTAATTAATTTTTCTGAAAAACCTTGCATCATTATGTTCCACACTATTTCACAACATTCTACTAGCTTCTGGAAACAGATAATTTTGATTATATAAGGAAGCGTTTATCAATTAAGGGATCATTCAATTCTGAAATTTAAGTCGCGAGCTGTTGTTATGCGAAAATAGTATTAGAAGTATGCAGTAAGCATAATGTAATTTAATAATTGCAAAATTGCAATGAATATAGAAGTGATGGTTTTTAAACGCAAATTACATACAAAAAATGGAATTATTAATTACAATGAATAAAAAAAATTCTTCAATATAACGCTATTTTAAAGATTTTTATTATTCAATCGAAAGGAAGATTTAACCAAAAATGAACTATGGTAATTGCTGTTTGAAATCAGAAATTTTAATATGGAAAATCTTGTAAGTTGATTGGACATCAATTTAAAATAAGAAGATATTTTAATTACGAGGAGTGATTTGTGGATTCTGCAAGCATTAATTTTAGATTTATTTTTAACGTTTATTGCAGTATTTATATTTAATTTAGGGTAGAATAGAATAAGTGTTAATCCTTTAATAATTTTTTGTAAAGGATTTTACAAGGAGAATTTGTGTTCAGAGTGCGAAATACTCTGACCTTTTAATAGATTATCTGTCAAGGACTTTTTGACCAAACAAACCTTACAAGCATGGCAATAAATTACAACTAGGTAACCCGTCCTCAAAAGAAGAAGTTTAATTATGTAAATCTAAAATAAATTAAGGCAATATTTTATTTTGTAATAAATACTTCTTAGAAATTATTTTATGTTTGAAAGAAGCGATGTTGTAAATGTCCTATATGTTTTTCTATGAGAATATTTAATATTTTATAAATGATTTGTGATATTGCTGTGTTTGATTTCATTTTGAAAACTCTGTCAATTCAGTTGAGTTAACCAGGCAAAGTTAAAAAAGACGATGAGTGAACAATTTCAAGTTTTACAAACTGCTGTAATATATATTGATGTGGTAGGTCCCGCGTTGAATGCGCCGCTAAGAGAATGCTGCGATAAGTCCCGCGTTGGAGCGTCATTAAAAGATTGATGTGAAAATGGCCGTACGTTGAGGCGCCGCTGAAAGAGTGCTGTGGTAAGCCACGCGTTGGAGTGCCACTAAAAGAGTGATATAATAAGGTCTCGCGTCGTGGCGACACTAAAAGAGTGCTCTGATACAGATACAGCAAATTATAAAACTTGAAAATGTTGACTTACCTTCCTTTCTAACTTTGACTGGCTATCTCGACGGAATTGACGCAGTTTTCAAATTGAAATCAAACACAGCAATATCATAAAGCATTTTAACTCAATACCGCCGTGCTACACTAATGAAATTTTAACCTTGCCATCGTTTTTAGCCGGTTTACCTGGTTTAGAAGTATCTTGATACATTTCACAAATTTTTAATGACAAGCCTTACATTCCAAAAACCAGTAGCGCATTTTACACAATTTTTATCAAATCTAAAAAATAAAAACAGATACGATAAATTCATTTTGTAAATATTGAGAAACGGCAAAATTTTCCAAACTTTGCCCCAATTTAACAAACGCTCTATCTCTTCTGAGATCCCAATGGTTTATACTTAAAAACCATTGCAAATATGAAAATCGCTGGTGAAACTAATATTGCTTCTTTAGCATTTAGATTTCTATGTCGGGTCTGTTTAGAGAAATGTTAGTTTTATGTTGAATTTGCGGTAGTTTATTACTTATTCAAATAAGGAAGTAGCAAATAGGTGATGGGTGAAATTATATCATTCTCTCCTTCCAGATCGAAATCTACGTAAGTAGTGCATTATCAGGGATATCAGCACCACATTTCCCCCAGCATCCACATTTCCCCCCAGCATCTGGACCAAATTTACATGTAAATTCGCACTATAAAGTCTTATTTTTAGAAATCTCCGCCTTGCTCTACCTGAATCCGCCTTGCTCGGACACCCCCAACCATTTTGATTACGTCACACCCGCATTCTTTCCACCCGCGAGATAAATCTTTCTCCACATTTCCACCCACGAGATAAACCTATCTTGTTTGGTATCAATTAATATTAGATTTTTCTCAGCTACCCGAATCTCTAGGAACTTTTTAGATATCATCACCCCCAAGGGAGCTACCCTGATTTTAAGATTTCTTACCTGTAGCGACTTTTGAACGTTCTTATAAAATTTTTTTAGTCATGCGATACATCTTGTTAGTCTAAAATTTTATGTAGAATCCGAATCTGCAAATAGATTTGAAATAGGACCACCTCCTGTAAAGTTATACCCCTTTAAAGTCCGGAACCTCTAAATTTTGCTCTTTGCTCTATAAGCAAAACTAACAAATAGTTTTCTTTGTCTAACCAATGCATCTTTCGAGATAAACCTATCTTGTTTGGTATCAATTAATATTAGAATTTTCTCAGCTACCCGAATTTCTAGGAATTTTTCAGATAGCGCCATCCCCAAGGGAGCTACCCTAATTTTAAGATTTCTTACCTGTAGCGACTTTTGAGCGTTCTTATAAATTTTTTTAGTCATGCGATACATTAAATTAGCTTAGAATTTTACGCAGAATTCGAATCTGTAAACAGATTTGAAATCGGACCACACCCTGCAAAGTTACACATATACCCTCTGCGAGATAAATCTTTCTCCACATTTCCACCCACGAGATAAATGTACTTTGTTTGGTATCACTTAATATTAGAATTTTCTCAGCTACCTAAATCTCTTTAAATTTTTCACATAGCACCATCCCCCAGATAGCTACCCCCATTTTAAGATTTCTTACCTGTAGCGACTTTTGAGCGTTCTTATAAATTTTGTATACATGTAGCACATCTTGTTAGTCTAGAATTTTATGTAGAATCCGAATCTGTAAACAGATTTAAAACAGGATCACCCCTTACCATTTTACACACACCCTCTAAATTATAACTTTCCTGCAGCTCATATCTAAAAGAAAATCTAAAAGCCATTCTTAAAACTTTTTATTACAGACAATTTTTAATAATACAGTTTAAATTTTGTAAACCACATTTCTAAATACATATTCACAATTTTTATTCTTAACCTAGAACTTCTCATATCTTATTAATATTTATTTCTAAATAGAGCACTGTTTCCAAAGACCAACCGGACTCACATGCTTCAAATTCCTCTGATTTTGTTCTTATGGTTTCGCTTAAGACCTCGTACATATTTTCCAGATTACTAGAAGACGTTATAACCACATTTTTGTGTTAAAGGATTTCACTCTACCCCTCTTCCCCCATTTTGGTGTAAACGCCGTAGAGTTCGCAATAGACTTTAATTGCTGTATGTTGTATTCTTTTTTCATTTATTAATCGAATAAATCGCTCTTTCTGCTTCCAAAGAAACTCGGACACTCCATCGTCGACACTGGCGTTCTTTATGCGATAGCTAGCCATACGGTTGTTAAACGCTGTGCTAACCATTTCTACACCATCGTCGTTAGTAGCGGTAACTGATGCATTTTATGTTTGTTGCTCCGTAAATGTGCGTATAGACTTTCCATTTCAAATCGCATACTTTACACATAATTCGTGGTTGTTTCGTACAAGGCCCTTTAACAGCTGGCGGAGCTGAACGTTTACGGCTTAATGACATGCCGTGCTGTTTTCCTTGTGTCGCTGTAAGCTGTCCATTCTCGTAAAAGCGATACCGCAAGTCCACAGTTTAAGTACTTTGCTGCCGACGGATGTATAAAGCAACCGTGGACGATGTTACACCACGACATTTTTTTGGTGCCGTTTGAGAGCATTTTTCCAGGTATAGGAAGCACCTCAAAGGTTGCACTTAAAACGTTTGCAGGTACCATTTTGGTACAAAACAAAATCCGCACTATAAGACTTGACTTGTAAGCGAACTAACATAACTAAAGAGTTTACTCTTGCGCACCGGCTTTATGTACCCTATAGAATGCAAACCGAAGGTTTCCGAAGATACCCGAACGAAGTTGAGGATTCAGCGGGAACTAAATGACGTCATAATCCTCGCTGCTCGTCCAATACATTTAGCGCCAATGCATGCACCTGGTTCGCTTCGTCGATGGTGCGAATGCTTAGTAGAAACACCGGAAAACGTCTTCCATGTTATACGGATCGCGTGCATATTAAAAATCCAAAGGGTGGTAGCACACGCACACAAATTGTATGCAAGTCGTGCTGTAGAAGATGCAGTGCTACTATAACCAAAAACACTTTAAACCATTACTAAGGAAATACCAACTTGTTGTCTACAGGATACTTACTAATAAACAATTTAATTTTAAATAACTTCTACGTCATATTTTAGGAAATGGAGGCTTAAATATTTTCCAAATGAATCACCAAGCGAAAGTATATGTAGCGGTATTCAAATTACCCATTAATTTCCCATTTTACGACCGTGGTTAATTATAGATTAAAATTTAATTTGTGCACGTTCGAGCTTCCGTAAACTAACATATTTTAGAGCAACAATGCGCTGTATAATACATGCATACCCCTTCGCCGCTACTGCTATTCTTGTAATTGCTAGAAAAAGTCACTCTCCTTTTTACTGTTGGGACCGATGCAAAGCACCAATTTTTTATACTTTCTATAGCACATCCGCGCTTTTTCGTATGATAATTAAATTTGCTTCTGTAGGCTTTTACACTTTCGCATAGCGGTCAATCGCACGTAATGATTTCTAGAACCGGTAAGTACTCGATATCGTCCAAATAGAAATTAGATGCTCGATGTCTGTCAATTTCCGATTCCCTCGTAAAGGTAGAAAAACTCAGTCAATAATCCATTATACTTCAACCCGCTCCTGTTCTGATAATTTACAAACATTTTCAAACGACAATGGGCCGAGAATTTTAAACCTCCGAGGGATCTTTAAGTCGTGATCAATTACACATCCGAGCTACGCGTAAACTAACATATTTTGTAGCAACTGTATAATACATGCATACCCCTTCTCTGCGCTACTGCTATTCTTGTAGTTGCTTGGAAAAGTCAGTCGCCCTTTTTTTTAGGACCGATGCAAGCACCATTCCATACTTTCTTTATAAGTGTAGCACATCGCGCACTTTTTGTCGGTTAATTAAATTTTTGTTTATGTAGGCCTTTACACTTTCGCTTATTTAAACATCTAATACGACTGATTAACCACTTTCGATTATTCTAACGGGGAACCACCATACATTCCGCCACACCGTTCTTTTTGAATCACTATGGGCTTCCGCCACTAACACCGACGTATCTTTCCTACTATTTGTTAAACAAAACTACCGGTATCGCCATTGTGGACGTAAGCAGATGTTTGTGGATGTGTCGAGAATATGTAACCATATACATTAATCAGTCTAAGCTATTTTATTTAGTCCACGAAAACTACTATTATTTTCTAAACCATAATTAATAATCGCCTTTATAGGTTCCACATTTCGACCATTTCCCAATGACTGGTGCTACGTACATGGAAACTTTAATTTCTTATTGAGAATTCTTATTCTCCACGCACTGCTGCGTAGTTGCATGCCCACCTTTTGAGTATATGCTCGTTATAGGTTGTAAGACCCTCGGTTTTACTTAACTACAATTCGTGAGACCCTTTAATCTTTTTAATCGTATCTTTCTCGCCTACAGTACAGTAGGACTTAACATTACTACCAACAAATTCTAATACTGGACCCCCATTAAATCGTCTTTGAATTTCTCTACAATTTTTGTTAACAAGTGTTATATTGTATTTATTATACGGGGTAGTCACTCTTTTAAGATAAATATATTTTGTTTGGATCAACTAATATTAAATTTTCTAGGGACCCCAAATCTGTAAATAAATTTTAAATAGGACCACCCATACAAAGTTATGCCTTTTAAAGACTAATTTTTCCCATCTTTTATTTAATTCCATCTTTAAAACCCTTTTTGCTACAAGACATATGCCTTAGCCAACCATCTCCCGGAAATCTAAAACCGATGTGTCCCGCGAATACCACGTGGAGATAACACGTTACTCTGTCAACCAGGATAGAAGCCGGAAGGATTTGGAAGGTGGGAGAAGAACTTAAAAATTATGGAATCTTAAAACTAATATATACAATAGATTTACAAATCCATACAAATATAAACAACTATCTTATATCTTTACGCCCCCATGCGTAGATTGTTGTACTATTAGGAATGATGTACCTTTTGTCATCTTCCCTCGATAAACTAATTTTATTAATAAGCTGCGTATGCAAATCGTATTCTTTTACTCCGGATACATACGCAGGCAAGTACTCGAACCAAAATAAAAATTGGATGCTTGGTGACTGTTAACATCCGCTTCCCTCGTGTACGCCCAGACACATCCCAGCCGACCCTGCGCATGCACACCCTGCCCATGCGCACCCTGCGCGTACGCACCCTGCCCATGCCGCTGCCCATGCGCACCCCTCTCTGTGCGACTGCTATTTCGGGGTAACGTCACAGCCTTTTATAAATAAAGAACAATGTTATATACTATTATAAAATGTTTATTCTGACATTATACATAACAAATTTAAAAATATTTAATACCAAGCATGGAGTCATTTAAACTTAATTTTAATACAAAGTTATACACAGAAGACAGTCCTTTCTTTATGTTTTGTTTGCAGTGGTTTTAATTTTATCTAATTTTATTCGCAGCTTAAAATTTAAATCGAACCCAAGTCCTTCTATCTCCTTTTCTAACCAATAGTTTGATACATAAAGACCGTCTAGGTTTTCGAATTGTAAAATGTACCGAAGTTTGCCTCTATATTTAAAGTCTTTGATTCCGCCGACAACCAGATCCATTCCTTCGTGTAATTCTTGCAGCTTGTGACAATCTTTTAATCGCAGCTTTCCCACTATATCCTGCATACGTATCTTGTTAAGCTTGATCGACTTCTTCTTGTCGGTATTGGAGAAATCCTTTTCTCCCACACACCGTTGGTAGTTGCATATCCACCACTTTTGGGAATATATGGTTGTTATAGGTTGTAAGACCCTCGGTTTTAAATGATCCGAAAGGTTCTTTACTAGGTAAATATACAATGTTTAGCGGAACCCCTTTGCGTGTGGTGTACGCCAAGGTTACGAAACCCGCATTCCTTAGTTCGTCTTTGTTATCTGCCATTTTGATAAATACGTTTTAGAATAACCTTTTAAAAAGTATACGGATTTAGTACCATCCTTTTCTGCAAGAACACCTACATAACTAAAAGAGTCTTTCTTACTAACCGCAAATGCATACAGCTTGTAAAACCCGGATGTATCTAAGTCAGTCCATCGACACATAAAATAATCTTTTAATTCTTCCTCATTTTCTCTAATAAGATGTTCTTTGTCTAACACATCTTTGTATTGTTCGCGTATTGTCGCAGTGTTTTCCATGTAGTCCAATTTTCGCCTTTTTGCATCCATTTCCTCTAATTCCAGTTGTCTTTTCCTTCCACTTACAGCGTATGGCATACATAATGGGACAATTTCCTTTAGCGTAAACGGATAGAGTTTACTACCGATATTTGCGCGTTGTCGTACAACCTCTGGGCGAATGTTAGGTGTATTTATCAATCCCAATTCCGAAATGACTGTTTCTTTTGGAATTGTAGAATATGATTTGCAGATTGTGTAAAATATGTACTACCTGCTTTAATGTAGCACTTGTGTAAGATTTTTATTTTATTTTGGCTGTCTTCCTACTCTACTATCTCCAAATAATTTACGGGTAAATAGTTAAAACTAAAAGCCAGCACATACTTTATCAATGTTTCCCTTTCTTTTGGTTTTCGGACAACAATTTGCAAGCCCGTCAATTTCTTTGTATTACCATTCCCCAATACACGTACTGTAGCAGGTTATTATACACTAAACAGCAGCTATTTTGTAGCTTGTCCGATAGCTTACTCCACATTTTGGCAAGTGGTACCAGTACATTGGCGCCTTTGGAAGTATAACACTATCTTCCAATAACGTTAAACAGTCTTTTAAGGGATTATACACCCGTTCCGCACTGACATAGCTTCCAATTGCACAGTTGTATATTGTCGCTTCAATCGCGTAATACCATGTTCTTTGGCCAAAGTAGACGCAAATGTTTCCCTTAAACGTACATCTGGACAACGTAAAAATCTAGTATATGATTGCCAAGTTGTTTATTAACACCAGGACTTGTTATCTGACACACAAATTTGTTGTATATCTTAATTCTTGCATTGGTTGTTAGCCATGTTAAACAATCAATTCCTACAGTTTTATCGTTGTCAACTATAATATTACACTTTTCTTCGTATTCGCCCTTATAGCAAAAGTTATGGTTTGTAGTTAAATAATTACACATCTCCATCTTGCTAAATATCCCGCAAAATCTTGGGTTACATCCATGTCAAAAGATAGAAATAATCTTTTCGATTCGTCTAATATATCTGGTAGTTCCTCAATAAAGTTTCCAACTTAACATCTGCTAGTTCCACTTTGTATGGAACAATATAGGATTTTGGAATTTTTATTAATGCATTCGAGGTCTTCTTTTCCGATAATTTCTTTTACTCTCTGGCCCATCTTGTTAGTGCTTTCCAGAGAAAACGGAAGCTTAAGCTTTAACACCATGCCTAGCGGAAACAAATCGGTCAAACTTTCTTCGTAGATAGCTGTTAAATGCACACAAATTTCTTTTTAGGATAAACATCCTTTTGTTTGCAGATGCTTTGTTCGGCGTCAGAAAAGGTCGCAAATTTTAACCAACATTATATTGTCACAAAATGGTTCTGTAATTGGTGTGTGTAGTCCACCAGTCAGCATCTGTTCGCCTTCGACATAACAAATATTACCAATATCTGTTACCAGATTATTGTTGCACATATTTTCTGTCAACAGCCATAATCCAAATCGCTCATTTGTCGGTTTCACTTTATTCCCAAAAGTTGAGAAACGTTAATCACCTTTGAGACGCTCATGTTTACCGTTCTAGCTACTATCGAATACTAAATTGAATACGAAAAATTGTTCTCTTATGTATTCTACAGAGTGGGGACGTATATTGCCGAAGATAGTCGAATATGTTGTTATCCGACCTAAGCCGACAGGGATGCGATCGACATATATCCGGATATATGTAGGATGTTAAGTTAGGGTGAAATTACCCCATAGGGTGAAATCCCATGACCACATGACCATATGACCACATGACCACATGACCATGACCACATGACCACATGACCATATGACCGCATGACCATATGACCTAATTGCTTTTAATGAGTTTTCTCATTAAAAACCCATTAACACTAATTGCTTTTAATGAGTTTTCCATTAAAAACAAGTGTGGACCTAGGTTAGATAAAGGAAAATTAATGGTTGGGTCATCGCCGCGGGCTGACCTGCCTTTAACCTGGTCGTGTAATAAACCTGTGTGCATGGTGTGAAAACTCGTCATTGTAATGCTTCGTATGGTCGTAAATGGTCATTGTGGTCGTGGTCGTATCTATGTTCAGGTGTCATGTTCGGTATATCGTGTCGCTGGCATGTCGTGTCGACTATTTCGTTGTCGCAATGTAATCGCAATTTTCAGAGTTGTGTTCGATACATAGCTGGCAATGACGTTCTGCTAGGTTGAAGGTCAAATCGTTGTAGTTGAAATGTACAGTCAGGCTGTACGAATTGTATGTGACGGCTGGTCTAGCACCTGTACTGTGTTATGTGTGGCGTGCGACGCTGAGGTCGGCGATGTTCTAATAAGAAATTTGTCGTGCAAGTCTGGATGGTGGTTCCGCCTGAGCGTAATGTTGAAAGTATTGGTGGACAAGATAGGTGTCGTGACTGGTTAGTCAATGGTAATCTCGATGCAATGTTACGTCCAATGGGAAACGGTTGTGTTTTTGACCGAATATGGTGAACGTCGTGGTTGAATTGTTGGCTGAGATGTGACGTTAGAATATGAAAGTGTTGTATTGTGTTTAATAAGCAAATGTAAGGCCCATGAACAAAATTGATAACGCAAAGTGGCATGCATTAAAGAAGTTGGAATGGTGTGCATCGGTCCTACAGAAAAGGGCGTGAGCTTTAAGACTCAAGAATGCGGCGCAGGAAGGTATCTGATTATACGTTGACAAAATGTTAGTTTCGCTGCTGGATAATTGTCGATAAGAGTCCTCGGAGGTTAAAATTGGCCTTGTCGTGAAAAATTGTAAATTAACGGTAGCGGGGAGTTAATGGAATGATGAGTTTTTCTACCTTTACGAGGAATGGAATGCGCACAGATCTATTCATTTGGAGATATGATATTACCGGTTCTGAAATCATTACGTGCGATCGCTATCGATGAAAACAGAAGAAACTGATTATAAAGCACTGGCGATGTGTGATGAGTTGAAAATGGTGCATGCATCGTCTCGAAAAGCAAGTGCTGAATGAACGGTAGCGCTGAGAGATTGATATAGACGACTGATTTAAATGATACGAGATCCGTGTTATTGAACGATTTAACCAGTGTAAAAGGGTGTCAAAATGTATCTGAATGACGAAACTGTTGCTATATGAAATCTTCGTATGCTAAATATGCGGAAGTTTAGTTAAGAATAGTTCCGTGACATGTATCTTAGTAGGAAAGTTTATAGAGAATGATTCAACGAGCTTGCGAATGGTGCTGCACATTGGATAGAATGACGCGCATCGTAAACAGAGGTTTTGGTGTTAAAGGAATTGCCCATCGGACGAAGCAACCGGGTGCTTGGTTGTTTGGAAAGACGGTTACGTCTTTGTTCCCGGAACCAAATCGGGTGCCGAAATTCGGTTTCATCAAGGTAAAAAGCGGTGGCAAGATAAATTATGTTAAGTTGTGCTTTCAACTTAATGCGGATTTGTTTTCAAAATGGTCCTGAAAGTTTTAAAAACTTTTGTTTATATGGAAAATGTCTCCGGACCGAACAAATGCGGGGCTGTTAGGTTGCTTTTCTCCGTGGAGAAAGATTAAATGTGGGATTCTTGCACGAGAAGGCCTTCACGGGAAAAAAGCACGGTAGCATTAATAAAGTGTTGGTGTCGAAGCGGTTTTGGGTGAATGTGTGGGTTGTTTAAAGTGTTGTGTACGGGGTCGTTGTACGGAATCGGGCGCTGGTTTGAAATTGGAGAGAATTAGTATGGATGGGGTTGTTAAGACATGGGTGTGTGAGAATTGGCGTAGTGTGTGGTTGAATTTGATGCGGAATTGCTAGGTCGTGAGAGAATGTAATTGGCTTGAATTGATTGGTTATAAGGCGGTGTAGATGGGCAGTGCTAAGAAAATGGGAGTAAGTTCTAAGGTTTGAGGAATCAAACTAAATGAGTGAATTGGCATATGTGTTAATATTGGTGAGTTGTAGCAGGTGCCGTTGGAAAGACGGTACTGTTGGAAGGCGCAATGGTAAACGATGGCTGGTGTTGGTTAAAATGCGGAAAGTGAAATTGGTCGGAAGATGCGTAAATAGAGAATGGTGACGAAAGGAAAAGCTGAAAAAGGTTGAAATGTAATGAAATTGGCGGCACTGGGAAGCAGGTTGTTGATGGAAGGTCAATGAGATGCCAAGCGGGTGAGGTGTATGAAAAGTTAAAAAGGTTTGGATCGGATGGTTGTAGCATTGAATGGCTGGTCACTTAATGAAAATGTGTTAATTTGAGTTGAAAAAGTCGTAGTTATGGAGATGAGGTCTGTTTCAAATGGAGGTCTGGATAGCTCTGGTTTGGATGAACGGTATTTGTTTGAAACGTAACGGTGTGAAGTGTGAAACGAGCAAAGAAGAGGATGTGATGAAATAAAAGGTGTGGAAGGTTGTAAAAGTGCTTTATTAAAGATAATCAAATCTTATATAGCGGTTTGTTAAGGTTGTGGTGAACGTAGTTCATCAATTTGGTGAGCTTGGGTAGTGGTATTGGTATAAATTTGATGTATGTGGTGTATGGTGTTCAAAATTGTGAGTTAAAATATTTTGAAACCTGAATAAGTATGGATTGGTAATATGTTTTTAATGCGATCTTTAAAGCAGTTGCGATGTGGTCACGGGGTTTATCTGGATGAAACATGGAAAGTGTTCCGGTATTCTACTAACGGATTGACATCGAGAGCGAACGGTGCACAATTGCTATGATGTGGGCATGAGTTTAAGCGTTAGTTCGTGAATCCTAACTTGTCGGGTGTTTCTGAAACCTTCGGTTTGCATTTATGGGTACATAAAGCCGGTGGCAAAGTAAATTTTGTTATAAGTAGTTGCTTACAAGTCAAGTCTAAGGCGGATTTTGTTTTGTACTAAAATGGTACCTGCAAACGTTTTAAGTGCAACTCTTGGGTGCTTCCTATACCTGGAAAATGCTCTCAAACGGCACCAGAACAAATGTCGTGGTGAACATCGTTACGGTTGCTTATACATCCGTCGCAGCAAAGTACTTAAACTGTGGGACTTGCGGTATCGCTTTACGAGAATGGCTTACAGCGACACAGGAAAACAGCACGGTATGTCATTAAGCCGTAAACGTTCAGCTCCGCCAGCTGTTAAAGGGCCTTGTGAAACAACCACGAATTATTGTGTATGCGATTTCGAAATGGAAACTGCATCCCCACAAGGAGCAAAAACATAAAAATGCATCAGTTACCGCTACTAACGACGATGGTGTGAAATGGTTAGACAGCGTTTAACAACCCTAGCTATCGCATAAAGAGGTTTAAAATTGGCCTTTCTTTGGGAAAAATTTTTAAATTTAAAACAAAAGTTAAAAAGGTGGGGGGTTTTACCTGGAGGGTTGGGAAGTGGCAAGGGCTAAAGAAAGGTTTTCGGGTTTTAAAAAAACCTGGGGAAAAGGGGGAAATTTAAACCAAAAGAAAAATTTTTTTTGGGAAAAGGGAAATGTCTTGTAAAATTGGTTTGAAACGTTTTAGGTGGTTTTTTTAAAAAAATAAAAGGCCTTTCAAAGGGTCCCGGGTTTTCGGAGTGGCCTAAATGGGGGCGGGCGGTCCCCAATTTAAATTTTGGGGTGGGAAAAGGGGTTTTTTGGGGGGCCATTTAAATTCTTTGCGTGAAAGGTTTTGGGTTTTCGTTTTAAAATTATTTAAATAATTTTCCCGGTTTAAATGGTTTTGGGATTTTTAAACCCGGTTTCTGCAAAAGGGTTTTAAATACGGGGGTTTCGGGTTTTTTCGGGATTAAAATTGTTTTCAAAAAATTTTGGGAAAGCAAAAAGGTTTGGGTAAAAAATTTTTGGGTTGTGTTTCAATTTTAAGGGGGGTTTTTAAAAAGGTTCCAAAAATTAAAAAAAAAAAAAAAAAAAAAAAAAAAAAAAAAAAAAAAAAAAAAAAAAAAAAAAAAAAAAAAAAAAAAAAAAAAAAAAAAAAAAAAAAAAAAAAAAAAAAAAAAAAAAAAAAAAAAAAAAAAAAAAAAATTTGAAACATGGTCGGTTGGTCTTTGGAAAAAGTGCTCTATTTAGAATATTTAAAATATAGCTCGATATGGAGTTCTAGTAAATAAATTGAAATGTATTTAGAAATGTGGTTTACAAAATTTAAACTGTATTAGTAAAATTGTCTGTAATAAAAAGTTTTAAGAATGGTTTTAGATTTTCTTTAGGATATGAGCTGCAGGAAAGTTATAATTTAGAGTGTGTAAAATGGTAAGGTGTCGTTAAATCTGTTTACAGATTCGGATTCTACATAAAATTCTAGACTAACAAGATGTGCTACATGTATAAAAATTTATAAGAACGCTCAAAAGTCGCTACAGGTAAGAAATCTTAAAATGGGGTAGCTATCTGGGGATGGTGCTATGTGAAAATTTAAAGAGATTTGGTAGCTGAGAAAATTCTAATATTAAGTGATACCAAACAAGTACGATTTATCTCGTGGGTGGAAATGTGGAGAAAGATTTATCTCGCAGAGGGTATATGTGTAACTTTGCAGGTGTGGTCCGATTTCAAATCTGTTTACAGATTCGAATTCTGCGTAAAATTCTAAGCTAATTTAATGTATCGCATGACTAAAAAATTTATAAGAACGCTCAAAAGTCGCTACAGGTAAGAAATCTTAAAATTAGGGTAGCTCCTTGGGATGGCGCTATCTGAAAATTCCTAGAAATTCGGGTAGCTGAGAAAATTCTAATATTAATTGATACCAAACAAGATAGGTTTATCTCGAAAGATGCATTGGTTAGACAAAGAAAACTATTTGTTAGTTTTGCTTATAGAGCAAAGAGCAAAATTTAGAGGTTCGGACTTTAAAGGGGTATAACTTTACAGGAGGTGGTCCTATTTCAAATCTATTTGCAGATTCGGATTCTACATAAAATTTTAGACTAACAAGATGTATCGCATGACTAAAAAAATTTTATAAGAACGTTCAAAAGTCGCTACAGGTAAGAAATCTTAAAATCAGGGTAGCTCCCTTGGGGGTGATGATATCTAAAAAGTTCCTAGAGATTCGGGTAGCTGAGAAAAATCTAATATTAATTGATACCAAACAAGATAGGTTTATCTCGTGGGTGGAAATGTGGAGAAAGATTTATCTCGCGGGTGGAAAGAATGCGGGTGTGACGTAATCAAAATGGTTGGGGGTGTCCGAGCAAGGCGGAGTCAGGTAGAGCAAGGCGGAGATTCCTAAAAATAAGACTTTATAGTGCGAATTTACATGTAAATTTGGTCCAGATGCTGGGGGGAAATGTGAATGCTGGGGGAAATGTGGTGCTGATATCCCTGATAATGCACTACTTACGTACTGTTAGCAGTAATTCCCCTACATTGGTCTACAGCACAAAACAAGTTGCTCCTCGTAACTTACATATACACATAGTCATGCGGTTGATCTTGCAGATTTTGAAGATCATCTCAATTAATGTCTACTACTGTACCTGTCTGAATTTATGAATAAATATTTTCCATTAAAAAGCGCATTACCCCATTAATTGAAGGACGATGGTCAGTGGTAAACCAGGTTATTGATGTTAGAAGTGGCACCATGTATTAAAATTTGTACAATTTTCCTGATGGTTTTCTAGAGACTGTGGACAATTTTAACCATAAGCTAAATAATTTGTAGGTCAACTTAATTCATAAATTCCTAAAAACAAACATTCGCTTGATTTGTAAAGTTTGTCGAAAATTTAATTTAGATTGAGAGCTAGATTTAGTGTTAATCACTGAAGAAATTGTACTTCGGTGGGTAAAATCTGCCTACAGTTAATTTGAGTTTAGGAAGATAAATAATTCAAATACTTTATTCTTTAGGCGTAAATATTTTATATCGCCTGTTGTTAGCACTAAGCTGTTGTGAATTATGTATACTTTGTGAAACGATATATATATATATTCATTTTGGCTTTGAAAGCTGTATAGCGAACAACCCACTCGAACAAATTTAGCGTCGTGGTATTCAAGGCATCTAAATCAATAGTAGTCGGCGTTTGAATAATTTATGCTTTAAACGTATAAATGTAATTCTCTGCTCATTTATAAGAATTTCTCAATTAAGTGCCGTTTTCAGTATAATTAGGTATTAAGAAGTATTCGCTTAGGTATTCGAGTAATGCTCTTGTTCATGGAAAGCAGAGAACTATGCCATTTTCTTGCAACCAGTTCATAATAGTAAACACAAAAAATATTATTTAAACTTATCTCTACATATCTGTCAACAGAAATTGAAGAACTGTAATGAATTGTCAATAAAATAATTTTTAATCCATTTGTTCAGTCGAAGATGTAGAGCACAAGTTAACGTGTATTGACAGTATACGATGGAAGTTTTAAGTTCTTCTTATGTACCCTAGAGCACTGACTGTTTCTTAAGTTTTTTGGTATGATATTGACTATCCACGGTATGATATTTGCAGCATGGTATATATTTTAATAATTCTAGTGACAAATATTCAAACTAAAACTTTTCAAGTTATATAATATGTGAATGCAAGCTAGAATATTCACTACAGTCACGACTGGTGCAAGTACCTGCATTGACTCATAATTATGAATATCCCGACTACCTCAATATTTTAATTTGTGTAATAGGAAGCGACTACAATTCCATTAACTTTTGTCCCTACCGCATAATAAAAGTAATCGTAATACTTAGTAATTCTATTGACTTAGTTGAAACTTTTGTGAAAGCTAAGAAACGTTTGCATGCATTATTTATACTTATACAAAAAATTCATCTATTAGAACATCTAAATTACGTGCAAAAAGATATTCAAGACCACTTTTAGTTTAGCTATAGCTAAATTCTTGACAAATTTGAAAAATAAACAGAGAGATTCATAGAGAATCATAGAGCTAAATCAAACTTGTCACTTACAAACCTTTCCTTTGAAAAAATTTCAGATGACCTAAACTTTCACTTTATTCCAGTTGTTACTAATCTTTTAACAGATCATGACCTAAGAATGTTAGCCCCACCCGCCCCAGACGCTTTTAAAAATGGATCTGGCGTTTTAAGCAGTCAAAAAACTATTGAGTAAAACAGCAGTCAATTTCACGAAACCGCCCGTTTAGCGAATTAGAACGACTTCATTTACGCCCCAATAGATCCACGTCCTAAAGAAATAGAGCTCTTCGGGATGCCGCTAGAACTCTAAAAATCCGGTAGACTTAAAACAATCTCGTAATTAAACTTAAAAATTTGACATCGATCATATCGATGTGATAAAACTCTTTTATTTCCGACCGAATGTATTCCACTACCAGAACTCTAAAGAAACTGATCGATTTCTAAGAAAAATTTTCCTTTTTACTGAACTCGGAAAAATCAGCATCGACGACAATGGGCAAGCTTGAACTCCTTTATTACCAACCGAATCGGTTCAAGCTATAAGGGAAATGGATAGAACTCGTTGGGAGGCCACCAGAACTCCAAAGAAACAGATCGATTTTGCCAAAAAAAATTCTCCTAATTGAACGCTTAAAAATTCAGTATTGACGATACTACGATGAGTTAGGTTTCTTATTTCTGCCTGAATCAATTTAAATTATAAGGAAGCTTGATAAAACTTTGGGGAAGGGGAGGGGGACCAAAACTCTAACGAAACTAATCATCTTCAAAAAAAGTTTTCTCCTACTTGATTTGAAAAACTAGGCATCGACGATACTTTACAACTGTTTGATTGTTGCCCAAATCGATTTAAGTCATAAGAAAAATCGATGGACCTCTTCAAAATGCCACAAGAACTCTAGAGAATCTAATCGATTTTCGAAAAAGATCTTCTAATTGGACAGAGAATTTGGCGTCAACGACAATTTAATGAGCTAGATAGCTTTCATTTTCGCACAATTTGATTCAATTCATACAGAAAAATCGATAGAAACTTTTGGGGTTACTAGAATTGTATAGAAACTGAGCAATTTTTGAAGTAAATTTCTCCTAATTAAATTTAGAAGATCGGTATCCACACATTGATGAGCTAGAACTTTATGATGCTCGCCTGAACAGATTAAAACCATAAGAAAAATCAATAGAACTTGGGGAGGGGGGGAGGCACCAGAACTCTAAAAAAACTGATAGATTTTTGAAAAAAAATTTTCCCTAGTTGTATTTAGAAAAGTCCGGATCGACGATGAGCAGCAACTCTTTCATATCCGCCCGAATCAATTCCGACCTTAAAAAAATTTGATAGAATTATTGGGAGGGCTACCAGAACTTTAAAAAACTGGTCGATTTTCTAAACAAATTTTTCTCGTAGTTGATTTAGAAAATTTGATATTGGCGATATTTTGGCGAACTACAACTTTCACATCCAAGTGAGAATTTTTTTCCAAAAATCTATCAATTTTTATAGACTGCTACTAGTCCGGGAGTTCTGTCGATTTTGCTTATGACCTAAATTGATTCAGGGGATGTAGATATTTTTGATCGCTAAAGTGAGCGCTTTTATAAACCTGGTTTCTCCTTGCATCAATCGCTTTATTCACTGCTTATAAGCCAGAACTATGACTGAACCGATTGCGAACTCTAGAACTCTTTCAAATTTTGATAATGAAAAGCTAACTTCGAACACATAATATTTTTTTCAGCCCAATTTAAGTTTTGTTGATAAAAAAATCCGCTATTAATGCAACATATAATTTTAAAATACACTTTACCAATTATTAAATAAGAAGAAAACTTCGCTGTGACCCTAATCATTTACATTAGCAAATTTAAGGTACTTCAAATCTTAGATTAGGTTAAATATTGGCATTTCTTCAATAGGTTATATTAGTACGTGTAATTATAATTTAAATATAGCAAATTACTCTTTCAATACAATATTAAACGCTGCTATCTATTTATCAAAACACTTGTTTCAGAAAAGATAATACTACGTTTAAGAATGAGGTGTTCGATTGTTAAATCATTTTGTTTGGGAAATATTACATGCATTTAGCGACGCACACTATCAAATGAGTTTCCGTTATCAATTGTTGTTGACTTTCGCGTTCCGAATGTGGATTATTCAAGGCATTCGTTGCCCAACTTTCATTTCAGATCGATCTAATCACTATAACGATCCGAATTAAGAGCTCTTTCTATGAAACTTCAGTGACAGTTATAACCTGGAATTCTAAAATTAGTTTGTACGAAGCTGTCCCGTTGAGAGATGAAAGTTTTCCAATGAAGAAAATTATTGACTCCGATTGGTGCTAAATTACTTTCAGCTCCTATAATTCATCTCTACGTAATATGTATAAACTTATATCCCAGGTCAGGTAACGACGTGCTACTAGCTACTGGTCAAGGGAAGTGAAGAGTTACTCCGTTAACTGTTGCTTCTTCTGAATTTGATTTACTTGGTTTTCCAGGCAAAGATTTTGGTATACTGTGTTATGTTATCTCAAATAGGTCCACTGTAACCAGTATAGGGCGGTAGTGGAACGCCCAACCACTCTCTTTCTGTAAATTTATGAAGTTACTCATCGCACAACCGCTGATGTTGCCGTATGAAATTGAACTATCTCCGCTCCGATCGTCGAAAATGTTCGGGGGACAACTGTTATCGGTTGAATATTTGTTAATTAATAGTTCAGCATTGACTGTCCTATAAATTTGCTTAGAGAAATTTAAAGTTACAACATTGTTTCGAGATGACGATTTCTAATACTATATGTTTCAGCGGCGGGGAGAAACGCGTTTCAGCCTGTCGCCTGTTCTACTTTGTTGCTGGAGCTATGTAAGTAAATAATTGTTTTTTTTCTATTAACACTTAAAAATGTTAGTAATTAAAGGACTGGACATAGTCTATTATAGAGTGTTGTTTAATTTTTTTGCTTTATGTATATGTTAAGGTAATTAAAGAATGGTCTAAATTATTTTTGCGATAAATTATTATTTTGCGTAGATTTTGTGTATTGTATAAATCCTTCAGGATATCGACGGTGGAAAGTTGAAAGGTCGTAATCATAAAAATGAAAAGTTGAGAAAAATACAAAGAACCAATATTAAAATGCAAAAAAGTTAACTCTTAATCAGCAAGCGATAGATAAAAATGTTCCATAGAGATATTGTGTGGTCTTTTATTTACTTTCAGTGAGTGTGTAATATTAACATTTATCAAACGAGCCTAGAATAAGCCATTTGTGTTGGTTACTACCTTTTTAAGTTTCTATTTTTTTATGGCATTGAGGTGTAAGCTCTAATTCCGATACAAAAATTAAATCCTTTAAAATGTTTTGAACACAGAAAGGATGTAAATAACTTGCATTGTAAATGATGAAGAGCGTAAGTGTACTATGCATTATCAGCAAGCCCAAATTGCCAGGAGTAAGTATTGTGATATATCCTAAATGCAAAATGTAAGAAGGGTGTATAAATAAAAGACAATTTTGAAAGCTGTTACGTTCATTTTCGGCAATAATTGGTTATTTTATTTACAATAATTTTCAACTCAAATCCTTTGCTAATTAATTATCCGTTTATGTATATTCCATGTCTACGGTTAAATAAAATCGTCGATTCATAATAGAAATACGCTGGCTAATAATTTTTAACTAAAATCTACTTTGCTTCTAAAACGACACTTTATTCGATAAATTAAATATCCTATATATTATACATAGTAAATATTTCAGCTAATTAAGAATAAATTCTACTTCCCAGAATTCCATAACGTAAAGTTTAGGCTATACTCAGATAGTCGATAACGTGTTGCAAGTATTCGATAATTGCTTCTTATGTGTTTTCCGTCGGAAGAATTCGTCGAATTAAAGCTGCGTATTATCCCAATATAAACTGTGTTTTTTCAGGTTAATTCTGAATAGAAATATTACTTTGAAATCTGATCACTGGCTGAACGAAATTGATTTTATTTGCTTTCCAATCTACACAACGGAAACACGTGTAAGAATGTTTGGTTGTTTCCGTTTTTTGTTACGAAAATTTTGCGCATGCAATACGGCGTGGTAAGTATTTAGGGTTTTTAGAAAATTGTATTTTTCGTCGAAATTAAATTAATTTTTACTGGTAATTGCTCTAACTTCTTCCGGTGGCCTTAAAGCCACGATGAATAATCGTCCCTTGCTGTAATGTGAGGTCAAATGAGTTCTTTCTGAGTGTAGACCCACCTACTCGTGCCGTGGACCAGCTAGTGACTTTACCCCGACGTTAGCAACTTTGACGATGAGTGTTTTCTTTCTCCATCATTTACGATTGCGCCCATATCGGTTTAAGTTCATGCATTCCTAAATTTAATCCGTTTAGACGACAATTAGTGAATTAGTTTGAGATTTATTGACACTACATGAATGCATTACTATTTGCTTTAAATAACTGAGCGTGTACAACTTAATACAAAAATGATTTGAATGCTTGCTGGCACATTTGAAAATGTTGTTGCCATTAGATGTATATGCTTAGTTTTAAATTTACCATGCTGATTTAGAGCTGTTGGTTTTAGAGGGGTAATTTCGCTTAATATCTTTTTTTTGGTTGAAACTCAATCTAGGGAGTAACCTAAAACCAGCAGCCCACCATTTAAAAAAAAAAATTGTTCTTTTGGTTGATTTTTTTTTTTAGATTTAGTGTGTAATTATTTATTGTGTGTATATATTGTATTTAATTATATGTTTCTTTTGTTGATATGTTGTGTTTTGAGTATGGAATGAGTGTTTGTAATTTTTTTTTCTTTATTTCAGGCCTCCCTTAATTTTTGTTGTAGGTATAATACCCCGCCCACTCGCCGATTGAGCCCGGTCCATTTCTTTTTTTGGGTTCTTTTCTAGGCTACGTCAATGCAGGTAGCAAAGCACAAAATAATAATTTTTAATTTGTCAACATAAACTATCTCAGCCTTGCAAAAAGGTAATTCATAATCATTTTTAGGTGCAGCACTGAAAAAATTTTAAATGAATAACATTAGAGACAAAAGTACTAACTTCTGAAAATATGATAAAAATTTCTACATTTTCTACACACGCCATTTATACAGTAGAATATTTAAAGAAAAATACCGCAAAAGCTAATCAAGGTTTATAACACAAATTTTGGAAAAAAAAACTTAACGCTAATCTAAGAAAACAGTAAACGCAAATCTAAATAATAATTTGAACAAAGAAAAAGTACGGTTGTTCAGTTTCGTTCATCTGTCGCAGGCAAACCGTCAATAGTTTTCGATGAGTGCCGAAGACTTAAATATCCTTGTGCATATAATTTAGGGATTATGCCTTTATCAACTAATTTTTTAAAATCTTTGAATTTTTCTTTACTAGCGTTTTGGATTTTTTCTTGCTTGATAAATAATTGTTGGCCACTGAGATGGAGCCCAAATAAGTGAACCTTTTACTTCCGT
This sequence comes from Platerodrilus igneus, assembly GCA_036346225.1. NCBI lineage: Eukaryota > Metazoa > Arthropoda > Insecta > Coleoptera > Lycidae > Platerodrilus > Platerodrilus igneus. The sequence goes on from JARFIW010000831.1 coordinate 3,883,782, forward strand.
TTCAATAACGGAGTGAAATGAATCGGCAGGCATATACGCGTACCCGGGAATAAGATAATTAATCTTTTTCCATTCTAAATTGATGGATTTTTGAAGTGCATGGTTAAACATGTAAAGTACCTTCCGGTTGCGATTTTGTCCGCAGCAACTGTCACAATAAAGTATTAATTTTCGAATCGTTTCCCTCTTATCAACTTCTTCTATATATTTATGTAGAACACACGCAATTTTATTACTGCCGCGTTTCGCATCCGATTCTCAGCAAACGTAACAATACCCTTCTCTGCTACCAGATTCATACACGGTAAAGTTGTATGCTGCATATGTTCTACTATAAAATAGTAGCATCTAATCTCCAGATGGTGTGTTTAGGACTTTTGGAGGTCAAAGCTCGAACAAACTATGAATTTGTCTTTTTTGTGTAGTTCTTAGTGAAACTTGAACCGAGAAATGGCAACATTTTTTCAGAATCATGCACCTCTTTGTTTTTTATATCTTCCTCAGTTTTATCTTCTTTATTCTGGAATTAAACATATAATTGACACTTATCTTTTTTAGGAATATGTATTCCTATATTGAATGATTCTTTAAACCAAGAAATAAAAATCTTTTCCGAAATTTTTGTCCCCTCTATTGTTATGCCATCGGTATCACAATATTACATTCGGAAATTTTTCTTACCTTGGATTTATTTTTGTATTGTTTTGTTTCGTGGTGGTGTTTCAATTGATTTTAGGACTTCCACGTCGCTTTTAAGATTCTTTACTGGTTTCATTTTTTGTTTATTTTTCTTACATTTTTTTTTGTACATTCTGCGTTTTCGTCAGGAGAGTTACTGAAACTAGCAGATGATGACGAATATTGAAAGGGTTCGTCATCTGTATCCATAAAATCTACGTACGATACTTCCATCTTTGATTTTTCTTGTTACGTGTATTTGGGTATTTTGCAATATCTGTAGGACCATTTTGTGTAATATTTAATTTTAGAGGTATCGAAAACATAACTTTCAAAGAGAACAACTAAACGGTCGTAACAAAAAGTTAAAGCAAAATTACAAATATTTGGATACTTACGACAAAAACTTGGGAATATCACAGAAAAATTGGGATGTTTATCAAGTTCGTAACTGACAATGTTTTTAACCTAGAGAGGTGTGAATACGACAGCTCGACGCAGATTTTTTTTCTGAGTACGTTGGTCTAGAAAACTGAAATTGGCAATTTTGTTGGTTACGACCAGCGCCGATATGTTTCTTTAACTAAAGGTTTCGTAAATAAAATTTCTTGAATATTCCTTTTTCTTTTGTGTTACCCGCTCCAATCTATGATGTTTTTAGGTTGCACGGCATTGTTCGTTTGGATTCCCCTTGTTTTTGTTGCGGTACTCGGTGCGGGTTTACTGTTACTTTACTTACTACGCTTTACCTTTCTCTTGTCCGCTCAGATTATCCTAACAACCGATTTAGATTCTAATCTAACTGTGAGTATTCTTTCGTTCTTTTGTAAGTAGTTTTCTACAGAGTGTCCTAACTTTTTTCCACATAACTATCCCCACACTCGAATTTCATATCTTTGATCCTGTATGAAATACCATAGATTATATGCTCCAAAAAAACCCGTCTATGGACACAGAACTTTGCAAATTCCTACTATATTGTTACGAGCTACTATTAGGAAACCCGTCAAACACACAAGCGCCGTAAGCAATGTATATACTACAGAAGTCTAGAACTTTCTAGCATATACCGAAGTATGAGTCATCTATTTAGTTATAAGGTATATAAAAGATCGGTGAATAATGTAGGAGTTAATCTATATCAGAATGTCGTATATAAATCATCTCGTATATAGTTAGTTGTTCGTTACGTTCTGAAAGTCTTTAGTAAATATAAATCTGTGTTATGTGAACGTGCATATTGTACCATCAGCTTGTAAAATACATAAATAGACAAAAATGTAATAAATAAATAGTAGTGTTAGTGTTATTAATAGACCTATGGTTAAGAATTTAGTTTAAGAAGATATTAGTGCTTGTAAATAGCAATAGTGTGATAGTGCTTCATTGTAATTGGACAGAAAATATCTATAAATAAGGCATATACTGTTAATTAGATTTGTGAATAGTGAGTAATAAAGACTTTTATTTACTACTTGTTTTAAATTGGTGAAACGCGTTAGTAGTAGCCCGTTACAATATCTAAAGCTATCCTATCAAATTCTATTTTCTGATTCTCTATCTTAACAACTTGTTTCACGGATCTGACATTCCACGTTCTGACTCGCACAATATTCCCTACTCTTCTTTTAAATTTTCATCACATCTTCTGTAATAGTCCCCTCACGGATCCGAATAGGGGACTATTTTAACTCTGCAATCTTTTACCTCAGAGGATGCCATCATCTTAAAAACAATTTTGGTACGCTGTGTACTTGGGAGGTAATCTGGCGGTTTTCTGTTACGTTCCACATCGCAGTAGTGTGTATTAGAATACCATAGCGACCCTGCGGTCTCTGCCATTCTGTCACTGTCTGCGATTATGCGGAACAAATTAAAATAATTTATTTGGGTATGTATCGTCTTCAGGTTATCACGTTCCAGGCGACGTTTCTATTCATTACATTGACAGTGTGCAAACCGGATATTGTCAAGCTACTTAATGTTCTATATAAAAATTCTGACTTTTCAGATTTTTCTCGCGATATTGTGTGCAGGTTTTACTTGAATCCTTTGCATAGAGCTCCTGGAAAACGATGTCATATGTACATCCTAACTTATCCAATGATCTTTATACAAACGTGTGTTTTAATGAATAAAATTAAGTTTATATGATGGGAAATCGCTATTGATTTTCAAATTAAGTAATTAAATGTAGTTTTGGATTTCACTTAACGTTTTATATACTTTGAACTTGTTTAATTATGAAATAATCGGGATGGAAACGTATTCTTAAGTGATATAAAGTTGCTGAAATTCTATTAGAGTATTTAATACTTATTGCAGAATTTAAGGAATTTACATTATTAAAGCTCTCACCCTGAAATTAAAATTAAGTATCAACGAACTTCGTTCGTTTATGAAATCGATTTGTCGTCCGTCTGTCTGTCCGTCTGTCCGTCCGAGGCCTTTCTAATGGTCGGACATCAATGTGTGATACATCAATCGATTCAGCTCGGTGTCCTGAGCTTAAGTTTTGATGTCAGTTGAAATCGGGCCACGGGGACGCCGTGCCCTCGCGATATTCCGTCGGGAAAATTAAAATTTCAAATAGGTCCAAAATTAATGTGCGATACATATTTGGACTCCCCTAACATAGCTGAGTCGAAATATGGTACCCCCCACAAAATCTGACCACGGATACCCGACCCCCCCGGGGAATTAATTTTTATCAAAAATTTCAAATAGGTCCAAAATTAATGTGCGATACATATTTAGAATCCTCTGAAAAAACTGAATCGAAATATGATGCCCCCTTATTTACACACACAAACACACATACATACATACATACATACATACAACACACACATATATAGCTTTTAAAATATTTATTCAATAAAATAAAATATATTAAAATGTCTCTTTGTTGTTTATAAATTTTTGTATTTTATCTGAATACTTATAATTATTACAACATAATAATTTTAATTTCTTTAAATTGTTTTAAAGTAAGTCTACATTTGGAAGTTCGTTGCGACAATGCCTTGCATTTTCAACTTGTTTTTGATATATTTAGTTAAAGAAATTTTATTATGGAATAGGTTAAAATAATTATTTTAGATTTATTTCTGCTCTTTTGATTGATAAATGACTAAAATTGTTGATATTGTACTTAACTTCGGTTAATTTTAAAGCAAGAGCTTGAAGTGTTTATCACATTATCAATATAATTTTTGATATTAGGTTCTGGTGCTAATACAATCACCCAATTTCTATGAAATATTCTGTGGAAGTGCTAATGCTTAGGTTCACCTTTGCTCTAGAATTTAATATACTTGTTTAATAATTTACGTCTCATCTCCAACCACATGTTCAACAGATAATAAAGCGTAAGTTCATTTTGAACTTTCATTGTACCCTAAAACAAAAGTTTTAATTACAACCCCATATTACGAAAGAGTGTTAAATTTAGTTGGTTTGCAGTTCTTCGCTCCCATAAAAAGTGTTGTAAAAGTAATTAGAATAAACAACAGTTTAGCAATTAATTTCGCAAAACCGTTTAATGAAACTAACGAACTTATTCAGATTTTCGAACAGGTCAATCAAATAAGATTTATAAATTATAGTTAAGGCTTTGTAAAAAGTACGTAATCACCTGTGGTAAAGAGTATTTTACAAAACTTTGAGCAAAGATCTCTTTATTGTGGCGTAAGAACAGAGTAAAATTTGAAGCCGACGTTTTATAGAGTGACATACATCGGAGATAACATAAGGAATGGCGCAGTTCATGGAATACCTGCAGCAAATAGAGTAAGTTTAAGTAATATCCATTAAATTTTCTTATGCTTGGCACTTTTTAGGCTTTGCAGAAAAAAAAATCAAACAGAACAGGTTTGATGCAAAATTAATTTCTGTCACATGTAGTCGGAAACTTATGGTTTCTAATCCAATTATGATGTACGCATTAACCCGTAGTCACATATTCATAAAGTTGGTTTATTTTAATCCACCTCTAATGCTTTATTATTCATTTACTGCATTCTTTCAAACATTTTGCATTGTTTCAGGAAACATTAAGTAAAAAGAAAAATAAGTCATTTCAGTTAGTTGAGCGAACTTTAAGCACGGAAGCAACCGATAAAATTTAGAAGTATTAGAGTTTATATTTAATAATGTTACTGTTTCAATATAATATTAAATTACGATGAAAGAATAAATACGGAAGTACCCATTTTAAAAAATACGAATGGTATTAAAGAACGGTATTTTACACCACATCGTATTAAATTTACAAAATTACAGATAGTCACGGAAAAATACCCGTCATAATAAAGCTATTTGTACAAATTCACACAGGATCAAGAAATAATAGCCATGGAAACATACACCCATTTATCCACGTACTCATAAAACCAGTCATAAAATTTGCATTTTGCGAACGACAAATGCGCAACTTTTAGTAAAAGTTTGGGAACAAAGTAAGAGTTTACACAGACAGAACGACATTGGCCTGCACTTTAGGATAGTTTGAACGCACAATCCCAGGGACGCCAATAGTATGCAATAACTCTAGAACGTAAAACATAAAAAACGACGGATAATAAAGAAGGGGGCAGGTCGAAGCAAATTATTAACAAACAACAACCGACCGGGGTTTATTGATTCTAATTGAGAGGCAACCAGCGGACGTTGAAAACATGTACGATAGTTAACATGACATACTGTTAGTAACAGACAAGTTATCGGATGCAAAAATAAAACGCAGATACGTTACACCCACAGTTAAGGCGAAAGCAGTCTGTGGTCAGTGTTATAGAACTTTTATTAACATCAGCAAATTTGATTTAATACCTGTAACGATTCCTGCTTTGAAGTTGATGGAGTTTTAAGCGAACAAAAAGAACTAAGTCGTTTGAATTTTGATATACCATTTATAACAACGTTTGCTGTTTATTTCTCTTTTGGTATTTAAAACTGCAATTAATTGTAATAATAGGAATGTAAGGCTTATTATTAAGTATTATTACGTTGGTCCGTGCTATTTAAAGTATATTGTATATACCGGTTTTTCATAAAGTAATGCTCACAATAGTTTTCTCAAAATAACACGTAAAAATTGAAACGGTTGAATTTATATCTTTGATAATATTGTGTTGTTTCTTAGCTACACGCCTATTTGGCCTCTTAGGGGTAGAGTTTATTTCATTTATGTTGTTTTTTATAGGTTAGGTACACAAAACGTAGAGTTTTATATTTGTGTTTATTTTAAACTAGTAGAAGAGAAGGGTGTAAGTCAGGCTCCATCAACTTCTAGTAGAAGTAGTAACCGCTATACCGTTGCCAGGAACACCCACCTTTCGGTAGGCTTTATCTATGTTGATTTTATTTAAATGTGTTGGCGTTCAAAGACAGAGCATAGACAAGAGAGTTTAAAGATTTTTCAAGGCAGCATAAAAATATTTAGTAGAAGTGTTAGAATTTGTTTATCCCTAAAAGCAGTATATTTGTAGTTAAAAAATCCACCCTGCACCGCTGCAATCTAGCAGGTGCACTAATTTACTGTTACACCTCCCTCTCATCGTAGAGTAAAATTAATTCAAAAACGTAACGTCAATTCACCGCGTAACAATTTTTAAGATTGATTTTATATTTTTTTCAGTTAATAGAAGTTTATTCCGAGTTTTTTGTATTATTAATAAATTCCACTCTGTGATAGGCGAGTAATACGCAACTTGAAAAAAAGTCAATCTAGAATGTTATTTTTATAATTGCATTCGCGCCAATGTAGGTATCTCTTTCTGCTTTTTGGATCTGTTAACTCGTATGTCTTATAGTTTTTTTTGTAGTACTTGTGATTGGACCTAGGGTAAGTTAAGATAGATTCAGAGGTTTTTAAATATTTTTAAAATTAATTGATTTGTCGCAAATTACGGTGCGGAGCTAAATGCATTGGATTCTTTGGTAACGTATCGCGTACACCTTTGTTATATGTGGTAAGCATTGCTTTCTATTGCTTTGCAATAATCCACCTTTTGGTATTTCAGTAACCGTCAAATACATTTGAATTTTCTGTGAGTTATCTCTTATATGTAATCCGAAGTAATCACACTGTGGAAATTAAATATGACTGGTATTATTTAATAGAACCTACTTTCTGTCTCCTTTCGGGCCATGAGTTCTTTTATACAGCAAGGCTTGAATTTTGAGGTGTGTTTAGTTAACCCATTTGTTAATGCAAGGACTAATAAGTCATCGTTATCTAATTTGTCGAGCCTAGTTCTCTAAGTACAAACTTCCTCTTGCAGGACGAACCCAGTGATTTTAACTGCTTTGTCGGTGTCTACGGGAATCTTAATTATATTTTGTCCATTAGTTTTGTAGGGAGTCGGTGTCTCGGGTTTTATAATTCTTCACTATGTTGCGGGGCCGTTTCTTCTTGTTGGTATTTGAGCCGCCTTGTGGTGCTATATTTTGAATGATGACATCAGGTGAAGTGTGTATGGTATCGTATATCTGACGGCCAGCGCTTTACAGTGTTAGTGAAGAGTGTACATGTTTAGTCACATCGTTTCTTACGAACCATGGTGTACCTGGGATGATTCGTAAGGTTACACTTTGAAAGGATCCATTTTCATGCGCCTGTGTTGTTGACGTATGTTATCCATGCCGACAAAGCGTAGCCAACGATAGGTCGCAAGCACACCTTGTAAATCTGCATATCTCATGTTTAGTGGAGGTGGGCTCCGATACGTGAGTGTAGGGTAGAGGTAGTCTCGGGCACGCAGGGATTTCATGAGCACCTTGTTTAAAGATTTGGTACGGCTAGTTTGCGTTCGATTGCATTCCTAGATATTTAACTTGTGGTTTCCATTCTGTTTCATCTGTTGAGTGACAGTTGTTGTGGTGAAGTACGATGTCGCGAAAACATGATGGCTTCCGATTTCTTTAGATTAAAAGCGATTCTTCATCGTTGAAAACAATCAGGTAGTCGATATAGCTGGCTTTGTGGCGGTGTTGTGGCGTGGACCGAGCCTCTTTCTTCCGACATGAACATAGCATCTTCCGCGTACAATGCGCATATGGCATCTTTGGAGGTTGGCATGTCATGCAGGCAGACGTTGAAAAGAGTCGCCCGTAGACATACTTCTTTGGGAGCCACGGCACAACTCGGGATAATTTGTCTTCAACCCTAACATGCCGGCGTCAGTTTTGTAGATAGTCTGCTATGAGTTAGATGTAATCTATGGAAAAGTTCTAAATAACTGCCGACTTGAAGAGAAGTCTATAATGCAAGACGTTGTCAAGGGCGTTTTTTTATGTTGATGGAGATCGCCACGGTAACTCTCCTCGTTGCTATTCCTGGCGATTTGATCTATTACCCGGGTGATTTAAAGGGTCATCGAATGGTTTTCCTTGTAAGCTGTTGTAGAATCGGCTTTATTCTGGTTATTAGGGGTTGTTCAAAGATTTTGGATACTGAATTTAAGAAAGTCTGTAGTTTTCTGCTTCGGATCTTGATTTTCCATGTTTCGGTGTCATTTTCACTGTGGCGGATTGCCATTCTTTAGGGTAGTGTCTGTAAGTGATTATAGAATTGAAGATTCTAGTGATATAAGTGATCGTACGGGTTGGTAGCCGTTTCAGTACGTAGTAGTTAATATCATCAGGTCAGGGGCTTTGCAATTATGCTGTTCGGCTATAATTTTCTTGGCTTCTGGGCTTATTAGTGGAATTTTCTGTTATGGCGCAAGGAGCTGTTTCACTATATTACTGACAAATTCTTCATTTTGTGGGTTCCAGATTGGATTATTTGCAAAGGTGTTTTGCAGCATTTCGGTGAATTTGTTGGTCTTTTCTTTGACATCATAAATGTTAGTTTGTGGTCCATTTAGAGGGGCTGCACTTGGGTTCTTATTGGACTTGAGGGCTCTTTTTATGTGAAAAGGTTGCCTTCTGTCAGCATGATCTTGATGCCTTTTTATCAATTTTGAATTGCGTCTTAATTGCCGGGTCTCAAGTACTCCTCCATCTTCTCGCTGATTTTCGTTTGTTTCGGATGGTGTCTGCTAAGTATTGTGGTGGCGTGCATTTCATGTTGTTGGGGGTAAAGTTTCTGGTATTCTTGTTGATAGCGTCCTTTATGACGGAGTTTAACATTTCTATGGCGTGTCTGCTACCGAAGAGATGAGTGGTTCCAATTTTGTTATTTTCGGCTGCATTTCTTTATTGAACCTGCGCCAGTTAGTGATTTCCTTAATGCTGCTTTTCGTCTGTTGGTGTGGTTGTGTCTCTATCGTTATCCAGTGTTTCCAGTTTGAGGTTTTGTTCGGCGGTATTCTCGTCAGTGTATCTGGTCCGGTAATCTAGTATTCTTTACCCAGTGTCGACTAGTATAAAGTGCATCCCTTGATGTTTTCCGCCATCCATTCCTATGGTGCGTACTAGGCAATTATATCACCTGTTATTATGGTGACTGTATTGCTGTTTAGTATATCGTCTGTCTTTCGATGTTAGGGTGTACGATATTGGGTTAAAATAGGCGGAAATGACCCATAAGTGAATTCCATTTGCTTTGTTGCATATGGCATCCATTTGTGATAGTGGCAGTGTCACTGTGTCGTATAGTGCTCTTTGTGTGGGCTGTGGTGAGTGTTTCTCCGTGTTGTTTTGGAGTTAGGCGCCTGTACCGACGATAGATGTTGTAAAAGTGTTTCCAGCATCAGTTTAGTTTCGACTAGGAACACAGAATCAATGTCATGTTTGTTCAAAAAGTGTTTGAGCTCAGTGGTTTTGTTACGCATGCCATTGGCATTTTTAGATAGTAGCTTTAAGTCTTCTGGGGTTTATCTCCATTAGCCTCTGAATCCACTGGAGTATTCTGTGAAGGATTCTTATTAATTCGGAACTTGTGCTTTCATTGTTGTTTCCCGTGTGACTGGTGTGATTAGAGTTGGTGGTGCCAATGTTGCGCTTGGTAGTGTTGGCCGTATTGTGGTTGGTCAGATTGTTGCCGTTGGCGGTTGGTGCGTTGTTCGGTGTTGGTGTTACAGTTGGTTTCTGTGCATTAATTTTGTTGCTCTCCTTTTTGAATCGTGACTGTCCTTTGCGAATACGTTTGGGTTCCTCGTCGCTGGATGAACGTTCTTCCGAGGATTCTTGTGTTGTTTTCCTGTTTGGAATAGTAGATGCTCCATTGTCGTCTTGAGTGTGGTGTTTGGTGTCGCTGGTTGTCATATTGGGATTATGTCGTCCGTTGCGGGTGACATTGAATCGCTCCTTATCTGTTTCTTTTGTCCCTGTGGTATTGTTGGAGGCGATGGGTGCATTCTTGTTCCTCTTCTGCCGCAGCACGTCTTCATAGATGGGACAATCTTTATAGTTCGGTCGGATGAGGACTTCTACAGTTGACGCAGGTAGGTGTTGTTTACGAGATGTTCTCTCACTTGGATGCATGATGATCCATGCTGCATTTTACATACCTCTGTTTGAAACCGTAGTTTGGGCTAAAGTGACTGCACTTTTGGCAAGTGAAGCATTGAGATAATGCCATTAGAGATTCGAAGGCTTGGCTGGTGAGTCCGTGGCAATACAACAAATTTGTGATGTGGTAGATTCTTATAACGTGGTATAATTTTCTATGCTAAGGTGTTGCTGTGACTACTGTTTCGACCCATGTTGTTTAGTTCGGTTTGTATATTTTCAGCTACAATGTTAATTCTCTCTCTTCGCCCTCGCCCCCTTCACGCTCTCCCTTCTCTGCCTTCATCGCATAAATATAGAATTCGGCATTACTTTTGTTCAGATAATATTAAACGAAGCGGCATTTTGCGAAACCTGCAACATGTATTCTGGCGCTTTGCGCTTTGGCTCTAATATCCACTTCTTTCTTCCGGAGCTTGTTCATTTCTGCATGTTGTATCCGGGAATTGGTCTATAAAAGGAGGTGGATTGTTAGTTAAAGGTCATGTGCGTTGTTCGGCGTCTGATGTTTCTATAGTGGAAATATTGGCAGCGGCGTTGGGGTAGCTTCGGGGCGCTGTTGGAGAATCCTCCACGGCGTCGAGGGGATGGTGGTGATGGTGCTGCTGTCTGGTTCTATTAGTCTATTACTGTGGTTGGTTTCTTGTGTTCGGTCTTCTTCTTGTTTTTGGTTCCGTTTCAGATGTTGAATGGTAGTCTCGTCGTCTGCGAATGGTGGAGTTCTCGTATTCCATGTAGGTGGTCTCGTCCGTGAAGCCGACTAAATCCCTTTCCTTCAAAAAATCTTTGGCTGTGAACCCCATTATCGCAGCAGTGTTAGTTTTGCTATGAAAAGAGCGGCTAAATACGTACACACTCTGCCAGGGCTTGTAGTGTATACCTCAGCGGCTAAAAGCTGGAAGCACTCGAATACCGTTGTGAAACAGCGCTGAAAAGATCAAAAAGCTTCTCTCTGGCGATGTTACTATAGGTGTTTTCGCTAGCGGGGTCGGACGTAGACTTGACTAGTAAGTCTTTGAGCATTGAAAGTCATTTATGATGATGTAATGTGACCTTGTTGACCTGGATAGACGTTAAAGCCTGTATACTGTAATGAAATGACAATTCTATAGAATGTCTGAAAGAATTTATGATCCGGTATTAAATAAATTAAAAGAATTCCAGAACTTTTTATGTTAAAATGTTTTAAGTATGCGAATTTGGTAAAACATTAAGATTTTGTATAATTCTGTTTCGTTCACGCTCACTACTCAAGTTTTACAGATCTTTTGCTTCTACTATATTACAATTAGTAAATAGAAATTTATATTTGCTTTATGCATAGCTAAAAGCGCATAAATTAAGAATTATTCTTTTTGATCTTTGCCTAATGTAGCATTTCTAATAATTAAATTTATAGTACTACGATAAAAGAATAACAGCTGTAATGTATAGTTTACGCACATAAGCTTATTTAGATCATTTAATATGCTGCAACTATTTATTAAACTCGTGATCCTGACTCATAATTGGATATCAAATAGAATGGTTATCAGCCATTATGTATTTACTAGTTGTATCAGACCAATAATAGTTACATTTTTATTATCAATATAAAAGGGAGTATTTTCCAATATTGTCATTTATCGAATTTACGTTTTTACAAAACAGCAGCTGCAGCGTTGTTTTCGCTCTCCTACAGAGTACAATGAATGAAATATTTGCAGGAAATCATGTGTTCAAATTTAATACAAGCTATTGTAGAATTTAGATGGATTTGTTTATTATCAAAAGATTAAAATAAACTTAAAACTATCCACCCACAATATCATAATTCTATAATTTTTGCAAAATTACAGAACTTTTTGTCTATTATGTTTGGCCCGATAGTCGATACTTCTCTATTTATAGTAGAAAAATATTGTTTGCTGAGTATAATCGTATCCAGCGTGTCATACATGCTATCGCAATTATGCAAGTATACGATACACTTATATTTGTAGACTCACTAAAGATGGAAAAAATATGCAAAGTTCCATACGTTTAATTGTATAAAGCTAATGCTCTGCTTTATCCTACAACGGTTAAAATAAAACTACTACACGAGTTAAGTTTCGGGCCTTAGGAACGGTGTTTTTAAAAACTTCTTCCAAAAACTTCGTAACAAAATTTATATATGGAATTTCGACAAACTTGATTAAAATTAAATTAAATCGAAAAATAATTAATAATTAAATTAACATGAGTGAGTAGCCTAAGCAAACGGCAATGTTAAAGCTGAAATACTGTAGACCGACTGACTGTCTTGGGGCTCCCGGGGTATTTATGTTGTCTTTGCCCCCTCACATGTCTGTGGGAACTTGCAGAGCTCATGTTTCTTATTTTTTAACTCTATTCATTATACAAGGTAACAATCTTACTTTCTAAGTAATCGCGGTTCTAAACCGTTTGCGACCTGCACCTGCAGTATCGCTTACTGTCTGGAATACAATGTATTGCATCCGTTCTCACAACTTGCTTATGAACTTCAATAACTTCTCTGGTTTATCCTTAAATTTACATGGTTGCATATACTTAAGTTTCTTTAACAATTTCTAATAACTCCTAATAAATTCTATTTTATCATACATATATAGATTGGGGAATACATAAGTCCTCCCGACGTACATGAAAAATTAAGGTTTTCTTTGCTTAACTTTTAAATTCATTGTTTAAAATTTATTGTCCCTAAGGGTACATCTATTGTTTTTTATTTACTTTCGTCTACTTATGTCTAAAATCTTTCTCTTTATTCATATATCTAAGATACATTTTGTATAATACATGTATGAGCAATAAAATAATTAAAATGATTAAAGCAATTGTCCAAACGCTTATATTGTCGTAATGTAATTTCGGCACTTTTAATTGACTCAAGTGTTCTTTATAATTGTCCACTATTTTCATGGCGTAGTTGAGATAGTCTAAGTCTAGGTGTTCTAGTTGCATGGGTTTCTTGATTATTTCTTCATCTTCGGTTTGTGGTGTCTTGAATTGTAGCTCTGGTAAATTTGCGAGCTTCTTGGTTGCTGTGGGGTCTTAATATACTCTGAGGATTTCGGTCTTCAATTTTAAAAAACAGGTTTCTTTAAGGGAGATTAATTTACTTCCGGTTAATGCTAGATTATTCTCGTCTTGATTGCAGTGGACTGTTGCTATTACTTCTGTTGTAAATATGGTAATCCATTTGTTTTCTGTAACCTTTTGAATTTTCGTATTGGTGATCTGTACGGGTTTTGCTTCACAGTTGTCGTGGTGATTTGAAAATATTAGTAATTGTACTTCGCAAGTAATTAGTAATTTAAATATTTTTTGTGGTTAAGGGTTTTTATTTAATTTTATTTATTTCGCAAGGGTTGTCTTCTTGGATGGTTGTTGTTGTCAATCATTGACATAAATATTGGATTGGTGTTACTTCGCTATATTTCTCATTTATGTATCCACATCTTAGTTCATTTAAGGATAGGAACTTGGTTTTGGTGATAAAAACTTAATACATGCTAGTTATTTTCATTGGAAAAACAAATAAGTGATAATAATTATAATTGTTACTCTCTACTATTGGGATTTCTATTAAAAATGTGATTTCGTTGTTCTTTATATAACCTTTCACTATAGCTATTTTTTCAAATATACGAATGTTTGATTCTATTACATCAAAGGGTAATTTACTATTAGTTATAAATGATCTAATTCTTAATAAATTTTTTAATAAGTCACTTGGTTCTATGATACTAGAGTGTAATTTATTTAATTTTGCAAACGTTACGGTGTTTTCTAATGTGGCTAAAATTTATAGAATTACAGTAGGCGTTGATGTTATCTGGTTGAATATTGTATCGAATCTAATTAAATCTCGCATTCCTAATATGGTAGTTTGCATGTTAGTTTCAAGGGTTTGTATTCTATTGGCTATACTATATTGATTTCTTACTAGCTTTCTTAATGTCACGTTGAATTTTACGATGGTTGATAGGGTTAGAGATATTTGGTTGCTAACACTGGATTTTATATCGTTTTGATTTTCGATTAATTGCTGTACTGCGTTGTCATAATGTTCTGCGTCTTGGTTATCTAAATTGCCTGTGATAGCTTATATTATGTTACCTACTACGTTAATTAGTTCTCTTTGTAGTCTTGCGATTTGTTCTGTGGGTATAAATCTGTTAAATTTATCTTCTATATTTCTTAAAATGCTTTCTATTATGCTATTGTAATTCATCATTTCTATTGCGTATTCCTTTCCGAATTTGGCTGTGTCCATTGATAGTTTTAGTTTATAATAATTGTTTCTGATTATTTGAAATTCTTGTTTTAATTCCGTTAAATCAAATTTTTGAGCAAATGTCCAATAGTCTATTGTATTTTGCATACTCCCCAATTTTATTGGTAGTATACCGGGGTTGTTTTTTATATCTTCAATTAATATTTTGTTGTCCGTTCTACCTGGGCTGAGGTTGACGGTAAGGGTGATGATTGTCCGTCTGAAATTACAGGGTGTTCTAGGTTTTTCAAATGTATGTATTCTACTGTCTTGCCGTTGTCTACTACGGCTGTATTTTTCTTTGATATTTTTTTAATTTTAAACGGACCTAAGTTTCTGGGTGCCGTTTTGTGTCGTCTACTTTGGAAATTTTGCTCGTACACGGTTTGTCCTATTAAAAATTTATTTGCGTCGGTAATCTTAGTGCGGGTTGTGGTGATCCGTTTTTTGTCGTTATCTAGTTTATCTTTTACTTTATCGTAAAGTATTTTTAGTTTCTCTTTGTGATCTTTTGCATATTGTTGATATATTTCCCTGTTATTGTGTATGTCATAAGGGTTACGTGAATCTGAATGTCCTAACGTTAATTCTAGGGGTGTAAAATTTGTTAATGAGTGGATTGTATTATTATAAGCGATTAGTGCGTATGACATTAAATTGGTAATGTGCTCCTTCTTGTAAGTTAATCTTAGTAATCTGATTTGTTCTAACAGGGTTGAATGTAATCTTTCAATTAATCCGTTCGATTTAGGGTGGTTTTCAGTTAATTTTTATTTTGTGGAGTTCTAAAGAATTTTGTATCGCCTCCTTATTAAATTCGTTGCCGTTATCTAAAGTTATTGTTTCGGGTGTGCCATAAAATGTTAAGTATTGTAAAATCCTTGTGTTACGTCAATAATATTTTTAGAGATGATGGGTATTGCTTGGCCTATTTTGGTGAATGCATCTGAAATGGTTAAATAGTTTTGTGCTTCTACTACTAGAGTGTCTGCATAAAATTTTTGGAACGGTTTGCCAGGTGTTTTGGTTAACATTAACGTTTCACTAATTCCACGATGGTTGGTTTTGTCTTCGTGTTGGTTTTATATCGATTGCTACGTTTAGAATTTTAATCGCGTTTTTTGCCTCTTCATTCTGTGTTGAATGTATGGTGTGTATCTTTTCTGGGTCTTCTCTTATTTCCGTTACGTCTACGTTTCCATTAATTGATTCCGTTTGTAGTGCGTTGAGCTGTATTCTACTTAGGGCGTCAGCGTTATTACTATAAATTCCTTTTTTGTATATAATTTCGTAATCGTACTCTTCTAGTCTGATTCTCTATTGTTGGAATTTCGAGTTTGGTTCTTTGAGTTTGCATAGCCATACTAATGGTCTATGATCTGTGTATATAGATTTTTCGTCCGTTAAGGTATGGTCTAAAATATTTTGCTGCCCAAATTATGGCTAATAATTCCTTCTCTATTGTACTATATTTCTGTTCGGTTTCATATAGGGTTCTGAATGCGTAGCCGATTGGTTTATCGCTACCTACTTTTCCTTGGCTTAATACTGCGCCTAGCGCAACATTTGACGCGTCAGTTGTCAATATAAATGGTGTTGAAAAGTCTGGGTATTCTAATACGGTTTTAATGGATTCTGGGGTGTGTTGAATTTTATTTTTTTTTTAAACAATTTGTGTGGGACTTGGTTATCTGTGCGTAACCTTTAATGAATTTTCGGTTATAACTACTGGGTCATAAAAATCCTTTAATTTCTTTGTTCGTTTTTGGTATGGGGTAATTTAGTACTGCGTTTGTTTTATCTGGGTTTGGCATAATTCCTTGGCGTGTTATTATATGTTCTAAAAATGATACTTCTTTCTGTAAAAATTTGCTCTTATCTTGTTGAACTTTAAAATGTGCCTTTTTTAATCGTTCGAATATTTCTCTCAGTCTTTCTATGTGTTCTACCAACGATGTTGAGTATACTATGATGTCGCCCAAGACATTTTTCGTTGTGTATTTCTCGTAATATATTGTTCATGACTCGCTGAAAATTGGCGGGTGCGTTCTTCAGTCCAAATGGCATTCGTTTATATTCATAATGTCCTCTAGGTGTGCTAAATACGGTTTTGGCTGCGTCTTTCTCGTCCATTTATACTTGGTGATATCCTGATGCGAGGTATAATGTTAAAAGATACCAACACTTTCCTAGTTTATCTAAAATCTCTGTGATATTGGGTAGTGGGTATTTGTCATCTACCGTTTTTTCGTTTAGCTTTCGATAGCCTATTACCATTCGATATTTTCTCTTGCCTGAGGCGTCTAAATTCTTCGGTACTATTAGTACGAGGCTGTTCCATGGTAAGTTGGAGTGTTGTATGATCTTACTCTAATAAGTCTGCTACTTCTCTGTCGGCTTTTTCTTGGATTGCCTGAGGTAGTCTAAATGCTTTTGTAAAAAATTGGTACAGACTAAGGATATTCCTTCACAATGGAATATATCGCGGTATTCAAAACATAAGTTTTTAATTTTTTTTGAATGCCGGTATTGAAGCGAATGTTACTTAAATTTTCTCTTAACATTTTGTCGTGTTCTACGGGGTTGTAATCGTTATTTCCATTTTATTGTAATTTAATTCCTCTATGTTAATTGGGTTTGCTAGTGATAGTTCCACGGGGTAGTTATTTCAGTTTAAAATTGTTGTAGTGGCATAATTATCTTTTATTTGTACTAGTGCTGTGGGGGTTTCTACTCCTTGTTGAAATGTTATGTGATTTATTACTCCTATGTCGTTTTTTGAATTTACTGAGATTCTTATTTTTTTCTGTTCGGGGTTCTATCGTGTATTTTTGCCCTGTTTGAAATTTAATAGGGATTTGTCCGTGTTTTGTTCTTAATAAACGGTTTTTTATATCAATGTTGGCTCCTAGTTTTCTTAGAAAGTTCATTCCAATTAGTCCGTCGTATTTATCGTTGAATTCAAAAATACAAAATTTGTATTTTATTTTTACATTGAAGGTTTTTGGTAGGGGTGTGTTAGCTACGAATTGGTGTAGGGTCGTTTGATGGGCTGTTTTAAATTTAAATAGTTCTCTTTCTACAAAATCTAAATAATCTTTTTTTACGGTTCGAGGGCTAATTAGTGTTTTCGAGGATCTGGTGTCGATTAATAATTTAAATTCTGCGTGGGGTATTTCTGTATATGGCAACATTTGTTGATTGATATTATTTAAATTGATTATGTTTCGTCGTTTATAAATCGGTCTATCTGAAAATTTGGGGAAACGTTTACTTCGTCGTCCTCTTCGCAATTTTTGCATGGTACGTCACGTTCGTATTTTCTAATTGGTTTGATTCATCGTTAGGTTCTTCTATTTCTTGGTGAAATAATTCTTCGGAGGTAAAGTTTCGTTTTTGGTTATGACTCGGTCGGATTTGCAATATTTTTGCGTTTTGTCTGATGTTACCAGATGAGGTGTCCATAGGGGTTGGTTTATAGTAATTGTTAGGGTTGTTATTATTATTTATCATCGGTGTATTTCTAAATGGGTTTGCGCTTTGTTGGTTTATATTTTGGTTGAATCTTTGTGTGAATGTGGGCTTTGTAAAATTTGAATTGAACGTTGGTTTTAGAAATTGTTTGAATTGATTATTAAAATTTGTGTTATTAAAATTTGTGTTATTACTTCGCGGTTGGTTCACTTGTGCACTGTATGGTGTGAATTTTGGTTGGGTGGATGTTTGTCTTTTATTGATGGATAACTTTTATTCGCGTTGGAGTTATATAGTCTGTTTTGATAATACGTTACGTTTTCTTCCTCTATGATCATATTCATGGCTTTTTCTAAATTTTGGGGATGTTGGAATCTTATTTTATCTGATAGCCGTTCTGGTAATGCATTTATGTAGGTGGCCAGTGCCATTTCGTTATACATTTTTGTCTTTAGTAGGCGGATATTTTAGCCGGATCCTTCTATTTTTAATTTTGTTAATATTAAACTCCTTACGTCTTGGCATTTCATTTCGAATTGATATGGGGATTAATTACTCTCCATTTGTAGGTTTATTAGGTCGCAGATAAGACATTTGATGTTGCGTTGGTCGCCGAAATATGCAATTAATATGCGTTTAAAGTCCTGCCATTCTTCTAAATCGTCTCGGCTGGCTATTAGCGTTAGTACCCTGCTGCTCAGATTACTTATTATTAGGCGTAAAAGTAATACATTTCTTTCGTTATCTCCTGGTTTGTAGAAGGTTTTCTAAAATATTTCACACGCGGTAATGAAATTTACTAACAGGGCCTGATCTCCGTTGAGCTGGGGGATGCTTTTAAGAGAAATTTTCATATATAAACCTATGATTGTTAAGGGTTGCTTTCGCTTTTAATTAATTTCAAATTTTGTATAAATTGAGATTTATTTCTTCGTTTTGTACTGTTACTTTTTAGTTTGGTTAGTTAACTTTTAGTTTGGATTGTGTTGGGTTATTTAAAGAGTTGTTTTACTTATTTTTATACGTGGTTATATTGTGTTACAATTAAATTGCGGATTTGTGCTTGGTAATGCCGGGTTACTGGCTGTAGCCTTGAATTCGTATTTTTATACTTTGCGGTTGTGATAGTTTTCGCGGGTTTTAATTTTCTGAAAGGTTTTTATGTGAATTAATTATTTCTTTCAAATAATTTGTGTTATACTTTGTACGTTTTGTTGCGCTAGTTAGAACTTTATTTTATTTCAGTCCTACTGATTAATTGAGTTTGCTTTAATTGAGTGCCTGTAATGGTCAGTTGCTATTTCCGTCTCTGTAGGTATTGTAATTGTTAGGTGCATAAACTGTTCTTTTCAATTGTATTGTCTAGTTACCTTGCATGTCTAATTATAGAGTTGCAAGTTTTAGTCGACCGTTTCGTTGCAGTAGTCGCATCAGAGTCCCCTTTATAATTTATACAATAAGTTGTTTTAAATTATGTTTTGTCTCCTGAAAGGTTTTGTTTACAGTCGATGATAAATTAAATTGCGTCTTTTACAATATCAATTCCTTTGTACTGAAGTACTTAATCATAAAATGTCACGTTTGAATGATGGCTTTTCATAAAGTTAGAATGTGTGAATGGTTTTTTTCACTTATGGTTGTCAGTAATAAGTTGTATTAGAGTTGCGTTTTAGATTGGCACGCTTTGTTTCAATTTGTAATGAGTGAATGGTTTTTTTATTCAATGATGAGAATTTGCGTGGCGGATTTGCACGCTTTGCTTTAACTTGTGATGGGTTAATTTAATAATAATAATTACAAAGTGCTTCTATAATTTATACACTTGGAGTGTTTAACTTATAGAAATGCCATGAAAGTTACGTTCGAATAACGCGTTTCTATAATTAATTGATATTGCGTTTTGTACATTAAGCTTTCGGTGATAAATTGGTAGAAATTAGTTGCGTTCTATTTTTGTTTCAAACTTGCTAAATTGAATTCGTTTTTGTTTCGTATTAATAATTCGTGCGTCAGTATGTTTTGGTTTATTAATAGTTTGTAATAATTGTACTAATAATTGCGTCTTTTCTGTTCTTTCGGTTAAAAATTATCTTGTTTTAAAAATAAATTCTCTTAGTTGAAAATAATTTTTTGTAGTAAGTTATTTTCATAAAATGACATAAATTGCAATAATTAAAAAATCTGTACATACATAAAATAATAATAAAAAAAAAATCTTTTACTAGCTAATATTAATAAATTTGTAAAAAGAATACATTGTTTTACGAAAATGAACTAACATAATTTTCATCGTCCATTTCTATTGTTTTCTGGTTGTGGGCTCAGTCGATTTTGTACTTCGTCCACGTTTTTGTTTGGTTTGGATTCGATCAATTCTTGTACCTTTTCCAAGTTTGTTTGGTTGGTTTCGGTCGATGCTGGTAACTCGTCCAACTTTGTTTGGGTTTTTCCAAAATTGGGAATTGAAATTCTTGGTCATCAGTTCTACTATTTTTAGATTCATAGTGCCTTCTTGGATCCGTACAACTGCGCCAGTTAGATTTCGGGCCTTGGAAACGGTGTTTTTAAAAACTTTTTCCAAAAACTTTGTAACAAAATTTATATTAATATGGAATTTTGACAAACTTGATTAAAATTAAACTAAGTCGAAAAATTATTAAATTGAATTAATATGAGTGAGTAGTCTAAGCAAACGGCAATGTTAAATCTGAAATACTGTAGAACGACTGACTGTCTTGGGGCTCCCGGGGTATTTATGGTGTCCCTGCCCCTCACACGTCTGTGGGAACTTGCAGAGCTCATGTCTGCTTATTTCTTAATTCTATTCATTATACAATGTAACAATCTTACTTTCTAAGTAACTGCGTTTCTTAACCGTCTGCGACCTGCCCCTGGAGTATCGCTTACTGTCTGGAATACAATGTATTGCATCCGTTCTTACAACTTGCTTGTGAACTTTCAATAATCTCTCTATTTTATCCTTAAATATACATTGTTGCATATACTTAAGTTTCTTTAACAATTTCCAATTACTCCTAATAATTTTTATTTTATCATACATATTTAGATTGGGGGATATATAACTCCTCCCAACGTACATAAAAAATTAAGGTTTTCTTTGCTTAATTTTTAAATTCATTGTTTAAAATTCATTGTTCCTAAGGGTACATCTATTGTTTCTTTATGAGTGAGTAGTCTAAGCAAACGGCAATGTTTAAGCTGAAATACTGTAGACCGACTGACTGTCTTGGGACTCCCAGGATATTTATGTTGTCCCTGCCTCTCACATGTCATCCCGTTTCTTATCATGGTGTGGCCTAGACTTTATGGCGATATCATGAAATCACGGTCATTAATATAAATAATAATAAAAATTGCTTTTATCATTGTATTCCACATATAAATACCTATAATTTGACATTAATCCAATATTAGATATGGTTTTCAGAAGGAACAGAAAATGTGCAAAAATGGTTATTTTTGAATTATCTATTGATAAATCACCTAAATCATTGATTTCCCTATGTAAAAATCACGGAAGCGAGTACTGTATATCTTCGGGTCGCATTTTATTCTGTTTCCGTTGATAGCTCACTCATCATCCTCAAACAGGGAAGTTTATTGTCACATGTGTCTTTACTATACTGAGTTTAAAAGAACAGTCAACACAAAGTTCATAGATTGTGGACCTTAAGACCAACAAAAATAAATACTCGAGCAAACAATATTTCCCGTTTTCTCTGATCTGAAACAAATTTTCAGTCAAAGCCGTTACGATAATAATTACTTACGCCTCCTACCGTTCTGCAAACTATTATGCACCCTTGTATATACACGTAAGTAGAAAGTGATAAATAGAACCAGCACGATTTTTGCATTTTCGGACCCACTTGTATCGAATTACAAGTCTCTTAAAACTGTACGGGATTTTTCCTCCTTAACTTTGACTCAGCTCTTGGAGATATTTCTAGATACTTAAAGCACGTATTTGTATTAAATTCTCAGAATACTAGAAACTTTTTAGAATTTCTAAATCAGACTAACTCATCAATTTTCAAGCGCTAAAACACATAATTAGTTAATATACAGATGTTTTTACGTTTCTAGGATCTAAGGTTACAGATCTAATTTAAAGTTTTTCAGGAAATCAAAGATATGCTTTTAATTTTGAGTTAGGAGAAACCCTTGCTAAGGTACAATCTCAGAAATCTTTATTTGTAACTTTCTATTAATAATTCTTTTTTATTGCACCGTCTTATTCCAATGAGATATAAAGGGTAGGTGTATTGCAGTGTATAAAAGTAAACGTACTCTGACGGAAGCAAGCATCGGCCTTGTAATGGCTGCGGAGTTTACAAAAGATTAATCTCAGGGGGAGGAAGTTATTCATAGATGAAGTTCTTAAGGCACTTGTTATTACTATTTTGTTTTACTTTCTCACTTGCAGTAAAAGAATTAGAAGTGAAACGTGATTGGAACAAGAAAACTTGTATATAAAAATTTTGATTCATAACATAAACAATTATTTCTATAAAATTATTTCAATAATTTTGAAATCACAAAGTCTTAGTACAATATTTTTATAAACATTTATATTGTAAAGAGAAAAATATTTCTGTTTCAATTTTAAATTATTTGCTTGTGAACCTTTTAACCATACAAAATTTCATGAAATTTTGTATGTTCACGGAGATACGTTATAAGAAGTAATAAACATTATTTAAGAGCGCATTTTATTTAAGTGCAAGATAAGAAAAAGGCAAAAATCAGTGTTGTGAATACGCCATAAGTAATTTAGATAGGTGTAAAAGTTAGGTTATAATGTTTATGCACTACCATTTACAAGTAAAAGAAATTACAGTAAAACTCATACTGTTTTAAATTGTTATTTATGTTTTAATTTTCTTCGGGTTCCACATGGCATTTCATAGAAAACATCTGCTAGTTGTCAAACGACTCGTCCACAAAGTGTTGTATTTAACTTTCTAAAAAGACAAACATCTTGTTCCGCCAAATATTTGCAGTTATAGATAATTAGATTCTATCAAAGAAAAAATTTGAGCATCCAGATATTTTTATATTGTGTAGGTAAAACTGTTTTTTTATATAAAACGTTAAGAGAAATTTATGATGAATGCGACGATATTTAAGATAAAGGATAAAGTTCAGATATGATCGTAAATAGACGTTTATATAGAAATAACTGTAGAGATAGGTACCGATGTTGGATTTGAAGTTAAGGTATAGTTAGAAATATATTTGGAGTACATATTTGAGCTAATATAGGACAGATACTTGAGCTAAAATTAAAACTCTGCAAAAATCAATTTTGTACTAAGTTATAAGACACATGGTTCGACGAAACAATCAAAATTAATCCGTTATTATCTTGCCACCTTTAATTTATCAGGACGTGTTTGAATATGTAAGGTTACCTCTAGTGCCTTAGGTAAAACGCCTATAAAATTATTTTTAGCAAAACCTTATAAGTTTAAATAGAGAATACGTAGCAGAAGTGCAACCTCATGGCGATTTATAGATATGTTAATATTGCGACTTCTGCATCAGCAGACAGTCAGATATCAAAAGACGAACGTTATACTTATGTTACAGATAACGAAAATAAAAGAAGAGGTAATCAATGGAACGAATAAATGATACTCCTGATATAAATTCAGATCCACACCAGTTGTGTTATGAAAAGCATGCTTAAAGAAATCAACCAATCAGAAAATTGTTTGTATAACGTATTTATTTATATAACATAAATAAAGGAGAAAATTGTAAATAAATATAATATCTGTGTCTAGTATAGTACTAGGGTAAATGTGAATATATATTTGGAATCAAACTTTATTCTTAGCGGTAATAAAATATGTTTTTGGAGTAAGGAAAACACAAGTATTTTATAAAGTGCGAAGCACGTTGTAACATGGCTAGGCCTCGGCCAAATGGAATGTTACAGTATTCATAACACTGTTTATCTACATATCTAATTGTCCTATGCTAATCACATGTAATGGTATTTTTCGACCAGCCCGTGTATTAGCAGACCAGCTATAGTACTAAGCTATAGATCGAAATGCTAAAATGAAATCTATATGTGTAATAAATGTAAACAGTTGAAATATTAAATGTAATATACAGGGTGTTTCATTAACAATCAGACTACGGTTAAATGGAGATACTATGCATCAAATAACGACCATCGAACCAAACTTGTCTCAACCGAATGTTGACGGTTTAAGAAGTACAGTGTGTTACAAGTTATAACTTTATTTCAATTTTTTGGGATTATTTTGAAAATGTTTGTGTTTTTCACTTGAAAATTGGCATCTTTATGTTTTTGGGTACAGAGAAAAAGAATATGATACGATTCTTGACTTTGGTCATAGAGGGAGCTACTTACAACTTTTTTATGATTAATTAGCCATAACTTTTTACTCTCTATCTAGTGTACAACAGAGTTCGAAATCTGAGAACGACCCTTTTTACATAAAAAACGTATTCACTTTTCTCTTTGATGTTCCAATCTGTTTTCAAGAAAAAACCGTTTAGTTCAAATTATGTGTTAATTTCTATAAAGTGGGATGTCACGCCGAAAATAATAATAGTAATATTTTAGTGGGTTTATTTTACTATCTGACTATATGAAATAGTTTTTATTAAATGAGTCAATGAAGGTATTTAAAGTATGAACTCAGTAAGTGCTTCCCTTAATCTTCTGCTTGAAATTTCTTCCACTAAAGTATTTTAAAAATCTCGCGTCATGGTGATTTCACCAATAGTGTGATGAGAGGTATGGTGTGTGTTCTGGGTAAACAAATTTCAATCCGCGCTGCGATTCAAAGATATACCCAGTTACACCCCCAAAGAAGACAACCGAATCATAATCTGTTTTGAAATCTGTACAATCGCTTAGGCGAGAAGGGTTTATTTCGTCCCTAGGTGAAAATAACGCTTTAAAAGCTATCTCGGCTGAGCAAGAAGAGAAGATTTTGGTTAGAATGTATGAAAATCCAGGTATAAGTACTCGTCGTCTAACTGCGGAAAGGGGCATAAGATACTCATCGATCTGAAGAATTTTAAATAAAGTTAAGCTTCTTCCATACCACTTTACTTCAGCTCAGAATTTGTGCCGCAAGATTCCCTAGCTCACATCCATTTTACTCAGTTTTAAGGAAACAATAAAACCTCGTCTTCTAGCTCAACCTAGATAGTTTTTGGAGCGTTATTTTCAGTTTTGGGACGAAATAAACTTTTTTAGCCTAAACGATTATACAGGTCTCGAAACAGTTTATGATTCAGGGGTAACTGGGTATTTTCACATTAATGTCAAAAAATTGAAATATAATTATAACCTCCAAAACCATGTACTTCTTAAACCATTAACATTTGGATAAAAAAAGTTTGGTTTAATGATCATTATTTGATGCATAGCATCTCCAGTTAACCGTTGTCTCATTGTTAATGAAACATCCTGTATACCTTCAATAACGAAGGAAACAAGTATAAGCGCTGTGCAAGAAAGCCGACAATATGTCGATTCGCGTGGGTTCGAGAGAGAAGGACGATCTGTACAGAAACCACAACTGTCAATTAAAAGAAAGAAAAATCAGACCAATAAAGGCATATAACGTACACCTGTTTATGAATGAAGCTGATTATTAAACATAGTTTGTATTGGTAGACTACTTACGGCACTAAACTATAGATCTATGATCTCTACAAAACTAAATGAAGTCACTTAGTGTTGTTGAGAACTAGCCCACGCGGTGAGAAGAATATCCTCAGAAATGTATTCATTTAGTGTCCAGTTTGCAATTATATTTAAATTAACTTTAATTGTCGCATAAGATGTAACTTGCAGGTAAACCTCCCACGTCGTGTATAGTAAAATCTATGATTTCAAACGCTCTGTGTTATGGTGTGCCGCGATAGTTGTGTAAAGACTGGTAGGGCGGCTCTGTGACGTAGTTGGTATGGGTGTGACTACAATACTCAAGATCTTGAATTCCAATCCCGACACGGATCGCTTGAAAAATATCAGGCGAACATTTTTTATAAAAATACGCCCTCGTTCGGATAAGAGGTAAAATGGAGGTTGTTGAGATTTGCCTCAACTTAAATGTGGGTTGTAATAAAATTTCGTTGTTACAAGTAGAAACCCATTTCGAATGGACCTGCACCTTGTCGAAGTTCTAAATTACTAGAACAGGTGAAATGGCTTGCGTGTTCTAATGAGCTAAAGAGCCAAACTACAGGTCCAACCAAAGTAGTAGGGTCGTTAGTGAGGAACCAGACTAAGACAGGTCCCCGAAAGAGGGCAGCGGCTCTTTCGGTACTTAGATTGGCAGAGACCATAGGGGTCGGTATGGCAGTCTAAGACACACTACCGCGATGTGGAAGGCAACGGGAAACCACCACATTATCTCCCAAGTACACAGCGTACCTAAATTATAATAAAATGATGGCATTCTCTGGGGTAAAATATTTCGGAGTTAAAATAGTCCTCCAGTCGGATCTCCGGGAGGGGACTACTTCGGAGGATGCGATCGGAAAATTCAGAATAAGAGTCAGGAACATTCTGCGAGTCGGAGCGTGGAATGTTAGAAGTATGAAGCAAGTAGGTAAGCTAGAGAACCTAAAAATCGAAATGAATAGGTTATCACTAGACATAGTAGGGATCAGCGCAGTTCGGTGGCCAGAGGCGGGGGATTTTTGGAGTGGAGACTTTAGGGTAATTCATGCAGGAACAGAGGAAGGAAATTTGGGCGTGGGGATAGTTATGCGGAAAAAGATAGGATACTGTGTAGAAAATTACTTACAAAGGAACGAAAGAGTACTTATGGTTAGATTAAAATCTAAACCGGTAAACACAGTAATAATACAAGTATACATGCCCACCTCTAGCTACAGTGACGAAGATGTAGAAGCCATCTACAAAGATATCAAAGACATATAAAGATACGTAAAAGGACAGGAAAATTTAATAATTACGGGGGATTTTAATGCCGTGGTAGGTGAGGGTAGGGAAGGAGCAGTAGTAGGTTTATTTGGTTTAGGCACGAGAAACGACAGGGGAAATAGGCTGGTAGAATTTTGTGACAAGAACAATTTAATAATCACAAACACATTATTTCAACATCATGCTAGAAGACGATATACGTGGAAGATGCCAGGAGATATAGGAAGATATCAAATAGATTACATTCTTGTTAGACAACGGTTTAGGAATCAAGTAAAAGACTGTAGAAGCTACCCAGAAGCAGATATATATACTGACCACAACATCGTAATTATGAAGGCCGCACTTAAATTTAAGAATGTGAAAAAAAGAAACGGAAAAAAGGCACTTGGACTTAGAGAAACTAAAAGATAAAGATATTTAAGAAAGATTCGAAAAAAAGTCAAATGAATTGCTCAAAGATATCGGGAAAATATCTGATACTAAGGAAGTAGAAACACAATGGAATAACATTAAATCCGGCCTAGACATGGCGGCCAGAGATATTCTGGGGTATACACAAAACAAAAAGAAACCGTGGATAACAAAGGATATCGTGAATTTAATAGAAGAAAGACGAAAATACAAAAATAAATCAGACGAAACAGGAAAACAGAGATACAAAGCCATAAAATGGGAAATTATTCGAAAATGCAGGAAAGCTAAAGAACAATGGATTGATGAAAAGTGCAAAGAGATACAAACGAAGATGGAAATAGGAAAGACAGACGAAGCATACAAATTAATTAAAATGAATTTTAGGGAGATAAAACCGTATAGCAAAAATATAAGGGACGCACAAGGAAACGTCATAATAGAAAACGTAGAGAAAGTGGGTAGATGGCAAGAATATATAGGAATATATATGCAGGAGAGGAACTAACTGCATTAGAACAGGAATCAGACATTGAAAATGATGACTTGGGCTATCCTATACTTAGAGATGAGTTTGAATTAGCATTAAAGAGTCTGAAAATGGTAAGGCGCCGGGTACAGATAAGGTGCAAGCAGAAACTCTAAAAGCCGCTGGACAAGCAGTAAGAGAACGTCTCTTCCAACATGTAAGCTATATGTATGAGACAGGCGAGATACCCAAAGATTTCAAACGTAGCATCATAGTAACTATACCAAAAAGAAAGGCACGTATAGATGTGAAAATTTTCGAAGAATAAGTTTGACAGCACACGTGTCAAAAATATTAACTAGAATTGTGCAAAGACGAATGGAAAACGGGCAGAAGAAATACTAGGAGAAGACCAATTTGGGTTTAGGCGAAACAGGGGAACACGGGAGGCTATTTTAGCTCTGAGAGTGATAATGGAGAAAATAATAGAAAAGGGAAAAGCGTGTATATAGGGTTTGTAGATCTGGCAAAGCATTCGACAATGTAAATGGAAAAATATCCTCAGAAATGTATTCATTTAGTGTCCAGTTTGCAATTATATTTAAATTAACTTTAATTGTCGCATAAGATGTAACTTGCAGGTAAACCTCCCACGTCGTGTATAGTAAAATCTATGATTTCAAACGCTCTGTGTTATGGTGTGCCGCGATAGTTGTGTAAAGACTGGTAGGGCGGCTCTGTGACGTAGTTGGTATGGGTGTGACTACAATACTCAAGATCTTGAATTCCAATCCCGACACGGATCGCTTGAAAAATATCAGGCGAACATTTTTTATAAAAATACGCCCTCGTTCGGATAAGAGGTAAAATGGAGGTTGTTGAGAATTGCCTCAACTTAAATGTGGGTTGTAATAAAATTTCGTTGTTACAAGTAGAAACCCATTTCGAATGGACCTGCACCTTGCCGAAGTTCTAAATTACTAGAACAGGTGAAATGGCTTGCGTGTTCTAATGAGCTAAAGAGCCAAACTACAGGTCCAACCAAAGTAGTAGGGTCGTTAGTGAGGAACCAGACTAAGACAGGTCCCCGAAAGAGGGCAGCGGCTCTTTCGGTACTTAGATTGGCAGAGACCATAGGGGTCGGTATGGCAGTCTAAGACACACTACCGCGATGTGGAAGGCAACGGAAACCACCACATTATCTCCCAAGTACACAGCGTACCTAAATTATAATAAAATGATGGCATTCTCTGGGGTAAAATATTTCGAGTTAAAATAGTCCTCCAGTCGGATCTCCGGGAGGGACTACTTCGGAGGATGCGATCGGAAAATTCAGAATAAGAGTCAGGAACATTCTGCGAGTCGGAGCGTGGAATGTTAGAAGTATGAAGCAAGTAGGTAAGCTAGAGAACCTAAAAATCGAAATGAATAGGTTATCACTAGACATAGTAGGGATCAGCGCAGTTCGGTGGCCAGAGGCGGGGATTTTGGAGGAGACTTTAGGGTAATTCATGCAGGAACAGAGGAAGGAAATTTGGGCGTGGGGATAGTTATGCGGAAAAAGATAGGATACTGTGTGAAAATTACTTACAAAGGAACGAAAGAGTACTTATGGTTAGATTAAAATCTAAACCGGTAAACACAGTAATAATACAAGTATACATGCCCACCTCTAGCTACAGTGACGAAGATGTAGAAGCCATCTACAAAGATATCAAGACATATAAAGATACGTAAAAGGACAGGAAAATTTAATAATTAGGGGGATTTTAATGCCGTGGTAGGTGAGGGTAGGGAAGGAGCAGTAGTAGGTTTATTTGGTTTAGGCACGAGAAACGACAGGGAAATAGGCTGGTAGAATTTTGTGACAAGAACAATTTAATAATCACAAACACATTATTTCAACATCATGCTAGAAGACGATATACGTGGAAGATGCCAGGAGATATAGGAAGATATCAAATAGATTACATTCTTGTTAGACAACGGTTTAGGAATCAAGTAAAAGACTGTAGAAGCTACCCAGAAGCAGATATATACTGACCACAACATCGTAATTATGAAGGCCGCACTTAAATTTAAGAATGTGAAAAAGAAACGGAAAAAAGGCACTTGGACTTAGAGAAACTAAAAGATAAAGATATTTAAGAAAGATTCGAAAAAAAGTCAAATGAATTGCTCAAAGATATCGGGAAAATATCTGATACTAAGGAAGTAGAAACACAATGGAATAACATTAAATCCGGCCTAGACATGGCGGCCAGAGATATTCTGGGGTATACACAAAACAAAAAGAAACCGTGGATAACAAAGGATATCGTGAATTTAATAGAAGAAAGACGAAAATACAAAAATAAATCAGACAAAACAGGAAAACAGAGATACAAAGCCATAAAATGGGAAATTATTCGAAAATGCAGGAAAGCTAAAGAACAATGGATTGATGAAAAGTGCAAAGAGATACAAACGAAGATGGAAATAGGAAAGACAGACGAAGCATACAAATTAATTAAAATGAATTTTAGGGAGATAAAACCGTATAGCAAAAATATAAGGGACGCACAAGGAAACGTCATAATAGAAAACGTAGAGAAAGTGGGTAGATGGCAAGAATATATAGGAATATATATGCAGGAGAGGAACTAACTGCATTAGAACAGGAATCAGACATTGAAAATGATGACTTGGGCTATCCTATACTTAGAGATGAGTTTGAATTAGCATTAAAGAGTCTGAAAAATGGTAAGGCGCCGGGTACAGATAAGGTGCAAGCAGAAACTCTAAAAGCCGCTGGACAAGCAGTAAGAGAACGTCTCTTCCAACATGTAAGCTATATGTATGAGACAGGCGAGATACCCAAAGATTTCAAACGTAGCATCATAGTAACTATACCAAAAAAGAAAGGCACGTATAGATGTGAAAATTTTCGAAGAATAAGTTTGACAGCACACGTGTCAAAAATATTAACTAGAATTGAGCAAAGACGAATGGAAAAACGGGCAGAAGAAATACTAGGAGAAGACCAATTTGGGTTTAGGCGAAACAGGGGAACACGGGAGGCTATTTTAGCTCTGAGAGTGATAATGGAGAAAATAATAGAAAAAGGGAAAAGCGTGTATATAGGGTTTGTAGATCTGGCAAAGCATTCGACAATGTAAATGGAAAAAATTGTTCGAAATACTAAAAAAGATTGGAATGAGTTATAGGGATAGACGAATAGTACATAGGTTACGCAAAGAGCAAACAGCAGTAATAGAATTAGAGCACGAACGTAGAGAAGTAAACATTAGGAAAGGGGTAAGACAGGGATGTGCCCTATCCCCATTGATTTTTAACTTGTACATAGAAGAGGCAATGAATACTGTCAAATGCAGGAAGACATTTGGAATTACTATGCATGGACAAAAAATTGATATGCTTAGATTTGCAGATGATATAGCGGTATTAGCGTCTAGCAAGGAAGAGTTAGAAGCTGCTCTTAATGAAATGGAAACGGTTCTAACAGAGAGATACGGTATGAAAATTAACAAAGCTAAAACTAAAGTTCTACTATGCAAAGGTGGGGAAAATAAATCAAAAACAAGAATACAAGTATGTCACACGAACTTACAAGAGGTTAAGTATTTCTGCTACCTAAGAAACCAAATAACCCAAGATGGGAAAAACACAAAACAAGCATAAAACAAAGATTAGCACAAGGTCGTGCTACATTTAACAAGAAAAAGCAACTACTGTGCTCAAAGACCACAAACATAAAAACAAGGAAAAAATTGCTTAAAACAAATGTGTGGAGCACAGCACTGTACGGCTGTGAAGCCTGGACAGTAGGAGAAGCGGACAAGAAAAAGATAGAAGCTTTTGAAATGTGGTGCTACAGACGTATGATGAAGATATCATGGACAGACAAAGTTTAGAACGAAGAGGTACTAAAAATGGTAGGGGAAGAAAGAAATATGTGGAAAACGGTAAAAAATAGGAGAGATAGGATGATAGGCCACATACTACGGCATTAGGGAATAGTGCGGAATATATTAGAAGCAGAGATAGGAAAAAAGAGAAGAAGAGGCAGACCTAGGTTAGACTACTGCACACAGATAGTAAAAGATGTAGGCTGCAGGAATTTCAGGGAGATGTGTAGGCTAGCCCAGAATAGAAATCAATGGAGGTATGCATCCAACCAATCCCAAGGTGGATAAACTAATGACGAGGAAATAACTGTGCTTAAACACGATGATTACTATAAGTAACTACACGAATTGGTTGGGCAACATTCTCGAATAATGTTAAGTGTGTGAAAGGATTTACTGGAAAACCATTATTTCGGCAAATATCTAAGTGTTGGGGGATCTTGGTAGCCACAAGTTGCTTAACCCCCTTCACTGAATCTTGGTGAAATAGGGCATAAAATTAGAAAACAATAGAAGGGGAACGAGCTGTATACACATGCTGTGTGAGAATTTCAGGGAACTATGTAGGCTAGCTCAGAATATAAATAAGTGCAGGTACGTGTCCAACCACTTTTGAGACGGAAAACCTAATGACGAAAAAATAAGCGCAGATAAATCTGATGATGAGTATAAACAATTAGTTGTTGGTTGCGAAATATCTGCAACTAATGTTGAATGTGCGAAAAGATATATTGGAAAATATAGTAAATCAGTAAATGGTTAAGTGTTGGGGGGAACTTGGCAGCCACAGGCTGCTTACCTCCCTTCACAACCACTGAAGGTCGCAGAAATAGGGTATATAATTGTATAACAATAGAAGGTGACCGAACGACATCTAACAAGAAAGAACAGCGCCTATGAGGAAAGACAACAAACATAGAACAAGAAGAAAATTGTTGAAAGCATATGTGGGAAGCACAGCACAGTATGCCTATGAAATACGGGCAGTCTGAAACGTAGACAGAAAAACGGTAGCAGTCTTTTGAAATGCTGTGCTTCAGATGTATGAGGACGATAGTATGGACAGACAAAGATAATAACAAATAGGTTATAGAAATAGTAGGGAAACAAGGATATCTTGGGAAAAAGATAAGAGAAATAGAAGGGCAAAATACGTTCTATGGGATTTTTGGGTAATAGTATGGGATATATTACAAGCAGAGATAGGAAAAAGGAGGTAGATGTTGACTTAGGTCAGATAGTGATAGATGCAGACTGTGCAAATTTCAGGGAAATCTGTAGGTTAGTTCAGAATAGGAAACATTGATGGTACGCGTCTAACCAGTTCCAGGACTGAAGACCTAATGATGATGAAGTAGAAACCTTGAAATAGTCATCTCACCCTAAGCAGGTAGAGGCGACCCTTGCATCTTGGGTGTAAATTGTCGTACGTGAACTTCACTTCGTGTCCTTCCTTCCTTAAATGATGTTCTATTAAATATGAGTTTAAAGCGCTTTCCAAACTTGTGTGCATAAATAATATAGTGACGTGTAGTTCCACAGATTTACGTGCTGATTTAATACAATGTTGAATTGTAATCCAGGTATTTATATAATAAGAAGTTTGTGTGGACTCAATCTAAGCATTCATAAATGAATTATTTCCATTTACAATTACTATATGTTGACACGCAATGGAATTGAATATAAGAATTTAAAGGTCCTTCGATTATCTGTAAATTACTGTGAACATGTTTATTTTGATTCATTATAAAATTGTGATAAACGGATAAGGTGTGGTCAATTTATTTCCCGCTTCACAACAAGGTTACCAGGTCCACGTCGAAGGTTAAGACATACTTTAAGGAAATAATGCTTCTCCGCATGAACGAAAGGCACAAATTTTCCGTTATCTTTCAGAGGTGTCGTGTGTGAACGTTGTCACGCACGTTAAAGATCCCTTCCTTGATTGGAATAGCGAGGGTTCGGCAAAATTCAAAATTTTCCAGGTAAAAAAAACTCACTTCCTGGCCAATGTAGTATCTTCGGCTAGAGCACTGGAAAATCAAATGTAGTGTAGAAAGGCTGGTGTGATGCAATAAAAATATTAACGTTTGAGTTCAACCAATGACGAACAGTTCGTCGTTTTGCAGCCGCCGCTTAAATTTGAAGGGTTACTATACTCGATCAGACTGCAAGGAGCAAGCCAAGTCCTTTTTGAGTTCGAGCGTTCTAACGAACGAGGACCTAACCACTGCTTTTGTTCGGATTAAGGCCATCTTAAACTCGCATCTTCTCACCCCGTGAACAGTCACCACAACGACTTGATATGCTTTACACCAGATCGCTTTCTGGCTTCGGCCCCTATAGTCGCTATTCCAGAACCTGCTTTTACTGACCCTCTACTCAACCGTCTATCTCATTAGCAATTGCTCCATCGAATTCATCAAGATTTTTGACCTCGGTGGTCTAAGAAGTATTTTTATACCTCCAACAACGGTTCAAATGTCACAAAACGTCTCCGCAAGTTCATCTGGATATCCTTAGTTCTAGCTAAAGCCGAAAACATAACGTTCTCTCCTTTCGATGGTCCCTTGGACGTGTTCCTGTGGTCTATCTATTAGCTGATGGCGTTGTTAGTGTTGTCACTCTCAAAATCGCACAAAGCGAGCTTTAGCGTCTTGTCACTAAGCTCTGTCCTTTATCTTCGTTGTAGATTTTACTTTATTTTTCTTCGTATAATTTTTTGTTTTGGTTTTGTTCGCGTAAATATTTCCTAAGTTTCCTTATACTAATTAATTTTTTTTGCAAGTGAATCCTCCTACGTCGTGTATAGTATAAGCTATGGTTTTACCGCGATTAACCTACAAGTGCTTTGTGTTGTGTTGCGACAGTTGTAGAAAAGCTAGTGTGATCGTAGCTACGTTGTTAAAGAAATATTAATGTTTGAGTTCTGCCAATGGTCGACAGCTTCTCTTCCAGCCGCCGTTTAAATTTGAAGTATTACTGGTAAATACTTGAACGTTCCGCTCATATTTACACGTCCACTATCTCCTCCATATGTGGTTGTTGAAGTTAATGTAAAACATTTAGTGTTGTAGAGATTCCAGCCCACAGGGCGGTGAGAATATCCTTAAAAGTGTTCGAAATAATATTGGTAAGTTGTATGTTGGAAAAGTTCACTTGAGTCTACGTGGTGAGGAACAACTTTTTTACTTATTGAATTTTTCTACTGATAATGACTACATAGGGATTGAAATACGTATTTAGGTTTTAAATTATTTTTTGTTGTGAAGGGTTTTAATTATTGTTTATTTGAAACATGGCACATAGTTATTATTCATCAATAATGTATTTTGTTGCGCACATTGTAAATTATTTTCACCGTGTCAACAGCATTGGGCTATACGTAACGCACAGGTGTCGCATGTTCTTCAGCGAGAGATCTCATCGTTATAAAGTATATGATCTTGATCGTAATAATTAGTCTTAATTGTTAGTTAAAGCATTTCATGCTAATCAGAATTTTTTTGCAAATAAACTCATTTTTATATCTAAAACTCTGAACATTGATTGTATCAAAATCAAAATCAAAATATTCTGCACCTAAACTGCTTTCTCAACATCTAGTTTCAGCAGACTTACTGAGGGTTCATAATTGCTCAACTTCCTTGCGAGCTACTGACTTTTTCGACGTATTACAAAAGTGCACCCAGTTTGGGTTAAAACCGGTCCTATCCTACAACTGAGTGTGTCGCAAAATGAGATAAACGTTTTTAAGAGCAGCCCTCAGAAGTTATATCTCTAGTCTTTCCACAGATTTGACTTTTTGTTCTAAATTTTACATTTGTTCAATTTTGATCAAGACATGCCCACGTATGTTGCTCACAGTGGCCAAGGTCCATGATTTATAGCACGGTGGAGTATAAGTCGTGCAATACTAGCCGATTGGTGGAATTGGCCGACAAATCCTCTCCTATTTCGGACTTGCGGATGTTCAGTACGCCAAAGTGATACTTGCAACAACGAATTAATTTTATCACCACACTATAAAAGATTCTTCTTTATTTACAAAAAAGCTATGACCACATTTTTTGAAATTTTTGTTAAAGTAATCTGAAAAATTAAAAAAGGCTAGATGCAATAAAAACAAACTTATATGGAGTTAGGCATTGGAGGTTTCTCTTAATTGTCATTTTATTCATTTTGTTGATGGTTTAAATTATAATAAATTAATGCTTTAGTAGCCATAAATAGTTTTAATAATGGGCCTTCATAGTATCATAAACGCTGTTAGCAAAATGAAAAATAGGAAGCAGGGACAAAGTGTTTTACATCAATCATAAGCCTCTAGGCGCTTTAATCAATATCAATAATATCGCTTCACTGCATTTTTATTATAGACTGCTCGTATCTTCGTATATTACTTTAACACGTGCCGCGCATAACTGTAAGCTATGTAATCAAACCAAGTGGCAATTTAATAGCTTTCACAGTAATTATAAATCACCATCGACTATTTTGAAATTCTGAAAACCTAGCAAATATTCTTAAAAGAAAACTACTACTCTCTATCTAGCGCTAGAAGATCGTTCACGTGGATTAAAGATAACTCCAATTACTAGTCGAAATATTTAACAGTAATCAGTGTACAAGTTGTATAGAGAATGGTGCCCTATAATAAAATCATACATAAGATATATTTTACGTTTTAGTTTTCTCTTTCACAAACGGGTGTCACTGTGACACGTTTGCGTTATTTTACATTAAACAAGATAAGAAGATATAAATATTTAATTTTAGATGGACAGAATAAATGTGAACGCACCCTGTATATTTTGATTTTAAAAATAGTTAACGTAAATTAAGCTTGACATTCCAGAACCTATAAAATTATTTTTTTCAATACATTATAAAACAGAATAATTAAGGACGATTACTTATTTCAAAATCACAGTTTGAAATATCTGAACCTGATGCGTAGAGAAGACGCAAATTATGTTATTTCCATAGAAATACAATTACAATAGACAGTTGTCGCCTGTCTCGACAATAAAAGCATGTGCACGTACGTACCATAATTTAAATAGCAATTTTGTAATGCTAGTGTTATTTTAAATAAGCGTACTTTGTTGGTCTAAGGCTTTTAGAATAATTAATGGTTAAGTAGCAGGTAAATTGTCAATATCGTGTTAACATAAATATGCTTTTATATAATTACATAGCATTTTAGGACTTCTTATACATTCCATTAGAAAAGAATAATTTCAAAATCACATTAAAACAAACAAATTTAGTTATTGTTTAAATTGTAACAGGATAGGATAAAAGTAATTTTGATACAAAGAATTTTAAATGCATTTCACATCCGGTGTAATTTGTAAACATGGAATAACGGCGTAACCAAACAGTAAAACAATGCAATGTTAATTATAAAATACCATAATATTAAAGCGATAACAAAACCAATAACATAAAAGACGCCCGCTTGTATGAGGGACGGCCAAAGAAACACATAGATGACGCGTGATCTCATGAAAACTTTGACGCCGAAGCTGAAGCAGAAGTCGAAGCCAAAACCGAAGCCGAAGCCAAAACCGAAGGAGAAATAATGGAGTCGCCGAAGTCAAAGTCGAAGTCCGAGTCCAAGTCCAAGTCTAAGTCCGAGTCCGAGTCCGAGTCCGAGTCCGAGTCCGAGTCCGAGTCCGAGTCCAAGTCCGAGTCCGAGTTCAAATCCGAATCCGAGTCCGAGTGCGAGTTCGAGTCCGAGTCCGAGTCCGAGTTCGAGTTTGAGTCCGAGTCCGAGTCAGAGTCTGAGTCTGAGTCTGAGCCTGAGTCGAGTCTGAGTCTGAGTTCGCGTCTGAGTCAAGCCCAAGCCTACGTCAAGTCAAGTCAAGTCAAGTCAAGTCAAGTCCAAGTCAAGTCCAAGTCAAGTCTAAGTCAAGTCCAAGTCAAGTCCAAGTCCAAGTCAAGTCAAGTCTGAGTCTGAGCCAAGTCCAAGTCCAAGTCCAAGTCCAAGTCTAAGTCTAAGTCCAAATCAAGTCAAGTCCAAGTCCAAGTCAAGTCCAAGTCCAAGTCCAAGTCCAAGTCCAAGTCCAAGTCCAAGTCCAAGTCCAACTCCAAGTCCAGGTCCAGGTTCAAGTCCAAGTCCAACTCCAAGTCCAAGTCCAGGTCCAGGTCCAGGTCCAGGTCCAGGTGCAGGTCCAGGTCCAGGTCCAGGTCCAGGCCCAGGTCCAAGTCCAAGTCCAAGTCCTAGTCCACGTCCAAGTCCAAGTCCAAGCCCAAGTCTAAGTCCAAGTCAAAAACGAAGTCCAAGTCCAAGCCCAAGTCCAAGTCCAAATTCAAGTTCAAGTCCAGAAATTGGATTACTGATGTAATTCAATATTCGGAAACTCATAAAATAGATGTGATCAAAATATTATTTAACTTTCTATTAAGGTTGTTACGCTTGAAGTTAGAGCATTATGATTGTTTCTTTTTTTTAAGGCCAATGTACGTGTATTTATATTCCATGAACTTAATGTTAACAGAGGTTAAGTTTAGATTGCATTATATTTAGACTTATTTATAAAATAAGTAGAAATAGACATATTTGTGAAAATATATCTAACCACCACATATAATGAAGAGTATGAGGTGACAAATTTAGAAAACAAAAACAATGGAAAGTTATTCGGAATAACCGTTTTTCGGTAAGGAAAATGTCTAAGAGGTTGCTAAGACCCCTTAATTATTACAACAGGTAAAGCCTTTGGAGGTAAGTGGTCATTATAACGTAGTTTTGTAATTAAACTATTCCAATATTTATTTTTATTATTTTTTCCCACAGGACTCCACTCCCTCACCACTGTAGTTAGCCGGTGCATCCTAAAACTTGTTATGGTGTTTCCACCCCTTCTGCGTAAATCTAAATTAGAAACAACGACACTTTCACCTGAAACATCACTTAGTCTGCCAGTGGATCTGTACTAATTAATAGTTGTCGATTTTGGTCAACGATAGATCCGTACATATAACATCAAAATATTGTTGAAATATGATCTTTTCAACAAGGCATAATATTACTTGTTATGGCAGTTAAAGGCAAATGTACTATAGTGCGTTACCGTACAGAGGTCGTAATAGTATTATATGGATTTTTAACAAGAGTAAAAACAATAATATAAATCAAGGAAGTTGCTTACCCTATGAAACCTAGATAGTTAAGGTAGATTCAGTTTAAGGCGAAATACTCGTCTTTCGAAATTTTGTGCATGACAAATGCTACGTATTAGTTTCTTCGCCTGTACATTAGGGTCTTCTTGAGGTCGGCGGCTCCTTTTTTTACAAATTGGCATCTGCGTTTGTAGAACTAACCCACAATTTTCGGAACAAAGATAAGGTATTTAAATATAAGGAATATTAAGAATAATGACACGGGTAATTCACTGCATCGCCGCAGGACACTAGAGAGTCCGGTACGTATCGATACGTATCGATATTCGATACATAAAACCTGGTATCGCCCAAACTCTAGTTGTAGTATAGGTTGCATAATTTTATTTTAGTAAACAAACAAATCGCGTAGCATGTGCAAAGACTTCCCCTGATATAGGATGTAGTTTACATTTACAAGATTACATTGCCATATAAAGCGTCCTTTTTACATACCTAACTTTTGAGACATTTAAATGAACACGGTGTAATTATTCTGTTATTATGAAAGAGTGCTAAAAGTTAGGACTTCTTTAATTATTTACAAGTGAACCCATTTGTACTTAAGCGAATCTTTATAAAGATATCATTTAAAGTAATGTCATCTTTAAAAAGTATTTTATGGGATTATTTTGATAAAAAGGATAAAAATATGGCTTCCTGCAGAAATTTTCATCGAAAAGTAGCTGTAAGCGGAAATACTATCAATATGAAAACACATTTAAAACATCATCATCCAATACTAATTTATAATCTAGAAGTGGATACTAAGTGAGCATAATTGAATATCGTGATTCATGATACAGTGTTAATAAGAGGTAATAGCTTTATAGACATTGTAGAGTTATGTCTGTCACGAAAATTTATATAGTTGCAGCTGATTTCGTAAGGAATTGAGTTTCGCAAAAATCCTCTAAGTAGTGGGTACAAGATACAGCTACCAATCCATAATCGCCCAATTAGATAATAAATACAATAAATAAACCTAGGAAACGTCGGGACCCCAACGTGGCACTCAGAATTATTAAGGACATGAATTAGAATGATTAAGATAAATACTTTCGTTAAACTTTTTTGTTTTTGATAGAAAATTCCAAATATCAAATATTCATCTTTTTAGTCCAGTTTATTAAGTTGTAAATGTCGCCAATAAAACTATATTTAATCGCAATGTTTACACAAGGGTATAGTATTTTTACACCATTGATATTCCCGGTAATTATCACTAAAAAGGTGATATGCACTAGCTTGTAGTAGTGGCAGGAATTTACATCAATAATATTTATTTATTTTATTTATTAGCGTGTATCAACTCAGGCAGAAATATCAAATAACAGAGCAGGATTCAAGCTAGGTACATAAAATATAACGATTACATAGCTGAAAATTAATAGTATATTATTCAACATACGGTAATGTAGGCAATAACTCACGCAGATGAAGGTTGCGGCACGAGCCGAAGGCGAGTGCCGTAATTCATCAAGTGAATTATTGCCATTACCGTATGTTGAATACTATACTTTATCTACGACTATAAGCACAGTAACAAGTTTTAATAAACACATTAATCAAGATTATTTAAAAAAAATTATAGTACAAATTTGTTTGACATTACGTAAATGCAATGAGCATGGCTACTTTGATATTTTTGGTAGGTAATTACATAGAAATATAAGCTGGAAGCGTGAGTTATTATAACTCACGCTCATAACTCACGGTGTTTAATTATGAACACTATTACTTGTTCAAAAGTATATGAATAATGGTATTACAACTAAATAGGAGTAGATAAAATAAGATAAAATAGATGTGGCATACTTAGGATTAGTTTTTTAATATTGTACTCAGTAGAATAAAAATATGAAACCGATTCATGTACAATTTGTATTTTTCACACATTTAAAAAATTTCCTGTAATACTGGGTTAATTTAAACTATTCTTATAATTACAGTAAATTGTGCACTTTTGTACACATCCGCTAAAACATTTGTATTTATAAAATTCTGACAGTCAGAATTTACACTACGGTTTTTTGTAAATAAAAGAAAAAAATTAAACAAGTAAACAGAACCTACGAATACTTTATTATTCCTTTTTTATTTTAGGCTTTGTTGGACAGACTAACCTTCTGTTAGCAGTGAGACTTATTTATTTACAAGTTATTTGGTTAATATTTTAGGTTAGACGATTTCGGCCCTCGTGGTTTCTAATATTCCCCACTCCAACCTATGCCTGCAGTTAGCACGGCAATCTTTACCTTCCTTTTACGTCACGGTAATTGGTGCATGTCTTTACTCTGCTTTCCTCTCAACTTCTTCCTGACCCGTACGTTTATCGTAATAAAATTGCAAAAACA
Organism: Platerodrilus igneus; assembly: GCA_036346225.1. Classification (NCBI taxonomy): domain Eukaryota; kingdom Metazoa; phylum Arthropoda; class Insecta; order Coleoptera; family Lycidae; genus Platerodrilus; species Platerodrilus igneus. Next base: position 3,924,967 of record JARFIW010000831.1, read on the forward strand.
GAAAATGATATCGTTTTCGAAATGGAAGAAAATTTTACTGAAACCGAAGGACGTAATAAAATTAAAAAGAAGGAAGGCCTATCATTTATATTTGCAAAAACTTTAAGTCAAGTTGACTCTACTTCTAAACAGAATAAAATAGAGGCAGAATTAAAACAGTATCACAAAATGTTTGATTTAGATTATTCTGAAAACCCACTTCTGTGGTGGAAACTGAATGAATACGAGTTACCGACGTTGAGCAAACTAGCTAAAAAATATCTATCATCACCAGCAACCGGTGTGCCATCAGAACGGCTGTTTAGCAAAGGTGGCTTAATAATATAAGATCAACGTTGTTCATTAACCGGTGATCATGTGGAACAATTAGTGTTTTTGCCGATGAAGAGCAAATACAGTGGTGCCTCACACAACAAACTTAATTCGTTCCAGGAGCAAGTTCGTAATGCGAAAAGTTCGTTATGTGAAACTCGTTTTCCTATATAAATACATGTTAAAGAAATAATACGTTCTGTAGCATAAAATATGCTAAGATGACATAAAAAAAGATAAATTTTTGTTATTATTTTTATTTAGATACATACATCTAAAAACATAATTTTTTTAATTTTAAGGTAGACCAAGTAGAGTCTACCGAATCTTGCACATCTTCATCCATTTTCTGCTTCTTGGCCGATGGTTTCATAAAAAACCTGTCCAAAGTCGTTTGTTTTTCTCTTTTCTACAACATCTGCCGGAAATAACGGACAAGAGTATGTATCGGAGTAAAGATCGTTGATCCTGTTTGCTTCAGCTGAATCCGGATAGGGGCATTGGTAAACTCCTGAACTGCTTTTCATTTGCCCAGGATGCTCTTAATGTCAACAGTTGGGATTGGTTGATTGTTTGATTGTTGATCTTCGTTATCAGATGACATTTCCCTTTGAGCATTGTCCTGTTGCAGGACCAGAAGTGCTTGGAGCTCTTCAGTTGTCAGCTCTTTTTCGTGTTTCTCAATAAGCTCCTCTACATCCTCTTTCTCTACCTCTAATTCCAGCTTTTGGGCCACTGTGATGATGTCCTTCACCACTTCTGTGTCATCAACAACTGCTTCTTCCTGGGTCCACAAAGGCACAAGCATCTTCCAAGCAGAAATGAGGGTCCTTTGTGACACTTCTTCCCAGGCCTTCTGTATAAATCGTATTGCCATAAAGATATCAAATTTCTTCTTCCAAAACTTTCGGACAGTCATATTCTTTCCACCAAACTCGCATTCTTCAAACACCTTATTAAAGAGGGCTCTAGTGTAGAGTTTTTTAAAGTTCGCAATAACTTGCTGATCCATTGGCTGAAGAATGGATGTGGTGTTTGGTGGCAAATACTGCACCCTGATAAATGGATAATTTTTCTGCACTATTTCCTCTAGGTCTTTTGGGTGAGAAGGGGCATTGTCAAGTATCAGAAGGGCTTTGAGCGGCAGTTCTTTTTCCAGCAAGAATTTCTTCACGGCAGGAGCAAAGGTTTCCAGAATCCATTTGTTGAAGATAACTTGCGTCACCCAGGCTTTTTGATTGGACTTCCAATGGACGTGCAGTTTGGACTTAATAACGTTATCTTGCTTAAAAATTTTTGGATTTTCAGAGTGATAAACCAATAGAGGTTTGATCTTGAGTTCTCCGCTGGCATTAGACGAAAACATAAGGGTAAGTCTGTCCTTCATGGCTTTGTGTCCTGGCAATTTCTTCTCCTTTTTTGTAATGAAGGTTCTGCTCGGCATTTTTTTCCAGAAAAGACCCGTTTCATCGGCATTGAACACTTGTTGTGGGCAGTATCCTTCATCCTTCATCCTTAATACATTTTTGAAAGTTAATAGAGAACTTTTCTGCTTCTTTTTTGTCAGCACTGCCAGCCTCACCATGCATAGTAACGCTGTGGATTCCACACCTTTTCTTAAATCTAAAAAACCACCCCCTGCTGGTTTTAAATTTTTCTTCATTATCTTGATTGCTGCTACTTCCAGGGACGTTTTTCTTTAGATCGTCATAAATTATCTTGGCTTTGTGACAGATTATATCTTGGGTTGTTACGTCACCTTAGCTTAGGTTCTCCAATTCCTCGTGGATTAAAGACCTATGTTTTTCATTAAATAGTTTTGATACTCCTTTGGCTACTTTGGCTGATTTTATTGCATCCTTATTTGTCAAAATGGTGAAAATGGTGGTCTTGCTTAGACCAAACTCTTTGACGAGGTCACACTGTTTTACTCCACATTCACTCTTTCTAATTATTTCCTGTTTTATTTCAACAGAAATTACCTTCCTGCTTTTTTAGAACCCATGATATAAAAAAATACGTATTGAGTTTAACTTAAAAGGACGACTGCTGTGATACGTTCGTAAGTTAAGCATAGTGACTAACGACTGCAGTGCCTGCGCGGGAGGATGCAATACATCGGCAGCGATCGTGGAAACTCGGGCGATTTCGTTGTGTGAAGCGAAGTTCGTTGTATGAATCATGAAATGAACGAATAGGAAGTTCGCTGTGTGCAGCGTTCGCTGTGCGAGGCGTTCTTTATGCGAGGCACCACTGTACATTAATAACAAATAAGTTATATTGTTATATATTAGGATTAATAATATAACCTTATGATTATGGTTATTAGATTATTAAATACTAAGTTACCCTAAATTTTTTTATTTAAGGTTTTGATTAAATTCTATAAATATTTACAGATTTGCATCTATATGTATAGATACGTATCGATATATATCGATTTTCGATATATCGACACGTATCGATATAGAATATGTATCGATATTCGATACGCCAAATCTTGCATCGCTCACCCCTATTTATAAGGTACTAGGGATTTCATACCCAAGTTTATTTGGCGTCAACTATAACTGAACTACCACTGTGAGAGTTGGTTTAATGATGTATTGACTAGATACCAGATTACTAGTTTTCTATTTTAATCTTTTGAATCGGTTCTTTCTATCTATAGATTATTTTAACCGCCGATTATGGTTATATCTCACTTTGAAATCCTAATTAATACACTACTGAGTTATATCTTTTTAAGTATGTCGTTCGTCTTTTTAATATGGTAGTTTCTAGAAGTACATAAAATATTATTAATTATGTTAACTATTAGTAGCTGTTACATGCCAAAATTGGACATGAACACTTTTTAAAAATGTGACTAAATTTCCGCCATTATTTCAAATAGACTTGTACATTTCCGTCATTTCGGACAGTTGCATTTGCGCAAAAGAAATTCGCAGGCGCAGAGTGCCGTAAATGCGCGGTTTGGACACGAGAAGATTATTAGCCAACGAGACGTCGAACGGTGACGTTTACCTGTGTCGTTCCTCTGTCTTTCCTCTTTTAAGATGTAGGTTTCCCTTTATCTCTTGCCCTATCGTACCTCTACCTGTATCCTATCGTACCGCTACAGACAGAATAGGGAAGACGATAAATCTGTATTCAACGATGGCATAACGTAACCCACGCCCAAACAACACCCAAACGAGATACACGGAAATCAACATGGCCCCTGCGCAAGGATGACCGCGAAATTGTGAAGAGTTTCACATTTTTGAGAGAGTGCTTTTTATCTTTTTTAAGGTGCATCTTGTATCACTGTAAACATATTTGGCATGTGATACAATTTGACACGAAATTATGTCGTAATATCTTTGTTGTGCAATAATGCGAGCGTGGATAGTACCAGTGTTGCCAACTGTGGAAGTGGCTCTGAACACCCGCACCGGAGGTATATCATAGCTAAAAAAGCCTTTTTATGGAACAATGTTAAATTTGACCTTTTGGACAACTTATGAGGACTATTTTAGTCGAAATCGCCTTGGCATTTGCACCTTCAACTATTACTATTTGATCGTTTTAGCGAGGCTGGTAATTTGATTAAATTGGATTTTATTCAACCTACAGAAAGTAAGCTTTACATCAGTAGACCAGCTATTGCATTTTACACAAAGTAGGGCAGGTTAATTTACATGCAGCTCTAGAAAGTAGGTGCATTCATTTATTTTGTTTGTTTAGGTGCCTCCTTTGGGATAACTCGACTTCTATAAAGCAATACTGTATCGGAGTGTTTATAAAATATCTCTTTGTTCAGCATTTTAGTATAAAAATACAAATAAACCGCTTCGCCACTAAAAGCTTTTAACTTTTGAGGTTTTTTACTTGTATTCCCGGACAATCGAATGCTGGGATATGTAACAAACTACTTCTAGTTACTATTTATAATGACGTATTGAAGAATTAAATCAATGCGTTACAATAGCTAAACATATATCACTTTTGCTCTTGAACAATATTTAAAGTTATTCTTGATTAAGCTGTATAAGCTAGAACAGGAAATGGTTCAGAACGGTCGAGCGGTAATTATATAAGCTTGCAGTAGAAGTTGTTGCCTATTTACCTACAAATATGGATCAGGGGCATGATATAACTGGACTGAGCATTACAGACTAAAAGTGATGCCAATATAGTAAATAAACAAATGGCCGAATTCCTATTAACATTGGAGGATCTTCTAAGAAGGTACTTACACCCAATGCTAATTGAGGATGTTGGCATACTGAAACTAATTTGTTTCTAACTACTTGATAATGCATAATTTTGTTTGGCATGTAGAAAGTAATTCGAGGATAGAAAACGAAAATCAATATAAATATAAATTGTTGGTTATTTTGCAAAAAGAAAAGGCGTGACCGATTTCACTATTCTTGTAGATCATCAGACGGGCGCATCTCTTTTTGCAAAACAACCAACTAAGTTCTGGAATTATACACAAATCAAGGTGTATTTATAATACAAACAGTTTCTCATGCGCCCTTTATACTCGAATGTAAGCTACTAACCCTCAGTAACTTTTACAAGTCTCAACATGATCAGCATAGATGGAATTGCCATACAAAATTTTTAAAAACTTAGTCAAAAGACAAGATAAAAAATAAATAAACAAATGGCCTAATTCCTACTTAACATTGGCGGACCTTCTAAGAAGGTACTACACCCATTGCTAATTGAGGATGTTGGCATACTGAAACTAATATGTTTTTAACTACTTGATAATGAATAATTTTGTCTCGCATTTCATTGTTGCTATACTTATGATGAATAGTTATTTACAGTTACAAACAACAGAATACAAGAAAGCACATTCAAAAAATCATTCATCGTTCAATTTCAATTTTTTCGCATTTTTTCATATTTCCTGTAAAAAGCGGCAATTTTTAACCTATAGGGGTTTTAGTATATTTAATTTGTGAAATTTTACGCCATAAATTATTAAAATCCGAGTTGGTTGAACCAGTTCCGAGATAATGCTCGTTTTTCGTCTAATTTGACTCCACTATATAATAAATTAACTCTGTTCTGTAAATGTATTAACCGTGAGCGGTAACGCTTATAATCGTTGTCTGAAGAGTTGTTTTTTTCTGCACAAGAAGTTTCTTAATATTGTCTAGGGATTCATTAAATTTTATTTTATTTTGTTCTAAATCAAAAGATGAAATTTTTTCCCGAAACTTTCGTTTTTTCCTTTTACTATAATAGCACGAAGTTGGGATCCCAGAGTGATTGGATTTCTGCAGGAATGACTTGATGACAAAGTAGTTCAAAACCAATTTTCTTGGTTTTCAAGTGCGTGAGAGCCATTTTTGGTTTTTGTTAAATTCAAACCAATTTGTAGGGAACAACAATGTGCAAAGCCTTTTAACGTCTTGAAGATAGAAATATATATTAAATCGAGTCTCACTACAATATTTAAGGATCTCTTATAGGTCGCATGTGATATGTTTCGAGATAAAAAGATTTTTCTTTTTAGATAAATGCCGTTTTTAGTAAAAGTATACAAACTGCCAACGTTTATTAAACTTGCAAGGACTGAACTATTTTTTAAAACCACCCTTCTGACAATTACCAATTAGCTTTTCTGTGTTTCACTTTAATATACGACAAGACACAATACAGTAAAATTCACCAAGCCTCACGCACTCAAAACGCAAAATTGTTACCTAAAAAACTCCACTGATAAATTCCCAATATTCCAATATAGATTGCAAGTCGAAACGTAGCGCAAGATTATTTTATCTTTTGGATTTGGGATGGTTCATGGATGCGTGGATGCTGGTTTGTCTCACATTCAAAAGAAACTTAAATTGACGAAAATCAATCTATTTTGTTTAAAATACAACTTATTGAATAACAACATAACTAGACAGTGTAGACCTACATGGGTTTTCAGGACTTTTGAAAGAATAAAATCTACACATTTCCAATTAAAATAACCTAAGCTTAATTAAACTAATGACAGCACCTTTAAGGTAGCGCGGACGATCGTAAGTTCCAGTTATAAGTAGGATAACTGCCGACCGGACCTACGACTTAGAACTAACCTGATGCGATATTTTAGTTTAAAATGCCCCAATTTAATTTAAAACTAAAAGTCTTAAATAACGGTGAATTATTTCATTATAACACAACTGTCATTTCGACATTTTTCAAATTCTAAGCAATACAGTTAAGGTACAAAACTTTGGCTGAATTAATGTTCCAAGCACTTTACTTCTGCTAAAGGGAAAACGCACTTCCATGTTTTGTAGAACTCCAGGTCGAAAAGCATTTCTTTCCTTTTTAATCAGACATTTTTTACCAAATTCTACACACCTCAAAAAACGTTGCTTCTCTTTTAGCAACCATGATTTCCAGATTTCCACGCTATCCTGTTAGCGCCGCTAGCCTTGCAACGTTATGCAGCGTAGAGGTCAGATAAAAATAGAATAGTTATTTAATCAACTAGTTGGTTAATGAAGGCGATTGATAATCGAACTGTTTAAAGCACGAACGAGCAAAGCGAGTGAGTGCTTTAATAGTTGAGATTATTAATCGCCTATTAATAAATGAGTTGATTACAACATTTTTTCGTCGACCGCAAGTACAATAAAATTTACTTTTCCACAAAGACCGTCAGAATACAATAATGTCAACTTCATACATTTTTGCTTTTACATAAACTTCACTTTTGCTAAAGGAAAACTAGTCGCCACTGAAATATATGACATGCGAATACAACAACAAGAATGCGATCCGTACGTCTAGTTGAGGTTATACCTCTATTAAAACATCAAAACGTCAAAGTCACAAAAAGTGTTACTTAATGAAAAAGAGTGCATTAATGACGTCCATTAATGCATCCTTTTTAAAACAAAATCATTCGTTAATATCGATATTAATAAACGGTTGACGAAAAAGGATATTTAAAGTGCGGACTCGCACGAATCACGAAGACGAAACACAAAAAACGTAGAAATACCGGACTAACTACCAATGCGGTGAGGGGGGGGGATTCCTAGCAACACAAAAAATACATCTCATCGATTTTCTATTTACAATAAACATTATTTAAAAAAAGAATTCGGTTTGAATCAACAAAAAAATAAATAAATAGTTGTATTACAAAGAACAAATTTTAGAAATATACATACGAAGTGCGCATTTCGTTTGACATTTAGTATTCATTAATAAAAGAAAGAACATAACATAACACTAGGGTGTTAAAGTAAAAAACAAATTATTTACGGTAGAACAAATTCTAATAATCATGTAGTGAAGTACTATGGAGCACCAGCGACGCTCGAGTAACCAAAGTAGGAAGAAAAGAGGTGCTCCCGATATATGAGAAGACTAATACAACATACCTCCAAGTGCCAGCTATTATCGTGTGCCCATTCCCTCCACGGAGGTGAGTCAGCGAAGCGTCCGGGGGCTGTGGTCCAGATGTAGCCTCACCACGGTCGACAGATGTTGAGCGCTACGGCACTCCCTGCAACAACGGAACACATACCAGCGCAGTTGATTCTACATAACAAGAATAATCGGCCTACGTACAACAATTTGGCCTCCAGCTAAAAGCGATACACCCAAAATCTACACTTCTTATAAAGAAAAAACGTGCATCGCTCTTGGAGTAATACAACGAGCAGTTTAGAAAAATACATATGAGGACGACCTGCAGAATCAAATTAAAAATTGTTTTAAATAACAAGAACTCAAGCTTCAATCCTCCCGTTATCAACATGGAGATTAGAAAATTCGACTCAAGCTTTATCAAATAATAGAATACACTATTTCAACTAGTCTTTTAGTCCTAACAGTATAAAGATTAATTTTACGCTATAGTAATGTGTAGCCAGTTAGCGGATGCTCAAAACAAGGTGCCAACTATAGAATTTATAGCGTAAACTCGTCGTTTTAGAGTAGATAGGTTGAAATTGAAAATTATTCGCGAGCGTATTTATTATAAAAAAGTAAAATATATAGGATGTTATTGACGTATGGAAGAGCAGAAACGGAATCGATGTGGTTTTAAATTCATCGGCCGTAAATGAACGTAACAACCTACAACCCTTAGAAAAAAGCGTCAGCTAAATAAAATTAGACACCTTAATGTATTTGGAATTGGTAACGGGAAATGTTCACATTACCGTAACATGCACTCGACATTATATCTCAGGAAAAATATGCCATCATCATTAGGTCTTCAGTTCTGGAACTGGTTAGACGCGTGCCCTCATTGTTTTCTATTCCTAACTAACCTACACATTTTCCTGAAATTTGCACAATCTGCATATATCACTATCTGATCAAGGTTTATATCTACCTCCTTTTTTCTATCTCTGCTTGTAATATATCCCGTACTATTCCCCAAAAATGCCTTAGAACGTATTCTGCCCTTTTATTTTTTCTATTTTTTTAAACAGATATCTTTATTCCCCTATTATTTCAATAATCTATTTGTTATTAACATTGTCTGCCATGCTATCATCCTCATACATTTGAGTACAACATTTCAAAAGGCTGCTACCGTTTTTCTGTCTGCTTTTCCTACTGCCCGTATTTCATAGGTATACTGTGCTGTGCTCCACACATATGCTTTCCACAATTTTCTTTTTGTTTCTATGGTTGTTGTCATAGACGCTGTTCTTTCTTGTTAGATGAAGTTCTGTCCCCTTCTATTGTTTTACAATTATATACCCTATTTTCCCGACATTCAGTAGTTGTGCGGAGAATTAAGTAGCCTGTAGCTGCCAAGTTCCCATAGCACTTGAACGTTTGCTGATTTAATGGTTTTTCCAATATATCCTTTTGTACAATCAACATTAGTTGCAAATATTTCACAACCCTCACCTGTAGTTGTTTATAATAATCATCAGATTTATGTGCGCTTAATTCTTCATTATTAGGTTATCCGTCTCGAAACATTTTGGAGGCGTACTTCCACTTATTTATATTCTGAGCTAGCCTACACAGTTCCCTGAAAATTCCCGCATAGCCAATATACAGCTTCGTACCCCTTCTATTGTTTTTTAATTAGTTGCCCTATTTCACCGAGATTCAGTGGTATACGAAGAGGGACTGGGAGCGTGGCGTACTCTTGTAACCTAGCTGCTAGGGGGTCGGGTTCAGTGGATAACTCCATGGAGTCAATGACACAGAGACGACTCATTTCGCGGGATATCCCCCTCATATTCAGGTATCAGTATCGATGGCCGGAATGCCCAAGCGTTAAGTATACGAAGAGGGTTAAGCAGCCTGTGGCTGTCAAGATCCCTCAACACATAGACATTTTTCGAATTAATTGTTTTCCCGTAAATCCTTTCACATAATTAGCATTACTCTAGAATATTGCATAACCAATATCTGTAGTTGCTTATAATAATCGTGTTAAAGTACAGTTACTTTTTTCGTCATTAGTTTTCCATCTTGGGAGTGGTTGGACGCGTACCTTCATTGATTTCTGTTCTGAGCTAGCAGCTACAGCTACACATCTTCTTGAAATTCTTACAACCTATATCTTTCACTATATGTATGCAGTAGACTAATCTAGGTTTACCTCTTCTCCTCTTTTTTCATATCTTTGCTTCTAATATATTCCGCACTATTTCCTCATGCCGTAGTATTTGGCTTATCAATCTATCTCTCCTATTTTTCTTCCCCTACCATTTCTAGTGCCTTTTTCTGTCCATGAAATTGTCATTCTACGTCTGCAGTACCAAATTTCAAAGGCTTCTACTTTTTGTCCGCTTCTCCTACTGTCCAGGTTTCACAACCAGACAGTGCTGTGCTACACACATATGTTTTAAGCAATCTTTTTCTTGTTTTTATGATTGTTGTCTTTGGACACAGTAGTTGCTTTTTCTTGTTAAATGTAGCACGACGTTGTACTAATCTTTGTTTTATATTTTTTGCGCTTTTCTCATCTTGCGTTATTTGGCTTCCCAGGTAGCTGAAATCCTTAACATATTGTAAGTTCTTGTTACCTATTTGTATACTTGTTTTTGATTTATTTGCCCCTCCTTTACATACTACTACTTTAGTTTTATTTTTGTTAATTTTCATACCGTATCTCTCTGTAAGAACTGTTTCCATATCATTAAGAGCAGCTTTTAACTGTTTCTTGCTAGATGCTAATACCGCTATACCATTTGCAAATCTAAGCATATCAGTCTTTTGTCTCTGCATAATAACTCCAAATGTCTTCCTGCATTCGACAGAATTCTTTGTCTCTTCTATGTACAAGTTAAAAATTAATGGGGATAGGGCACATACTTGTCTCACCCCTATCCTTATATTTACTTCTCTATGTTTCTGCTCTAATTCTATTACTGTTGCTTGCTCTTTGTATAAGCTATGTACTATTCGTCTATCCCCATGACTCATTCCAATCTTTTTGAGTATTTCAAATATTTTACATTGTCGAATGTTTTTTCTAGATCTACAAACCCTATATACACGCTTTCCCCTTTTTCTATTGTTTCCTCCATTATAACTTTGAGCTTAAATAGTCTCCCATGTTCCCCTGTTTCGCCTAAACCCAAATTGATCTTCTCCTGGTATTTCTTTAGCTCGTTTTTCCATTCGTCATTGTACAATTCTAGTTCATATTTTTAACACGTGCGCTGTAAAACCTATTGTTCGAAAATTTTCACATCTATCCGCGCCTTTCTTTTTTGGTATAGTTACTATGACGTTACGTTTGAAATCTTTGGGTATCTCGCCTGTCTCATACAAGTAGTTTACAAGTTGAAAGAGACCTTCGGTTACTGCATGTCCAGCGGCTTTTAGAGTTTCTGCTTGCACCTTAGCTGTACCCGGCGCCTTACCATTTTTTTGACCCTTTAATGCAAATTCAAACTCATATCTAAGTATAGGATATCCCGAGTCATCATTTTCAATGTCTGATTCCTGTTGTAATGCTGTTAGTTTCTCTTCTTCATATAAATTCTCTATATATTCTTGCTAACTATTAACTTCCTCTACATTTTCTATAATGAAGTTTCCTCCCGCGTCCCTTTTTTTGCTATAGGATTTTATATCCCTAAAATTCCTTCTAATTAGTTTGTTTAGTATATCTGTCTTTCCTATTTCCATTTTCGTTTGTATCTCTTTGCACTTTTCATCAATCTATTGTTCTTTAGCTTTCCTGAATTTGCGAATAATTTCCCATTTTATGGCTATATATCTCTGTTTTTCTGTTTCGTTTGATCTTTTATTAAATTCAGGATATCCTTTGTTGCCCATGGTTTCTTATTTTCTTTTTGTGTATACGCCAGAATATCTCTGGCCGCCATATCTAAGCTGGATTTAATGTTATTCTGTACCTCCTAAGAATAAGAAATTTTTTCGATATCCTTCAGCGATTCATTTGACCGTTTTTTTAAATTTTTCGTGGATATCTTTATCTTTTAGTTTCTCAAAACCAAAGTGCCTTTTACAATTTTTCTTTTCAAATTTCTAAATTTAACTGCGGCCTTCGTAATTACGATGTTGTTTGTGGGTCGGTGTCTGTATCTGCTTTTGGGTAGCTTCTATAGCCTTTTACTTGATTCCTAAGCCGTTGTCAACAAGAATGTAATCTATTTGATATCTTCCTATATCTCCTGGCATCTCACATATATCGTCTTCTAGCATGTTGAAATAATGTGTTTGTGATGATTAAATTGTTCTTATCACAAAATTCTACCAGCCTATTTCCCCTGTCGTTTCTCGTGCCTAAACCAAATAAACCTACTACCGCTCCTTTCCTACCCTCACTACCTCTGCATTAAAATCGCCCGTAATTATTAAATTTTCATGTCCTTTTACGTATCTTAGTATGTCTTCGATATCTTTGTAGAGCACTTCTACCTCTTCGTCACTGTAGCTAGAGGTGGGCATGCATAGTTGTTTTATTACTGAGTTTACCCGTTTAGATTCCAATCTAAGCATGAGTACTCTTTCGTTCTTTTGTAAGTAGTATTCTACACGTTGTCCTATTTTTTTCGCATAACTATCCCCACACCCAAATTTCCTTCCTCTGCTCCTATGAATTACCCTGAAGTCTCCACTCCAAAAATCTCTCGCCTCTGGCCACCGAGCTTTGCTGAACCTTACTAGTAGAGTATAATTGACAATCCTGGCGCCACATTTGCTCCCAAAACCCACATTTGCTCCCACATTTACATGTAAATCCCCATAAGGAGCAAATGTGGAGATATCCACATTTGCTCCACATCTAAACCAAATAGTTTTCTTCGACTAGCCATTTTTTTATCTTTCATCTGAACCAAAAAGTTTTCTTCGACTAGCCATTTTTTTATCTTTCATCTGAACCAAATAGTTTTCTTTGTCTAGCCAATGCATCTTTTGAGATAAACCTATCTTGTTTGGTATTAATTAACATTAGAATTTTCTCAGCTACCCGAATCTCTAGGAATTTTTCGATTGCATCACCCCAAAGGAGCTACCCTGATTTTAAGATTTCTTACCTGTAGCGACTTTTGATCGTTCTTATAAATTTTTATACATGCAATACATCTTGTTAGGCTAGAATTTTATGTAGAATCCGAATCTGTAAACAGATTTAAAACAGGACCACCCTACCATTTTACACACCCTCTAAATTATAACTTTCCTGCAGCTTATACCTAAAAGAAAATCTAAAACCATTCTTAAAACTTTTTATTACAGACAATTTTTACTAATACAGTTTAAATTTTGTAAACCACATTTCTAAATACATATTCACAATTTTTATTTTGAACCTAGAACTTCTCATATCGGCTCATACTTATTAATATTTATTTCTAAATAGAGCACCTTTTCCAAAGACCAACCGGACCCGCATGTTTCAAATTCCTCTGATTTTGTTCTTATGGTTTCGCTTAAGACCTCGTACATATTTTCCAGATTACTAGAAGACGTTATAACCACATTTTTGTGTTAAAGTTTCACATCGGTAGTCTCTTCCCCGATTTTGGTGTAAACGCCGTAGAGTTCGCAATAGACTTTTACTGCTGTATGTTGTATTCTTTTTCATTAATTAATCGAATAAATCGCTCTTTCTGCTTCCAAAGAAACTCGGCACTCCATCGTCGACACTGGCGTTCTTTATGCGATAGCTAGCCATACGGTTGTTAAACGATGTGCTAACCATTTCTACACAATCGTCGCTAGTAGCGGTAACTGATGCATTTTATGTTTGTTGCTCCTTAAGTGTGCGGCATAGGTAGTTTTCCATTTCGAAATCGCATACTTTACACATAATTCGTGGTTGTTTCGTACAAGGCCCTTTAACAGCTGGCGGAGCTGAACGTTTACGGCTTAATGACATACCGTGCTGTTTTCCTTGTGTCGCTGTAAGTTGCCCATTCTCGTAAAAGCGATACCGCAAGTCTCACAGTTTAAGTACTTTGCTGTGGACGGATGTATAAAGCAACCTTGGACGATGTTACACCACAACATTTGTTCTGGTGCCGTTTGAGAGCATCCCTCCTGGTAAAGTAGACGTGACACAGCTCGCATTTAAAAACGTTTGCAGATACCATTTTAGTACAAAACAAAATCCGCACTATAGCACTTGACTTGTAAGCGAACTAACTTATAACTAAAGAGTTTACTCTTGCGCACCTGCTTTATGTACCCTATAGAATGCAAACCGAAGGTTTCCGAAGACACCGAACGAAGTTGAGGATTCATCGGGAACTAAATGACGTCATAATCCTTGCTGCTCGTCCAATACATTTAGCGTCAATGCATGCACCTGGTTCGCTTCGTCGATGGTGCGAATGCAGTTAGTAGAAACACCGGAAAACGTCTTCCATGTTATACGGATTGCGTGCATATTAAAAATCCAAAGGGTGATAGCACACGCACACAAATTGTGTGCAAGTCGTGCTGTAGAAGATGCAGTGCTACTATAACCAAAACACTTTAAACCATTACTAAGAAAATACCAACTTGTTGTCTACAGGATACTTACAACAATTTAATTTTAAATAACTTACGTCATACTTTAGGAAATGATAGGCTTGAATATTTTCCAAATGAATCACCAAGCGAAAGTATATGTAGCAGTATTTAAATTAACCATTAATTTCCCATTTTACGACCATGGTTAATTATAGATTAAAATTTAATTTGTGCACGTTCGAGCTTCTCGTAAACTAACATATTTTATAGCAACTGTATAATACATGCATACCCCTTCGCCGCGCTACTGCTATTCTTGTAATTGCTTTGGAAAAGTCACTCTCCTTTTTACTGTTACGACTGGGCAAAGCACCATTTTTTTGTATACTTTCTATAGCACATCACACACTTTTCGTCTGATAATTATGCTTCTGTAGGCTTTTACACTTTCGCATAGCAGTCGACTGCACCAATGATTTCTAGAACCGGTAAGTACTTGATATCGTCCAAATAGAGAATTAGATGCTCGATGTCTGTCAACTTCCAATTACCTCGTAAAAGGTAGCAAAAGCTCGGTCAATCATCCATTATACTTCGACTCGCTACCGTTCTGATAAATTTCCAAACATTTTTCAAACGACAATAGGCCGAGAATTTTTAAACCTCGAGGATCTTTAAGTCGTGATCAATTACACATCCGAGCTACGCGTAAACTAACATATTTTGCAACTGTGCACTGTATAATACATGCATATCCCTTCTCTGCGCTACTGCTATTCTTGTAGTTGCTTTGGAAAAGTCAGTCGCCCTTTTTACTGCTAGGGCCGCCAAAAAGCACCATTCCATACTTTCTCTATAAGTGTAGCACATCGCGCACTTTTTTGTCGGTTAATTAATTTTTGTTTATGTAGACCTTTACACTTTCGCTTATTTAAACATCTAATACGAGCGATTAACCACTTTCGATTATTCTAACGGAAACCACCATACATCCCACCGCAACGTTCTTTTTGAATCCAACGATCCTATGGGCTCCAGCATACACCTGACTATCTTTCCTACATTTGTAAACAAAAACCACGGTATCACCATTGTGACGAAACAATGTTTGTGATTGTAGAGATTACTATCATTACATCTACTTTTTATTTAGCCACGAAAACTACATTGTTCTAAACACAATTAATATCGCCTTTAAGGTTCCACATTTCACCATTACCCAATGACTGTGCTACGTACATGAACTTTAATTTCTTATGGAGATTCTTATCTCCGACCGCGATTGCATGCCTACCTTTTGGAGTATATGCTCTTATAGGTTTAAACCCTCGGTTTTATAACTCTTGAACACCCTTATCTTTTAATCGTATCTTTCGCCCTTATAGGACTACCCTATACCACAATTCTAATACGTTCCCCATTAAAACGTCTTTATTCCACAACTTTGTTGACAAGTTATTGTATTTATATACCAGGGTGTCACTCTTTTAACATAATTGCTGGTTACAAGATAAATTTTCTAGGCCCCAAATCGTAACAGATTTTAAATAGGACCCATCAAAGTTGCTTAAGCAATTTTGCCACTATTTAACACCATCTTTGAACCTTTTGCAGCAAGCAATGCCTTAGCAACCATCTCCCAAACTAAAACCACCGTCCCGCAGAATACCCGTGGCAAACAACATCTTACCGATGAAGCCGAAGGATTTGAGGGCAAAGCTTAAAATTGGTCTAAAACTATATCAATCAAAAATCTTATTTTTCGCCCATGCTAATTGTTGTACATAGAAGAGACCTTGTATTCGAAAACTATTTTTAATACTGCGTTCAATAGTTCAACTCGTTCACAACCGTCACAAAAACTGATTGTGATTTACGTCCTCGATCGCATGCCGATCTCTACCTTTCACCCGCATCGTCCGCCAGAGACAACGGAGCCTTCCGCGTACACGTGATCAGTAACGTCACCTTCAATAAGATAAACATCGTTATTGCCAACATGCTACAAGGTCGTCATTAACCAACCAGCAGCCACAGTTTCACACATAGCAGCACCATTGTCCAGCCTCGACACTTCACAAGTCAGATGCCGCATGCCGCATACTCAAAGCTACGCCCACGTCCACCCGTCGTGAAATCACGAGCTCATGCCAGCATGTCACGTCACACGCATGAACACTTGCATTCCACCTGCAAGAGCGCTCACAGACACAATGTCATGACACACAGCCACCACATCCACATGATCCGACACGACCACATGAATCCGACACTGACCACAGACACATGACCATCGATCACATGACCAGCAGTCCACACATGACCACACCACGATCCATGACCAGATGACACCGCGCTAGAGTTTTTCATAAACCCATTAGCACACCACGAGTTTTTCCACATAAACTGCCAGGTTATAAGCGAATTACAGGTTACAGCGCGCGGCGCTGCCCAACCTATTAATTTTTCCTTTATCTAACCTAGGTCCACACTTGGTTTTTAATGGAAAACTCATTAAAAGCAATTAGTGTTAATGGGTTTTAATGGAAAACTCATTAAATTTATTAAGTCTAATATGGTCCATGCGGTCATATGGTCATGTGGTCATGTGGTCATATGGTCAGTGCTATGGTCATATGGTCAATGGTCATGTGGTCTTGGTCATGTGGTCATATGGTCATGTGGTCATGTGGTCATGGTCATGTGGTCATGTGGTCATATGGTCATGTGGTCAATGTGGTCATATGGTCATGTGGTCATGTGGTCATATGGTCATATGGTCATTGTCTGTGTATGTGAGCAGGATTAAATTTGGTATATTAAGTGAAGTAGTTTTGGGTAGTTGTTATAGTAAGACATTTTTAACAACATATTCGACTATTTTCGGTAATATACGCCCCACTCTGTAGGATACATAAGGGAACAAATTTTCGTATTCAATTTAGTATTTGACGGTAGCTAGAACGGTAAACATGAGCGTCTCCAAGGTGATTAACGTTTCTCAACTTCTTGGGAATAAAGTGAAACCGACAAATGAGCGATTTTGGATTATGGCTGTTGGCAGAAAATATGTGCAACAATAATCTGGTGACAGATATTGGTAATATTTGTTATGTCGAAGGCAAAAGATGCTGACTGGCGGACTACACACACCAATTACAGAACCATTTTGTGACAATATAATGTTGGTTAAAATTTGCGACCTTTCTGACACCGAACAAGCATCTGCAAACAAACGGATGTTTATCCTAAAAAAAGAAATTTGTGGTGCATTTAACAGCTATCTACGAAGAAAGTTCAACTGATTTGTTTTCGCTAGGCATGGTGTTAAAGCTAAGCTTCCGTTTTCTCTGGAAAGCAGTAACAAGATAGGCCAGAGAGTAAAAGAAATTATCGGAAAAGAAGACATCGAATGCATTAATAAAAATTCCAAAATCCTATATGTGTTCCATACAAAGTGGAACTAGCAGATGTTAAGTTGGAAACTTTATTGGAGGAACTACCAGATATATTAGACGAAGTCGAAAAGATTATTTCTATCTTTTGACATGGATGTAACCCAAGATTTTGCAGGCATATTTAGCAAGATGGAGATGTGTAATTATTTAACTACAAACCATAACTTTTGCTATAAGGGCGAATACGAAGAAAAGTGTAATATTATAGTTGACAACGATAAAACTGCGGGGATTGATTGTTTAACATGGCTAACAACCAATGCAAGAATTAAGATTTACAACAAATTTGTGTGCCAGATAACAAGTCCTGGTGTTAATAAACAACTTGGCAATCATATACTAGATTTTTACGTTGTCCAGATGTACGTTTAAGGGAAACATTTGCGTCTACTTTGGCCAAAGAACATGGTATTACGCGATTGGAAGCGACAATATACAACTGTGCAATTGGAAGTTATGTCAGTGCGGAACGGGTGTATAAACCCTTAAAAGACTGTTTAACCTTATTGGAAGATAGTGTTATACTTCCTAAAGGCGCCAATGTACTCGGTACCACTTACCAAAATGTGGAGTAAGCTATCGGACAAGCTACAAAATAGCTGCTGTTTAGTGTATAATAACCTGCTACAGTACTTGTATTGGGGGAATGGCAATACAAAGAAATTGACGGGCTTGCAAATTAAGTTGTCCAAAAACCAGAGGAAAAGGAAAATTGATAAAGTATGTGTTGGCTTTTAGTTTTAACTATTTACCTGTAAATTATTTGGAGATAGTAGAGGAAGATGTCCAAGATAAAATAAAAATCTTACACAAGTGCTACATTAAAGCAGGTAGTACATATTTTACACAATCTGCACACCATATTCTACAATTCCAAAAGAAATAGTAATTTCGGACTTGGGATTGATAGATACGCCTAACATTCGTCCAGAGGTTGTACGACAACGCGTAAATATTGGTAGTAAACTCTATCCGTTTACGCTAAAGGAAATTGCCCCATTATGTATACCATACGCTGTAAGTGGAAGGAAAAGACAACTGGAATTAGAGGAAATGGATGCAAAAGGCGAAAATTGACCACATGGAAAACACTGCGACAATACGCGATCAATACAAAGATGTGTTAGACAAAGAACATCTTATTAGAGAAAATGAGGAAGAATTAAAAGATTATTTTATGTGCCGATGGACTGACTTAGATACATCTGGTTTCTACAAGTTGTATGCATTTGCGGTTAGTAAGAAAGACTCTTAGTTATGTAGGCGTTCTTGCAGAAAAGGATGGTACTAAATGTTTACTTTTAAAAGGTTATTCAAAACGTATTTATCAAAATGGCAGATAACAAAGACGAACTAAGGAATGTTAAATCGTAATCTTTGCGTACACCACACGCAAAGGGTCCGTTAAACATTGTATATTTACCCTTAAAGAATTTCGGATCATTTAAAACCGAGGGTCTTACAACCTATAACAACCATATATCCCAAAAGTGGTGGATTGCAACTACCAACAGTGGAAAAGATTTTCGACTTCCAAAGACAGAAGTCGATAATAAAGTTTCCAACTAATCAGGTATTTGGGAAAGCTGCGATTAAAAGATTGTCACAAGCTGCAAGAATTACACGAAGGAATGGATCTGTTGTCGGCGGAATCAAAGACTTTAAATATAGAGGCAAACTTCGGTACATTTTACAATTCGAAAACCTAGACGGTCTCTATGTATCAAACTATTGGTTAGAAAAGGAGATAGAGGACTTGGGTATCGATTTAAATTTTAAGCTGCGAATAAAATTAGATAAAATTAAAGCCACCCAAACAAACATAAAGAAAGGACTGTCTTCTGTGTATAACTTTGTATTAAAATTAAGTTTAAATGACCCCATGCTTGGCATTAAATATTTTTAAATTTGTTATGTATAATGTCGAATAAACATTTTATAATAGTATATAACATTGTTCTTTATTTATAAAAGGCTGTGACGTTACCACGAAATAGCAGTCGCACAGAGAGGGGCGCATGGGCAGCGCGCATGGGCAGGGGTGCGTACGCGCAGGGGTGCGCATGGGCGGGGTGTGCATGCGCAGGTGCTCATGGGCTGGGATGTGTCTGGGCGTACACGAGGGAAGCGGATGTTAACAGTCACCAAGCATCCAATTCTTTATTTGGATGGTATCGAGTATTTGCCTGCGTATGTATCCGGAGTAAAGATACGATTTGCATACGCAGCTTATTAATAAATATTAGTTTATCGAGGGAAGATGACAAAGGTACATCATTCCTAATAGTACAACAATCTACGCATGGGCGTAAAGATATAAGATAGTTGTTTATATTTGTATATTTAGTTTTAAGATTCCATAATTTTTAAGTTTCTCCCACCTTCCAAATCCTTCCGGCTTCTATCCTGGTTGACAGAATACGTGTTATCTCCACGTGGTATTCGCGGGACACGGCGGTTTTAGATTTCTGGGAGATGGTTAGCTAAGGCATATGTCTTGCATAGCAAAAAGGGTTCTAAAGATGGTGTTAAATAAAGATGAGCAAAATTAGTCTTTAAAACGCATAACTTTGTATGGGTGTCCTATTTAAAATCTGTTTACAGATTTGGGGTCCCTAGAAAATTTAATATTAGTTGATACCTAGCAAAATATATTTATCTTAAAAGAGTGACTACCCTGCGTATAATAAATACAATATAACACTTGTCAACAAAAAGTTGTAGGAAAATTAAAGACGTATTTAATGGGGAACCAGTATTAGAATTTGTTGGTAATAGGGTAAGTCCTACTGTAATGTAGGCGAGAAAGATACGATTAAAAAGATTAAAGGGTTTCACGAATTGTAGTTAAGTAAAACCGAGGGTCTTACAACCTATAACGAGCATATACCTCCAAAAGGGGTAGGTATGCAACTACGCGGCAGTGCGCGGGAGAATAAGAATTCTCTCCAATAAGAAATTAAAGTTTCCATGTACGTAGCACCAGTCATTGGGTAATGGTCGAAATGTGGAACCTATAAAGGCGATTATTAATTGTGGTTTAGAAAATAGTAGTTTTCGTGGACTAAATAAAATAGCTTAGACTGGTTAATGTATATGGTTACATACTCGTACACATCCACAAACATCTGTTTACGTCCACAATGGTGATACCGGTGGTTTTTGTTTAACAAATAGTAGGAAAGATACGTCAGGTGTTAGTGCGTGAAGCCCATAGGATCGTTGGATTCAAAAGAACGTTGCGGTGGGATGTATGGTGGTTTCGTTAGAATAATCGAAAGTGGTTAATCGCTCGTATTAGATGTTTAAATAAGCGAAAGTGTAAAGGTCACATAAACAAAAATTAATTAACTGACAAAAAGTGCGCGATGTGCTACACTTATAGAGAAAGTATGGAATGGTGCTTTTTGGCGGCCCTAGCAGTAAAAAGGGCGACTGACTTTTCCAAAGCAACTACAAGAATAGCAGTAGCGCAGAGAAGGGATATGCATGTATTATACAGTGCACAGTTGCTGCAAAATATGTTAGTTTACGCGTAGCTCGGATGTGTAATTGATCACGACTTAAAGATCCCTCGGAGGTTTAAAAATTCTCGGCCTATTGTCGTTTGAAAAATGTTTGGAAATTTATCAGAACGGTAGCGAGTCGAAGTATAATGGATGATTGACCGAGCTTTTGCTACCTTTTACGAGGTAATTGGAAGTTGACAGACATCGAGCATCTAATTCTCTATTTGGACGATATCAAGTACTTACCGGTTCTAGAAATCATTGCGTGCAGTCGACCGCTATGCGAAAGTGTAAAAGCCTACAGAAGCATAATTATCAGACGAAAAAGTGTGTGATGTGCTATAGAAAGTATACAAAAAAATGGTGCTTTGCCCAGTCGTAACAGTAAAAGGAGAGTGACTTTTCCAAAGCAATTACAAGAATAGCAGTAGCGCGGCGAAGGGTATGCATGTATTATACAGTTGCTATAAAATATGTTAGTTTACGAGAAGCTCGAACGTGCACAAATTAAATTTTAATCTATAATTAACCATGGTCGTAAAATGGGAAATTAATGGTTAATTTAAATACTGCTACATATACTTTCGCTTGGTGATTCATTTGGAAAATATTCAAGCCTATCATTTCCTAAAGTATGACGTGTTATTTAAAATTAAATTGTTGTAAGTATCCTGTAGACAACAAGTTGGTATTTTCTTAGTAATGGTTTAAAGTGTTTTTGGTTATAGTAGCACTGCATCTTCTACAGCACGACTTGCACACAATTTGTGTGCGTGTGCTATCACCCTTTGGATTTTTAATATGCACGCAATCCGTATAACATGGAAGACGTTTTCCGGTGTTTCTACTAACTGCATTCGCACCATCGACGAAGCGAACCAGGTGCATGCATTGACGCTAAATGTATTGGACGAGCAGCAAGGATTATGACGTCATTTAGTTCCCCGATGAATCCTCAACTTCGTTCGGTGTCTTCGAAACCTTCGGTTTGCATTCTATAGGGTACATAAAGCAGGTGCGCAAGAGTAAACTCTTTAGTTATAAGTTAGTTCGCTTACAAGTCAAGTGCTATAGTGCGGATTTTGTTTTGTACTAAAATGGTATCTGCAAACGTTTTAAATGCGAGCTGTGTCACGTCTACTTTACCAGGAGGGATGCTCTCAAACGGCACCAGAACAAATGTTGTGGTGTAACATCGTCCGGTTGCTTATACATCCGTCCACAGCAAAGTACTTAAACTGTGAGACTTGCGGTATCGCTTTTACGAGAATGGGCAACTTACAGCGACACAAGGAAAACAGCACGGTATGTCATTAAGCCGTAAACGTTCAGCTCCGCCAGCTGTTAAAGGGCCTTGTACGAAACAACCACGAATTATGTGTAAAGTATGCGATTTCGAAATGGAAAAACTACCTATGCCGCACACTTAAGGAGCAACAAACATAAAAATGCATCAGTTACCGCTACTAGCGACGATTGTGTAGAAATGGTTAGCACATCGTTTAACAACCGTATGGCTAGCTATCGCATAAAGAACGCCAGTGTCGACGATGGAGTGCCCGAGTTTCTTTGGAAGCAGAAAGAGCGATTTATTCGATTAATTAATGAAAAAAGAATACAACATACAGCAGTAAAAGTCTATTGCGAACTCTACGGCGTTTACACCAAAATCGGGGAAGAGACTACCGATGTGAAATCCTTTAACACAAAAATGTGGTTATAACGTCTTCTAGTAATCTGGAAAATATGTACGAGGTCTTAAGCGAAACCATAAGAACAAAATCAGAGGAATTTGAAACATGCGGGTCCGGTTGGTCTTTGGAAAAGGTGCTCTATTTAGAAATAAATATTAATAAGTATGAGCCGATATGAGAAGTTCTAGGTTCAAAATAAAAAATTGTGAATATGTATTTAGAAATGTGGTTTACAAAATTTAAACTGTATTAGTAAAATTGTCTGTAATAAAAGTTTTAAGAATGGTTTTAGATTTTCTTTTAGGTATAAGCTGCAGGAAAGTTATAATTTAGAGGGTGTGTGTAAAATGGTAGGGGTGGTCCTGTTTTAAATCTGTTTACAGATTCGGATTCTACATAAAATTCTAGCCTAACAAGATGTATTGCATGTATAAAAAATTTATAAGAACGATCAAAAGTCGCTACAGGTAAGAAATCTTAAAATCAGGGTAGCTCCCTTGGGGGTGATGCAATCGAAAAAATTCCTAGAGATTCGGGTAGCTGAGAAAATTCTAATGTTAATTAATACCAAACAAGATAGGTTTATCTCAAAAGATGCATTGGCTAGACAAAGAAAACTATTTGGTTCAGATGAAAGATAAAAAAATGGCTAGTCGAAGAAAACTTTTTGGTTCAGATGAAAGATAAAAAAATGGCTAGTCGAAGAAAACTATTTGGTTTAGATGTGGGAGCAAATGTGGATTCTCCTCCACATTTGCTCCTTATGGGGATTTACATGTAAATGTGGAGCAAATGTGGGTTTTGGGAGCAAATGTGGCGCCAGGATTGTCAATTATACTCTACTCTTACTATGTCCAGTGCTAACCTATTCATTTCAATTTTCAGGTTCTCTAGCCTATCTACTTGTTTCATACTTCTAACATTCCGCGCTCCGACTCGCAACATGTTCCGGTCTCTTATTCTGAATTTTCCGATCGCATCCTCCGGAGCAGTCCCCTCCCGGAGATCCGAATGGGGGACTATTTTAACTCCGGAATCTTTTACCCCAGAGAATGCCATCATGTTTATTACAATTTATGTACGCTGAGTAAAAATCTACCACTTACATTTAATGTATCAGGTATGTTATATTAAATACTGCATTATTTTTGCAAGATAGCGTGTGTTTTCCCAAATTCATCTCCTGATATAATTCTTCCCTGATAAGAGTTGATATTTTCACTTTTTATTGTTAGTTTATTCAATATAAAACAAAGATGAATCACTAAGCTGTACGACTTCCACAACAGGTCCGACATGAGAGGTATACGCAATGCAAAACCAATGCACAGAACCGAGCATGTACTAACGAATAAGGTGGAATTATTTTCGGGTATTGCTTTAGCGTATCTCTTCGTATGTAATGTCCGTAGAGAAAATCTTTTTGCTGAATTAAATCGAGTCGTCTACAGTGCAGAGTGTATGATTAAAATTGCTAAAGGAATGAAACCGAATGCGAATAGCTTTAGAAATTCCTCAATTAATTAACGGAAATTTACCCACGCTTCAATACAAATGACTCTTTCTAAATGATTTGATCTGAACAAGAAACAGAACATTATACTGTAGTTATAGATATCGTATTTCGGGACATCGCATATTAGAAAGCGCTTATACCTTGATGCTGTACCGGTTTTTAATTTCACTGGATTTATAACTGATAGAAATTGAAGATATGAGAGCGATACACAAAAGAATTAAAATTCATTTTCTGTCTAAAGGTTTTAGTGTGTAGGTATGTGTATTATTTTACTACCATAGTTCATAAACATTAGACGCAAATCCATTAGGGTAAAATCAAGTAGCTCTTGTCTTTGTTTGAATAGGCTTTTTATAGAGACCTAAAAGTGCTCTCTAGAATTTACATAAACAGTTTTAAATATACATTGAAGTTTAAAGCAATATATTCTCCGAACACCGCGCACAGAAGGAATAAAAACTAAGTGCTAAATATCGAAACATCTTATACCGAACGTGTTCTGAAAATGCAGATCACGTTTTGATACACTTTACAACTTCTGGGATGGATTTCGTATTCCAGTCAATACCAAATGGCCGAACTTATACATAAAAGATACAGCGTTAAGTAAAGTCTAGTTCTGTCATTTCACTAAGAGTACAAATTACAAGTAATTGCAGCAGCTGAAAAACCAATTCAAACGTTTAATTTGTGGTGATTAAGGTTGAAATTCGTTAAAGTTAGTTTCTTGGCAGAGCATTTAAAATACTGATAATTAGGCTTAGGATAATTATGCATTTGCATATTTGTATATGGAAATGCCTTTTTATACATTGCTATCAATAAATGCGGGTTTTAATCATTTGGAGTATTAATGCATATTTGCATTATTTTCAGTTTAAAATTTGCAAATCTGCAATCATCTCGTATTATATTACTTACAAATATACACTACCTACAATATTGGTAATTAAAGAATTTTTTTCGATATAATTTAAAAATCCAGTTTGTGTCTTGATACTCGCAACGCGCACAATATTGTCTTTGTCTAGGCAAGTCTCTACTATTCGCCCCATTATCCACTTGCAAGGTGACAAGTTTTCATTTCTAATAAGAACAACTTGTACCTTCTTGGAGATCAGTATTACCTTTCCACTTATACCACTATTGTAACTGGGCCAGGAAAAATGAAACAATCGGTTCCAAAAGCTTTAGTTAGCTTCTGAATCAATTTATATCTTGTAAGCTGATTCAACTTAATATCAACGCTGTCAAGCGGATCAAATACATTAGTCATGGTTTTTTCAATTAAAAAGTGAGGTGTTAAAGACAAAATCATTTGGATCAACATGGCGTGCAAAGATTGTAAATTGAGTGTTGCCTCATTGGTACGAGAAAGGTGATGAACTCTTATGTAAAATGCATCCCCAGTTACACAATATAAATGAAATTTAACTCCCTTAACATTACTTTTCCATAATCCCTCAAAATTTGGTGTATTTTGTGTAATAAAATGCCACACTATACCATGAAGTGCACAGCCGCTAAATAATTCGTCCTGAGTATTATTTAAAAATTCAAATAGGGTCTTCAGTTCTCTTACAGCTCCTACAAAGTTTGACACTGTTATGTCCTAAGCCAAGTGAACTGTTAATTCACAAATAACTGACAGAACACATTGCTTTATTTGGAAGGGTTGCCACTAATACGCATAACGTTTTCTTATTTTTATAACAGGGTTGCCCGTTGTTCTAATAATACACAACATTATTTTTCCCTTTTTTCTATATGTCTAAGCGTACAGGTGCTTTCCTCTGGCGATTGGATCGCCGTGGTATAACACTATTATCTTTTGGCACCTCCCCCATTTCTTCTTCTGAACCAGCTTTAGAGGCAAGGTCAACCTGTGGCAGCATAATTTCCTACCGTGGGTCAATACTATCAAGCTCTACATCGCCTGAATTCTCCAATTCACGGGGAATAAATGGTTTACTTGTCACAGATATATTTACAATTCGTTTCCTATGTTGGTCTACATGACATAACCAAACAAGTTCATCACATTTTACAAGGTAAGTATTCACGCCTACTTGCTTTATAATTTCACCAGGTATCCATTTAGAACTATTTTGTACTAGTAGCCTAACATACACTTTGTCGGTAGTATAATACTTTGTAATCTGTTTTATAGGTATCTCTTTCAAAGTCCCGTGATTTAATTAAATATAATTAATTTAAATTATTAATTAATTAATTAATTAATTAATTAATTAAATATAACCTAGTTCTAGGCTTATACTTAAACATCATTTCTGCTGGCGTAAACTCAGTTACTGTAGAAGGAGTGTTACGGTATTATAATAATACATTTGACAATCTAGCACTGAATGTACTAGTACCATATGATCTATTCTTGACCATTAATGAGTTTTCTAAATAAGCTTTATTAGTTTGCACCCCTCTTTTCACAGCATCGTTTGACTGTGGGTGATGCGGGGGCTATGAATTAACATTATACCGTTTATATTACAAAACTACTTGAACTCCATCCCATTAAATGGTGGAACCTTCTCACAAACTAATTTGACCGGTAGACCAAGGACTGCAAAGGTTTGTTTCAACTTATCTATTGTGCCAACAGCACTGGTACTGGACATTACATGAACATCTATCCACTTTGAATAGATATCAATAATTAAAAGCAAAACATGCCATTCATTATGTAAGAAATCAATATGAACACGCTCTAAAACATATAGAGCATTTGCCCACTGCACTAAAGTAAAATTATGCTTTGAATGCTGATTATAATCACATATCTCACACTGTGATATGAATTTTTCAATATCTTGAGTAACATTTGGCCAACAAAATAATGACCTAGCTAACATCTTAGACCGCACTACCCCAAAGTGTGATGCATGTAATAAGTTTAATACTTGCTCTCGTAAACTTTTCGGAACTATGACCTTATTTTGCTACATTAAACAATCCCTTTCTATGGACAATGGCTAACGAATTAGTATAAATGGCTTATACACATTTTCTTTAATATCCGCTACATTTGGCCATCCTCTACTAGTTAAATCCAAAACTTTTATTAATACCGGATCCTTCCTAGTTTTCCCAGCTACTTCTTTTGCTGGCAATGAAAATTCTTGACTTTCATTAAAACTATGAATATAATCAACATTTGTGTTTCCTTTTAATGGCAATCGTGATAACGTATCTGCGTTCAAAATACCAGTACCTTTCCTGTACTCAATTTTATAATCATAAGCTGACAAAAATACTGACCACCTAATCAACTTATTAGCTGACACCGCCTGCACATATGTCTTTATCTGGACTGAAAATGATTTTTAATGGTTGATGATCGGTTAATAATATAAATGATCGCCCGTATAAATACTTATTAAATTTCTTTACCCCAAAAATGATTGCTAGTGCTTCTTTTTCTACTTGTGAATAATTACACTCTGCTTTTGAAAGTGTGCTAGAAGCAAAAAATTGGTCTGTAGACATTATCTATTCTGTGGCTTAAAACTGCTCCTACACCATAAGCGCTGGCGTCACATGTCAATACAATAGGTAGCTTCGGGTTATAATGTACCATAGACTTGTTGTGAACCAACATTTTTTACTTAATTTAAATGCTATTTCACATTCTGCTGACCTTACATGTGATTTTCCAATGCTCCACCCGGAGGTACTACATTGGCCAGGAGGCAAGTTTTTGTTGCCTGAAAATTTAGAATTTTGCCGAACCCTTGTCGTTCCAGGCAAGGTAGGGATCTTTAACGTGCGTGACAACACACACACAGAACCACCATTTAACCTCTCATCCGAACGAAGGCGCAATTTTTGTGAAAAATGCTCACCTGCCATTTTTCAAGTAGTCGGCCGTGTCGGGATTCGAACCCAGGACCTTGGGATGCGTAGTTTTACGCACATTCTGCTGACCACACAAATTTGATGTTTTTCTTTTGCAAATCGTACAAGGGTTTAAGAACCGTTGAACTAGAAGGCAGAAATTTGTATAAAAAGTGAGAAGACCTAAATAGGCACGTGCTTGTTTTAAATCTGTAGGACTAGGCGCATTTAAAATAGCTTCTATTTTATAATCAGTTAGTCAATGCCTTTCTTACTAATTTTGTGGCCTAAATATTCTACTTGTCTACAGAAAATTTACACTTAGAATAATTAACCTTTACATTGTACGTTCTGAACCTGCTAAGAACGATGACTAAATTGTTATAACAGCCTAATATATCTTTACCTTTTATGAGAATATCGGCAAGAAAACAATTTTTTTCATTAATGACACACAAAATGCTATCCATAAAATTTTGGAAGATAAATGGTGCGCTAGTCAAACCATACATTATCCGTTTGTACCGAAAAAGACCTAAATAAGTGTTTATTGTGAGTAACTTTCTTGACCCATCATCTAACTTAAGTTGTTGATATACATATAATAAATCAATCACACAAAAAAATTCTGCTTCTGCTAATGAGGACAGTAGATCATTTATATTGGGCAACGGGTAATGTTCAACGACTATAACTTTATTGATCGATACTTTAAAATCTACACATATTCTTATTGAACAATTTTTCTTTGGTACTACTACTACCGGACTAGCCCATTCCCTTGATACCACTGGCTCAAGTACATCTAACTTAACCATATTTTCAATTTTAGCCAATACTTTATCTTTGAGAGAAAAACGTAGTGCAAATGGTGTAACGAATACGATTATCTGCTTCTTAAATATACGCTTTTGTTCCATATACCTATTCAATAAATATTAAATTCCAATAGAAACAATATATTACGAATTCATACATAGAGCTTCACCTATATTTAAATATTCAAAGTAAGATTTAAGATCTCTTCTATTTGTATGTATCTTGATACAATATCCCCTTTTCTGCGCGTGCTTGGATAGCAACGTAGCCTCGTGGTCAAGCTTTATTTGATATCGGGATGTAATCAGCGAGGCAAGTGTTAACGTGGGCCAGCAAGTTTTGATAAAACATGCCGTCCCAGAAAGAAGTGAAGTGGTGTCGACGAATACCATGGCTTCATTTTTAGTTGTAGTATTGACCCAAGTATAGTCAAGAAAATATATTTACGGTAGGTGAATAATTCTCAAACTTACTTTTAAAATCATTTTCCCCATTTCTTTTCAGCGCAAGTACGAAAGTACGAAAGTATGAATTTATATTGAAGTAAAGTAAAAACAATATAGATTCGCAAACACGTAATAAGCCCTTCTGGATGTTGGTTGTACTGAAAGTGCAGTTTTAAATGTTGCTATGCGAGAGGGTGGAAATTTCTACATATGTTTGGTTAGTATAGAGGTCAAGCTCGGGCACATGTATCAGCCGCGCGCACCTGCCATTGTAAGTACCTAGATGTTTAAAGAATTTGGTTGCCTAGCAGATATTCAGCGGTGAGTCATCCTCAATTTTAGAGCTATATTCAGTTCATGGAACCATCATTTACAATGTACAAATAATTCTTGAAAATTTTATATATGTTTACTTAAAATTGAAACGCGAAATTTTTGTGAAATTTTTATGGTCATTTAAATTGATATACTTAAAATTTTGTTCAAAATTTAATAGTCGAATAGTTCATAAATGTTCGTATTATTTCAAAGGCATTTCTATAAAATAATTTTGAAGTTACAAGGTTATACTAAAATGTTTGCATAACTAAACATGTGATACGTTGGTATTTGTTTGTCACATTATAGTGTATAATTTTTTTGACAGTACACCTGAAGTACAGCTTAATTCAGACAATAAGTGTTTTTTGACCTTTAATTCCATCAAATATATCAGTTAAAAACATATTTCTGTAATCTACAAAAAGTCTAAGCATTTAACTTAATTCTTGTAAACTCGAACAGGATCCTATTCAAGTATCATAATTAAACTGTAATATAAAAATGAAAACCATATATTTCTTATAGAGAGTTAACGTAAATTATTCAATTATAAATGTCATATGAGTATTCAAAGATTAATACTAGATCTTAATAAAGTAATTATTTCGAAAGTCTCGGTACAGATAACTTTGTACAAGCGATGTATTTATATATTTTTTACAAATTAATATGTTGTCATAAAGCTTTCTTTCATTAAAGTCAGCAGTAATTGTTCTATAGAAGCAAACAACCACATTTATGAAGTTTTTGTAGTGAAAAGAGAGATATTATTGGTGTTGGTTCAGATTTTTTTTTGAAGCATAATTTTTGCCATTTGATCTTTCTTTACTTTAATTTTTTTGTTATAAAGTGACTAGGCTCTAACGTAGCCCTAGCCTAAAAATATTTAGAAGTGATTAAATTTTCAGGTTGTACGAGAACGTCGTTCCCATTCTAGTTTGCAGAGTCAAAAGTAAGTATTATTTTTTTTACATGTTGCTCGTCTTAAGGATTTTTTTTCTTTTCGAAGATTTCCGTATCTGATCTTCGGATAGATTCTCATTATAACATTCATTAAGATACGGTGCGTCCAATAATTTTTTTTTTATCGTATACCATCCTACGACCCTAGCTCATAGCTCTGCCCTAAGTTGAAGAAGTTTAGCTGGCCGGAAGATCTTTTTAGAGGTTCTTGTTAATCTTCTTTGAGAATTAAACCACTCATAGTGAGATTAATAGAAGATTAACAAGAATGCTATACAAACCACAAACAGGGAGTATCTTTTTAGAGGGTCCTTTTTTTCTCAAAGCCATTTACCATCCTCTTTACCCTGGGCTTAAATTTTAAACAGGAACCCCTCATAATTTATCGAGGCTCTGCCGCCTATAAGGTAGAGTAGACACACACTATTTACCTTTTGAGGAATTGCGAGTGTAACAATGACTTACCAAATATGGGTTGAGTACCCTCTTTCACTGCTACACGGACCTTGACTTTTGAGTGGTCTGTTATAAACAAATTGCAAAACTGTGATTTTATTTTACTTAACCCATCGGCATTTTGTAAACTATGTTATACATTATTGCAGCATTCTAAGTTATGATTTACATTTGCCCTCCAATCTGAATATAAAACATCCATCCCGTCCCTACCTAATAGCGGTACAAAATTCTTTTTAACCGAATAACCAGTAATTTTAAATGTTCTATTTTACTATCTTTCCTTACTACCACATCTACTCCCCCTAACACAGAAAATATAATCTCCATTTAACACACTTAACTTACATTTTACATTATACAACTTACAATCTGTAAATAACTTACGATACAGATTCTCACTTAAAATAGACAAATGGACCTAGACGGTCCCGTATCCACTTTCATACATACTAATTTACCATTTACATTCACTTTTATGATTTCCGCTGTACTACCATTACTATTTATGGCCTCTGGCATTCCTGTAATGCAATGCACTTGTCCAATTGTAACTTCTTCGACTTCTTTTATCTCTGTCTCACCCGAACTTGACTGCCTATTTTCCTCCATGCTATAAATTTTTCTGAGACTTCTACACATTTTTGATGTATGGCCTATCTTACCACATGTAAAGCAATGCCAGCTGTAAAGCTTGACATGTATTAGGATTGTGTTGACGTCCACAGCGAAAACATTTGCTGCTTGTAGCTACTTGCTTATACGTCCTAAATGGTAATTGACTTGGACCTTCTTTCTTGTAAACTGAGGATGAGTTAGACTTCCATTGAACTTCATTTTTTAACGGTTTTGGACTTTACCAGTAATTCTGCCGCTTTCATGCTTTTTACGATAGCATATGCTTCCGTAAATGTTATTGTTTCTTTTTCCTCTAATGTCCGCTTCTGAGTGTTAGTGTTGCAAACTCCACAGACTAATCTATCACTCAATGACTGATCAAAAAAATCACCAAAATTACACATTTTTGACAATTGTTTTATAACTGATATATATTCAGTAGCGCTCTCTTCTGGTTTTTGGTTCCTATTGTAGAATTTAAACCGTTTAACTATGACGCTGGTCTTCGGCGTAAACATTGTTTTCAATGCTGTTACTAATTCAATATAAGTTTTTGCAATTGGTGTATCCGGATACAAGAACGTTTTTAAGGCACTGTATTGCTTACCTCCAAGCAATGTAATTAAGGTTGGAACCTTCAATTCTTTGCCAGTTTTTTTTACTAGAATAAACTGTTGCAACCGTTCTTCGCACGATTCGAACGATTCGTTTTCTTCTTTAAATTCTTCAAAATTCATTTCCAATTTTTAAGTACTGACATTTATGACTTTTATAACTTTTCCAATATCCACGTCGCCAATAATGTTATGTCCTAGGTCAAGTAAGCAGTTAATTCACAAATAACCGACAGAACACATTGTTTTATTTAGAATAATTCATACAAGCTTTTTACACATCTGACATCTTAGAACAAAACCCGAACCTCACAGGGTTGCCACTAATACGCATAACGTTTTCTTATTTTTATAAGAGAGTTGCCAGTTGTTCTAATAATACTCAACAGACCCGTTATCTAAGTACAAATGCGACGGTTTCCTACGACGTGCTACAAGTAGTCTTAAAGGTGCTAACAAAATCTCTGTAGCAAAACTAGTTACGAATTCCATTATGCACAGCTTTTGTTGTAAAACATAAATTGACAAATATAGGCCTGTAACCCTTTCACTCTCGTCGGGATATATTTAGCCCAAGCAACGTTCAAAAAAATCCTAATTTTTATAAACTCCATTGAAATAGAATTCGGATGGCATATTTCAGTAGTTTTTATATCTGCTGTGTATTTGAAAAGTAGAGACATCTAGATAAAGCGATGTTAACTAAAAAAATAGCTTTAAAAAAAACTACGTGTTAACATTGCTCCATGAAATTGGTGTTTTTAACAGTTTTTCTAACCGAATAAAAATTATTTTGCTTGTCTATTTGTACATATATAACTATCCAAGTAAGTAATAAGTTTTTACTGTTGATTATGTTTTTTATTAATGTAATTAGTAAAATATGTAGCCTGGGATCATATGTCCCTACAGTCTTTTTTCTTCGGATAAATTTGTCCCAACAGATATGAACTATGATTTTTTTTCAGGATGTCCAAAGTTAACTTACAAAGAACTTGATGAAATTGATGATATACACTATAGTAGCGATGAAAGTCTAAAAATAAAGATGTAGTTTTATCATCTGATGAGCAAAGTGAAGAAAGCACAAATGAAGAAGAATCAAGTAATGAATCAAGTAATGAAAACGGAAATATAAACGATATAGTATTGAATCCAACGAATTCAGTGTATCATATGGTTTGGTCAAATATAAATTCAAAAAATGTTGTTCCTAGAATTATTTTGTCACAAAGGAAAATTCCACTTATCACAGATCAATTGAATCAGGGTAGTTCTGTAACTGAATGTTTTCTATAATTATTTCCGCGTAGTTTGTTTATTTACAATAGTTATTGCACAAATTGGAAGCTTAAAACTTTAGAAGAAGAACGGAAGAAGCAAATGATTAGAATTTGTCCTTAAGAAATGATGCTACTAACTGGTGTTATGCTAGTCATGCTTTATAATAGAGTTCTTACTTTCGCCCATTATTGATCTAATATAACAAATCTCTTGGAAACGACTGCATCTGGAATACAATTTCAAGAAATAGATTCAAATTTCTCTTATCAAAGGTATATTTTACAGAACCAAATAAACCTAATAATGCAAACAAAACATATTATATTGACACTACTATTTCATGCCTGAAAAAAGTTTTATGAAAGCCAGTGCAACGTGGTATAAAACTTTGGACAAGATACGATTCAGATACCGGTTATATTTATGACGTAAATGTTTATGCTGGCAAAAACGATGCTAATTCTTCTGGCACCTAAGAAGAACAAGTAATGAATAAATTAGCTTCTACAATTGCAGGCAATACCTCAGTTCATATTATGGATGAAATTGATTATGCAGCTGCAGGTACGTACATTTCAACAAGAGAAAATGTATCAAAGCTTGAAGGAAAGCTAAAACTAGGACAATCGCAAGCGAGCAATAAAATTGGCACTCTAGCTGTATGATGGTAAGATACCAAAGATTTCATCCAACTGCCATAAACCTGATGAAACTCTGTTAGTCGAAAATTAGAACATGATACCACAGCTAATATTTCTTGTTCAGTGGCTACTGAATTTTATAACCTTTATGAGAGGCGTAGATTTAACCGATAACATGACATCTTTGTATGATCTCAAAAGTGGTGGAAGAAGATTTACTACATGCTCCTCATGATGGCTGTGTACAATTCATTTATTCTGTACACTGAAGTCAATCCCAAAAATAAAAGTCTCATTTTTGAGTTTTCCTGTTGAGTTGGCTGAAAATCTTATCAACATCGGCCGCCAAGGACTAACAAGAAAAAAAACACAACAAGTTGGTCGTCGTAGTGTGGTAGTTACATTGATGAGTAATTGTTTTATAAAATTAAGTAAAAGATATATGAGCAGCCAAAAATATGATTGATTCAAGTTAGATGAAATTAAAACGTTTTCGCTATTTTGAGCTTCATCAGTAACATAAAAATTATTTAAAAAGAAATTTGGTATAACTTTAACGTTGTATCCTAAATAATACATAGTTTTCATGCATAGGTAATGCTGTTCTTTTATGTTACAATCTGAAAAAGACATTAAATAAGCAAGTGAAAGAAATTATTTATCTTACCATTCGGATTTTGTTAAATTAATTTTTTTTTAAAAAATGGGAATGGAATTAAAACACATCCCAAAACTAATGTTATATAAAGGTTTTAAAAAACGGATTCTTCAAAATTATAGGTGTAATTTGACTACATTCGAATATCTTAAAAAAATGTAAAAGGCTATAAAATAGTAGTTGAAGTGTTCTAGCGTGGTTTGCTAAAGCTTAGTTAGGTTAAAAATTTTGTTGTATATGCGCATGCCATAAGTTTGTATGTATATCTCAGAGTACTCTTAAGTGGTTTTAAGATAGAGTAAGTTATAATAATTGTAATAGTAGAATAATGTGGTGATATTGGTTAGTTTAATATTAGCTTTTTATATTGGTGATGTTATTGTGGACTAGTTTATATTGGATTTATTATTTTTTATTATAATGTTTTTTTAATAAAGTTATAGTAATTATTATTTAAATTTTCAGTATTTGTATGATCGTTTATTGCATATGGTGTTTTTTTTTATTTCAATGCTTTCTAATAATGCTCTTTTTTTTAATTGGATTCTTTGTGTATAATTTTTGGTGTTTTTACATAAAAATTATAGTAACATAACCTTTCTTTGTTACAGAAACACAAACTCCTTTCAAAATAACCATTTAGAATTTATAAGAAAAACTATATCCTGATTAATAAATAATGCATATACAATTAAAAATTTTTTAAAACAAAAAATTATAAAATGCAAACTAAATTTAGAAACATCACAACCACATTCTGAAATTATACATTTTTTACATTAACTACAACTCTTTTAAAAAAAAATCAAATTAAATTACATCACAAAATACTAAAAAAATTTTCAAATTTAGAATAAAACTATCTAAATAATAAAAAAAAACTCAAACCAATATTCAAATTATATACATTATATTATTCAAGAAACATGGATTAAAAATCTCACAAATATTCAAATTCCAACTGAAGTCAAATCTATAATCCAATATGGACCAAAATTCAGTATCAGTATATATAATCTTAAAACCGCCCAATTAGAACAATTTATTATTACTATAGCATCAGCATTTGAAAAAATTGTATCAGCCAACCAACAAATTACAAGAACTCTTCAATAAATTATACAAACCAAAAATATAATATGCTATTACCATCAAACGTTGAAAAAACAAAAAAAATTTTAAACCAATATTCTTATATTATATTAACAGAAGCAGATAAAACACAAACAACTGTAATTATAAAAAAAGAAGACTAAAATAATAAAATGAAAGAATTACTTAATGATAAAGAAACATATACACGGCTAACCAAAGATCCAACTCAAAATATTCAACAACAAAATAACTTACACATCAAACAACTACTAAACAACAATTATGTTACAAACATTGAATATAAAAAATTAATCACACACAATAGCACATCCCCAACTATTTACGGTTTACCAAAACTTCAGAAAACGAATTTCCCACTACGCCCAATTGTTGCCTCATAATAGTCCAACTTATAATTTATCAAAATTTCTATCAAACATATTAACCAAAGTTGTCAATAAACATACTTACAATACCAAAGATTCTTGGTCTTTCAAAAAACTTAATCAATATAGCCTTATATTACCTACGGATCACAAACTTTATTCATTTGATGTAGTATCATTATACACTAACATTCCTATCGATTTAGCCATTACTGCATTGACAAACTATTGGGAAAAAGTATCATATCACACAAACATACCTAAAGCTAATTTTATAACCATAACCAAATTTATACTATAAAATTCATTTCTCTCACATATATTTTATACAACATTTTGGTGTACCTATGGGATCACCAATTTCCTGTAGTATTGTAAATTTGTCCTAATGGAACTTGAACTATTAATATTAAATAAATACAAAAATACAAACAATATATCTTTTTACACCCCTTATGTCAACGATATGCTTATAAAAATTAAATACAATTCATTATTGAAAGTTTTAACAATTATCATCCCCCATTACAATTCAAAATAGAAAAGAAAAACCAAATACATCAATAAATTTTCTTGACTTAACCTTATGCAGAAACAACAACGGAACAATTACAACTAATTGGTTTAGAAAAACAATTAAAACGGATAGATACCTAAATTACAACTCATCAACCTCAATTAATTACAAAAAAAGTGTTATATACGGTTTAGTTGACCGTGCCATTAAACTATCTGATCCTAAACTTCATAAAAGTAATATACAAATAATTAAAAATATGTTATTAAAAAATAATTATCCATTATCCTTCATTAAAAAAAAATATACAAGAAAAAACAACTAATAATAAAAAAAGCAATAATAATCTAAATGATTCAATAAATTCACAATCCAATTTTCTTAGTTTAGAATTCAATAATCACCAATACAACCAATCTTTTATTACTTCAACTATTCCATTTATCCCTTATTTATCAGAAAAAATTGCCAAAATCTTAAATACACAACAAATTAAAATAATATACAAAAATACAAGCACTCTGAAAAACATATTTTCACAAAATTAAAAGACAACCCTAAATTAGAATTTAACTAAAACCTAGTTTATAAAATTAATTGCAATCATGCAATGCCATCTACGATAAACAAAACAATACTAAAAAAAAAAAAAGTTGCTACATCAACAATCTATTAAAGAAAAGCCTTTAAGTCCTAATAAACCAAATACAGCTTTATCAGACCACGCAGTAAATAATTGCCATTCTTTTAATTTAAAAACACTAAAAGTTATACACAAAGAGTCCAATTTAAGAAAAGGACTATTATTAGAAAACATTGAAATAAAAAAAACACCATATGCAACAAACTATCATACAGATACTGAAAATTTAAATAATAATTACTATAACTTATTACCATACAACACATAAAGAGAAACAAACACTTTATTAAAAACATTATAATAAAAAAATAATAAATCCAACATAAACTAGTCCACAATAACATCACCGTTATAAAAAGCTAATATTGAATTAACCGATATCACCACATTATTCTACTATTACAATTATTATAACTTACGCTATCTTAAAACCACTTAAGAGTACTTTGAGATATACATACAAACTTATGACATGCACATATACAACAAAATTCTTAACCTAACTAATCTTTAGCAAACCACGCTAGATCACTTCAACTACTATTTTATATCCTTTTACATCTTTTTAAGAAATTCGAATGTGGTCAAATTACACCTATAATTATAAATAATTTGTTTTTTAAAACCTTTATATAACATTAGCTTTGGGATGTGTTTTAATTCCTTCCCCATTTTTAAAAAAAAAATCAGTTTAACAAAATCAGAATGGTAAGACAAATAATTTCATTCCACCTACTTATTTAATGTCTTTTTCAGATTGTAATATAAAAAATAAGCATTACTTATGCAAGAAAACTATATTATTAGGATATAACTTTAAAATTATACCAATTTTTTTTTAAAAAAATTTTATGTTATTGATGAAGCTTAAAATAATAAAAACGTTATAATTTTAATATACTTGAATCAGTTATTTTTGGCTGCTCATATATCTTTTACTTAAATTTATACAAAAATTCCACAACCGTATCAAATTTTATACAATTGATGAGTATTGTTGGCGACCATTTACTCGTTCCAGGTAAATCGAGTCGGTTGAGGTGGGTGAGGTATAATAAGCAAAAAAAGGACAAGCGTACAAAATATGTGTGCAAAATGTGTGATGTGCCATTATGTTCTGATTGTTTCACACCTTGACATATAAAAGAGTTGGGACTATATATCCAGCGAAAAGAATACTATTGCGATATACAATCCCATACAAATTTTTCAAAAAGTCTCAAAAATAAAATATTTTAGAATTTCATCTACTAGAGTACATTTTCGTAATCTTTTTCTAAGAAATTTTTTTTTTTGAATCAGGAGTGAAAGGGTTAGAAACTCGGATCAATGTCCTTTGCGGTCCTTTAACAAATATTCTAATCCAGTTATTGTAAATGGACTTGAAACCTTAACACGATTTTCGGGTAAGTCTGCCATAATAGAATTAATTAAAATAAGCTTAAATCGAAAACATCTTATACAGTTTCTAATTACGGTTTTGGCAATAGACATACCTAAGATAAGCCAATAATTTTAACACACTATACAATAATAGTTGAGGACAAGAATGTTACAACTGAATATGCAAGTACTCAAATACCAATCGAATGAATGGATGCTTACCATCTAATAGACGTGGGTGTTTTCTGTCTTATACCAAAACGGAATTTCTCAAACGTACACCGACGCGTTGCAAATGATTTGTACCTACAAACGATGCCAAAGAAGATAATTAAGTTTTTAGATGAAACACCTTTTCAGATCTTAAAAGGTTTATTTCATAAGAAAAGGACTCAATTTGAGCTAATTGAATAAACTTGGCCTGCTCTTATCCAATTCGCTTACCGTTAATAGACCAAATTGCCTGACCCCATTTCTAGTATTCGAAATATATCGAGAACAATAAACAAAACCTAATCAATTTTAAAAATCGAGAAAATCGAGAAAATATTTCTAAAGGCTCTCCTTTAATTACTGTCAAATTCTTGACATCGCGCTTTACTTCTATTTCACTTAAGTAATCTAAAGAAAACTTGACCACTGACTATGAAATAACAAAAACGAAGTACCATGGAACCATAGTTGGTAATTTAATAGTTTATCTGGATATAATTTTTTTGGAAGCAACAGCGGAGGGATTCTGCTTTGTAGTTAAATAATTCCCCTTTCTGATGTCCACAAGGTTTGAATATTCCGAAACTTTACTTGCTGTAAATAATTGCAAATTGCCGAAACATGTTATTAATCCAATGTAGTACAATTTGACAATCTCACAACAAAAAATAATCACAACTGCGATACAAAGGACTTTTAATATTGTTTATCAACCTGGCTAACAAAAAAACTCCACAAAGTTCTAGTCTAGAAATTTCTATAACTTTCAAAGGTTCTAGCTTTATTTTGGCATATAACAATTGAACACGAATTTCACTGTTTGAATCGACTGTGCGCTTATAAATTGCAGCACTATATGTATCCTTAAAAGCATTACTCAATCCATAAAGCTCCTTCAAATAAACATCTCTGCACTTAAAAATAGAAAGTGCCTTTGAGGAATCGTCTCTCCAAACAATCCTTTATAAATATCTATCATCAGGATGTAGTAAAATTTGATGATACATTTTTACAATATCTGAAACAACTGCGAACGAATGTCCTTTAAATCGAACTAGAATTTCAAAAATATCATTTTGAATCGCTGAACTTGCAAACTGTATATCATTAGAGAAACACCAGAACTAGTACAAGCAGAACTATTAAAAACTACTTCTAACTTTGTGGTTCGGCTGCTTTTTTGCATGATACAGCAAAAACAACCCTTAACACTTATAATATTATTATCGACCTAAATCATAATATTCCTTCATAAAGGGAGCGTATTCCCATTTAAATTGTGCATTTTCTCAAATTGCTTTTCTAATCGTAACATGCATTTTACTGCACCGGAATTTGAAACACAACTCTAAAAACGAACTCTTTAATGGAATTTTCACGATAAACTTTCTATTATCAGCTCTAGAAGTAGTATTTTTATAATCATGTTCACAAAACTGGTCGTCGTCAGACAAAAAAAATACTTTTATTAAACTCCTCTATAGACTAGAATTTTTGTAATTAGTTTTCTATTAAATGTGTTACAAAATAACATTGAAGCGTTGTGATTGGACCAGAAAAACTTCCTAAAACAACGTATCTAAATATCGTGTTTTGCAAAATTAGCAGATTTTATCCTAATAAAATTTAGCCATCACGACGTAAATTCCAAAATAAATTAATAACACTCAAAAGATTAATAAAGCTTCTCACAATAAAATTGGAATTGAATAATTGAACATTGGACGGAATTTTCAACTCAAAATCATTGCATACCGGTGGATTTCCTGTAATTTTGGGTACCACTAAACCGGAGATATAGAACAAAACTAATTATGTATTGAACGAATTCTAATGTTGCACTTCTTATACTACTACCGCGATGTGGAAGGCAACGGGAAACCACCACATTACCTCCCAAGTACACAGCGTACCTAAATTGTAATAAAAATGACGGCATTCTCTGGAGTAAAAGATTCCGGAGTTAAAATAGTCCCCCATTCGGATCTCTAGGAGGGGACTACTTTGGAGGATGCGATCGGAAAGTGCAGAATAAGAGTCGGGAACATTGCCAGTCGGAATTTTGAATGTTAGAAGTATGAAGCAAGTAGGTAAGTTAGAGAACCTGAAAATTTAAATAAGTAGGTTAGCACTAGACATAGTAGGGATTAGCAAAGTTCGGTGGCCACAGGCGCGGGATTTTTGTAGTGGAGACTTCAGGGTAATTCATACAGGAGCAGAAGAAGGAAATTCGGGTGTAGGGATAGTTATGCAAAAAAAGATAGGACACTGTGTAGAAAATTACTTACAAAAGAACGAAAGAGTTCTCATGGTTAATCCTAACTTCATAATTAATCCACCCTAAATAAAAATCTAACAAACCTAAAATCTAACAAACCTAACAAACTCTAACAATCTAACAAACCTAAAAATCTGACAAACTGAACCAACAACTAAAAACAAAAACTAAAAACAGGGTTTAAATAATGGTATCCCTAGCGCTGACCTTGGAGTGTACCCGATCAACAAGACACAAGCAAAATGAGAGGGGGAAACATCCGTAATACCAGATAGCAGACGTCAGCTCTGCTTACCAGTGCGACCTGAAGGGTCGTCTTAAAACTATTCAAATCTAGCTAACTAATTTAAGTCCATCCCTAGCTTTCCCTATCATTCCCTAACTGATTTATATTATGATTACAATCTTCACAATTCTACTCTTCCTTCCCAAATATATACTGCAACCAAAATGGCGACAGAACGTCAAACAAAACAAATATGCCACAAAATACTACAATACATGCTAATAAATATAAAGAGTAAATATAAAATATAAATAAATATAATTATATAAATATATAAATGTCTAATAAGCGTTAAACACATATAGCAGTGCACAAAATAGCAAAAGCATCACCCTATTTATCAGGTGCACTCGCACAAGCATTATGTCGGCTAGCGCCATTACGCACAAAACGTGCTTGTTAAATTATTTCAAAACAACTAATTAATGTAAATCAATGCTTGTGCGAGTACAGCCGCCACAATTTAAGTCTTGCCTCGATAATAAAATTCTCCAGCATCCGAAGATCTGGTCGTCTGCCTACATCTAACTGTAACTTACTTCTAAGGGGAAGATGGGGTGCACTGCTAAAGTCCTGGTGGGTAAGCACTAAATGTCCTGGGGGAATCATAATCACTATCACTTCACTTTCAAGTCTTGGGGGATGCGCGGTTTCACTCTATTTTATTATCTTTGTTTATTTTATTGATTTAATTTAATGAGGGCTACTGATTTATTTGTTATTGTTTATTTGTTATTATTTATTCCCGATTTCCCGATTTTCCGCACATAATTATGAAGATAGGCAGTGATTGTATTAATGGTGTGGGGGTTTTTCGTTCTTATTGGACATTTGGGTATAATTATCATGTTTTTTTTTAATATCAGGTTTTGGTTATATCTATGCTCGTATCCTTACTCACGCCAAGTCAATCTAAAATTTTCCAATTCTCCCACCAACCCCACCGAATTTTACACGCGGTTGTTATTGTCTAATCTCGCGACCCTTCCCGCAAATTCTTTTAAGGCTGTCCAGAACGCCTTCTGGTTGACCACTTCCCCGACTTCCTCTAGGCTCTTTGGTCATGCCAGACCTAGGATAGCTAGTTTGCTATCAGCCAACCCTCGATTTCCCGCCTCAAGCGGGCAGTCGAAGAGCACGTGCTCTGCGCTTTCCGCGGCCTCGCCGCATTCGCAGCGGTCGCTGTTGGTTAAACCGAACCTCTGTAAATACGCCTACAGGGCGCCGTGCCCTGTTATCAACTGCACTATTTTGTAATCGAGCTTAACCTCGATCCTACCTCTAGCTTCTATGCTCGGTATGAATTTGTGGGTTAACCTGCCCGTGGCAGCGTTGTTCCACCTCTCTTCCCATTGTTGAATTGACTTTTCGCGCAGTTTCCTTTTAATATGGGACCTCGGTATCGACGAATGTGATATCCGAAAGTCGCCCGTCGCAGCCTCTTTAGCTAATTCGTTAGCCCTATCATTCCCTACGTTACCATCGTGCAACCTAACCCAACAGAACTTTAAACGTCGAAACTCGAGCGCCGTATGCGCTATCCTCCAGACGTCCGCCTGGAGGTCTGTCGAGGTGTTCATGTATGTTAAAGCTGTCAGCGCTGATTTACTGTCGCTGATTATATAATATTTATCTCTGCCCACGTGGTTTATTACGTAATCGATTGCCTCTCGTATGGCTACCAATTTGCACTGGAAAATAGTGTTCCAGTTTGCGAGTTTGGTTTGAAACCGAAACACCTCCCTTTCCTGCTTATACACGACAAACGCCGCGCCTGCTTGTCCGTCATCCATGCGTGAGCCGTCCGTATAAATTCTGATACCCGTCGCGTCCCCATCGCCTTCTACAAACTCGATTCCTCTAATATCGGCCGGGTGTCCCAACTCCGATACAACGATCTTTCGTTCTACCTTCCTATTACCAAGATGAATATCTTCGATAATTTCGCGCCCTTTCCTATATTTATCAATCTCCTATCTCTGATCTCCCTAACGACATATTCGATAGGAACAGTCCTACTGATCACCAGGACCGCCTCCGTGGAGGTGGT
This sequence comes from Platerodrilus igneus, assembly GCA_036346225.1. Lineage (NCBI taxonomy): Eukaryota > Metazoa > Arthropoda > Insecta > Coleoptera > Lycidae > Platerodrilus > Platerodrilus igneus. The sequence goes on from JARFIW010000831.1 coordinate 3,968,908, forward strand.
CCTGTACGCCCTGGCCGCTTTCACAGCGGTTATGCGTTGTACGCTAGTCAATTGACGCATCTCCCGGACTTTACAACCTTCCGCCCATACAGAAGCTGCGCACAGCATAGCCAGCTCAATGGCTCCGGCATAAATCGTCCTCAGCGATTCGCCCCTGAAACCCCAGTTGATTTTCGCCGCCGCCATCATTTTGTTTGATATTTCGCTGCCTTTGCTTTTAATGTACTGCACGTGAGCTTTCCAATTTAACTTATTGTCAATCTTTACACCGAGATATGTAATTGCTTCCTTAAACGGTATTTTCTCCCCTTTCGCTGTCCCGGTTTTTTTCCGAAATAAAGCGCCTCTGACTTTGCGGGGTTAAGCTATAGCGACGATGAGGTAGAAGCGATCTACAAAGATATCGAAGACATATTAAGACACGTAGAAGGACATGAAAATTTAATAATTACGGGGGATTTTAATGCAGTGATAGGTGAGGGTAGGGAAGGAGCGGTAATAGGTTTATTCGTTTTAGGCACGAGAAACGACAGGGGAAATAGGCTGGTACAGTTTTGCGACAACAACAATTTAATCATCACAAACACATAATTTCAACATCATGCTAGAAGACGATATACGTGGCAGATGCCAGGAGATATAGGAAGATATCAAATAAATTGCATTCTTGTTAGACAACGGTTTATGAATCAAGTAAAAGACTGTAGAAGCTACCCAAAAGCAGATATAGACACTGACCACAAAATCGTAATTATGAGGGCCGCACTTAAATTTAAAAATTTGAAAAAAAGAAAGGGAAAAAGGCACTTTCACTTTGAGAAACTGAAAGTTAAAGATATTCAAGAAAGATTCGAAAAAAAGTCAAATGAATTGCTGAAAGATATCGGACAAATTATCTTATATTAAGGAAGTAGAAACAAAATGAAATAACATTAAATCCAGCTTAGACATTGCGGCCAGAGATATTCTGGGGTATACACAAAAAGAAAATAAGAAACCATGGATAACAAAGGATATCCTGAATTTAATAGAAGAAAGATGAAAATACAAAAATTAATCAGACGAAAGAAGAAAACAAAGATACAAAATCATAAAATGGGAAATTATTCGCAAATGCAGGAAAGCTAAAGAACAATGGATTGATGAAAAGTGCAAAGAGGTACAAACTAAGATGGAAATAGGAAAGACAGATGAAGCATACAAACTAATTGGAATCAATTTTAGGGATATAAAACCGTATAGCAAAAATATAAAGAACGCTAGAGGAAACGTCATTATAGAAAATGTAGAGAAAGTGGGTAGATGGCAAGAATATAAGAAAATTTATATGTAGGAGGGGAACCAGCAGCATTAGCACAGGAATCAATCATTGAAAATGATGACGTGGGATATCCTATACTTAGAGATGAGTTTGAATTAGCATAAAAGGGTTTGAAAACTGGCAAAGCGCCGGGTACAGATAAGGTGCCAGCAAAAACTCTAAAAGCCGCTGTACAAGCAGCAACAGAACGTCTCTTCCAATTTGTAAGTTATATGCATCAGAAAGGCCAGATACTCGAAGATTTTAAACGTATCACCATAGTAACTATACCAAAAAAGAACACGTGTCAAAAATACGAACTGGAATGGTACAAAGACGAATGGAAAAACGAGCTGAAGAAACACTAGAAGAAGATCAATTTGGGTTTAGGGAAAACTGGGGAACACGGGAGGCTATTTTAACTTTGAGAGTAATAATGGAGAAAACAATAGGAAAAGGGAATATGGAAAAAGCATTCGACAATGTAAAATGGAGAAAAATGTTCGAAATACTTAAAAAGTTTGGAATGAGTTATAGGGATAGACAAATAGTACATAGCTTATACAAAGAGCCAACAGAAGTAATAGAATTAGAGCAGGAACGTAGAGAAGTAAACATTAGGAAAAGAGTGAGGCAGGGATGTGCCCTATCTCCATTAATTTTTAACTTGTACATTGAAGAGGCAATAAATACCGTCAAATGCAGGAATGCATTTGGAGTTACTATGCAAGGACAAATAATTGATATGCGTAGATTGGCAGACGGGATAGCGGTATTAGCATCTAGCAAGGAAGAGTTAGAAACTGCTCTCAATGAAATGGAAACGGTTCTAACAAAGAGATTCGGTATGAAAATTAACAAAAATAAAACTAAAGTACTAAGGAGGGAAAATAAATCAAAAACAAGAATACAAATATGTCACAAGAACGTACAAGAGATTAAGGATTTCTGCTAGCTAAGAAACCAAAGAACGCAAGATGGAAAACGCGCAAAGGATATAAAACAATGATTAGCACAAGGTCGTGCTACATTTAACAAGAAAAAGCAACTACTGTGTTTAAGGACAACAAACATAGAAAAAAGGAAAATATTGCTTATAACACAGCACTGTACGGCTGTGAAACCTGGACAGTAGGAGATACGGACAAGAAAAAGGTAAAAAGAAGCCTTTGAAATGTGGTGCTACAGACGAATGATGAAGACATCATGGGCCGACAAAGTTAAGAACAAAGAGGTACTAAAAATGGTAGGGAAGGTAAAAAATAGGAGAGATAGGGTGAGAGGCCACATATTACGGCATGAAGGAATAGTGCGGAATATATTAGAAGCAGAGTTAGGAAAAAAGAGAAGTAGAGGTAGACCTAGGTTAAACTACTGCACACAGATAGAGAAAGATGTAGGCTGTAGGAATTTTAGGGAATCTGTAGGCTAGCTCAGAACAAAAATCAATGAAGGTACGCATCCAACCAGTTCCAAGATGGATAAACTAATGACGAAATTAATAAATGAAACATTCTATTTCAAGAAGCGGCTGGAACACGAAGAACCCACAAAATTTATGAAATATCCCATAAAATTGATTAACTTTTGTATTAGTATGCGACGCCACAATAATCGTATATGTGTTAAACAAGAACAGGCAGCGCGCGTCACGAATAACTGGAGTCAGATAACAAGGTAATACAGCTCAACAATTTTGAACGCCAATGAGGATTTTCAAGAATATTACGTAAAATGGACGTTTATTATTAAGAATGAAATCGCTCTAACTCTAGTTCCTTCTGGATATAGATAATTTGAATACATAAAGAAGCGTTTATTAAAAACGTGGATTGATTCGAGTCATTTGATTCTTCAATGCGATCGCGAAATGTTATTTTAAGTCGCGAGCTGATGTTTGAAGTATGCAGTAAGCATACCTTAATTTAATAATTATGACCTTGATACAATGAATATAGAAGTGATGTTTTAAATGCAAATTACATAAAAAGAATGGAAAAATGGAAAATTCTTCCATATAACACTATTTTAAAAATTTTATTAAAAAGAAGATTTAACAAAAAATGTGCTTTGGTAATTGCTCTTTGAAACGAGAATTTTAAATATAGAAAATCTTGTTAGCTGATTTGGACATCAATTTAACATAAGAAGATATTTATTTACAAGAAGCGTTTTTGTGGATCCTGCAAGTATTACTTTTAGATTTAATTTTAATTAATATTGGAGTATTTGTATCTAATTTAAGGTAGAATGATGTGTAATATTTTTTTGTGAGGATTTTTTACCAGGAAAGTTTGTGATCAGAATTTGAAATACTCTGATCTATTTAATAGATGATCTGTCAAGGACATTTTTTGGCCAAACACACCTTACAAGCGTGACAATAAATAAAACCAGGTAGACCATCCATAAAAAAATAAATTTAGTTCTGTAAATTTAAAAATTTAAAATAAGGTAAGGAACATTTTTTTATACTTCTTAGAAATTACTTTATGTTTGAAAGAAACGATGTTGTAAATCCTTTTGTATGAGAGAAAATATTTCATACTGTATAAATGTTTTGTGATATTCCTGTCTTTTATTTCATTTTGAAAACTCGGTTAATTCCGTTGAACTAGCCAGGCAAAGCTAGAAAGGAAGGTAAGTGAACAATTTCAAGTTATACAAATTGATGTACCTATATTACAGCACTCTATCAACGACGCTGTCAACGCGGCCTTATCATATCACTCCTTTAGCGCCACCTCAACGTGAGGCGTTGTCACACCAATATATATACACATATATAAGTACAAACATATCTACGTATAATAAATGCTTAAATTAGTTTATAACAAGTACAGTGTACAGTTGAATATCTAAACGATTAACATGAGTGAGTGTTCATGAGCACAAATAAGAACAAACGTTCATATATCCTTATATATAAACAAGCACAAACACATATACATATAACAACCGTCTTAAAGCAGTAAATGTGAACATAACTTGAATATTTACAGAATTAATATGAACTCGTGTCAGTCAGCACAAACAAGAACAAACCCTTGTTTATCCCTATATATAATAAGAGCACAAACATGCAGGTACCAATTGCATTAAATCACTTCAGGACAAATGCAGTATGAACAGGATTAACACGGGTGCATGTTAATAAGTACAAACAACAGCTATTATTAAGTTGATTAAGGTAAGTACAATATGAACACAGAATTAACACCAGTGCGGGTGGATGGTGCTCTACATTTTCAGGTGTAAGCGAGTAAGGTGGGGCCAGTATGTAATTACTGACCGTGTAAGGGAATGATTTTGTACCACAAGAATACCAGTCACTGGCTGTGTAATGATGAAGTAATGGCGAGTTTCCAGGATAAATATCAGCGACGGTGTAGTGTTCGAACCGCGATAAAAATCGCTTGCGCTGTAATGAGAAGGTAATGTGGTAACCGACCGTGTGTAGTATGATTTAATTAGCACGTAACGTAATACAAAATACTTGGATAACGATCACAAGCGTGCGTGTAGGTACTGCTCTTGGATAAAAATCGGCAAAGAGCGAATTGCTGCTCGATTCGCAGCTGTTTATATATGTTTCCCCATTCTGATTGCAGGCGTGGTTATCGTGATAGGGGCAAAATGAATTACGTACTTCTGCGTTTTTATGTTCGGTAATAAATTTATATGTCTAGTAACAAAGTCATGGATGAGAACATTGCATTGAGCGTCCGGTTAGGAATTGTTAAATTATCAACAAATTTATCATCAATCTCCACACGCTTTTTAAATTCATCTTCTACATTAGTATTTGCGTATAAAAGCTCGATTTCTAGTTGCGCTTATTCAAATCTTTGTTAAATTGAATCACGTTTTTTATGCAATTGTTGTAAACTGTTAGGCATTTTAAATCGTTTGTAATTGCACTCAAATACAATGTTACTGCACCAAAATTTGCAGTAAATCAGTAATCTATCTTTTAATATGAATTTATACTACAAGCTATCCTATCTTGACAGTTTATTCGCCAAAATAACAACTAAACTTTTACAGTAAATCGTAAACGCTTGTTGGTTTTCAATTCTTCTATAGTAATAACATGTTGCACACTATGAAGTATTTCACCCTTATTTTTAATTGTACAAACGGGTAACCTACAGTAGCTATCACCCAAATCGCAAAGATAGAACAACTACGTTAATCACAAAATCGAATGATGGAATGAATACACGTAATTTAAATTGGAAATGACCAACTTTAATCATCCAATCTATGTGCTGGAATAGCAGTGCATCATCCACAATCCATTGAATTACAATCTTGAATACCAAAGCCCCTTAATCACTCAACCTACTCAATAAATCTAGTTTGTTATAGGACCATAATCAAAAATGCTTTCTTCGATATGGATAAGTCTCACCAAGCAGAATATTTTGAACGCTTCAATAAAAATAAAATTAACTGTGAAAAGAGAAAGAATGCATTAGATATTATGATTAAAAATAATATTTATATTGAGATAATGTATGAAACAGAACATTTTTTTGTATTTTATGCTAGTTTTTTAAATATTTTAGCAAAACCTTGTGTCACCTACGCCACCAAATTCAAATTTTTGAATTATTTATTACAATAAGCTATTCACTCTAGATTTTCAGCTCAAAATTGTTATTATTAAACATATTCGATCAAATCCGGGCCGGGCCGGGCTTTTAATAGGCCCGGCCCGGCCCGACGCAGAAAAGTGACCGGCCCGGCCCGAGGCCCGACCCGAAATGACAATTGAAATTTCGGGCCGGCCTGACTTTCATTCAGGGAATGAGAAGATATTCTTTTCAGCTGTGTTCAACAAGTTACTATCACTGTTTTGTTTGATTTAAGAGTATAATGATTTTGAGTTACAATCAAGATACTTGTGGAACATAGCGTAGTATATCATTTGATTTTTGATTTTTTGAAAAATCCTAGAAATATGTAACAAGAGTACAAAATGTTTAGCAATTTCCAATGTTTATGAAATTGTTACAGACGGATTTTTAGGGCCTTTTTTTTACTTTGAGAAACTGAAACTTTTAGAATTGAACTTTGATCAATAATTTGACTGTCTTTGTTCTAATTCTTTTAAATTTTTATTTGACCGACTGACAAATCGTGCCAAAGTTCAAGATTTAACACTTTTGGTGAATTACTGAATACTAAAAATTAAATAAATTGTTTATCGGTCATAGTATAAACGGTACCAAACTCCATCGGTTAATATATCAAACGATTGAAAATTGGTACCTAGTGTTATTAGAACTTAAGGAACCTGAAAGTCAAATAATATACCATATGTTTGCTTAAAAAAGTTGGATTTTTCAAATTGTGGTATGTAGAGGATACCTTATTCTTTAGAAATACATATTATCTGATGGAATAGAAGTAAAATTAAGTAAGTGTTTAAGGTTGAAAATTTTTAAAAAAATGATTACCAAAAGGTATAAATCAGTACATAGATCCTTTTATATACTAATAAAATTTTATTTACTTTATCCCTTTTTTATGGCATAAGTCGATAATGGCATTATTATACATTTCCCGCAATAAATAGAAAACTATATCTGCAGCCAAATTCTACTATTCAACAATAAATTAAGTGATAATCATGCACGTAACTAGCGGTTAGGGTACTTAGAAATCTACTCTCCCCCTCACCCTAAATATTCTAGCCTACCCCAAGAAGGGTGTTTAGAAAACGCTATAACTATATTCTACGAATAGACGTTTAACGTATTGTTTTCAATAGTTTTATTGAAATCGTTATTTTAAAATACATGCAGCAATATATATATATATATATATATATATATATATATATATTATATAGTTATTAAGATGAATGAAAACCAACTTTGTATTTAAAGTTGAATTACCATTTCAAATCGAAGTAGTAATTGAAAACCACTAAAAGAACCAAGCCAAGCTTCAGTAGTATTAAGTATAACATCATCTAAACAATTAGGCTAGATAGCTGAATTGGTTAGAGCACTGATCCGGAAAATCAGAAGTTGCAGGTTCAAGTCCTGCTGTAGCCGTTCTTTTAGTGGTTTTCAATTACTAGTTCGATTTGAAATGGTAATTCAACTTTAAATACAAAGTTGGATTTTCATTTCATCTTAATAACTATGAATATATATTAAGCATTCATTTGCATTCCAAATGTGGATTATTCTTCTCTATTAATAATAATAATATATATATATATATATATATATATTATATATATATATATATATATAGATTTTAAAGATAATGACCTTTTAGTAATATTAAATGTTTTTAATGGGTTTGAGGTCAGCTGGTAAAAAGAAAACTCTTTTATAATGCCTAAATTTTCGGATTTATTTAATCCTTGTTCACAGGCTTCTAAAAATGTTATAAACAACTAGGCTAAATTATACAAATATTAATTGCAACTTACATGATGAGTTGTTTTAAAAAATTAACATCGAAATTAATTATTAAACATAACTATTTTTAGTTTTTTACTTTAAAATGTAGGAAGGATATATAATTTGTATAAGAAGAAATGTAAAAATAAAAATTATGTCAGATTTTGAAATATTTCAAATTCTCTTTTTCAAGAGGATACCTGATACCTTTATTTAATGTATATGTTATGTTGTATGTGATAGTTGTTTGTTTGTATGTGTGTGTGTATGCCCATAGGTTAGGTTGTGTGGTTTGTATGTGTGTATGTATTTATAACGTTGCACATATTAACAAATATTACATTAAGCATGTAGCTATGTTTTAAAATTAAGTAAATATGTGTAAATCGAGCTCAAACCACTAATATCAGTTTTTTTATTTATACTATCTTTTGCATTAAAAATGTGATACATTTCAAGAAATAGTCTTTTTTGTTTATCTTTCTCTAATTCTAAAAATTTTGGATTTTTGAAATCTATTCTATGATCTAAATTAGCTGAATGACTCGATAAAGCACAGGAATTTGGTTTAACTTTTATGTCACTTCTGTGTTGAATTATACGCTGACACATATATATATATATATATATATATATATATATATATATATATATATCAATAGAGAAGAATAATCCACATTTGAAATGCAAATGCATGTTTATTAATATTTATTAATAGTTTTAAGGTGAAATGAAAACCCAACCTTATATGTAAAGTTGAATTACCATTTCAAATCGAACTAGTAATTGAAAACTACTAAAAGAACGGCTACAGCAAGATTTGAACCTGCGACCTCTGATATTCCGGATCAGCTCTCTAACCAACTGAGCTAAATAGCTAATTGTTTAGATGCTGTTATAATTAATACTACTGAAGCTTGGATCTTGTTACCGATTTTCAATTACGTCCTGCATGTAAGGAAATTGATTCCAGTTATATACATAATTCATGTACTAATAACTTAGTGGTTTTCAATTACTAGTTCGATTTGAAATGGTAATTCAACTTTACATATAAAGTTGGGTTTTCATTTCATCTTAAAACTATTAATAAATATTAATAAACATGCATTTGCATTCCAAATGTGGATTATTCTTCTCTATTGATAATAATATAATTACATCTTTGTATTATCCGAACGTTGCAAAATGGGATGATCAAGTTATTAGTACATGAATTATGTATATAACTGGAATCAATTTCCTTAAATGCAAGACGTAATTGAAAATCAGTAACAAGAACCAAGCTTCAGTAGTATTAATTATGACATCATTTATACAATTCGCTATTTAGCTTAGTTGGTTAGAGCGCTGATCCGGAAAATCAGAGGTCGCAGGTTCAAATCCTGATGTAGCCATTCTTTTAGTGGTTTTCAATTACTAGTTCGATTTGAAATGATAATTCAACTTTACATATAAAGTTGGGTTTTTATTTCATCTTAAAACTATATATATATATATATATATATATATATATATATATATATATATATATTGCCGTGAAACCTTTGTAAAATTCGGGAACTAAGGTTTTCGAATCAAGCCCCAGCGTTGGCCCCATAAAATTGTCGTGGAAGTCGTGGACTAAGGTTTTACATCGATCCTTCACCTAAATCATTCGAGCTCCACGAATTGGGCGTCATAAAATTGCCGTGGAAGTCAGGAACCGTCTCCGGATTCACTATTAAAGTTCGTGCCCCACCAGAGTCAACATAAAATTTTCAAAAATTAAAAAATTAAAAAAAAATTCCTTACCCTTTTATTTCGCCTTCACATTCTTTCAGCTTTCTTGACTAGCTCAGCTGTGCTTCTTCTCGAATACCTAAATTTACAGACATATGTCTTTCACATTCGCACACCATTCAATAAAACTACCAAATAATACCACAACCATACAACCTATTAACCTATTAACAGATAAATTAAATTCACATGTGTTAAAACAGTTTGATACAATAGTTATAAAACTCAAATTATGGTATGTTTTTACAGTACTTGATTTTTTTAATGATTTTTAAACAAATTCAATGAGATATGAGTAGATGGGCTCCACATGTTACCCTAAATTGACCTCACACTGGAGTATGGTGAGCTCATTTTAACCCAGTTCAGTTTGTATATGCCTTTTAAACCTTGCATAAATTAAAACCAAAATTTACAGACCCGTTTACCCTTTACAATTCAATTTTTATCCTGACTAAATTTTGGATGTTCTAAATACACCCTTTTTTAATATTTAAACATCAATTGTTCAGTACATGTTTCTTTTACCATAAGTGTCTACAACCATAAATATACAGACCCGTTTACCCTTTACAATTCAATTTTTATCCTGACTAAATTTTGGATGTTCTAAATACACCCTTTTTTAATATTTAAACATCAATTGTTCAGTACAGGTTTCTTTTACCATAAGTGTCTACAACCATAAATATGCCACAAAAAAAAGTCAACCACAGCACAAAATTTCACAAATGTTTATAAAACAACAGAAATTTCAAATAAATTACCTGGAGAATTTTTCAGGCTTCCTTCCCGTCGGCGATGAGTGCCAGAAAACCCCTTGGCGTTGTTTCGATTTAATGTGCTGCTCAGCGTCTCCACAGACCTCTACCATCTGCTACCTCTGCAAGCTATGGGCCTCGTCTCACAGTACCATTCCATATATCATGCATACAAACTCGATTACTTGTGGTGCTTACCCCCATATAACATGCTTTCATTTAATGATTTTTGTGTTGTAGTAGCCGGACCTCCATTAATTTAATACGCACTACTTGTACTTCACGTCAATAATTAGAGGTTCGCTACTACTGTTTTATACTTGCAACCATTCTATTTACGGTAACATAATCACATACATAAAATACTCACAGAAAGCTTCACTGTTATGTTGGTCTGAATCGGCATTCAACACTTTAACGAAGTAGAGGAAAATAGAAGAGAAGAGAACGTCAATAACCTAGGTTGGGTATGTATATCCTTTTTAAACCCTTTTAGTGGACGCTCTTCCTGCAAAAAGGTTGTTTTCAAAACGAATTCTACAAATTTTGAATATAACCGTCTTTAAATTCGTAAAATTTGTTCCGTCCTACGTGCTGTAATCCTGAATTCGCGTTCAACCTTCTGTCTGCTTTCAACCAATGACAAAATTCTCTGCCGTTACAAACTCCGCCTAAGTTCTATTTATCTTTGTTTTATACATGTTTGCTGTCTCGTTCAAAACCCCACTTGAGTTACAGATAATTGATATTGATGACATCTTATCTCAACTCCACGTGTATATTGTACGTGCATTTCAATTCCTTGCTTGCTTTATATCTGTCTCTATCTGTTGTATATAACCGATTGTGCATTTCCCTTGCTCCTCAAGATGTTTGTTACCCTAGTTGTTTATACCAAACTGACGGTTGAAAATAATGTATATGAAATCCTATCTTAACATATGCTCGACTTCTTAGAACGTAACTTTTTAAAAAGCAGGTGTTGCTTTTAATTATCGGCCGTTTAAACAAAACAATTTCTAGACTTTCTACTTCTTCGTAACTAATAAAACTGACGTCGGCTTTTACAACGAATTCATTATTGATTTTCTTACACAGCACGTTCCCTTTTGCTTATATGTGTTGAATTAAAATAACTTATGGTTAATTATGCGTATCCTTGAACTTTTATTTGCTTTGAAGCCTTCTTCCTTCCTGTGATCCTAACATAGTATATATATATATATATATATATATATATATACTATATGGTAACGTATAAATAGTTATTTGTATATTAAGATCGCGAGATTGCTTTTTAGCGTACCGAGAGAAAGTTTATCGCATAGATCGCTTGTGACTGAAGCAATATAATCTCGAGGTCGCCAAAATAATTTCGTGGTCTAGGTGCAACCGTGAATGGTTCTATTACAAATTTTTTTCACTTAACTGATTAAGCTATAGCTAAAATTAATATGTTTATATAGTAGCTTTACATCACACGTTGATATGGAAATGATATATTTAAAACACTGATGGTCTTCTTAAAAAATTCCTAAAAAATGTCTGGCTGCGCTAGTTAGTACTACATAGTTCAATTTCCTACACTATTCCAGAGCAAGTGTTGTTCCCTTTACTTTTTATTTTGACATATATGTTTAGTATTCTAAATCCATAGGTTATGTTTTAAAAATGAATAACAAATTAATCTCTTTTGTGACAAAGTGACCTATAATACATGTTTAACTATATTCGAAAAGATCAAAAAAATTCAAATCACACAAAGGTGAACCTTTTTTTATTTAATCTTTTCTTTCCTACTGATTCGATAACATTTGTATGTATTGTCAAAGTGTTTTCACGGAATACGCTTTGAGTTTACTTCAAGACACTGTTTTTTACTTCTTCCCAAGCTCATAGCATATCAGTTTTCAATAGGATTTGTACATCTTACTTCTAGGAAAAGCATTACAAAACAGCATTCTCGTATTTAGGGCATTGACGTTTTATATTTTTTTCGTGTTATAAACTTGGATATTATATCTCTAAATTTTATTACGGAAACAACACTACAAAAAGCCATTTAATTTCACAATATCTATACAAAAAGCAGACAACTAAATGTAAGTTTGTACGTTAGGCATTTGGTATATGTCAAAATTAAAGCGCTTAAATGAAAGCATTCCTTGCCTGTATTTAAATTAAATAAAGATGTCCTCTATTTTAATACAGTACAAACATTAAAGATGTGTTAATTAAGCATGTGTAAATGTCAAATAAGGGAAAACTTTATTAAAAAATTGGTAAAATGAACGTTGCAATAACTCTCTGGTGTTTTAGGCGGTAGACATAAACTATACACGCGATTGATAATATCGACGTTCGCCGCATGGTTGAAATTTGAAGTATATACATATACATAATATAAATCTTGCAAACTTTTGAATTATGAATACATCACCTAGTTTGATGTTCCTGGGCATATTTATTTTGTCTAAAGTACAACATGAGGGACATTAAATAGGAGTAGAAAAAATATTTGGGATAAGAAGTGAGTAATAATATCACGTCTCCTTTACACTAAACAAGACGAAAAACTGATTATTAATGGGTTCATGAAGACACTACATGAAAATATAATTAAACACGTTTACTTATTCAATGTGAGATAGAAGTAAAAGGACAGTGGAGTATCTACTCATGCGTTTTTCGGCCCGAAAAATTCGGGCCGGCCCGAATCATTTGGCCCGGCCCGACCCGAAAAAAGATAAACCCGGCCCGGGCTCGGCCCGAATAAAGTAGTCAACGGCCCGGCCCGGATTCGAGCCCGTAATCGGGCCGGGCCCGGGCCGGGCCGGCCCGAAAGCCCGAGCCCGAGTACATATCTATTCCTGTTCCATACTATATTTAAATTGCTGCGTTGATTCAAATTTTTAATAAAAGTAGCGTAATTGACAGCGTGGTAGCGTACATGACTTTTAAATAAATTGTATATAATCTGAAATAAAAACAACACCAACTTGTATTTAAAAAAATGCAAATCACTTAATTCACCCAAGGCGCATCACTAAATGTCAAAACTCTTCTACTAATGCTTATGGGCGATACAGCGGTACAATAAATATCATCTTCGTTATACCAACTCTTGTCCTCATTAGCCGGCCAAACATAGTCATTATAACCAACAGAGTGTAGGGCATTAATTTCGCAAGTATAGTTTGATTGATCTTTATCTGTAATTAGTCCAGGGTAAAATTTTTTGTTGTATTTTATTACAATTCAACTGCCCACTAAAAGAGTTACATTGTTTGGTCCAAGAGTTTCTACTTCTTGAACATTCCTCTTACGAATCATATTAATGTCACTATCTGCTTTTAAATTTAAGGATTCGCCTCTGGTTAATGTAACTGTAACGGAATTATGGCTCAAACACGTTAAGGGAACTTTTTTTGCAGAAACACGACAGGTATCTCATTTTTTGGTACAATCAAATATTATCTGCCCAATCTTCATAATCCCTTTGATGGGAGGAACAGTTTCAACTTTCAATGCTTCAATTTCAGTAATGTCCTGATCCTTAATAAAATAAAGTGTAACGTTCACACAGCCTTGAAGTTTTTCATAAAATGTTTCAGCGTTTGGTATATCATCTCCATGGGAACAACTCCATCAGCAACCGTCTTTACTGCAGCATCGAGTCCGTCTGAAACGTTCTTTCCATGTGAAGCTTCCGAAAAATTTCACGTTGCAAACAAAAACCTCATATTTTTCAAAATCACGTTTAGGTAGTAGAAATTATCTCGATTACGGCACTGAGATGTAGGACCATCAATAAAGAAGTGTACAGTTTGAGTTCCTTTTTCTCTTAGCGTTCAAAGCACGGGAATCAGATGCGCCCATATTGCATTACATGTGATTTTCCAATGCTCCACCCGAAGGTACTACATTGGCCAGGAGGCGAGTTTTTTTTTTTACCTGGAAAATTTGGAATTTTGCCGAACCCTTGCTGTTCCAAGCAAGGTAGGGATCTTTAACGTGCGTGACAACACTCACACACGGGACCTCCATTTTACCTCTCATCCGAACGAGGGTGTATTTTTGTGAAAAATGCTCGCCTAACATTTTTCAAGCGGACCGTGTCGGGATTCGAACCCGGGACCTTGGGCGAAGTAGTCACACACATACCACTACGCCACGGAGCCGCCCGCCCATATTGCAGCAAGATCGTGGCGCTTTGAAGGGAAGATTGTGCATAAAGCTTCAGCTTCTCCATTTTCAATATATATTACAACAGTATGAAGTGGAGCTTGGTTATGGGACGGGCCAAAGTGCATGGATTGGACATCAGCGTGCATCTTACAAAGGTAATTCTCTGAGAAGTCGGCATGAATTACTGCTTCAAAATATGTTAACTCTTTAATATATTTCATTCTCTGTTGAGATTGATGATGTTTTTTATAAACATGTGGACAAAATGAAGAACGAAACTCTTTATTGAAGGAAGTAACCAAGTGCTGTAATTGGGCATTTTCTTGACTCTTAATTGTCTTTATTACCGTAAATGTTTTGTCTCCTTTAGTTTTTGCTTCTTTAACAATTTTCCACTGAAAATAATTAACTTGCTTTTTCCGTTTTCATAATTTTTAACCTTAACAATGTCTTCATCTTTACACATCTCGCAGTCATTCATCATGCATTTCATAAACAGAGGTTCACTACGGCCGATCATATTGCTTGTTCTTTCTGCAAGTTTTTCTTTTACAAAGGCATCTAATTTGAATCGCATATTTGAATGTTTTTTTTGCAAAGACAAGAGTCACGATCTGTAAGTTTAGGTCTAACAATCCAGAAGGGTCTATGTTTACAAAAGTTGAAAAACTCGTTTTGATGTTCATTTCCATGTAGAATTTTTATGTAGAACTCTCATGTTATCAGTCAGCAACCTTTTTTGTTTTTTACGTTTGCCTCTTGTTATTGTACTTTTCATACTTGGTGTTAATGTTGTAATGTCATCTCTATTAAAAAATTGTCTTATTTTTATACGAAGTGATAGATACCGAGCAACTTTTAAGTTTTCCGGTTTTCTCCTTTTAACAAAACATTCTACCTTTCTTTTTAAACCGTTTGGCGCCTATATTTCTTAGTAATTGGCCCAGTAATAGTACGACAAATAAAATGTTTATTTTTCTCGTTTTTAGTATTCTTGTAGTCAGGGCCGTACCTGGGTATATGGCCGCCTGCGTGCCAGTCTGTATGGCCGCCCCCAGGATAACATTAAAAAAAACTACTTTAATTTTTAATGTTTATTATTATACACAGGGCATCAAACCGGGAAAAAAATCAGTTTTTGGTTAACCGAAATCGAGAACGAAAAAAAATATTGGTTTTGTTCCCAAAACCGGTTTCTGAAAAGAAAAACCGGCTAAAAACCGGTTAGGTTACCGGTTAATTAGGGAAATCTTTCAATCTTTCAATTATCGCGATTGAAAGTGAAATTGCTGAATCTTCACAAAGCAATTATTAAATAAAGTACATATTAAAAGTTAATCCTACGGGATTTTTTACTGACAAAATCGTCAATTGCGTCGTGAATATTTAAAGATTCAGCAATTTCACTTTCAATCGCGATAATTGAAAGATTGCTCATACGTTCTTGCGTCATGGAAGTACGTAGGTAATTTTTATGATTTTCAATTTAGAAAACTACGTTCTCCAGACGCAACTGATACAGGCATGGTCAATAATAGTTTTAAGCTTGTAGATACATTTGGAAATGAATTTTGTAAATTGTGTTTGTACAAATACTTTAGGAGTTCTTCGGGTTGTTTCCTATCTTTTATAATTATTTTCAATGAAATTAACTCTTCGTATAATTCTGCTCCGTTTATGTCGCACGATTCGCCATCCTTGAATTTATTATGAAAGTCGAAGCAACTTTTTTATGTCGTCCTCTCCTATTTCAACAAATTTATATAAAATCCGAAAGACTGTTCGAAATTGGATAATGTTTCAAATCGGGTAGTAACAGATGAAATGGCTGTATCCAATATTACATAGAAAAAATTAATTTTGAAATTTTCTTTAGCAGTTAACTGAATATCCCCATCTCCTTCATAGTCAAATTGTTTTCGCTTATGGCGTCGACGTAGATTAATTTCAACAGGAAATTCCGGTTGTATTTCAAGTGATTCACATAATTCATCAGCAATTTTCAAATACTTTTCGAAATTTTCATCATTTCTAATACTTTCGAAAAAAAATTAAAATATTATTAATAGATTCAGCACATGAAGTAAGATTCCAAGAAACGGTCTGCATCATTTTACTAATAATATTTACTTTTTCTAAGATTTCGTACCATATTACTGTGGAACAAATAAATTTGTACGATTTAATTTTCATTGCCAAACATTTAGCTTCATGTTGACCTATTGGTGTTGAACATTCTTCCGCTAGTTCTATTAGGCTGTCATAAATTTCACCTAATTCATGACGCAGTGGTCTAATCGCCTTAATCCTTGATTCCCACCGGGTTACGCTAACTTGTTTTACTGTTAACGATTTTACATGTTTTTTTAAAATTTGCCATCGAAAAGGTGATCCGGAAAAGTAATTGTATATTGCTGACACATTACTAAAAAATCCACAGTTGAAAAAGAAACTTTCGCTGCATCATTGACGACCAAATTTAATGTATGCGCGTTGCATGGCATAAACAAAGCTCGTGGATAATTGTCCAAAATTCGTTTCTGCAATCCAATATGTTTTCCAGCCATATTTGATCCATTATCATACCCTGGCCTCTCATATCGTGAACATTTAATTTAAGAGAGCTTAATTTTTCAATTAAAAGTCGTAAAAGCTTCTCCAGTACTTTTTGACCTGGAGAAAACCAACGAAATTTTCTCTCACTTCTACTTCGTCATTTTGAATATGCACATATCTCAAAATTATTGTAATTTGCTCGACATGTCCCATGTCCGGCGTACAATCCAAAATTACTGAAAAATATTTGGCGTCTTTTATTGCTGACAAAATATATTTTTGAATTTGCGCTGCAAGGATACTAATTATTTCATTTTGGAAGCGATTTCGCATAATGTGGCATATGGTTCTTTAAAGCAACTGATTGTTGAATGCGATTTATGTGATCTGCCATAACATCATCAAATTTTCCTATCATTTCAATTGCTTTTAGAAAATTTCCATTATTGTTTTCATACAATCTGCTCGAGCTACCTCTAAACGCTAAACCCTGTACTGCCAGAAATTGTACCACAGATATCATGCGTACGACAATTTGATACCATCGTTTTTTCTCTGCGTCATAATACCGTTGCAAATTTTTATCAATTGTAGCTTTGTTTCTTAAATTTAATTCCAAATTTTTCCAATTGGTGCAATTTCCGATATGCAGCGATGTTTTTTCATGACGAGATAAATTATCAGATGTGTGTTGCCAATCATTGAAGCCTTCATTAACTAATTTTATTTCTTGTTTGCCAAATAATTTACAACAGAAGCAAAATATGGAATCCGTTTTTGGAGAATAGATTAACCACTCACGATTAAATTTTTCACCATTTGGCATTTTTCTATAGAAATAAGTTGATGAAAATGATCTTCCCAATTCATTAATTGGATATGTAGATTGTTTATTTTGTATGGGTCCTTTTCGATTAATATATCCAATATTTTAGTGGTAATTGTTAAAGGCCAGCAAGCTGGATCATTTAAATCCATACACATAGCAAAATATGCTTTATCAATTTCAGCGGTATCGGTATTGTATAGATCGATATCCTTATTATCTTCTGTTTCCATTTCGTCGGTACTACTAGTATTGTCATTAGCCTTTTCATTTTCGACAGATAATTCATTTTCATTTTTATCGCAAAACAAATCATCAATTGGATTTAATTGGCTACTACAACTACTTTCCGGTTCTGGCGATTTTACTAAAACTTTGTTAATGAGCCAAACATTTGTTTAGCTTCATTTTGCTTTTCCTCTCGCTTTCTTTTATATTGCGCTCCAGACAATCTTTTCGTTTTCCTTTCAGACATTCGTAGGCCTTTAAAAATGTAAATGAGCAGTGATATTAAATTTTAGGGTAGACTTTCAATTTTGGGCGGAAATTTTGGGTCTTTTTGGAGGAAAAGGCCTTTTGATATGAAATTTTAAATAAATATTAAAAAATATTTAATAACATTAAAAAATTAAAAAAAATAATTAAATAATAATTAAAATAAATAATAAAATAGCGCAATTTAATATTAAATTACTTAAAATCTATAATTAATGTATATTTTAATGCGCATAGGATGACACGATAAGAAAATCATTTATAAGCTTTTTAAGTAAAACATATTTTTAAACATAAATATGTCAAGATTTATTTTGAAAATGAAAACGGAGAGGAAAATCCAACCACATATAACTGTTTTCTAGTTCAATGTCAGGTAAATTTCTTCCATTTAATAACAATAACATTGCTATTATAAAAAGGAATCATAAGCTTAATTTAAAGAGTTGCTTTCGGCTACACAAGTTCAAATGCTTGATTTTCCATCGGCGGGTTGTGAGCGATTTAAACAGAGAATCTCGTATGCAAACAAACAACTTTTAATTATTATATAAATGCATTCAAAATGAGAAAGATATTCATTTTTTAGTATAAATTAAGGAAGATTTTAAGTAATTTAATATTAAATTGCACTATTTTATTATTTATTTTAATTATTATTTAATTTTTTTAATTTTTTAATATTATTAAATATTTTTAATATTTATTTAAGAATTTCATATCAAAAGGCCTTTTCCCTCCAAAAAGACCCGCCAAAATTTTCCGGGCCCAAAAAGTGAAAGTCTACCCAAATTTTACATTTTTTGTGTATTACCTTTTTCAGTCTTTGTCGAGTAAATAAACTTTTTATTAAATTTCACCACACGAACACACAACTAAAAGTTTTCAGGAATTAAGCAATTTATTTTTATTCGTTAAATTAAAGACTTTAATAATATCGGATCACACACAGGACACAAATAACGATTTATCCTCGCTAGTCTATAGACTAATACGACTAATAAGACGAATAAGACCGCTTACGCGACGCCGGTCAATTGAAAAAACTATTTCGGCTCGTCGCTCGTGCAATGTTCGAAAAAATTCGGATTCGCTGCATGACTAGGTATATAAATACTACAACGACCTAATCAGTTTTTATACATTTCTTATTTCTGAGAAACTCTTTTTAGATAGATTAGATTAGAGAAACTGTTTTTACTTCGTATCTTAATGAAAACAAACCGATTGTATTTTTGCCCAGTAAACAATTTGTAACGATTTGGCCGCCTCTTAATTTCGGCCGCCTGCGTGCGGTGCACGCAATGAACGCCCGTCAGGCACGGCCCTGCTTGTAGTTATCTTTAATTTGTGTTATTAGGGCATTGTGAACTATTGACTGTCTTTTTACATTTTCTGGTACATTACAGCCTGTTGTATGTATCTTCATTTTAGGGTTTGGGGACAAATTTTCATTACTATCAATGTCTTGAGGCTTCTTCAATATTTTCAATCTTGCATATCCCTCTATATAATTTTAATTAAAAAGAAACTAGCTAAAATGTCATTTACGCTATTTGTCTCTCTGGTTATTATATGAGATAACTATAAGAACTTACAAGTAAGCGTATTTTTAAAAAGACGAGTAAAGTCATCCTAAAAATTTGATAAATACAATAATCAACTTCATCATAAAAAATTCAGTTCAATTAATGATTTAATATATCAAAGTGATTTTCAACTTGATCTCCGTTTCCTAGTTACCTACGTCTTCAGACCGTTATTTAATCGCAGGTTGTGGTGGGAGGATAGTTGGGTAAAGAATTGTGCGCCATTAGACGTTCTACGCAGTCATCAATAGTAGTTTATAGTGTTTTTTGTGTCTCGTTATTATATATTTTGTGTGGCCACGGCGTAGATTCAGTGAATCAGGTAAGAATGTTTATTGATCGTCATTTACGCTACTTTAAAAAACACAAATTTAATGTTCAGTATTTAAAGGACATTAGAATCAGAGGTAGGAAAAATAAAAGTAGAGGTAGACCTAGGTTAGACTACTGCACACAGATAGTGAAAGATATAGGCTGTGAGAATTTCAGGAAAATGTGTAGCCTAGCTCAGAATAGAAATCAAGGGAGGTACGCTTCCAACCAGTCGCAAGATGAAAAAACTATTGACAAAATTAATAACTTATTACGTTTATTTTCAACGATAGACTCAAATACGTCCTTTTTGTGGTAATTCGTTTTTCATTCACATAGCTTCTGTTTCTATTCAAAACCTCATCCTGTATTCTTAACTCGTTATAATAGTACGCGCAATCATAATATTTTCTTCTAATCTATTTATTCTAAAACGAAAATTTATTTGATAAATTAAATAGTCAATACCTTGTTTTAGGTATCCATTAATTTGTTAAAAATTCCGATAACGTATAATTGCTTTGTTTTGTGTTTCCCTTTTAAAGACGTGTCGTAATAATAGATACTACTATTAGTTGAAAGCGTGTTGTCAAGTTTGCTAATCGTGCTTTCGATAACGCGAGGATTGCTGTTCGAACTCGTGTTATTTGAACCCATTTTTAATTTGATTCTGCAGCTTGTGCCTTGAAATATTTTCTACATTACTCGTCCCAGTACTTCAAAAGCGATGCACGTTTTTTCGTTCGACAAGTAGGAGGTATCTTGCGTGTATTGCTCTTAACTGGAGGCCAAATTGGTTCTTTCTTTTTGTAGGCCCAACTGTACGTTGACGTAGACCAACTGCTTTTGTCTGTAGACCGCTACTGCAGCTACGGTGGCAGGGTGAATGGATCCTGACTGCCGAGGCGTTACTGTGCGACTCACACCCGACGACTTGCAAGATAAGCATTCCGACGCATGAAGGTATGTGACTCGTTTTCTTTTATGCACATCGAAGATTATTATGTATCAGCGATTGATGCTTCGGTACATTTTACAATTCAAAAACCTAGACAGTCTCTATGTATCAAACTATTGGCTAGAAAAGGAGATAGAAGACTTGTGTGTCGATTTAAATTTTAAGCTACGAATAGAATTAGATAAAATTAAAACCACTCCAAACAAACATAAAGAAAATACTGTTTTCTGTGTATAACTTTTTATTAAAATTAAGTTTAAATGACTTCATGCTTGGTATTAAATATTTTTAAATTTTGTTATGTATAATGTCAGAATACACATTCTAGAATAGTATTACATTGTTCTTTATTTATAAAAGACTATGACGTCACCACGAAATAGCAGTCGCACAGAGAGAGATGCGCATGGGTAGGGGCGCGCACTGGTAGGGTTGCGCACGGGCAAGGGTGCGCACGGGCATGAGTCGCGAGCGCGCAGGGGTGCGCATGGGCTGGGATGTGTCTGCGCGTACACGAGGGAAGCAGAAGTTAACAGGTAAGCATCTAATTCTTTATTTTGAGTGGTATGGAGTACTTGCCGGTGTATAAATCCGGAGTGAAACATGATTTGTACACGCAGCTTATTAATAAAATTAGTTTATCGAGCGAAGATGACAAGCATAACGTCATTCCTAATAGTACAGCAATCTACGCATGGGGGGGCATAAAGATATAGGTCTAAGATAGTTGTTTATATTTGTATAGATTTTGTAAATCTATTGTATATATTAGTTTTCAAATTCCATAATTTTTAAGTTTCTCGCCCACCTTCCAAATCCTTCCTGCTTCTATCCCGGTTGACGGAGTATGCGTGTTATCTCCACGTGGTGTTCGCGGGACACAGCAATTTTACATTTCTAGGAAAATGGTTGGTTAAAGCATATGTCTTGGGTAGCGAAAAAAGGGTTTTAAAGATGGAGTTAAATAAAGATGGGTAAAAATGAAAGGTTTGGGTCTTTAAAAGGCGTGAATTTGTAAGGGGTGGTTCTATTTAAAATCTATTTACAGATTTGGGTTCCCTAGAAAAATCTAATATTAGTTGATACCAAAAAAGATATATTTATCTTAAAAAAGTGACTACTCCGCGGATAATAGATACAATATACCACCTGTCAACAAAAAAGTTGTAGGGAAATTTAAAGACGAATTTAATGGAGTCTAGTATTAGAATACGTTGGTACAAAAGCCAAGTCCTACCGCATTGTAAGCGAGAAAGACACGATTAAAAAGAATAAAGGGGTCTCGCGAAGTGTAGTTAAGTAAAACCGAGGATCCTATAACCTATAACGATCATATATTTTCAAAGGGGGTGGGCATGCAACTACGCAACAGTGCGTAGAAGAATAAGGATTCTCTCCAATAAAAAATTAAAGTTTCCATGTACGTACCACCAGTCATTAGGAAATGGTAGAAATGTTAAACCTATAAAGGCGATTAGTAATTGTGGTTTAGAAAAATAGTAGTTTTCATGAACTAAACAAAATAGCTTGGGCTGATTAATGTATATGGTTACATATTCTCGTACACATACACAAACATCTGCTTACCTCCGCATACGGACATGGAGATGCCGGTAGTTTTTGTTTAACAAATAGTAGGAAAGAAACATTAGGCGTTAGTGTGGAAGCCTATCGGATCGTTGGATTCAAAAAGAACGGTGCGGCGGGATGTATGGTGGTTCCCGTTAGAATAATCAAAAGTGGTTAATCGATCGTATTAGCTGTTTAAATATGCGAAAGTGTAAAGGCCTACATAAACAAAATTTAATTATCAGACAAAAAAGTACGCGATGTGCTATACTTTTAAAGAAAGTATAGAATGGTGCTTTGCAGCGGTCCTAGCAGTAAAAAAGGCGACTGACTTTTTCAAGCAACTACAATGTACTTACTACTTACTTGTACTTACTACAATGTATTATACAGCGCACTGTTAGTTTACGGGTAGCTCGTACGTGTAATTGATCACGACTTAAAGATCCCCCGGAGGTTTAAAAATTCTGAGACCATTGTCGTTTGAAAAATGTTTGGAAATTATCAGAACGGGGGCGGGTCGAAGTATAAGTTAGATGTATGATTGGCCGAGTCTTTTCTACCTTATACGAGGATATCGGAAGTTAACAGACATCGAGCATCTAATTCTCTATTTGGGCGATATCAAGTACTTACCGGTTCTAGAAATAATTACGTGCTACCGAGCGCTATGCGGAAGATTTGGTTCTAGGAAATGAGTAACCTACGAAAGTACGGAATACTTGGTATTAATGCTAATTGGTTTAGTGATCGCGCTTGTGCACTCTTCGAGTGTCTTTAACAATCTTAGATTGTTTCCAAAGAAAATATTCAAACCTACCATTTCCGAAAATATGATGTAGAAGTTATTTAAAATTAAATTGCTTTATTAGTAAGTATTCTGTAGACAACAAGTTTGGTATTCCCTTAATAAAGGTTTAAAGTGTTTTATTAAGTTTTTGTTTATAGTAGCACTGCATCTTCTACCACACGACTTGCAACCAATTTGTGTGCGTGCTTTTTTTTGGATTTTTAATATGCACGCAATGCGATTATTGATTCGTATAACATGGAAGACGTTCTTCCGGTGTTTCTACTAACTGCATTCGCACCATGGACAATGCGAATCGGGTGCATGCATTGGTGCTAAATGTACTGGACGAGCAGCAAGGATTGGCAAAAGATGATGTCATTTAGTCCCCCGCTGAATCCTCAACTTCGTTCGGCCGTCTTCGGAATCCGTTGGTTTGCATTCTATAGGGTATATAAGTAGTGAGGTAGGGCCGGTCCTACTTCAAAACGCGACAGACGTATTTTCCATGTGTAGAATACGGCTGAATCGTTTTGAATTAGGATCGGCCCTATATGATTTCAATGTAAAATAGTCGTGAAAACATTTCAATGTAAAATAGTTGTGAAAACATGAATTCTTCTATACTTTCAATGTAAAATGCCTGTGGGCACGTTTTGAATTAGGATCGGCTTTATATTACTTTCAATGAAACACACACGTATGTTGAAAAGTGCAGAGAAGAATGTGTGTAGCTGTTTTGAATTCGGTTTTCTATCGAGAAGTTAGACGTGCACCGTTTTGAATTAGGATCGGCGTTATATACTTTTAATGTAAAATGTGAAAACCTGAATTCTTTTCAAATGTAAAATACTTGTGGGCACGTTTTGAATTAGGATCGGCTTTATATTACTTTCAATGTAACACACGTATGTTGAAAATGTAAGTGCAGAGAAAATGTGTGTAGCTGTTTTGAATTTGGTTTTCTAGTTAGAAGTTATAAAGTATGACAGATGCAAAAAAATATCGCATTCAAGTCAATTGTGTTTAAACGTGCACCGTTTTGAATTAGGATCGGCGTTATATACTTTTAATGTAAAAATGTGAAAACCTGAATTCTTTTCAAATGTCAAATACTTGTAGGCACGTTTTGAATTAGGATCGGCTTTATATTACTTTCAATGGAACACACGTATATTGAAAAATGTAAGTGCAGAGAAAATGTGTATATGTTTTGAATTTGGTTTTCTAGCTAGTTATAAAGTATGACAGATGCAAAAAAATATCGCATTCAAGTCAATTGTGTTTAACACGTGCACCGTTTTGAATTAGGATCGGCGTTATATACTTTTAATGTAAAATGTGAAAACCTGAATTCTTTTCAAATGTAAAATACTTGTAGGCACGTTTTGAATTAGGATCGGCTTTATATTACTTTCAATGGGACACACGTATATTGAAAAAATGTAAGTGCAGAGAAAATGTGTGTAGACGTTTTGAATTTGGTTTTCTAGCTAGAAGTTATAAAGTATGACAGATGCAAAATATTGCATTCAAGTCAATTGTGTTTAATTAAAGTGGATTCTGATTTATGTTTAGAGGCTGCAAACACACATGGGCCGGTTTCAATTCAAAATGTGTTCACTCTTGTGATAGGTTGAAAAGTGGGTTGGCAAAGTACGCAGATGGTGGTAATCTGCTATATAAGGAGATTGCTCCTAATATTAATTTAATTAGTCAAAGAAAAGCAATATGGATTTTAATACTCTTAATAAAACCACATATCGCAAACCTTATGTAAATTTAAAAGATATTATAGTGAATAAGAGGTTTAAAGTTTTAAAAGTGGAAACACTCAAGACAAAATATGGAGATAGAGTATTAGTGGAAACAGAAGAGTTCAAGAGTATATTGCCATTGAGATATTTTGAATACCTTCAAGCACATGGAGTGAAACAATTAAATGAAAGTATTGGCTCGAACAAACACGTTTACATAACTAGTAAGGGATCGATCGGTCTAACTGTCAACATAGAATTTTCAGAATAATATGTCACTAATTTAAGAAATTAGTTTATTATTATAACACATCTAAGTCGATTGTATAAAAAAATTATGTATTAAATTAAAGTGGATTCTGATTTATGTGCGTTTTACTTCGAGTTTACTACCTTGTTTAAAGAAAGTCTTGTTTCAAAAGAGAAACTATTATAAAATACTTTTTATTTTACAAAATTGTTGAATATTTTGATCTAACTATTTATAAATGAAAAAGTATTTATTAACTCACGTTCTTGAAGTAACTGCTGCTCCCTCACCGCTAGTTCATTTTTTTTTTGCTTTATTATTTCTAGCTCCAAATATATACAACGCAGTAGCTTCTCTCCACGCTTTTTAAATGCGTTAAGCAACTCTACTGCATCATCTTCGTAGGATTTGTCATCTTCACAGCAAACAGTCATATTTGATTCTGTACATAACTTTTTCATAGCCGACATGTTTTTGCCTGATCTGTGAGCATAACATAGAAGATTATTGTAGGTTCACCTTTTCTTTTGTATACTACCTGATGTTTCTGAGAGGTTCAGAGTGTATCAACGATTCTACGATAGCCTCAGAATTTCCAGAATGGTTTTTTGATCTAATGTAACTTATAAATTAGTAGTGTTTTAAAAAACACATGTATAAATGTGAAAAGCACTTACCGTGATATATCTATTACGTCACTATCAAAAATAGCAGCAGTATCGAGTTGAGCCGAAGAACAACCAAAAACTTCTTTAATCACGTCTTCGTCAGAATGTAATATAAATTGCTCTAGAACTTTTACGTTGGTACTATTACAATTTTTGACTGATGACAAGTTACTCATTTTTTAAAAAGTTGCTAGTAATAGTAACTAATAATTATACAAGAGATCTGATTGAATACTGTTGGTAAATCTACGTGAAGTATTTATATTAAATAATAAACTGATCTGTTAGAAAAATTAAAATTTGCATCGTTTTTCTGAAAAAATTCAGCTCTGTAATCTATTCTAATGAACAAAACAGTATGTAAGCGAATATAATTATACCTCAGCAGAAAATAATGAATTAGTTTCATTGTATGAAAAGAAATTGCAATGAATGCACATAATAAAACCCTAAATTAGATTTATTTCGTTTAGATTACCGCTGTATAAGAATTTTTAAAGGTACTGCTAAGCAGAAATAATGAATTGCATTCAAGTAATAAACTGATCTGTTAGAAAAATTAAAATTTGCCTCGTTTTCTGAAAAATTCAGCTCTATAATCTATTCTAATAAACAAAACAGTATGTAAGCGAATATAATTATACCTCAGCAGAAATAATGAATTAGTTTCATTGTATGAAAAGAAATTGCAATGAATGCACATAATAAAACCCTAAATTATATTTATTTCGTTTATATTACCGCTGTATAAGAATTTTTTTGAAAGGTACTGCTCAGCAGAAATAATGAATTACATTCATTGTCTGAAAAATAAATTGCAAAAAAAGGCGCTGCATATATAGGGATATAGTAATTTGTGCGAATCATGCTGAATTTTTGTAGTAAACGCTAGATGATTATGTATGTTCCATTGAAAGTAATATAAAGCCGATCCTAATTCAGGTTTTCACATTTTTCATATGTATCCATAAAAATAGCGCTGTAATGATTGTGTGTATTTTTCTGTATACACATCATAAAATCAAAGGTCATATAAAACATTTTTCATAGTAAACGTATCTGAATGAAAAATGATGTTGTATGCGAATTCCTTTTACAGCTGTTTTGCACAAAGTCGCCTTCAGTTTGTAAATACTGGAAATGCTTGCTTAGCGAATTGTTTGTCATAGTTACGTACTGAATGCAAACTCTGCTTGAAAATCATCTTGAATAAAAACGTAAATAAAGGAGATTTTTTAACAATTGCATTCAAAGCAATTCGCTATGCAATTATTTTGATTTGATGCTATTTCTTTTTTACAGTTGTTTTGCTTGCGTGTTTTCCGTAAACTCAGATGAATGAACCTTTTTGAAATTGTTTTGCTTACGTCAGATGATATTTGGTATAAATATTAAATAGAGAAATACGTATATTGAGTAGTGTATTTTGATTTTATATAGAATCATGAATGCTGAAACCGTATCCGAGATTAGTGAAGCAATTGTGAGATTAACTGTAAAATGCGTGAATTT
Organism: Platerodrilus igneus; assembly: GCA_036346225.1. NCBI lineage: Eukaryota > Metazoa > Arthropoda > Insecta > Coleoptera > Lycidae > Platerodrilus > Platerodrilus igneus. Next base: position 3,996,646 of record JARFIW010000831.1, read on the forward strand.
ATTGAAAACAGTGAATGAAATAACGAAACACATTTTAGTTATCAAAGCAAATATTAGTATATTGAAGCTTGCTATTAGAAATAAGATATACGAAAACAATCGACAAGAAAATCCTAGTAGACTGGAATCTAATTTAGCATATCTTAAAAGCTACCTTGTACGATTGAGGCACTTGAAACGCACTTTGGAATATCGTGGAAAAGGTGTTGATTCAACGCTTTCTAGAGGTCATACTCGAAAAAATTTGATTTGGCATGATGTACAATCATGTTTTGGAAGTCGAATAATTACGGGACTTATTACCAATTTAAATTATAGAGATCCTCTAGTGTTCTTAGACAAGGCGTTTGCTAGTTTTAAACGCAAGATTGTTGCTTGCTTAAAAAAGTCAATGTTGAAAGTTAATGTAATATTTGCAGCTAACTTTGTTAAGCCTACAACTGGCGAAATGGATTTGAAAACGTTTCCTACTGCAAATCGTCACATCGATATAAATACCAATCTCAAGCTATGGTATAAGGAGAACGTATTGAACAAGATTTCGAAGCGATTAGAAGAATTTAGCGAGAAAGATTCTGGTTGGGCAATCCGAGAAGTTTTACACTTGAAGGTAAATATAAACAATCATGATCCACTTAAAGGAGGGTGTTCAACGTTTGTACCGGTCCCGGACTTTATAAAAAGAAAAAGCTGTGGTAAATGTAATAAATAACGATCAACATTGCATTCTTTGGAGCTTGGTTTCCGCTTTATTTCCTGCTAAACAAAATAGTCATAGAACATCTAGCTATCCACATTTTGATACAGTATTACGCTACAATTCAATTCAGTTTCCAATTGCATTAAAAGACATAAAAAATTGAAAAGCTTAACAATCTCGCAATTAACCTATATTGTATAGAAAATGCTAAAATACTACCATTTTGTTTAAGTGAAAATTTTAAAAATTGAACCTATTAATCTGTTAGTTTTAAATAATGATTCCTTACAATATGCTCGTCTTACAAATGCTAATGAGAATCACTTTCATTTTACTTGGATTAAGGATATGTCAAAATTATTTGCAAAACAGTTGTCTTCACATCACCATAAAAATTTTTTGTTATAGATGTTTAAATAATTTTAGTACAGCAGCATTACTTAAGCGTCATTCGAATTATTGCGAAAACAGAATACTTGCTCAATAAGATTACCTGAAGAATCTGAAAAGTATCTAACATTTAAACATTTCCACTATCAAGAAAAAGTATCATTTGTAGTTTATGCAGATCTCGAATGTATACTAGAACCATGCAATGAGTCTGAGGTAATATTAAACACAGTTCGTTACCAAAGGCATATACCCTTTAGTGTAGCGTATTATTTGAAATGCTCGTATGATAATAAATATTCCAAATTTCAATTGTATCGCGGGAAGGATTGTATAGAATGGTTTGTTGCTCAATTGAAACTGATTTCAGAAACGACTAATAAAATTTTCTGTAACCCAAAACCTATGAATCCTTTAACGGAAGAACAAAAGTCAACATTTAAATTTGCCCTTCACTGTCACATTTGCAATAAACCTTTTAGTATAGATGATATTAGAGTTCGCGATCACTGCCACTTTACAGGTGAATTTCGAGGAGTGGCTCATCAAGATTGCAACATCAATTATCATAATTTTATATGATACCGGTAGTTTTTCATAACTTATCAGGCTACGATTCGCATTTCATTATTAAAAATCTCGTTAGAGTTGTCAGGTTCGTTAAACATTCTGCCAATAAATAAGGAAAATACATATCTTTTACAAAATATGTAAAAGGTATGAAAGTTAGTTTTAGATTTATCGATTCATTCAGGTTTATGGCATCTAGCATCGAAAAATTAGCTTCCTACTTAGATGATAATAAAAAATCCATCACCAGGGAAAATTGTAACACTGATAATGAGTTTCAGTTACTTACGCGCAAAGGCATATTTCCTATGATTACATTAACTCTTGGGATAGACTCAATGAAACCGATTTACCCTGTAAAACAGCATTCTTTAATCGTTTACGCAATGAAGAAATATCAGATGAAGACTACAATCATGCTAAACACGTTTGGCAAACATTTAATATAAAAACACTAGGGGACTATTCAGACCTATATTTAAAAACAGATGTACTGCTCTTGTCTGATATATTTGAAAACTTTAGAAAAACTTGTATGTTCACGTATAAGTTAGATCCGCTTCACTACTTTACGGCTCCTGGTTTAGCTCTAGATGCGATGTTAAAAACGACGAACGTTAAACTCGAGTTGCTTACTGATATTGAAAAATAATGTTTTTAGAACGGGGAATTCGTGGCGGTGTTTCTCAATGTTCGAATAGATATGCTAAAGCAAATAACAAATATATGAATGCAGATTATGATCCAAATTTCGATTCTAAATATTTAATGTATTTTGATGTTAATAATTTATATGGGGCTGCAATGTCTGAATATCTTCCATATGGAGATTTTGAATTTTTAGATGGTACCAGTCCAGATATAGTACGTTTAGACATACTTAATATTCCCGATGATTCTGATGTAGGATATATTTTTGAATGCGATTTACACTATCCAGTATCTTTACATGAAATACACAGTGACTTACCTTTGGCGCCTGAACATATGATACCACCAGTACCTTCAAATAAATCAAACTTAAAGAAATTACTTACAACTTTATATCCAAAACTCAACTATATTATTCACTATAAGAATTTAAAATGTATTTAAGCTACGGTTTAGAACTGAAAAAATTCATAAGGTACTTCGATTTAAACAAGCCCTTGGTTAAAAGAATACATTGATTTGAATACGAAATTAAGACAACAGTCAAAAACAGTTTCGATATATGCTTTTATAAAATATGATAAATTCGGTTTATGGAAAATGATGGAAAACGTACGGAAAAGGAAAGATGTGAAATTAGTGAGCAAATGGGAAGGGCGGTTTGGAGCTCGTAGTTACATAGCGAAGTTTAATTTTCATAGTTGCACTGTGTTAGACAAAGATCTAGTCTTAATAGAAATGAATAAATTAGAGGTTTATTTAAACAAACCCATTTATGTAGGTTTTCTATTCTAGATATTTCAAAACCTATTTATATGAATTTCACTATAGTTATATAAAATCGCAATTTGCTAACAAAGCAAAGTTACTGTATACAGATACGGATAGTTTGATATACGAGTTTAGCGTTGAAGATATTTACTCTTATATCAAACAAGATATTCATAGATTTGATACTTCCGATTACGACCCTCATAACAAATATCATATTCCATTATCAAATAAAAAGTTCCTGGTATTATGAAAGATGAAAACAATGGTGATATCATGCTAGAGTTTGTAGGGCTTAGATCTAAAATGTACACTTACAGAGTTCAGGATAGGATAATAAAAAGTCAAAGGGATCTTCCTTAGCAAGTATTAAGCAAATTTCTTTTGATGATTATAAGAATGCTTTGTTTTATAACCAGTCTGTACAGAAACAACAATGTTTAATTAGATCAGTCAAACATGATGTCTTTACTATTAAACAAAACAAAATTGTTCTTAATCCAAGTGATGATAAAAGAATTCTTAGTACCTCAACCACTGATACTAAACCTTGGGGTATAACTATACACTCAGAAATGACTTGTGAAGCTTCAACCGCTGGCTCAAATAAAGAATGCAATTTATTTTATCTCGATTAACATATAATTTTTTAGTTATAAAACTTCAGTGTTATGTTTATACCTGCACAAGTACACCGTTTTTGGATGTATCTAAAATAGGATACCTTTCAATCTGCCTGAGTTTGAACTATATTAGTATAAATGTATTGTGAGAAAATAGTAGTAATAACCGTTCTGTTTTAAAAATCCAGTTTCTTAATAACATACCAGTTAGTTTATTTGAGAAATGTATAATATGTGAAAGATATTGTAAAAGCATGTAAAAATATTAATAAATAGACTGTGATTGCTAAATGATTTATTGTTTTTCATAATTTGTAAAGGTACAGTAATAATAATAATAAAGTAATTATAATATTCTTATGCTGTTTGAGAGTGGATTGTATTTGACTATCTTATCATGAAGTATAAGGCAATGACAAGATGTATTTGGCAAAACGTTTCTGCTAGTTTCAAATTCTAATCTAATATCGACAGTACCAGATTTTAACGTTTCATTTTGTCTAGAACAATCTATGACTACTAATGGTGCAATACTTCGTAAATCTTCAGGATTAAAAAGTGGTTCATTTTCCTTTTCGTAGTATGATTGCTGAAACTGAGCATACATCTCATATAACAACGCAGTGTGTTTATTCTCGAACTTCAAATTTAAGTTATCGTACGGGAAAATTTCTGAATTTAAATATAGTTTCATGTTGGTTAAATAGCAATGATCAAAACGACTGTAGTTGCTCATGTATCTATTTTTCGGTTGGTTTGGAAACCGACAATCACAAATCTTGGTTTTTCTAATTGTGTTGTTGTTTTAATGTTCCATGTATGACGTTTCGTTTCTTGTAGAAGTTGATATTCATGCAACTCCCATCCTCTAAACGGAATATGCAAATCCTGATTTTGTGCAACGCATTCTATTAAATTAATTCGTTGAGTATCATCAACGACTACATGCGGCATTTTCCATAAAACTTTGTTTAAAACAACTTTTATTTCTTCATCGGGTGTAGGATTAATTATAGCATTAGTATCAAAACTGGAACGTAGTAAAACTAACTCATGACGTATGTTTAAAATAATTTTTAAAATCTTCGCATAATCCGAGAACCATTGAAAGGTTTATTGCAACATTAAAATTCCCATTGGCATCAACTATTTGCGAATCATCCATAGGAGACCACCCAGCGTTTTGTAAATGTTTACTTTGATTGCTATTGTATGAAACATATCCCTTCATTATAGACGTTAATCCAAGATTCCGAACACGATCTACAATTATACCTCCAATCTCATATCTAATTTCATCAAAAAGCAGCAAAATTCCATTATTTACAAACTTTGCTGTCTGAGACGGCGTTCCATCTGTTCTAATTAATTTGCCTTCTATGTACAGCATGCTCTTCGATGGTAAGGTGTATACATCTTGTTGCTGTATAGGGATTCGAATTTCATCATTATTGTTTAAAGATGTGTTAGCATAAGGTTGATGAGTATGTTTTCGATATTAACAATTGCATTATCGAAGTAAACTTTTCACGCACGTTCAGTATTTCACTATTCATTCTACTTTTTTTAATTAAATAAATGCAGTCCTAACGATTGTAGAAACTGTCGGTTTTGTGTTGTTAGCGGATTTGAAACAATCAATCGAGTGTCGATTGCTTTGAAATTTCCAGCATTTATATCAATTCTTGACATGTTGCGTGCATTATACTTAATACCCATGGCTATTGCAGATTTTTTTTAAATGCAACCTTACAGTTAGCAGTTCTCCTCTGAAATTAACTAAATTTCCATCTTGATCTAACACTTTAACTATTATTTCATTTATTATACGTGACTTGATTGGTAGATATATAATCGTAGGTGGGCACTCGACAATTTTAAAACCTGCAGGTACTTGCGGAAAAATTCGTGTATTACATGGGCTGGTTTACTATTTAAATAGGATCCGCTTGCAATATTACAATCGATTAAAACTGCATTCACTTTACAAATGTTGATTGCGTAGTCTGCTTGATGCGTGACAAATGCTAGCAATTTTGTGGATTGAAACCAAGTAGAGAACCAATTGAATCCTTTTGGTAAAATCCACATCTAGACTACATTTAATACTACATTTAAGTGTATTATTGTCAGCTGTAATTTCTATATACACTGGAGTCTTTCTAGCGCTTCGTGATTGTTCCATACGACCACGCCATCTTTTATCACCTAAAGCTTTTGAATATATTTATTAATTTCTCTAATCTCATAAGCACCTTCAGGTATTTCTATGAATTCTCCGTTAGATCCATAATAAAATTTATTATTTATTCCTTTTTCTATGTTTGGAATTGTGTTATAAGACTCAAAATTTGTTAATCCTAATACGTACTCCGAATCATTATCCAAGTTTATAGGTGGATTAAAATTGCTTGTTAAAACTGAAGTGTTTCCCGTTAGAGTAAAAGTGTACGACATAACGACTTTGTACGCAGTTCTATGCGCTACTTAGAAATTGTAAGCATAAATGTCCGCAAAACACAGTACCGTACGATTGTTCTTGGTTAATGTTATAAAGAATTCTACATTTACCCCCGCTATTCAAATAACTTATCAACTCTGTTGGCGGTCGCAGGTTTCCGTAGCTGTCATAGTAAATAGCGCTACTACCGTACTTTTTGTAAGAGGTCCAATGCGTGCCTAAACCTTCTATTCCATCTAAATTAATTATACCACATTCTTTAAAATTAACTTTCTTGGGAAGATTGTTTCTCATGAACACACCACGGAAATATGGTACTTCTAATTGCTTAACAAACTCTATTAATTCTACATTGCTTAGTGCACGATTAGGTAAAATCAAGTTGCGTTCCTTTGAGGTTTTGCAGGGCTAAAAAGACCAAAACCTTTTTATAAGGTTTGATGTACATGCCGTTTCCGACTGCAATGTCCTCCATTGCCTTGTTATGACGCTGTTTTTCCGCTAGTTGTTCCTTAGCTATTTTAGTATCTGAAACTGCTTTTGCAACAGCAGCTGCACCTCCACTAAGAGTACCAAGAGCGCTTAGGCCTGCAAAAATTGGTATTAGTGGTAGAAAACCTCCTGTTTTAGGAATTGATATAATACGAGTTGATTTAATATGCTTCTTTTGTTTTGCTGTATTGGCTGCCTTAATTGCTATGTTGATTGCATCCATAACATTAGATCCTTTAGACTTTTTTAAAGCTGTACGTGCTTGTTTGATAATACTTTTAATACCTAGCGTACTTCTTATTTTACGTTTCTTTATCAGTTTTCTTATTTTATCGATATTTTTTGTTCTCAGTGATGCACAGGCATCCATACCAAGTTTTACTTTAGCTTTCATTGCGGTAGCTACTCCAAATGCTGCTACTTTTTCACCTAAAGACGAGTCACCAGAATTTAGTCTTTCTGTAGCTAACTGAGCTAACTTCGAATCTGCTTGATGGCGTGTAGATAGATCCTTTTCTTTGGAGTATGCAATATCGTGCTCCTTACAAGCCTCGTCTAACTTGTTTATTCCCTTGTCTCCACGAGCTAACCGTTCGATTAGTTTTGTACCCGGACCGCAAAATTTGTAACCCGGAATATGCGCTTCGAATGGTAAATTGTTAATTACAGTATTTAATAGTCCGTTCCCAGTAGTTTTAGAATTATTATATGTAATCATTAGAGGACAACTATCCTCTCAAGCTGTGCAGCAAATAAATAAAATATTATGAATTAATGATTCTTTATATACTAGCCGTTTCTTATATATATATATATAATTCTACTTTTTTACAAATCGAATTTAGTACTTGCAAACATGCATGTTGTGAAACAATCAACACCTTTAACCATAAACAATAATGACATTGGTGCGCAATCTTTAGCTAAAAAGAAAAACATAGCGTTCTTCTACCTGCATCTATTCGATGTCTAGTTGTTGGTCCTTCAAATTGCGGTAAAACCAACGTTATGATTGGGTTGATAGAACATCCTAATGGTTTAAAGTTTGAAAACGTATATGTTTATTCTAAATCACTTTATCAACCAAAGTATCAATACCTTGAAAGTCTACTGCAACCAATAAAGGGATCAAATATTATACATTTTCCAGTTCTGATAATATTATATCACCATCTGATGCTCGAAATAATTCTATATTTGTTTTTGATGATGTAGCTTGCGATAAACAAGGTATCATTAGGGAATACTTTAGTATGGGGCGTCATAAACAAGTAGACAGTTTTTACCTTTGTCAAAGTTATACTCGTATACCTAAGCACTTACTACGTGATAATGCTAATCTTTTAGTTTTATTTAAACAAGATGATTTAAACTTAAAACATATATATGACTATCACGTCAATACTGATATGAAGTATGATAAATTCCGTGAAATATGTGCTGCTTGTTGGCGAGACAAATACGGTTTCTTAGTTGTAGACAAAGATAGTGAACCAGATCAAGGAAGGTACCGAATAGGTTTTGATCACTTCATACATATTTAAACCTTGAGAGACGCAAGTATCGTTAGCATCGAAGAATTTTTTTATTACAATAAACTTTTACGCAATGAATAAGGAGTCGATAAAACTTAAAAGAATTTTAATTATGAAAAGAAACATTGTAAAAAACAAATTGCGTCAGTTAAAAGTTAATGAAGTCGTCCAAGTGGAATCAATATTACCCATAACATCACGATTAGAAACTATTGCTAATAAACTGGATGGGGAAAGTGTGGTAAAGAAAGAAAAATTTAAAGAAGAAGAAGAACTGCCTCATAGCAGTGTAAAAAAATTAAACCTACATTAAACCTATATTGATTCGCCGGTTATTGCACAGCATATACCAAATATAAAAAATGATGCCCTAGAGGTAAATGTTGATGATGTTGAGAATGAATACGAAGCAGAAATTAATCGAAATGCACAAGAAGCTCAGGAATATATTCAAAGCTTTGTCGATTCACCTAGTATGACACATTATCTCGAACAGCTACATCCGCTACCTCGAGAATATATTTACAATATGTTTAAAGATGTTAAGAACGAATTTGATCATAAATATGGTATTAGGTTTAACCCTGATTCGAATGGTCTTATGATAGGCAATTCGAATTTCGCGTTGGATGATGAAAATGTTCTAATAAATGATTTGAAATATACAGGTACTCCTGGATTATACGAACTACTGTTTAAAAATATCCTGTCGGGTACAGTCAGCAAGATCTAAAGTCGTACCTTGATATTGTGAAAAGAACAAATGCTAATAGAAGATATTATTCTGAAACAGAACAAATTCAGGGTAATACTTCATATAAGTACAAAATATAATATCTACATTAAACATACTTCCCCAAACACCCCGTAGACCTAGAACATTACCTTATAGAAAGCGTCTTGGAGACGGTATGACAATGGAAGTATCAAATAACGCAATAGATTATTTATATTGGAATGATCCCAATGAACTTGTTGATAGATTACGACTTTTAGTTTCATCACAGACTGCTGGACACACAGGTCACGGCAACGAAAAAATTCGATCATTGAAGAATTGCGTGAGGCAAAAGTAATTAGATGATATGACAATTGACAAATTTGGAAGACACTTACATAACCGTAAAATAGATATAAGTGAACAGGAATATGAAAACAAAAGTGAAGGTTTTGAAACCTTGATTGAGTATAAGTTACATATGCTACATTACACGGTAGTAGCAACGTTTTACTCTAATACATTCCTCGACGGTGATAAGACATTTCTTATTTTCAATATTAAACATAATTATGAATTTCCTTATGAGGAAGCAGTCATTGAGAATATTAAAGGATACCCGCAAGACATTGAAATTCTTATAAACGAAAAAGTTATGTAATTGCACAGTTACAAGGATTTTTGCTTAAACGTATGGATGTAATCAGCTTTCGTGACAGCGGTGCTATCATAAACAATACCACAATGTTTCTTGATTTTATATTAAAAGTTCCTTTCAAAGCAAGTGGAGCCCGCGACATTCAAACATAGAAGTATCTTAAATAATTGTATTTAATAAATCCTGATTAGAAAAAGTATTATGTTAGTTGCTCAATCAAAAGTGAAAGAGGATATAGTAAATGAACTTCATAAACCAGCAAGAATAAATTTCAAGAGACGCAAAGTGATAGTAAAAGGTTTAAATGACCTTCTTCAGACCGATTTGATTGAAATGCTACCGTATTCGCAAACAAACAAAGGATTTAAATACATTTTAGTAGTTATTGATTGTTTCTCCAAATACGTATGGGCTGTACCACTTAAAAGTAAAACGGGTATTGATGTTACTGCTGCAATGAAAACAATTTTAAATAAATTTAAAAATCCTCCAATAAATTTGCAGTCTGATTTTGGTAAAGAATATTATAACAAACACTTTCAATTCTTAATGCGGACATATGGCATAAACCATTATAGCGTTTTTTCTACAAAGAAAGCATGCATTGTGGAACGTGTAATTAGAACTTTAAAGAGAAAAATGTGGCGCTTGTTTAACCTGAACGGTTCTTACAATTGGATAAAAAATTTAAGCGATATTGTGAAACAATACAACAATACAGTTCACAATACTATCGGAGTCAAACCTGTAAAAGTTGATAAATCAATTGAAAAAACTATTCTTAAATCATCATTTACCCACATCAAACTTGCAACCAAAATACCAAAATATTCAATTAAAGACAGTGTGAGGATTAGTAAACACAGGGAAGCATTTACGAAAGGTTACACGCCAAACTGGTCAAATGAAATTTTAAGATTAAAAGGTGAACGTAACCAATCCGACGACATATATATTAGAAGATCAAGACGAGAAAGAAATCAAAGGTGCATTTTATGAAACGGAGTTGCAAAAGGTTAAACATCCAGGAATTTACCTGGTAGAAAAAATCCTAAGAAAGAGTGGAAATAAAGTATTTGTAAAATGGTTAGGCTTCTCTAACGTACACAATAGCTGGATCGATAAAAATAATGTTTGCTAGAAGTTGTTATAATAATAGTTAATAAGGCTAACATTGTAAAATTATATTAAAATAAATAATACAAACAAATCTTTCTATTGTTTTTATTATTATAAAGGAATTTTGTAAGGCTAACATTGTAAAATTATATTAAAATAAATAATACAAACAAAATCTTTCTATTGTTTTTATTATTATCAAGCCATTCTTTTAATAAAAGGTATTTTGTTTTGCATTGCAAATTTTATTGCTGTGTTTACAACAATGTATGTTATATTTTAAACGATTGTTGATTTTAACTCCGATAGCTTAGGACAACCTAGTGCAAGCATATCAGTTACAAAGGTTTGCATTATATATGTTTCTATCAATTTCTTCTTTTCTAGACCCTTCACAAATACTTCTTCACCGGGTCGGATAATTTGCTTCAAATAAAGCGCTATATATGTTGACACCATTCCAGCCGTTGAAGATTCATCCCAAGAAAGACCATGAATATTCCTTGTCACCCAGTCATTATGTTTTATATGATCTTGACTCAAACAACTAGACTGCATTGGCAGTTTAAAATTTGATGCCAAACATCACCTAACAACAAGTCCAAAACCGAAATTTCTTTGCACACAAACTCGTTTTTCTTGTATTTAAATCCCTGAATATCGATTATATACATGTTTGTATGTTAATATATGCAGTAAACTTCGACTAATTAAATTAATATTAGGAGCAATCTCCTTATATAGCAGATTACCACCATCTGCGTACTTTGCCAACCCACTTTTCAACCTATCACAAGAGTGAACACATTTTGAATTGAAACCGGCCCATGTGTGTATTTGCAGCCTCTAAACATAAATCAGAATCCACTTTAATTAAACACAATTGACTTGAATGCAATATTTTGCATCTGTCATACTTTATAACTTCTAGCTAGAAAACCAAATTCAAAACATATACACACATTTTCTCTGCACTTACATTTTTCAATATACGTGTGTTCCATTGAAAGTAATATAAAGCCGATCCTAATTCAAAACGTGCCTACAAGTATTTTACATTTGAAGAGAATTCAGGTTTTCATATTTTACATTAAAAGTATATAACGCCGATCCTAATTCAAAACGTGCCTACAAGTATTTTACATTTGAAAAGAATTCAGGTTTTCACATTTTACATTAAAAGTATATAACGCCGATCCTAATTCAAAACGGTGCACGTCTAACTTCTCGATAGAAAACCGAATTCAAAACAGCTACACACATTCTTCTCTGCACTTTTCAACATACGTGTGTGTTTTCATTGAAAGTAATATAAAGCCGATCCTAATTCAAAACGTGCCCACAAGCATTTTACATTGAAAGTATAGAAGAATTCATGTTTTCACAACTATTTTACATTGAAATGTTTTCACGACTATTTTACATTGAAATCATATAGGGCCGATCCTAATTCAAAACGATTCAGCCGTATTCTACACATGGAAAATACGTCTGTCGCGTTTTGAAGTAGGACTGGCCCTACCTCACTACTTATATAAAGCAGGTACGCAAGAGTAAACTCTTCAGTTATAAGTTAGTTCGCTTACAAGTTTAACCAAAGTCCTATAGTGCGGATTTTGTTTTGTACTAGAATGGTACCTTCAAACGTTTTTAAATGCAACTCTTGCGGTGCTTCCTATACCTGGAAAAATGCTCTCAAACGACACCAAAACAAATGTTGTAGTGTAACATCGTCCACGGTTAAGCTTATACATCCGTCGGCAGCAAAGTACTTAAACTGTATGTCTTGCGGTATCGCTTTTACGAGAATGGATAACTTACAGCGACACTAGGAAAAACAGAACGGTATGTCATTAAGCCGTAAACGTTCAGCTCCGCCAGCTGTTAAAGAAACTTGTGCGAAACAACCGAAACAAACGAATTATGAGTAAAGTATGCAATTTCGAAATGGAAAAGACTACGTATGCCTCACGCTTAAGGAGCAACAGACATAAAAATGCATCAGTTACCGCTACTAGCGACGATGGCGTAGAAATGGTTAGCACAGCGTTTAACAACCGTATGGCTAGCTATCGCATAAAGAACGTCAGTGTCGACGATGGAGTGTCTGAGTTTCTTTGGAAGCAGAAAGAGCGGTTTATTCGATTACTTAATGAAAAAAGAACACAACATACAGCAATAAAAGTCTATTGCGAACTCTACGGCGTTTACACCAAAATGGGAGAAGAGACTACCGATGTGAAATCCTTTAACACAAAAAATATGGTTATAACGTTTTCTTGTAATCTGGAAAATAACTACGAGGTCTTAAGCGAAACCATGAGAACAAAATCAGAGGAATTTGAAACATGTGGGTCCGGTTGGTCTTTGGAAAAGGTGCTCTATCTAGAAATAAATATTAATAAGTATAAGCCGATGTGTGGAGTTCTAGGTTAAGAATAAAATTGTCAATATGTAGTTAGAAATGTGGTTTACCTAATTTAAACTGTATTAGTAAAAATTGTCTGTAATAAAAAGTTTTAAGAATGGTTTTTAGATTTTTCTTTTAGGTATGAGCTACAGGAAAGTTATAATTTAGAGGGCGTGTGTGTAAAATGGTAAGGGGTGGTCCGATTTTAAATCTATTTCGAGATTCGGATTCTGCATAAAATTCTAGACTAATTTGATGTATTGCATGACTAAAAATTTATAAAGACGGTTAGAAATCGCTGCTGATAAAAAAATCTTAAAAGGAGGGTAGCTCCCTGGAGGGATGCTGCAATCTAAAAAATTCCTAGAGATTTGGGTAGCTGAGAAAATTCTAATATTAATTGGTACCAAACAATATAGGTTTATCTCGAAAGATGCAATGGTTAGTCGAAGAAAACTATTTGTTAGGTTATAGAGCAAAGAGCAAAATTTAGAGGTTCAGGACTGTAAAAGTGTAACTTTGTAAGGGGTGGTCCTATTGCAAATCTGTTTGCGGATTTGGATTCTGCGTAAAATTCTACGTTAGTTTGATGTGTCGCATGGTTAAGAAATTTATAAGGACAGGTCAGAAATTTCTACCAGCAAAAAATCTTAAAATTGGGGTAGCTCTCAGGGGGATAATGCAATCTAAAAAAATTCCTTAAGATTTGGGTAGCTGAGAAAATTCTAATATCAATTGACACCAAACAAGGTACATTTATCTTGTGGGTGGAAATGGCTAGTCAAAGAAAACTATTTGTTAGGTTATAGAGCAAAGAGCAAAATTTAAAGGTTCAGGACTTTAAAAGTGTAACTTTGTAAGGGGTGGTCCTATTGCAAATCTGTTTGCGGATTTGGATTCTGCGTAAAATTCTACGTTAGTTTGATGTGTCGCATGGTTAAGAAATTTATAAGGACAGGTCAGAAATCTCTACCAGCAAAAAATCTTAAAATTGGGGTAGCTCTCAGGGGGATAATGCAATCTAAAAAAATTCCTTAAGATTTGGGTAGCTGAGAAAATTCTAATATCAATTGACACCAAACAAGGTACATTTATCTTGTGGGTGGAAATGGCTAGTCAAAGAAAACTATTTGTTAGGTTATAGAGCAAAGAGCAAAATTTAGAGGTTCAGGACTTTAAAAGTGTAACTTTGCAGGGGGTGGCCCGATTTTAAATCTGTTTGAAGATTCAAATTCTGCATAAAATTCTAGACTAATTTGATGTATCGCGTGGTTAAAAAATTTATAAGGACGGGCAAAAATCGCTACCGGTAAAAAATTTTAAAATTGGGGTAGCTCCCTGGGGGATGATGTTATCTAACAATTTTTTCGAGATTCGGGTAGCTGAAAAAATTCTAATACTAATTAATACCAAAGAATATAGATTTATCTCGAAAGATGCAATGGCTATCGAAGAAAACTATTTTGGTTCAGAATGTTAGCGGTTAAAAAATCTTAAAATTGGGGTAGCTCCCTGGGAAATGATGCTATCTAAAAAATTTCTAGAAATTCGGGTAGCTGAAAAAAATCTAATATTAATTGATACCAAACAATATAGATTTATCTCGTGGGTGGAAATGTGGAGAAAGAATGCGGGTGTGACGTAATCAAAATGGTTGTGGGGTGTCCGAGCAAGGAGGGAGTCACTCCACCACATTTGCTCCTTATGGGAATTTACATGTAAATGTGTGTGGAAATGAGGGATTCGGGTGGAAATGTAGTTCCAGAAACCCCCAAAACCATCTATTTATGTGTTTCCAAAGAATGAACATTAACCCGATTTCAGCTAGTTGAGGTCATAAAGGTTAAGTTATTCAAAGGAAAGATATGTCAAACACGAGAAAGAAATGCGATGAGTTGTGTAATAATAAAAATAAAAATAAAATAAAAAATAAAAATTTAAGAAAAAGTGAAAGTATTTAACTATAAGGACAAATAAATATTTGAAAACTAGAGACGATAGAACGATGGAATTTTGAGATGAATGAGGTATGTTAGACAGAAGAAGGTTTGAAATAATTCAGAGCTTATGTGTAAAATAGATTTATTTACGACAAGATAAAGTCAAAAGGTAGAAATTCATTATAGATAAGGATAGAGAAGATAAAATGTATTCAGATAAAAGTAGAAAGAAGTGTACCATCATTTCCTATTCATTGTGAATAAAGAATGAGGTTTTAAATCCTAAGATTTGTTATCAGCAGCTTGTAATTCATCAATTAATGAAGCATCCACACGATATACCTTTTATGAAATACACTTGAGACTAATTTTGCAGAGAAATTTTTAGTTATATTAAATAAGAGACGGTTTGGTTTCAGTTTATTTTCTAACAAAGGTAGTTTTACTTGATTGAATTACTAATTAGGTAGATTTTATAAAAAAACATTAAAGTAGTGAAACTTAATTATATAAAAGAAAGCTTTTTCAAGTTAAAACACGAAAATTTAAAAGTTAGGTTTTGTTATAATATATGCAAAAATGAATTGCATTTATAAGATTAACGTATAATTCTAAATATTCAGAGATATACAAAATATTAAGTAAAAGTTATAGAACAATTAGTAATTGGCTTAGATACAATAGCAATTAAAAGTTTGTTCCCAAACAATACACTTCACTTTTGGGTAATTCTACAGCGAAAACGAAACATCAATAATTGAATCCTACATTGTAAATTTTTCTTTAAAATTTGGTTAAGTTAATACACAAGTCACATTACTAAGTAGAAAGTAATAAATTAGAACTGTTTAATCAAAACAAATAGGCAATCCACTTTCCCAAAGCCAGATGGAAATCGACCAGTTAACGTCAAATGTGCTGTAGTACTAAAATTTAATTTTCAAACCAATTTAATTTTTAAAAAAATGTATTATTGAACCGCATATTTACGTGAAAAAATAAAAAGCTGTTAGACTTTTGTAAATATAAACCAAAGTATCTATGACACTTATTTAAATCCATTGGTTGCCTTGTCATCATAAACCATCCCTATAAATACTGATGTATAAAATACAGATTATGAATTGTGCACTACTTTAATATGCGTTTTTGTTCCCTGCCAATATTATTTTTATTAAACACGTGTACTAGATTAAACTGCATGTACGTATAAAATATAAAATCTAGAACACTAGTATGTCAAAAATTTCGTGAGAGGAATTTTTAATTTTTCCGTGGATATAGGTTCTGCAGCAAGATGAGAAAACCTATAAACTACACGAATAAAAGATGTTCAAAATTATAGTTGAGATTTTGGAATAAAAGAGTTAGAGTATGAGTAAAACGGTGTCGTCGACCATTCATGTGGGTTGACTCCGCGACAGACTAGACCTGAGATTATTAAAAAAATAAATCGGTTCTCAAGGGTTGTAACTGGGTTCCATCATTTATAAATTTTAATAAAGTGTAGTGTCGTTATTAAGTTTCTTACTCACTATTGAATTTTATTTACCTTAAACCTCAAGAAAAGTTGATAATATTCAGCAGAACATGTATTGCATTTTACACGTAACTTGATTGAGTGCATACACATGCATCCTAAACTGCAAATTTATTTTGTTCGTGTGGATGTATCCTTTGGGAGCTTCCGACCTCTGTACGGCAATGCAGCAGGATGGTATTTACATAATATTTTCTTTTTTCAACATTGCGGTATTACATCGGAGTACATTGCTTAACCGCTGAACGCTTCTAGAATTTCAGATATTTATATATACTCCAACCATAGCTAAACAAATATATTGAGCGTTTGCAAGAGAATCTTGTAATTAAAGTTGATGATACTCAAAAAACTACCAATTGCCTAAAACAAACGCTTTTGCTCTTGGTGAGCATATTATGTGGTTGCCGCTTGTACAACTAAGATTTACCTGGGTGACGCTAGTGACATTCTGGAGATGTAAACTACGCATGAGTTTAAGCTCAAATTTTATTCAATCTTCTGGTGTACAAGTAAAAATATCTCTTACATTTATTCCAGACTGGATTTGTAACTGCAAATAGTTTTTTGTCAACATTATCCCCAATGAAACATATAGCTGCTGAGATCTAACTGCGAGAAGAAGTGTCAAAATAAATAATGCATATATGTTCCCAACAATATCAACTACAACAGCGCCATCTGCTACTTTAAATAGATATTAAACTCTTGTTTAAGTTACATTTTATTTTTAAGAAATATATTATTTTCCTGACAAAAGCACTTTTATGAATTTATTCAGAGCTCGAGCATTTCTAGATTACACAGTCAACGGCATGTTATCTCGAAACAACAATTTGTCAAAACATTTTTAAATTTTGCATTTAATCAAAACGAAATTGACATATTGGTTGTCATCTTTAGATCTCTAGTATGTAACGTTAATGTTTTAATTATACATAGATTTCTATATAGAAAAGCATTTATAATTTAAGTTTGTTGTAGCCAGCTTTGCGCGAAAACATTTTAAAATTAGTAAGAAGTTCGGGTGGTTTATAGTTTTGATACGTTTATTGTGAACATCGTGTACATTTTTTTCTGTTAATAAAAAATACGCGTTTAAATAATTTTCAACTCAAATCCCTTTGGTGTTAAAAACAAAAATTAATTCAGTAAATTAAAATAATCCTTTCACATGTAAATTCATTTATCTATTTGAATAAATTTGATTCCTATTGTAACATCCTAGAGCCTAATTAATAATAAATACTCCTTCTAAGAATTCCTCAACGTAAAGTTTATACTAAAATTAAACAGGCGATAACTGGTTCTAGGTAACTGATATTGATTCTTATGTGTGTTCCATTGAAAGCTTCGTCGAATTAAAGCCGAGTATTATCCCAATAAACCATGTTTTTTCAGTTTTATTTCCTTAACAACAATATTACTTTGAGCTCTGGTCACTAGTGAAACGAAATTAATACTCACTTGCTTTTCAATCTACACAACGAAAACACGCGTAGAATGGTTGGTTGTTTCCGTTTTTTTGTATGAAAGGTTCGCCCACGCCTTACAGTGGTGAGTATTTATGGGTTTTATAATTGTACTTTTCGACGACAATAAATCAATTTTATTTATAATTACTATTGCTCCTTCCGGGCGCTTAAACCTACTATAAATGGTCGCTCCTTGTGATGAGAGAACCACCTCAAGGCTGGATCACGCACACCCATGTTTCGCACCGTTTTTACAGACGGTAAGAGCCAACCTGACGGTGGTGACTCGAAGGTGAGTGTTTATACACTAAATTTCTTATATTGGTACCCGGTAGTTGTTAGAGACAACATATGTACACGGGTCTACGAATGCATCACCTTGTTGGTGGTAAAATGACTGGTTCTTTGTGTGCGCGAGGATATTATAATGTTTACTGATTTCTTTATTAGGATAATTTTATGTATAGAATTCCGTACTTACAATGCAGATTTCGAGCTGTGATTTTTAGTGGGGTAATTTTGTTCCTTTTTCTTGTTTGAAGATTAATATAAAGGGTCACCTGAAAACTGCAGCTCGCCATGTAAAAATGATTCTTTTTTATTTCGTAAATATGTATATTGTTTATCTGTTACATGCCAAAGTTGGCAGTGTACATGTTTTAGGTTTAGTTATAATGTATAAGGAAATTCCCGCGTTTTTTTAAATTTAAACATTGTCAACTTCCGTCATTCCGGACAGTTGCGTTTGCGCAAAAGAATGCTCAGGTGCGGGTAGTGTCAAAAGCGGGCATTAAGCCACGAGGTCTCAAGCCAAGAACATCTATCTGTGGTGTATGTGTTTTTTCTTTTTTAGGGGTGTAGGTTCCTTACTTTGCCTTATCGTTCCTTATACCTGGATCCTTATCATTTCACTTACAAGAGCATAGAATTTAGGATGGACGGATTGAAAATTTGAAATTAACATGGCGGGATTTAACCCACAAAAAGTGATGGACCCTGGGATTTGGCTGCAAGGTGCGATTTAAGTGAGTAAATTGTTTTTATTTACATTATGTATGAAAATTTGACCATTGCATCACCTTTAAACGCGTTCGGTATTTGATACAAAATGGCGCGTAATTTGCCGAGTATTTATACGTTATATTAAATAATTGCCCAATAGTATAGCAACGCGTGAAGCACAACACACCTAAGAATTGTTCATTTTTGTTACTTATGTGTTTTGTATATAATTTTTTTTAAATTAGAGGTTTTTAGTTTGTAAATGTTTGATTGTGCGGGGGTGAGTATATTTTTATTTCAGGCTTCTCTTAATTTTTTCTTGTAGGTACAATACCCCGCCCACCCGCCGATTGAGCCCGGTCAATTTCTTTTTTCTTGCTCGTTTTTATTTTCCTTTTTTAGACTACGTCGCTGAACTTAGCAGTTTATAAAGGGACTAGTCACCTATAATATTATAGCAAAATACCGAAATGAACAGGAAAAGTACCCAGTGCATTTCTTCATACCCAGCAATGAAAGGGCTTCGCAGTTTTGTATAGCAAATTAGAAAAATACCGACATACTTTTTCTATAAATAATCATCCTACGAACGTGTATTGGTATACATTTTCACACATTTCAAGAAACGGAAATTATTTTAAATTACTCAAATAGATAAAAACCCATAAAACGTCATAAACTTTAATGCGTAGGAACCAATCAATGACGCTGCTGTGATATTAAATGAAAAGTGTGAAAATACCAATAATTATCCTCATGCACCGAGGCAGTGTTTACCCGACTATAAGACAGTTTAAGTCATATAAATCCGGTGAATCAGAAAATCGCGCAAACCCCCGGAAACATTATAACATAAATACCGTCGAATCATAGTGGAGGGGATCAAATTGGTTGATCATTCGTGCATTTCAAGCTGTTGTAATTCAATTAACAGCAACTAGCAGGGAGTGAGTACAATGTTTAAGTAATTGAAGTGAAGCAAATATTAAAAATTTGGGTTTGCTAGTGAAACAAACTTCCAAACGCAAACGTGACCGAGGAAGTAAATAAATTTATGTTACCAGTGTAAAGTATTTCTTAATCTTACATAATAAGCCAGTGCAAGGAAATGAATATCTGTATATTCTAGAGGAAGCAACAATGAAGTATCACTCTTATAACAGTATATTTATATTCATACAAGGTTTGGGTTTATAACAATTTTGAACATTCTATGCTATTTACAATTTGTATTTGTTCTAGCGTTTAGTAATATAGTTTTTATATCTTATTTTTAAGAAAGTTAAATTGATAGATTTATTTATAACAAAAATGCATCCGCAATCTTACTAGATCAATCTGTTCTACCAGCTTACTTTTAGGTGCTGAGAACGCACACCAAAAAAGCCAATTAAACTTTTAATTTACTTTAGTAACACTCCAGCCCGGTACAGCATTTTCGTTAGGAAATGCTGTACCTTTCTTCTTAATGTTTAATTTCACTATTTTCACAGCCGGTCGTTATTGCAAACCTGTGACCGTCTGCACTGTTACTGATCTAACTTGACCGTCTTTATATAGTTTTATAAGCGCAAATCTACCCTTGAGCCAATTGCAACGTGCTGATTCCAGGTCGACTATTAGTACCACATCGCCAATCTGAAGCGGAGCCACTTTATTGAACCATTTGGATCGCAGCAATAAATCTGGAAGATATTCGGCTACATATTGTTTCCACATACGATTAGCAAACTGCTCTCAATACAAGTAATAAAATTGTAAATCCTAGCGTCCGCACTTAGTTCTACTGCAGGTTTTCTACCGATAAAAATTCCTAATAGGAAATGATTTGTGAAAAGAGCCTCATCTTCTGCTCTATCTAATGGTGTTAAAGGACGCGAGTTTACTATGTTCTCCGCAGCAATAACGCAACTAAGTAAAAAAGGGTCGTTTGGGGTGCGAGAAGGTACGTCATTATACAGAGCAATCTTCAGTCACTTGACTAAACGCGCCCATGCTCCTTCCATTTGGAGGATTAAAATAAAACACAGTTATTGTGCTAACTAACTTCGTTGCAATAACATCAGGTGGCAGCTTCTTCATTTTTTGTCTTAATATTCGTTTTGTGCCGAGAAGTTTTTGCCCTGATCGCAATATATATGATTTAGTTTTCCACGTCCTGGTGGGCGGGTGAGCAGGCAGGCGGTCTTAAAACAAAACAAACACACCGTGACGGGTATACCAAGAACAAATTGCAGCAATTTAACCGAACTTGTTTTGTTTTAATTTTAATTGGTGCAGATTATCTTGCCACAGAAAACGTAATGCATGCTAATCTTCAGATTGTATTTCAATACGGATAAACATTTTTTTAATGTCGTCCGTACACGCTACCTTATTTTGACGGAAACGCAATAATATGTCAAACGATGAAAGTAACATATCATTCCGTTTTAACAACATCGAATTTAGCAATTTCTCATTCACAGTTGCCGCTGCGTCCCAAACCAATCGAAATTTGTTGGGCTTATTCGGATTGAGGGTCGTAAGATTGGCAGATACCGTGTTATTTCATGTGATTCCTTAGGCGGTTAATTACTTTACATAGCCCTTTTCTAAGAGGTCCTGGATGCGTGTTTAGAGTTTTTCAGTTAACCGGGGTCCGGCTTCAAGCATTTCATTAACGTATAATGACGCTTTATTGCCATATTCTTGCTGTCAGGAATACGTAGATGGTAATTCCAAAACAATCTCACTCTATATTGATCTTTATTTCATTCGGTTGTGTTGCTCATAATTGTTGATGCTCGTGCACATTCCAGAGATTTTTTAGCATTACTTGGCGGTTGCAATCCTAGAGCTTCTACAGAAAAATATGATTTCGCTAATTCGTGCAAATTCGATTCGCTGAAGGATATAGGGCAGTTGCATGTGTCGTGCATTTGTTGAAACGCATTTTGTAGATTCCCAGTCATTAATGCAAAAATTGATCAACCTATACGACACTTTGCTGCGATGGGTTTAGCGTCTCCATCTTCCATAACTTTTAATGGCAGTGCAAGTTCCCAATTGTCCAACCCTATAGGTAATCCGAGTCTTGCACCTTTATATGGTTGTACGGGTGCATTTCTTAAATATGGAAATTGGCCAATTAAATCATTTATTCTCAGGATTTGTTTAGGTAAATTCAAATTGTTGACTGTACGAGCTGGACGATGATTAAATGATCTGGTTCCTGCAGATGCCGCTGTTGTTGACAACCTAACTAGCATTAATTCATCTTCAACCCATTAGTGACCGCCTGCCTATTCCACATATAATGGTTGTGTAGTACCAGATACATTTAATTAACGCGCTTGTTCCGCATCAATCATAATTGCCGGTGACCCTTCATCTAGAAAGGCGTACGTGGTCATTTCCTTCATTCCA
The DNA here is from genome assembly GCA_036346225.1 of Platerodrilus igneus. Lineage (NCBI taxonomy): Eukaryota > Metazoa > Arthropoda > Insecta > Coleoptera > Lycidae > Platerodrilus > Platerodrilus igneus. The sequence goes on from JARFIW010000831.1 coordinate 4,019,109, forward strand.
TTGCTAAGCTCTACTAGGAGAAAAACGAACCGAATACTTCCATGGTGGCTACTGTAATTCACTTCCACATTCAGCTTAGAAAGTTGACATTTTTCGATCTCTGAGCTAGTGGCTGCATCAATAGTAACAAATTCTTCTTCCTTATGAAAGCATTGTATGGTGTACACGATCACACTTTTCGCATTTCCAATTTGTTTTACACGGAAATATATGTCTCCTTAGACAAATTCAACAAAGTCTTAATTGTTTTACTAGTTTCTAATGCTTATTTAACGCAAAACCCTTGCATTTATCACAATAGAATCCGCCGTATGCTCTACAATCAACAGATTTAGTCACTGTTGGAGTATCATGTACGTTTGTGCGTACTTGTTTTGCTTTTTTGGTCTCACTTAAGCTGAGATTTAGAATAACCGCGCACACGTTCAAAGTAAGTGTAAACCATTGACCCAAATGTTGAATATTTACCTCCGGAATGGTGGATTGATGAATTGCCCATTGTATCTTTAATTGCGCAGGAAATTCTTCTACTAATTCCCGCATGAGTACCAGATTGTTAGCGTATTGGGTCATATTGCTTGCTACTAGCAAAGCACATAAATTCGGTACAGTTACTGCAATTCGATCATCCTTCAGAGTTTGTCTACTTTAATAGGCGAGTGTTGTTGGACGGTATCAATATAACTGTCTATGGCTTATTCTGGTCTACCGAAAAACAACTTTAAGTTGGCGATAATGTGAACAACAAACGTAATTCATGTAGAAAATCTTTGACCATCCTACGTGCGGTTCCCTTTAGACACTTATCTAGACGGGTGAGGTTTTCAACGTCGTCAAACTCATACCATTCTGTAGACCGTTTGAAGCTATTTATAAATATAGACCAGTCTTGGGGGTTTTTATTGAAGGATGGACGATTTCTAGATATCGCATGCTGGGCTGAAGGTTGAGACTGGCTTAACATGTGAGAGTATGAATGGGTGCCACCGCTAGCTGTCGGTTGCCCAACCATGTTAGGCAAATCTTCAAGCCCGCTTGGCCTATCGGAAACATAAGGTGACACTTGCGGTGGAGTATTTGATTGCTGGAAAACCAGTTCTTGTTAAGATGAACACAACGGTTTATACCTTTGATTTCACAACAGCTGTTGTTGCGGTAGTGTTTGCGATTGGTGCGCCTGTAGTTGTATTTGATACAACTGTGGTTGTCTTTGGTGCAACTGTTTGAACTTTTAGTTAGTATTGCAATTTATTTCCAAATCAATGCGGTTGAAGAGCTCAAAATTTGCGATAGAGTCCGTATTACTTATATCTTGCTTTGCGTCTTGACATACATATTCCGATGCGTCTGTCAAACGTGAGATTTAACGGCTAATATTGAGTTCGTCTACTAGTTGCTCCTTTTGTTCGATTAACTGTTCCTGTTCTAGGAGGAGATTCAAACGTCGTTGACGACTACATGTGCTGTGCGGTACTTGTTGATTACACTCGCTAGTGGTTTTTGCTTGTAGGGCAAAAGGTATCTTCTACTTCATTAATACGCTTCAAAGATTGACTCAATTCTTGTGTAGCATCTCTTAAAGCATTCAGATTTATTGTCCTTGCGTTACCTCCAGCTTATGTAATACATGCTTTGCATCGACAGTTAGTATCTTCAACTTACGTACTCGTAATGATACCATCTTTTACAGTTCGAACATTTCATCATATAAGATTCTCGGTACGGACCCGTGCAAATGATGCAAATCTGACTTCTCACTGTAGGTTGCAACATTATGATTCGCAAATTGAACTTGAAATTTGTGAAATCTATTTGAATCTTTGTTTATCTTAAGCCAGCGCAACAAAATGTATATCTGTATATTCTAGAGAAAGCAACAACGAAGTATCACTCTGATAACAGTATATTCAAATTCCTACAAAATTTAAGTTTATAACAATTTTGAACATTCTATGCTACAATTTGTCCTATCGTTTAGTAATTTATTTTTGTAATTTATTTTTAAAAAGTCAAGTTGATAGATCTATTTATAACAAATAAGCAACCGTAATCCTTCTAGATCAATCACGATTTGTTCTACCAACTTACGTTTATGTGCTGAAAATGCACACTAGAACAGCCAATTAAACTTTTAATAACATTAAGTAACGACCAGCGAACGTGATCCTGTAGTGGATGCTTTCTTCAACAAATGTTAGATCAGAATGTTACTGACAAGCCCATTTTGTCGTGCACGACAAGGTCAGTCGAGCTTTGTATTAAGCTATCAGTCATTAAATTTTTCTACCTGCTGCATATTTTAAACTATTGTTTTATATTTGATTGCATAAAACTATTTCTGTATTGAGAGGACTTGCACGTCGGTGCACGCTTTATCAAAAGCGACGCGTAACCAGAATAATTATCACACGCGTAATTACATAAACTTATAGGTACTAATTTAGTTTAGTTGGATACTTATAACTAACAAATTTACTTTTATACACGCATATTTGAACAATTAGAGCTAGCTAATTTAATAAGTTTGCTCTGTTGTCATAATACTGTGGTATTTGTGTTTTAATATAGGTAACGTGAACAGCTTGCACTTTTACTATTATTTGTGTATATTTTAAACTACTAGTTGACGAAAAAAGGTGTGCACAAGGCTCCATCAAAATAATATTGCCAGGGCGTATAAATGTCCATCTGACATACATTTTTGTTGTGGGGCTTTTTTTAACTATGTTACAACTAAACTTGCGGCAATTTTTTTTATGACAAAACAATATAGCGACAATGGTGATGAAATAACAAAAACTACAAGGAAAGAGTGAATGCGGCGTACTTATTTTAAATTTCTACAAACGCCAGATAAGGTGGATCCTTTCAACAAGACTCGCATACGTGTAGATACTGATTATATATGTATAAAGCAAAACAAAGCTCAAAGAATTTTAAGAAATTGTTACCAATAATTCAAGCTTAATTAGAAGTTAGTATAACTGAGCGACGATGCTTGACTATTTTTCAATGAAATATTTAATTAAGCTAGCTCTTATGTATAAGAACTGGCACGTTTATAGTGTCAGACGGCGCCATCGACTATGTTTTATTAAAGAAAGAATGGCATTAGTCATCACTAAGGTTAAGAGCGTGCTAATGAATAGACTGGTATTCAAGCATCCGAAACGAACGACTTTGCCAAGTAGGTGCCTAATCTAATTTTCTCTTTGCTAGAAGTACAGTGTAAATAGCTATATTTTACACAACACATATGTCAACAACAACAAGTAATAGGCGCCAAGATGACAAATATTAAGATTTTCACTTTCTCGATTGGGCGTTAGAGCATTGCGTAGGTTGTCACTCTTCGTTTGAACATTGGAGTATTGTGTAAATTTTGGTGTCTCGATTTCAAACAGTACAGTCTATGAACACGAGCAAAACCTTGAAGTAAGTTAAAACAGTAGTGTATTGTTTAAAATTCTAAGAGCTTTACGAAATTTTTGAAAGTTATACTGAACTCTCCTTTCTTTTTCCCTGAGATGTTGTTGAAAGGCACCGTCCAATTCCCGTAGTAGAATGTAGAAGGAAAATTGATTTTTCCGAACTAACCAAGTGTCAATTTCTGCAGTGGCATGAGATTGCAGGGGCGAGTCGGCATCAAAAATATAACTCTCGTAACTCTAAAGCTTTATTAACAGGAAGGTTTGGGCCTTGAGAACTGCGTTTTTAAAAACCAAATCCAAAACTTCTTAACAAATTTATTTCAACCAGACATTAATTATGGAATTTTACAAAACTTGATTTAAATTACTCTAAGTCGAAAATAAATTGAACTAATTGTACTATTTTGAGTAGCCTAAGCAACTGCAATGTTAAAGCTGAATACTTTGACTGACTGCCGGGTCTTGGAGCTGCCGAACTTTTTATAATGTTCCTACCCCCTCACATGGCTGTGGGAACTTGCAGATCCCATGTCTACTTATTCTTAACTCTATTTATTACTACATTGTTGTAATCTTACTTTCTAGGTAATCACGGTATCTTCACCGTCTGTGACCTGCCATCTGCAGTGTCACTATCGTCTCGGATACACAGTATTGCATCCGTTCTCATAAACTGTTAATAAACTTTATAAATTGTCCTTGTATTACTTTGTTGCACTACACTTAGCATTTTCTTAACACTCTCTAATACTTTCCTAATTATTCTATTTTATAATATATACATCAATTGGGGACTACATAACTCCTCCCGACGTACATGAAAAATTAAGGGTTTTCCCTTCTTAATTTTTAATTTAAAAATCATTACTTAATTTCATTGCTTAAATTTCATAGTTTCTAATAGTATATTTGTTTTCTTATTTACCTTTGTTTCCTTAAATCTAAAACTGTTCCTTTATTTTTGTACTTAATATACATTTTATAAAATACATATATGATCAATAAAATAGTCACAATGATTAATAAAATTGTCCAAACACTAATGTTGACGTAGTGTAATTTGGGAGTTTTTATTTCACTCAAATGTTTCTTATAGTTTTCCATCAGTTTCATGACGTGGTTGAGATCGTCTAATTCTAGATGTTCTAGTTGCACGGGTTTTTGAATTATTTCTTCGTCTTCGATTGGCGTTGTCTTGATTTGTAGCTCTAGTAAGTTTGCAAGTTTCTTGGTTGCTACGGGATCTTGGTAAACTCTGAATATTTCATTTTTCACTTTTAAGCAACAATTTTCTTTGAGGGTGATTAATTTGCTTCCGGTTAGTGCTAAATTGTTTTCGTCTTGATTGCAGTGGACTGTTGCTATTACTTCTGTTGGGATAATAGTTATCCATTTTTTTTTCTGTTGCTTTTTGAATCTTCATATTGGTGATTTGTACGGGTTTGGCTTCACAGTTCTCGTAATGATTTGAAAATTTTAATAATTGTACTTCGCAACTGCTCTCTTCTTGAACGGTTGTTGTTGTCAACGACTGGCATAAATATTGATTTGGTGTGACTTCGTTACATTTTTTGTTCGTATAACCATATGTTAGTTCATTTAACGATAGAAATTTGGTTTTGGGTACGATAACTTGATACATGCTAGTAATTTTCATTGGAAAAGCAAATAAATGATAATAATTATAAATGTTATTTTCTACTATGGGGATCTTTATTAAAAATGTTATGTCGTTATTCTTTACATAGACCTTAACTATAGCTATTTTTTCAAATGTTTGATTCTACTACATCAAAGGGTAACTTACTGTTGGTTATAAATGATCTAATTCTTAATAATTCTTTTCCTAAATCGATTGGTTCTATGATACTAGTGTGTAGGGTATTTTATTTTGCAAATGTTACTGTGTTTTCTAACGTGGCTAAAATTTGTTGAATTAAGATAAAGGTTGATGTTATTTGGGTGAATATTGTATTGAATCTAATTAAATCTCGCACGCCTAACATGGTAGTTTGCATGTTAGTTTCAAGGGTTTGTATTCGGTTGGCTATACTATCTTGGTTTCTTACTAGCTTTCTCAATGTTTCGTTGAATTTTATAATAGTTGATTAAGTTTGTGATATTTGGTTGCCAATTATGGTTTTTATATCGTTTTGATTTTCGATTAATTGTTGTATTGCGTTGTCATAACGTTCTGCGTCTTGATTGTCTAAATTGCATGTGATTGCTTTTATTATGTTACCTAATTCGTTGATTAGTGCTCTTTCTTCAATTGTAGTTTGTTCTGTGAGTATTAGTCTATTAAATTTATTTTCTATGTTTATCAAAATACTTTCTATTATGCTGTTATAATTCATCGTTTCTATGGCGTATTCCTTTCCGAATTTCGCTGTGTCCATTGATTGTTTAAATCGACAATAATTGTCTTTGATTATTTGAAATTCTTGTATTAGTTCTGTTAAGTGGAATTTTTATGCAAAGGTCTAGTAGTCTATGGTATTCTTCATACTTCCTAATTTTATTTGAAGTATACCGGGTTTGTTTTTTATTTCTTCCATTACTATTTCGGTGTCCGTTCTACCTGGGCGAATGTTGACAGTAAGTGTGATGATTGTCCATCTGAAATTACAGGATGTTTTAAGTTTTTCCACTAAATATATTTTGTTATCTTGCCGTTGTCTACTACGGCTATGTTTTTGTCCGATATTCTTTTAATTTTAAATTGGCCTAAATTACATCATTTAATTCGTCAGAGTCCTCTAATGTTATTAACTTTTTTGTGCATCTGATCAGTTTAGGGCAAGAGTTATTGAATAATTTAACATACAATTCTGAAAATCGTTTATACAAATGTTGTGTTGAAGTAAAAGTAAAATCGTTTTTTCTCGGGGGTGTATTCTTTTAGAATTTTAATTATTTGTTCCTCTTTGTCGTCCTTAGCTATTTGAATTTGGTATATTTTCTTATTATCTACTTTTGTATATTTTACGGGATTAGGGTTAATTAAAACTTTGGTAGTTATAAATTGATTGGGTTTTATATCAATGGCTTCGTTTAAGATTTTAATCGCGGTTTTTAGTTCTTCATTTTGTGTTGAATGTATGGTGTTCATTCGTCTGGATCTTCTCTTATTTCCGTTTCATCTACGTTTTCTATAATTGATTCCGTTTCCAGTGCGTTGAGCTGTATTGTACTTAGGGCGTCTGCGCTATTATTATAAATTCCTTTTTTGTATATAATTTCTTCTAATCGGATTCTCCATCGTTGTAATTTTGAATTTGGTTCTTTAAGTTTGCATAGCCATACTAATGGTCTATGATCGGTGTATATGTAAAATTTTCTTCGGTATAGGTATGAACTATAGTATTTCATTGCCCAAGTTATGGCTAATAATTCTTTCTCTATGGTGCTATATTTTTGTGCGGTTTTATTTAGGGTTCTAGATGCGTAGCTGATGGGTTTATCGCTACCTACTTTTCCTTGGCTCAATACTGCGCCTAATGCTACATTTGATGCGACTGTCGTTAATACGAATGTTTTCGAAAGGTCCGGGTATTCTAATACGGGGTGATTCGTTAGTATATTTTTAATTTTGTCTACGGCTTTAATGAATTCCGGGGTGTGTTCAATTTTGTTTCCCTTTTTTAAACAATTTGTTTGTTTGTGGTAGGGGGTAATATAGTACTGCAGTTGTTTTATCGGAATTTGGCATTACTCATTGGAATGTTATTATATATCCTAAAAATGGTACTTCTTTTTGTAAAAATTCGCTTTTGTCTAATTGTGCTTTGAAATGTGTTTGTCTTAGTCTTTCAAATACTTCTCTCAATCTTTCTATGTGTTCTACTAATGATGTTTAATAAACTATGATGTGGGGTAGGTATACAAGGCATTTCTCATTGTGTGTTCCTCGTAATATATTGTCCATGACCCTCTGAAAAGTAGCGGGTGCGTTCTTTAATCCAAATGGCATTTGTTTATATTCATAATGTCCTCTAGGTGTGCTGAAGACGGTTTTCGATGTATCTTTCTCATCCATTTCTACTTGATGGTATCCTAAGGCAAAGTCTAATGTTAAAGAATATTGACATTTGCTTAATTTATCTAAAATTTCGGTTATATTAGGTAGTGGGTATTTGTCGTCTACCGTTTTTTCGTTTAGCTTTCTATAGTCTATTACCATTCTATATTTTCTCTTTCCTGATGCGTCTAATTTCTTGGGTACTATCAATACGGCGCTGCACCATGGTGAGTTGGAGTGTTGTATGATATCTTACTCTAATAAGTCTGCTACTTATCTGTCGGCTTCTTCTTGGCATCCCTGAGGTAGTCGATATGCTTTTGTAAATATTGGTTTTTATCCCTTAGTTCGATGTTATGCTTAATCGTGTTGGTAAATGTTAGGGGTATTCCTTCACAGTGGAATATGTCGCGGTATTCAAAGCATAAATTTTTATTGGTCTCTGCTCTTCTTGGTTGATGTCGGTATTAAAGCAAATGTTACTTAAATTTGTCTTAACATTTCGTCGTTTTCTACGGGGTTGTAATTGTTTTCTGAATTTTAATCTATCTCCATTTCGTTAAAATTCAATTTTTCTACGTTATTGGGTTTGTTAATGATAGTTCTACTAGGTAGTCATTTGAGTTTAAAATCGTCGTTGTGGCATAATTACCTTTTATTTGTACTAATGCGGTTGGGGTTTTAACTTCTTATTGAAATGTTATATAATTTATTGTTCCTAATCTGTTGTTTAATTTACTGCGATTTTTTTTTGTGTTCAGGGTTCTATTATATATTTTTGTTCAGTGTGGGTGTTTTGAAATTTAATGGGGATTCGTCCGTGTTTTGTTCTTAATAAACGGTTCTTTAAGTCAATGTTGGCTCCTAATTTTTTTAGAAGGTCCATTCCTATTAGTCTGTCATATTTGTCGTTGAATACGAATACACAGAATTTGTGTTTCATTTTTACGTTGAATGTTCTAGGTAAGGGTATGTTAGCTACGAATTGGTGTAGTGTTGTTTGATGGGCTGTTTTAATTTTAAATGGTTCTCTCTCTACATAGTCTAAATAGTGTTTCTTTACGGTTCGGGGGCTAATTAATGTTTTTGAGGATCCGGTATCGATTAATAGTTTAAGTTCAGCATGGGGTATTTCTATGTATGGCAGTACTAAGTGATTTATATTATTTAAGTTTATTAACTTTAGTCGTTTATGAATCAGTCTATCTAAAAATTTGAGCACGCGTTTTCTTCGTCGTCCTCGTCGTAAATTTCGCATGTTTCTTTGCGTTCATAATTGTTCGAATGGTTTGGTTCATTGTTCGTACTTGGGTGAATGTGATTATTCTGGTCATTATTCTTTTACTTCTTGATGAAATAGATCTTCCGATGTAAAGTTTCGATTTTGGTTATTACTTGAACGAATGTGCATTATCTTTGTATTTGGTCTGGTGTTACCAGATGAGGTATCCATAGGTGTGGGTTTATAATAACCGTTAGGGTTGTTACTACTGTTATTTGTCATTGGGGTATTTCTAATAGGGTTTGCGCTGAATGCTGGTCTTTGTTGGTTTACGTTTTGGTTGAATCTTGTTATGAATGCGGGTTTTGTGAAATTCGGGTTAAACGTGGGTTTTGGAAGTTGTTTATATTGATTATTAAAGTTGGTATCATTAAAATTTGAGTTATTACTTCGCAGTTGGTTTGTTTGTGCATTGAATGGTGTGAATTTTTGTTGGAGAATTGTTTGCCTTGCGGCTTATAAAGTTTTTATTGGTGAATAACTTTTATTTGCGTTGGGGTTGTATAATCTGTGTTTGTAATAGATTACGTTTTCTTCTTCTATTATCATATTCACGACTTCCTCTAAGTTTTGGAGACGTTGGAATCTGACTTTGTCCGATAGTCGTTTTGGTAGTGCATTTAGGTATGTATCTAATGCCACTTCGTCATACATTTTTGTCTTTATAGGTCTGATATTTTGGTCGAGTTCTTCAATTTTGAATTTCGTTAAGATTAAGCTTCTTACATCTTGGCATTTCATTCCGAATTGGTATGGCGATTGGTTAATTTCCATTCTAAAGTTTATTAAGTCACAAACTAGGCATTCTAGGTTACGTTAATCTCCCAAATATGCTATCATTATGCGTTTAAAGGCTTCCCATTGTTCTAAATCATCCGTAGGAGTAATATATTTCTTTTATTGTCTCCGGATTTGTAAAGGTTTTCAAAAATATTTCGCCCGCGGTGATAAAGTTTCCTAGAAGGGCTTGATCTTTGTTAAAGGCGGGGATCATATTGAGGTAAATTTTCATATCCGGACTCATAATGGCTGAGAGTTGTTCTCATAATTAATTGTTTCGTTTGACCTTAACTAATTTCAAATTTTTGTAAAAATTGGATTTATTTTGCGGTTTATATTGTTAATCTCTGGTTGGGTTTATTAATTTTCAGTTTAGATTGCGTCGGGTTACTTGTTATTTTTAGCTTGAGTCGTTTTAGATTATTTAAAAAATTGAGTTGCTTGTATTTGTACTTCGTTGTACGGTGCTGTAATTAATTTATGTGGTTTATGCTTGGTTATGTCTGGTTGCTTGCTGTAGTCTTGAATACGTTTATTTTTACTTCGTGGATGTTAATTTTATTGTAGGTTTGCTTTCTGATAGGTTTCGATGTGAGGGAATTAATTTCTCATGGTAATTTATTTTAATTTTGTTTTCACCAGTCATGACTTTATCTTCGCTTATTCCTGTTGATTTAATTAAGTGTCTTTTATAACTATTCTTTATCCGTGGGTGTTTGTAATCTATAAGTGTCTAAAATGTTTCCTGTCTTGTCATCTTGTGTGTTCATTATAGAATTGCAAGTGTCCATCAATTACTTTGTTCAATGTTGCATATAAGTATCTTTTTTATTAATACAATGAATTGTTTAAATTACAATGTTTTAGTCTACTGTAGGTGTAATTTCAGTCTCCGTGAATGCTTTACTACAATTAAATATGCAATTATACATTATTTAATCTTTTTTGAAAGGTTTTATTTTCAGTCGGTAATAGTTTAAATACGTCTGTTCTATAATTATATGCCTAGCTAATTGTTGCAGTTTTTAATTATAAAATGTCACGTTTGAATGAATGTAATTATACCTTTTATAAAGTTGCAATGCGCGTTTTATTTTTGGAATGAATCTTTCAGTAGCCGTTTTACTACAATTAGATTTCGTACTAAAATAACTTCTTATGACGTTGCGATAGTGTTTTCAGTAGCGTGGATATTTATAGTTCTGCACTGAAATTTTATTTACAACCTTTTGTAATCGCGATGCGTTTTTAATAGCTTTTTATGGTTTATGATGAACGTTTTTGACTATAATTAGATTTATTCGTATTGAATTATAACGTTGCGTTGGGCGAATGAAATGATGCGATTTGCGTTTGGATTTGCACGCTTTGTTTTAACTCGTAATAATGATTTAATGGTTTAAGTTAATAATAGATTGCAAGGTGTTTCTATAATTTATAGAAGTACGGTGAAGTTTACGTTTGAATAATTCGTTTTTTATATTTAGTTGTGTTATATACAAAGATTTCGGTATTAAATTGTAAATTAATTACGTTCTATTTTTGGTATTTTTAAATTATTTTTGTGCGTCAGTTAACTTTTGTATTGGTTTGTTTAATAATTGTAATAATTGTTTGTACTGTTCAATTCTAAATTCTCTCGTTTATTTTTGTTTTAAAATAGGTCCCCTTTTTAAAAATTCAATTCTCTCAAAAATAAATTTGAAAATAATTCCTTGCAATAGCTAAGTAAATTATTTTCATAATAATGGCATAAATTTGCAATAAAATAATGGCAAATATGTACATACAAAAAAAAAAAATTTCTAATACTAGCAATATCAAATATTTATAAAAAAAATCAATTGGTTTAAGGAAATGAACTTACACTAATTTCTTCGTCGGTTTGATGGACTTAGTCGATGTGTGTACCTTCTCCACGATCTATTCTTGTATCTCCTCCAAGTTTCTATTTGCGTTCTGCCAAATTTAGAATTGAAATTCCAGATCACTAGTTTTCGAATTTTGGTTTCCTAGTGACCTTTTGACATCCTACCGACTGCGCTAGTTAAGGTTCGCGCCTTGGGAACTGCGTTTTAAAAACCAATTTCAAAACTTCTTAACAAATTTCTTTCAAACAGACATTAATTATGAGATTTTACAAAATTTGATTTAAATTATCTATGTCGAAAATAAATCAAACTAATTGTACTATTTTGAGTAGCCTAAGCAACTGCAATGTTAAAGCTGAATACTTTAACTGACTGCCGGATCTTTGAGCTCCCCCTTACATGGCTGTGGAAACTTGCAGATCTCTTGTTTGCCTTTTCTTAATACTATTCATTACTAGATTGTTGTAATATTACTTTCTAGGTATTCACGGTATCTTGACCGTCTGTTACCTTCCATCTGCAGTGTGACTATCGTCTGGAATACAAAGTATTGCATCCGTTCTCATAAACTGTTAATAAACTTTATAAATTGTCCTTGTATTACTTTGTTGCACTACACTTAGCATTTTCTTAACACTCTCTAATACTTTTCTAATTATTCTATTTTATAATATATACATCAATTGGGGGATACATAGCTCGCGTTTAAAATAAATTTTAAAGGATAACGCAAAAACCCCTTAACCAACACAATTATGTTGTACTTCTAATCAAACTTACTGAGTGTATTTTGGCAGAAACACTCAAACTTCAACATGAAATAAATGTTCTTGGATTTTTAGATCACAAATTTAGTTAAATGAGAGCACTGCTTATGTCCCAATGAATTAATAAGCAAAACATTAGTATTATGCAAATAAAATAGTATACTATTATACCATATATTCTGTTGTTTAAATTTATATACATTAAATTAATTCAGCGGTTTATATGTATAAACATTTTTCTTTTCACTTCAATTGATCAGTCTAGGAATTGTATTCTCTTCCAACAAAATAATGCAAACTAAATTCAGATCAAGTCATACTACTTAACTATCAGCAAACTGATAATGGCACATCAAACTTCCGACGGAATCAAGCAAAGATATCTTTGTTTCACCGGTACATATTTACTTATCAATAATGTTAGTTCAAAGTTATACCCAAATACTCATAGGTCAATACTATTAATTTTATACTAATCGCACGATTCAAAATTATTTTAACAAAACTATATTTGAATCTAAAACGCTTTATAATTAATGCAAATAGTTAAGTTTAAATTCTTTTCAAGGTACACAATGAACATGTTAATTAATAATTTTTAATTGCTGCTCTCAAAAGATTTATTAAATGAAATATCTAAGGATGTCTGTATTTATCTTTCTAGTTTATTCCAGCTGTTAATCACGTCAACAACAAGATGTTTTCCTAAACATCTGTCATCCGTAGATCACCAAACTGCATCAGGGAGTCCAAAATGAATTTGAAAGATAATTTTCAACGATGTTTGAAACCTCCATATTATTCAGAACAAATAAAATAATGGATTTCTACAAACGTACTCTAAATCATTATTTATTCCAAATAGACGATCTCCATCTAAACTAAACGAAATAAGCGAATGACAAAATCTTTAAGGTAGGGAGCTTCTATACAGTTTTCTTGGCCTTGCTATAATAGAAAAATTTTATCAAAAAAATTTAGTTGAATACTAACCGTTTTATACCATATTATAATTTAAGCAATTAATCACGTTGTTTTGGGTTAGCAATTTCCCACTGCTATCCGCAACTGCAATGCCATTAAAAACATTTTAACGGCTGAGAATCTTATCTTACAAGACAGGTGTTATTCCATTTCTACTACGTATCTCAATTTCCAACTAGTGCGCACGACTGTTACCTCAAAATCTCTTCCAACTAAACAAAAGTACAACGACAGTAAAATCCCATGCAAGGCAGACAACTAATTCATCGCAAGTTTGCTATACGAGTTGCACATAACGAAATATCTATCTGCACACTATTACGTTAGTAATCTGCAAAAATCGTAAGAGTGCTGTGCTCGTATTTTGAACACCGTTCAATATATAGTGAGTAGAGTTAGGGCAAACAGTTGGCCTATTTATCGTTACCGAATTATGCGTTTTAAATTAATATAGTAAGAAGAGAGATTATACAGAAAAAATATTCCTGAATCAAAGAGCGTTTAAGAAATTTTAAAATTAGTGGTTCCCAGAGACTGAAATACATTGCTTTTGGAGAAGTTCAATAGCATGCACAAAACAATGTCAATGTTTTTTCTAAAATGGAAAATAGTACTTATCAAGTGTAATTAATTAATTTTCTTGCCAGTGAAATGGATAAAATATTACATCATTGTGAATACCAAGCTAGAAGTTTCAAGAAACTCATCCTAACATAGTTGATGCGCCTACAAATAATCCTGACTTTTTAAAATCATTCCATTTTTCTGCTAATGGAAGTCGCAGGTACGTGTGGTAGTTTCTTGTTTTATTATTTTTGTATAACGTCCATAATCTATTTTACAGAAATTGGGGACCAAATTGAAGAGGAACAACTGCCATCGTCCACATCAGATATAAATTTATCTACTGACGCGGAAAAATCTTCATCAAATTCACTAAACTTAACGAAACTGAAGATTGATCGTTGTTCGTAAAACTATTGCAAACATTTTTATGTAAATTTACGATTCCTGTTACAATTAAGATTCAAGTTAAAAAAATCATATATTTTACAAGTAGCAAATTTAATGTGTTACCGAAAATAAAAAATAAGCTTATTACTTGTTGGTAGTTTGCATATTTTGTAATTAATGAATGCAAGGTAATGCAATAACGCAAAAAGTATTATGTTCAGTAATCAGGAACCTGACTTCATGCAATTGAAAGACTGATCAGATGTAAAACATGAAGTAACTAGGTCATAATCATAATAAGGAAATTATAAGTAATGTAGAACATTAGTTAAGCACAAAACTGAATATGTTTGGATAAACTTCTCTAGTTTTTGGTGTATAAAAGTAAGGATTAGAAATAAAACTCAGTACTTATTTGAAGCTGTTCTACCATCCACAGCAAGAACTGTGAATAGTACTCACAGATGTGGAATTACAATATTTTATAATAAATAAATTATTATACACTTAATCAGTTATTTTATTTAATAACGAAGTTAACATCAGAATTCAGCATCCGGACTTAGCGTCAAAACTACAGCATCGACGCCCAATTCTTTATGTCGATTGTCAACAATCGTCCCGTTCTAAATACACTCAAACAGATCCAAGTGTCCCAACTATTTTAGAATTAGATTTGCCTGCACTGATTAAATTTAATACAAGGGACACTATTTAAGTATTGACGTGCTAGCACTATTTGTGTTTTTTTGCAGTGTTTGAAATTTCATTTCAGCCAAAATATGGAATTAACTCGCGAATATTTTCGAACTATGATTTATTATGACCTTCGACGTGGTCTAACTCAAGAACAATTCATCAATCAGATGAATTCAACTTTTGGCGATGAAGCGCCATCCACAGCCACTGTATATCGCTGGTATACTGAATTCAAACGGGGTTCGCCCACGGACAAATTTAAAGAAAGTCGTCCAAAATCGGCCGTTGTGTCGGAAAATATCGATGCTGTGCGAAAACTAATTGAAGAAGATCGTCATGTGCCATATCAAGAAATCGAGAGATGTTTAAGCATTAGTATGACCAGCATACATAAGATTTTGCACGAAAATTTGTGTGTTCGGAAGCTGTGTGCGCGTTGGATTCCAAATTTGTTGACAGATGCTCAAAAATTCTCGTGTCGATTGGTACCGTAAAATGATTTCAAAATACAACTGTGGTGCATCCAAAGCGGTATACCACATCGTCACAGGTGATGAGTCGTGGATTTATGCGTATGAGTAAAAAAAAAGGCCAGTCGGCAGTTTGGTTGTTTCAATGTGAAGCAAAGCCAACCAAAGTTCTTCGTTCTCAAAGCGTTAAGAAGCAAATGGTGGCGTTTCTCTTGGCGAAAACCGGTCCTATGGTAACTGTGGCTCTCGAAAATCGAAAGACTGTTAATTCAGCGTAGTAAAAGACCATTTGTTCACCTGAAGTTTTCTGTAAATTGAGAGAAACTAACCCAAAACGATGAATCATTTTGCATCATAACAATGCAGGCTTACACACATCACATGCAACAAACGAGTATTTGGACACACAAAAGATCGAATTGATGGGTCATCCGCCTTACAGCCCCGACTTGACACCCAATGACTTCGTCTTGTTTCCAGTAGTTAAAGATAAATTGTGTAGGCAACGATTTTCATCGCCCGAAGAAGCGCTTGAGGCCTTTAAAACGCATGTTTTAGAGTTACCATCTTCTGACTGGACAAAGTGATTTGAAAGTAATTGTATTTAAACCTGATGATAATCGTAAATAACTACAGGTGTTGGTTTTCCAAAATTTTTAACAAATGTTGATTGTGCGAAAAGAGTAATTGGAAACTATTGATTGGGCGAGTGCCTCGGGGGTGGGGTGGGTGTCTTGGTAACCGTAGGGTGCCTAACCCCTTCGCGTATCATTGAATATCGGTGAAATAGGATATATCTTTAGAAAACAATAGAAAGGGAAAAGTGCAAAAGATATAAAAAAGGATTAGCACAATGACGTGCTGCATTCAACAAGAAAAAGCATCTGCTATGTTCGAAGACGGCAAACATAGAAACTAAGAAACATTGTTGAAAGCATATGTGTAGAGCTGAGATCACAGCCCTGTATGGGAAAAATACAGAAACCTATGAAATGTGGTGTTACAGATGGATGATGAAAATATCATGCACGAGGTTAAGAACTAGACCAGTCAAATTAGGTTTGAATTCGGAATTAATTAGTGGAAAGCTGGAAATTGTTTTAATTGATTAAGTATAGGTCTAGTATTAGGGGAATATGTTTTTCTCCCTCTCCGAGGTCGGCGTTAGCCGCTATCTTAAAAAAACAGCTCCAAAATCGGAGTTTTTTAGTTTTTTGATAATTATTCAAAAACTATGAGTTTTATGAAAAAATGTAATCCGGTCTAAAATATAGAGCGCTAAATTCTCTACAAAATAAGGTCTAAAAATAATGAGATCAGTCTAAAATTAAGATTCATAAGTGACGTTATAAAAGTACGTTTTTTGAAGTGTTTTTAAAAAAATTGATTTTTTTTAGTTTTTTTAATTTTTTTTGAAATCCGTTGATTTTACGACAAAAAGTCATACCTTATAATTTGTAGAGATTATAATTTTACGTCTAACAGTGTTACATTCAATAATTTGGACTTAGTATCAAGGTATATTTTGATATTCAAATATGTACTCATATATACATTTTAGTAAATGTAGTTATAATTATTAAGTTATTAAGTTAGAAGTTGAATGAGTATAGTTACTAACAAATAATATTATGCAATTAAATAATAATATGCTATATTTTAAGTAACTCGTTCAACACAAAAAATTTAAAGGTATTGTAATTTTAATATACATACATATTACATATATACAAATGTTATATTATTTACAAACTTTATTCAATACTTTTTGTATTTATTGTTTATGTTATGGCCCATGTTATCTTTTTCGACTGCTATTTCTGATCTACTTCTTTCTAGAATAAAATAATTTAAAATTAAAATATAAGTACATTTTTTTAAATATACAGAAATAAAAATATAAGATAATTTATACACACCACATTAGTTAGTTTTCAATATTTTCGATGTTGATGGCCCATAAATATTTTCTTGATCCCTTTTTTCTATCTGGTCTTCTTTATCATCATTTCCTTCATGTTGTTCTTCTAATTGATCTTCTGTATTATCGTTTTCTTCGTTTTCTCCATCTGTTTCACAGTAGTTTTCAATTATTTTTTCAAAATCCTCATCAGTTTCGAAATGGTTTTCTTGATCGTCTTTTAAACAGTTTGTACATGATTGTCCCCGACAATTAAAACAAATATTTGAACAAGCCATGCCTAGTTTTCGGCAACTACACGATCCTCTGCATCCCTTCGCACATTTACACGAAACTTTTTTCAATACCGATTGTGGAGCTGGATCTTTATTAGTGGTAATTAGAACAAGACCGTATTTAGTATTCTTCCAACCCCAATCTAGGGGATTTTTTTCATTTCCAATCCACATTTGAATTTTGTGATATGTACGTAAGGAATGCTGACGTGCAGCTGCTTGAGTAGGAGGTAAAGAAACAAGATTGAAATCCTTTTTCAATCAAAATTTTGCGAAACGCTGATATCGTAATTTATCTAATGACAACATTTCGATACACTTATCTGCATACAGCGCAGTAATAAAAAGTTGACCGGCGTCATCAATATCATTTGCATTAGCGTTCTTATCAAAGAAAATGGAAACAATATCTTGCAATTTGTTATTTTTATCTAACAATTTCACGAATTGTATTTTTCCTTTTCTGAAAAATGACGAAGTTGTGTCACAACCACTGAAAGCATGGAGAAATAATATGTTATCCTTAACATGCTTTAAATATTTGAAGTTGTTAGCACTATAACACAAATGGTCCAATTTCCCTTTTCCTGGTTTCAAAAAATAAATGTTGGTACAAAATGAAGGGGATAGAGCTGACAGTAGGATCAAAAGATCAGTGTCTTCGCCAGCCATAACAACACACTCTGCACTATTTGCCATCTCAATAGTACTACGAACAATTAAAGTGTCAGCATCCTCAATAGCTTGCTTCACAATAAAATTTTCATTTTCAAGCTTTTCCCGTAAAAAAAAAATAAGACGTTGTTTGTTGGCATCATTGGAAAGGAATTGCTCTTGAGACAGTTACACACATTATCTCGTCAAAAAGTACATTTGCAGCTCCATAACGAATTGCTCTTCGATAGAGTTCTGCTGATTTGGTACTTTTAATTGCATCATCTGGATATCCATCGAAAACAATAGTGACACCATTTTTGTAATATTGCTTCACATAATTGACGTACTTATTTAAAATTGAAGAAAATGTTTCTCTTATTTGCCAAACAACTCTATGTAAAAGAAAACCACCATCTATTACGTAAACCGCGTTTTCAAAATTATAGTCAGTTACAGGATTAAACAAATTATAAAAAACTGATTTCTTAGTGTTACGCATTCATTTTTCATCGAATGGTAATTATTAAAACAATATTTAATACATGGTATAAATGAGTAAATATTTGTTGGTGTTTTTCACGATAAATTACATACGAATTTGTTACAAACGTATGTAACGTCTACATTTAAAACCGGTAATTTGAGAGTCAAATATCAAAATCTATTATTGACCTTCATACTAAGTCAAAATCATTCAATGTAACACTGTTAGACGTAAAATTACAATCTCTACAAATTGTAAGGTATGACTATTTGTCGTAAAATCAACGGATTTCAAAAGAAATAAAGAAAACTACAAAAAAATTAATTTTTTTAAAAAACCTCCAAATATGTACTATTTAACGTCACTTATGAACCTTAATTTTAGACTAATCTCATTATTTTTAGACTTAATTTTGTAGAGAATTTAGCGCTCTATATTTTAGACCGGATTACATTTTTTCATAAAACTCATAGTTTTTGAATAATTATCAAAAAACTAAAAAAACTCAGAATTTGGAGCTGTTTTTTTAAGATGGTGGCCAACGCCGACCTCGGAGAGGGGGAAAAAACATGTTCCTTTAATACTAGACCTATACTTAATCAATTAAAACAATTTCCAGCTTTCCAATAATTAATTCCAAATTAGGTCATTTTTTGGTCTAATTTGACTGGCCTAAACAAAGAAGTTGTAGAAATAACAGAGGAAAAATATATCTGTAGAAAACAGTAAAGAAAACAGGAGAGACAGGATCACTGGATACTTTCTAAGTCATGAGAAAATAGCGAGGGGATACATTAGAAGCAGAAATAGGAGATAAAGAAGAGATGTTGATGATGACTACTATTAAGGTTTGTTATTGCGCTTTCCTGAAGTTTAATTTCACCAACAGTACGAAATTCAATGTTGCTCAGTGAGAAATGATAATATGTGGGTAACTGTTATAAACTGTTGTATATAAAAATTTATTTTCAACTTCGTCTATGCTTGTTAGTAGCTATTTTATGAAACCCTACGTTATACGCCTCCACAACGTAGTATCAACAATAACTAGAGTACACGATACAAAAGAAAACTTGATTGTAAGAAATATTGGTTAAATTAGGGACAGTAAATCAATTAAAACTGATGTTAGTGGTATACGAACCCCAAATTGAGAAAATAAGTCAAAAGGATAGCAGAAATTATTACTTGCGTAATTAACTTCGAACATCCCTCAAGTGCAGCTTTCTCTGCCATTTACATTATCTCGGAGTCTACGTTTGTTATGGATTAATTAGATATGTTACATATACATCCAACTTTATTTTGCGCATAAACTTAATGGGAATAAGTTCTGCACAGCATGCGACTACTACAAATTAGCCAGTTATGACTTATGCGATCAAATCTCTGGGGGTGTTGCTTTGTAAGATATTAATTGCTGCAAAAATATACTACATACACGAGTAGTAACTTTCATTCCGTAGAGCAATTTGTCGTCCCTAACTTCGTTCAACCTCTACTCATATAAATCGCTTTTTCTTATTCATATCTTACCTTTGATTAACGGTAGAAGCTGGTCATGTATTTTATTTACACGCTACATTCGATGAGTGTGAATCTTGCTCGGTCAACGCCTGTAGTTAGGAAATTTATTGTGCACTTGCTATGGTAAAAAATATTTGTTCATTTTTAGAATACTATCGAGTATATTTGTGACGATGACGTTAATCATTCATTTCCTTTGCCATTAACCACGTTCGACGAAAGACGTATGCTTAGGTGTGAGTAGAGTATTTAGCGACGTTCTGTGACCTCATTTCCACCAGCATCCTCATTTCCACACACATCTGAACCAAAAAGTTTTCTTCGACTAACCATTTTTCATCTTTCGAGATAAACCTATCTTGTTTGGTATCAATTAATATTAAATTTTTCTCAGCTACCCAAATCTCTTTAAATTTTTCACATAGCGCCATCCCCCAGGGAGCTACCCTCATTTTAAGATTTTTTTACCGCTAACATTCTGAACCAAACAGTTTTCTTCGTCTAACCAATGCATCTTTTGAGATAAACCTATCTTGTTTGGTATCAATTAATATTCGAATTTTCTCAGCTACCCAAATCTCTAGGAATTTTTTCGATAGCGTCATCCTCCAAAGAGCTACCCCAATTTTAAGATTTCTTACCTGTAGCGACTTTTGAGCGTTCTTATAAATTTTTTTAGTCATACGATACATTAAATTAGTCTAAAATTTTACGCAGAATTCGAATCTGTAAGCAGATTTAAAATCGCACCATCCTTTACAAAGTTACACTTTAAGCTCTCAAACCTCTAAATTTTGCTCTTTACTTTATAAGCAAAACTAACAAATAGTTTTCTTCGTCTAACCAATGCATCTTTTGAGATAAACCTATCTTGTTTGGTATCAATTAATGTTAGATATTTCTCAGCTACCTGAATCTTTTTAAATTTTTTAGATAGCTCCATCCCCCAGAGAACTACCCCCATTTTAAGATTTCTTACCTTTTGCGATTTCTGAGCGTTCTTATAAATTTTTTAGTCATGTGATACATTAAATTAGTCTAAAATTTTACGCTAAATCGGAATCTGCAAACAGATTTAATATAGGACCACGCCCTGCAAAGTTACACATATACCCTCTGCGAGATAAATCTTTCTCCACATTTCCACCCATGAGATAAACCTACCTTGTTTGGTATCAATTAATATTAGAATTTTCTCAGCTACCCGAATCTCTTTAAATTTTTTAGATAGCTCCATCCCCCAGAGAGCTACCCCCATTTTAAGATTATTTTGCTGGTAGCGATTTCTGACGGTGCTTATAAATTTTTTATACATGCAATACATCTTGTTAGTCTAGAATTTTATGTAGAATCCGAATCTGTAAACAGATTTAAAACAGGACCACCCCTTACCATTTTACACACACCCTCTAAATTATAACTTTCCTGCAGCTCATACCTAAAAGAAAATCTAAAACCCATTCTTAAAACTTTTTATTACAGACAATTTTTACTAATACAGTTTAAATTTTGTAAACCACATTTCTAAATACATATTCACAATTTTTTATTTTCAACCTAGCACTTCTCATATCGGCTTATACTTATTAATATTTATTTCTAAATAGAGCACCTTTTCCAAAGACCAACCGGACTCACATGTTTCAAATTCCTCTGATTTTGTTCGCATGGTTTCGCTTAAGACCTCGTACATATTTTCCGAATTACTAGAAGACGTTATAACCATACTTTTTGTGTTAAAGGATTTCACATCGGTAGTCTCTTTCCCCATTTTGGCGTAAACGCCGTAGAGTTCGCAAAAGACTTTTACCGCTGTATGTTGTATTCTTTTTTCATTAATTAATCGAATAAATCGCTCTTTCTGCTTCCAAAGAAACTCGGGCACTCCATCGTCGACACTGGCATTCTTTATGCGATAGCTAGCCATACGGTTGTTAAACGCTGTGCTAACCATTTCTACACAATCGTCGCTAGTAGCGGTAACTGATGCATTTTTATGTCTGTTGCTTCTCAAGTGTGCGGCATAGGTAGTCTTTTCCATTTCGAAATCGCATACTTTACACATAATTCGTGGTTGTTTCGTACAAGGCCCTTTAACAGCTGGCGAAGCTGAACGTTTACGGCTTAATGACATACCGTGCTGTTTTTCCTTGTGTCGCTGTAAGTTGTTCATTCTCGTAAAAGCGATACCGCAAGACCCACAGTTTAAGTACTTTGCTGCGGACGGATGTATAAGCGTAACCGTAGACGATGTTACACCACGACATTTGTTCTGGTGCCGTTTGAGAGCATTTTTCCAGGTATAGGAAGCACCGCAAGGGTTGCACTTAAAAACGTTTGCAGATACCATTTTAGTACAAAACAAAATCCGCACTATAGCACTTTGGTTAAACTTGTAAGCGAACTAACTTATAACTAAAGAGTTTACTCTTGCGCACCTGCTTTATGTACCCTATAGAATGCAAACCGAAGGTTTCCGAAGACACCCGAACGAAGTTGAGGATTCAGCGGAGAACTAAATGACGTCATAATCCTTGCTGCTCATCCAGTACATTTAGCACCAATGCATGCATCCGACTCGCATCGCCCATGCTGTGGATGCAGTTAGTAGAAACATTGGAAACGTTTTCCATATTATACGGATCAATAATCACATCGCGTGCATATTAAAAATCCAAAAGGGTGATAGCACACGCACACAAATTGTGTGCAAGTCGTGCTGTAGAAGATGCAGTGCTACTATAACCAAAAACTTAATAAAAACATTTTAAACCTATACTAAGGAAATACCAACTTGCTGTCTACAGGATACTTACTAATAAAGCAATTTAATTTTAAATAACTTCTACGTCATACTTTAGGAAATGGTAGGCTTGAATATTTTCTAAATGAATCACCAAGCGAAAGTATATGCTTAGCGGTATTAAAATTAACCATTAATTTCCCATTTTTACGACGGTGGTTAATTATAGATTAAAATTTAATTTGTTCACTTTCGAGCTTCCCGTAAACTAACATATTTCATAGTAACAATGCGCTGTATAATACATGCATACCCCTTCGCCGCGCTACTCCTATTCTTGTAATTGCTAGAAAAAGTCACTCTCCTTTTTATTGTTAGGACCGATGCAAAGCACCATTTTTTTTATACTGTTTATAGCACATCGCGCACTTTTTCGTCTGATAATTAAATTTTGCTTCTGTAGGCTTTTACACTTTCGCATAGCGGTCGGCCGCACGTAATGATTTCTAGAACCGGTAAGTACTCGATATCGCCCAAATAGAGAATTAGATGCTCGATGTCTGTCAACTTCCGATTCCCTAGTAAAAGGTAGAAAAAACTCGGTCAATCATCCATCTAACTTAAACTTCGACCCGCTCCTGTTCTGATAATTTTCAAACATTTTTCAAACGACAATGGGCTCAGAATTTTTTAAACCTTCGAGGGATCTATAAATCGTAATCAATTACACGTTCGAGCTACCCGTAAACTAACAATGCGCTGTATAATACATGCATACCCCTTCTCTGCGCAAGTGCTATTCTTGTAGTTGATTGAAAAAGTCAGTTGCTTTTTTTACTGTTAGGATCGTTGGATCCGATGAGCTTCCACGCACTAACACCTAACGTATCTTTCCTACTATTTGTTAAACAAAAACTACCGGCATCGTCATGTTCGTATACGAACGTAAGCAGATGTTTGTGGATGTGTACGAGAATATGTCATATACATTAATCAGTCTAAGCTATTTTATTTAGTCCACGAAAACTACTATTTTTCTAAACCACAATTAATAATCGCCTTTATAGGTTTATCATTTCTACCATTACCCAATGACTGGTGCTACGTACATGGAAACTTTAATTTCTTATTGGAGAGAATCCTTATTCTCCCACGCACTGTTGCGTAGCTGCATGCCCACCCCTTTTGGGAATATATGCTCGTTATAGGTTGTAGTACCCGCGGTTTTACTTAACTACAATTCGTGAGATCCCTTTAATCTTTTTAATCGTATCTTTCTTGCCTACAGTACAGTAGGACTTAGCCCTACTACCAACAAATTATAATACTGGACCCACATTAAAGTTGTCATTGAATTTCTCTACAATTTTTTGTTAACATGCGGTATATTGTATTTATTATTTGCGGGGTAGTCACACTTTTAAGGTAACCTATTTTGTTTGGTATCAACTAATATTAAATTTTTCTAGGACCCCAAATCTGTAAATAGATTTTAAATAGGACCACCCCATACAAAGTTATGCCTTTTATAGACTAATTTTTACCCATCTTTATTTAACTCCATCTTTAAAACCCTTTTTTTCGCTACCCAAGACATATGCTTTGACCAACCGTTTCCCTAGAAATCTAAAACCGCCGTGTCCCGCGAATACCACGTGGAGATAACACGTATACTCTGTCAACCAGGATAGAAGCCGGAAGGATTTGGAAGGTGGGAGAAGAACTTAAAAATTATGGAATCTTAAAACTAATATATACAATAGATTTACAAAATCCATACAAATATAAACAACTATCTTATATCTTTACGCCCCCCATGCGTAGATTGTTGTACTATTAGGAATGATGTACCTTTGTCATCTTCCTCGATAAACTAATTTTATTAATAAGCTGCGTATACAAATTGTATTCTTTTACTCCGGATACATACGCAGGCAAGTATTCGATACCATCCAAATATAGAATTGGATGCTTGGTGACTGTTAACATCCGCTTCCCTCGTGTACGCCCAGACACATCCCAGCCCATGAGCACCCCTGCGCATGCACACCCCTGCCCATGCGCACCCCTGCGCGTACGCACTCCTGCCCATGCACGCTGCCCATGCGCACCCCTCTCTGTGCGACTGCTATTTCGGGGTAACGTCACAGCCTTTTATAAATAAAGAACAATGTTATATACTATTATAAAATGTTTATTCTGACATTATACATAACAAATTTAAAAATATTTAATACCAAGCATGGAGTCATTTAAAATTAATTTTAATACAAAGTTATACACAGAAGACAGTCCTTTCTTTATGTTTGTTTGGAGTGGTTTTAATTTTATCTAATTTTATTCGCAGCTTAAAATTTAAACCGACACCCAAGTCTTCTATCTCCTTTTCTAGCCAATAGTTTGATACATAAAGACCGTCTAGGTTTTCGAATTGTAAAATGTACCGAAGTTTGCCTCTATATTTAAAGTTTTTGATTTCACCGACAACCAGATCCATTCCTTCGTGTAATTCTTGCAGCTTGTGACAATCTTTTAATCGCAGCTTTCCCACTATATCCTGCATACGTATCTTGTTAGCTTGATCGACTTCTTCTTGTCGGTATTGGAGGAAATCCTTTTTTTCCCACACACTGTTGCGTAGTTGCATGTCCACCACTTTTGGGAATATATGGTTGTTATAGGTTATAAGACCCTCGGTTTTAAATGATCCGAAAGGTTATTTACTAGGTAAATATACAATGTTTAGCGGAACCCCTTTGCGTGTGGTGTACGCCAAGGTTACGAAACCAGCATTTCTTAGTTCGTCTTTGTTATCTGCCATTTTGATAAATACGTTTTTAGAATAACCTTTTAGAAAGTATACGGATTTAGTACCATCCTTTTCTGCAAGAACGCCTACATAACTAAAAGAGTCTTTCGTACTAACCGCAAATGCATACAACTTGTACAACCCGGATGTATCTAAGTTAGTCCATCGGCACATAAAATAATCTTTTAATTCTTCCTCATTTTCTCTAATAAGATGTTCTTTGTCTAACACATCTTTGTATTGTTCGCGTATTGTCGCAGTGTTTTCCATGTAGTCCAATTTTCGCCTTTTTGCATCCATTTCCTCTAATTCCAGTTGTCTTTTCCTTCCACTTACAGCGTATGGCATGCATAATGGGGCAATTTCCTTTAGCGTAAACGGATAGAGTTTACCGTCAATATTTGCGCGTAGTCGAACAACCTCTGGGCGAATGTTAGGTGTATTTATCAATCCCAATTCCAAAATGACTATTTCTTTTGGAATTGTAGAATATGGTGTTGCAGATTGTGTAAAATATGTACTACCTGCTTTAATGTAGCACTTATGTAAGATTTTTATTTTATCTTGCCTATCTTCCTCCTCTACTATCTCCAAATAATTTACGGGTAAATAGTTAAAACTAAAAGCCGAAAGCACATACTTTAACAATGTTTCCCTTTCTTTTAGTTTTTCGGACAACTTAATTTGTAAGCCCGTCAATTTCTTTGTATTGCCATTCCCCCAATACACGTACTGTAGTAGGTTATTATACACTAAACAGCAGCTATTTTGTAGCTTGTTCGATAGCTTACTCCACATTTCGGCAAGTGGTACCGAGTACATTGGCGCCTTCAGGAAGTATAACTTACTATCTTCCAATAACGTTAAACAGTCTTTTAAGGGATTATACACCCGTTCCGCACTGACTTAGCTTCCAATTGCACAGTTGCATATTGTCGCTTCCAATCGCGTAATACCATGTTCTTTGGCCAAAGTAAACGCAAATGTTTCCCTTAAACGTACATCTGGACAACGTAATAGCTAGTATATGATTGCCAAGTTGTTTATTAACACCAGGACTTGTTATCTGACACACAAATTTGTTGTATATCTTAATTCTTGCATTGGTTGTTAGCCATGTTAAACAATCAATCCTCGCAGTTTTATCGTTGTCAACTATAATATTACACTTTTCTTCGTATTCGCCCTTATAGCAAAAGTTATGGTTTGTAGTTAAATAATTACACATCTCCATCTTGCTAAATATACCCGCAAAATATGGGGTTACATCCATGTCAAAAAGATAGAAATAATCTTTTTCGAGTTCGTCTAATATATCTGGTAGTTCCTCCAATAAAGTTTCCAACTTAACATCTGCTATTTCCATTTTGTATGGAACACATATAGGATTTTGGAATTTTTTATTAATGCATTCGAGGTCTTCTTTTCCGATAATTTCTTTTACTCTCTGGCCCATCTTGTTAGTGCTTTCCAGAGAAAACGGAAGCTTAGCTTTAACACCATGCCTAGCGGAAACAAATCGGTCAAACTTTCTTCGTAGATAGCTGTTAAATGCACCACAAATTTCTTTTTTTAGGATAAACATCCTTTTGTTTGCAGATGTTTGTTCGGCGTCAGAAAAATCGCAAATTTTAACCAACATTATATTGTCACAAAATGGTTCTGTAATTGGTGTGTGTAGTCCACCAGTCAGCATATGCTCGCCTTCGACAACAAATATTACCAATATCTGTCACCAGATTATTGTTACACATATTTTCTGTCAACAGCCATAATTCAAATCGCTCATTTGTCGGTTTCACTTTATTCCCAAGAAGTTGAGAAACGTTAATCACCTTGGAGACGCTCATGTTTACCGTTCTAGCTACTATCGAATACTAAATTGAATACGAAAAAATTGTTCTTCTATGTATTCTACAGAGTGGGGGCGTATATTGCCGAAGATAGTCGAATATGTTGTTATCCGACCTAGGCGTACAGGGATGCGCATCGACATAAATCCGGATATATGTAGGATGTTAAGTTAGGGTAAAATTGCCCCATAGGGTGAAATTACCCCATAGGGTGAAATTGCCTCCGATCTAGGTTGGATGTGGACTTCTCAGGAGTTAGGTTATCTGGTGTTGTCCGGTTTTGTTAGTTGACTTGATGGACTTAGGTTAGATAAAGGAAAATTGATAGGTTAGGTCAGCGTTGCGACGCTGACCTAATCTATCAATTTTTTCCTTTATCTAACCTAAGTCCATACAAGTCCAACTAACCTAACCTAACACCGTACAACATAAAAGAAAAAATTGATAGGTTAGGTCAGCGTTGCGACGCTGACCTAACCTATCAATTTTTTCTTTTATCTAACCTAAGCCCACACAAGTCCAACATACCTAACCTAACACCGGACAACACCAGCTAACCTAACTCCTGACAAATCCACATCCAACCTAGATCGGAGGCAATTTCACCCTATGGGGTAATTTCACCCTATGGGGCAATTTTACCCTAACTTAACATCCTACATATATCCGGATATATGTCGATGCGCATCCCTGTCGGCCTAGGTCGGATAACAACATATTCGACTATCTTCGGCAATATACGCCCCCACTCTGTAGAATACATAGAAGAACAATTTTTTCGTATTCAATTTAGTATTCGATAGTAGCTAGAACGGTAAACATGAGCGTCTCCAAGGTGACTAACGTTTCTCAACTTCTTGGGAATAAAGTGAAACCGACAAATGAGCGATTTGAATTATGGCTGTTGACAGAAAATATGTGTAACAATAATCTGGTGACAGATATTGGTAATATTTGTTGTCGAAGGCGAGCAGATGCTGACTGGTGGACTACACACACCAATTACAGAACCATTTTGTGACAATATAATGTTGGTTAAAATTTGCGACTTTTCTGACGCCGAACAAACATCTGCAAACAAAAGGATGTTTATCCTAAAAAAAGAAATTTGTGGTGCATTTAACAGCTATCTACGAAGAATGTTTGACCGATTTGTTTCCGCTAGGCATGGTGTTAAAGCTAAGCTTCCGTTTTCTCTGGAAAGCACTAACAAGATGGGCCAGAGAGTAAAAGAAATTATCGGAAAAGAAGACCTCGAATGCATTAATAAAAAATTCCAAAATCCTATATGTGTTCCATACAAAATGGAACTAGCAGATGTTAAGTTGGAAACTTTATTGGAGGAACTACCAGATATATTAGACGAACTCGAAAAAGATTATTTCTATCTTTTGACATGGATGTAGCCCAAGATTTTGCGGGTATATTTAGCAAGATGGAGATGTGTAATTATTTAACTACAAACCATAACTTTTGCTATAAGGGCGAATACGAAGAAAAGTGTAACATTATAGTTGACAACGATAAAACTGCGAGGATTGATTGTTTAACATGGCTAACAACCAATGCAAGAATTAAGATATACAACAAATTTGTGTGTCAGATAACAAGTCCTGGTGTTAATAAACAACTTGGCAATCATATACTAGATTTTTACGTTGTCCAGATGTACGTTTAAGGGAAACATTTGCGTTTACTTTGGCCAAAGAACATGGTATTACGCGATTGGAAGCGACAATATACAACTGTGCAACTTGCCGAAATATGGAGTAAGCTATCGAACAAGCTACAAAATAGCTGCTGTTTAGTGTATAATAACCTACTACAGTACGTGTATTGGGGGAATGGCAATACAAAGAAATTGACGGGCTTGCAAATTAAGTTGTCCGAAAAACTAAAAGAAAGGGAAACATTGATAAAGTATGTGCTTTCGGCTTTTAGTTTTAACTATTTACCCGTAAATTATTTGGAGATAGTAGAGAAGGAAGACAGCCAAGATAAAATAAAAATCTTACATAAGTGCTACATTAAAGCAGGTAGTACATATTTTACACAATCTGCAACACCATATTCTACAATTCCAAAAGAAATAGTTATTTCGGAATTGGGATTGATAAATACACCTAACATTCGCCCAGAGGTTGTACGACAACGCGCAAATATTGATGGTAAACTCTATCTGTTTACGCTAAAGGAAATTGCCCCATTATGCATGCCATACGCTGTAAGTGGAAGGAAAAGACAACTGGAATTAGAGGAAATGGATGCAAAAAGGCGAAAATTGGACTACATGGAAAACACTGCGACAATACGCGAACAATACAAAGATGTGTTAGACAAAGAACATCTTATTAGAGAAAATGAGGAAGAATTAAAAGATTATTTTATGTGCCGATGGACTAACTTAGATACATCCGGGTTGTACAAGCTGTATGCATTTGCGGTTAGTAAGAAAGACTCTTTTAGTTATGTAGGTGTTCTTGCAGAAAAGGATGGTACTAAATCCGTATACTTTTAAAAGGTTATTCTAAAACGTATTTATCAAAATGGCAGATAACAAAGACGAACTAAGAAATGCGAGTTTCGTAACCTTGGCGTACACCACACGCAAAGGGGTTCCGCTAAACATTGTATATTTACCTAGTAAAGAACCTTTCGGATCATTTAAAACCGAGGGTCTTACAACCTATAACAACCATATATTCCCAAAAGTGGTGGACATGCAACTACGCAACAGTGTGTGGGATAAAAGGATTTCCTCCAATACCGACAAGAAAAGTCGATCAAGCTAACAAGATACGTATGCAGGATATAGTGGAAAGCTGCGATTAAAAGATTGTCACAAGCTGCAAGAATTACACGAAGGAATGGATCTGGTTGTCGGTGGAATCAAAGACTTTAAATATAGAGGCAAACTTCGGTACATTTTACAATTCGAAAACCTAGACGGTCTTTATGTATCAAACTATTGGCTAGAAAAGGAGATAGAAGACTTGGGTGTCGATTTAAATTTTAAGCTGCGAATAAAATTAGATAAAATTAAAACAACTCCAAACAAACATAAAGAAAGGACTGTCTTCTGTGTATAACTTTGTATTAAAATTAAGTTTAAATGACTCCATGCTTGGTATTAAATATTTTTAAATTTGTTATGTATAATGTCAGAATAAACATTTTATAATAGTATATAACATTGTTCTTTATTTATAAAAGGCTGTGACGTTACCCCGAAATAGCAGTCGCACAGAGAGGGGTGCGCATGGGCAGCGTGCATGGGCAGGAGTGCGTACGCGCAGGGGTGCGCATGGGCAGGGTGTGCATGCGCAGGGGTGCTCATGGGCTGGGATGTGTCTGGGCGTACACGAGGGAAGCGGATGTTAACAGTCACCAAGCATCCAATTCTATATTTGGATGGTATCGAATACTTGCCTGCGTATGTATCCGGAGTAAAAGAATACAATTTGTATACGCAGCTTATTAATAAAATTAGTTTATCGAGGGAAGATGACAAAAGGTACATCATTCCTAATAGTACAACAATCTACGCATGGGGGGCGTAAAGATATAAGATAGTTGTTTATATTTGTATGGATTTTGTAAATCTATTGTATATATTAGTTTTAAGATTCCATAATTTTTAAGTTCTTCTCCCACCTTCCAAATCCTTCCGGCTTCTAACCTGGTTGACAGAGTATACGTGTTATCTCCACGTGGTATTCGCGGGACACGGCGGTTTTAGATTTCTAGGGAAACGGTTGGTCAAAGCATATGTCTTGGGTAGCGAAAAAAAGGGTTTTAAAGATGGAGTTAAATAAAGATGGGTAAAAATTAGTCTTTAAAGGCATAACTTTGTATGGGGTGGTCCTATTTAAAATCTATTTACAGATTTGGGGTCCCTAGAAAAATTTAATATTAGTTGATACCAAACAAAATAGGTTATCTTAAAAGTGTGACTACCCCGCAAATAATAAACACAATATACCGCATGTTAACAAAAAATTGTAGAGAAATTCAAAGACAACTTTAATGTGGGTCCAGTATTATAATTTGTTGGTAGTAGGGCTAAGTCCTACTGTACTGTAGGCAAGAAAGATACGATTAAAAAGATTAAAGGAATCTCACGAATTGTAGTTAAGTAAAACCGCGGGTACTACAATCTATAACGAGCATATATTCCCAAAAGGGGTGGGCATGCAGCTACGCAACAGTGCGTGGGAGAATAAGGATTCTCTCCAATAAGAAATTAAAGTTTCCATGTACGTAGCACCAGTCATTGGGTAATAGTAGAAAGATAAACCTATAAAGGCGATTATTAATTGTGGTTTAAAAAAATAGTAGTTTTCGTGGACTAAATAAAATAGCTTAGACTGATTAATGTATATGACATATTCTCGTACACATCCACAAACATCTGCTTACGTTCGTATACGAACATGGCGATGCCGGTAGTTTTTGTTTAACAAATAGTAGGAAAGATACGTTAGGTGTTAGTGCGTGGAAGCTCATCGGATCCAACGATCCTAACAGTAAAAAAGGCAACTGACTTTTTCAAGCAACTACAAGAATAGCAGTAGCGCAGAGAAGAGGTATGCATGTATTATACAGCACATTGTTAGTTTACGAGTAGCTCGAACGTGTAATTGATTACGACTTATAGATCCCTCAAAGGTTTAAAAATTCTGAGCCCATTGTCGTTTGAAAAATGTTTGAAAATTATCAGAACAGGAGCGGGTCGAAGTTTAAGTTAGATGGATGATTGACCGAGTTTTTTCTACCTTTTACGAGGGAATCGGAAGTTGACAGACATCGAGCATCTAATTCTCTATTTGGGCGATATCGAATACTTACCGGTTCTAGAAATCATTACGTGCGGCCGACCGCTATGCGAAAGTGTAAAAGCCTACAGAAGCAAAATTTAATTATCAGACGAAAAAGTGCGCGATGTGCTATAGAAAGTATAAAAAAAATGGTGCTTTGCATCGGTCCTAACAGTAAAAAGGAGAGTGACTTTTTCTAGCAATTACAAGAATAGCAGTAGCGCGGCGAACGGGTATGCCTGTATTATACAGCGCATTGTTACTATAAAATATGTTAGTTTACGGGAAGCTCGAACGTGAACAAATTAAATTTTAATCTATAATTAACCACGGTCGTAAAAATGGGAAATTAATGGTTAATTTTAATACCGCTAAGCATATACTTTCGCTTGGTGATTCATTTAGAAAATATTCAAGCCTACCATTTCCTAAAGTATGACGTAGAAGTTATTTAAAATTAAATTGCTTTATTAGTAAGTATGCTGTAGACAGCAAGTTGGTATTTCCTTAGTATAGGTTTAAAGTGTTTTTATTAAGTTTTTGGTTATAGTAGCACTGCATCTTCTACAGTACGACTTGCACACAATTTGTGTGCGTGTGCTATCACCCTTTTGGATTTTTAATATGCACGCGATGTGATTATTGATCCGTATAATATGGAAAACGTTTCCAATGTTTCTACTAACTGCATCCGCAGCATGGGCGATGCGAGTCGGATGCATGCATTGGTGCTAAATGTACTGGACGAGCAATAAGGATTATGACGTCATTTAGTTCTCCGCTGAATCCTCAACTTCGTTCGGGTGTCTTCGGAAACCTTCGGTTTGCATTCTATAGGGTACATAAAGCAGGTGCGCAAGAGTAAACTCTTTAGTTATAAGTTAGTTTGCTTACAAGTTTAACCAAAGTGCTATAGTGCGGATTTTGTTTTGTACTAAAATGGTATCTGCAAACGTTTTTAAGTGCAACCTTGCGGTGCTTCCTATACCTGGAAAATGCTCAAACGGCACCAGAACAAATGTCGTGGTGTTACATCGTCTACGGTTAAGCTTATACAACCGTCCGCAGCAAAGTACTTAAACTGTGGGTCTTACGGTATCGCTTTTACGAGAATGGACAACTTACAGCGACACAAGGAAAAACAGCACGGTATGTCATTAAGCCGTAAACGTTCAGCTCCGCCAGCTGTTAAAGGGCCTTGTACGAAACAACCACGAATTATGTGTAAAGTATGCGATTTCGAAATGGAAAAGACTACCTATGCCGCACACTTGAGAAGCAACAGACATAAAAATGCATCAGTTACCGCTACTAGCGACGATTGTGTAGAAATGGTTAGCACAGCGTTTAACAACCGTATGGCTAGCTATCGCATAAAGAATGCCAGTGTCGACGATGGAGTGCCCGAGTTTCTTTGGAAGCAGAAAGAGCGATTTATTCGATTAATTAATGAAAAAGAATACAACATACAGCGGTAAAAGTCTATTGCGAACTCTACGGCGTTTACGCCAAAATGGGGAAAGAGACTACCGATGTGAAATCCTTTAACACAAAAAGTATGGTTATAACGTCTTCTAGTAATCCGGAAAATATGTACGAAGTCTTAAGCAAAACCATGCGAACAAAATCAGAGGAATTTGAAACATGTGGGTCCGGTTGGTCTTTCGAAAAGGTGCTCTATTTAGAAATAAATATTAATAAGTATAAGCCGATATGAGAAGTTCTAGGTTGAAAATAAAAAATTGTGAATATGTATTTAGAAATGTGGTTTACAAAATTTAAACTGTATTAGTAAAAATTGTCTGTAATAAAAAGTTTTAAGAATGGGTTTTAGATTTTCTTTTAGGTATGAGCTGCAGGAAAGTTATAATTTAGAGTGTGTGTGTAAAATGGTAAGGGGTGGTCCTGTTTTAAATCTGTTTACAGATTCGGATTCTACATAAAATTCTAGACTAACAAGATTTATTGCATGTATAAAAAATTTATAAGGACCGTCAGAAATTGCTACCAGCAAAAAAATCTTAAAATGGGGGTTGCTCTCTGGGGGATGGAGCTATCTAAAAAATT
Organism: Platerodrilus igneus; assembly: GCA_036346225.1. Taxonomy (NCBI): domain Eukaryota; kingdom Metazoa; phylum Arthropoda; class Insecta; order Coleoptera; family Lycidae; genus Platerodrilus; species Platerodrilus igneus. The sequence goes on from JARFIW010000831.1 coordinate 4,053,521, forward strand.
TAAAGAGATTCGGGTAGCTGAGAAAATTCTAATATTAATTGATACCAAACAATGTAGGTTTATCTCATGGGTGGAAATGTGGAGAAAGATTTATCTCGCAGAGGGTATATGTGTAACTTTGCAGGGCGTGGTCCTATATTAAATCTGTTTGCAGATTCCGATTTAGCGTAAAATTTTAGACTAATTTAATGTATCACATGACTAAAAAATTTATAAGAACGCTCAGAAATCGCAACAGGTAAGAAATCTTAAAATGGGGGTAGTTCTCTGGGGGATGGAGCTATTAAAAAAATTTAAAGAGATTCGGGTAGCTGAGAAAAATCTAACATTAATTGATACCCAACAAGATAGGTTTATCTCAAAAGATGCATTGGTTAGACGAAGAAAACTATTTGTTAGTTTTGCTTATAAAGTAAAGAGCAAAATTTAGAAGTTTGAGAGCTTAAAGTTTAACTTTGTAAGGAATGGTCCGATTTTAAATCTGCTTACAGATTCGAATTCTGCGTAAAATTTTAGACTAATTTAATGTATCGCATGACTAAAAAAATTTATAAGAACGCTCAAAAATTGCAACAGGTGAGAAATCTTAAAATTGGGGTAGCTCTCTGGGGGGTGATGATATCTAAAAAATTCTTAGAAATTCGAGTAGCTGAGAAAATTCTAATATTAATTGATACCAAACAAGATAGGTTTATTTGGAAAAATGCATTGGTTAGACGAAGAAAACTATTTGTTAGTTTTGCTTATAAAGTAAAGAGCAAAATTTTGAGGTTTGAGAGCTTAAAGTGTAACTTTGCAGGGCGTGGTCCGATTTCAAATCTGTTTAGAGATTCGAATTCTGCGTAAAATTCTAAGCTAATTTAATATATCGCATGACTAAAAAATTTATAAGAACGCTCAAAAGTCGCTACAGGTAAGAAATCTTAAAATTGGGGTAGCTCTTTGGGGAATGATGCTATCTAAAAAATTCCTAGAGAGTATCTCAAAAGATGCATTGGTTAGACGAAGAAAACTATTTGGTTCAGAATGTTAGCGGTAAAAAAATCTTAAAATGAGGGTAGTTTCCTGGGGGATGGTGCTATGTAAAAAATTTAAAGAGATTTGGGTAGCTGAGAAAAATCTAATATTAATTGATACCAAACAAGATAGGTTTATCTCGAAAGATGAAAAATGGTTAGTCGAAGAAAACTTTTTGGTCCAGATGTGTGTGGAAATGAGGATGCTGGTGGAAATGAGGTCACAGAACGTCACTAAATACTCTACTGGTGTGCAAGCGTTTTGCTATAGATACACCTATTTGTTAATGGATTCTGTAACCATCCTTTGATCTACATCATTATTTCTGGTATATGTTTGTAATATGAAAATAATAATTATGCATTTACGGAATTTTATGGCATTTTCTGCGTTGGCGGGGCATCAAATGGAACTTTGCTTTAAAGTTTGGCTTACCCTTTAACCAGAATAATACAATAGAACGTAAATGGGGCATCGGTACATAAAAGAAAATTACCTGAAGCACGTTCCTCAAGATGAACTTGATTGACAAGTACAAGAGTTTACATTTAAGAACTTCACTAACCTTACAATAGGAGCTTCTAGATTTTATTTGCAGAACTCAGGTGCATTCCCGAAATAATCTAGAACAATTAAACAAATAATGAATTGCCCGTTAGGAGTTTTAGAATTCAGTTATAATTCAGACTTTGATTATAACACTAGCTATAAAGTCGCGAAATGAAATAAATTAACGTGACCTACTGTAACACGAACGGTTTTTTGTTCATTTAAATTCATCATACATTTTGTATATTTGAAACCGTATTTACTTCTCTACTTTAGAAATATTATAAATTAAAATACTAATGTATTAATCTCCACATTTGATGTTTGATATTTAATTGTTTTTCCATTTTGAGGAATCATAACTTTATTGGTATCTATTAAAAGAATTTATTGTTTATAAAACACGTTTAATTTATTGAAATATGTTGTTAAAGATAATGCTGTATTGAAGGTTGCTTGTAATAAGACGCAAGGCAATTCTTATTTACATTCGTTAATTGGGAATTTTAATTGTTCATATGTTGATAACGAAAATACAAGTGGTATTGAAGTAGTATATCTTGCAAAAGACTCAAGGCTTGACTTTTGGGACCGGGGATAGATTAATATTGAATTAGTCACCAGTGTGATATTTCTGCCCAAATGATGTAAATGTTGTATTCTTAGGTACGTCAGTTGAACCCATAGCTAGTTTAAAGCGATTACAGTTCACCAACTGGTGGGTAAAGAAGCGGCATTATTATATTCAGTTATCGACTTTATATTTATTTATTTATTGGAAATATACAGGCGTACGCCTAGTTACATATTTCCACTAAGCTAATTATAATTATTATGGTTTATTCATTTTTATATAATCCTTCCATGTAATGAAATTATACTTAATTGTAATGAATATTTTATAATTACACATGACATAAATAATAATAATAAATAATAAATAATTGGATTTACAAAAATGCACCTTGTGAATAATAAAAACTGAAACTACATTTTTTTACAAATTGTGTGTGTGTATGTGTGTGTGCGTGTGTGTGTGTGTGTGTGTGCGTGTGTGGGTGGGTGGGTGTGTGATGTGTGGGTGTGTGTGTGCGTGTGTGTGTGTGTGTGTGTGTGTGTGTGTGTGTGTATGTGTCTGTATTACGCAAGTATTTTTAAATTAATTGATAATTTCCTACATTGTTTGAGCTTTGTTGTAAATTATTGTATAAAGATAACATTTTTATGATAGGAGAATTTTTCTTAAGCTCTGTGTGATACTGCGGAATATGAAATAAATTTTTTAGTCTACCAGAATAAAAGGGTGCATAGAACCACCTAATCTTACTTGAAATAACGGAGCAGTTAAAGAGATTGTTGATTATTTTATAGAAAAACGTGAGTTTTATCACGGTCCTTCGCTGTTCCAACTTAGTAACATTTAGTTAGCATTGACCTCGCAGAAGCATATGGATTGAAACCGATGAATGTTTTATATTTTTAAAATACATGTACGAAATAAATTTATTTTGCACCGTTTCTATCATTTGTGATTGCTTAAGAGTCCCTGGATCCCAGACAGTGATTGCAAACTCAAGGTTTAATCTGACTAAGGTATCAAACAACACTTTAATAGTTTTTGTATTCTGAAATTGCCGTTTGTTACGGATGATAAATCCCAGTGTTTTGTATGCATATGAGCAAACTGTTTCGATATGGCCGCCAAAATGTAAATTGCTACTAAATATAACTCCTAGATCTTTGATGTTATTTACTTTAGCTAATGTACTATTTAGCAATGTATAATTATAGTTAATCTTGTTTGTTTTAAGCGAATAACTCATTTTAAAACATTTTGTAACATTTAATTGTAACTTGTTTCCTTCACACTACCGTTGGACTTTGTCTAGTTCAGCCTGCATAGTTTTACAGCTATTCATATCTATCACTTCTTTAAACAGTTTTAGATCATCTGCATACAGTAAATACCTGCAATTATTTAATGCAAGTGGGAGATCATTAATGAATATCAAAAACATTATTGGCCCTAAGTTACTTTCCTGCGGTACTCCACATGTCACATCAATCTGTTTAGATATTATCTTCCTGTAGCAAACATATGCCTGTTTTTCTTGCAGAAATGACCTAATAAATTGTACCATAGTCTCGGGAAACCCAATCGATGGTTTAGCTATGGTTTAGTTATGAAGTTAGAATTTAATTATTAATTCATGCGGATTCATCAAAGTACTTGAAATTTGCGGAATACGAAAAGATGTTGTAAATAATTTTGTTAAACAATGCATTCTTTTATTTGTCGTACGAGTGCCGACGGTGTCTTGAACCTATTGTTTACAAGGCACCTCTAGCTAAGTATATCGTTCCTTGGATGAGAGACACGATTTAATGTTTATGGAGTATTGGTTCATTAAGAACAAATAGCTTCTCACATATACAATTACTGTGGTTATTTATGGGAAATTGTATTTGATTTGGTAATTTCCATTTATTTGTGTATTTTTGAACATGTGAAGGTCATAGAGTCTGTTGGGTAAAATTTGTTGTGGTTATTAGCGTATCACAAATTATGAAAGTTCAAAAGAAATACTTTATGAAATAAAATGTACCATAATTAAAAGAATTTTTAAATAAAACCTCGATTATTTGATTGTACAATGTAGTATAAAGGACCTTCAGTCTAGATAAATTTTGTTTTTGATTACAGTTTTTATTAAAAGAAATATTTGATATTAGTTTCTTAAAAATGGAAATTTTTAGTGTTATCTAATTAATGGTGAACATTAAGGTAACAATCTTTACCAATACTTGTAGACAAGAAGCAGATCTGTTTGTTAGAATAAATTGCTTAATTGTGGTGTCAAACTTAGGACATTTAACAATAACATATTACCTTGTTTTGATAAAACCGTTATTTTTTTGTTATTCGACATTAACCCATTTATGAATTTATATACAAGAAAAATCCGTGTATTTGTAGTTCGCTGTTAATTGTACTTTTATTCTTATATGTAGCATATGTCGAGTTAATAGGAAACTGTTCATTGAAGTAATCATTTTGTGACACAATTAGAAATCAAAGAAAGCAAATAGTATTTTATCAATAATATAAAATCGGATACTGAATATCTGTGCAAGGTTTTTAGAAATCAAAATAAGTGGGACTACGAATTTGTTTAAGGCTTCGACTCTCAAACCATATTTAATTTGACGGAACTTATATATGTATATTTTTTTGTTGAAGAGGCCCAAGCGGTGTCCTCCATGCCATACTTATTTTGTTTTTGTAGTAGAACAGATAAGGTGCAGGCAGAAACTCTAAAAGCCGCCGGACAAGCAGTAACAGAACGTCTCTTCCAACCTGTAAGCTATATGTATGAGACAGGGGAGATACCCAAAGATTTCAAACGTAATACCATAGTCAGTATACCAAAAACAAAAAGGTGCGGATAGATGTGAAAATTTTCGAACAATAAGTTTGACAGCACACGTGTCAAAAATATTAACTAGAATTGTTCAAAGACGAATGGAACAACAAGCTAAAGAGATATTAGGAGAAGATCAATTTGGCTTTAGGCGAAACAGGGGAACACGGCAGGCTATTTTAGCTCTGAGAGTGATAATGGAGAAAACAATAGAAAAATGGGTTTGTATATCTGGGAAAAGCATTCGACAATATAAAATGGAAAAAAATTTTTGAAATACTCAAAAAGATTGGAATGAGTTTGGATAGACGAATAGTACACAGCTTATACAAAGAGCAAACAGCAGTAATAGAATTAGAGCAGGAACGTAGAGAAGTAAACATTAGGAAATGGGCGAGACAGGGATGTGCCCTATCCCCCATTAATTTTAAACTTATACATTGAAAAGGCAATGAATACTTTCGCATGCAGGAAGACATTTGGAATTACTATGCAGGGACAAAAAATTGATATGTTTAGATTTGCAGACGATATAGCGATATTAGCATCTAGCAAGGAAGAGTTAGAAGCTGCTCTTAATGAAATGGAGACGGTTCTAACAGAGAGATGCGGTATAAAAATTAACAAAACTATAACTAAAGTACTAGTATGCAAAGGAGGGGAAAATAAATCAAAAACAAGAATACAAGTATTTAACACGAACTTACAAGAGGTTAAGGATTTGTGTTACTTAGCAAGCCAAATAACGCAAGATGGGAAACGCACAAAAGATATAAAACAAAGATTAGCACAAGGTCGTGCTACATTTAACAAGAAAAAGCAACTACTGTGTTCAAAGACAACAAACATAGAAACAAGGAAAAGATTGCTTAAAACATATGTGTGGAGCACAGCACTGTACGGCTGTGAAGCCTAGACAGTAGGACAAGCCTTTGACATGTGGTGTTAACTAAAAATTTCCCTCGTGAATATCAGATAGCAAATTGGACCACCATAAACGCCTACCTTATCTGATATTACCAGGTTGAGAATTTCTTGTTAATGAGGGAACCCCAAGGTAAAGTTGGATGGAAAACGGCTTGAGGAAAGGAAAAACTCATTAGAGATAAACGGCTAGTAGTGTTAGCTCTGGGTAGATCATGAGCTTGGGTCATGGGTTGACAAATAACCAAAAATATAGATAAAGAGCGCCACCGTATTTTTCAATACAACAACATACGAAGATACATGTAATTTGTATCAGGGGAATGTGGAAACCTGAAGTCTACACCGCTTATGTAGCCACAAAACTTAAATATCAACCTTGCAAAGCACTTACCAGCTGTATTACAGATGTCTCTGCATATCCTGTGAACAAACAAATGCACAACAGGGACACCGTTTGTGTCCTTAAAAATATTCACCAATAAATAACATATTTGAGTTTAAGTTCCAAAAATATATACACTCAGGGTACTTGATATCATTAGACAGAGTTAATCTTTTGCTTATTAAAAACCAAGAAATTTCCTTTAAATTTTTAATAATAAAAGAATTAGGCAAAAAAATTCTATTTAATTAAATTGGTTTAACTTGTTTAAACATTAATATTTACAATAAAAAATTTACATGGAAAGAAACTAGTATTGTTTTATCTTCAAAAACACAAACATCTTTAAACTCTATATTTTAACATATCTTTACTGTAAGGTATTTGCTTTCTTAATAATTTAAATCTCAAATTTAAATGTAGTCTTCAGTAGTACCATCCAAAGTATACAAATTTTAAAGCTAACCAACTACTAACTTCATTTTGTTACCTCGTTTTGAAGGTAAAACTACAAATACCATGTAGGCAAATTCCAGGTAATCTAAGTTTAAAATTATAGATAAGGTACGTGAAGTTAACTATATATAAATATTGTGTATCATCACGGCAGATAACTTATACCCTGACGTGAGTATAAATGATCCTCTCAGAAGGAAAACCAAACCTCTCGAATGGTAAAACAAGTTTCTCTGAAGGTAAAACAGTACTATCGGAAGGTAAAACAAGCCTCTCGGAAGGTAGAAAAAATCTTTCGGAAGGTAGAACAAATCTCCCGGAAGATCCCTACAATAAAATCTGCCTGTAAGTGTTAAGGAAATTACCACGAGGTACGTTGAAATTATAACAGGTTTCAATCTATAACTATCCTTACCATCATTAGTCCATCCGATGGGTATCAATGTGCGGGATTAAACTACATTTCATCAAGTGATTCTGTAAAATTTTTCTGGTAAAATATTTCAGTATAACTCTGGACGCTAATACATATAACTAAAGATACATCGGCCGGTAATACAGGGAAGAAACTAATGTCAAGGTAAATCTTTTACAGTATGTAGATTCAAAACTACCTCACTTGAGTTACTGGAAAATAACAACCACTGAAATAAGGGTTATGTTTTCTTTTGAAATGAATATTCAAATAAATTGTTATATAATAAAAGATAAATATTTATTTTAAAAGAAAGTAAATTCTTACTTGACTAAAATTATTAATTCGTGTTATAGCATAACACAACCTAAATATAACTCATACTCTAAATTACAAAACACAGTACATAAAGATAAGTAAAAGGAGAACTTCTTTAGTTCGTAAAGAAAATAAAGGGAGGAAAAGGCATAAGGAGGCAATTTAAAAACTGGAACATGACCAGTGGAAAACTGGCATGTTAGAATAGTGCCAGCAGGGCGTGATAACGAGACGAGGCACACAACATTGAATCGTTACAAAGGTCCATTTCAGGAGTATGGAACGTAATGTCGTTAGCTTAATTAATTTTCAGATAGGCTAGCGTTCTAATATTGTAAAAATAAATTGCTCTATGCGTTATAAATTACCATAAAGGTTGATATAAATTAATAATTAGTTCATCTGTATAAATTAATGCTTTGACAGTAATTAAGAAGATGTTATTGTATCCGTAAAAAGGTAGTACTTGTACTGTTAGCGATTAGTTAGAAATAAATTGTCGTGAGTATATTAGAATATCAATGCAGCTACGAGTATTAAAAAGGCTAGTGTAATTAGTTGATGATAAAAAACTGTTGTGTTTGCAAGTGTTGTCGTTACAATATATACATACTCAAGTTGTTAGATCAATCTACTAATTCAGATTAATTTCTATTTGTAGCTTCAAGTTTCTAGCTCTATTTGTTTAAGTAATTTTGTTTTATATGTATTAAGTTTATTGATGAGAAAGTACGCTTAACTTATTTGTAGTTTATCCAGTTTAAAAAGTTAAAATTTCTTATACTTTGAGTTCTCAGCAAAAACTAATGTATTTCAAGTAAAATTTTTGAAAAGGAGGGTTGTCGAGAATTGTCGAATGGGCTCGAACTCTATCATTTATGCCTACGCGGTCCCAACGCCGGCTAACTATTTTCTCCTCTAGAGTTTTCCTATTTACGTTAGCCATTTATTCATCTCTTCTTTCCGTAAGCAGATTCCAAAAGGAAAAACCTATTAGGATCTCGACTGCACTTTTAGACGTAACTTTACTATTTAAACGCTTTGTCTACTTTTCATGGATTAAAATGTGCCACAAGGTTATTTGGTTCGTGGAGTGCCATTTATTTTCTTATAATTAGTTCTCAAATGTCAAGTTTACGCATATTTTGTTTTATTACTAACGATTTTGTTAATCTCATTATATGTGTGCATATTATTTAACAATGACATGTATCTCATGTTTCTTTTTGGTATAGTGGGTTATATTAGAGCAAGCTCGGGACCGTGGAATCCCTTCGTTGTCTTGCTGCCACTTTAGTTACTGGCGCCTTTAAATCCTTTATTGTTTCTATTGATTATGGACCGTGTGGGCGTCCTTGGTGTTATTCAAACTCATTTAGTTACAAGTCTCGTGTGAGCTACACCGGAGCTATTATCGTACTGCCTTAAGGAACAAGTTGTACTGAAAACCCTTTTTTTTCCGTTTGTTCCTGATAATGGTTTTGCAAACAACATTGCTAGGTTAAACAAGGATTTTAGTTGTTGCAGTGTTGTGTAGCGTTCTGTTTTTCCGCTCCAACAGTAACGCATATAAATTCTGTATTGTGTAGCAAAAAGTTTAAATTCCCTTTTTAATTTAATATAATTCGTATTTCTAGAACTTATGCATAATTAAAAGAAAGTTATCATAATTTTGCTACACTCTATTTATTGTCGTTTTATTCTATTTATCTGGTAAATAAATCCATCGTTATAAGTACTCCAGTTTTGTGTTCAACATCATGGTAAAAGTCGTACATACTAGCTAGAATTTCCATAAATTATCTTCAAGGTTACGTAATTTAGAGCGATTATGCGCAGCTGTTGTTTTGAATACTTAAGTGTTGAGGCCTCGATTGTTTTCAGACTACGACAGTCGACCCTTTATCGTCCTAGTGATAAGATGAAGAAGTTAATATTAAAGGGTGGCTTGAGACCGGCATTTCAGTTATGCCGTAAATCGATCCGAATGTGTTAGAAAGTTCAGCATGGTTTGTATTTTCTGTTTTGTATAATTAAAACTAATTTTATGTGGTTTTCCTTAGCGCAACACTGAAGTTTTGGTTTAATAATGGCTATGCGTAACAGCTAATTTATAGCGTATAAATTGTATACGAATGGAAACCTACAGTAATGGGATTTGCAGTTTAAGCTACTGATTGATGTGGTATCCTTTTCTTGGTTAGAGATTTGAACGATGGCTCTCCCCAACGGTGGATTCCAACCTTTATTTTTACTGTTCTGATCTTCAGGACATTGCCGTAGCAAAATGGACAAGTTTTTGCTGTCTTTATCCAGTATTAGAGACGCACAGCACATATGCTCGAGTTTATCTACTAAATGGTTTGTATCAATTTGCACTCTACGTTCTAGGTCGGTAAGTCGTTTCTTTGTTATGAAAACCATCTGTTTGACGTACAACGTTTAGTGGTAATTTTTCTCTAATTAGAAGATATCCAAAGTTAAGTCGTAATCTTTGTAGTTTAAACTATTGAAAACTAATATCTTAATAATTATATTTAAAAATTTAGATCTTTGAATCTTACACTAAATTAAACTCTTGCTTTATAGGATTGTTTACCAAAACAATCTGTTCAAGAACTTAGATTATGAATAGATTTTATTACTAGAATTTTCTTATTCATGTTGATTATTTATCATACAGTTGAGTACTTTCTTATACATGATACTTTTTAATAAGACTTAAATTTACTAATTAAAAAATCCTATTACATAAGTAATTTAATAAGAATGTACGTTGTTTAATCAGTACTGGCAAATGATAAAAGTTAATAATTTTGTTAATGAAATTTATAATGTCTATTTACGTTAAATGCTTTAATATAATCGAGTTTATTAGAAGAATAGAAATGGGTAACTAAACACTTACAAAATTTATTGTATATGGCTGTCAGTTTGAAACAGAATTATTTTTAGTTAATATATGTCTTGGTATCTAACAAGTCTAATCTTTTTATAAATTTAGAAGTGGTTAATCACACTTTAAGAAATACTTAAGAAGTTGTATTTATTCCACCTCATACATATTTTTGGATTCTATAAATCTTATATGAACCAAGAGTGTATAAATTTAATAAGTAGAGTGTCCATGCACCAATGGCCACAAGCAAAATTTTATACGTACGTAGAACTTGTCTGATTTATTGATTCTATTATTCTGGGACGAAATCTGCTGTTTCCAATGCATTTCTATGTACTTTATTTAATTTCAGGATAAACGTTTGTACCACCTATAAATACAAAATCTTGTATTCCAATAACAGAAAATATTTGTTGAGGTTCCTATATTTTTCTTGGCGATATTCCTTGTTGTTAAAAATTGCATAAGTACAATGGCGCCTGACCCATTCGTATTTATTTAGTGACCCCCTGATAGTCTCTAAAACCGCTGAAGTTAGAGTTCAGAGCTAGTACGGAAGTCTACAAAAGTCAGTTTGTGTTAATACGGATAAATCAACATCTTCTGCACGACTTTTGTTAGAAATATGTTTACCTAGGTATATCCTAAGTATAACGTATTAACAACTAAAGTGAAAATGTTGCAGTATAATCTCCCGCTTTGAGGAATCTGCACCTTATTTTACTATTTTCATAAATTCCAAAAGTAACCAGCAACCAACATAATGTTATTTGTTCAACTTACACACCATACGGAAGAGTTTTCGGAAATCCTTATCGAACGCTTCATTTCAAATAAGAGGAAACAATAGGAGAGTATAATAACTACTATTAAGAAGAGTTATATTAGATTCAATTAAGAATTTTATTTTCTCATTAAGTCTCGTTCGTGAGCAGAGCAATGTTAGGCATTTGTAAGGTCGATTACTCGTCTAATGCGTCCAACAACCCTTAATCACTCGTGTTATTGTCATATATCATTTTATATTAATTAATGGCAAAATGCCTACCGTAAGGTGTCTCGGAAAATTAAAACCCCTAGAGCATAACCTTATCCAGTTTAATGTTTAGCCACCTTGGGAGTTTGATATAATGCTTCTTTAATAATATAAGCCTAATTTATTCAGTCGGGTTTATAACATGAAAGGACTGACATTATGTGGATAGTTAAAGCTATAGAAAGGTGAGGCTGAATTAATAGGAGTAAAATAAGAAAATGTACCACTATTTACTACTATTGAAGTTACTATGTCAATGTTCAATATTATTTGCATCAACTAAGTTGTACTTTTGCTTTATTTGTATTACAACCAATGATGCTCAAGTTTATAAAGCCGATTGCAAATCAGGAAGCATTCACTAGCTGATTAAACAAACTCGTAACTGCATTAGCTTTACATCAGTTAACAACTGTTGGTTTCTCTGGAAATTCTGTTTGCCTTACTTTTCCTGTAAGCAAATGATAATTGTACGTCCTTAAGGACCACTCTTAATGTTACAAGAGTGTAACGTGCAACTTACTTAAGCAAACAAAAGGTAGTAGAAAAGAGTTTATTAATTTTTGTTAGTTAAGTGAGCTTCTAGTACAAAAGTAACCTGTAAAGTTTAGAAGGTTTGGTAGGTACATTTAATAACGTTTCTATTTCAATATAATATTAAATTAGGGTGAAGGAATTAAAATAGTAAAACATTCAGTACACTAAACACAAACAGTAATAAATATCGAGACTGTATTAAATTAAGAAAATTACGGATCGACACTGAGGAAATAACCGGCATATCAAAATTATTTGTACAAATTCATATGAGTTCAAGAAACATCAACTATAGGAGATACACTAAAATAACCATATACTCATAAAATACAGCCTTCAAATTAATGCGTTGTAAACGACGAACACCACAGCTTTTGGCTTAAAATGTACAACTGCGGGAACTAAATGACGATTTATAGAGACAGAACCACGTTTATTTCAAAATTAGTATAATCTATATGCACAAAGTGTGAGAATAAAATTTGAAGAAAAGTGAATGTTATATAACGATTACGTTAAAAAAGTTGGGAGGTTTGGCAATGAAAGATGTTTAACTGATAGCGAAGGTGTATAGACAGTGGACCGTAGCTCCTTCGGCTTAGGCAACGAATTGTTTTTGAAGTTTGATGAATAAATAAGCTAAAAAGCTCAAGCACGTGTGTATCGGAGAATTTATATTCGCGTCAGTCGGGCATCAGACGATGAAATTATTTAATGAAAGTATGATAAACTGATGTCATCTTTTTCTATTCATTTCATTCTTCAACAAAAGTTGGAATATAAATGAATAGAATAAGGTGACCTAACGCGTCAATTAAGAAAGGTAAATCATTTACGTGCCTGGATGTCTTTAATTCTAAAAATGAAGTGGAAACTAACTGCGAATACAGTTTGAGTTTTTTTCTTTATTTATAGATATGGATTTGTGGAATTGTAGTGTAAGTTATAAATGGTTCGTAGCTAGGAAACTGAGATTAAGTCAAATAATTATTTTGTTGGACTATGAAATAGCCACCGAATTAGGTTCGTTTAATCTCAATCATAATAATATCAGAAAAGGGAATTGCATAATTTTAAAAAATTAAGAAATATATAAATCTAAGCTTATTTGTGAAATTATTGTTAGCTAAAAAGCGAAAATTTGGTATTTGCTATGGATACTAGAACGGTGAAGTAAAAAGTTAGTATTGTATTATGTAAACCACTACAAGTTGTTACGGATTCTGCGCAAACACAAAAAAAAACAGTAAAAGTAAGTAAGGAAATCGTTTACGCCGAATACAGCAACAAAACGGGGATAGAATGGTAGAATTTGGGCTAGCCCAAAAACGTCGGAGAGGGCGTGGGGAAATAGAAAAACACATTGGAAACCTCGGTGAAACTATATTGATAACATCGAATCTTGAAAGAATATTTACAAAACAGTACAACAAATAAGTTGCGTAATCGTGATTGTAAACAAAGCGTCATAACATATAAAAATTGGTAAGCAAAATAAATATAACATCTTATAAGTTAAATACTTACTTAATGGTTCACCTTAAATACATACAAAAGAAAATAAGACATACACTATACAGTACATGCTGCATTGGGAAGTGCACTTTCTCAGAAATAATATAACCCTAAAATTAGACACCCTAACTTAAATTAATCATATATTAAATACTTTTAAATTGGGGCATAAGTTCTTTTAGTTAATGTTTATACAGAAAGCAAAAGAAACAGTAAAACGGACTCCAACATAAATATTGATTAATTAATTTTTAATTTAGAGAATAATAACATAGTTGTTCGTAAATCGTGCATGTAAGTTTTGTAACGGGGTGGTGCCAATTTATCGGATAATTATAAGCAATAGCAGCAAATGAAAAGTCTATTCTTCACAGCAGCATAAAAGAATTACGAAAAAATTAACTGTACCTTGAACAATCAGCTTCATGCTGGTCTCATGTTAAGGCTGGAAAAATGCGGCTGCATTTCTCTATTGGCTACATGTTGGAACCACCAACTTTACTTTATACTAAGCAAGCACTGTTAGTAGCGTGACTTTACATGTATTTTTTCGGTAAGAGGATGTTGTATTTAATCTTTAATGGTTAATCTTTAATGCTCCCTTTCAAAGCACGGTCTCTATTTTATAAGGCCAGAATCATGTATGTGGGTAGGGTATTTGACTTTCAAAGGTATCACCAAAGAATTTCCAGACAAGAGCTGCCGAAATACAAACTGTAACAGCTTGTCAACAAGCAGATAACGCAATTATCAAAGGGTTCTGGACAAAGGAAAGCAATCCTATTACTTTGTAACATCTTAGCAGCTGCAGAATATTAGATAACAAGTCCATTATAAGCAGATGTAGGCAGGTGGTAAGTGGTTTTATCTTTTAGAAGAAAGCTGCACATTTACATGCAGCTTTTACTTAAAATGTAATCACTGCAGGTGCTAGAATTTATTACAACTACTTTGTAATGTAATGTTTCTTAAGCAGCTGTTTAATTTTATACAGCAAACTTTTGTATAGAGTAATTACTTGAGAAATTTTATTAAATAATACTAATTCAAATGGCGGGAAATCGAGCTTGTTGAGGAATTTTAGGGCATTTTAAAAATAAATGCCGGAAAATTTGTTTGCAGGGTTTTGAACGTAACAAAGTGTTGGTTTAGCAATGATCCTAACAAATGTTGATTGTGCGAAAGGAGTAATTAGAAATCTATTGATTCGGCAAGGGTCTAAGTGGTGGGGAGTCTTGGTAGCTGTGATGTTGTTCAACCCCCTTCACGTGCTATTGAATATCGGTGAAATATCACACATTTTAGTGAATAATAGAAGCAAAAAAGTACAAAAGATATAAAATAAAAAAGATTAGCGTATACCGTACCATATTTAATAGGGACAGGCAGCCGCTGCGTTCCAAGATAACAAGCATAAAACAATGATAAAATCAATTATTCAGTACACCTTTTTAAATTCCTGAAAGTAAGATTGTCCTAACAAACACTACACATTTAGTTGATGTCAAACTTTGCTGGTGTTTGTTGATAATTTGTATGTTTTACATAGCTTTGTAAAACATTTTTATAGGTACAAAATACCTAAGCATAACATGTGATGGGTCCGTCGAAGATATTTGGAAATTAATCCACAACAAACGCCGACACTTTAAGATTTTCAGGAATCTTTATGACCGACTGGGAGAGAACGAGATTCTGCAGGACACCCTAAGACTAAAACTACTAACCGTCTGCATTCAAATCAATCATAATTTATGTTAATATTAAATCTTGTTGCGTAGGAAGAATGATGTATAAATGTATAAATATTAAAGTAGGTTAGTGAAAATCCGATATCAAATATTTGTTTGAGCTCCGTATATTATGCAACACATTTGAATTAATAGATTTGAATAAAATTACTATTAATGGCATATATTTGGACAATTATTATTAGTAAACGTTATACTATTTCAGAATATTGAGAAGTATTTATAATAAAGTACTATGTCTTGGTTCTTTTTAACAACCTTCGATAGCTCAGTTGGTAGAGCGGTGGACTGTAGTGGTTTAATACTAATAGCTATCCATAGGTCGCTGGTTCAAATCCGGCTCGAAGGAGTTTTTTTTTAATTTAGAGGAAATAAACTATTATCAATTGAAATTTTTCACACGTGTTATTGATATGTATCCACGTATAATTTAGGAGTGCCTCAGTTACGGCTGATAGATTTCCACATGTTGAATTTAATGCATACTCGTAGAAAGAGGTTTTCATCGTTGCTTTATTATCCCTAAATAGATAATGTGTTCTTAAACTAATTAAAATAAAAGAAATTTGTATTCTAGTAAATGAAACATTCGATATATTTCTATATCGATAAAAATATTATTTATCTGCTTTTCAACGGTGCTAAGTTACACGCATAATAAAACGCCTATAATGGGTTCGAGATTTAAAGTTGGTTAAAAAGTTTTGTTTATAAAAAGACAGATTAAAGTTTAAACAGAATCTATTAAAGATTCGTTAACGTTGCGTAGATGCGCATCAATTGTTTATAAAACTAACGACCGATTTTTTTTTTGAATTGCCTTAGACTATTAACTTCCACTTCCGAGCGCCCTTAACGTTTACTGGGGCTTACCACACTCTTCGATCGTTTACCTGTAGTACAAATAGAGGAAGATTAAGATATCTTAGGGAGTTGTGGGATTGACGTAAGCTCCATAAAAGAAGTTTATGAGAAATTCTGCCCAGCATGTGGAAGGGGCTTTGTTTGAACTTTGGGTTTGAATGTTTGCAGGTATGAAAGTACATATGCAGTTTTACCACTTACAGGGGTCATATTGCCTAGAGCGAATACTTGTATACTGTTAAGTTTTAAACATTTATTTATTGTTTCCGATAGTTCCGGGATGCATTTTCCATTTCAACTAGGTTATTCTTTATTTTTGGTTTGTTAGAGTTATCTGCGTCATCAAAGATTTAAACACGAGATAATGGTGATATTTTCAAGTTAGTTAAACTAGTTGTATTTGCTATTAACATAGTCTTTGTATTGTGAAGCATGTGGTTGATGTATAAAAACAACATGCGTTTGACCTGAAGTCGTTTCCTTGATATGAAAGCAAGTACGAAGTCCACGAAATTTTATAGGACCGACCTCTGCAGCCACTGTTTACTTGCACTTGGTTTCAATAAGGTCAAGTTGACAAGTTCAATAATTCATAGAATCCGTAAAAATTAAGACCCGATTGTATATGAGTGGGATTAAGCTTAGCTCTACTGAACTCGAGTTCAACTTAAGCCAACGTTTAACTTCGTGAATGATTGTACAAGGCAGATTTACAGCAGGTTCAACTGAACCATCTGTACAACTAAAATTTCGATGTTGACAATAACGACGCCGGCGCATTATAACTGTTTATCCGTGTCATGGTATGATTTTATCAACGTAACCTGAAAAGTTGAATATTTCTTTATAGTAGTATATTACCTTTATTATGAACATCATGAGCACGAAAAAGAGAACATTAAACTTCAGCGCTAAAGAGAAAATGGTTTTAATTTCCCTTGCAAAATAATAGAAATGGCTGCTTGAATGTAAGCTGACAGATACAAAAACTAACCAACAGAAAACGGGCAGTTAGCTGTCAATTGAAAAAGAATTTAATTCAACCGCTGGTGACGTACATAGCCCTGTGGAAGTGTTGAGGAAGAAATATAATAACATCAAGAAGAGGGTTAAAAAGAAGTTTGCTGATGAAAAGTATTATAGGAAGGGAACAGGTGGGGGAGGACCTTCTCAGATATTATTTTTACAGATGTAGACGAGGAGATAAAGGATGTTTTATGAGCGAGGATAGATAGATTGCCGTCAGAATTTGATGATGGCGCTGAAGGTAAGCAAGCTTTAAAATTGTATGTATATTTTATATACCTACTGTTTGTAATGTTGCAGTCACTGTGGAGGTACCCGACTTTATTGAAGATGGTAATTTAAATTAAACTACTTTATTGTGTTATAAAACAACTATCTTTTAGAACAACTCCAAAATGAAGAAGACGTTCATCTTGTCGAACGTAATTATAACGAAGAAACAGGTATATTAATTTTAGAAAATTTATACTGCATAACTAATGTTTAAATAATGCAATAGAATTAAACAATTGGACAATTTACACACCCAAAATGTTACGGTCAAAAAAAGCCAACCCATTAAATACTAGAAAACCCAGAGGTAAGAAAAAAATGTTAAGTATTACTATATTTAAGGGCAAAAGAAAAGAATACGTTGAAAACTCTACAAGCGACCGAATTTCTCAATGGGCAGATGCCAAAAGTCTAAGTAGAAAAATCTAGGGCTGCTTTTCTGAAAGAGGAATTTGACTTAAAATTAGAGCAAATGAGAGAACGTCGTGAGCTTGAAGTAAACAAGGCCAAATTAGAAATAGAGTGACTTATAAAAGAGAACTTATAATTGAAATATTGTAATTAGAAAAACTGCGTGCAAAGAATAAAATGAAAAAATAGAATTGTATAGTATATATTGAGCATAATGTGTAAGTTAGATTAAGTTTGTACATATAGCCTATTAAAGTGATATAAACATTTTATAGTTACATTCAGATATTCTACATAAAGTTAATGTTTTTTCTAATTATTAGTTAATAATGCACTAAAATATTCATTGATAAGCTGATATCGTATCACATTATTTACACCACCAACAACATCATTCCTCATATTTTCCACCTTGACATCGTTAACAAATCTTATTTGTGCCTCTATTTCTTCATTTACTGGCGGTACTTCTTGGTGTAATAACATTGCATCTTATGAAGTACCGCTGTAGCAATAACAATTGCTTCAACTTTGTATAGTTGCTGTCTACTTCATATTGCAAGAATTGGGAATCTTCTTTTTCAAGTACCAAACGTTCGTTCGACAGGATTTCGAGTACGTATTTGTGACTCATTGAAAATATGTTCCGCTGGTATTATAGGATTGGCTGCAAGTACGAAGATTAGTAAATACATTTATATATTGTATGACAATTCAACCTAAAGGTGTCATTAAATAAGGTTTAATTCCAAATCCGCTGTCTCCAACTAACAAATACCTATTGTACAGATTATTTTCAAAATGTGCTCTTAACCGAGAGTTATTAAAAATTTACTGTCATGTGCAAAGCCAGGCCATCTACACACAATGTTTTGGATTTTACAATTCGTATCACATACAACTTGACAATTTAACGAAAAGAAACTTTTACGATTTCTATATATTTCAGGTTCTGCTCCACCAGGCGATATAATTTTAATGTGTGTGCAATCTAGGGCACCCACAATTTTGGGAAAGCGTGCAATATATTAGAATTGGGCACTATTGATAGGCATCTCCTCTTCTGTGCTAGTCATTAATATAAATGTTCTATGCTGGGAGGCTATTGTTCTGCTAACTTTATATACAGTTTCTACAAGCTGTTGCTGTGTCTCCAGTAAAGTCACCCACAACTTGTAGAAATGAACCAGTTGCAAAAAATCTCAAGGTTGCGAATAACATTATATCTGCAAATACTGCGTTATTTCTGAAAGTATACACATTACATGTGATTTTCCAATGCTCCACCCGAAGGTACTACATTGGCCAGGAAGCGAGTTTTTTTTTTACCTGGAAAATTTTGAATTTTGCCGAATCCTTGCTGTTCCAAGCAAGGTAGGGATCTTTAACGTGCGTGACAACACTCACACACGGGACCTACATTTTACCTCTCATCCGAACGAGGGTGTATTTTTGCGAAAAATGCTCGCCTAACATTTTTCAAGCGGACCGTGTCGGGATTCGAACCCGGGACCTAGGGCGTAGTAGTCACACACATACCACTACGCCACGGAGCCGCCTTGAAAGTATACACACATTGATTATTTCATTACTCCAATTCGATTTTACCTTTGTGTTGTATTCGAAATTTCCCATTGTATATTTTGTAGCACAAACCGGACTACATTTTTTGACAGACGAAATCTTTCAAAAATTCTGTATCATTTCATTTCCTAAAATGATCCTCTCGGGGGCGATGCACTTTCCTTGCCTGCCTACGGTTGCCTATCTCTACTAATTCTATCATATCTTCATCATCTGTTAAAATGCCAATATATTGATCCATAATAATATTTCAAATATAATTGAAAAACACCTCCCAAATTTTCCAAATAAATAGAGATATTTAAGGTTAGAATGGTATACAACTGTTGATGCTACTACCTGAGTCACGCTTAAATCATCTATTTTGGTGGTTTAAGTTAAACCTTAGATTAACTACCGCTCAAGCGTTAAACTGTCAATGTACAATTACCCTATTTCTGGAATCTAAGTTTATCCTCGGTTTATCTTTAAACCAAGCTTAAGCTTTAATTGTACAATCGGTCCTAAGATACGTACTTTTTTCTAACCAGAAATGAGGCTGTGAATGACATTCTTTATATAGAGAGTTTATAAAAGAACTCCTTGATTTAAAGTTTTATTTGTACACAGTAAAGTTAAAATAATAGTTATTAAACCTATATAATATTAAAAAGAATCTTCTAAAGTTTTTTTTTATACCTAAAGTTCTTTATTGGCCCCATTTGTTGCCCTGGCCACGTCTAAACGATAATCAGTGTCTTTCCAGGTATTCAGCAGCATATCAGGCGCGACGAATGCTGCAGCTGCAACAATCCGCTCCCTCAAATGAGCAATACCACAGATTTTCTCGGAATAAACAATGTTTTTTACATGTCCCCAAAAAAAAGAAATCTAGTGGAGTCAGATCTGGGCTACTTAGTGGCCGTGCAATCGGCCTACGTCTACAAATTCCCCGTCAGGAAAACGCAAGTTCAACGCATCACGGATGTGGTTGCTATAGTTAAGTGGCGTGCCGTCTTGTTGCAAGACAATCTGTTCCTTTTCTAGTTCGATATCATCTATCTGTGGGAAAACGTATAGTTCAAGCATTTTACAATAAGTATCCTCATGAATTGTCTTCTCTGCGAAGATGAAGGGTCCTACGGTACGATCATGCATCAATCCACACCAAACATTGACTTTGGGAGAGTTGTAACAGTTTTTTTTACCACTGCAGAGCACCAATAAATTATTAGTTGTATACACATTTTGTCTAGTCCATTATACCAGTAAACATCTCCAATTAAATAAATATCTGTATTGGAATCATGTGGTCTAACCGCAATATAGAGATGCTAGTTTGGTTGCTAACATCAGGCGTTAATTATTAGTATAAATATATCAAGGTCAAACAGCTTTCCTATTTCGTGCACAATGTGTCAGCGGTCACTTTAGCTAAAACACTTGGCACGAAGATATCATGGGGAACCTGAAGGTTCTAACAAGTAACTTGCGTGTGGCTTTACGCCGTAGTGGAGCTCAAGTGTAATGAACACTTGGCTTAGTGCTTTCTGCTAATGGTAAGCAATTAAATATTATTTACTAGACAAACTAAATAATTCTGTTGTAGCGCTCCTTTTATACACTCCTATAATTATTCTTTTAAGTATTTCTCTTACAAATACTTTTGCATATTTTTATGAATACCCTTTAAATAATCTTTTTGTATATTTATTTGAAAATTCCTTCGTATATTCCTTGTTAGAATGATCCCGTTCTATCTGGTTTTATAAAAATTAGGCCGTTTAAATGTTGTGTTTCAAGATGATATGGATCTTTTCTTTGCATTTACAATTATCGAGTTTATAGTTCAATTACTTCAACGTAGCGATAAGAAAATATTGGTCTAGCATGACCGTCCTTCAACTTTACTATAATAGTTGAATTTAATTAAATGTTCTGCGATGAAACTGTATGTTTTAAATTTTAAGGAAATGCTTCGCAAAATGGATAGCAATTTTATGGTTTGAATCTAACGTCCGATAATTAATAATAATGGTCTTTTTGAAATTGCTAGTATGAATTTACAACTAACTATGTGGACAACTACATGATGATAATTATTTTGGTAACGATCTACATATAGTAGTACATCAATGTTTTGGATATTTGTGATATCAGTTGTAATGGATTTTGGTTTGTCCCCTTGGTGCGTATAAAAAATACGCTTTAAGCTCATATGGTCAAGTAGAAGAATCACGCAGCTGATTATTTGCAGTACAACACGTGAAGGCGACGTCAATTGTTTGTCCAAGGACCGTATGTATAAACACCTGTTCTAACATGATGTAGCGCCATCACACAAACAACACCTGTTGAAACGAGGTAAGAAATTTATATTATTCTTACATCACATTTGCGCTTGGCGAACTTTGATTCACTCCTGCACCAGAAAATTACTTTAGGATGACCTATTACTATTAATTTGCTTAACAAACTAGAAAGAACTTTGATAAAATTTTATTGCCAATATAAATGCAGTGTAATAACAGTTATTATTATTAATGAAATTAAGCAAATCCATAGAGTTCTGATTAAAGTTTCATTTATGCATAATTTTAATTACAGTTTTTGAACATTAAATTATTAGACAATTTAGATATTTTTATATATATTTGTAAACCGAATAGCAGATCTGGTATTTTTGGTATAGATTTGAATTAATTTTTGTAGTAAATGAAACGCTTAAGGTTTTTGATATTTTTTTCGAATTCATAGCCCTACCTCAGGGTAGATGAAATCATATTATCCTTTTTAAACGTAAATTTTATACATGCAATTTTTTTATGAAGAAACAACATTTAATTTTCTTAATTAATTGTTTTATTTCGAACAAGGGAGTTCAGAAATAGTATAACCAGGTCAATGAACAAAAGGCATAAATACCTTCGAGGTAATGATAATGGTAACTCCGATTTAACAAAGAAGCTTTAATTGCTCTTTCAGAATATGAAGCCTAATATTTGTGTTCATAAAATTGTGTGCATATTTAATCTTGTCAGTTTTATTATGAGGTAGCAAGAGTATATCTTTTATGTCCTCACCTTGTTAATTTAATTCAATTTTCTTTACAGCTCCTGCGAAAGCAGTTAATACGATATTCCTTTCTAAGGACCTCCAAGTCTTTCTTAGGGAAACCCTGTGTTTAAAATTAATGATTTGGTGGCGCCCTCACTAAACCCCTGTTTTGGTAAGAATCAAGCACTAGTAAGCAAATAATGTTTTGTAAAAAGAACCACGACCAATCCTCATAAGCTCTACCCGAGGAATAGACCCCTAGCATAGTCGGAAGATATTTGCGCTCCATCATTTTAATGAAATCCTTCCTTAAAGCTCACTGGTTTCATTTGAGGATATTAAAGAACCCACGGTTTCTTTAATTATTCAATTAACCCCAAGAGAAAGTAATCATTTTGTAAAAGAGTCTCGCTGATCTCTGAATTCATGCGGCGACTCTGCCCCCAAATCCTACAGTTATGTCGGTTGACAGATTCCTTACGTAAAAAGTCGCCTCATCTGAAAATATAACGTTTTATAGGAAGTTCTCATTCTTCCCCCCACCGCGCTCGCTTCAAGGCTACACACTGCGATCGAATATTAGCAAAACAATCTTGACAATAGACTGAACTCAAGTTTAAAACCCGAAAGTTTATTACTGGTTTCGTTTTTTAATTATGATTTTTTTTGAAGCGAGTTCTTTTATAAACTCCCTGTATTATAACCATTTGAATTTTTTCTATATATTTAAAAACTTCTAGTAAGAATTAAATTTTTAATTGTTGATTTATCATATTTATCATACAGCATGCTTAGGTGATTTTCCAACAAATGTTTTAATATCTCACAACGTAGGTTTTGTGTGTTCAAATTTTAAAAGAAATTTGAAAACCAAATTATATATGTACAATCGACAGCGTTCCTCGTTCTATTTTTGTAAAGCTACTATAAATTAGAGGTTTACTTTTTAGTTTACCAAAATTTTGAGGTAATATTCTACGATTATTTACTGTGTTAAATTTTTGATACAAAAAGGAAGAAGCAAAAATACTTTAATAGAGAGTAATCTATTTGGCCTATCACGATGTCTTACTTGTTTTAAGTGGTTATGATTAAAGACAATAAAGCTTCTGGTAAATTAAGACTTACAAAAGCATCAACATTAAAACTATAAGAATATGTATGTTTCGCGTAAGTGCGCGAACAAAAATTTGGTCAATAAATTTTCATCTATTGTACTCTAATTTTAGGTAAAGTTTCGAGCCCTTAATGTGTCAATGTGGCTGAATTAAGTAAACAGGGCCTGATCTTTGTTTTCGATCAATTAACGAACGATAGCTTTGGAAATATTCTTTATCATGGTATTAATTTTATTACAGCGTAACGGCATATCTTTTCCTGTGGGTTTCTACATCCTCTTAGAGAATTTTCCTTTCGGTTATCCATTACCAGGATGTAGTGGTGTTTATTATAGATCCTTTAGTTTTCCTTACAAGCATAGCTCCTCGTAGTTCTTCCACGGGTTAAATCTCAGCCAGAGTGAAATCTTTTAGAGAATTTCCTATATCAATTATCCGTTCGACATTTAATTTTAATCAGGGCTATTATTTTTATTCGCAGGAACTCTTGTCGTTTTGCCAAGAGCTCTCTCGCAATAAAAGGCAACAATCACTAATTAAAAATGTTACAAGGGACGACTTTCGAGATTGGAAATTAACATAGAGTTTTATTGAAATGCATTTAAATTATTTCATAATGCTAATGAAAATAAAGTTTGGATATCTCAAAAATATGCCAGTAGACGCAATTGCGAAACATCTACGCATTTTTTCTCAATAGTCTTTTTGCTCGTGTTAATATTTTTAGGTCTCTAAAACGTCTACTAAAATTAGAATCGTCCAAGAAATTTAAATATTTTAAC
Organism: Platerodrilus igneus; assembly: GCA_036346225.1. NCBI lineage: Eukaryota > Metazoa > Arthropoda > Insecta > Coleoptera > Lycidae > Platerodrilus > Platerodrilus igneus. Next base: position 4,077,839 of record JARFIW010000831.1, read on the forward strand.
GTTTTTGAAATATCTCTCTAACAACTAAACTAGCAAGGCATTTGTTCATTGTTTGCAGTTTCACGGAATTTTGAAAAGTCTAAGACAAATACTTGATCCAACGCTTTCGGCTGAATTTAAATTATTTGGAATTTTCAAATCGGACCACCAGTTCATTTATCGATGTACAACCTCTAAATCCTAGAATTACTTGCTGTCCAGATTTTATATTGTTTCATGAGGTCGATGGCTTGCATTTAATATAGAGATTTCCAAAGAAAGAAGGTATCTACAGTTTTAGTTTTGACCTACAGAAATCTCTCTCCTAGATATAGCTCCAATTTAAAATTAGTGGTGTTAAATTTTGTAAACATTTTTTATGTGCAAAGCTAAGAAAAATAAAAATTTTAGAAGAAATAAGTTTCCAATAAGACCGCGTTTTCGCAATTTAAAAAATTATATATTAACAATTAAAAAAAAACGACTTTTCATAAAGGTTTTATACACTCTTCTAACAATATTTTTGTATGGTTTTAACTATACATAAGAAAGGTTGTTAATTCCTTAACCAAATTGGAATTTAATTACTGTGGCAAGGATTCGTTTAACGTATTTAATACGTATATTCGCGATATGACGGTAGATCCACTCTAAGCGAGCAGACTTCATGCCGGTGCCAAATATATAATACAAAGCGGATCATTAGAAAGCCTATTTGGCATTCGTTTATTAACAGAACTTTGGAGCACAGGCATATTTTATCAGTGACTCAGTTAGAGTAGTAGGTTAGGGAATTATGCGCCCACACATAAAATATATAGGAGTAGTAGAAACGAATAGTGGAAATATTGAAAGTGAGATTACCTTCAACAGCGTAGTGAAACTAAGGACTAAGTAGTTCAAAGTAATAAATTAAGCAATTGCAACGGTTAGACTTCAATAGAAGTTACTGCAGATGTCAGTCCGTGTCTAGCACGAAGAAAGACGTGATACTCTTAATTGTTCCCAGGGGTTCAGGTTAGCAAATATACAACAGGCCGAAGGCAATATAACATTTATTATTAACTGTTGAAATACATACAGAAATTACTTCACACGTCGTACCGCTGGTAATAAAAAGCCAACTTAACAATGTTTATAACGTTTTATAATACGCCCAATTAAATACCCCTTAATACAAACTGATTAAAACACGTGCTAGCGCACAAATTATACAAATTATCTGGTTAAATAAAAGATAAACACTTACGTTCTAGAAATCCATGCAGGTGCAAGTGTATAAATACCTGCCGGTGCGCCGGGTGGCTCCACCACAAAAATCCTTCACTTTACTTGCAGTTTACACTAACACCATCGTCAACACCTTAAATTACGCTACAAAAGTATCTTCATTACCCGTAACGATTTATATGATACTTCGCTAAATCTCTAAAACACAACTAGCAAATCTCTGCAATTGATATTTACAGAGTAAATATCAAAGCTTTTATCCTAGAGGTATGTGAACATCCGACTGAATACTTTATAATTGATAAACCTGATACACCCTCGGCATAGACAGCTGGCATAGCCACCTGTATCGACGCGCATCTCAACATCAACTAACTAGTCCTCCCCAATTGACCTTCCTAGCTAGGCACCCTATATTTTATCAGCAAGCCTGGAAATACCAGGCTAATGTATTTACCGCATAGTGCCCATATTTTAAATAATCTTATGAAATATAAGAATAATATATGTTTACATATATGGCGCGTTACATTACCAATGATGGGAAGATAAAAAACGGATGATCTACACCCTGATGTCTTACCCATGCTTAATCAGTTTATCCATATAGTAGACATATAAAGTTTTAAATGATAATATACCAAGCTTTGCATGAGCCATTTATTCACCAACTGGAGTACAAAATTACGATGAAATATGTAGTTAGCGTGTGTTCCAGTTGCATACACAATAAATAAATGACTGCATTTCCAGGGGATGTAAAAATACCCTACACAAGACTCTCCAGTGATCTACCCGAATGCACCACTAAGCGAGTTTCTCTTATACCTAGAAATTTTGAATTTTGCCGAACCCTTACTATTCTAAGGAAGGTAAGAGTCTTTAACTTGCGTGACAACACTTACACACGGGACCTACATTTTACCTCTAATCCGAATGATGGCCTATTTTTGTGAAAAATGCTCGGCCAGCGTTTTAAAGCGACTCGTATTGGCAAATAAACCCGGGACCTTGAGATCTGCAGTCATATGCGGACCTGTGCAATCCACGTAGCTGCCGACTTGTAGATACCTTACATTTGATTTTTCAATGATCCACCCCAAGGTGCTATACATTGGCCGGAAAGCTAGTTCTTTTTTCCTGGAAAATTTTGAATTTTGTCAAACCCTAGCTGTTCCAAGCAAGATAGTGACCTTTAACGTGCGTGACAACACTCATACACGGGACCTCCATTTCACCTCTCATCTGAACAAGGACGTATTTTTGTGAAAAATACTCGCCTAACATTTTTTTAAGCGGACCGTATCGGGATTTAAACCCGAGACCTTGAACATAGTAGTCACATGCATACCAACTATACAACGGAGTCGCCGACTTGTAGATACCGAGTGACAGTAACGTATCTATTTAAAAGCAAAATATCCAAAACTACGTCTAAAATGTTTAAAGCAATGGCTTTGTCCAGTCACGGAGATTGGTTGCTTGTTAAAATAATATGCCAAGACTCTATTGACTCTCTGCCTATTAACACATTTTTGTTATTTCACAAGGAAACCAGATAAGACGATTTATTTAAAACCGCAAAACGAAAAAAGATTTTATTGCTACGTACTACGAATCTGAATACAAAGGCGCAAGTATGCGTAATTATTATAGATAGTTTGAGGTAAACAGACCGATTAGAACATTAAATTTTTATAACGCAATTGTTATATTAAGAAAGATTTTAGGATAGTTAATGATTGAATAACAAAATGTCTGTCAATATTCATTTTTCCATAAAATTACCCAATGGACATGAAAGCTTTTTACACTTTTAAATAGAAATTAGGAAATTTAAAGTTGCAAGGAAACAAATGTAGCTACAGTTATATTATTATAATCAGATAAGATAAAAGTAATATTGTTACAACATAATTAAATCACCTAGATATAGTTCAGGATCTAAGGAGAATTCACAAATAGCATGTTACAAAAAGTTTCACCAAACATAATAATAACATACAATGCTGAAAATAGGAAATAAAAGTAAACACGCGGTATTCACATAAGGGCGCCTCCATGAGTTAGATAGTTTCGCGTATGGTTCCTAATCCCAAGATCCTGAGTTCAATTCCTGAAACGTACTGCTTTAAAGATATGAGGCAAGCATTTTTCACAAAAGAACACCCTTGTTCGAATAAGAGGTAAAATGTAGTTCCAGTGTGCGAGTGCTATCAACAACAAGATAGAAATTTGGACAGAGTGGATACAAACCAACATAAGTAGGAAATTAACTATCGCAAAGTGAACTCAAGCCTTGCTCAATGGAAATCTTTATACAGAATTGTAACCAGCTTTAAGTTTTATTAACCATATATATATATATATATATATATATATATATATATATATATATATATATATTGACATTGTTGAATACACATAGATATGTTTATTTATTCACAGTATTAATTATATATACGTATTAAGTGGCAAACATAGGACAGTAACTGATGACATTTGTAACGGTCCGGTTAAACACTAAAGAAACACCAAGTCATGCTATTTATATATTAGTGAATTATTTTCCCGTTAGTGTGGTTAATTTCCAAAGTCATTTGTAGATTTTTATGCTGATCTACTGTCATTCAGCAACTTTGTGTAATTATTTAGCACAACATTTGCTGTTATAATAACACTTTTGCCAACAAATTTCAAAATTGAAGTTTCACATTCACAAGAAAAATCAGGATGACCAATAAATTGTAAAGTAATAGCAACAAAAATATCCTTCCGATTACTGACTGCATGAAAGTATTGTTCATATTTACATGAAATATGATAGGTAAAAACAACATACACTTTAGCAACAATATCAATTAAAAACTTCTTAGGCCACTTCAAACCATCTCTGCTCAAAATTGTTGTTAATGAGAAGGCTTCTTTAGGGAGGTCGCCAGTTTCAGAAATTAATTCCTGGTTAAAACATAACTCTTGTTTACAATTATGACACGACAATCCTGGTACTAATTTAAGTGCTATGCAACCAGCAATAAAAAATACACTGGGCAAATCTTTATCAGTTACGGTGACAGTAGAGCATTAATCAAAAATGGTTTAAAATGTCAACGTTATGCTACTTGCAGTAGCGCCAGTTTCTCCAATTTCAGTAGAAAGATCTCATACAAAAGGTTACATTTCGCAGATTCAAATGCAAAAGTCCTACAAGTTCAGTTTCTTTTCAGATTCTATAACTTGTCTCACGTAGACGTTATAATTGCCTCCTGAAAACTGACAATATTGAAAGAACCTCAGTTCCAAATTATCAGTCTGAAACCTTCCAGAAAGAACAAAGTGAAATTTTTCTGTGTTTAGTAAATATTCAATCATGACTGAGAAAGTTTTCAGTGTGAGTCAATGCAAAGTGCGTCTCATTTGACAATTTGCCTTGTCTACCTTTCAACGATAAATTCATGGAGTCCCAATGTTCTAACCACGAACCTGTTTTATTAAAGACTTCAAAACGACTGTCATTGATAGATCGAAATGGGTCACAAATAGCGTCCCTTAAGTGTTTCCCTTTGCTGTGGAATTTAATGTTAAAGATTTTCCACAGCTACATAATGACTTCAATGAATTTTCTTGTGCCGGTGACAGTGTCAGCCATTTCTGAGAAATACTGCAGTGCAGAAAGCCGTCTTTTCGTTAAAGATTTTCAAAGCAAGGCTGACTTTTTGTCTGTATATGTTTGTAGGATACAATGTTTTATAATTGAGGTTTGGAGCTAGTTTTAGGATCTTTTTCTCTTCGACAGTATAATGCATTTTTAAATCAAAAAATTGTTTTAAGTTTTGTTATTATAGAAATAAACAGCTCCAGCGAAACAACCCAGCGGTTTTATTTACAGAATCAATTGAAAGCGGCTCTCAATAAGTGGATACGTTCAGCGCATCTTTAGTTTCGAATTGGAGAATATAATGCGCACTGTTTCTATGCTCTACTTTTTTAATTCTAGCAATAACAAATTCTGTTGCTCCATCTATTTGCTTCAGACATTGCACTTCCTGCACTAGAATTTAGTCCTCTTGTTCTACTTATTTGCATTCCTCATGTTTTCCAGAGATCTCTATTTTTTAAAGTAAGTGACCACTATATTTTGTAATATCATTAGTTCTATATGTTGCAATATGTTCTTCTGTAAGAAGGCAAATAAAGTTCGTTTGATTAAGAGGAATTAACTTGTGTCCTTGTTTTGTAGGATCTCCTGTAGCATTGTAACTGGGTTTTGTAAAATTCTTATAAAAAAATACACATTCGTATGTCTGTTTTTCTCTCCAACAACTTCGATATAGGAATAAGTGGTTGTGTTTTGTGTATATATAAATGTATCTATTATATTATGTATTTTACATTATCTAAATAAAAATTATTATTAAAAGTTTCTTATCCATTATAGAGCTCGCCATAACACTCTAAGGGAGATACACTTAAACGATGACCTTGAAAGGTGGTCGAAACATGGTAGCTGAAAGTATACGAATATGATCATTTATTATCTATATGATGTGGAGGTGGAAAAGTCTGCCTACGTCGCTCATCTACAAAGCAATATGTATAAGAATTTTGCAGCTGCCACAACTGACGAAGACTATGAAGTGGAAATGATTCGCATAGCGGTTAAAGGTTGCATGGTTAGCTACCGCACAAAGAACGTTGACACCGTTAGTGGAATATTCGAGTTTCTTCGCAATCACAATGAACGGTTTATTTGTTTAGTCGGCGTAAAATTAAAGGAGCATACAGCTTTAAAGGTTAATTGCGAACTTCATGGTGCCTATGCCAAAATGGGTATGGATTCCAAGACTGCCGATGTAAAATCGTCTAATACGCAAAATGTAATTATAAGTTCTGGCAGCAATTTGCAAAAAGAATATGAGAACTAGTACGAAGTTATGCGACAAAAATCAGCAGAACTTAAACACCGCGGGTTGGAATGGTCTTTACAGAAAGTGCTTTAGTTGCAAATCGATATTGACAAGTATAGTCCACTGTGATGAACTTCGTACATAATTAAGTGGATTAAAGAAAAGAAGGCAAGGAGAAAGATTTAATTTTTTCTTATATTAGGTTGCATTTGTGTGTGCGCGCAATGTGCGTGTGTGCGTGTGTGCGTGTGTGCGTGTGTCGTGTGCGTGTGTCGTGTGTGCGTGTGTCGTGTGCGTGTGTGCGTGTGTGCGTGTGTGCGTGTGTCGTGTGTGCGTGTGTGCGTGTGTCGTGTGTGCTGTGTGCGTGTGTGCGTGTGTGCTGTTGCGTATGTGCGTGTGTGCGTGTGTGTGTGGTGTGTGCTGTGTGCGTATGTGCGTGTGTGCATGTGTGCGTAGGTGCGTGGTTGTGTGGGTGTGTGATTGTGTGGGTGTGGGTGTTGATGTGTGGTGTGTGAGCGTGTGGTTGTGTGGGAGCGTGGGTGTGTGGGTGTGTGGGTGTGTGGGTGTGTGGGTGTGTGGGTGTGTGGGCGTGTGGGTGTGTGGATGTGTGGGTGTAAGGGTGTGTGGGTGCGTTGGTGTTTGGGGTGTGTATGTCTGTGTGTTTACTTTTTTTCTTTCTAAATTAATTCCGGAATTTTTTTAAAATGTTTAGATCTTAGCAATGGGTTTGTCCTAGATTAAAAGTAACGTTGAATTAGGCTAAAATTTTGACCCAACAAATATTTTACATGGTAAAACATGTTTATAGATAAATAAGTAGACGTTTGAGAGTTGCAAATCTGTTAGGGGTTGATCCAAGATTAAAAATAATATCGGATTGGGACTTTCAAAAAATTTGAGCGCATCAAATGTTTTTTACACACTATGAAAATGTTTATAAAAAAGTAGACGTTTACAGGTTGTAAAACTGTTAGGAGTTGGTCCTATATTAAAATTAATGTAGGATTGGCACTTCAAAGAAGACTGGGACACAAGAAATGCTTTATACGCTAAAAAAATGTTTATAAACATGAATGTTAGAAAATTGAGGTTAGGGAGATGTAACGCGATAGTGAGTTGGTTGGAATTAAAAATTAAAACGGATTTTATTTCCTTGGGACCATTCACAAGGAGGTTCCTCCTCATGGAGCTCCTTACCTTCTTATAGAGGTTTGTGTGGCGCCGTCCTAGCACAGGCCTATTCTCTAACTCCACGATATCTTGCAAATTTCCCTACATGCAAACGATGTTTAATTAGTGAAATTCAAGACTCGCTCGCTAATACATCCGTGTAAGTCTGAAATTTGTGTAAAGCATTAATTACATTGAGCGTAATTTAATGAGGTTTATTACATTCCTTCTTAATATCCTACATTAGTATGTACTACTTCAATCGGAAGACCTTGCTTAACATGTCGGAATGGTGTTTCCGAAGACCGAAATTTTAAGCATGCCGAAATGGGGTCATTATGGTGCTTTCTCATAAACAGAAAAATGTATTTTTCTTAACACTTAAAGCAATTTTCAATTCTAAGAATATAACAATACCAAGCATAGGTCAATTGGAATGACGCCCATGCTATCAAAAAAATGTCAAGGAAAATAGAACTTTTCATTACCACAAACAGTGCTACAAACAGGAACAAATTGCTAAAACTTGGTGACAATGCGAACATCTAACTACAAGGTTTTTTTATAAAGGTTTCTACCCCAATTGGAGCACAGAGCTATTTAGGATTGATTACCCAAGTGCAACTGCTTTTCTACGCAGCAGTGGACTATGGCATGTGTAAAAGGTCGTTGGGAGAAGAGAGGGTTAGAGATTTACTTACTTTAAAATCTTTTTTAAAAAATATATCATGAAATGTCTGTTATTTATTTCCAAAAATTTAAATACGCCACATAATTTTAGAGCATAGATGGCCAACGCTACTAAGCAAAGATGCCGGGTGTGTCAAAATAACAGGTCTGATGTAAGAGGTTAGGTGGAGTGTGACGACCTAGATTAGATGTGTTAGGTGGGATGCCTTGCATTCAGGTGGCGGTGGTGGTGGTCATGTCGCCGGACAGGCCTATTCTCCTACTTATTAGCTTAGGATCTCGGTTTCTGCAAGTATAAATTTCAATGTATCTGCTTAAGGAAATCAGTATGTAGATAACAGACAAACTATTATGTATGTGAGAATCTATTTCCCGTTTCGCATCTAAGTATATCCACACTGATTTCATGCTATCAAAATATGCTAACAGTTTAGTGGCAAACGAATAGTCTTTAAACACAAAGCTTTAACCAGCAAGAACGTAGCATCAACTACTTCTAAAGGAACTACTTATAAAATAGTTTAACTCCATCACATAATGAAAGCGCGAACTTGAATTTAAAGATCGAAGGCTGAAATGGGGGAAAACAATTTGCTAAATTAACTGAAAACTAGTTAGTGTTACACAAATATCAAATTAAGGAAGGAAGACTAGAGAATAATTGCAATTATAAATTGTGTAACTAATGTCGAGCACTCTAAATGGCAGTTTTACCGCTTTTCACGTTCTAAGAATCTGCGAATGTTATGAATAAAAAATACTTGTCGAAAATCCATCCAACTTTATATTGCTCATAAACTTAATGGAAATTAGTTCGGGCAAACATGAGGCTATTACAAATTAGCCGAGAAGACATATGAGGTATACTCTTTTGGTTTCTGCTTTTATGAAATTAACCGCAAACCAAAGAAGTGCGACATATTTATATTTTTGCAAGTAATGACGCCAGTTAACCAAAAATCCTAGTTGTCATTTTGTGATAAATCGCTATTATAAGCTATCGCTTGGGAATTACACAGACCACAGTGGATTGAATAAAGAGAAAAGCCAGACCTTTAAAGATCGGTAAAAGACGTGTTTGTCTGGTTCAATTTTGAAATTCACCGCAAGGGTAGTTTTTTAACCAAACAAGGAAAAAAGCCCAAAAGCCTACAGATATCAATCCATCAAGATGTTTTCCAGGCTAGAGGCTTGCGACATTCGATTGAATTATTTGTGTGAGCGGTCAAGTCATGGTAGACTTGAATAAATTTCAATAACTTCTACTAACGGTTTGTAATTTATACATTTTACGAACTTAATTTAATTTTGTTTCATTTATTTAGCGCGCCTAGGAAAAACAATAGAAAAGGACAAGTGAAGATTTTGTTTTGTAATTAGTATGGTTCTGTACAAGCATTTGAGATTGCAGACATATGGTCCTGATTGCTGTTACCCTAGGAAATAGTTTATGGTGTTATGTAGAGCTGAGGAAATTTCTGATAGGATTTGTCGAGGAAAATCAGATGCAGTTGGTTCGTTATTAAATTTAAGAAATTTTTGCATGTGATTAGAATGTCGTTAATCTTTGATAAACAGACGATCATATAAAAAACACAAAATTTGCTATCATGTTTATGAACATATGATCTGTTTCACTTTCGATTATTGTTGAACTGGTTTTACAAACCGTAGAAAGAAATTTTGTCAGGTTAGGTTTATATAATTGCAAGCTTTGTTCCATTTGAACTTCAGATAAATTTCAAGGTATATTTTCGACGTTATACTTTTTTGTGATGTAGCAACATTTGACAGATGTTTGCCGTGAAAGCAGATGTTTCGTGGTGCTTTCCTAAAATTCAAATTAAACATTCTTCAATCTTGAAGTTAGCTATTATTCACAGATAAATTATAAAAACTAAGTATAAAAATTTAAATACACGCTGCGTAATAATTATGAAACTGTAATCTACCTGATAAGATCTGCCCAGGATAGAAATGTTAGTTCAATGCATTGTGGTTTCAAATTATTTTGATCAAATATTTAAAACAAGCTTATATTTAGAGAGCAGTCTTTTGCTTTAAAAAGACAATATTTTGACATTGTTATAAATGTTATTGTTGAGAATTTTTTTACATGTTATAGAGTTATGATTTTTTAAAAGAAAGTTTTTTACTTCAGTAAACAATTAGCTAAAACTTTGAGACTTTTATTTTGGTCAAATGCGATCAAATCTGATAACATAAAGGTAGAATTTTTGGGTAATAATTTTGTGCCAATATCATATTGGATATACATTTTTTTTTTATTTTTAATACTTTTATAGGACACAAATGGTGTTCTACATTTTTTTTATTTAATCTTTGTAATTTCTTACAGAAGCTGCGTCTTATTTTTATAAGACAGGTTTTTGTTAACAAAGGCGATCGTTTTATCTTTGGGATTCCACGTCCGCCCTTAGAATTGTGCTTTGCTCTTATCGTCTTATCGTGATTATCTCAGGACTTGGTGGCGCCTATTTAACTTAGTCTAGCTTTGGTTTGCAAACAAAATTCGACTCCCCCCCCCACTTCTTATTGCTCTACCCAGGAATAGACCCCTAGCTGTCGGAAGATTTTTGTTCACTGGCGCCCATTTAGAAAATTAAGTTTCACTAGCGCCCATCAAAAAACAACAAAATTCGTATCAATTTTTCTGGGAGAAAGAAAAATAAGTTGCAAATATTGACCAGTTTGTTTATATATTTTTCTAATTAGTATAAAGATAAAAATCCTTTTTTAAGGGTAATATTGAAAAAGCAGTAAAAATATTAAACTTTCGGTCTAACCTCGTGTTTATATAGGCTGAAATGAATTATAGAAGTTTCCAGGGGTAGGCAAAAGTCTTCCCCCTCTTGCACTCTTTTCCATAATACCCTATCACTTAAAATTTACACAATAGACACACACAAATGTTATTTCTATTATTGTTGGAGCACTTTAAATGTCCTGAAGCAAAATTTGTCCAATGTGAATTAATTTATTTCTAATTCTTAAAAATTTCAGGCCAAACTAAAATTGTTAACTTAGCAACTAATATTTCCTTATTTGAGCAGTCATTCGCGTTTAGTCTAGTTAGCTCGTATAGCTCCTCTAAGCAATCGGAAGTTTGCGTTCACCGGAATAACAGGAATTCGAATTAGTCCCGTAACATATACACCAGATTGAGAAAAACACAGGTAAAAATAGCTGCAGGGCATCCAAAAAGTTAGTTAAGGATAGGAAAAACGAAAAACTGCATTAAATAGTTCAGGTCAATCTTGCGTGATGAAAAGATGGATATGCTGATTGCTTAAACATTTTATTCTGCTATTTTTTTACGTAAAGTTTATTAATAAATTCATATATACCTTCCAAAACTGACCACATCGATTAATCGTTTAAAAGCATTTTCGGCCCTTTTGCGTTTGATAAATATTTTGAAGTTGTGGCGTTATATATAGGAATCATGTTAAAGTAACTGTCGAGTGTATGGTTACAAGTGAATGCGTGCTATATAGCAATTTACCTTTGCCCGCATTTCTGTATTGCGTGATTTGAGCTGCAAAAACAGGCAATCTAGTTGAATAGTTCAACAGATGTTTCCTTATATGCTCCTTCTAGATAGCGTTTGCAATTCAAGTAGGTACATATTTTTTAGATATTCTGAAACACTCTAAGCGAATGAATTTATCGCGATTTGTGGAAGCAATATATATAAGAACCTTTTTATTACAAACTCCAATAGTTTTACAGTGCGCTGTCGACAATTAGCAATAGAGAAAATTCTAATCAATTTAAACACACGTAGTATTTATATAAATTTACTTATGTATTTAAATTCGGAAATAAACAGGCCTAAACCCCATTACATACTTTTACTAAAACTATAACAATTCTAATACATCATCTATCACCTCTATATGGATTTTGAATTTTAAATAATCGTGACTTACACAAAATGCATAAATTAGTACTGACAGAGAGATACGGTGTGAAAATTAATAAAAATAAAACTAAAGTACTAGTATCTAAACGAGCGGTAAATAAGTCAAAAACCAGAATACAAATAGGTAACGAGAACTTACAAGAAGTGAAAGAATTCTGCTACCTCGGAAGTTAAATAACCCAAAATAGGAAAAGTGAGAAAGATATAAAACAAAAATTAGTACAAGACCGTGGTGCATTTAACAAGAAAAAGGAATTACTATGTTCAAAAACAACAAACATAGAAACAAAGAAAACATAGCTGAGAGCATATGGTGAACCATAGTACTGTACGGCCGTGAAAAGTGGATAGTAGAAGAAGCGGACCGGAAAAAGAAATATGGTGCTACAAACGTATGATGAAGGTATCATGGATAGACAAAGTTATGAATAAAGAAGTTCTAGAAATGGCATGAGGGACTTTGAGGAATATATTAGAAGCAGAGAAAGGAAAAAGGAGAGGTATAGGTAGACCTAGATCATACTATTGCACACGAATAGTAAAATATGTAGGTTGTAGGAAATTCAGGGAAATGTGTGGGTTAGCTCAGAATAGCAATCAATGGAGATACATTTCCATACAGTTTCAGGACGGGAACTTAATCATGAAAGAGTAATTGTATTTAAAACTGATGATTATCATAAAAAACTACAAGTGTTGGTTTTGCAATATACTCAATAAATGTTGATTGTGCGAAAGGAGTATTTGGAAAACTATTGATTCGGCAAGCGTCAAGTAGTAGGAAATCTTGGTAGCCATTAGGTTGATTAACCCCCTTCGCGTACCTTTGAATATTGGCGAAATAGGGTATATTTTTAGAATACAATAGAAAGGGGAAAGTGCAAAAAATATAGAAAAAAAATAGCACAAGGCTGTGATGTGTTTAAAAAGAAAAAACAGCTGCCATGCTCAAAGACAACAAATATAGATACAAGGAAAAGACTACTGTGAGTACATGCATGGAGCACAGCACTGTACGGCTATAAAACGTGGACAGCAGGAGAAAAATACAGAAAAAAGATAGAAGCATTTGGAATGCGGTACTACAGACGCATGGGCAGACAAAGTTAAGAACAAAGAGGTACTAAAATATTAGAAGAATCAAAGAATATGTGGAAAACAGTAAAAGATAGGGAACTAATGTATGAGGGAATAGCGCGACATATATTAGTAGCAGAGAATGAAAAATAACAGGTAAAGCTAGACCTAGATTAAACTGTATATAGATAGTGAAAGGTGTGAGCTGTGGGTATTTCAAGGAAATGTGTAGGATAGCTCTGAATAGAAAACAATGGAAATACGTGTCCAAGTAGTTGTAGGACTGAAGACCCAATGATGATTATGAGTATATAAATTGACGTGGGGGTGGGTGAGTAGGGTGTGTGAGTAGGAGGGTATGTGCTTGATAACATTCTACGTGTTTTTCGTGCAACTAACTGAAGGATTTACGAATAATGATATATTCATTTGTTTGGATATGTATTTAATAACATCAGAACTTTTATAATTGTAGAGCTAACCATAAGTTTTGTGCGATATGAAAAGTATTCTTGAACCTACTAGACTAAGGAGGAACATAATTACTAGGGATGGACTCGGGCTCGGGCTTTTAGGCTCGACTCCGTACCGGGCCGTGGACTACTTTATTCGGGCCGAGCTCGAGCCGGACCTATCTTTTTTCGGGTCGGGCCGGGTCAAAAAACTCGGGCCGGCCCGAACTTTTCGGGCCGAAAAACGCACGAGTAGATACTCCATCGTTCCTTCACTTCTATCTCACATTGAGTAAGTAAACGTTCTTAATTATATTTTCCCGTAGTGTCTTCATGAATCCATTAATAATCAGTTTTCCGTCTTGTTTAGTGTAAAGGAGGCGTGATATTATAACTCACTGCTTATACCAAATATTTTTTTCTAGTCTTATTTAATATTCCTCATGTTGTACTTTAGGCAAGTTAAAAATGCCCAGGAACATCAAACTAGGTGATTTATTCATAATTCAAAAGCTTGCACGATTTATATTATGTATATGTATATACTTCAAATTTCAATCATGCGGCGAACGTCGATATTATCAATCGCGTGTATAATTTATGTCTACCACTTAAAACACTAGAGAGTTATTGCAACGTTCATTTTACCAATTTTTTAATGAAGTTGTCCCTTATTTGACATTTGCACATGTGCAATTACACCTTTAATGTTTGTACTTTATTAAAATACAGGACACCTTTATTTAATTTAAATACAGGCAGGGAATGCTTTTATTTAAGGCGCCTTAATTTTGACATAAGCCAAATGCCTAACGTACAAAGTTACATTTAATTGTCTGCTTTTTGTATAAATATAGCGAAATTGTAGTGTTGTTTCCGTAATTAAATTTAGAAATATAATGTCCAGGTTTATAACACGAAAAAGATATAAAACGTCAACGCTCTAAATACGAGGATGCTGTTTTGTAATGCTTTTCCTAGAAGTAAACTGTAAAAATCCTTTTGAAAACAGATATGCTATATGCTTGGGAAGAAGTAAAAACAGTGTCTTGAGGTAAACTCGAAAAGTATTCCGTGAAAACACTTTGACAACACATACAAATATTATCGGATCAGTGGGACATGAAAGACTTAAATAATAAAAAGAGGGTTCATCTTTGTGTGAATACAATTTTTTTGATTTTTTTCTATGTAGTTAAACATGTATTATAGGTCACCTTATCACAAAAGAGATTAATTCTTTATTCACTTTTAAAACATAACCTATAGATATAGAATACTAAACATATATGTCAGAATAAAGAGTAAAGGAAAAAACACTTGCACTAACACTCTTTTAGATTGGATGCAAACTTTTAAAAAAAGAATACTTTATTTGAAGATTCTTTTAATAAAGTCTGCTTGGAATGAGTTTGCAATAACTCTCTAACTTCAAGTAAGTAATTTTAGTAAAATTGTTTGAAGTAGGAACGACAAAATAAAGCGGACGCAAATTTATTGTAAAAGTTATAAGGTGCGTTAAGCGTACAATTTCAAAAACATTAAAAATTGCTAAACATTTTGTACTTTTGTTATCTATTTCTAGGATTTTTAAAGAATTGTTACGTTTATTTTCAGCATAAATTAATTACCCTATTTTTCTCCCTTATTAATTCAATACCCACTCGAATAAATTCTATTTCTACTGTTAAATCCTTCAACATAATTAATAATAAACAAGCTCTTGAATAAATTCCTCAACTTAAATTTAGTTGCTTTGAAACGACAAGTTTATGCAACAACTAAATAGTTATATCCTGTTTCAGGTGCCCGTTATCTTGGTATACATTACAACCGCCTATAATGGTTTTCTCTATTGTTTCAAGGTAAAGACTTGTTGAAATAAGATCGCACACTATCCGATAAAACCTAGGTTTTCAAGTTTTAATCGCGCTTCGATAAGCGTGGATTTGCAGTTAGAACTCGTGTTATTTGAATTATTGTTAAATTTGCTTCTACAGCTTGTGCGTCGAAATATTTTCTACATTATTCGTCACCGTATTTTAAAAGCAATGCACGTCTGTTTATTTTCTGCTCGACAACTAGGAGGTGTCTTGAGTGGATTGTTTTTTTAGCTGAAGGCCAAATGGATTCTTCTTTTCTGTAGACCAACTGCTTTTGTCCGTAGATCGTTGCTGTAGTTACGATGGCAGGGTGAATGGATCCTAAATACCGCGGCGTTTTTGTGGTGACTCACCCCCGACGGTTTTCAAGCTAAGTATCCGGACACCTACAGGTATGCAAGTCGTTTTCTTTTGTGTGTGTCAATGGGATATTCCGTATCAACGTTTGGTGTAGTTATGTGACAAGAAACGTCACATTGTAAAACTATTGTTCGTTGCTGCTAATCGATATTAATGCTCTACATGTGTGATGTACCTGTGTTAAAAATTTTGGACAGACACGCGCTTATTCCTTTGTACCGATTGGTTAATTTTACAAACGGTACTGTGTACGATTTAAAAGATGTGTGGCACAAGCTCCCACACGTTAATTCTTTCCTACTAATTAGTTATTTTATAAAAAGTATTAGTTGAAACTTTAAGAACGCTTGACAAAAGCTCTCACAGGTTTATTTACTACTGATTAATTTTATTTTGTGTAAATACGAAATGCGTACTTCGAATCTAATAACTAAATTGTTCATATCACCTAACTGTTTGCTTTGAAATAGTAACGCTTAATTTATTGCTCTTGCTTGTTTGTGCAGAATCCCTTATTTATTTTTATTTGTCAATAGAAAATCGTGGGCGATGTGTTTTTTTTTCTTTTTGGTATGTAGGCGAATCCCCCCCACTCTCAGCGTTTGATAGTTAGTTTGGTATTTACTTTTCTTCCGGCTACGTCTAGGTACGTAGCAGAATCAAAAATCAAATGATATACTACGGTATGTTCCACAAGTATCTTGATTGTAATTCAAAATCATTATACTCTTAAATTAAACAAAAGAGTGATAGTTACTTGTTGAAAACAACAGAAAAAAATATCTTCTCATTCGCTGAATGAATGAATTTCGGGCCGGCCCGGCCCGGCCTGGCCCGCCGGGCCGTCATTTTTTATTTCGGGTTGGGCTTCGGGCCGGGCTGGTTACCTTTCTGCGTCGGGTCGGGCCAGGCTTATTAAAAGCCCTGCCCGGCCCGGCCCGAGTCCATCCCTAATAATTACCCATTTTATATAACAGATCTGGACAATCAACATGGTTATCAATTATTTTAAAGAGAAATATGAGTGAAATCACTGCTCTTCGGTGGTCTAATTTAACTATATTAAACGATGACCTTACGTAAATACTCCCTGTATGTTTGTTATGGTTAGTTTAGTATTCTTCTTAATCTTCTTTGGGAATTCAACCACTCATAGTTTTTAAAATCATCTTTATTTACGTTTCGATCCATGACCTAGGATCGTTGTAAAAATAATAAAAACTTCAAGTTTGATATTTATGACATCAATTGAAAATGACTATGATTTATTGATGTTCGATATATTTGGTTTGAGTACATTAGGTGAAAATTTTAAATTTTAGAAGTATGATTGCCTTCAATTTGTGTTGCGGCTTGGGACCGACTTTTTAGGTAGCCAATACGCTTAACGTGAAATCAGCTCATTAATTTTTATTGGTAATTTCAAATAAATACAATAATTTGAGGTTTGGAAAACATTTTTTAACATGTTTCTATTTATACGGTTGAGAGGATTGTTATTAAAGATTTGATGTTGTTTTGATGTAGTAAATCTCTTCACAAATGTCCCTATAAACAAAATACTTAATATTATAAAAAACAAACTAGAAAAAGATAACAATCTTATAGAAAGAACAAAAGTAAGTATATCATCGATTATAGAATTACTTGGTTTATGCGTCAATACCACATATTTTCAAATAAGTGACCAATTCTTCAAACAAAGCTTCGGAATGGCAATGGGAAGTCCACTATCACCAATATTTAGTAATATATTCATGGAGGAATTAAAAAAAGATATAATATTCACTCATGAATTGAAACCACTAATCTGGTGGAGATACGTAGATGCAGTCTATGCTATTTGGCCTCATAATACAGAGAGTAGAGTCAATTAACAAAATAGAATCAACTATTAAATTCATATATGAATTAAAACAACAAGGAAAACTTCCGTTTTTAGATATTCTAGTTAACAAAAACCATACCACAATTAATACATCGGTATACAGAAAACCAACGCGCACAAACCGATACTTAAATTTCGATTCAAACTACACACACTGTGTCAAACGAGGAATTATCAAACCCATGTATGATAGAGCAAAATTAATATCATCAAACGAAGAAATTTTAAAGAAAAAAAAAGATTTAATCAGATGTACACTAATAGAAAACAAGTATCCTACAAGAATATAAGAGAAAGAAATGAATAAATTTCCAAAAAATAAAGAAAAAGGAAACAAAAACAACGATATGCACCAAAAAATGCTCTCAATAGCATACATAAAAGGATTCTCCAAAAAAATCCAAAGAATAGGAAACAAATTAAGAGTTAAAACAGTATTTATAACCAACAATACACTAAGAGCACAATTAACAAAAACAAAACCCAAAAACGCAATACAAAGTTCAAAAACTGCATCTACAAAATACCGTGCGAATGTAATAAGTTTTATATAGAGGAAAGTTCCAGACCATTTGAAGTTCGATTAAAAGAACATAAATCATATATAAAAAATAGAAAATATGAAAAATCCATGATTTGCCAACATGCATGGGACTTCAGTCATAAAATAAAATGGGAGGACGCAAAAATTATCGACAAAGAACAAAACCACCAAAAGAAGCTGTTTATATAACCCTACATAAAAATAACTGCGTAGCAACGAATTCGTGACTTTCAGTAAGCAATGGATTCCATTACTAAAAGAAATAACAAAAGAAATAACAAATGAAAATAAAATGCCCACAATATCTAGGTAGCATTGCAAGTTTTTGTTGGGCTTTCCTTGCGATATTAACATGAAATATAGCTTACATACATGATTTCTATTTATACATACAACAACTAATTACTAACAATAGACATATTAGCAGCCCCCGGCTGCTTAAGCCTTACGGTAACGTAATCACACACTTATTTAATAACCATCCTCTCAACCGTTGTTTACGCCTAGCCTAATAAATTAAAAGCATGCTCCTCTTATCTCTCGACTACGATTTGTTATTCGCGCATCGCAAGGTGAGCGCTGGTTACAACAATAAGATAGTCGACACAGCTCTCTCTTAGTACACAGTCCATTATTAAATGTCACACTCGCGCCGGTTTGTCGGCATTATCAGTTAATTAATTGAATAACAACGTGGGTACCTCTATTCCTTCCTTCAGAACCCTCTCCTGCCTAACCAATTATGTATTTAGTGGTGAGTGTAAAGTGATAATTGAACACGGGGTAAGTTTTTTATGCAACCATACTTTATAAACATTTTATTACGCATATTTTGTTATTGTGAACCAGCGTTCCGCTTAGGCGTGAACAACCGTACAAATAGAAATATGTTAAAAAATGTTTTCCAATCCTCAAATTATTGAATATATTTGAAATTACCAATAAAAATTAATCAGCTGATTTCACGTTAAGCGTATTGGTTACCTAAAAAATCGGTCCCAGGCCGCAACACAAATTGAAGGCAATCATTCTTTTAAACTTTAGAATTTTCACCTAATGTACTCAAACCAAATACATCGAACATCAATAAATCAAAGTCACCTTCACTTTATGTTATAAATGTCAAACTTGAAGTTTTTATTATTTTGACAACGATCCTAGGTCATGGATCGAAACGTAAATAAAGATAATTTTAAAAACTATGAGTGGTTTAATTCCCAAAGAAGATTAAGAAGATAGATGACCTTATGTGTTCATATGATTTGAAACCGATAAACAGATTAAATTTTTTTAAATACAGATACAAATATATTTATTTTGTATTGTTTCTAGCATTTGTGAGTGTTTAATTGTGTCTGGATCCAAGACAATAATCGCAAATTCAAGTTTTGATCTTACCAGAGTATTATACAACAAGCTGATAATTTGTAAGTAGCTATACAGGACGCATTCCAGAAGTACACACGCACCGATGCTTTCGAATCAGCGTTGCAGTGACCAACAAGAGTATATAATTTTAGCTTGTAGGGCGCAACGCTGGGGCTTCGGTATGAAGGCTCCGTTGGACGACTATTTGTTTCAATAATAAATGGATAAATACTGAGTGGGGCAGTTGAGCCCCGCAGCGCTAGGGTATCGTCCAATATTTCAAATAGAACATTAACGCATTAACGCGAAGAATATAGATGAGTTATTGTCGTAATCATGACATATAACTTTTAGCTTGGGGCCAGCAGAGCCGTGGGGTGGTGGTGGATGTTGGACGGATTGTCGGAGGATGTCCCATTGGACAACTATTCTTTGGTTATGTTAGGGCTTTGTGTTAAGTATTTGTTTGACGCCAGCGTGGTTAATGCTCCGTGGCGGGTGCTTAATGGGGCGGTGTCCGATTTGGGAGTTGAATATTTGAAAATGGAGGTTTATGTTAGTGTAAAAGAATTAGAAATAAACAAAACTGTTTACGCTAATATTATTTTCTCAGTATTATTATATATTACTCGGTTAATCACTAACACACTTAACTCATATATTTTTTTATTCATTGTCGTAACACGTGGTTTCCAGATGTGGATAAGACGCAGTTACAAACATCATAATGCTTATACTTGCAACAATTCAAATAAACGTACATGTATTAATGTGAAAAATTCAGATGAGTCATTGATGCAATCATATAGTCCCTTAGTCCCGAAGGGTGCAGCGCTAGGTCTTCGCTCCAAGTAATTTTAAAGTTAAAATGAACACACACCTCACACACACATTAATGTTATTGTTCACTTTTAAAAAATTAAATTTTAGAAAATGAAGAATATTCATATAGCAAATTTAAGTCGATGTTAAAAAAATATTCTCTCAGAGCATTTTCTAGAGGTTGGTAGGATACCGTTGCCGCCGTATAGCACACGTTATTGTAACAATAAGAAAATAAAAGTTTTATTGTAAACATGATAGTACAATTATTAGAAATAGTAAGGAACTTCAGTAGTGAATGTAAAGAAACTTAGTTAATACAAGCAAATATTTTTTAAAAAGAAAGATATGTTCGTGATATTGTCAGATGTTATCACGGCCGGAGTCATTATAAATATTTATACTTCCGGGTGCCGTGTCATCCTATAAACTAAGGTCGACAATTTGCTCACTTTTGTAAAAGTCTTCATCAGGACAAGAAAAGAATATAAAATATAAATATAAACATGAAATAAATATATATATATATATATATATATATATATATATGTATATATATATAATATATATATTATATATATAATAATATATATATATATATATAGTAGTGGTTTTAAAGGGCTAAATCTACGTATAAACAAAGTAATTTCAAAACACCCTGTATAAAAGAAACAACCAGAATTTACGTGCGAAATTTATTCCAGTTAGTTCATTTTTAAGTAACAGGTATTAATAAAATTTTACAAATAATAAATAAAATTTAGTTAGGTTCGTAAAGAAAAATGTTAGAAGCCAATGCAATTAATTTATTAATTTAATTGAGTTTAATTGAACGGTTATTTACGTATAATATGCATAAAAGCGTGTAAAAAATCCATTAAACTAAGGTGAAACGCGTTGCTAACAAACAAATATATCGGTGGGATTGAAATACGCTGAAAATCCAACTCGTAGAAATGTTATTTAAAACGCTCGTTAAAATTAAACACTTGAAGATTTTTAAATGTCAAGTTCCATTTATTTTTGTAGATAATAAACAAGTTTCAAAGAATATCTGGTAAACGGTCGGATGTTTTCCCATTAAATGCCAATGAGCGGTTATTTAAAGCACGTAATTTTGGGGTCCACATGGAGTTGTAAAATGCGGTCAGAACTATCAATTTTTACCACTAACACAAGGTGAGAAAGAAACGTAAAATATGCATATGCAAGGGACAGCGTTAGTATATCCGGGAATTGTGAAACGTCAATGCATAGACAATTGGTCGATATCGTTTGTCGCACATCAGACAAGACACGGGAATATTGAATATTAATTTTCAGAAAAGATCGTAACGACGCGCTGAATTCGAGGATTTACAAATCGATTAAACAAAAATTTTAAGAACGTGTTGTTGTAAATGAAGAACTTCGCGTGAAATGCGGCCAGAGGTGGCATCAGAAATTGTATAAATACCTTTTCAAAATATAATAAAAGCCCTTAGTATTTTCAACGCTTCAGACTACGTACCAAAGCTACTACGAGCTTGTATAGAAATTATTTTAAATTATAAAGCATGGTGTTAGCCTCATAATTGTGCCGAGTTTACATTTTTTTTATTGAGGTATAACATACATTTTTTAACAAGCTCGTGTTAGTGACGTTATGAAACGTGGATCAAATTAAGTAATTATGAAAGGTGTATATTTAATTTGGATTTGGAAACCGTGAAGGCAGCGCAAAACAGCTCAACTTAGATGGGGGTTTTCTACTAATAGCTAGAAGCAGCCTGCAGAGCAGAAAAAAGCAAATACACGGCATCGTCAACGGAGCAGTGATCTTCTAGAAATTCCAGGTAACGCTTTGAAATTGCGTTGTTATAAACTATGAAACTATGAATATTGGGTGACGTATGAGAGTGAATTTTAAAGGTAGTGTGCATTATTTTGCGTATTGAATATAATACGTATAACTAACTTTATTATGGTCTTTAAATAGAAATTTGAAGGTGTATTTAAAGCTTATTAACATTCCATCAGGAAGTTAAATTTTGTCAAGAGTACATGGGTTTGGTTATTTGTTTATTGTAAGAGTATGCGAAGTATAAGGGCATACAAAATTCATAATTAACTGGGTTATCATGAGCTCACCATACTCCAGAGTTTACGTAGATTTAAAATAAATTATAAAGAAAGAATGCGAAATAAGATATTATTCAAGGCCCATTTACTCCGGGTACATTCTATGTGTTGGACAATTTAAATTAAAATACAGGACATTACAAAATAAGATTTATTGAGGTGTAACTTGATCACTGAAATGTGGATAATATTGAATTTTATTTGTAAATAGTGATAAATAAAAGATTGTATGATTGGTGTATTTTGTGGTTTTATTGAGAGTGTGCGTAAACGATGCAAAACATAATAGTGAATCTAGGTATCCAGAGGAGGTCCAACTGAGCTAGCCGGAAGCAGTTGAAGAAAGCAAGTCAACCGAGGAAGAGAGGAATCTGGGTAAGAAGTTAATATTTGAAAATTTTTCTATTATGTGCAATTTTCGAGTTTTGAAAATTTAATAAAATTTTCGAATATATTTTTGTTGGTGAGGCTATTACCTAAGAACCACGGCAATATATATATATATATATATATATATATATATATATATAATAATTTTTATATTTATTTCATTTTTATATTTATATTTCATTTTCTTTTTTTGCCCTGATGAAGCGCTTTACAAAAGTGGGCGAAACGTCGAACTTAGTTTGTAGAATGCACACGACCCCAACCCGGAAGCATATGTATCTATAAGATGTGTTATACTTACGGTATTAGTAACTTTATTATATGCTGCCTAACGGCACGAGTTCCATAATATGGAACTACAGTTGTGTTACAAGGTTTCACTACTGCTGTTAGCTACATTAATTTATTAATTATGAGTTATCCAAAAGTGTTTATATAAATTTAGAATACATAATCTTAACCTGACGTTGTTAATAATAATTAATAATTAATAATGAGGCGATAAACAAAATAATTCCATTGTTTCAATGTACGACCATACCGAGATAAATATTACTTATTTCTTTACAAAAAAACATTCATATCACTTCCTTTAACAACCACACACATTTGAGAAGATTCGCAGAAGGCGGACATTAGGAGCGGGTTTACATAATACTGAGATAAAAATTATTTAATTTTTTTGCAAAAAAAAACTTTATTGATGCATGAGATATGGTAGTACACAAACACAAACAGCAGATCTACAAAAATATTTTTTACCAATCCAAGAATTATGACTAGAATCTAAACCTAACCATTTGACATATGCTTGTTTTTAGCAATCTTCAATATTTTTTCCGCTAAATATACATTCGGATGGTGGGTTCGTTGGCGTTCTTCTCTTTTTCTCCTAATATTGGTCGTCCTCGACTATCGCGTAAGTGGTACGTCAAAGGGTTAGTCAAGTGCACTTTTTCACTGTAAAAATTTTATTGAGTCAATTTGGTGTGGATCTTTTAGTAAATCAAACTCTATGCTAACTAATTCAAACATGTTCCCAATTTTTGACACTTTTTGTTTGCTGCTTTAATCGTACTGTATACGGTGTTCAAGAACTTGCGTTCTTTTCGTTTTGACACATCTATAGGTCGCATACTGATTGTTCGATGCTTGGTGTTTTTATATGCAGCCATCGGTGCTAACCATTCAAACTGAATCGTGTCCACATTTTTAACTTTAAGGTACGATTGACGCGTTCTGCTGAGCACGTCGGTAAATAATCAGAACGGGATCAATTATAAATTGCCTTTTTGTCGGTCAATTGCGCATTGTCAATGGTAAATGGTAATTGGGTTGAATTGCGTGTAAGTTCACGTTAGTATTTTACTAGACTTTAAAAATATTCCACAATGACGATGTATTTAAAAGTTATAATAACGATCGACGTAACACGTGACTTTTATTTAAATAAAGAAATCAGATTGGAAATACTTAATGAAGTTAGTTTAATGGCAGTGAATTCATGTACGATAAATTTAAATATAAATAGAAGAAATGGTATGGTTTTTTAAATGCATTTTAACGGTGGATTAATTCTAAAAGTAATTGAACGACACTGATTTGATTTAGGAAAGAAGTTATTAAGTTTATTTGTACTTTTGGACATAGAGAAGACAACCTTAAGACATTCGAAGAGAAACAGTACAATAATCATAATTAACGTTGCATCTTTTAAAAGGCATTTGTGCTTGTTTTATGCACTTAAATGGGTTAGATTACATGAGAATTTGGTACTTAGCAACTGCGGTAGCATTAGTTTTATCACACAATAACGCATTAAAATAACTATAATGGAATTTACAGTTGCAGCCGTAAATCTAAAAAATTCGCACGATGTTAACCCGAAAGTACACGGTTCTCGATTGCAATTCACGATGCAGTAGCAAATCATAATTATTAAAATTACATCATTTTACGCAGCTCTCGTGACATAGAGCATGACGACTTGCAACATCTGCTAAAATTATTACCTAACGACGGCCTTTCTTACACCTTTCAGCCCTGTCACCCAAAGGATTAACCACATAGCTCAACTAAACCTGACAAAATGGTCACTTTATTGTCTCTTTTAAACCACAGGTACTCCTACAAATTCTTATCACTAATATACCCCTTTGTAATTGTAAAAACTTCACATAAAGTATTAATAACTAGTAATCCACAACGCCTGTAGTTAACTATTAACTACTCGTCAGACAGAAGTATGTACATAAGGAGCTACCCATTGTGAATACATACCAATTATTACACCGCACAATGCGTAAATACAACAGACGCATTACATCTTTCAGAATTTTGCGAAAAAACTTTACCCCTTAAAAGAATTCAGGTGTTATTACATTGCCCTTTGTTTTTCATCAACTGCTTTTTTGATTAAAACAATACTAATAACTCTTATTATACACTAACTCTTTATTTTCAAATTTTTTTGTATCTAGCTTAATAAACAAGATACTTCTGAAACATGTAAAATCAATCACACTGTGTAGTGAAATGAAGTTGTAAATTTTTATCTGATGGGACTTACATACCCTTCTCTTTCATCGGTACCTTAGCTGAATAAATTTAGTTTACTATTTAGTTTTTTTTTTTTTCGTATGTTCTAACCAAATTAAAAAGATGTTCAAATGTTGGAATGAGTATAAACGAAATAGAAACTACAAGTTATTAGTGAGAAGTTACTTACGCCTTCTAAATATTTGAATAGGGCTACTTTAAAATTATAAGATAATTAGAAGATTTTTGTTTTTATAGGAATTTTTATATTTACAATAAATTTTTTAATAAATTTGTTTTTACTGAAATCTATACTTTTATCGTGTTTGTTTCGTTTATTTTGAACATCCCGTACATTTTTTTCTGTTAATAAGAAATACGCGGTCTAATAATTTTCAACTCAAATCCCTTTGGCGTTAAAAAAGAAAATTAATTCAGTAAATTAAAATAACCCTTTCACGTGTTAATTTATTTATCTATTTGTATAAATTCGATTCCTATTGTTACATCCTAGAGCCTAATTAATAATAAATACTCCTTCTAAGAATTCCTCAACGTAAAGTTTATGCTAAAATTAAACAGGCGATAACTGGTTCTAAGTATCTGATAATTGATTCTTATGTGTTTTTTATTGAAAGCTTTGTCGAATTAGAGCCGCCTATTATCCCAATAAACCGTGTTTTTCCAGTTTTATTTCTTTAACAACAATATTACTTTGAGCTCTGGTCATTAGTGGAACGAAATTGATATTCACTTGCTCTTTAATCTACACAACGAAAAGACGTGTAGAATGGTTGGTTGTTTCCGTTTATCTGTATGAAAAGTTCGCGCACGCCTTACAGCGTGATGCGTATTTATGGGTTTTATAAAATTGTACTTTTCGATGACAATAAATTAATTTTATTTATAATTACTATAGCTCCTTCGGTGGTCCTTAAAGCCACAGTAAATGGTCGGCCCTAGTTGTGATGGGAGGACCACTCCAAGGCGGGATCATGAGCACCTCTGTTTTGCACCGTTTTTACAGACGGTAGGAGCCAACCCGATGGTGGTGACTCGAGGGTGAGTGTTTATACACCAATTTTCTTATATGGGTACCCGGTAGTTGTTGGATACAACATATGTACACGGGTCTACGGATGCATCACCTTGTTGGTGGTAAAATGACTAGTGGTTTGTATGTGCGAGGATATTATAATGTTTACTGATTTCTTTATTAGGATAATTTTATGTATAGAATTCTGTACTTACAAGGCTGATTTCGAGCTGTGATTTATAGTGGGGTAATTTTGTTCCTTTTTCTTGTTTGAAGATTAATATAAGGGTGACCTAAAAACTGCAGCACGCCATGTTAAAAATGATTCCTTTTTTTATTCGTAAATATGTATATTGCGTACCTACGAATTGTTTATTTTTGCTACTATTGTGTTTTGTATATAATTTTTTTTTTAAATTAGAGGTTTTTGGTTTATAAATGTTTGATTGTGCGTGAGTGAGTATATTTTTATTTCAGACCTCCCTTAAATTTTTTTGTAGGTTTAATACCCCTCCCACTCGCCGATTGAGCCCTGTCAATTTCTTCTTTTTCTTCCTCGTTTTATTTTCTTTTTTTAGACAACGTCGCTGAACGTAACATGTTTCTCAACTTAATATAAGCAAAGCTAAAAATTATTTGAATAAATGGATTGCCCCTTTTGAATGCCTTGCTAAGAACTAGAGAGCAAGTTAAGTTCACCAGGTGGAGGTTAAGATCGCTTAAAAGTGACTACTTTTGTGTTAAAGTTTTTTCTAGAAAATGCCACTACTGACGGTTTCCAACTAAAAATTTAAACCTAAATTAATGTCTACTTTTAAGTTTGATCCTGTGGGTGAACTTAAGACTTTGCTTTTATGCAGTGGTAAGGTAAAAAATATCATAGAGTTATTACCCTGTAGTTATAAGTTCTGCCAAATAATTATATTTAAACTTTAGGTTTTGACGAACGATGTACCCCAAAACAAATTCCGTGGTTGGACTTTTTCCAATTTTACACGGCGATGGGTTTTTTTAGAGTCAGGTTTAAATGCATGTTAAAATTGTTGTCAAAATTATAAGACTTTGGTTTAGAAAACGAGATTCCCCGTTCTAAAAAATAAAGGGAGTACGTTTTCTGATTTTAGG
The DNA here is from genome assembly GCA_036346225.1 of Platerodrilus igneus. Taxonomy (NCBI): domain Eukaryota; kingdom Metazoa; phylum Arthropoda; class Insecta; order Coleoptera; family Lycidae; genus Platerodrilus; species Platerodrilus igneus. The sequence goes on from JARFIW010000831.1 coordinate 4,105,365, forward strand.
GAAAAGGGTTGGTAGTATAAAAAAATGCACCAGAATTATAATACTTAACAAATAGCTTTAAGATGAGCCCGAACACGATCAGTTTAGCTAACTTTTCGTGGTGAGCATTTTTGGGGTTTGAGGTGAAATATTTAGAAAAAGGAATAAATGCTCGGATCAGTGTCATTTCTTACAAATCATGTTAATGAAATCGGGTACTCCTGCAGTTACTATAAACCCCACAAAAAGAAAATTAGGTTGAAAGCCTCGTTTTGCTCAGTTCTTGCTTTAGACATACACACCAACGGAATAAACAATGCCTACTAACCAAGTTTTTGTCTAAACAAGGAACTAGCTCTAAATCCACGCTTGTTTACTTGCTGCTGGGGCAACTAGAGAAATAAAACTTATTAACTTAGAATTTTATTCCAGTCCACTCATATCACATACACTCTAATCCTTTTTATAAAAAAATTTTTTTAAAAAGAAGGCGTGAGTTCTAACATACCTAGAAAGTAGTACAATTCATTATATGTATAGCAAGACTTCAAAATCCCAACCTCAGCGTTTATATTTATTGATGATACTTTGGGATTGGCAATCGGTCCTGCGACTGCAGTGCAACCCTTGCATTTCCTTTATAGAGTATGCAATTTCATATCCTAGTTAGTTCAAATTGAAATTCTGCAGTTCGTTTATACAATCAAACTGTAGTTGGCTATTTGCCATCAACACCACAAAACAAACACTAAAACGTGGAATTCGGTAATTTTTAGTAGTCTGAAACTTCTCAGTTTGAAACATACGGTTTGTCACTGGTAATAAAGCTAATTCGTTTGTTTTCAGAGTGCTGTCCTGTGCATTCAAATTACTCAGAAAAATATTAGCATCTGTAGCTAACTTCCATTCAATCGTAATAAGCCTGTAAAAACTGGAAATTATTATACGAGGGTGATTTCAACATAATTTCCGTCAAGTTGAGTACACTTCATCCAGCGATGTGTCAAACCTATTATGCCATCACGAAAGTGCAATTCTTCAAGGCCTCCAAAATAGTCGTCGACAGCTGCTTTTACTTCTTCGTCCGTGAAACATCGTTTTTCTTCAAGGAAAACTTTTAGTCGTGGAAATAGGTGGAAGTCAGAAGGAGTCAAATCAGGCGAATAAGGTGGATGTTGCAACAGATCGTACTTCAGATCATTCAATTTTTGCATTGCCAATGCATTTGTATGTGAACGTGCATTATCCTGATGGAAAATGATCTTCTTCTTATGCAATGTAGGTCTTTTTCCACGAATATTTTTATCCAGTTGGCCTAGAAGTTTAGCGTAGTATTTACCGTTTATTGTTTGGTCCTTGGGAAGATAGTCAATTAGTAGGTCACCTTTATCATTCCAAAAAACTGATACCATACATTTTCTAGCCGACTTCACGGACATTGCTGTCTTTGGTGGTGGAGAACCCCTATGTCTCCATTGTTTAGATTGTGTTTGGGGTATAATAATGAACCCAAGTTTCAAATGTCGTAACAAATGGTCGGACGAAATCGGTTTTATTGGAGTTAAGGCGGTCTAAACTCTGGTGGCAAATTCTTTTCCTCTGAAGATTTTGATCTATTTTCAATATGCGCGACAGCCATCTTACCGAAAGCTTTTT